>CM077307.1:28657500-29907500 GCA_039655065.1 Glossophaga mutica
CTCTTCAGATTAAATGAGCATGAAAGTTTTCTTAGCTTAAACGTTTAAGCTAAGACCTGAAGAATGGACAGGAACCAACCATACCATGAGGAGAAAGTATCAAAAGAGAAAGCATTCCTAGCAGAGTAAAGGGTGGAGTCTGGTGTGTCAGAAACCCTGAATAGAAGCCAGCACGACAGGAGATCAGTGGAAGAAGGGGGAGTGACAAGATGGTTTTAAAGAGGTCGGCAAGGGCCAGATCATAGAGGTCAGGCAAGCTTCTGGGATTTGTTCCTGGAGTGATGGGAAGCCATTGAAATAGTTAAGGAGGAGTGTCAAGTAGTTCAATTTATGTTTTAAAAAGAACACTTTGGCTGCTGTGCAGAGAACAGATTAGAGGGGAGTGAAAATGGAAATGGCAGGACCAGTGTCAAAGCTATTGCTACGGCCAGGGTTAGAGATGGTGATGATCTGGACTAAGGCGGGGACACCAATGGCACAAATGGATTGATGCAAGATCTGCTGTGGAGGCAGAGTGACAGCTTGCCCTGAACTGGCTCCTGATGGAAAAGGAAAACTCAAGGACAACTCTCAGGTTACTGGCCTGAACAGGAGGGTCGATGGTGGCATCATTTACTACAATCAGGAAGACTGAGAGAAAAACAGTTTTGGAGATGTGGGCAGAAGTTTCACTTTGGCGGTTACTGGGCATAAAAGTGGTGTTTTAAATCATAGGAATGAACCAAGAGAGAGAATAATCCACTCTCAAGGCCTAGTTTAATCCAATAATATTTAGAAGTTGGGTAGCATTAGAACAGTCCACAGAAGAGACCAAGAAGGAACAGAAGAGAGGCAAGTGAAAATCAGGGGAGTGTGGTATCACAAACTCCGAGAGACCAGGAGAACTTCCTGAGAGGGAGGGAGTGAATGCCCCTGAGAGGTCAACTGTCCGGTGGATTTACTTTGGCAATAGCACTCTGGCAGCTTCATTGAGTGGTGGGAATGAAAGCCAGCTTGAAGTGATAGAGAAAAAGGATGGAAAATGTTTAGCCCACGCATGTATAGAAGCTCAGGAAAATCCCTTCGTCCAGCTGCCCTCTGGTGAGATAGACCTTGGCAAACCGTACTAACCCAGGGCAGCTCCAGAGAGGTAATCAGCTCTTGGGGGACAGCGTCCTTTGAAAGCTGCTTATTCTGTCTTACACTGACATTTGCTCCCTGCTTAGTGCCATCACTCTTATTTATTCCCCACCTGTAGCTCAAAATTGAACTAAAACAGGCCCAGCAGAAGTTATTGGACCGTGCCAGGATGTGCTCTTCACCCCCAGCAGAGTGGAAGCACTGTCAGCAGAAAATCAGGGAACTGGAGCTGGAAGTACTTACACAGGCTCAGAGCATTAAATCACAGAACAACCTGCAGGAAAAGCTGGCTCAGGAGAAATCTAAAGTTGCTGATGCAGAGAAAAAGGTAATTATCCTCACCCATAATAAGTAACGTGCTGAATACCACTATCGAAATCCTGTTTTCCAAAGGACTTTAAGAAATATATATATAGTGCAAACTTGATAGACTTCTAGGGTTTTTCTTTACTCTCCCAGGCATGCCTCCCTTTGACTTCACCTGCTCCTTCAATTCCAGTAAACCTTGTGTGTTTTTTTAAACTGCATGAACTTATAAAGGTGTTTCATTAAAGCAGTAAGTTAAAGCACTGAAACCAAATGACTTTTGTTTTATACATTCAAATTTTAAAAGGTTCATTCTCCTCGCATGTGGACTGACGTTTACATGATTTTTATTTTGTAATTTTCGGAAGGATCTGTGTTGTGAAATGAGCCATTTCGAAATACTGCCCTGCCTTTCAGACTGCCTACCACCAGGTGGCAGCAGTGCGCAGCAGTTGCACGTTTTGATATGTAGGTTTGTCTGAGTCAAATTTTACACAACAAATAAGTCACTTTAACAAACTATATAAACATACAACTAACATCAAGTAGATGACAGTAATTGGAATTAAACTCAGTTGCCTAACGTTGGGGTAAAGAAGCCAGCACAAAAGAGTTCATACTGTGTAATATCATCTGTATGAAGTTTAAGAATAGATGAAACTAAGCTATGGTGACAGGATAATGGTCGTCTCTGTAAGGGCTGGGAGGGGACAGGAGGGAATCTTCTGTGTTGCTAGAAGTATTCTATATCTGGGTCTGGGAGGCAGTTATATAACTAAAGTTTTACTGAGGATGCCTAAGATATGTACACTTGACCGCATGTATGTTATTACTCCATAAAAAAGTAATTGATAAAGTTTGGTAAAATTTTAAATTTTAGACAGTACTAAATATCAGTGAGGATTTTATGCAACAGGAACTCATATGCTGACTGCATTTGGAAGAATGAGTCCATACAAACACTTTGGAAAGCATTGGCTGCTAGTGAAGTTACAGATGAAGATACTGTTTAACCCAACACTTCCACTGTGAGGCATAAACTCTAGAGAAACTATTGCACTGCATCTAAGTATCAGGAGGTAGGAATTCAGTCATTCTCATAGTAACATTGTTTAAAAAAGCAAAAAACTGGAAAGAAAACAAATGCCCACTGACATGAGATTGAATAAATAAATTGCATATTTACACAACAGCATACACACAACAGTGAAAACAAATGAATTACAGCTACATGCTATAGTTCGATATAATACTGAATAAAAACCAGGTCACCAAAAACACAGTATGATCCATTGATATAAAGGTCAAAATAGGCCCTGGCTGGTACAGCTCAGTGGATTGAGCTCAGGCCTGTAAACCAAAGGGTCGCCGGTTCAATTCCCAGTCAGGGCACATGCCTGAGTAGGAGGTGCGCCAGAGGCAACCACACATTGATGTTTCTCTCCCTCTCTTTCTCCTTCCCTTCCCCTCTCTCTAAAAATAAATAAGTAAAATCTTTAAAAAAAAATAAAAATACAGGTCAAAATAATACCAAATAAAAGCCATGACCTATAGAGATATATACTATTAAAAGAAAAAGCAAAGAAATGATTAACACAAATTCAAGATACTAGTTTTCTCAGGTGGAGCAGGAAGGGGTGTAACTGACAAGGGTCACAGAGTGAAGTTCCAAAGTATTGGAAATGTTCTCTTTCTTAAATTGGGTGATGGGTTCAAAAGTTTGACATATGTCCTTGACAGAGAAGCCAGTGGGGGATACTTTCATCCACGGAATTAAGACTGGATGTCTTAAAGTAAGTGTTTATCCTAAGCACAGAGTTAAATGAGTCAACTCAAAGGAACTTGACCTGGCCTCTGCCAGTGCCCTGAATCGTTTTGCACCTTCACCTCTCCTACTGGCATTCACTGGGTGCAGGGAATGTGGGGCCAGTAAATAGAATGGAGGGGGAGCAGCTCTTCTGCTGGAATCCAGTCATTCAACAAGTATTTATTGAACATTTACTATGTATCAGTCACAAATTTAGATAACAGAAAGGCTTATAAAAAATAAGTAAATAGTTTAAAAGGATATTTATCTAACAAAAAAAATTTAATGATGCTTTTAATTTAAATTTGTGACTGGTGCAAATTTTTTTTTTATTCTAGAATAAAATTACATATCTTTCTTTCAAATTCATAGATCTTTTTTTTGGTGTTACCAGGGTATTAAAGAACCTATTACTGGTGCTAGGCAATCTGCTAATTGCTACTTAGTTTGTAAGTGACCTTGACTTTCATGAGATAATCATGAATGTAGTCACACTGTGAAGAAAACAGGGACTCCTCACACACTGCAGTTAGAAGTGTAAATTGGTCTAATACTATGGAGACACTTTGGCCTTATCTATCAAACAAACAAATAATAACCTTTGCTCTGGCAAATCCACACACCTCATAAGTTGTTCTTGTTCATAAGAGACATTGTTTATAACAGCAAAATATTGGAATTTACCTTAAAGTCCCTCAGTAGGAGGCTAGTTAAATAAGATATGGTATATTCTTACAGTGGAATGGTATACGGCTGTGGAAGGGAAGACGACTGTGTGTGTACTTTTAATATGGAAAAGTCACTGAGTGTATTTTTATTTTAAAAAGCCAGGCATATAAGTACAATATGCCATTGTTTGTGTAAAAAGTGTCTGTGGGCCCTGGCTGGTGTAGCTCAGTGGATTGAGCACAGGCTGCAAATCAAAGTTCTGCTGGTTCGATTCCCAGTCAGGGCACATGCCTGGGTTGTGGGCCAGGTCCCCAGTGGGGGCCATGTGAGAGGCAACCACACATTGATATTTCTCTCCCTCTCTTTCTCCCTCCCTTCCCCCCTCTCTTAAAATAAATAAATAAAATAACTTTAAAAAAGTGTCTGTGGGGAGAGAACTATTTAATAATATTTGTTTAAGTGTGTATAAATAAATCTCTGAAAGGGTATATAAGAAACTAATATCAGTGCTCCCCTCTTTGGTGGCAGAAGACAGGTTAGGGGTGGAAAGGGGACTTTTCACTATATAGCTCTGTTTTCATGATACAGCTACGTAAATGTATGACATATTGTAAAAACTCAATAATTTATTTTTCAAATTAAAATAAATCTAGCCACACTCTTTACTTTAGATCAGATTTGTATGGCAGCAATATTGTGTTTGCTATTTGTGTGGTATTTCCCTAACTGGAAAAGAGGTCAAAAGGGGAAAAAATGGGGACAACTGTAATCGCATGATCAATGAAATATAATTTAAAAACTAGGTCATACTCTTCTTATAGTTTTATTTGCAAACTTTTTTCATTCAAGATTTTGGATCTGCAGCAGAAATTAGAACATGCTCAAAAAGTCTGTCGCATAGATGCTTGTAGTTTGGAAAAGAAGCAACTAGAGGAAAGGATCAGAGAAGCCATAGAAAATGAAGCTAAAAGAAAGCAACAGTATCAGGAAGAACAACAGAAGAGGTAAGAGGAGCAAAGACGTCAGGTTCCTGTGGGCTAACCCTGGCTGAGTTTGCCTGCAGTGTGAATTCAGTGCGTTTCCCTCTGTGCCCCCACTGAAGTAAACTCACACACTTCTAATATACTCACTTATCACATTATACGCTAATTATTTATTTTCTTGTTTGCCTTTCACACTAGAGTGTGGGATTCATAAGGCAGGGATTATTTCTTCTTGTTTTGGGAACACACTTGGTGCCCCAGCAAATTTTCTTGAATGACTGAATTGCTCAGGGACTAGGATACTCTGGGATTTGCTTTTCTAACTCTAACGTGATCGGCACAAAATGCAGAGTAGAATGAAGTTGGTGTTTTGTATTTATCAGCTGATTTTCTTCAGTGAAGTTTCAACTACCCTACAGACATCTTGGATGCCCTAAACTCCAGTAACTGATGCTTCTTACTTCTATGGCACTCAGAGTGACTTATATATATTTTAAGAAAACTATGGTTTTAGCCATTGAAAAGATATACAGATATCCACATATACTATGAAGCTCAGGAACTTAGTTTCAGCTCCAGTTAAAAGCTCTGGCACAGGGCTTGACACTCAGTAGGTACTCAGGAAATGTTTAGTGAATGAAAGAATGTTTGAGTGAGTAAATCAATGAATGTACAAATGAATAATGAATTCACTCAGTGAGGAATAGCAGGAAAATAGGTGTCTCACTGTCACTTCTGGCAGGATGACAAGCTATCTTCCCGCTACTGTACAAATAGATCCTAAATGAACTACAATAAACATACCTTTTACAGCATTGCTCACAAAGCAAGAGAAAGCCCAAAGGGCAAACATATGATAAGGTAAAACCCAAATGAGGTATGGTAGACAAACTCCTAAGTCAAGTCAAGGGGCGAATAACATCAACATCAACCCCCATGTTCCGGAGAAGAAACTCAGGAAGTTGGCCTGAAGATAGGGTAGCTGAGCTGCTATAGACTCCAGTACTTAGCTGGGACTCTTGAAGGAGCTAAAGTATTTCCAGTAGGCAGTCCCCAAATTAGCTCTGGAGGAAAGCAACCTTAATTTGAATGTTAAGGATTCTCACATGTTAAGTTCAATCCAACGCAGTGGTACCTCAGTACTCCTCGGCTTCAGAACTCGCCAAACCTGGTTCTCATTGCATGTCGATGAGAAAAAATGTTTCAGCACTTCGTGTATGCTTGCCATTGGTCACACTTGCTAGAACTTGTATGAGTCACGATGCCTGGCAAGAGAAAATGCTTCATCAATTGTCACTTGCTCGCCACTCTTGGGAACGAATTAACAAGTACCGAGGTACCACTATGTACACTGACAATCAAAAATCACCAAATAACACAAGGAAACTGGCTACCATGAATGAAAGTCAGCAGAAACAAGGAACACCATATTTATAACCTCCAAGAACTTCAGCAATTAGGATTAAGGAGAATCAATTGTAAGGCAACTGTGCAAAGTTTTTTTAAAAAAAGATGTAATCAAAGAATTGAACAAGGAAAAGGAATATTTAACTTTTCTGAAGCTTGGTTTCTTCTCTCTGAAATGGGAATAGTAATACCAGTTCTATATTTTTTTTTTGTGAAGATTGGTTAAGGAGATACACATAGGAGTAATATTTAAGCAAAGTATAGGAAAATGAAATATCTAGGAAAATTCCTTTCCACAAAAAGGGAACTATTAATACATACAACACTTTGTAACCTAGACAGAAGTAATCCCAACTTAAGATATTTAGATTGTAAGCTAATTTTTCACTTAAAATATTATGATCTATTTACCTGCCATTATATCTTTTACAATATTATTATAATAATATACCATAATTTGTTTAATCGGTTCTTTATTGTTGGACATTTACATTTCCCCAGCTTCTTGCTATAGCAAACAATGACATAATATGTATCCTCATAGCCAGATTTTTGTGCCTATCTTTTATTATTTCCCTGAAATTCTGGCTTGTGAAATTGTAATTTCAACTGTTCATTATGAATTTTCTTTTTAAAAAAAGACTTTATATACTTATTTTTAGAGCGAGAGGAAGGGAGGGGGAATGAGAGGGAGAAAAACATCGATGTGAGAGAGAAACATCGATCAGCCGATGATGGTTGGTCCCTCTCATCCACACCCCGACCAGGGAGCAAAGCCACACCCCAAGTATATGCCCTGACAGGGAATCGGACTGGTGGCCTTTTGCTCTGTGGGACAGTGCCAACCAACAGAGCCACAACAGTTTGGGCTCACTATAGATTTTCAAATATAATAAGTAAAAAGCATAAGTGCTTCAGAATTCTAGCCTTCAGCTACATATATCTCAGATTTTTTTCTATGCATATGCATATAGTTTTATTATTCTTGTTCTGTTAACAAAAGTTGAATCACTTTAAATATGTTGCTTTGGAATTTGCATTTACCACCTAGTAATATAACATGGTTATCGTATTAACCACTTAGTAGCTGTATGATCTTGGACAAGTTTCTTATCCTCTCAGTGCCTGGCAATACCTACCTCACAGGGTCACTGTGCAGGTTAAATGGATGGTAAGCAGTCAGCTTGTGTCAGCGTCTGGCACGTAGTGAGCATGTGAACCAGTCAGGGTTCAGTCAGAGAAATACAACTGCTGGCAGCAACGTCGGCTCTCCGTTCTGGACTTCGTGCAGGGAAGATTTCACAACACAAGTCTAGGTGATTTTGAGAGTACACTTATTAAGGCTGGGGACAGTAAAACAAAGGAAGGGCTTGAGATAGAAGAGGCAAGATCATAACAGGAGTGAGCCTAGGCAGAGCTGCCTTGGCCCTTTGGAAGGAAAGTCCCAGCGGCAGAAGTGAGCCCTCTGAGCTGCGTGGAGTCAGGAAACAAGTTACACAGACAAAATAATGTCTTTGGAGACAGGTTCAGGGTGTTAGCCCAGGACAAGCTGCTTCCCCAGTTGGAAGTCTCCTGGGAACCTTTAGAGTTTAGGAGAAAGAAAAGCAAAGATATGTGCAGGTGTGCTCCAGGGAGGAGGAGAGGGAAAGGCGGGAGAGGCAGGGAGCAAGAGCCAGCCAGAGCAAGTGAGCACTGGGTCCTTTGCCTGAAGAGATTTTATCTGCTTTCTAAAGGCAGCAATTTTAAGGGAGATGTTAAAGCGGGGTCTAACACAATATTCATCAGCTTTCCAGGTATGTCCTTTTAATATGCCGATTCATCAAAATGAGCATATGGAGTGAGGGTCATGGTCTCTACTGATTGGCTGGCCCTATCTATGGTAGGGGGTCATTAGTCCGTGTACCTGGTCCACATGTCAGCCATGGCGTCACTTATCTGGATTTGCAGCTTTTCTGGCCCTGGAGCTGAAACACAGCTGCCAACATAAGAGACATTCACGGTTGCTGGGAAGAAAACCTCAAGTTGAGAAAATGCTCCAGAAAATGGCAGTTTTGCACCTTATTTTATACACAGCAATCAAAAGAGGAGGCATAAGGGGGTTACGTGAAATCCACTGATGATAGATTATAGAGGCAGGAGAAAGCAAAGTGGTGGAAACCTCTTAGATTGGGTAACAAGTAATGACAGACATATACTTCTTTTACACGGGTGGGTGTGGGATAGTTAACAGTCAACAACTAACATGGTAACAATCACAATTAAAATGGGGGATTTGTAGTCTCTGATCTCAAGTGGTTGTTGTGCAGGGAGGGATCTGGAAAAGGGAAGAGGGAAGTTAACCTTCACATTCCAAAGGTATGTTATCATAGATGCAAAAAGACAATAGACAGGCTCAGTTGCGATCGACTTTTGTCAGGGAAGTTTCTGGCCTATGACTGACTACCTGCTGTAAACTGCTTTTAGTTAAAAAGTTTTCATTTCAGACCATCCCATGAGGTTACTTTAGGTCTCCGAGTTTGTAAGGCTGTCTCACAGGCCTCCCCTGAGCTGGTCAAATTTAGTGTGTGGCCCCTTTTCATACACGCAGCTGAGGCCTAGATGTTATCCCCAGTTTGACCAAAACTGTCTCTGTGGTTAACAGACCCCAGGCTTTGTTTCTAAAATTATTTGAAGCTGATCAGAATCTCATTGTCTTGAGGGCTTAATGCTTAAGGACCCGGTCTGCAAGGGAGGGGGAGGCAGGTGAGTCAGGGTGCCGGATGATAAGGCAGATTGGACTCCTCTCTGTCTCAGTTTCCTCATTCCACTTGCCAAGGAACTTTTCCTAGCTTCTTATATCCTGCCTCAGAACCACAGGAGGAAAATACATTTAATAAGAGATTTATTACAGGGATTCGATCTTACGCAATTGTGGCAACAGGTTACGTAGTCTGTGAAGCTGTCATCTTTGCGTTTTATACAGGAGCTTGAAGTTTGCGCGGGGCGTTGGGGGCGGGGCGCGGGGGATAGTCAGGAAGTGAAGATGCATGTAAAGTGAGGGGGAGCAGTGGCAGGCTGGAATTCGGGAGCACCTAAGGATAATATCTCCCATAGCCCACTCTAACCAGAAACCTGCGTGGACAGCATTCCTAGCCAAGATGTTATCATTATTGTTGTTATCTCGATATTTGATGTCATTGTTGTTACTGTTATTGTCATCACCCTCACCTTCAGTGAAGTGAAAAACAGTCATTTTGACTAGAACTAAACGTTTGGGGATAAGGGGAGTGCCAAAAAAGAAAAAAAAAAATTAAAGGAAGCTAGAAAGGGTAGCTAGGCTTGGTTATGATGAGCCTCTTACCAAACAGCAAGTGAAGGAGTCTTTATTCGAAAGCTTCATAATTTTGGAATAACAGCTTTCCACAAGGATTAAATTAGTCACTTAGGCCTCTCAATTAAGGCTAAATTCTAACAGCTAGGTTCTCCTATCATTCCCCCTGTTTTTAGTTATCTTATTTCTACAGGGGTAGTTTACAAACTAAAACAACATAAGAAACAAAAGTTACACAATTCTGGAAGAATAGCAGGCTTCTGCCCCAGAGCCCGTTCCCTCCCAAACACCCAAAGAATAAGCCTGCCACCCTCTGCCAGGCCAGCCGGCTCCTAGGCTGTGCCCGGAGTTCCTTCCCACCGGAAACACTGTGCGTTGGGGAACACAGGCGGCTGCAGCCTGATCCCCCAGCCATCCTGGACAAAGAAGAGCCCGAGAGCCAGGGAGAGCCCACCCAGGAGCCAGAGAGCCTTGAGCCCGGGAGCCAGCCCTCTTGTTATCTCCACGCGCTCTGGAGGCGCTCGGCTTCTCTGCCAGTCCTGCCCTGGACTGCTGACCGTTGCCTCAGCACACTCCTCGGACGGCCCCTCCCTGCTTGTCCCCAGTGATCTGATCAGACCTCTCTGTATGTAACTAGTCACATCAAGGAGTTTGGACATGTTCCTAGAAGAGAATGGTCTGTAGTTTTCCTTTCGTAATATCCTTATCTGGTTTTGATATTAGTGTAATGCTGTTTATTACAATTAGTTAGAAAGTGTCCCCTCTTCGACTTTTCTGGAAGAGAGTGTAGGTAATTGGTATCGTTTCTTCCTTTAATGTTTGGTAGAATTCACCAGTGAAACCGTGTGGGGCCAGTGCTGTATTTTTTGGAAGGTTATTAAATATTGATTCCACTTCTTTAGTAGATATAGTCCTATCCAGATGATCTGTTTCTCCTGTGTAAGTGTGAGTTTAGTAGATTGTGTCTTTCAAGGAATCAGTCCATGTCATCTAAGCGATTAAATTTGTGGGCATGGAGTTGTTAGTAATATGCCTTTGTTGTTCTCTTAATGTCCTGACAATCAGTGGTGGAGGGGAGCAGAGTTTGCCACCGCAAAATATGCCTCTTTGGAATAATGGTTATTTTATTTAGGCTGATTAATTTTAAGAAACAAAAGACAAGGGAGAACCTCTGAAAACCAAGTAAGAGTTACCCTTCGTAAAAGGACACTTACATTTGTGAGGGTGTTTCTCTCACTGTGTCGGGAAGAGAATATCTCTAGAAGTTATCAATGGACAAAGTGTGGACTTTGATCTGCGTGATAATATGTTTGTTTATTGTACTTTTCCTGGTAACCTCCAATAACTGACTCCCCACCCCCACCACGCTGTTTTGTCTTTAGCTGAAGGTAAAGGTGAAGGCTTTCATCACCCTGGTGAGTTACTCAGTGTTTCTGCATCTCTCCCACGTATGCAGGAAGTATATGTGTTGTTAAACTTTGTTTTTCCCCTGCTAATCTGTCTCATCTCAGTTTGATTATTAGACCCGCCAGAGCAACCTAGAAGGGTAAAGAAAAGGTTTTCTTCCCTGACAGTAGTGGTGATCCCTCTTTCATTTTAATATTAGTAACTCATGTTTTCTGCTTTTTGGTTAGCCTGGTTAGAGGTTTGTTAATTTTATCGATCTTTTCAAAGAATCAGCTTTAGTTTCATGGTTTCTCTATTGTTTTCCTGTTTTTTAATTTCATGGATTTCTGCTCTAATTTCTATTATTTCCTTTGTTCTGCTTTATTTAGGCTTATACTGGTCTCGTTCTCTAGTTTCCCTAAGGTGGAAGCTTAGAATATTGATTTTCTATCCTTCTTCTTTTATAATATCTGCATTTAATGCTATAAATCTACCCCTAAGCACTGTTTTTGCTGCATCTCACCAATTGTATAAGTTGTATTTTCATTAGTTCCAAATGTTTTTTTAATTTCTTGAGACTTCTTTTTTGACAAATGAATTTATTAGAACTACATTTAATCTCTAAATATTTGGGGATTTTCCAGCTATCTTTCTGTTATGAATTTGTAATTGCATAGTATTCTTTTATTTTTTTTTAAGATTTTATTTATTTATTTCAGAGAGATGGGGAAGGGAGGGAGAAAGAGAGGGAGTGAAACATCAATGTATGGTTGCCTCTAGCACACCCCATACTGGGGACCTGGCCTGCAACCCAGGCATATGCCCTGACTGGGAATCAAACTGGCAATGCTTTGGTTCGCAGGCCTGTGCTCTATCCACTGAGCTACACCAGCCAGGGCTGCATAGTATTCTTTTAAACAGTCATATAGCATCCTGTTACATAGATCTATCATTGTTTGTATAAAATGTTTTAAAGACGATTTTGGTTTATAAATAATGCTATTGTTATCAAATAGAAAGAGTTCATCCACCCGGCGCTAGCAGAGCCAAATTCTAAACACAGAGAATTCCAGTAGAAGAGATATTGGCTATTTTATTATAAGTGGCACCACCCCAGAGAATGGGAAGCTAATGCTCAAAAGCTTGAACTCCCTAATGGCATGTAGGTTATAGATTAAAGAGGGCCAATTTACAAGACACTGTGGATTTGGGGTTCAGGGTCATGATGGGAGCTCATTGGTAAGAGGTGCGGTGTGGGTAATAAATCATTTCTTCAGGACTGCTTGGGTGTCCTTTTGTCTGATTTTTATGGAAAAGTAGCCAGGAGGTTGCTCCACCTTAGAACTGAGGAGCTGAAACATCATTTAGGTCAGGATAGTATCTTTAACTTAACAGAAACCCATAACTTGTGATCGTTAGTGAAGGCTTGGGCATTGTTCCTGGCTGCCTGAGGGGATTTCCCTTAATGACCAGTAAGGGAAAGAGCTAAGGCTCACAGCACGCTGTGAAGGAACTGAATGGAGTGCTTGGGCTACGTATTAAATAGAAATCATACCTTAAATCAGGACCCTCAGTTTCACTATAAAGAATATTCTTCTATATAAGACTTTGCAACTACAATGAAATATGTGTTATACTAAGGGAAGTTTAGGGTGCTGTGGTAGTACACAGTAAGGCAGTCTAATCTGGTCTGTAGAGCTCAAGAAAGTCTTCCTCAAAGAAAGCTATTTAGGCTGAGAGTGAAGCAGTTGGGATGGGAAAGCTAAGAAGAGAAAATTAGGCAAAGGAAGGCCTGGGAGAGGAAAACAGGGTAAAAAATGGAGTTGCAGAGGAAGAATAACTATGGAAGATGACTTGTTTTAAGAAGTAAAAATAAGTTCATTTTGCCTGGAATAAAATGTTTGTGGGTACAGGGGTGGCAAGAAAATGAGGCAAGGAAGGTAAGCTAAAATGAGGCTAGTAGCTAACAGACCATATTTAAGAGTTTGAACTTGATCTTAAAAGTAATAGGAAATCACTGAGGATTTTAAGCAAAGGGAATGATATGATTAGGTTGTGATTTAGAGAGAACACTATTTGCTACGTATAGAATGGATTGAAAGAGAGATTAAAGCTGTTAGAGATAGGTAGTCTCATCAATCTACTAAATTTCTAATTTTATTCACTAGCAGAAACTGATTTGTTGCTCTTTCATTGTTCAAGCTCTACATATAATATTGAAATTAATTTTTAATATATTTATGAGTTGCTTTTTAAATTTTGACTTCCTACTTTTCAACCTTAGTTTCTAACTCCTAAATTTTACTGCAGATCACTCAAGGTTTTTTAGTTTTAGCAGATTAAAACTTCCCTTTCGGCTACAAGACTTGTCTCTTAATCTGGTCTTTTGATCAGAAATTCAGACTGATATCAAAAAAGAAGAAATAGTGATAGCAAGAAATTGCCCATGTACATAGTGAGTTAAATGAAATGAGAGTTGAAAAGGGAGGTGTTGGTGCAGTGGTGGATGTGAATGGTAGAAGGTAAGCCACACAATCCTTGGAAAGCCTGCAGCTAACATCCAGAAACATGGGAAGAACTAGCAGTCAAGAGATCTGAGCCCTATGTTTCAAATATAAATCTTTTCCAAGAGTCCATTGGTTTCTGAAAAAAATTAAGTTAGAGAGAGCAAACTTATTTGTCCAATATCAGTGTTTTAGTGACCTACCATGCAGGTGAGTATTTTGCCTGCCAGTGCTATTTTAACATTACCATCATCATAGTTTGTCTACATAAATCTTCTAATTCCAAAGATCCTTGTCTGATTTTCTCAGAAACTCTTTTTACAAACTGTCGTTTGACAAGACTCCCTCTGAAGAAGTTATGTATTTATGGCCCTTTCAGAAGAGGGCAATCCTCATGTTAAAAAACAAAAGTCAACTAATTTATTCAACAATTCATGAGTTGGGGACCATCCCATCTAGCAAAGAGAAAGGAGCGCCAAGGAGCTGTACAAACTGGCGGGTTTTTATAGACAGAAAGGGTTTGGGAAGAAATGAAGTTTCTAGCAAAGAGTAGAGTATTTTAGGCAGAGTCACTGTCCTTTGGGTAAGTGTAGGGAGTCTACCAAGCAGATTATATCACTAGTGCTGACAAGGTAGTTCCAGGTTGACTGATTAAAGGTCACATTCCTAGGACAGGCTAAAACCACTGAAGTCTTCATTTGCTGACATGGGGCTTAGCACAAGTGACTCCATTTTGGACCTGTTATTTCTTTTCTATTTTTTTAAATATATTTTATTGATTATGCTATTACAGTTGTCCCATTTCTCCCCCATCATTCCCCTCCACCCTGCACACCTCCTCCCACCCACATTCCCCCTCTTTAGTTCATGTCCATGTGTCATAAGTTCTTTAGCTTCTACATTTCCCATACTATTCTTGCCCTCCCCCTGTCTATTTTCTACCTACCATTTTCTATGCTACTTATTCTCTGTACCTTCCCCCCCCCTCCTTCTCCCACTCCCCTGTTGCTAACCCTCCATGTGATCTCCATTTCTGTGTTTCTGTTCCTGTTCTAGTCGTTTACTTAGTTTGCTTTTGTTTTAGGTGTGGCTGTTAATATCTGTGAGTTTGCTGTCTTTTTACTGTCATATTTTTTATCTTCTTTTTCTTAGATAAATCCCTTTAACATTTCATATAATAAGGGCTTGGTGATGATGAACTCCTTTAACTTGATCCTATCTGAGAAACACTTTATCTGCCCTTCCATTCTAAATGAAAGCTTTGCTGGATAGAGCAATCTTGGATGTAGGTCTTTGTCTTTCATAACTTTGAATACTTTGTTACAGCCCCTTCTTGCCTGCAAGGTGTCTTTTGAGAAATCAGCTGATAGTCTGATGGGAACTCCTTTGTAGGTGACTGTCCCCTTATCCCTTGCTGCTTCTAGAATTCTCTCCTTCATTTTAATCTTGGCTAATGTCATTAGGATGTGCCTTGGTGTATTCCTCCTTGGGTCCAACTTCTTTGGGACTCTGAACTTCCTGGACTTCCTGGTAGTCTATTTCCTTTGCCAGATTGGGGAAGTTCTCCTTTATTATTTGTTCAAATAAGTTTTCTACTTGTTGCTCTTCTTCCCCTTCTAGGACCCCTATAATTCTGATGTTGAGATGTTTAAAGATGTCCTAGAGGTTCCTAAGCCTCTCCTCATTTTTTTGAATTTTTGTTTCTTTCATGTTTTCTGCTTGGTTGTTTCTTTCTTCCTTCTGGTCCACTCCATTGATTTGAGTCCCAGTTTTCCTCCCATCTCTATTGGTTCCCTGTGTGTTTTCCTTCATTTCACTTATTGTAGCCTTCATTTGTTCATCTAATTTGTGAGCAAAATCAACCAATTCTGTGAGCATCCTGATCACCAGGGCTTTGAACTGTGCATCTGATAGGTTGGCTATCTCTTGGTTGCTTAGATGAATTGGTTCTGTGGCTTTGATTTGTGCTCCGGTTTGAGCCATTTTTGGTTCGTTTTTGGGTTGTTGTTGTTTTTTTTTTTTTTGATTTTTTGTTTTTTTTCTGGTCGCGGCTATTACGTAGTGAGGGGCAGAGCCTTAGGTGTTCCCCAGGGCGGGGCAGCCCAGTCGCTGGGTAGTGAAGCTGATATGGGGATGTGGTCCGAGAGGGAACAATGGTGCTTGATTCACTTTCTCTCGGATTCCAGTCCCTTCCGCCACTTCCCCTTCGCCTGGATTATCTGCGTGTGAATGTGGGACCACCTGCTCAGCCAGCTGCCTTGCATGGCCTCACTGGGTCTGCCCGTTCCCACTCATGCCTGGGATCTACCAGCCGCTGCTGCCTGTGTGCCTGGGTCCGCACATCTACTTTTTCCTGCCGAGACTCCACCCCTCTTACCGGTGTGGATGAATGGTTGTCGGAGCTCGTACAGTTCAGTTTTTCTATCAGTTCGGATTGTTTTCTTGTTTCTAAATCTTTGTTGTCCTTAATTTTGGTTGTGAGAGGAGGCACAGTGGTCCACCTACGCCTCCATCTTGGCCGGCCTGTTATTTCTTTTTTAACATTCATCAAACACAGGTTCATTCATGATTTAGCTATAGCAGTGTTAACATATACGTATTAGTATTAATGGTGTTTGTAACTAACAACCCCTTATTGAACTGAGAAGATCAAGAGACTCAATTTGTAAAGCAATGAGAAAGAGTAGAAGGAATACTCAATTTAGAATTAGAGCCTTTTCTCCATCTTGTTCTAGCTGTATAACCTTGAGCAGGTTAATTAAAACTCTCTGCCACAGCTTCCCCTGTGAAAAAAGATAAGTTATTTCTCCTTCACAGGGTTGTTTTGAGAGAGAAAAAGAGAGAGAGAAGGGGAAGAGAGGGGAAAGAGAAGAAAAGTTTCTATCGCGGAGGATGTTCCCTGTGTCGGTCCTTTTGTCTTATGTACACATAACCCACTTCACTGAACCAAAGACAAAAACAAAACTCCTCTCTGAGGATATAACAATTTTATCTCAAAGAGTGTTATTTGCAAGGCTTTGCAATTCACAGTTCGATTTAATGTACATTAATTTCCCTCAGGAACCTCCTAGATCAGGATATAAATGAGCTACGAAAGAAAGTGAAGATCTTGCAGGATAAAGAGAATATACTGGAAACAACCAATTCTCAGCAACAATACAGAATTCAGCAACTAGAGGCCCAACTTAAACAACTGGAAAATGAAAAAATAAAATCTGATGAGGTAAGAAAGTAAATGGACATGCTTCTCAGCTTTCCAGTTCCCATAGGAAACAATTAGAAATAGCTAACAATTATTGATGCCTACCACTTTACCCATTAGGTTAGCCAGGGTTCAGTCAGGAAAGTAGAATTTACTGTAGGTGTTTCAAGCAAGAAGGGATTTAATACAGGGAATAACATGCTTATCACACTGTTGGAAGGGAGAGTTAAGGGTAAGTAGAAGGTCAGAAAAAACTGCTGCTGCTTTCAATAAATGCAGAGTTCAGGAATCCCTGGAGCCAACTCCTGCAGCACCAAGGTGGGGGATTTACAGGGACTCTTCATAAAGCACCTATGAAGATCTCCTCTGCTGACTGTGCGTTTATCTGCCTGCTAGTGTGAGAGGAGAGCAGTGCCTTTTCCTCCCAGCATGCTTTCCAAACCATGTGCAAGTGCCTCTGATTTGCAGAAGTTAAACTGGAGCTCTGCTGTCAAGGGAGTCTGGGAAATACAGTTTTCAGACTCCCAGCTTTGCAGCACAGAGGAGAGCTTAGACAAGTAGGGTCCTATTGAGCAACAGCACAGTCCACTTTTTATAACTTTGTATAAAGTTAACATCCATACAAACCCCTGGCCCACACTTAAATAAAATAATAAACAACAAAAGGAATATTATGCTTCCACCTATATGATACACTGTCGCTCATGTAAATGAAGACACACTTAACCTTCAAAGTTTCATCAGTATTGGTGATCATTTGGGGATAATGTTTTTTGTTTTTTTAAATTCTCACTTGAGGATATTACTTCATTGCTTTTTAGAGAGAGAGGAAAGGCGAGAGAAAAACATCAATAGGGGAGAGAAACATTAATGGTCACCTCTCATAGATGTCCGGACCAGAGTTCGCACACACCAGGACCAGAGATTGAACCCAAAACCTAGGTATGCACGCTGACCAGGAATTAAACCCACAACCTTTTGGTTATGGGCTGATGCTCCAACCAACTGAGCCAAATCGGCCAGGGCTGGGAATAATGTTCATGGCTGCTTTTTCAGTCTCCATCCACACGGACACACTGTAACTTTACAACTTAATTATAAAGTTAACTACCAATAATACAATAATACACATTTTGCCATTCCCAGATGTGTGAGAAGCCATTCCCACTTCCATCTCTTGGTTTCCTTCCATGTATTTTGGCTGTAAGAGAAATGGCATCATATACTATTAATAACTGGTTAGAAGTTTATACATCACGCGTGCTGCCCAGGTGGCTGAGTTGGTCGGAGCATTGTCCCATGCACCAAAAAGCTGCAGGTGTGATTCCAGGTCAGAGCACATACGTAGGTTGCAGGTTCCATCCCTGGTGGGGGCACATATGGGAGGCAGCCAACTGATGTTCCTGATGTCAGTGTTTCTCTCCCTCTATTTTTCTCCCCCCTAAAAAAAAAAAAAAATCAATTTTGTTAAAAATATATATCCTTGGGTGAGAATTTAAAAACAAAGTTGCCTGGCTGGTGTGGCTCAGTGGATTAAGCACCAGCCCGCAAACCAAAAAGTCACCAGTTAGATTCCCCGTCAGGGCACATGCCAGGTCCCCAGTTGGGGGTGCACAAGAGGCAACCAATCACCATCTCTCACACCAATGTTTCTCTCCCTCTCTTTCTCCCTCACTTCCCCTCTCTCTAAAAATAAATAAAATCTTTTAAGAAAGTAGTTTATACATCATGTTATAGGAATCATCTAACCCCAGAAGATAATATGGTAAGACCTTATCAGAAGCAATGTTGAGTGGTAAGACCACAGATAATGGTTCTGGCAAAAGCATTATGGACAGCGAAAGTAAATCCATATCTAAAATGAGCATCTACTGCACTGAGGACAAATTGTTGTCCTTTCCATGATGAAAGGGGTTCGGGGTAATAAGTCCACCTATAACAAACCCTTAGCCAAGGGTTCCATAACAGTTGCTCAACATGGATCATTGCTTTTTGCAAGTTGAGTGGATTAGTGCGGGTGACCCCTTGTAAAATATATTCCTACCACCAAGTACTTTGTACTGGAGCCCACTGAGCAAGCATACAGGTGCTGATAAAAGAGGCTGACATCTGGAGAGTGTTCCATTTTTTTCACCTCATTGTTGAGAGCCTCCTCTCCTGTGGATGCCCTCTGGTAAGCAGAAACACATAAAACGTGTTTTCACAATCGAGGCTACTACTGTCCAATGTCGTGTCCACTATATAACCACATGTGGCTTTTTAAATTTAAATTAATTAGAATTAGGTAAAATTAAAAATTCAGTTCCTGAGACACACTAGCCACATTTCAGATGCTCAATAGCCATATATGGGTGGCTAGTGACTACCATACCATATTGGAGAGTCCAGATATAGAACATTTCCATCATTGCAAAAACTTCTGTGGGCAGCATTTGTAGTTCTAGGCCCATTTCCTAGACCTCTTTTTCACCAGCCCTCCAACATTATTCTTTCCAAATTCCTGATCATCCGGCCAAACTATTAGAAACTTTCTGTGAATTAATATAGGCCAATGCCTCTAGCCATCTCTTTCCAGGCAAAGTGAACACAAGCTTTGCCAACTGAGATTCTCCTTCCCATTGTTCTTTTAAGGGCCACCCCTCAATAGGGTTATAATGCTGCATCAGCCCTATTTCAAGTGGTTGCAAAATATCGTACAGAACCATATGTAAATCAGGCCTGAATGTACTCTTCCTCAATACACTGGTCATAGGGAACTCCCCAGGAGGCCAAAGGATGGGCTGAGAAAAGTGATAATGTAGTGAAAGTTAGTACCACTTGCTCACACAACTTTGTACCTTTAGGACCTGCTCAGGTTCTGTGTCTTACGTAGCACTTCCACTGGAGGACAGAGTTTAACTGCACATGCCCAGCTTCATGGCTTGGTGAATAACATAATGCCTAGTTTCAGCTCACGTTACTTGACCACTTGATTTCTCATGGCTAAGTATTCAGTCTGCACCAGAGCCAAGTCACAAGCAAGGACCTTCTTTAAAAGGTAAATAGCCAGAAAGAAAGAAGGAGCTCCCACCCTTTGTGATAGCATGGATGGAACTGGAGAGCATTATGCTAAGCGAAATAAGCCAGGTGGCGAAAGACAAATACTATATGATCTCACCTTTAACAGGAACCTAAACAACAAAACAAACAAACAAGCAAAATATCACCAAAGACACTGAAATTGAGAACAGGTTGACAGTCACCAGAGGGAAGAGGGGAGGGAATTTCAGGGGAAAAGGGGAAGGGTTTAGAGGAACAAGTGGACACATAGACAAAAACTAGGGGGATGGAAATGGGAAGGAGGTGGGGAGGGCTGGGGCAGTGGGCTGGGTTGGGAGTAAAAGACAGAAAACTGTGCAAGAATAACAATCAAAATAAAATTAAAAAAAAAAAAGTGAATAGCTATTATGGGAGGAGGGGTGGCTTCACTCCCAAATCCTAAGGTTGAACCGTCGCACTAAAGCTTGCCAAAGGCTCCATATCGTGTCCTTTCCCACCAGCAATCTGGTGGGCCTCACCAGCCAGGGCAGATAACCAATCTTGAGCTTCCCATCTTTAAGAATATGTTCACTAGAGCCATTGCTAGAACCAGACACTTCATTAGTCAGGGTTAGGTCAGGAAAACAGCTTTCTCTTTGTGTACTTCAAGCAGGAATACTTTTTATGTAGGGAATTAGATGCTTGCAAAACTACTGGAAAGGCTGGTGGAGCAAAATTGAAGGAAAAGAGCTGCTAGCTTTCCAGAAATCTGGAGGAGCAGAAATCATAAGAAGCTACGCTGGTGTCAGAAGCTGGAGCCGCTGTAAGCCTTTTTCAGCAGAAAGGCTTTGTCAGTTTGCATTCCATCAACATGATGCCTTTGTTCAGCACACAATATTCTCATTTTAAAAAATGTTTTTCAGAATCTCAAGAGCAACCAGGAATTGTCAGAGAAGGTGTCTGGGTTGCAGCAGGAGAATGAAGCTCTACGTAAAGAATACGGGAAATTTTTGAAGCAGTTTGATGCCTATGTGAGGTAAACAAAAGCAAGTTCTCTTTGGAAGGAAAACTTTTGCTTTTCCCCAAGTATACCCTTCTCACTTGCCTTCAGGCTTCTTCCCCCCTCACTACTTTTCCCAGCCTGGACCACCCTCTTCTCGGTTCAACTCTTCATTTCAGCTCATACTTCTTAGACTAGTAGTCACCTGTCTCTTTCTTGACACCACCCACCTGGGCTGGGAGAAGTGTTCATTCTTTGTGTCCCTATGTCCCTTTGTACATGCCTCTCTGTACTCATTTAAGAACTTGCCATGTTGTTTTGAAATAATGTAACTTACTACCTGTCTCCCTCACCATACTGTAGGCTTTTCAGGGGCATGGGCCACCGTCTCACTCATCTCTTTATCCATAGTCCCTGGTATACAGTAAGTGCACAGTAAAAATTTGTTTTCCTGAACTTCCTGCTCTTTCATTTCATTCCTGGTCATTATTCCACCGTATTCCTCCCACTCTCCTCCTCTCTGGAATGTAGCACAGTAGTTCAGCTATGGACTCTGGAGCCATACTGCCTCAGTACAAATCTTGGTTCTACTAAAAACTGAAAATTGTGTGACCTTGGGTGACTTATGTAAACTCTTCGTGTCTAAGATCCCTCATCTTTAAAGTGAGCAAAATAGCAGTACTTATAAAGTTGTGAGAATTCAATGAATAAATGTATGCTGTAAAGTACTTACTTAGAACAGCGTCTAGCACACAGCTATCATTATATCTATTCATTTTTCATTTTTTTCTCCATGACCAACCTCTCTGCTCCCAGCTCCCTAACCTTCTGTTTTATTCCTTTATAGATTGCAGTTTCTTATTCCTTTTTATTCTTACCTATTATGTTGATGCTATTAATGATTATGACTTAAAAACCATTGTTTACTGCTGTCTAGCAGAGAATGTTTTCAGAGTCATTAGTATTCGTTATCTTGCCCTGATCATCCTCTTGCTGAGAAATACGGAAATCACGGTCAAGGGAGTGTCTGTGGTTCAGTTTATGCTGCTGACAAATCTCAGACTAGAACTCAGTCCTCTAATATCCTGTGCAGTGATCTTTCTACATCAGAGGGAGGTGAGGGAATGAAATGCTACATCTAGAGTATATAAAATGCCACAATGCTTGCCAAATGAACTGATATTGAATCTAATATATAATACTGATATATGTTAGGTCAATATCAGTCTCCAAAGGTAAGATTACATTTGGTTTTTAGGGAGTTACATTTTCATATTTATTTCACAGACAATGAAACAGCAGTGCAAATTTTTGAATACAAAAAAAGTTAACCAGAATCCATCCCATGTTCACTCCTTGTTCTCTGTCAATGAACACAGTTTCATAGTTTTATATTTTACTGTCATAGCTTAGATATAATTTTCTATTCTCTTTCTTTTAATATCATTTCATAAGCATTGTGCCTTGTTGCTACAGTCTTTGAATTTGCTTATTTTTATAAAGTATAACATGTCATAAAGTTGATACGCCCTTACACTAACAGCGCCAGTGAAACTGGGCTTGAGAGCTGACAAGGACTAACAGAACCCCAGTGACGACGTTCACAGGTGTGCAGCTCATTGCAGGAGAAGGACACAGCATGCCAGCAGAATCAGGGTCAGGGTACACTTCACAGCCCATGGCTGTCTCACAGCAGGCGATCCAGGGCAGTGAGACAGGAGCCCCAAGGCCTGCCCTACGGAAAGGCCATGCCTGGACACACCTCCTCTCTCGAGTCAAGAACCACAGACACACTAAACACCTCACAGCCAAGGATCTCAAAATGGGATCTCAACTGAGATTTTTTAAAATATTCTGCTGGTCATGTAAGCATATCTCTGCTATGTAACCAGCCTCAAGAGCAGAGCCTTCCTGGGGTCTCACTGAGACCAGGTGCAAGTCATCGATCTCATTGTTACCAACAAACAGCGCTGCCCAGCTGGTGCAAGCTGTCATGAAAAGGCTTGGACCCGTGTTACAAAGCAACACAGTTACAATCAGTATTTTTGTTCCTTGACCAGTGGTCAGCGCCAAGCAAGAACTTTAGCAAAACTGCTCAGGGCAATTCTAGAGCTGCTGGAGTCAACCCTCACAACACAGTCCTAATTTAATTAAGAATTACTTACTATTCTGTGATTGATATTTTTATTTGAAATAACACAGAAAAAACATTTTGGTATATATTATTTTTCATTTTAAAAATTATTTTTATAGAGTACTTTCCCAGGAGTTGAACTAAAAGCTGGTATTCTGGATCTTAACCTGAATTGACAAACATTCAGAAGCATCCTATCAATATTGTCTGCCATCGTTATGTTAAGAGTAGCCGTTTCACCACATCCTCATTAGTACTGGGTGCTGCTGTCGATGGAATTTTCCCAATAGCTTTTGTTTTAATGGAGGTATAACTTACTTATAATAAATGCACAGATTTTAAATGTACAGTTTGATGAGTTTCGACAAATGCATGCAACGACATAACCACAACTTCAGTCACAGTACAGAACATTTCCATTATCCCTTCAGATTCCCTCCTACTGCAGTGATCTGTATCTCCTGCTGCCCCAACCTTCTCCCAGGCATTCACTCTTCCGATTTCTGTCTCTCCTACAACCATGCTGTCGCAAATGGCAGGAGCTCCTTCTTTCTTTCTGCTGCATAGTATTCCATCATGTAAATGTACCACAGTTTTTTGTTACACTCATTTACTGATGGGCACTTAAAATTGTTTCCAGCACTTGGCCATTGTAAGTAGCACTGCTATGAACATAAAAGTGCGTAAGTTCTTTTGAATTGGTAATTCAGTATTCTCAGGGTTTTCTCAGCAGCAGAATCTCTGGATCAAAAGGCAGTTTCATTTTTAGTTTTCTAAGGAAATTCCATATTTTTTTCCACAGTGGCTGCACCAGTCTGCATTCCCACCAACAGTACACTAGGGTTCCCTTTTCTCCACATCCTTGCCAGCACTTGTTTGTTGATTCATTAATGATGGCCATTCTGATCTGTGTGAGGTAATACCTCATTGTGGTTTTCATTTTCATCTCTCTGATGGCTAATGATGTTGAGCGTCTTTTCGTTTATCTATGAGCCATGTGTATGCCCTCCTTGGAGATGAGTCTATTCAGATCCTGTGCCTGTTTTTTAATTGGTTTGTTTGTCTTTCTCGTGTTGAGTCATATGAGTTCTTTATATATTTTGGAGATCAAACCCTTGTCCAATGTATCATTGACAAATATGTTCTCCCATACAGTCAGTTCCCTTTTCATTCTGATGATAGTTTCTTTGTGTAGAAGATTTTTAGTTTGATGAAGTCCTATTTGTTTAATTTTCCTTTATTTCCCTTGCCCTAGCAGATATGTTGGCAAAAATATTGCTACATGGGATATCTGAAATTTTCAGATATTGTGTGTTCCTGCCTATGTGTTCCTCCAGGACTTTTATGGTGTCACAACTTATGTTTAAGTCTTTTATCCATTTTGAGTTTATTCTAGTGTATGGTGTAGGTTGGTGGTCTAGTTTCATTTTTTGGCATGTACCAGTCCAGTTCCCTCAACCCCGTTTATTGAAGAGGCTATCTTTACTCCATTGTATGCTCCTGCCCCCTTTGTCAAATATTAATTGACCATAGAGACTTGAGTTTATTTCTGGGTTCTCTGTCCTATTTCATTGATCTATGTGTCTGTTCTTATGCCAGTACCAGACTGTTTTGAGTACAGTGGCCTTGTAGTGTAGTTAGATATTGGGTATTGTGATCCCTCCTACTTTGTTCTTCTTTCTCAAGAGTGCTGAGGCTATTTGGGGTCTTTTTTGATTCTATATGAATTTTTCAAATATTTGTTCTAGATCTCTGAAATATACCATTGGTATTTTAATAGGAATTGCATTGACTCTATACATTGCTGTGGGTAATGTGGACATTTTAATGAAGTTGATTCTTCCAATCCATGAACATGGTATATGCTTCCATTTATTTGTATCTCCCTTAATTTCTTTCTTCAGCGTTCTATATTTTCCAAGGACAGGTCTTTTACCTCCTTGGTTAAATTTATTCCTAGGTACTTTATTTTTCTTGTTGCTGTAGTAAATGGGATTGTTTTCCTGATTTCTGTTTCTCATATTTCATTGTTGGTGTAAAAGAATCCTTTTGATTTCTGAATATTGACTTTGTATCCTGCTATTTTGCCAAATTCACTTATTAGGTCAAGTAGTTTTTTGGCGGAGACTATAGGGTTTTCTATATACACTAATATGTTGTCTGCAAATAATCAGTTTAATTTCCTCCTCTCCAATTTGGATGCCTTTTATTTCTTTTTCTTGTCTGATTACTGTGGCTAGAACTTCCAGTATTATGTTGAATAAGAGTGGTGAAAGCGTACACCCTTGTCTTGTTCCTGATCTTAAGGAGAAAACTTTTAGTTTTTGCCCATTGATTATAATGTTGGTTTCAGGTTTCTCATATATGGCTTTTATTATGTTGAGGTATGCTTCCTTTATTCCCACTTTGCTGAGTGTGTTTATAATAAATTGGTGCTGAATTTTGTCAAATGCTTTTTCAGCATCTATTGATATGATCATGTGATTTTTGTCCTTCATTTTGTTTATGTGGTATTATGTTTATTGATTTGTAAATATTGTACCATCCTTTCATCCCTGAGTTAAATCCCATTTCATCACTGTGTATGATCTTTTTAATGTATTTCTGAATCTGTATTGCCAGTATTTTGTTGAAGATTTTAGCATCTATGTTCACTGAAGATATTGGCCTGTAGTTTTCTTTCTTTGTTGTGTCTTCACCTGTTTTTGGAATTAGGATGATACTGGCCTAAAAAGAGTTTTAGGAGTCTTTTCTCTTCTTGAATTTTTTTGGAATAGTTTGAGAAAGATAGGAGTTAGTTCTTCCTTAAATGTTTGGTTAAATCACCTGTGAAGCCATCTGGCCCAGGGTATTTGTGTGCCAGGAGTTTTTTGATTACTGCTTCAATGTCACTAGTTGTCCTCAGTCTATTCAGACTCTCTCCTTCTTCATTCAGTTTTGTAAGATTGTATGTTTCTAGAAATGTGTCCAATTTGCTCAGGTTGTCCAATTTATTGGCATATAGTTGTTCATAGTAATTTCTTATAATCCTTTGTATTTCTTTGGTATTGATTGTAACTTCTCCTCTTCCATTTCTGATTTTATTTATATGTGTCTTCTCTTTTTTTCTTGATGAGTCTAGTTAAACATTTGTCAATTTTGTTTCTCTTTTCAAATAACCAGCCCCTGGATTTGTTGATCCTTTGAATTGTTCTTTTAGTCTCTATATCATTTAATTCTGCCTTGATCGTGATTATTTCCTTCCTTCTACTCACTCTGAACTTTGTTTGTTGTTGTTCCTCTAGTTCTTGTAGATGTAGGCTTAGGTTATTTATTTGAGACTTTTCTATCTTCTTTAGGTAGGCCTGTATTGCTATTAACTTCCCTCTCAAGACTGCCTTTGTCATGTTCCATAGGTTTTGGGTTGTTGTGCGTTCATTTTCATTTCTTTCCAGATACTTTTTTATTTCTTCTTTGGTCTTATTGTTGACCCGTTCATTATTTAATAGCATGTTATTTAGTCTCCATGTATTTGAATGTTTTTGAGTTCTTTCCTTGAGGTTGGTTTCCAGTTTAAATCTATTGTGATCTAAGCACATGCTTCATGTGATTTCAATTTCCTTGAATTTGTTGAGGCTTGTTTTGTGTCCTACCATGTGCTCTGTCTTTGAAAATGTTCCATGTTTATTTGAAAAGAATGTATATTTTGCTTCTTTGGGGGTGAATGGTTCTATACATATCAATTAAGTCCATCTGATCTGGAGAGTTGTTTGGCATCACAATATCTTTGTGGATTCTTTGTTTGGAAGATCTACCCATTGCTGATAGTGGGGTGTTAAAATCCCCTACAATGACTGTGTAATCATTATCTTTCTTGAAGTCCTCCAAGATTTTCTTTATATATTTAGGTGCTCCTATGTTGGTTGCATATGTGTTTACAAGGGTTATATCCTCCTGTTGCACTCTTCCCTTAAATATTATGTAGTGACCTTCTTTGTCCTTTTTTATGGCTTTCGTTTTGAAGTCTATTTTGTCTGATGTAAGTATGGCTACCTCAACTTTCTTTTTGTGTCTGTTTTCTTGGAATATTTTTTCCATCCTTTTGCTTTCAATCTTTTTGTTCTGAGGTGGGTCTTTTGTAGACAGCATATATGCAGGTAGTAGCTTCTTATCGATTCAGCTACCCTATGTCTTTCTGTTGGGGCATTTAATCCATTTACATTTAAAGTTATTGTTGATAGGTACTTATCCATTGACATTTTTTCTGTACCTGTGTTTCTCCTGATCTGGATACTCTAGGGTTTCCCTTTATTCTGTATGCAAGCTTTCTTGTTGTACTAGGGGTTTGATTATTGATGGCTCATTTGTTGGTGGGTTCTTCCCTCCAGCAGCTGCCTGGGAGTCACAACTCCTGCCACATCTTGTACACTGTTGTGCAGGTGCTGGTTAACAAAGTAATACTACCCAGAAAACCAAACCCATGGCAGCAACAACACTCCCCTACTACATCAGCAGTGTTGACAGCAAATGAGCAAAGAGTAATAAAGGTGGAAAGAGACTAAGAATATTATAAGGTAGGAAAAAGAGAATATGAGATGACTAAAGGACAGAAAAATGACTTTCAGTGAGAAGAGGGAGGAGAAATAATAAGAGTAGGGAATAGAAACAAGGCAAAGAAAGGCAAAGAAAATAAAATTTAAAACATAAGTAAAACAGGAAAGGCAGTAGCAAAATGGAGTAAGAAAAAGGAGAAGTATAATATGAGGTTTGAAATAAAATGTAAAAGCTAGTGAACCAAAGGAAACAACATTGCAGAAAAACCACAACAGGGTCAGCAACAATGACAGCTGAGAAAAGATTGATAAAGGTCGAAAGAGAATAAGAATATTGTACAAAAGAGAAAAGAGAATATGAGGCGTCTACAGCAAAGAAAAATGATTTTGAGAGGATAGGGAAAGGAGAAATAATAAGAATAAGGAATAGAATCCAGGCTAAGGAAGGGAAGAAAAGAAAATTCCAAACTCAAATAGGCAAGGGCAGGAGGAAGGCAAATGGAGTAAGACAGGGGGAGCATAACCTATGAGATTTTAAATTTTTAAAAATAGTGAGAAAATAGGAACGCAGCTGAAGAAGAAGAGAAATAACCATCATATCCATGCCAAACAAGCCACAATTTATAAAGGTGGCACAATCTGGACAGAAAATGAGAATATTATAAGAAGGGGAAAAAGAATGTGAGCTGACTAAAGGAAGGAAGAATGCTTTTGAGAGGTTAGAGGGAGGAGCAATAATAAGAGTAGGAAATAGGAACAAGGCATTGCGTGGGGGAAATAAAATTTACAACAAAAACAAGAAAGAGAAGGTAGAAGGCAAAATGGGGTAAGACAAGGGAAGGGTACAATGTGAGATTTGAAATAACAGTAAAATAAAAAATAATATAAAATCTCAATTAAAACATAAAAAATAAAAGGCAATAGTGAATTAGTTGGAAGACAATGGAAGCAACAGAGGAGATGTTAAAAAGCTATGCGAAAGGAAGAAAAACACACAAATTATAAAGAACAACAAGACAGAATTCATCTTAGCAGTTTGGGGTTTGCCTTCTGCCTTCTCTTTCTGGGTCTGCCTCTGGATTCTTATTAGCTCAAGGTCCCTGGTGGGTCATCCAACTTCTGGTAACACTGCCTGTCTCACCGTCACCTGCCTCTAGAGGGGGCTTCTGTTGCAATTGGGAGGGTGGGACCCCTGGGTCTCTCCTGGTGGACCTGTTCAGTACTGACTTCCTGGGAAAAGAAGACTGAACAGTGGGTGTGTTCTCTTTGCCCCTGCACCACCCATCTTGGTCTGTCCCAGCTTATTTCCAGGAATGTGTAGTTTCTGGAGAACTAGCTGTCTGTTTCAAGGGAGGGGCCAATTTGCATAAGACAGTTATCTCTTTCCTGCTTGGTGCTGATGGCAGCTGGGTGTGGAAGCCAAGGCTGGGCAGGTCCCTGATTCCCCCTTGCTGCAGCGATTTCTGATCTCCCAGCTTTGCCGGCCTCAGTGGAATAAGGCCCTAGGAACCAGTGTATTTTGTCTCCCTGAGAGAAGTTTGAAATGGGTCCTTTGGGTATTTCTCTTTCTGTCTTTCTCCTACAGATATGCACCCTGCAGGGGGTAGTTAAGCCTGTCCAGCCTGTTTTTCAGAGCTTCCCTGTTGGTGGTGCTTTCACCCTACAGAAGATGGGGGCTGGGTATGTCCTTACCTTCCTGGAGGTTGGATCTCCACCAGGGAAGGGGGATCTGTCCAGCTGTAAATAATCTCAGGTGCTCAAGTCCTGCCCATCCAGTTGCCGGCCCACTGCCCTCACAGCAGACAGAGTCCTGAACTCTCCACTCTGTGCATCTTCTGTGCAGTATCCACCCTGCCAGCTGTTTGGTGTTGGGGCTGAGAAATCCCCTTGCTGTGCACCCTTCTGATCTCTCTGCCCAGCTGACTCAGTGGGAACAAAGTGTATTCTCAGTCCTTTCCCCTTGCCGGCAGGGCAGCTGCGCACAGGGTCCCTGTCCAGCATGCCTTCGCTCCCCTTTTAGAAAGTCTCTCCGGGCACTCCCACTGCAGCACCGAGTCACTTTTCAGCTTTCCATACACACCACCTCTCCAAAAAGCCAAAAGTCTCTCCCAGTCATGGCTGGCTGCAGCCTGCCTCCTCTGCCCAACCCAGGGGCAGATAGCATCTCTCTCTCTCTCTCTCTCTCTCTCTCTCTCTCTCTCTCTCTCTCTCTCTCTCTGCTGCTCTCCCAGGTGGCGTCTGCCACTGCAGCTATGGGTGTGCTGCTCACTGTGTGTGTGTGTGTCTGCGTAGCCTGGATCTCCTTGATTTTGGTTATCCAAGTCACCCCCAGCCTGGGCCTGGGGGTTCCCTGCCCTGAGAGGGGAGGGAGCCGCAAAGCTGCAATCTCTGACCTGGCTTTCTGTGGCTGCAGGTGCCATACACCAGGTATTGCCCCGTCCACCTATAAAGTCTCCTTACCACCTGTTGTGAAGTGTCTTCTATACTCCTCGGCTTCCAAACTTCCTATCAACTAAGATTCTGTTTAGTTGTTCAATTTATTTTTTGGAAGATCAGCCAAGTATCTGAGTTGGGGGCAAGAGCAAATGGACTCATCTTCCACCTCCTTGGCTGCCATCTTCTTCAAAATTTCCTTTTTAAAGCTAAATAATATTCCATTGTGTGTACACACACACACACACACACACCACATGTTGTTTATTTATTCACTAGTTGATGGAAATGTGGGTTGTTTCCACCTTTTGACTATTGTGAATAGTGCTACTATGAACATTCATATACAAGTTTTTGTGTGGATAGGTGTTTTCATTTCTCTTGGAATTCCTCTAGGAGTGGAATTGCCGGGTCACATGACTCTGTTTAACCATGTGAGGAGCTGCCAGGCTTTTTGCTGTACCACTTGACCGCTACCAGCAGTGTATGAGAGTTCCAGTCTCTCCATGTCCTCATCAGCACTCCTTATTATCTTTCTTTTTATTTTAGCCATCCTAGTGGGTGTGAAGTTATATCTCATTCATAGTTTTCATTTGCATTTTGTTAGTGCTCATAAAGTTGAACATCTTTTCATGTGCTTATTGGCAGTAAGTCCGACTAATGTCAAAATCAGAGTAGACACCTATGTAGAATTGACATTTACAAGTCTAGACCCAAGGCAAGGACCGAGAACAGACCCAGTTATCTGGAAAATAGACAAGATTGAAGTGGGTTATATTACCATACAAGGGTATAGCCAAGAAACAGAAAACTTAAAACTAATGATTGAATCAGCAGAGCAAGGATCAGAAGTCAAGGAGTTTCCAAAATTAAACTTGGTTGCTAAAACTACGCTACACTCATCAGCTCAAAACCAAGATAAGCCAGAGGCTTGAGTCCATGGCAATGACTAAAGGCTGGTGTTCTGTAGGAGGCTATCCCCATCTGGTGCCAGGCCCTGACAGAGCAAGAAGAGGACACCCAAGAAAGGTGCATATGAAGGAAGCAAAATAAATTCTCACTGTTCAGGTGTGCCTGTATTTAAATTTATTTTTGCAGAAACTATAATAACAAATGTCATCATCACAAAACCAAGCTTCACAGAGTCAAGAGTCATTTCATTCATGAAGTAGAGCTACGCGATAAGAGAATTAACCTACTTGAAAATGAAATTGGAATACTGCGGCAAAAATTAGAAAAGGTGAGAGATGAAAAGGTGAAGAGCTCACTGATAATGCTGATGGTCAGTCATTTAGAGAAAGCCCACTCATTTTTAAAATTTATTTGTGGCCTCTTCATAACCCATTGTTCATGTCTTGTCTTTGTGCCTTTTTTCAATGTGCATGCTAGCCCTGCCATAAAGGATTTAAGACTCACAATGATGCTAAACCAAACTGGACTCTGATTATACTTTGCACTACCAGCTTATAATTAGTGTCTTGCCTTCACGGGAAAATATCTTTTCTTAAACACCCTTCAGCAAAGACTTCCACGACACCATCAGTAACGCATTCCTACTTTTTATAAGCCCTCGTTTTGCCTCAAACGTCTGTCAGCTTTAAATGGCAGCGGATGTAGATGATCCCTGTTCCTTTATCAATTCTTAACTGGTGCCTTCAGGCTTATTTCTAAATATCCAACGTTTCTTTATGTTTGCCTTATGCCATTGTGACTTACTGGTATGTGTCTACACATGGGTAGACTACAATGCAGAATGGTGTTGAGATTATTAAACTACATAAATTCAAAATGGAATACAACAAACTCAGCCAGTAATGTGTTTCCTTCTTGAAATCTCTAGCCGATTTCAGAATTTTGAAAACTCTGTCCTCACTCCTAAAGTACTCTTTTGTATACCAAACACATTTTTATTCTTCCACCTCTCTGTGCCAAGGATACCAAAATAATTCATGCCATTCCAGTTGTTCCATGGGCTGTTATGGGACTCCAGGTTAAGAATGACTCTATTACACACAACTTAGTGAACTCGCTCTAAATCCAGTATGACTAGTGTCTTTATAAAAAGACAAGACACAGACGCGCACAGGGGAGGAAGGCCACGAGACAGTGGCGGCAGAGATAGATAGGAGTGCTGAAGCTACAAGCCAAGGGACCCAAGGATTGCCAGCAACCACCATCTAGAAAAGGGACGTAGAACAAATTCTCCCTCGGAGCCCCCAGAAGAAACGAACTCTGCCAATAATTATTTTAAATTTTTATTTATTGATTTTTGTTTTTAGAGAAATGGAGAAACATTGATCTGTTGTTGCACTTATTTATGCATTCATTGGTTGATGCCTGTATGTGCCCTGACCGGGGGTTGAACCATAACCTTGGTGTATTGTGGCAACTCTCTAACTAACTGAGCTACCCGACCAGGGCCCAGCATTTTGATTTTAGATTTCTAGTCTCCAAACTGTGAGAAAAAGAAATCCCTGTTGTTTTAGTCCTCCTAATTTATAGTAATTTGTTATGGCAGCCCTAGGAAATGAATACATCTGCCCAAAGAATCACTGGTCTCCTTGAAAGATATTGAAGGTCAAAATTAGGCAGAAACTAAGGAAGAGTAATTGGACCTTTCACCCACCGCCATTAAGTGTACTGTGGGCTTTGGTCTTAGACAGACTGAAATGCAGAAATGTAGCCACTTCATAACCTGTGTATCATTTTCCTCACCCGTGAAGTAGGGGAAATGATCCCTGCTTCACCATGCTTTTGTGAAGATTAAAATATGAAATGCCTAAATGGTTCCCAGCACATGAACTTCTGTAGCCTTGTTTTTGGAATAAAATCTCTCAGAAGCATGTGAATCAGAGGATGCATAGTTCACAAGAGAAATTGCTACTGGGATTGGAAATGGCTTAGAGAAGACCCACAGTGGTACAGACCCGGTGGTTCAGACCTTATTTATTTTACAGCCCATGGACCAGAGTCCTGAGCCCGAAACAGCTGGGCTCACTAAGCACCGTGTCTCCATAAGATAATGCCAGGGTGTTTGTTTGTTGTTTGTTTGTTTGTTTGCTTGTTTTGGCTTCATTCTTCAGCCTTCTCTAAATACAGTGAGCCGGTTGAGTTCTCTGACTGTTGTGACCATCTGAACCAGATTCCCCCAATTATTTTATCCTTATTAGAGCAGGTCTTCTTACTTTGGGGTTCAAAGAAATATGGTATTTCCAAAGGCCAAGGTGTCAGTAACCTGCCTTATTCAATTTCCTTTCTAATCCAGGTATAACTACACAGAGGACTCCTTGTGGGATGGCCCCTTCTATTCTCAACGCTTACCGTAAATATATTTGAATAATAGCAGGGGAGACTCTTGTTAGACATTGAAGGGTCCTGGATGAAAGATTTCAAAATCTGGAATGGTTTGTTTCAGAACATGATGTCATCTCCTTCCTTGTAGCTCTTTGATGGATGGCTTCTTTCTTTTTTTCTTTCTTTCTTTCTTTCTTTTTTTTTAAAGATATAACTGACATATAAAATTATATTAGTTTTAATCGTACAACATAATGATTCTATATTTTGTATATTTTACAAAATGGTCCCCACAATAAGTCTAGTTAACACCCATCACCATACACGGTTATACATTTTTTTCTTGTGATAAGAACTTTTAAAAATTTGCTCTCTTAGCAACTTTCCAATATAAAATATAGTATTATTAACTATACTCTCCACCAGGTGCATTGCATCCCCATGACTTACTTACTTTGTAACTGGAATTTTGTACCTTTTGAGTCCCCGCACCCATTCTGCCCACCCTCCATCCCTGGTCTCTGGCAACTACCATTTCTTCTCTGTATCTGAGTCTTTTTTTTTTTTTTTTTTAATTTGAGATTCCACATATATGGGCAGTCTTTTCTGAATGCTCTATAGCAGTATATTGTTTCAAAGGCAGAAAACTGCCTGCCTTAACCCTGTGAGCCACCCCTCTGCCAGGGGTCATTCTCCTTCCCCTCTCCCACGCCCTCCCCCCACTGGCAGGTGAGGAGCACATGGGAAACAGTGAAAGCACCTGCCTGCTGCCGTTGACAGGTCACTGGTTAAATGAGGAGAATTCAACAATTTTGAGCTTCTAACTCAATAACAGTGATATTTACCAATATCTACTGACTCGCTATAAGAACATTAGTGGGTTATTTTTCCACAAAATACACTCCTTTATCATTTTAGCTCTACCTTCACTAGCCGTTGCGTTCAGGGGAAACCGTTGGTAGAAAACGAAACATGGCATCCAGCTAGAAACCATGTTAGCATCGTCATTGCGAGAATACTGTCAGTGCCCGGCTGAAACGCTTGGTTTGCCAAGCCGACTGAGATCCCAACATTCGCTGCCAAGGCAGGGGGCTGAATTCCCATGCTCCTCTCCCCGCCTTAAAAAGAACTGTAACTTTGAAGCATACAGAAATGTATTGTGTGGAATTTTTTTTTCAGTATAGAGCTTCAGAGAATTCAGTTGTATTTGTCAGTGATTTGATACTTACGGAGTATGAATACAGAGGAGATCATTGGGACCTTATTAGAAGTTGAGTGTGCAGATATTTTTAAATGTTAACCCAAAAGAATAAGTAATTATCCAAATGAAATACATGGCATAAGTAACCAAAATCTATAGAAGAACAATCTAGGTGACAATGTCAGCAAACAGGTGAAAACAGCCTGGATGACCAGGGAGAAAAAAATAAATAAGGGAAATTTGCTATCACAGTTATAAACAGACTGATGTTCTTAAATTTATCATTTCTCCTGCTGTGGTAACTAGGGGGCTTTTGCTTTCATCCCTAGGAGAAGGCATTCCAGGACCAGATCATTGCCCAAAATGATAACCTGTTCCTAGAAAACAGAAAACTTCTGGAGCAGCTCGTGGAGCAAGAAAAACTGATCCAAGATAACAAATACCTGATATCTTCGATCCAGCACAGGTAGGTGCGGTCCGGTCCTGCCAGAGTGGCCAGGGAACTGCAAATGAGCTGTCTCTCCCTCAGCAAAGAGATGGTTCCAGAGACTGTCCTTTGAGCTTGGGGCCTATCTCCTAATGGTTGCTCTGGCACCCGCTGTTTTCGGCAGTCCATACAAATGGCAGAAGTTGTCAAGTTAGAAAGGAAAGCATCACGGAGAAGGTGGGCTGGCTATTCCAGTCGGCTCTTTCGAGGTGGCATTGCCTCCTTGAGGACCCAGCTGGGCTCATTCTGGCCTATCACTACGTGTGCTGACATTCATTTTTATCATTTTGTACCTGTGGAATCAAGGTAGACCAAGAGAGAATCAGGTTCATACCAGGGGCTTAAATTCACAAAACCCACAGGATCCCAATGCATTCATTTGTAAGGAAAATATTCCCAGAAGGTAAGAATTCACACATCAGCTAGCACAACAAGCATTCTCTCCCCTATGGAAAACTTTAATTATAATCAAAAGTTTTCTGAGAGCATAGAATTAGAGCAAAGAGAATGGGTTGATTTTAACAAACCAATAGTGCCTGTAGTAATTAACACTTTTTTGAGCACTTACTATATGCTAGGCACTGTTCTGAGTTCTCTCTATATATATTCATTTAATTTTCATACCACTCCCAAGCAGGAGACACTATTACAGCCTCATTTTACAGGTGAGAAGCTGAGGTCCAGATCAGCTAGGGAACTCATCCAGAGCCTTGTCAGTGTCTCGGCAGCACATGAACCTCAACAGCCTGATCCCAGACCCCGTGGCACTGCAGTCTGGGGAGAGAGCTGCCGAGCAGACTGGAACGATCCTTTCTGCTGATTGGGGTTCATGCTCCTCTGGGCAGGCCTGGAGGGTCTCCGATTGTCCTTTACTCTCTGTATCTCCCCTTTAATATATTCTGTATAATTCATTGCCCTTATCAAACTACGTCACGGCTTCTGGCAGTAGCAACATGATTGACTCGTTACCCTTGCCTTAACATTAATAATGTTCCTGCCTTGGCCTCCTAAAGACACACTCTGGTCACCAGAATTTGACTTACATTTTCCCTGGAGTAAGTTTCTTCTACAGGATGTTTCCTCATTTCAGAAATCCTGTCACTAGTTAGTGGCAGGACCAGATGTCAAACACAAACTTCTGATCGAAACTACTGCGCTGTGATGTGTCCCACATAAACTGTAGCCCTGGAGAATGGGCTGCTGTAGCAGTCAGGCACACGGGGTTTAGAAATCTGAAAGTTCTGGGCGAGCATCCCAGCTCCCCAGCTTTCTGGTTTGATCTTCTTACACAAGTTACTTTCCTCTCTCTGAGCTTTAGTTTCCTCACCTGTCAAATAGGCTTCACAGCAGTATCTATTTTATGGGGCTGTTGTGAGGATTAAGTGATCCACTGCATGAAAAGTTTGAAGTGCTTTCTGTGTGGCGAGGTTACACGTCTAAGTAGATGGTAAGCGCTCGGCCAGTGGCTGCTGCTGCTGCTGCTGCCGCGGATGGATGGGATGCCTGGCTGAGGTCAGAATCTGGCACAGGCTGAGTAGCTGCTGTATTTGAACGCAGTGTCTCCTTTTCCAGCTCCACCCCTAGATGGGCCAATATCCTTCCTTAGGTGACTCGAGGGTCTAGAACTGTTCCTTCCTTGGCTTGTGATTAGTATGCCTCTGTTCTCAGCAGGTACTGAATGACTCTGCGCAGGCCGGGAGCTTATTAATTTTTACCTGGTCAGCCAAAGTCAGTTCTAAAATGTGGGCAGTAGGCTAAGACCCAGGCTAGTGGGAAGTGGGGCATCGTTTTGAGTTTTTTAGTAATAATGTAGAAATTTTTAGTCATTCCTCTGATTTATCCCATTCTTAGAGTACTTTCCCTGGATAAAGAAAATAAGCAATTACAGGAAAACAGTCTCCGGCTCACAGAGCAGGTTGGCCTCTTGGAGCGCATTGTAAGAAGCATCCAGATTTGTGGAGGAGAGGTAAGATGTGTGCTTCTTGTTAGGTGTTTAATATGAAATTTAGATTGTTAAGATTGCTCCATTCTCTCTTCCCTTCATCCTCTTCATATAGCTGTGGCCTGAACTTGGCCTCATGGTGGACTGTGGCAAAGAGGCTCAGCGGCTGGGCACCAGGGCAGCAGACCCCGAGTCTGCTCTTAGCCAGCTTTACTCTTCACTGGGTCATCTTTTATTAAACATTTCTCTTCTGTGTGATCCCAGAGCCATTTGCGTATGCCTCATAATTTCTTCCTTAACACTCTGTATGGCCATTGCCTTTTTACTTCTCTATCTAATCAACTCAGTGGTGAGATCCTGGAGGGTAGGATTGTATCTCATGTGTCATTGCATCTATGCACAGGTGATGCATAAATATTTGAGAATGAATGAAAGTTACATGTTTTCACACATCAGCCTCATTCTCAACAACCTGTTTGCCATGTGTTTTTCCAGCCCAATCTGAGAGATGAGCACATTTGAAGTTCAGAGAGGTAAGGTGAAGCTAGTCTGGTCTGGCAGAGTCAAGCCTAAGGAGAATATCTGAGTCAGAAGAAAAAGCAATTATGTTACAAAAATCCAAGCAGACAAGTAGTGTAGGTTCAGACAAGGTCAAGAGTCTGGCTGGTGAGTGAGTCAGCAAGAGGAACTTCACTGAGCAGAGTTGCATTTTAAATCCAGGATAGAGGCTGCTTGCTTTCTTCCCGGCTTGTGTCACATGCTAGATGTTTCTTCCCAGAATGCTTATAGTTTTTTCCCTAGTCATGGAAACTCTAAGCCCTGGCTGGTGTGGCTCATGAAAACTCTAAGCCCTGGCTGGTGTGGCTCAGTGGATTGAGGGCCCATCTATGAACTGAAGGGTTACCAGTTCGATTCTCAGTCAGGGCATATTCCTGGGTTGTGGGCCAGATCCCCAACTGGGGGCATGCAAGAGGCAACCAATGGATGTTTCTCTCGCACATTTACGTTTCTCTCCCTCTCTTTCTGTCTTCTTTCCCTCTCTCTACAAATAAATAAATAAAATCTTTTAAAAAAACTTTAAGATCTACTCTCAACAACTTTCAAACACACAAATATACAGTATCGTTAATGATAGTCACCATGTTGTACATATATTACCTCCCAGAATTTATTTATCTTATAGCTGGAAGTGTGTATCTTTTAACCATCCTGACCTAATTCCCCACCCTCTACCTCTCGCAACCACAGATCTTATATCTGTCTGTAGGAGTTTTTGTAGATTTCACATATAAGTGGGATCATATAGTATTTGTCTTTCTCTGTCTGACTTAATCCACTTAAGCATACCATCCTTAAGGTTTATCCATGTTGTCACAAGTGGCTGGATTTCCTTCTTCTTTTAGGACTGACTAATATATATTGTGTGTATTTAACAATTTCTTTATCCATTCCTCCATGGTGGATGTTTGGGTTGCTTCCATGTCTTGGCTATTGTAGATAATGCTGCAGTGAACATGGGGTGCAGATATGTCTTCAGGATAGTGATTTTGTTCCTTTTAGATAAATACCCAGAAGTCCAATTGCTGGATCATATGGTAGTTCTATTTTTAATTCTTGAGGAACCTCTATACTGTTTTCCACAGTAGCTGCACCAATTTATATTCCCACCAGTAGTGCCTGAGGGTTCCCTTTTCTCCACATCCTCGCCAGCATTTATTACCCCCCGCTTTATGATAGTCCTTCTAAAATTACATTTTTCATCAAAAAATATGTAAAGCCCCATTCTAGGATCACAGTGCCAATGGTTTATCATTAAAATTTTTTAATTCATGCTTTTTTTTCCTTTTAGGAAACAATACTTAGTGGCATCTCTGAATATGAAGTACTGAATAAAATCCTGCCCCTACCAAACTCCAGGTCAGTGAGTCAAGACAATCATATGAACAACTGAGAGTCATGGCTCCCTAACCAGTCGTGAGTCGCTGACTTGGGAAAGCATAGCATTCAGGGGTCCTTTCTCTGTATACAGTCCTGAAACCTTCAGTGCCTTCTCCCCTCGCCACTGCCTCACACCCACACCTGACAGAACCCTGACTCACAGTAGAAGATAACCCACAAACGTAAATTTAAGGGAATTTTATTGGGCCGTTTTGTGTTTGACAGTTGTTAAAACTGAAATCCTACTGAGCCTTATCCCTGTAACCCCAAGATGCTGCCAAGAGACCCCACCCACACGAAGTCCTCACACATGTCCTCTTTCAGCCTTTCTGGAACAGGTTTGGTAGCGTCCGCGGGAAGCCTGTAAGAGACTAAAGAACACACGTCGGAAGCAGTGGCACACCCCAGGTCCCTCAAGTCTCTACTGTTCACGGAGTCCCAAAGCCAGATGCAGACGTACACGTGGCATCTCTGAAAGAGCCCCGGCTCGTCTAAATCCAGACTGGTCAAAGCTGCTGACTTCAAGCTTGTGAGAGTGGAGGTGGCACATGCTGACACGAAGCCGGGCAACGGTAGAGTCCCCACCGGTCATCAAGCAGGAGTCTCCAAAATTGCTCATAAGTTCATTAAACCAGATCCAAAAATGGATTTCTCAAATTCGTTTGATATCCTCAAGTGACTTGTATTGAGCAACGTAGTGACTTAAGTTGGGTGGTTTAATTGGGTTTATGTTCAGCAGAACACACACACGGCTAATTCTGCATCCTTTCCTATTTTCATGGGTATTTTCTTTTTTTTCTCTTAAGTTAAAACAATGTAATCACATTAAAGCAAGTATTTTAAAAAGAAAAAACGGTCCTACAAACTCACATTCTTAACACTACTGTTTTCCTTTTAGAGTTATTCCCTTCTGGTTCTTACTCAAATTCACATATTTTAACTGGTTATTATACTGTATTTTCATAGTCTGATTTTTAATTTAATATACCACAAAATACTCTCCTATATTTAAACTCTCCATAATTACTCTTTCAATAGCCATGTGATATTGTATCGTGTTGATGCTCTATACATTCTCTTGTTATTTGATATCCAAGTTGTTTCTACTTTTTCACTATTTATAGATCATGCTGCAGCAAAAGTCTTTGTGAAGTTAACGCTTTTCTTCTCTTCAGTTAATCCAGAAACAAATTCACCAGATTGGCATAATTGGATCAAAGGATATAAATGTTATATAGTTTGGGTACACACTTGTCTCATTGCCTTAAAAAAGCTCGTGTCAACACACTGCGTCTATAGTCAACTTATGAGCCTCAATCTCTCAATACATACAATGGGAACAACAGTAGTTCCCATCCCGTAGGGTTGTGAGGACCAAACAAAATGAAGCATGCATTTTGCACTGAGTAACTGCTTAATCAATGCTAGATATCTTCACTTATTTTCACTTGCAGTTTGAGTGTACTAATTTTTCTAGTCTCATCATCATTGTATATTATCAATTAAAAATGCATTCTAAAATAGTTGGTATAAAACTATACCGAAGGGTGATTCCTGCTGCTCCTTCTTCCCTTCCTCCTCTTTTCCTTCCTTATTCTCCTTCTCTTCTTTCTTCATCTTCAGTTGGAGATAGAGAGGAAGACCAAGAGGAGAGGGGGGAAGAACAGGAATAAAAGAGACCCCATAAGTTGAAACATACTGAATTTTTATGTGCAAGCCCTGCCTCCTCAGGCCACTGGAGACGGTCAAAGGTTATAAGAAGTAATAGCTATGATACTGAATGCATGCTCTGACTCCAAACCTTGCCCACATTCACTTTCTTTCACTCAATTCACTGGCCCCATTTATTGAATCCCTACTGTATACTATTTAGTACTTGACACTGTAGCCATGCCTGTGAAAACAAAGTCTCTGCTTTCACAATTGATATACTATTAGTTTGCGTGGCACAGGGACTGACCATATAATTTTGAATGATGGGTGGCATGAAGAAAATAAATCACTGATGTATCTGAATAAGTGACTGAGGGCTACTTTGGATTGGGTGCAATGTTCCCATCTGAGTGACATCTGAGCCAGGACCTGAACTACAAGGAACACTCCCTGCCCCCATTAAGAGCTAGAAGAGTATTAAAGACAGTTAACAGCCCTTAAAGGAGTACAGAAGTCCCCTTATCTGAGGAGGATACAGTCCAAAATCTCCAGTGGATGCCTGAAACCACAATGGTACTGAACCCTGTATACGAGTATACTATGTTCTCCTAGACATACACACCTATGATAAATAAGGCACAGCAAGACATTAACTAGTAATAAAATAGAACAATTGTAACAATATAATGTAATAATAGAAGTTATGTGCATGTGGTCTCAAAATATCTTGTACTGTACTCACCCTTCTTGTAATGATGTGAGATGATACAATGCCTATGTGATGAAATGAAGCAGGGTGAATGGCATAGGTCTTGTGGCACAGCTGGAACACAAGCACTGTGATACCCTGACAGTTGATCTGATAACCAAGACACCTACTAGGTGACTAATGGGCAGGTAGCATATACAGTACGGATGTGCCGGACATCCTGGGATAATTCACATCCTGAACGTGCAATTTAAAACTTATGAATTGCTTGTTTCTGAAGTTTTTCATTTACTATTTTTAATTAATATAAATTAATATTCACACTCTATATGCTACCTGCCCATTAGTCACTTAGTGGAAGTCGTCTTATCAGATCAACTGTCAGACTGTGGGTTGACAGCAGTCAACCAAAAGGAGGAAGGTGAAAACTCAGATAAGAGGGAACTGATGTATCCATTCATGACTCTGAGGAACAGAAAGCCCACAGTATAGTAGCTGAGGATAAGTATTGGGTTGGCCAAAAAGTTCACTTGGTTTTCTCTGTATGATGATTCTAGTAGAGCTTAGTTGTCTTTAACTTCATTTGAAACAATTTTATTAGATTGTATTGTGACAGCTACTAATCAGCATGCATTTTTGAAACATCAAAATTAGAATTCTTGTGCAGACATTTTAATATTGAAGACGGAAGTAAGTACGCAACATTTTTGGCGTATTATGCTTTATTATTTCAAGAAAAGTAAAAATGCAACTGAAATGAAAAAAAAAACTATGCAGTATATAGAGAAGGTACAAACATGTCAAAAGTGGTTTGTGGCCCTGGCTGGTCTGGCTCAGGGGATTGAGTGCCGGCCTGTGAACCAATGGGTCACTGGTTTGATTCCCAGGCAGTGCATAAGCCTGGGTTTCAGGTCTGGTCCCCAGTTGGGGGTGCACAACAGGCAACCACACGTTAATGTTTCTCCCTCTCTTTCTCCCTGCCTTCCCCTCTCTAAAAATAAATAAAAAATCTTTTTTCAAAAAGTGCTTTGTGAAGATTCTTGGTACTACTGATGTTTTGGCCAAGTCTTTTGCATTGGAAGATGTTTAGCATCACCCCTGGCCTCTACCCACTAGAAGCCAATAGTGGGAGATGGCCGGCATACTCAAAATATCTGAATCAATAAAGTTATTGGTGAAAATGAAATATGTCTTTTATTTTACAGAAAAAAACCTAAATGGGCTTTTTGGCCAACCCAATAACACAAGATTAGGCCAAGATGAGGCAGCCAGATAATGCAATGTAGGCCTCAGTAGGTAAGCGATTGGATTTTATTCTACATAGGGAAGCCAGGAGTGATCTATAAGCAGATTTATTTTAAAAGCTCTAGCTACTCTGCTTGAAATGAATGGGAAGTGACAAAAATGGAAGCTTGTGACAGAACTGGAGCAAAAATTTCACTGTACTGATTTCAAGGAAGGTCTGAATATTTACTGAGCACACCTTATGTGCCTGGCTGTTCTAAGCTCAGAGGAAGAACAAGAGTTCATGCCTTCCGGGGCTGATTAGTGGGGAGGGCTAAGAAGCAGCAGGGTGTGAAGTTCAGCTATATTACCTGCAAGAGCTGATGCGTACTCTGGAGACTGCCCAATACAGACTTCTTAGCCTAAGCGAGAATAGTTTGTATTTAGTGGACTCACGTGAGTGGGATGTCCCTTCATTCTGCAGGGGGGGGGGAGCCCAGTTATTCCTCCTCTTCCCCATCTCCACTTTCACCACATCCCCCGCGCCCTCCCACCGGCCGTATCTCCCCACTCTCGTTTCCCGGGAAAGTGAGCGAACTACGGGCTTGCAGACGGCTTACGTCCAACAGCGAACCAAGCCCTGGCCACCGCAGCATCTCCCAGTTTCAGCGCGGAAACCTATGAACTTTCCGCACTGAGGGCTGGGCGGGGGTGTGGCTTCCGGGGGCGGGGCCCAGTCTCGGTAGGCTCTTCCCGCGCTTGCGCGGGAAACTAAACTCGTGGAGCTGGTGTTAGGTTTGCCGGAACCTCGCTCCCCGGACTTCTGCTTCCGGGTCGGAGCCATGGCGGTGGCAAATTCAAGCCCTGTCAACCCTGTGGTGTTCTTTGATGTCAGCATTGGCGGCCAGGTGAGGTCCAGGAAGCCACACAGCTATGCACCGAAGGGAAACTGCAAGGGGCCAGGCAGGCAGAACTTACCCGCCCAGGGATAGCGGGCTCCGGAAGCTACAAAGTGAATTTGGTCCAGAACCTACCGACCTGTGGGGCGTGGTGAGCGGGAGTAGAATGGAGAGTCTTGCTCCTCCTATCTCCCATCCTAGCGCCCCGCGAGTGGAAGGTCTGGACGGAACGGAAGGATAAGCTAAGGAGGCGGAGGTGGGAGAGATCAAGTACCTGTGGGAGGGAGGGGTCAGCCCTTCACGGTCCTTGCTCCGTGAGACCTTCACGGTCTTGGACCCGGCCTTCTGACCTTCTCCCGCCCGTTACAGGAAGTTGGCCGTATGAAGATCGAGCTCTTTGCAGATGTTGTGCCTAAGACAGCCGAGAACTTTAGGTAAGGTGCTCCAGCTCTGCCGCATTATATATTCCAGTTTTGTCGGATTAACCGAACCCGAACTCATCCTGTGGAATCGTCAGCCTACCTCTATCCGTCCACTCACTGCCCTTGAGATCTGATTGTTCTGGGTGTTGCTCTGTCTGAACAGTCACGTTTTGACAACCCAATGTCAATTAAGTTGTTAATCTGAATGCCCGGGGGCTTGGACGTCTAGCTGGCTGGTTGGTGGGCTTGCTGTTTGCAATGACGGTGCTCTCCCCTCCGGAGGTTAGGGGCACTCACAGCTGTGATGTCATGGTGACTGAGTCCCTCACTGTTTTCCCTTTCAGGCAGTTCTGCACTGGAGAATTCAGGTCAGTCTCGGACGTGGTTGACTTATCTGCTTGTTCCCGAGGGGCGTCCTGGGGTTGCACTGAGGGTACTGGGGGACCACCTTAGGCCTTGAATGATTGCTGGAGACAGTGATAGAAGATATTACCCCTAGAGTATTCATTTGCCTTCTTTCTTCATCTCTCTTGTCCTGACCACCTTTAGGAGAATCACTTGGGCTCAAATATGTGGTAAACTGGAAAGGCTTATTGTTACCTGTCATCATAGCAAATTTCTTTCTGTTTGGTTGTAGGAAAGATGGGGTTCCTATAGGATACAAAGGAAGCACTTTCCACAGGTAAGGCCAAGGCAAACCACTTGGGGCTTTTAGAATTACTTCCTTGGGGGATTAGTCTCTAGAGGAAAGTAAAACCATAGGATAATTCTTGGATCTTGAGAAAGAATGTTTTTGTGAACTCGAGGACTGATTTGAAGATTTCTTAAAAGCCCAAGTGATAAACATTGTATTTTGAAATCAATGTTAATCTAAACTGCAATGACCAAATCAATGTTTTTCTAAACCAGAGTCTTATCTCAGAATCCTTTGTTCTCTGTTTCAGGGTCATAAAGGATTTCATGATTCAGGGTGGAGATTTTGTTAATGTAAGTAGTTCCTTTCCTATCAAAGCTTTAGAATCTTTCTTTCTTTCTTTTTTGTTATTGCTGTTACTGCTATTTTTACTACAGGGACCCAGTCCTAAGGCTTGAGAATAATAGCCAGGCTTGATGGTGGGGGGGGGGGGGAGATAGGGATGGGAATGCCGTTGAACGTTGCTGGCTACCACCCACTGTACCACCAGGTGACACACATCAGCACTTTGAGTCACTGGCTTCCAAGTCTCAGCCTTTTAGGGCCAGAAACGTAAGCTTTCCAACGTACCCGTAGAGCAGGGCTGGCAAACTCATTTTCACTGGGGTCTCATCAGCCTAGAGGTTGCCTTCAAAGGGCCAAATGTCCCAAGGATCGCGGTTCGATTCCCAGTCAGGGCACATGCCTGGGTTGCAGGCCAGTTCCCAGCAGGGGACACACGAGAGGCAACCGCACATTGATGTTTCTCTCCCTCTCTCCTACCCTTCCCCTCTAAAGATAAGTAAGTAAGTAAATAAATAAATAATAAAAATAAATAAATAAAATATTTAAAAAAAAAAAAAAAAAGGGCCAAATGTGATTTTAGGACTGTATAAATGTAACTACTCCTTAACTAGGGGCAAGGAGCTCGGTGCTGCCACTGGGTAGAAACAAGGTGCCAGGCCGGATAAAACAAGGTGGAGGGCCCGATTCAGCCCTCGGGCCTTGTTTTTGCCACCTGTGCTGTAGAGGATCCATGCCAAATCCAAATTAATTAGTTATGTGAAACTTAGCTAGAAATCAGATGCAACTTGTTTTAACAAAATAGTAGTAAGTCCCTTTTCAGTGAGCTAAATGCTTATGCTCCATTTTCCTTTCCACTTCTGCTATCACAGTGCCTGAAAAGCTGAGTTTTAATCATAAGTTGATTAGGGTACAAGGAATCAGCAAGAGAGGTAGACGGTTCTGGACAGATGTTTTCTCTCTTCACTGGGAGAGCCCAGTGGAGTAGTCCTCCGCTACTAAGCATGACTTCCTTGTTAGAGTCTGTGTGTGTCCCCCATAGTCGGTCTGCACCCTTCCCCTGACCTTAGGCTTTTAAAGAGCTTTCTCTTTCTTATCTAGGTAAAGTTACAAAGTGCAGATTTTAGGCCAAATCAGTCTTTCAGATATGTTTTGTTTCATCTTTATGATGTTGTAAAACTGGCAATTTTCACCAAAAAATTCTGGAGCTTTGTTTCCTCTCTAAAGAATGGAAAATAGGAAAGCACTAGGCCTATGTATCTCATGCGGTGACAGTTGGTTGAAATCATATAATTGCTTCTTTTAGACAACGTGTGTCCTTGCCATTTCACTGTAGTCCCCAATACCTGCTTCCTTTGTTTATGTCATCCGCCCCCACAGGCATTTAAGTTTGTAGCCCCTGGGCGCTACTGATGGTAGTAAGGCTTGGGGTGACGATGCATTTCTTTGTTAGCTGGCAAGAGGGGCTGTGAAGTCATTCCCTGCCTTTTCTTTCTTCCCATAGGCTCCTGTATTGCCATATTGACTTAGCAGGAACAGGACCAACTTCTTACTGGTCATTGCCAGGCTCATCCGATCACCTGCTGATAGCCCCAGGATTAGTCAATAGTTGGTCAGTCAGAAGGCTGAATATCAGAGAGAAGCAACTGCTCGGAGCCACCCTTAGAGAATTAAAAATAGAATAAGCAAGAGGCAGAAGAAGCAGGATTTGAGGCCTTCTAAAGTTGGACCAAGAATATTTGTTTGTTTTAATAATATTTGTTTTTCAGTTATTTTTATTTTTATTTCTTTTGAGAGAGGGGAAGGGAGGGAGAAAGAGAGGGAGAGAAACATTGATGTGCGAGAGATGCAGATCAGTTGCCTCTCTCACACCCCCAACTAGGGACCTGACCCACAACCCAGGCATGTGGCCTGACTGGGAATCGAACTGGCAACTTTTTGGTTCTCAAGCTGGCACTCAGTCCTCTGAGCCACACCAGCCAGGGCTTTTATTTTTGTAAAAGAAAAGTACAAAAAATGAAATAAGTCATCTCTCAAGGAATAACTCTTGTCATTTTAGTTTATAGCTGCCAGTCTTTGCAAATGTATGTGTGTCGACTACAATTTTTAACAGACTTAAATTATACATATGTTTGGATTTTTTAAAGATTTTATTTATTTGTTTTTAGAGAGAGGGGAAGGGAGGGAGAAGGAAAGGAAGAGAAACATCAATGTGTAAGAGATACATCAATTGACCAGCCAACTCTCATTTGCCCTCAGCTGGCCTGCAACCCAGGCATATGCCCTGATTGGGAATCGAACCAGTGAACTTTTGGTTTGCAGGCCAGCACTCAGTCCACTGAACCACACCAGCCAGGGCAGATCATACATATGTTTTAATTGTTTTGTACTTAATAATTGTTTTGCATTTTCCCTTGTTATTAAGTCTTCTTCCAAAACACTTTTTCTAACAGCTGCCTAATATTCCATAATGAACAGGCAGTGAATTTATTTGATCAACCCACTATTGTTGAGAATTTAAGTTGTTTTCTTATGTTTGCTCTGAAAATCAATTTTTGTCATTTTTCCTATTCTGGCTTCTGGAAAGCAATAGCTAGTGTGATTACAGAAGATGATATGGTAACTGATCTGTCCCCTAGGTTTATTGGGAAATAGAGCCCACCCCTGGATGAATCAGCTTCAGCCAGGAGGGTTGTATCGGGTAGTACACACTAGGTTTCCAACAGCTCACCCACCACATAGTGTGGGAGGTGGGGCAGGATAGCAGTCAGTCAGGTGGGTACTTTTATGTGACTGCAGGCATGAGAGTCTAGGAATGGCAAGGATTATGTATATGGTCACTGTGCTGTTCCCTAATACTTAGTGTCTTAACCTGTCTTTCTAGAGACCCAGCTCTGACCACTTTTACCCAGTCTGTGAGAAGACCTGGCCAGGTAGTAAGCTACAGGTGCCTTGGACGGGGCTTGCTTTGACTTCAGGATAGGGTCAAAGAGGTGTGACTCCCAAAGTGATCAGCAAGTGTGGACTTTAAGGAAGCTAGTCTCCAGGTGGAGCAGCTGTCTTTTTCTGACCTCTGCGGGGACCAACACTTGCGAGTTGCTAATACTTCCCTTCTCTCTGCTCAGGGAGATGGTACTGGAGTCGCCAGTATATACCGGGGACCGTTTGCAGATGAAAACTTTAAACTTAGACACTCAGCTCCAGGCCTGCTTTCCATGGTAAGTGAGGTCCAATCAAGACTTTGAGTTAGATTTATCGCCAGCTGGTTTCTGGGCCCGTCTTGAGGCTCCATGCTGTCTCTTGGGATGAAAGCAAATGCTTTTCTTCTCCTGCTCAGCCCAGGACTCACCTCTGTCATGCCTGCCTCTCTCTTCAGTCTGGTTTGATTTTGTTGGTTAGGGGAACTACAACTGACCTCTGCTACATGTTTTTTACCTTTTATTTGGTCAAGTCATGTGGCTGAGCATTTAGCCTTGCTGCTCAGTGCCCATTTACTTACACTGTCTACTGGCTGGTCAGCTCCTTGACTCCCTCCCCACTCATTGCTCTCCACTCCCACCCCTGTCCTGGCACTCCCCTCCCCATTTATAACCCCACTCGTGCAGGTCACTCCTCTTTCACCGTCCCTCTTGCCCACCTCACTTAAAACCGCTCATCTCCCCTGCCCCCGCTCACTGTCCTGCATGCTCACTCCCCGTTTGCTTCCCCTTACCCACCTCTGACTCCTCATTTTCCCTTCCCCTCCCACCTTCTCCCTCTCTCTCTAACCTCCTCCCTCCCTCCCTCCCTCCCGCTCATCACCCATTTCCTTCTGTCAGTGCCCCAACTCTCACTCCCCCAGAGCCAGTGTTTACGTGCACATTCCCTGCCCTGCTTGCCCACTCCACCTCTTATCCACTTAGGCAGTCCTCAAGTAAACATTTGTTGATACCCTCTCTGTTTCGGGCTCCATGGTAAGGCATGCGACCTGATTCCTGTCCTTATGTCACTTAATATCTAATGGGGGTATCCCTCATCAAAACGACAAGTCTAGTATAGTGCCGTCCATGCCATCAGTGTATTAAGGTAAGGACACCTTACTGTATGTAAGAATTCTGTGAGGGCCCCAAGGAATGAGAATGACTGCTGCTGGGGGTGGGCAAGGCTGCGTTACAGAGGAGGGAACATTTGAGTTCTTGAAAGAGTTCTGTACCAGAGGGCATGTGGCGTAGTCAAGGGACAAAGAGTGAGGAAGGTGCTGAGAAGAACATAGGGTGGGAACAGCAGGTGGAGTGGACTGGCCAGTAAGAAACCCCTGGAGAGACAGGTTGTCTGGCTCCTGAAGGGCTTTACGTGGCAGAGTAAGGGTGAGGTGTGTGGGTTCTCTTTCATAGGTTACCAAGAGTGGTACACTTTTTGAGCAGAGTTGATCAACTTTGTGTTTTAGAACAAAAATGCTAGCTGCAGTGCGAGTGGCACATGGGAATGGAGAGGCTGGGGCGGAGAAGCCAGTTAGGAGGCTGCCCTAATACCTGAGTGGGACCAGCAGTACAGTAAGCCCCCTCTTCAGAAAGTCAGGCTAGGAAGTACAGGTAAAGGGTGGAAAAGTGACTTAGGTTAGCTTGAATCTTCTCCAGGAGTATTAAACCGCTCTGAGTGCATACAGCTATGTTAGCATTGATGGAGGAGTCAGAAAAATGGAAGGAAGCTTGGTCATTGCTCCCTTCAGGCTGACACTGGTTGAATTATGCTGTTGGTATCTGGTGGCATGATTCTGTTTGCTCCTGTTTTCACTAAATCACGTGTTCCTCAGGGGCAGGGACCAGATCTCTAAGCCCTATACTTGATACAGAAAGATGTTGAGCAGATATTGATGAATGACCGCAAGATGATCAGAATAATGGGTAACATTTATTGAGCACTTAGTCAACAAGCACTTATTTGCATTAATTTATTTTAAGCTTCTCCACATCTTTAAGATAGGTACAAATGAGGAAACGGAGGCACGGAGAGGTTATGGGACTAAGCTCAGGGCACACAATCAGTGGTGGAGCTGGGATTCGCTCTAGGTCCCCCGGCTCCAGAGCTTCACAGCGCATTCTCTAAACCAGTAAGTCGCACTGCCTCAAAGAATTAATAAAGAAGTGGCTAAGGGCAGAGGGTGCCCTGAGCTCTGAAAACATGTTGCGTGGCTGTTTTCCTGCCTGCTTGCTAATAAATGTTTAGACATAGAGCAGCAAACTAGATTGGATGGGTGGATGGATGATGGATGGATGGATAGGATGAACTGGGACCCCTGGGAGGCCTATGCCTCGTTCCAAAGCCTAGGCCTATTCTGACTGGCCCAGACAATGCCTGATTTTTGTATATAAGGTGTTCCTGAATACATGTACGAAACCAAAAATAACCTCATCTTACATGGGGAATTGCTAAAATATAGTACAAAATCCCTAATTAGAGCTTACCTTTAGACAATGTCTTTATAGTATACCATAAACAGTTTTATTCCTTCACAGTTCAACACAGAATCAACCAATTTAAATCTAATATCTGATTAAGGCTAGTTATCTATCCAATAATTTCCAGCTTTGCCTCAGTATTAGTTTTGTAAGACCTAGCTTTTAATAGTACTAGTATTTTCAGTTTCCCATTTTCTACTCATGTTTTTCCAAAATAGGGGAAGTGTCATAATATGTTCGTAGTTACACAGACATTGATGTAAGAGTGCTGCAGAAACTTGGGTTTGCTGATATACAAAGTCTGGATTTAGCACACTGAAGGCAGTTCGGGGTATCAATACGTAATGGACAAAAGTACACTTCCTGTGAAAGTCAGATGTCTCCTTACAAAGCACCACTCTGCCTTGTGATTATAGCCTGTTCTTTTATAATGCGTTATTAACTATAATGATGTAAAAATAATTTTAAGGAAGGAAGAGGGAAGGGATATGGCTATGCCTAGAAAGTTTCAGATTCTTTATTTTTCAAAATACTTTTTCTGTAAAATTCGATAACAAAGGATTTGGGTATAGTGGTAAAAAGCAAATGTCTTTGATTAAATATAGTCTTTTTTCTATCATAGCACTTGCAACTTGTACCTTCTTAAATTTCTTAAATTACCATTGTAATAGTACAAAACCATTCAGACAGAACAGTTTATGGCATAGACAGCAGACCTTTCCTCGCCTAGTAGATGCTCTGTCATTATAATTTAGTTATAACTAGTATTGGACTAAACACAGCAAATCAGGTCCCATAAACAGTCGTTCCCATTATAAAAGTTCACACTGTAGGAGAAATGTGCATTTATTCAAGAATCTAGTTCCTTGAGGGCAGAGATTGTGTGTCCAGTTTATCTCTGTATCCATGGGTCCTAGCTCAGGCCCTGGCTCATTGAATGCTCAGTAAGTTTGCTGAAAGTGTGGAGGAATCAGGGCTGCAGGCTCTTCGAGGAGTCTCACTCTTCAGCCAGTGTGGTCAGGAGAACTCACTGCAGGTATATTTCGTTTCTGTCAGGCTAACAGTGGTCCCAGTACAAATGGCTGCCAGTTCTTCATCACCTGCTCTAAGTGTGATTGGCTGGATGGGAAGCACGTAGTGTTTGGTGAGTCCTGCTCCTGTCCCATGGTCCTGGCCCCATTCACCCAAAGTGGGACTTCCAAAGGAGCCATTCCCTGCACTCTCACACCAAGAGGGCCTGACTAGTTTACCTACTCTGTGCAGTAGTGGGGAGGTGGCAGTGGTGGGAGGTAGGGAGATGTGTGGAAGGATGAAGGGGCCGTCTGATTAAGTGTGTAACCACTCGGGTGATGTGTCTGTATGGGGGGAAAACCCAGGGTGGTGGCACTTAAGAAACACCTCAGAGGAAGCATAGTGCGGTGGGGCTTTTCGATCACTCAGATCTAGGTTTGCGCCCTAATTGTGCTACTTAGTGTGCTGTCCATGACCTTGGGTAAGTCATTTCACCTCCGTTGAATCTTGATTTCCTAAATTGGTGTGAGGATCAAATGAGACAGTGTTATGAGAATGAGCATTGAAAGCTGGAAAATGCTGTGCAAATGAGAATAGTGAAATCCATCTCATACTCTTCTTACAGGGAAAATTATTGATGGACTTCTAGTGATGAGAAAGATCGAGGTGAGTCCTGTTTTGATTCCTCTTTCTCAACCGTTCTAGTCTGGTACTACCTGACTAGGGTTGAGAGCTAGAGAATCCTGAGTAGGCTTCATCTGTTAGGCCCAGACTTCATTCATTGCCTCCATCCCATGGACTTCCTCAAGGGAAGGGAAGAGAGACCACGTGCCTCCCAAGTGTTTTTGGCCTATAATTAGCCTCTGTAGTGCACGCTATGGCCTGGGGTGGCCCCTCCACCTACTCGATAAACTCCTCGGCACTGCATTCAAGATCCTTCGTGCCCCGGCCCCTGCCTGCCTGTCCACTCCCCTGCTGCCTCCATGTTCCAGTCACACTGGGCTACTAGCTTTTCTCACATATCACTGCCTCTTGTTCCTTCTTGCCCCTGAGCCTTTGCTCATGCTGTTTCCTCTGTCTGGAGTGCTCTTCTCCTTTCTTTTCCCCCTTCCCATTTATCCTCAGTCCAGCTCAAATCCCCTGTTCTGTGAATTCCTCCCTAATCTCTTTAAGCAACTTCCTCTGCCCTGTTTACATTTTGTTATAACTTATTACATTGTTGCATAGCATAGCTTTGGTATTTTTAAATGTACATCTTATTTTTGATCTGTATTATGTGTTTTCCCTGTCTGCTAGGACATGGACTTGTTGTCATTTCAACCTCTGATCCCTCAGTCCTCAGCCTAGGAGCTGGCAGACTTCAGTAATGTTTGGGGAGCATGTGCAGCTGAGTGGATGAATTCTTACTGTGCTTTCTGTCTTAGAATGTTCCCACGGGGCCCAACAATAAGCCCAAGCTGCCCGTGGTGATCTCACAGTGTGGGGAAATGTAGTCCCGAGCAAGACTGAATTGGGTAAGTGTGTCTTCTCTTTCTGGTTATGAGTCGCCCCAGGGAAGGCAGTGTGGCCTAGTGGAAAGCACCTTAGACTGGAAGACATGGGATTGAGCCCGTTTCCTCTCTTGGTGACCTAACAGAGGTCACTTCCCTTCTCCAAGCCTGTTTCCTCATCTGTCAAATGGAGACAGTACCTCTCTCTTAGGGTCCTTGTAAGCATCACAAGAGAAAGGGTTATTGGGGCACTTTACTTTTCTGCCACTTTGAGGTTTACAGAGTATCAGCCTGAAAGCCTTTGGGCAGTTTCTGACAGCTCTCTCAGACTGTAGTCCCCATAGAGAGACATGGCACCAAATCTGGAGGACTCCCTGCTGGGTCAGCCTGAGCGGTCAGGAGACAGACCTGTCTGGCTTTTCATCAGAACTGATAGGGCAATTCCAGTTCCTGACTTGTATCTGCCAGCTTCATAGGTGAACCTGACACCCTACCTATTCTTTTTTTTTCTTTTTTCTTTTTATATGTATTTATTTTTAGAGAGTGGGGAATGGAGGGAGCAAAACATCGAGTGGTTGCCTGTCGCACACCTCCAACTGGGGACCTGGCGCACAACCCAGGCATGTGCCCTGACTGGGAATCAAACCGGCAACCTTTTGCTCCATAGGCCAGCACTCAATCCACTGAGCCACACCAGCCACCTTCTACCTATTCTTGCCACTGCCTGCTCTATGCTGGGCATCATGCTAGGCATGCTGAGGGGGGCAAAAAATTGAAGGATGTCTCTACCTTTCAGGAGCTTAAAGGGAATAAGACACATTCCAAGAAGTTATCACTACTAATGTGAGTGACATTGCTGAGTGTCATAAGAATTCAAGGAAGAAATTGATCACTTCCAGCTAGAATGGTGGTGACTTTTTCTCATTTTTACACCTGCAAAAAAGTTGGAAGAATAGGACATTCAACACCCATATACATTTCACCTAGATTAACATTCTTATTTATCATTTTGCTTTGACACTTGTTTTTTTCTTTCCTTCTTGCCTCCTCTCACATTCCCATTCCTTCTTCTCCTCTCTCCTGTCTTCCTTCTTTCCTGCCTTCCTTCATTTCTTTCCCATTTGAAAGCTGAAGGCTTCTTGACACTTCACCCATAAATACTTAAGCAAGCAGCTCCTAAAAAACAACAACATCCTCCATAACCACAATAATGTCCAATATGCATGTTCAAATGCCCCCAGTTATCCACAAAATAACCGTTAGAGCTCTAGGAAAAGGCATCCAGTCTAGGTTCGCATACTTCCTTTGGTTGGTTATTAAATAACACTATGTACTGTATTTTGCCTTGTATAATATGCATTTTTTTGCCCAAATTTTTGAGGGAAAATAAGGATGTGCATTATACATGAGTAGTACTAATTCTATATCTATATAAATGTTTCTAATTCTTTTATTTATGCTTATGCATTTAAATTGTAACTCTAGAAAGCAATAATGATATCCTTATGCAAAATAATACCCTGGAATATGACAGTTGGTTTTGTTTCTAAATATAAATAAATAAAAATTTGAATTAAAAAATGAAAACAAAAGATTTTTTTTTCCTGAAAGTTTGGGCCCAAAACATGGGTGCACATTATACATGGGAGCACATTGTACACAGCAAAATATGGTGATCTCATACAAATTTTCACACAAAACAGTTAAAGTGAAAGTCCCCCACCCCCGACTCCCCCTTGGCAATACTGCGGCCCCAGTCTCCCTCCCGTCCTCAGAGGTAACTTCATCAGTTTGATGTGTATCCACCAGGGCCTTTTCTTTGCCTAATTTTGGGAAGTTTTGTTTTTCCTAAATGTCATCATACTACAGGGTCTGGCAGAAGCAAGGCCTACTTGAGTGTGGTTGGTAGGGTAATACTATGGGTGTAATAATTTATAGTTTTAATTTGAACATTTCACCTAAAATGTCATGTGGAGTGCTTGAGTGTGATATTGTTATGTTACAGAATTACGTGCTTATGATTTTGTAATTAAAAAGGGGGTGTTATCTATGCTGGACCCTGTATATTGTTCATCATTGTGTTTCCATTTGGCATTACGTCTTCCTCTGTTCAAGTAAAACTACCTCAGTAAAAAATTAAAAAAAAATAAAAAGCAAGCCCTGGCTGATGTGGCTCAAGTGGATTGAGCACCAGCCTGAGAATTGAAGGCTTGCTGGTTCGATTTTCAGTCAGGGCACATGCCTGGTTTTCAGGCCAGGTCCCCAGTTGGGGGCGTGTGGGAGACAACTGATAGATGTATCTCTTGCATGTTTCTCTCCCTCTCTTTCTCTTTCCCTTCCCCTCTCTCTAAAAGTAAATAAATGAAATCTTTAAAACAAAAAAGCAAAAAAAAAACTGCCTTGGCAGGATGGCTCAGTGGATTAGAGCGTCATCACCATACAGCAAAAGGTTGCGGTTCGTGCCTGGTCGGGGTGCACATGGAAAGCAGCCAATCGATGTTTCTTTCACATCAGTGTTTCTTTCTCTGTCTTTCTCCCTTTCTCTCTAAAAATCAATAAATATATCTTTGGGTGAGGATTAAAAAAAACAATATTCTGGAAGATGTAGCATATAGTTTATTTTTCCTTTTTCTTTTTTAGAGATTTTATTTATTTTTACTTTCGGAGAGAGGGGAAGTGAAGGAGAAGGAGAGGAGGAGAAACATCGATGTGCAGATGTGCAAGAAAAACATCAAAACATCAGTTGGTTGCCTCTTGCATGCCCCCCACCAGGGACCTGGCCCACAACCCAGGCATGTCCCCTGCCCAGGAATGAAACTGGCGAGCCTTCAGTTTGCAGGCCAGTGATCAATCCACTGAGCCCCACCAGCCAGGGCTATTTTTCCTTTTTCTTTTTTTTCTTTTTCTTTTTTTAATATATTTTATTGATTATGCTATTACAGTTGTCCTATTTTCCCCCATCATTCCCCTCCACCCTGCACACCCTCTCCCACCCACATTCCCCCCCTTTAGTTCATGTCCATGTGTCATAAGTTCTTTAGCTTCTACATTTCCCACACTATTCTTCCCCTCCCCCTATTTTCTACCCATCATCTATGCTAGTTCTCTGTACCTTTTCCCCCTCTCTCCTCCTCCCACTCCCCTGTTGCTAACCCTCCATGTGATCTCCATTTCTGTGGTTCTGTTCCTGTTCTAGCTGTTGGCTTAGTTTGCTTTTGTTTTAGGTGTGGTTCTTAATAACTGTGAGTTTGCTGTCTTTTCACTGTCATATTTTTTATCTTCTTTTTCTTAGATAAGTCCCTTTAACATTTCATATAATAAGGGCTTGGTGATGATGAACTCCTTGAACTTGACCTTATCTGAGAAGCACTTTATCTTCCCTTCCATTCTAAATGACAGCTTTGCTGGATAGAGCAATTTTGGATGTAGGTCCCTGCCTTTTAAGACTTCAAATATTTCTTTCCAGCCCCTTCTTGCCTGGAAGGTCTCTTTTGAGAAATCAGCTGACAGTCTGATGGGAACTCCTTTGTACATGACTGTCCCCTTATCCCTTGCTGCTTCTAGAATTCTCTCCTTCATTTGAATCTTGGCTAATTATGATGTGCCTTGGTGTGTTTCTCCTTGGGTCCAACTTCTTTGGGACTCTATGAGCTTCTTGGACTTCCTGGTAGTCTATTTCTTTTGCCAGATTGGGGAAGTTCTCCTTTATTATTTGTTGAAATAAGTTTTCCACTTGTTGCTCTTCTTCTTCCCCTTCTGGTACCCCTATAATTCGGATGTTGGGACGTTTAACAATGTCCCGGAGGTTCCTAAGCCTCTCCTCATTTTTTTGAATTCTTATTTCTTCCTTGTTTTCTGTTTGGTTGTTAGTTTCTTCCTTCTGGTCCACTCCATTGATTTGAATCCCAGTTGTCCTCCCATCTCTATTGGTTCCCCATGCGTCTTCCTTCATTTCATGTATTGTAGCCTGCATTTTTTCATCTAATTTGTGAGCAAAATCAACCAATTCTGTGAGCATCCTGATCACCAGGGCTTTGAACTGTGCATCTGATAGGTTAGCTATCTCTTCACTGCTTAGATGAATTGACTCTGGGGCTTTGATTTTTTCTCCGGTTTGAGCCATTTTTGGTGTTTTTTTTGTTTGTTTGTTTGGTTTGGTTTTGGTTTTGGTCTAGTCACGGCTGTTACGTAGCGAGGAGTGGAGCCTTAGGTGTTCCCCAGGGCGGGACAGACGAGTCGCTGAGTTGTGACGCTGTTTGTGGGGGCGGGGTCTGAGAGGGAACAATGGCACCCGCTCAGCTCTCTCCTGGATTCAAGTCCCTTCCGCCGCTTCCCCTCCACCTGGATTGTCTGCACGTGGGACTGTGGAACCACCCAGTCAGCCATCCACCTTGCGCGGCCTCACTGGGTCTGCACAGTTGCCCCCCTGTGCCTGGGGTCCGCCAGCCGCCGCCTATGCACCTGGGAACTGCCAGCAGCTGCTGCCTGCGTTCTGGGGTCCGCACCTCCACTTTTTTCTGCCGCGACTCCGCCCCTCTTGCCGGTCTGGATGAATGGTTGTTGGACTTCCCTACAGTTCAATTTTCTATAAGTTCTGGTTGTTTTCTTATTTCTAAATATTTGTTGTCCTTAATTTTGGTTGTGAGAGGAGGCACAGTGTGCCCACCTACGCCTCCATCTTGGCCGGAAGTCCCTTTTCCTTAATGATATGAATAGTTATGCATTCTGAGTCTTAGTTCTTTGTAAATTATGACTATTTTTTCCAGAAGTCTTAGTTCTTTGTATGTTGTGACTATTTTGTCCAGAATATAGTTTAAGAAGAAATTGGCAATGTGTTGCTTATCTGAACTTTGGTTATATCCTTTGTTAAACAGAAGTTCTAAATTTTAATGAGGTAAAAATACCAGTCTTTCCCTTATGGCTTTTGTGGTTTATCTTGTTTAAGAAAGTCCTTACTACCTCAGATCATAATGTCTTCTGTATTCTTGGTAACATTTCTTTAGTTTTATTTGTATACTTACAAAATTATCTTAGAATATATTTTTCTCAATTCTGCCTTTTTTCCCAAATGGAGTTCCAGTCAAATTCCAGGCTATTTTAATGACTGTTTATACCTCTATCTGTGACTTACTTTGTGTTCACAGCATCTTGCCCTTATAGGCATTCAGTGAAATTTTATTACACAAGTTGAGAGAGAGAGAGAGAATGTCAGGCATGTTAGGCAGGGAACTGGTGTGAGCAAATACTAGGGCAGGAATGCACAAGTGTGTGCTGGAAGCTGCACGTGGACCTCCCTCTTGTCCAGCCGGATGGTCCCTTTTCAGGCCCAACTGACACCCAAGCTTGCCTTTCTACTTGGACTGGGGGCCCTCAGGCTCAACCTGTATTCTCCCTTGAATAGCTGCTGGCTGTTCCCTCCCTTTCTCCCTTAGCTCTTTGCTGTGACTACAGTTGAACTCATAGGTCCTTTTCCTTCTAAAGACTGACCACTGATTACGGCCAGAGGACAGAAGATAAAATAAAGAAGATTAAAAAAATAAATTCTTTATGTTTTGGGCCTCTTGTCTATATTTTTCTGAGCCCCTTACAGAAAGTTAGTAGACATCCTTGTTGAGGGTTTGATTTCTGAGAGTGGCAATCGACAGCCCTCCCTGCCTCACTCACTGTTAGCAAAGACCACATAACCCGTGCCCCCATGAAAGCCCCTCTTCTCAGCCCATAGTGTAAGCAGAACAAATTCCATGGGGGCTGTCATCCAATGTTCCTGAGGCCTTCAGGACCAGCACTGTCCAGCAGATATTCCTTTCTGCGATGGAGAAAATGTTTTATAGGTGTGCTGTGATGGTAGCTTCCAGCCAAGGAGACAACTGAGTACTTAAATTTTAGGAGCCATGTGTGGTGCTGCTGCCAATTCAGACACCTAATCCTGACTTGCTCAGAATTGCATCTTTCGTAGCTAATATGAGGAACAATATGATGAAAGCAGTTATCACTTACTGAATACTTTTTAGGCTCAAATATTGAGCTAAGAATTGTACTTGAATTATCCCATTTAACTTTACCAAAAGTCCCCATCATAGGTTTTAAGGCACAGGTGGCAAACACAATGCCCATGGGCTGAATCCAGCCCTCCACCTTGTTTTATCCCACCCAGCACCTTGTTTCTACCAGGCAGCAGCACCAGGCTCCTTGCCCCTAGTTAAGGAGTAGTTACATATATACAGTCCTAAAATCACATTCGGCCCTTTGAAGGCAACCTCGAGGCTGATGAGGCCCCCGGTGAAAATGAGTTTGATACCCCTGTTTTAAGGTGTTAGGGAATCTACATGACAGTGTGACCTAAATGAGTTCCAGAGATGGGAGCTCCTCCTTGGGTTTCTGAGTAATGTCATTTGGGAGAAAGTAAGGAAAAGAGGAGAATAATTCCTCAGGCAGCAGGGTACCATCCCATCCCTCTTCTTTCCAGATTTAAAGTTACAAGCATCTCTAGTTCTGAGGGTCCACCCTATTCCAATCGGAAAAGACCTGGGAGGAGATGATCTCTTGGTGGCACTGGTTTAGCAGGAATCTACTGCATTCAGATCAAGATGTCACCTAATGATGCACTTGAGGCCCTGTGCCCAGGCCCTGAAAACGTAAGGAGATAGAAGGTGGGCGGGGCCATTTGATCCACTGCACCTCCCTATGAAGCATTTCTGTTCAGAACTCTTTGGTGTTTTGCCTTAGACCCTGACTTTGGTTTTAGTGAAAATGAAGTTTTCTGTATAATCTTCGATGTAGGAACCTTGGTTTTATCTCAGGGTCCTGTAAAAGCCTTTCACGATAAATTTGGATACATAAAGGAACCCGGGCCCTCAGGAACCTCCTGCTGTAGTCTGAACTGTGTTCTTCGCTGCTTATAATCACATGAGGGCTGGTGGATCCTCTGTTGTAAAAGCCTGAGAGTCTCTGGGAAGCGGGAGTGGCTGTTGGCTCTGGCAGCCCTGCTAGTCTGAATTGCCGCTCACCTCCCTGTGATCCCCAGACCTGGTAAGTGCGGCCAGCGGTAGAGACTTTCTTTAGTTCATTGAACCCCAAATTCCCCAAAGGAGAAGAATCACTTGGGGACACTTGTTAAACCTACTAATTCCCAGATCCCTCCCCTGGAGAGTTTATTTTAATGTTTGCACCTGAGGAAAACATACATAATTAGCACAACGCATAATTTTACAATTATAGCTTATAATGAGGCATTATTGAAGTTCAAATAGTGATTAGGTTACAATTAGTTATGCCTGTGGGTGGTGGCTACAGGAACAGTTGTGAAGGCGCTGTTTGGAAGGGCTGAGGTTTAGGACACCGTCTTCCCCGTTCCAGGGTTACCTGGAGAGGTGACGGGTGCCCGTGGAGGATGGTTGTGAAAGGCGTGCAGTGGCACAGGGGCTGGTCCTCCGTTCCGCAACTCAGCCCTAATTAATTAAAATAGGTACTGTGCTGGGCGATCACTTCCTGAGGTATATAACTGTCTCTAATCACTATGCTGTTCGCCTGAAAGTACTATAATACTGTCTGTCATCGGTAATTGAAAAATAAAATTTTCTTAAGAGATAGGCCCCATGCTGCAGATTAGGCTACAGATTTGAAAAGCCCAGTTCCTGCCTTCAGGAAATGGACAGTCTCTTGGGAAACTGGCAGTCACAGACAAGACACAAAGCCCGGGACTGCAGGTTCCAGGATGAAGCAAGGAAAGCGGGAGTGCCCGTGTCTGACTGAAGTGGTTTGGGAAGACTGCGAAAGAGACCACGCTTCAGCTTAGTATGCAAGGGAAGAGCTTGTCAGGTGGCTGAACCTGGGGGAGGCACTCCAGGCAGAGGGAACAGCATGAGCCAAGCATACCAGCAGGAAACAGCAGGAAATGGGTGGGAGACAGCAAGTAATTCAGTAAGGCCTAATTCAGTCTGGCCGAAGCAGGAGGGTCTGAAAAGCAGACGGAAAGAGGTGAGGCTGGCGGAGAGAGCAGGGCCAGCTGTGAGAACCAGCGCAGGCTGAGGAGCCCCTGTGCTGTCCTGGGGGTCAGGAGGAGCTGCAGGCAGTGTGTCCGTTTTTTTCCTCCCTGGAGTCAGGGTCGATTGTGCTCCTGTAATTCTCAAAAGGGGCCCTGATCTTCCAAAAAGAACCAAGCCAGTAGGAGCCCCTGAAGGATTTTGAGCAGAACACTGTGATTGAACTTTCTCAGAAGTTGATTCTGGCAGCAATGTGGAGCACCACGTTGAGGCCAGTAAGGTATCCCCTGTAGCGGTCCAGGCCAGAGGAAGGAGGTTCCACAACGAAGCATGGGTCTTGGGAGCACTAGAGCATTCCTGTTGTGTGGGACACTGTTTGTCTCCTGCCCTGAACAACCTGAGATTAGATCAAGCACAAGTGAAAAAGATGAAATTAAGAGATGTGATAAGCATGAAACGCTGCTGGTGAAGTGCAGTACACTGTTTTACAGCAAACTTCCCGAGGTAGAAAGAGTACACTCTGACGATAAAAAGCATCGTGTAGTGAATGCATAAAGCAGTAACATAGTCATTTATTATCAGTGTACATCATTGCATGTGCTATGTTTTTATAAGACTGGCAGTGCGGTGGGTTTGTTTACACCAGCAGCGTCGTGAACACATGAGTAATGGATTGCACCACAACGTTACAACGGCTACGACATCACTAAGCAATAGGAGTTATTCAGCTCCATTATAATCTTACCGGCCCACCATCATGCATGCGGTCCATGGCTGACCAGAACGTCACGTGGTGAGTGACCATGCAGAGGCAAAGCCCCTTATGTCATAACCAGGCCTTACACACTTTGAGGTACCCCTGTCAATGGAATACGCTAGCCTTAAAAAAAAACAGGTAGCCCTGGCTGGTGTAGCTCAGTGGATTGAGCGCGGGCCTGCGAACCAGAGGATCGCAGTTCGATTCCCAGTCAGGGCACATGCCTGGGTTGCAGGCCAGTTCCCAGCAGGGGACACACAAGAGACAACCCTACATTGATATTTCTCTCCCTCTCCCTTTCTCCTACCCTTCCCCTCTAAAGATAAATAAATAAAAATCTTTAAAAAAAAAAAAAAAACAGGTAGATCTGCATGTGTTGGCAGGATTTCTAAGGTAAATTAAGTGAAAATGTCAAGATGTACTACATTATATAAGCCATGATACTATTTATTTTGAGTAACTTTCAGAAATTTTTGTAGTGATTCATAGCTAACTGTTAATAATGGTTACCTCTGCAGAGTAGAGATAGCAAAGAGACTTTCTTTTCAATTTATATTGTCCTATATATCCTTGAATTTTCTACATTGAGCACATATCTCATAACAAATACATTTTATATATATACGTGTGTGTGTGTGTGTGTGTGTGTGTATAAAATGTAGTTTTAACTAACCCTAGTGTCCCCAGCCCCTCCCAGGAGCATGTGGCCAATATCACTTTGAATCACTCCTAGTTCCTCCCTCTCCCCCCCGCTGGCCTCGGTCATCAGTGGCCCCTCCTGTGAGCTCCCAGTACTTGGTTCATCTCTCCATCACAACATTTCACACAGATGTGTCTGTCGGGTTTTCTCTAGACTGAGAACTCCTTGAAGCAGGGACCATGCTGACAAGCACAGTGGCTTGTCTGTGACAGAGCTTAGGTTCTGGAGCAGCATGCAACTTATAAAGTGCATTTATACATTTTTGCATATTCTGCATTAGGGTCCAGAGTCCAACTTCTCTTCGAGCCTCAGTGTGACACCAGGGCTCCCTGTCCTCTGGAGGAAGAAGGGTGTGGCCACATTCGGAGGGAGGGGAACAGTGTAGCATCTGAGTGTACTCACCTTGTTCTTTTAATACAGCTACCTCCAAGGCCATAAACAGGGTGTGGAATTTCCTTTCTCCAAACCCTGGGACCAAAACCTGCAAGTAAAGGATTGTTCTTTGTTCTGCAGCTCCACGGAGTGCCACAGGGCCTGGCAAAAAAAGATACATGCACCCTGGCCAATGTGGCTCAGTTAGTTGGAGCATTGTCCTGTTACCGGGTTTGATTCCTGATCGGGGCTCAGGCACAAATGACCCCTGGTCTGGGCACATATGAGAGATACCAATTGATGCTTCTCTCTTGCATTGATATGTTCTTTCTCCCTTCCTCTTTCCCAAAAACACATGTGCTTTGGAGCCAGTATATTAGGAAGTCCCATCACTGTCAAACCATTAAACCCCCTGGGACCCTAGTTTTCTCCTTTGCTTAATTGTATAATGTATACTGCACAGAGTTGTGCAGAGTAAATAATGAGATAATATGCTTGGTGGAATATTCGTTTTCTTCTTGGTTCTTGTATAATATGCTTTTCAACTTTGCTCTGGAGAACCTAAAGTCTGGCCTGTGTCAAGAATTATGTCCTGGTTGGTGTAGCTCAGTGGATTGAGTGCGGGCTTCGAATCAAAGGGTTGCCAGTTCAATTCCCAGTCAGGGCACATACCTGGGTTGTGGGCCAGGTCCCCAGTAAGGGGAGCATAAGAGGCAACCACACATTGATGTTTCTCTTCCTCTTCCTCTTTCTCCTTCCCTTCCCCTCTCTCTCAAAATAAATTTTAAAAAAATATTTTTAGAAAAAAAGAATCACGCCAGTCTTTACTCTTTTGGGACAAGAGGATCAGGAATGTAAAAGTGGGAAAGTTGTCCTATCGAAAGTCCACTTCCAGTCCTCTGAGCTGCTTATGTCTTCCTTCACAGATCTCCGAGTCTCCTCCCTTGTAGGCCTGCCCATTCTCTGGGCGAGGCTCTTGACTAAGATAATCTGCACTGGTCCTGTGTCTGCTTCCTGGCCCACAGTTTCCCTGTTTGATCAAGAGACCTTGGAAGTATCACAGATTCAGAACCCAAGATTTGCCCTGTTTTTCAACTGTAAATAAAGGTGTGTTTTTGTTTGTTTGTTTGGGGTTTTTTTTTTGTTTTTGTTTTTTTTTGCTTATGTGTGTATTGTTACTGTAATGACATCCCATCTCCTCACTCCTTAGCTTCAGCCAGGAGGACTGGCGCTCCCAGGTGCACAGCCAGTGCGGACCTGAGCCAGACCCTTGCTGTGTACAGTTGATGTCTCAACTTTACAAACAGCGGTCGCAGTCCCCTCTTAGGTTCAGGCTGATCGAGCAGAAAAGGCAATGCCCTAGGGCAGACGTATTACAAGGATGTTCCCAGCAGGGTCAGTTTGGTTGGTTCCGAAGCCTGTGGGAAGAGGGTCACTAATGTTGGATATTTGGGTGGGAGAGTGTACCTTGATCAAGATGAAGCATGAATAATGTAGTCAAAAACCTTGGCTTGAACCTTGGATCATTTTTTTAAAAGGTTGAGGTCCTGAGAAGTTCACTGCCCCTTTCAGATGGCCAGTCTCCTCGTGTACAAAATAGGGATAAAACACCTATCTACCTCCTAACATTGGTGAAAGGCTCATAGAGAATGGAGGTAACTTGTAAATAGCAACATGCCTTGTGAATGTTAGTTTTAAAAGGCAGTGACCCACTACAAAAAGTTCCCACTGAGAACAGCGTTCAAGAGGTGAAGAGTTCCCAGTGTCTATGTTCTCCCATTTCTACTTTCTCCTGGCTCAGGGATAGGATGACTCATAACTACTGGCAGCAGACGCCTGCAGCTGCAGAGATAACAGAGAGCTGAACTCTGTGGTGGAATTGAACCTGGTTAAAAGTGCCATTTCAGTGCACTGGCAGGGAGATGGTGAAGTATACAAGGGACTTACAGATATTCGCAACTCCATAGCTGAGTAAGCAGTTCAGGGGACACAGTGAAAAAAGAACTGTGATTAAGTAACTATATAGGGTGGAATTATAAAGGATGATCGGCTGGGACCCTGAGCTGGTGTTCTGGTGAGGGGCCATTTGATTGGAGTCGGTTATACTTGGCACCTGCATTCTCTGCTGGCCTCTGTCCAGGCCACTGGAGTTGCAGAGATGAGTGAGATGTGGCCCATGCTTGTGACAGGAGATAGGCGCAGTTTTGATACAATGTGGTGAGTATTAGAATGCAGGCCCTTATAAAGGCAAGACATTTGGCCAGTTTTGTTTTCTTTTACTGCTGTGTCCCCTGCACCTAGAAGAGGTAAGCATCTAGCACCTGGTCAGTGCTCAATAAACATTGGTTGTGTGAATGATAACAGTACGTACAAGATGCTGTGGGAGCAGAGTGGAGAGACGGCCTGAGAAAGAGGTACCATTTGAGGTAAGTATTGACAGATCAGAATTAGCCAGGAGATAAGGATGAAGAGGGAGCTGGGTTCTTGAGCCAGAGGCTGTTAGAGATGGGGGACAAGGTGAAAGTCATTTTGCAAAGAAGATTCTTGGAATGAACCCCCTTCTCTTGCCTTTCACATCACTGAAAAATAGGCACTGGAGTTGTCTGAACTGTGGTGACCATGCTGGGCGGTGTGAGCTCTCAGGGACCAGGGGACTAGCACAGCTGTGGAGTGGAGAGCTCGCACTTTGGAACAGGAGATGAATTTTGGCATGAATCCTCCAGTGCTTCAGAAGCACCTCTGCAGTAGTAGAGAGGTGGCTGCAAGACAACTGGTAGAAAATAGCTCTCATCTTTATGCCCATTAAACATGAGAGAGCTTAGCAAGTGATTGGGGTAAGTAATGATACTGTTTTTAAGTAAACATTTTAAAGGCAGATGTTACAGAATTTATATTTCTGCTGGAGAAACCATTTCTTCAAAACAGTTACATAGGGAAGGTTGCTCACTTATTCTCACAGGTGCTGTTGCCATTGTTCTGTCTTTGTAACTCTACTTTGAAAAAAGCTCTCAAGCCTACAGAACACACTTTCAAATGTGTTCAGTGTTGGCAGAACTGCCTTTTGAGGAAATATTGTTCTTCAGCAGTCAAAAGTCATCTAGAGCTGGAACAGAGGAATAGCAGCTCTGGAATCCACCAACTTCTCTCCATACATCTTGCTGCAGCTGCCCAGATGACCCCCCTTCTGCCAGTACTTCCTTCTCCAGGCTGTTTCCTATATCATCTTCCTCATTTAACAGATTTATTAAAGCATTGCATCTCCTGTACTATGCTAGGTGCTCCAGGAATTCAGTCTGGCTGGGAAAATTTAATTAGTACAATACAGTGTTAAGATAGGAAAGTCTCTTAACCTACTAACATCTGAGACAACTCCTAAAGGATGAAGAGTTAAGAGGCAAAGGAAAAATGCAGAGTGTTACAAATAGAGAGGACAGCAAGTGATAGCCTAAAGGAAGCAAGGGCTAAACGATCACCCGGAAGGTTGGACAAGGAATGTGGAAGAAGAGTGGGAGATGAGTTTAGAGAAGTGTACGAAGACCTATAGACCACAGTAAGGAATTTGAATAATCACTAGATTTTAAGTGAGACAGTGTCATGATCAAATAGATGTTTTCTAAAGAACACTCTGGATGTGTGGTGGGGAATATCAGAGTAAGAAAGAACTAGAGAGATTGGCCAGGAGGCCACAGCAGTTGCTCTAAGCCAGGGATCAGCAGATTACAGCTGGCCAGCTCTCTCACTCCCTATTTTCCAATGGCTCATGAGCCAAGAATATAGTGGTTTTTAGATGTTTAAATAGTTGATCCCGACTGATGTGGCTCAGTTGGTTCAGTCATCCCACAAAGCAAAACGTCCCTGGTTTGATTCTTGGTCAGCGCACATGACCGGGTTGCAGGTTCCTCCTGGTTGGGGTGAGAAGCAACTGATCAATGTTTCCTTCTTTTTCTCCCTCCCTTCCTCACTGTCTAAAAATAAATAAAAATATTTAAATGTTTAAGTAGTTGAAAAAATTAAAAGATATTTTGTGTCATAAAAATTATATGAAATTCAAATTTTAGTGTCTGGAAATAAAGTTATTTGGAACACAGATTTACTTGTTTACTGATTGTCTATGACTGCTTTTAGGCTGTAATGTTGAGCAGTTGAGAGAAGATCGTCTGGCCTGCAAAGCTTAAAATATTTATTACCCAGCCCTTACAGAAAAAGTTTGCCTACTTCTGCTCTAAGCAGCAGATGATGGCAGCCCACAGTAGAGTAGTGGCAGGAGGAATGAAGAGATCAGAGGATTTTAAGACAGACCCAGGGAAGCCTTTATTAAGTGGCCTTGGCAGGCCCAGATGATAACCAGTGGGGAGAGGACGACTGTACCAGCTTCCTGTTTCCCTATTTCCATGTTTGCCCTCCTGCAACCCATTCTTCACTGAGTACGCATTTAAAAAAAAAAATTATGCCATTCCCTACTTACAACTCTAAATTAGCCTTCTCACTATTGCCCTTAGGATAAATTTCAAATAAAGTATCCCTAATTTGACCCTACCTACCTCTACAACCCAATGTCTTCATTCTAGTTTTATTGAACAACTTTACTTGCTTTTGCACTGTCTCTTCTAGCCTGTAGGATTTTACATAAACCTCATGTGCCTGGAGTCGGCACTCCACCTTCTCCATTTCCACTCCCAAACTGCTTCGTGATTTTGCCACGCTGGAGTGTTAGGTGTTGAAATTTCTGCTTTCATCCCTAACTGAATTTAACGAGGCAGAAACTGGCGAACTAGTCCATCCCCAGAAGATCGTAGACGTTTAATAAAGAAGGATGACGGTGGAGGATTTCAGCTACGCCATGTGGCAGCCTCAATTATAAATCATTTGTGAAACAGAGATAGTAATCCCTATTTCGCGTGGCTATTGTAAGAATGAAATGCAATAAAAAATTCCTAACTTGCTCAATAAACGTGACTTGAAATTAAATATGATTTGTGGCCAATACAAAAAGACGTGAATGCTTAACAAGACGGTCCTTAACGTGCCTGGTAAAATGGATGGGAAGGCAGGTCTCCATGGAGTACACCCCGCCCTCCACCCTAAATATGCAGAGTAGGGGCTGTATGAGAGCCTGCGAGGTCTCTCCAAGGTGACTGCTCAGCCGAAAACGGACGCTCCTTGAATGCATACGTCTAAGTGTTTCAGAAGCCCTCTGTTGTACCGCAAATACACGGCCATTGTAGAAAATACAACTCTATCCGCAGTAATGGTCTGAGGTCACAACGACCATATTTGGAGCGGGGAGGGTGGGAGGCCTTCTCTCTACGCGGGGCTAAGGTGTCGGCAGGCACCGTTCGAAGCCCTCTGGTGACTGGGCAATCCCACCTCAGGCATTTGGCCCAGCTTTTCCTACCACCGGCACACAACCCTAGATGCATGGCCTCCCCGGCCATGCTACCGCCTCGTGAAAGTCACGTTCTCTCTGCCCGTCCTCTGGGTACTCTATGGTTCTCGTGGTGACTCTAATTCTAGTTCCGGTCTCTATGGCGGCGGCGGAGGCAGGAACGGTTGTAGGTCGACCGAATTAGCCGCCTAAGAGCCAATGAAAGTGGAGGAGTGATCAAGTATTAGCCAATACAACTCAGGAATTTGGGTCAGGTGGTCAGATTGACAGCATACCTGACCAATGAACGATGCTTAAGGCGGGTCGATCGCAGGGCTTATCCCGCCCGTCCCGCCATTCTCGCTAGTTCGATCGGTAGCGGGAGCGGAGAGCGGACCCCAGAGAGCCCTGAGCAGCCCCACCGCCGCCGCCGGCCTAGTTACCATCACACCCCGGGAGGAGCCGTAGCTGCCACAGCCGGCCCCAGTCACCATCACCGCAACCATGAGCAGCGAGGCCGAGACCCAGCAGCCGCCTGCCGCCCCCCCCGCCGCCCCCACCCTCAGCGCTGCCGACACCAAGCCCGGCTCCACGGGCAGCGGCGCAGGGAGCGGCGGCCCGGGCGGCCTCACATCGGCGGCGCCTGCCGGCGGGGACAAGAAGGTCATCGGTGAGAGCCAGACGGGGACAGGGGTGGGGCCGTAGGAAAACCTGGCGGCGGAACCGTTACCCGAAGCGGGGCGAGCCGGCGGGCGCGCGGCCGGCGGGGACCGACTCGGCGGCGCGCGGCTGCCCCTCCCCCAGGCCTGCGCCCTCGCGGACGCCGGCCCGCCTGGTCCGCGTGCCCGGCAGGCGCACGCGCGCCGCCTCCCGCGCCCCTGGGCCCCGCGTCGCCGCGCGCCCCTCCCCCCGGGCGGCCGCGCGCCACGGACCGCGTGTGCGGCGGGGTCCCGCCCTCCCTGCGGCCCGCGAGCGCTGGGGCTTGCAGCGCCGGCAAGCCGTTGTTCCGTCCCCCACCCGCTCCCTTCCGCGTGTACCCTGAGGGCGCGGTGCGCCGCCTACGCAGGCCGGAGTGGGCTGGGCGGCTTCCCCTTCCCTCACGTGCTCCGCGCCCCTCAGCCTCCGCCTGCTGTCTAGGCGAACGCCCAACTGGGGCCCCCGCCCCTGGCCGTGGCGGGCTCGAGGTCACCCACGTGGACCGCGGAGGCGCGGTGGGTCCGGGAGCGGGCCCTAAAGGAAAAGGCTGTCAGGTGGCCGCGGATCGCCGCCGGGAAGCGCACGAGGGACCGGATGCTGAAGCGTGGCGGTTTTAGAAAAAGGATGTCTGGTAATTGTGGGGTTTTTTTTTCCTCTTCCAGCAACGAAGGTTTTGGGAACAGTAAAATGGTTCAATGTAAGAAACGGATATGGTTTCATCAACAGGTGAGCTGACCGTCCCACCCCTTGCTCGCTCTGCTCCAAGCTGCAGGCTTTAAGGAGTTGGGATTGTTGAAGCATGTTTCGGTTGCTGCTTCTGGTGTGTTGTTAGGGGGATTTTTGTTTTCCTTAATGACTGAAGGGATTAGTGGGTCTAGAGATCGCCTTTGTTTTGTGACTAATAATTAATTTAAGGCTAGCTTAAAAGGTTTGTTATGGTACAACGTAATTTAAGAGCTGTCGGAATGAGCCCTGGCTGGTGTGGTTCAGTGAATCGAGCCTGCGAAGCAGTGTCGCCGGTTGGATTCCCAGTCAAGGCACATGTCTGGGTTGCAGGCCAGGTCCCCGGTTGGGCTGTGTGTGATAGTGTGAGAGGCAACCACACATTGATGTTTTTCTCCCTTTCTTCCTCTCTTTAAAAACAAATAAATAAAAGCCTTTTTTTTTTTTTTTTTTTTTTTAAGCAAGCGGAATGAGAGAGCCATCTCCTAACCAGGCGTATTGATGAAACCAGGATTTAGTGTAAATCTGTTAGACTGGGGCCCGCTGCATTTTTATGCCTGTCATTATTTTATACGTCGTTGAAATTGGTATTTGAAATCAGTGTGTGGGTTATTAGAATTTGTTGGCATTTGGAGGTAACATGATTTAACAGTGCAAATACATGAGGTCTGGTCATCCTGGTTGAGGTTATATTGCCTTTGTTTAGCGTTTCAGCATAGCTGTCTTGAATGCCTTAGGTGAATTTCATACTAGGCCTGCTTTGACAAGAGTTGTTTTCATTTGCTCATAGAGTAAGTAACTTCTGGTATAAAATGGCCCTGGCCTTCCTCAGTATTTAGTTCTACTGCCTGGTCCCAAAATCAGACCTATTAAATCAATTTTATGAGAGGTTCGGTTGTAGCTTGTTAGAGTGGCCTTAGCCCACGGTAGCCGTTTTCTTCGTATCTGAAGGCAGAGGTACAAACTGCATCCTCAGGAATCCTACTCAGATGGCCAGCAGCAGCGACGGCGAGGTGCAGCGTGCTGGCAGCTCCCACGGGCTCCCCCGGGAGCGGGCGTCATTTCCAAGATGGCTGCCAGGGCGGGTCGTGCGGTGGGTTGCGGGGGCGGGGGGGGGGGGCTGCGCGCCGGTGGGCTGGGAGAGTTGTTGGCCTTGCAGGTGTGGCGGTCGCCTCAGCCTTTTCTCACGTCTGTACTTCGGAAGGCAGCAAACAATTGACGGTTTAGAGGAACACAGGAATACCGAACGTGTGAAATGGACAACACTGCAGGAAACCAAATGGGCAAGATCAAGCTTAAAGGCAGCCGTAATTGGCTGATGAAAAACGGGTGTCACTCAAACTGTAGAGAGTAGCGTGGGGGGAGTGAAAGGAATTGTAAGTGCTGATGGTCTGCTTCCACGTTTGCGGTTGTGGGGAAATGTTTTTGTTTCTTCCAAAACCTTTAGGAATTTTCCATCTGTTCTTAACACTGTCTGCCTTCTTGACAGGCCAAGGCTCCATTTTTAATCAGTTTTTTGATAATAGGTTGCTAGGAAAGGAAGGAATACTTTGGTCCTTATAATTGACTACTTTCTAGTTGATTGATCTCTGAATTTGTTGGCACTTCAGTTAGTATTACCATCTTTAGGGCTTAAACCTTAAACAGTGGTTTCGAATTTGTGTGCTTACAGTACTTTGAAAGGGTACAGATTCCTGAGTTCTCCTTCCCAGCTTAGATTCATTGAGTCTGGGGTACCTTTTTAAACAAGAATTCCAGGTGATTATGGCCTGTGGGTCATACCATAAAAAAATGTTGCTTTTAACCTTGGCTCATTGTAATCATAGGATATCACAGTAGAAGGGACTGTAATTTGCAGCCTTTTCAGTGGTTAGGTTGTAGTTTGTATGTTTAAAAATTGTAGCATGTGCCTTCTGTTTTGCTGTATTTTGTTAAATAGACACAGGTTATATTTTTGAAGTGAACAATTGATCTCAAGATGAAAGAGTAGTTCTTCACATTCTTAAATTTTTATTTTATGAGATGCCATTGCTTACATGCTTCTGTTCTGATTCTCAATTCAATTGGTCATCCTTCAGGGCAAGTTAAATTGGTTTTTGATGATCCTTTGTTTGGACTGTCCAGACCTCAACTATTTTGTCAAATTAACTGGTTCAGATGTACTTTGTTTTTCGAAATTGGTAATTTCAATGATTCTGAGACTTTTAAATAAGACATTGTAAAATCCAGCTGCATTTAGTCCAGGAGAGGTTTGCCTTGATTGGGGTGGTGGGTGGAGAGGGTGCATGTCTGAAAGAACTGAAGTTCTTGAAGCTGGCGGTTGGTTCAGTTCAATGTGTAGATCTGCCTGGAGACACCTGGCCAGCAGGGGGTGGGGAGGTGTGAGATACACAAATGCTGTTTCTCTGTGAAGGAGAGGATAGATGGCAGTGTTCTGGATAATTGCTGTGGCTTTAATTTTAACCTTGGGATTCTATGATTGTCTGTTCTGGGTTCTTAAGACTTTTATAATTAAAGAGGTTTTATGTAATTTTTTAAAGCAATGTATTTTTTGTTGTAAACATTTATGTCACTCTAAATTCTGTGTTGTGATTGTTGATACAACTTTGTTAGAATTATTGGCGAAAGGGTTTTTTCCCTAGTGGTTCTAGTTTTTCTGAGAAATTCATTGTTATGTTTGTGTGCTGAGTCTGCAGAAGATAATTGGATTATGTGACCAGAGGGGCTTATTAATCCCCCCTGGCCCCCAGATTATTTTCATTTTATTATGAAAAACTTGATTCAGAACTGTTGAAGGTATCTTTAAAAGGATGCCACAGGGGTCACTGGTTTCAGGATTTGAGCTCTGCTGTTTTGAACTGGAAGCCTGGTTGTGTCTTTTGCTTCCAGTTGTTGTGGATTGATCATGCTCACCAAGCTTGTCAAAGGTTGGCACAAGTCAGGAACAATTTGTATTTCCACGGGAAGTGCATCCTTTATAATGACTACAATAGGAATGCTTTTCTCTTCTGTAGAGTGCTTAAAATGCTAAAATAATCATTCTAAAGTTTTATGGTAGGCAAGGAGTTTGGAGCAGAGGTCACGACCTGGTGACCTAGTAGCCAAAGCTTCCCCCAGGTGTTTTGTTATTTGGGATATAGCACCAAAAATATCCAGGTGCTTATTTTTAAGATCTAAATTTTAGCCTTAGGGAATATAGTCAGGCCCAAGTAAATAGAAGTTCAGCTGGCTATGAATATTATTACCACCTGTAAATGAGGCACATCTTTAACGCAGTCTGTCAGGTTTTCTTTTCTTCTGTTGGTTTCCCTTCCTGCCATTCCTCTTTACAAACACTGTTCTTCGTCTAGGCTGTCAGGCTTGGTCTCCCTTGGTGCGGGGGCTGGGGAGCACTCCTTTTGGGGGTTCCACGTGTACATAAGTGAAGGTGACTTCCTTCACACAGTGATGATAAGGTAACTAATGTTTGTCAAGAACTTACAAGCTATTTAAATGCCTTAAATGAGCCAATTCATGTAATCCTCAAACTTTTGAGTTATAGTACCTTACTGAGGCACAGACAGGTTGGGTAAACTTGCCCCAGAAAGAGACTCATGATTGGCAGAGCTGGCATTTGAAGTGAATTTTCTGACTCAAGTTTGTGTTCACTGACTTTTGTTAGACAATCTCTGAAAATAGACCCTAGTCATCCTCAATTTGGTTGTTGTCCACATAGTTACAGATAATTTCTTAGGGTGGCTATTCTTAGCTACTGAAAGACTCTGAAATGAGCTCTAGTTGTCACTAGAGCTGTGTGCTGACGACTAGTTCTGAGGTTTGAAAACGTTCTACTTCTCACTGCCTGTTTCATGTAGTTAGGGATTGCTGCAATAGGACCAGAACATTGAGTCTGTGACCCCACAAAGTCTAAAATACTATGATTCATAATTTTAAAAGTTTGTAAGCCTGTGGAAAGATGACTGCCAAGTCTCTTGGCCTGTTACAGTGAGACTGATACTAACTTGATCACACAGTGAGATTGGTCTCAAAGTCATGGGTAGTCTATAATGTAATTGATTAAATGCTGTGTGACACTAGGGAAGGCTTAAAGACTTGGTGTGGTGTGTTGCTAAGGAAGAGAATTTGGGGCGGGGAGGCATAAAAATGTTTAAGTAGTTCTCACACCACATCTTAACACTATATGCTGTTTTCTTTGGAACTGGGGCTCTTCTGACAATGACTTTTATGCAGAGCACTTGAGGATTGATTTGTATGCTGGTTAAATTAGCTGCTGATCCGAATGAAGCTGGCTAGAGGTCATTCAGTGTTCACCCAGTCACTGATAGGGAAGATCATCTCATCCAAAAATCTAGAATAGAGAACTAGTGTATTCCACTTTCTGTTTTCTTGTCAAATGCTGAATTTCCTACCCTCCAAATCTTAGCCCTTGGAAGCGTCTACAGTCTAGCTCACCTAAGGCAGGCAGAATGGTAAAGGTACTGTGGGAAATAGGAGTGCCTCTGCTAGGTTTGTGGTCAGTGTTTTAATAGAGAACAAATAAGACAGTAAGTGGGATTTGTGATCTTACCGTCATCTGCAGGATTTAGGTGTCTGTATACTTTGGCTTGTGGAGCATGTAGAGGTAAATCCTGGAGTTTGTTTTTTGTAACCAAAGGGTTATAAATTAATTTATACAGTTGGGCAAATTAGTTTGTTAAAAGTGGCTTGGTGTGGTAATCTGCAACAAGATAACAGCACTTAGTTGTGGCTAGATAAGCTTGTATGGTAGGTCTCATTTCAACCCATGTTGTGAATTGGTCCCCCTTTTAAAATTGGATAGATTGAGTGGTATAGAAGTTTGGTGTTGGCTACATGTTTTACTTTCATTGCACTGCATTGGGAACTGTTGAAGCGATTTCTGTTTTCTTTAAATCCCAGCAGGATTTCCACCACCACCACCACCCCCCCCTTTTTTTTTTTTTTTTTAAAGCATTCTCATAACTTAAACTGGTATCTGTCCCCACCTCCCCCATCCCCTTCAGCCTCTTGCTCTTTGTAGTTCTTTTTCTTGAAGTCAGTACTGTGTCCTTATTTATTGATTGTGACAATACTATACTATTTCTAGATAGATTAAAAAAAAAAACCAACAACCCAATTTTCAGTAGTAAATAATGCCCTTATTAACAAAAGAGGCAGGGTAGAAGTACACAGCACAGAGTTGCCTTGCTGCAGGAGGATAGGAGGACAGGTGTGTGGTGTATAGAACGACACTGTTGGAATAGTGGAGACTGCGCCGTTGGATGCACTAGCAGTAAGTGTAAACTACACGTCAGGTTATAAAGACTTAGTATGAGAAGAGAAATGTAACATACTTCAACTTATGTTGAAATGATAAAAATAATTTTGCCTGTTTTTATTATGGCTACTAGAAAACAAACTTAGGTATTTGGTTTGTAGTTTATTTCCATGCAAAAGCAGTTCTAGAAACCTGCTGCAAGTAACATTGTTTCAGATGGCAGCACTGTGGACCAGGGGTTTAAGTTTGATTATAGTATGGCCTTCGCTAGGTTTTTAAATGATAATTGGCAAACATTTAATAGGTGTAAAATCCCCACATTTCAAATAAGGCTACTTGCCCAAGATTATGTAGTTGGGAATGGAATAGCCATGGTTCCAACCTTGGCTTTCAATGGTTCTATAGTAAAGACCTCTCTCATGCCTCATTTGTTCCATATGGCTTAACATACTGTAATGTGTAGAAACCATATTTGATAATTTAGCTGCTGCATTGGGTTGAATGGTGGGTGGCCTTCTGGATTGAAATCTCTAAGGTTGGGGCCATGTCTTATTTTTATTTCTGGTGCTTAGCACAGTAACTTTATTAAAGGAATGGATGAGGCTTTTGGACTTGCTGTCCTTTCTAGTTTAGAAATATCTTTTTTTCCCCTTAATTTTTAAAGATTTTATTTATATTTAGAGAGGAAGGAGGGGAGAGAAACACCATTGTGTGGTTGCCTCTCATGCACCCCCAACTGGGGACCTGGCCCACAACCCAGGCATGTGTCCAGACTAGGAATCAAACCGGTGACCCTTTGGTTTGCAGGCTGGTGCTCAGTCCATTGAGCCATACCAGCCAGGACTCACAGCAATTTTTGTATGTCTTGCAAGCTAACAATGGTTTTTTAAAGGGTTGGAGAGGGTGGTGTGTATAGCAGAGCCCTGGTCTAATTACATGGAATAACTTTGTGTACTGCAGGTGAGGATGTATCAAGGATCCTTGTTAGTTGTCATCATTCTCCCAAAATTGGAGCAACCATGTAGTGTAATCTGCCTGTAAAGCCAAAGTGTAAACATTTCAGAACTGGTGCTTTTTGAGTTCTCAGCATAATCAAGACAAGGGCTTGTGGAGTCAAATTTTGGTATTGTGAGCAGAAGGCCAAATTCTTCATTTTCCTCATTTGTAGAATGGCAGATAATAATAGCACTTACCTCAGGATTGTGAGGATTGAATAATAAAGATAGTGAAAGCACTTGGCACAGTATCTGGAACTTAAGCCCTCAGTAATGTAAGCTGGTATGTATCGTGTTTAGTTGTTCCCATTTTGCAGATGAAGAAAAAGATCTATTGAAGAGGAGGAGGTTTTCCAAGGTTATACAACTGTTAGTAGTGGAATGAGGACTAAAAATTGGATTTCTTGTTAGCAGTGTCTATAATTTCTGGGTAGTTTAGCAGGTTGCAACTAGATTGATTGATTTAATACATCTAAACCATAGTATTCTATCTTTGCTAAAAACTGAAATTTTAAGATTTTATTTACTTTTTTTATAGGGAGAGAAAACGAGAGGGAGGGAGAACATCAGTGTGTGAGAGGTACATCAGTTGGTTGCCTTTCACACACCCCCAACTGGGGACCTGGCCCGCAACCCAGGCATGTGCCCTAACTGGGAATCGAACTGGTGACCCTTTGGTTTGCAGGTCAGCACTCAATCCACTGAGCCACACCAGCCAGGGCTAAAAATGGAAATTTTTGCTGTCAAATTTCTTTAAAATCCAGATACACTTTGATCATGTTGCAGTAATTACCTCTCCCCTCCCCACCTGTATTTTTGGAGAATATATTCCAAATTCCTCAGTGGATGCCTGAAATCTCAGAGGCCTTATATATACACTTTTTTAAAACTATACATACCTTTACACTTAAAGGAAGCACTTCACAGATTCTCTTTGGCACATCCAAATTGCCAGCATCACTGCTTTTGCACTTTGGGGCCTTTCTTAAGTAGGATAAGGGTTATTGAACACAAGCACTGTGATAACCACAGCAGTCAATCTGGTGACTGAGTCAGCTCCTAGGTTGGGTAGCATATACACTGTGGACATGCTGGACAAAAGAGAATGATTCAGAAAATAATGGCATGGAGCAAGGTAGCTCAAGATTTCATCACATTACTCAGAACAGTGCATGATTTAGAATTTATGGGTTGTTTATTTCTGGAATTCTCCATTTTAATATTTTCAGAGTGCAGAAGGGAAACTGGTGGGGTGATCTGTACTGCATTTCCTAGTAGGCTAGTATAAATGAGTACTGTGTTGTCTGACATAATGTCATTTGTGAGCCTGTATTGGTTTCTACATACAGTCATCCAAGTATTCATGGGGGATTGGTTTCATCACACACACACACCCCCCCATCAGATACCAAAATCCTGAGGATGCTCAAGTCCTGTTCCCTAATGTCCTTGTAATTGTCACAGCATCTTAGTGCAAAGTTGCAAAAGTCAACAAGATTGTGGTTGAGATGGCAAACAACTTTAAACCTGGGTGTGGGTGAGGGTGACATTGAGGTGTACTCCTAGATGTGGTTCCTGAGAAGGTGACTAATGAGTTGGAGCTGGAACAGCAGGAACGCAGGGCTGAAGAGGCAAGAGAAAGGGGAAAAACTGTAGGAGAAAAAATAACCTGCAAGAAAATTCACAGTGAACTGTTTAACAGAAGCTTTTGTAGATCTCAACAAGCTTGTTTAAAAGTTTAAAAACGGTTCCCAACACCAAAAGGTTTTCATTAATTAGAGAGCAGTGTTCTCATAGTGCATTATCTGCTTATAAGCAAATCTGAGGTGGAGAAAAGAAATCATAGACAAATTTCTGAAGAGTGACACCTCCTCAAGAAGAGACCCAGGCAAGTACTTCAGAAGGTATTCCATTAAGAAGGCCTTGTTATCATGAGATGACAGATGACAGCTCTGTGGTGTGAGTTCCCTTAAAAGACCTCCTAGTGGGACAACATGTGAAGGTGGAAGATCAAAATGTTGATCTTGAACGTTGTGTTGGCCTAAGCTGAGTGTGTGTGTGTGTGTGTGTGTGTGTGTGTTTATATGTCTTGGTTTTTAACAAGAAAATTTAAAAGATTTTAACAAAAAGGCTTATACTGTAAGGATATAAAGAAACGTTTTTGGCCCTGGCCAGTGTGACTCAGTGACTGAGTGCTGGCCTGCAAACCAAAGGGTCACCGATTCGCTTCCTAGTCAAGGCACATGCCTGGCTTGCAGGCCAGGTCTCCAGTTGGGGGCACATGAGAGGCAACTGCACGTTGATATTTTTTTCCTCTTTTCTCCCTCCCTTCCCCTCTCTAAAAAATAAATAAATAAAATCATTTTTTTAAAAAAGTATGTTTTAAGCTAGGTGTTACAGTCAACTTAAGTTAAAATTAAAGAATTAAAAACTTACACGGTGAAGCAAGGTCACAGTAAGCTAAGGTTAATGGAAGAAAGAATGTTTTAAAAGGAGTGTAGCCTGAGTGTACGATGTTTCTAAAATACACAGGAGTGTACAGCAATGCCCTGGGCCTTCACGTTCACCCACCACTTGCTCACTAACTCACCCAGAGCAGCTTCCAGTCCTGCACCATTTGTGGTGAGTGCCCTATGCAGGTGTGCCATTTTTGTCTTTTTTTATCTTTAGAGGCAAAGGGTAGGAGAGAGGGAAAGGGAGAGAAATATCAATGTACGGTTGCCTCTCGTGTGTCCCCTGCTGGGAACTGGCCTGCAACCCAGGCATGTGCCCTGACTGGGAATCGAACCGCAGTCTTTTGGTTCGCAGGCCCGCATTCAATCCACTGAGCTACACCAGCCAGGGCCCATTTCTGTCTTTTATGCCATATTTTTACTGTATCTTTTCTATGTATAGTTACTTGAGTACTTAACATTGTGTTTACAGTTGCCTACATTAACATCTTGTATAGGTTCGTGTAAATGCTCGGATTGCAGGGCAGATTCACCTAATGGTGCATTTCTCAGAATGTATCCCTTTTAAGCAACACATGACTATACAGCGTGAATGCTGTACAAATGGTTCTTATACTGTATTTATGTAATGACAAAAATACCTGTATATATTCCTTCAGTAGAGATGGCAACTATTGTAGGCCTACCTACATAGTACATCACACATCAGCAACAATGTAACATTCTTCTTCCTTCCCCCCTCCTTCTGACACCTGCTTCACCACCTTTTTTCCTTTGTCAATATGTTCCATTCACTTAGGCATTCACTGGTTGATTTTTTTTTTTTTTTTTTTTTTTTTAAGATTTTATTCATTTATATGTTTTTGGAGAAAGGGGAAGGGAGGAAGAGAAACATCAATGCATGGTTGCCTCTACCACACCCCCTACTGGGGACTCTTTGGTTTGCAGGCCAGCGCTTAATCCACTGAGCCACACCAGCCAGGGCCATTGGCTGGTTCTTGTAGGTGCCCTGACAAGAGGTTGATTCCACCACCTTCTTGATAGTGTATTTAACAACTTTCACCAAGTGGCAGGTGGGATCCACAACTGACATGTTGCGGGTGGGGACACAGAAGGCCATGCCAGTGAGTTTCTTAACTCAGCTCAGGAATGATCTGTGCATCCCCTCAGCCATCACACCACAGCATCCCAGAAGAGCCACCTATAGTATTCTGGGTGGCAGTGATGGCATGCACTGTGGTCATGAGTCCCTCCGTTATGTCAGAGTTGTCATGGATGACTGCATCCGGGAGAACCAAGCAGTTCGTGGTGCAGAAGGCATTGCTAGCAGCCTTGAGGGAGTTGTCATACTTCTATGGTTCACACCCATCACAAACATGGGGGCATCTGTAGGAGGAGCAAAGATGATGGATGATCCTCTTGGCCTCCACCCTTCGAGTGAGCCCCAGCTTTCTCCAAGGTAGTGAAGACACCAGTGGATGCCAGCATACTCAGCACCAGCATCACCCCATTTCACATTGGCCGGATCTCGCTGCTAGAAGATGGAGATTGACTTTCTATTAATGGCAGGCTTCGGGTTCTCTGCCTTGGCTGGCTGCCTTTGAGCTCTCCATGGGTAGAATCATACTAGAACACGTAGACCGTGTAGTTGAGGTCAATGGGGAGGGGTCATTGATAGCAACAATATCTACTTTGCCAGAGTTAAAAGAAGCCCTTGGTGACAAGTTGCCCAATACAGGCAAATCCATTCACTTCACCCTTCACCATCATGTCTCAGGGTTGCAGCTGTCTATTGAATGAGCGGAGTGGAGAGCCACCTTGTAAGATTGTCCTTATTAGATAAGTAGTTCTGATAAATTTGTAAATGTTTATTCTACAATCCTGAAATAAAATTTATAAACTACTTTATTTCTTTTTATTTCAGTGCGTATGTGTTGGTATGTAAATACCTATCTGCCAGCTTCATTAGGAGTCATGGTGACTGGTTGTTGCTACCACAGATAATGGGTTGATAAAAGGAGCACTGTAGTGGCTACCCAGGCACACTTGCGGCATTATCAGCAATAAAAAAGAAAAATCCTCTTTGTGGAAGTTGCATATTTAGTAAATTTAATGCATATTAAGATAATTTTAAAAATGCTTGATTCAAAAATCAAGTAAGTTTACTTACATAAAAGTCAAGTAGGATACCATATAATTGTTTACCTAGTCATCCTGAAGCCTGACACCCTTCACCTATAATGCAAATAGTGCTCCTATTGAGAATCATTCTTCTAGACATTACTCAACTTCCTATTTTTCTGATTTCCTAACTTCCTCTGCCAAGTTTTTGTTGGTCCACTTAACAGCCTTAGGGACTGAAAGCCCATCACACTGGGCATGAACACTAATTAGTGATGGCTGTGAAAACTGTTTATAGATGGTCATTATAACCAGCTATTAATTCCCTAGTGTTCCTAATACTCAACTAGCTTGTAACAGTTTTCAGTCACATACCTTGAGTAGCGCTTTTGCTGTTTATGTGTAGGTTTTGTTTTAAAAGATTGAAAAAATTGTCCTGTTCTTGTAAATAAATCCTCATGTCAATGATATTGCAAGCTATATGGATTCTTAGGTGTATGCTTTGCTCCATGGATCAGCAAGGAGCCAACAGTCAGTAAGTCGATCTAGTTCATTGTAACCTTGGTTCCTTTCGTCATTCAGCACTAGAACTATCATTGAGCCTTTCTCTGGTTTACTAACAGTGAATAGGGTAGGGGAGCTCAGTAACAGTCTGGAAATCTGTTTCTCCTCCAGGGATGATGCTTGTTCATAGTGTCATCACCATAACTGCAGTCCCCAAGCTAAAAGCACAACTAATTCTCCACTCCCCACCCCTCTTGCTTTTAACATCTTTTTATCCACAAAGTTTTTTCCATTTTACCTCAAGACATGTCAAATATATACATTTGTCCTGCCCAGTGCCTTAGTCCAGGCCTCCTTCAGTCCTGGCCCAGACTTCTGGAGTAGCTTTTGTAACTAACTGGGCGTCTCTTGGCTTTTCATAATAGCAGCCACTGGATTTTAATGGTCAGTCATTTGTATCATGTCACATTTCTCTACTCAAAAGCCTATCAGTGGACTGACTAGACTAATGGTTGATGTAAAAAGAAGCAAAGGGGGGTTGTGTGTGCTAGTACAAAATTCTATGTATTAATCTTCATCTGCTTAATCCTCCAATATAACGCTTGTCATGTGAATGATGTGGGTATTGGTGGTGTCCATATTTGTACTTTATTATGGTGTTTTTTTTTTTATTAACACTTTGTTTTTCAGACAGTATTGAGCAGAAAACAAGAGTTCCTGCATACCCTGTGCCCACGTGTGCACAAAGTCCCCACCATCCTGCACCACAGTAGATGCATTTGTTATGGTTGATGAATCCACATGGACACATTACCTTCTCTAGTCCATCGTTTTCGTTAGGGTTTTGCTCCTAGTGTTGTACATTCTGTGGGGTTTCTAATGGTCATTTTTAAGACCTTAGGGAGAGTTGGGAATAGGAAATAGTGAAGAAGAAATGATTGAGGATGAAGTGAGAAAGAAGGAAAGTAGTGATTAATGGGTGGAAATATATTCATGGTCTCCTCCTTAAGGTAGTAACCACGCTATAGCGGGAAGAGGTGCGGTGTGCTGGAACGTTGGTGATGTTTTAATAGGCTAAGGAGCGATAATCTGTGTTCTGTCCTCCACCCTTCTTAGACTGTTTTATCCTTCTACCGGTGGTGAACTTAATAATTGTTGGCAACTGCTTAGTCTTTAAAGCAGAAATCATAGTGGCTTACTAATTTTGTTGTTATTGTTTTGTTTCATTTTAAAATTTCCTAATGGCTGGTTGAGAGCCCGAAAGTCTCTAATAAGAAAAATAGGAGGGAGATGCATAAAAGACCCAGTGTATTCTTGACCATTGCAACATGAAATGTATTCCATTTTTAACTTGTTCAACTTGGTTCTCTGTCTTGCAGGAATGACACCAAGGAAGATGTATTTGTACACCAGGTGGGTGCTAGTGTGGATATTTATACTTCCGGCACAAGGCTTTTGAGAAGGAGGAGATTGTCTTCTCAACTGTTGTTCGCCAAAAATAAATAAATCCAGTCACCAAGCCATTTATTTAATTCTTATAGGAAGAGTTCCAGCATGTCTGAATGTATAAACATATTAGCAGTTCACATAAGATAGGTGTTTAAAATTGATGTTTTGTTAATAGTTACAGCTTTTTAAAATGTCCAATTACTCAAGCCATTACACTAAATTTTTAAACGTGATTTTAGATGAACAATAAAGCTCCATTAACGTAAACTTGAACTGTAAGTCGTTTTCCCATGTTAATCGGTTTACGTGTATGGTAAGGACGGATCACAATAATCATGGGGAAAATAGGACAAAGCTGCAAAACATTAATTTGAAATGAATCCTAGAAAACTAGCAAAGTAACATGGTCCCTTTCACTTTTTCTGAAGCACTTTGGGTAAGAAATGTTTTTACCTTTGGAGAATTTTGGCTGGCTTGGAAATTGTGGAAGTCCTCACCTAGTTTAAGGCTAAAAGAAGAGGCAATGTGGCAAATTTGGAACTTACCAAATAATTTTTAGACTGACTTCGGTGTTTTGGGAGCGGGGAAAACCCGGGTAGGTTCTACATGCTGAACTTTCTCAAGTACCATTTAATGAAAATATTTTGGAAAATGCTTGAGCAATTAAGGGCTGTATTGTTAACGTAAGCCAGTTTTTGTAAACATCTTTTTTCAAGCCATCGTGAACTTAGGTGATGACATACTTAAGAAGGGTTGTCTTAGGTTGGTGCTTTGTAGCTCTCTCAAAGTGTCCTATATAGCATTCACTGGCAGTCAAGGGGGGAGCTGGATCAATTTCTGGTACATCAAAAGCCCTATCAGATAAACACAGTCAGTTGTAAGTATGGAAACATTTAAATTCTAAATATAAATACAGGGCTGCTCAGACAAAATGTTAAATTGAATACCAACTCTTAACCTGTTCCTTCCCTTTTGCATGTTCAAAAATACAGACTTAGGACCAAGAGACAGCAAGATTTGTCCATCTTGCTGCTTGTTAGCAACACTAAAGGGCTGGGGCGATTGGGGAGGGCGTTGCAGGTGCTGACTGAAATGAGCGTTTAGGGATTTTAATTATCTATACTTCTGCTATCCCCTATGACTGCAGGTAATTTAGAGTTGGCTATATATGAAAGGTACGAAAACTTTGTGACAGTTTAGATGACAGATGAGATCATTTATTTGGCTGAATGTGTGTCACCCACTTGTTCTGACCCACAAGGTGTCACCAGTATGTTCCCCTCTTTATTTTGGAAGTGGTTTCAACATTTACTTGTTTCTTGGGACTTCGGCTGCTCAGGTCTTAGTGATGTATCAAGGAGACTGCAGTTCCGAGCAACTTAGCTTAATCAGCTTTGGATTGTTGGTTGTCCTGCCCCCTTTGGAATGGAATGCATGACTGACCCCGCAATGGATACTGCTGTGATGTAGTGAATGAACATGGGATTTGGAGTCCCGAGACCTGGATTCAGAGAAGTCTACACTCTGCCACTAATTGTCTGTGTGACCGTGGGCAAGTCACGTAACTTTTTAAAGCCTGTTTTATCTGTTAAAAAAGGAGCACTAATACCTCACACACACCATTTGTCATAATGAGAGTAATAGGTAATGCGTGAAAGAACTTTGTGGAAGTATTGCCCACAAGTGTGAGGTGTTATTCTTCCCCTTTTACTTTGTCATAGCAGTCTGGAGAACAATAAATGTGAGATGTATCATGGGGATGGTAATGGCCAATTGTCCCATGTAGTCAGATATATAAAAAGTGGCATAGATAATACGTGAATTACATCCCATAGAAGGGTTATCACAGAGGCAGGTTTGAAAGGGTTTGGGTTGACATTTGTATGGTTTGCCGGGCAAAGCTGGTTTGGTCAACTTCGAAGCATGCAAAACTAAACTACTCGCCTGTCATCTAAACTGGCCCTGGGTGGGCCAGCTTCTACTATTAAGTGCAGTCTTTGGGGGATAGATTGATGTCCTCATTTCGTTCAAAGCAGCAATAATGCTTTTGCTAAAGCATTTAGAAATGTATATATTGTCTTGAGTGTTAAATTACTTGTTTTAGTTTGGAAAATTGTGGTAAAAATGCTGGGGCCTTGTAAGACTCTATAGAGTATTTTGGTTGAGGTTGGGGGTAGCATTGGTGCCTGTTTTTGTATATTTATATTGATGGTTTGGTGTTATTTAAAGCTAATTTTAAGTGTATATTGAAGCTAAAATAATATTGACTCTGGTACATTTTAAATGAAAAAGCACATTATTCTCCCCTGTTAATCTATTTTTGGAATGTGATATTACTAGACTGCCATAAAGAAGAATAACCCCAGGAAGTACCTTCGCAGTGTAGGAGATGGAGAGACTGTGGAGTTTGATGTTGTTGAAGGAGAAAAGGTGAGGATGCTTTTTGTGTAAAGGTTTGACTTCAGTGTGGAAATACTTTGGAGATCTCATCCGTTAGGATGGTGGCTCTAATGTGGATGGATGGGTCAGGTGACCACATGAACACAGGTGCATCAAGCTTAATATGCTGGCTGCAGTTAGAGGGCAATCTCATCAGAACAGTGAGGAACTGATAATTTAATCATTTTTGTGCACCCCTGGCCACAGACCCTTTTTTATTTGCTTTGTGTAAATTTTGTTTAGTGTACTTAATTCCATTGTCATTTTCAATATATGATGACTTTTTGTAGGGTGCGGAGGCAGCAAACGTTACAGGCCCTGGTGGAGTTCCAGTGCAAGGCAGTAAATACGCAGCAGACCGTAACCATTATAGGCGCTATCCACGTCGCAGGGGTCCTCCACGCAATTACCAGCAGAATTACCAGAATAGTGAGAGTGGGGAAAAGAACGAGGGATCGGAGAGTGCTCCTGAAGGCCAGGCCCAACAGCGCCGGCCCTACCGCAGGCGACGGTTCCCACCTTACTACATGCGGAGGCCCTATGGGCGTCGACCACAATATTCCAACCCTCCTGTGCAGGGAGAAGTGATGGAGGTGAGTTTTGCCAAAAAGTAAGAGGGTCAACAGCAGTATATGGTAACTTCCGATAGAACTACATTTTTTAAATTCCTAGTAAGAACCAAAAGGATTAATAACTAATTTATAGAATAGTCACAGTTACTAGGTAATTTTTTAATTCCTGTATTCAGACTTTGGACTTGTTGGCATTTTACTCCATTACTGATCAGTTGGCTTGGTTTCCTTCCTTTTTTCAGGGTGCTGACAACCAGGGTGCAGGAGAACAAGGTAGACCAGTGAGACAGAATATGTATCGGGGCTACAGACCACGATTTCGCAGGTATGGCTTTATTGTAGAAATTTCCAAGCATGTTTTAGGGCTTGGCAATGTCGTGCTTCTCCTGTGGTCTTTCTGAATAATACTTCACGTTTTCTTTAATTGGGTGTTTAAGAGGTGAACCTGAAGTCAGTTATCTTTGATACCGTTCTTTGCATCTTTTTTGCTGGCTCTGGATGGGGTCTTCTTGGAAGGGTTGGGGTTTTTGTTTTGGGGGTATGTGTGTGTTTTTTCTTACCTCTGTGATGAGGGAATAGAATTTCAAATTTTCTGTCCTTGAACAGGTAAGAGAGTAGTTTAAACTGCATTCTGTCTTAAAGACCTTCTGTGTTGGGGAGAAGGGTAAAGGTGAGCATCACCTTTCAAGCATGAGGAGTATCTGACCTGTACTGCTCGAGAATTGAAGAATTGAGAGTTTTGCCTCTGGAGGTGGCATAATTTTCCATTAATCATTCTCAATTTAAGTGTGTACTTTTTGTTAGTCACCCCAAAGTTAGAAAATGTAATCGCTTGATGAAAAATTGACATTTTGGGGCCTGACCCGTGCAGTTCCGTTGGTTGGGGGTCATCTCACACACAGTGCAGTGTTGCTGGTGCGGTCCCAGGCCAGGGCACGTAGGGGGTGCCGCTGATGGGTGGCTTCTCTCGCATCTGTTTCTCATCTTCTTTCTCCCTTTCTCCTTTCTCTAGAAAGCCTTGTTTTCTTTTTCTTTTCTTTTCTTTCTTTCTTTCTTTTTTTTTTTTATTTTTTTTTATTTGCAATTTTGGGGAAAGAAACCCAGTTCCAGACTTGAATTAAATAACCAACTTACCTATTTGGGTATTAGGAAGAGGATCCTTTGTAACAGATGTTTAAATTTTAGAGTATGGAGTGATTGGGAAAGAGCTCCATCAGGCAGACATGGTTAATACATAAATGTGTGCTACACTTTGAAGCAATATTCCCAGTCTCACAATGGTAGAATATAATGGTGTGACAGTTCAGTCTCTAAGTATGATTTCTAAAACCAACAGGCAGTATACTCGGAGATTGGTCTTTTGCTAGGAACCATGAGTGTTTCGTGTGTAAGGAGCCCCGAGTATGTGGGCACCAATGTGTTGGTGGAGTCAAAAGGAGAGGAAAGAGAGGTGGTTTGCAGGAGTTGGGTCAAAAAATGTGAACGTGTCTCTAGAAGAGGCAGAGGGAATCAGACAGAGTGGCGATCGCAAGTTGGAAGTGGGCCCACCAGCATGGTTGTGTTTTTCTAGCCATTTGGAACAACAGGTTCGAATTGGGCACAGTTGAATTTGTGTAGCATTTGTTTATCCAAATGAAGATACTAGGGTTGGGGTTGGTTATGATGATTATTGGTGGGCTTCGTATTGGGTAAAGATAAGAGAACATGAAGGGAGAGTTAGGGGCATAGGTGACAGGATCACTGGCTTATAGATCCCAGTGGAAATCAAGTATGGAGAACAAGAAGAGATAAACTAGGAAGGAGTCATTGGATGAGGGAATGCTTAAAATTGAGAAACTGCTGGACAGGAGGTAGAGAGTGAAAAGCTCTGGTTGTTTGGGTCTGTCACTATTACCACAGGAAAAGGATAGTGAAGGGAACTTGGCCTAACAAGAAATTTGAAGCCTTGGGGCTTTGGACAGAAATGGGGAGAATTAACTTAGAAGCCACAGTGGTGGGGTGGGATGATCACCTTTGAAGGCTGCAGGGCACAGCCACAGCAATTTTGCCAAAGACCATGACTAACTTGATTGATCGATCGATTGATTGATTGATTGACAGCAATTTTGCCAAAGACCATGACTGACTTGATTGATTGATTGGTTGATTGATTGATTATTTAAAGCAGTTTCAGGAGAGGAGGGAGTGGTTGGGAGAAGTAGGTGGGGAGATTGGGGATTTAGAAGTGGGAAGTAGAAGGTAGAGATCTAAATGGGAATTAAGTCCAGGACTACCAGAATGTACCAAAGACGTAGTAGTCCTGGTGTTCCTAGGGCTTCGTGGGGTGCTGTGAGTGTGGGTGGAGGAGAAGCCTCGAAAACATGACTTATACAGCATTTGTAATCACCAGCAAGAGAAATCGGTGTCTTTTCTTAGATGATTGAAAGTCCTGATACAGTTGTCTGTGGTCCCGATATATTTGGCTTCTTCCACTTAGCCTGTTCTTCAAGTTCACCTGTGGCGTAGCGTGCAGCATCCCTTTTCACAGCCAAATGACATTCTCTCCCATGGCTGTCCTATTTGTTTCTCCACTGATCAGTTGCTACACAGTTGGGTTGTTTGCCCCTGTTTTAAGATAATTTCTCCACATCTTCACTAGCCCTGGTTACTTTTTGGCTTTTTGATCATGGCCTGCCTAGTGAAATTGAAGTGGAATTACATGCCTTTCCCCAGTGACTGTGCTTTTATTTTGTGTGAAGAGGGCATCTTTTTGGTTTTCAATTCCTGCCTTTTAAGCAAGTGTTCATCTATAAAGGTCCAGTAGCCTTCGTTCCCAAACATGGTTACTATAAAGCCCCTTTAAAATGTTATACAATGACATCAACTATTGTTACTGTGCTACCATTGAAGTCATTTTGTGGTTAATTTTGTAATAGTTTTAATTAATTTTTACAAAATTAATAGTGTTAATTTTGTAATACTATTGTATAATCTATTGTACACCATTGGTAAAAGTTTGCTAGTCCAAAAAGCAGTTTTACATACTCATCTTCCAGTGTTCTCTTCTCTCCAGGAGCTCACCCAAGCCTTTCCCTTTCCCCTCCCTTTCCCTCCCCGGTAGGCGTGCCTTTCCTAAACTCTTAAGTGTCTGCCTGAGACTTGCAACCAGGGAGCAGTGGGCAGCCACAGCTCATCCCGGGCTGACCCCCTGAACCTGTCTCCAAGACCCCCCCTTTCTCTGACTTTTTAGAGCAACCCAGCCCAGGCTCGTTTCCCTGTCCCCAGCTTTTAAAAAGAGTGAGAATACTCTTTTCCATTTTACACTTCCAAGTATTGTACAAAGTCATCACTCAGGTTTGTGAAATATAAATCACATTTGCTCTTGCTTTTGCTAAATTGCTTACAGATCACTTGATAAACCGAAAGAACCAGATACGGTGTTATGTTACTGGGTGGTTTAAAGAAAGAAGTTTCATCATTGTAGGCTTGCACAATGTTTATTCCAGGGGCCCTCCTCGCCAAAGACAGCCTAGAGAGGACGGCAACGAAGAAGATAAGGAAAATCAAGGAGATGAGACCCAAGGTCAGCAGCCACCTCAACGTCGGTACCGCCGCAACTTCAATTACCGACGCAGACGCCCAGAAAACCCTAAACCACAAGATGGCAAAGAGACAAAAGCAGCCGATCCACCAGCTGAGAATTCGTCCGCTCCCGAGGCTGAGCAGGGCGGGGCTGAGTAAATGCCGGCTTACCATCTCTACCATCATCCGGGTAAGTTAGACTGAATGAACCTTAAATGGCCTTCCTGGCCTCTTAGCAGTCATGAGTGGTGTTCATTAATGCAAGAGGAAAAACTCATGTATGTGGAATATTTTTTAGGGTTTTTTCACACTTTCCTGAATATATTCTGTGATTCCACCAGTTGAGAAAAGTCTTGTTAGCCTTGCTCCAAGAAGGGTGTGAATTACATTGTGGTGCTCTGCCTTTTTTAAAAAGAAGTGGGGTAGCTGCTAGAATTAATAACCTAGATGAGGATGACCAATATAGTCTCTTGGGGAAAGTGGCAAGACTCTTCTGTTTGGCTCTGGAATTAGCATTTTTAGCCATTGATGCTTTTGGGTTTTATCCCTCTGTATTTTTAGGATGGCAGAGGTCATTCAGAAACCTCCCAGTAACCAACCATGTGTAGGCACCACATTGTCCACCCCCTACTTACCCCTGTTGTAAACCACTGTGTTAGGGTGAACACTTTGAGGAGTGTTACTGCCCTCCCTACTTAGTTAATGTGATCTGGAGCCATTCGGTATATTGAAAGGATATTGCAGTGAATCATACAAGATAATCTTTCCTTTTTTTTCCCCCTCCTTTTACAGTTTAGTCATCAACAAGAAGAAATGAATATGAAATTCCAGCAATAAGAAATGAACAAAAGATTGGAGCTGAAGACCTTAAGTGCTTGCTTTTTGCCCGTTGACCAGATGACTAGAACTATCTGCATTATCTATGCAGCATGGGGTTTTTATTATTTTTATCTAAAGATGTCTCTTTTTGGTAATGACAAAAGTGTTTTTTAAAAAAAAAATTCTGGTTTTTTCTCAATACACCTTTAAAGGTTTTTAAATTGTTTCATATCTGGTCAAGTTGAGATTTTTAAGAACCTCATTTTTAATTTGTAATAAAAGTTTACAACTTGATTTTTTCAAAAAAGTCAACAAACTGCAAGCACCTGTTAATAAAGGTCTTAAATAATTGTCTTTGTGTAAATTTCTGTCTTGTCTTATTTTGGTTTATAAATCCTTAGGGTAAGACCTTTAACTAAACGTGGACACATACTAAAAATCAAAAAATAATAATAATAATTTGCTCTGGTAATCTGCTCGTTTTCTTTGAGCTCCTTGACGGTGGTGAAGGGGTGAGGTCATGCTCCAGCAACTTCTGCTCCTGAGAAGGAAGAGTTACTTCAGCACGCCAGTTGGAGACACCCAGTGACTGCCATAGCCTGGGGCGCTCAGTAAACACGAGTAGTCAGAGGAGGCAGTAACAACAGATAGTGTGACATTCATGAGAAGGCTGCGGAAGAATGTGGAAGTCAGGGAAGTGGTTTTTTGGTCTTCCCTCCCTTGTAACCCAGGCCTGGTCTGGCTGTGTTTTTATAGTGTCTTGTTAAATGCTCCTTGACTTCCTTTATGGAACAGTTGGTGACTACTGTCAAGAGACTCTGAATCATCCTTGGCCAGCTTGGGGCGGTGGCAGGGGCAGAGCAAAAGACGGTGGGAATAGAGAATAGGCTGGCCTGGCACACCCCGGGGTCCAGCAGTGCCCAGAACGCGCTCGAGACTGGGGAACAGAGACGGTGGGGCTCTGGTGGCTTAGTTCTAGGGGACTGTTGAATGCAGTGGGGGAATTATATTTAAGTGGGCTAGGCTATTAGCTACTGTTCAATAGATTGAAACTCCTGTTCCAGATTTGGGGCCAACTCTTGGTCTTCCAGGAAAATACTGTGTTGGCAAGAAGACAATGGAAGATTTTTGTGATAGTCTACATGTGTTAGACACAAAGCTACCTTTTTTTTTTTTTTTTTAATCATACTAGGACATGCTTATTGATTGTAGAGAGAGGGAGAAAAAGAGATTGGTTGCCACCTACATGCTCTCCCCATCCAGCAACCAAACAAGCAACCTAGGCATATGCCCTGGCTGGGAATCAAATTTGCCACTCCATGGTCTGGACACCGACCGGCTGAGCCGCCCCCGCTGGGTAATCTTTATGTGTGTTCTGTTGCTCAGCACTTCTGTGAATTCCTTCACCTTGGGTGAAGATGAGCTAGCCTGTGACTACTGCAAGGACCCAGAGGATGCATTCATCTTTCTTGGGATCAGGGTGCAAGTTCAGACACTGGTGGCCGATCAGATGAGCACCAGCATGAGACTGGAGAAGCCAGCAGGAGGCTGGAAGCCATGCTTTGCAGCGGGAGCAGCAGTGGCTTCCTCAGCTGGCAGCTCTGCCTCTTTGCTTTCAACGAACCTTGAGCTTGGCTCTCCAGCCTTTTCACAGTAAGGAGTAGTAGGTACCATCTATCAGGCAGGTGGTATATCGTGTTACCCTTGAAATGAGGGTGAAGGTGAGGACGCTATCATGATTTTTGTTGATCGTAGTGGTGGGCGTAGGCAGTACAGCGAAATAAAAATAGTGGTTAGAAAGGAAATGTCATATCGGATATTAGTAACAAAAAAACAGGTGTTTCCAGTCAGATTAATGGGTAATTTGTCAGTACGTGGCTAATACTTACATATAATATTAGCTAGTAAAAACCATGGCAGTACCAAGGAAATGGATTTAGGTCTGTAATATTTCTAAAATTTGGGAAGAAGCAAAAGTATTGACATTGAAAATTGAGGACTTCTTAAAAAATTAAGGCTTTTGTGTTCATGGATATTGAGACTTCATGTCAGTTCACCTGTTGATTTAAGTTTGGTAAGTTGTCTTGGTGCATGTTAGGAGAGAGATGTTGGAAGTTAGAGGAGAAAAGGATGTACAGGAACATGTCCCCAGCCACGAGAGTGTTCTGAGAAGTGCGTTGCGAGGTGAGCATCTGGTGAACGTCGAGCGCGCTTCTCAAACCAACCTACTGCTTCTAGGCTACAAACCTGTACGTCACACTGTAGGCAACTGCAATGCAGTGGTAAGCAAACAACAGGTACAGTAAAACATGGTACAAAGGGGTAAGTAAAAATGGCACACCTGTACAGGGCATTTACTGGGAACGGAGCCTGTGGGACTGGAAGTTGGTGTGGGTGAGCCCAAGTGGTGAGTGGAGGCCCAGGGCATCACAGGACACCGCTGTCGATGGTGTGAACACTGTCCACAGTCTGTCCCCTCCTCATTTTCTAATAAGGTCAGAAACCAGACCCAGGCTGTCTGGGCTGCTTTGCAGACGGGTGTCTGCTGGATTGATTGGAACTTCGAGGGCATGCTGGGCAAGGTGTGGCTCACCGTGGTCGTGACTAAGGGGCGGGAGGAATGCTTGAGGAGAGGCACTGTGGTTTTGGTGGTTGCGTGCTGGAGCCACAGATGAAGGAACTTCACAGCGTACCTGGAAACGGGGAGGGGGCATTTAACATGGGGAGGGTATGGAACTGAGAACTTGGCATGTTGACTTAGGAAATTGGTTTTTTGCTTCATTACCCAATCTGTTACCAACCAAAAAACATTTCTTGCAAGATCTGGTGCGTTCAGGGGGTATGGCCATGGGCCAGGAACTATTTCCAAAGTCCCGGGAGGGACGGGCTGCCTCCACACTGCCACAGAAACCCTTTACTAGCGTGGAGTGACACTTAACACTTGTTAAGGAAGTCTCTGGGGACCTGTGTCCTTGCACAGGGTGTGTGACCTTCAACAGGGAACTCAACAGCGATGTACTCGGAAGACCATCAAGGTCGACCTGGGAGGGCTGTAGTGCCGAGGAAACCGGCTCCTCTGCTGAAACAGACCTGTGACTGGGGTGTCACCTGTGCACTGGTGATGGCGGGGGGGTGTGAGTGAGAGGAAAGCTACTGCCAAGTGCTACGGGTAGTGATCCCATCAGGGAAGAAGTTCCTGAGCCACATGCCCTTCCATTTTTTAGAGGAAATTGAGCTCTGTTGTAACCTTACAAGCCCATAGTTGACAAAACATTATGTAGTACATGACAAATAGTTGTCTTAGAGAATGGGGAAACAAATGTAACTAGGGGAATAATAGAATTGCCAGCTGACTTTAGAGGAGGAAAAGAGCAAAGGTGTTGAAAGTGAATGTAGGGTTATAGTTGACAGTGATGTTCCCAGAATCCACTTTCCCAAACCCAGAGCCAGGGATGGGTGCTGACTGGCCAAAGCCAGTAAAAGCACGCATTCATGGTGACTGGAATTGGTCCTGGAGCTGACAAGTGTTCTCAATTGACTCGATGGAGGAGGAGGACCAGTTTGAGGGAGTTGGGAGAACAGGAGGTGCCGGTCCTAGAGGGCGGGTTTACCCTTGTGCGGTTACTGGGTAATCACACATAGGCTATTGTCGTGTGAATGGAAGACAGGAGGGATAGAGACATTACTGGAAGTAAAAAGTCCAAAAGTAAACAATGGCATTCAAAGGACCTCCTTTCTGTGGGCGCTTGAGGTTGCCACAAGTGAGGGTAGAAGTGGTAGGTATGACCCTGCAATTAAAGTCTTAAAGGAACGCTGCTCAGTAACAGACTGAGTCTGAAGGTGCTAGCTTCAAAGATGGAGTTGTTGATGCCTTACGAGCGGGGAGGAGGTTTAGAAGTGGCAGTGGCGTGCCAGGAGATCTAGCCAGAAAAAAACGTTACCAAAGGGATTCCACTAGAAGTGGTGGGTCTAGTTAGCGGCAGAGTAAAAAGGTAAATGGACATTTCAGAATAAGCTGGTGACAATTCCAGAGGGCACAGTAGAAGGTTTGGGAAGAAAGCAACATGGTCAGATAGGAGTAGGAGAGGGCCAGTGGGAACTCGGGTAGGGACAGCTGAAGCGGAAAAGCTTGAACATTGGGCAGAGACCGAGGCAAACGGTGTAGCATGGGACAGGCTCCATCCTGTGGCTCTGTTGGAGGAAGGGCAAGGCTGGCCTGTGGCTGGGAAGGAGCAGTCTTAGGAACTGCCCCTTCCTGCTTGGAATGGTGCCCCAGGTAGAGGAGGCCAGCTTCCATCCCTTTCATCTGGCTCCCAGCTTACAAAGGCCATCAATGATACAGGAGAAGTGAGGAGACTGGAATTCCACCATATTTACACCTCTTGGAGTGATGTTTTAGCACCCCTTACAGGCCTGGGGCAGCTAGCTGAACAGCCCTGCGCTTGAATTCTGCCTGTCTGGGCTCAGGAGCTGGTGGTGATAGGGAATCTGGATTTCTTTTTAATAGAATGCTTTTCACTTCAAAAAGATGATGGGGGGGCAGGGGATGGCAGGGGCAGTTTGATCACAAGTGACCAATTTGGACATCGATGCAGAAGTCCGTATAAATGAGACCTGGACCACAGATAACTGCAGTAAGAAAGCAGGTCCAGTTTGAGATGTCAGAAATGGAGTTGACAGATCTGGGTGACCAGCTGAATGTAGGGAGGAGAAAAGGGGGACACTGCAGCCTGCCTGCAGGATGTTGATGCAAACAGTACCATCTGCTGTCCGTAGACGGTGCAAAAGGGGAAGGGCCTGTTTCAGGTACGTGACGTTTGAGGTGCCTGTGGCGGGGCATTAGTGGGAAGCATGCGGGAAACAGGTTTGCAGCTGAGTGGGGTACAGGTCGAAGCCGAATGTTTGACACCCAGCAGGCAGCCCTGGAGAGCTATCGTCATGGATGGAGTCACATTACTCAAGGGCCATCCATGAAGAGCAGACGGTGGAGGCCCAAGCGCGTGGAACAAGGCCAAGGACATAAAACTGATGAGCAGAAATAGATGTATTAAATCTAGAAAGGTGGACATCATAGAATCCTAAAGAAAAAGTAGGAATGGTTCAGGTGGCATCAAAGCCAAGAGTTCCAAGAAGGTGGAGGCTGCCTGCGAGAGCAGTCCTGTGGGGTGGGGGCGGGGGCGGGGGCAAGCAGACGCCGTGGGTGGAGGCGGCAGTAGGGCTCTGGTCCCCGCAGCCTTCGCCATGGCGGGGACAGTCCCTCCTGACAGGCCCCAGCCCAGCCTCTCAGGGTCATCTCATTTTTTCTCACTCCACATGCGATGAGTCTGCAAATCCTGTTGATTTCTTCCCTTGAAACATCCAGATTCTGACCACTTCCAATCACATCGTCTCACCTGGATTATTTCCTAATGATTTTTTTAAATAAATTTTATTTTTAGAGAGGGAGGAACAGCGATGTGGTTGGTTACCTCGCACGCCCCCAACTGAGGAGCAGCCCGCAACCCAGCCAGTGACCTTTCAGTCCGTAGGAGGGCACTCAGTCCACTGAGCCACACCAGCTGGGGCTCACCTGGCTGTTACAGTGGCCTCCCAGGTGAGCTCCCTGAAACCTTCCTTCCCACCCCACCCCGACCCCGACACCTCTCCTGTAGTCAGTTCTCAACACAGCAGCCAGCCTGTGTCTTAAAAACCATGTCAGAATTTGGGTCACTCGTCCGCTCAAAACCCTTCAGAGGCTTTCAGTGCCATGTGCCCCACTGCCCCGTTCCCACACTGCTCCCCCGCCCCCGGTTCACTGCACTGCAGCCTCACAGGCCTCTTCCTCAAATGGCCCAGGCACAGTCCCTGCTCAAAGCCTTTACACCGCTGCTCCCTCTTGCCAGGAAGACTTTCCGCAGGCAACTAGACGGCTTTCTCCCGCGGATCTGCCGGGTCTCTGGCTAGCCCGCCCTTCTTGACCAGCCGGTCAAGTTCAGCGTGCAGCCCCTCCCCACGCCCAGCTCTCCCAGCCTCCTTCCCTGCTGTACTCCTCCGGAGTGCCTCTCCTCACCTGCGCATCTGCATTTACTTTATTCTGTCCCTTTGCTAGAAGGTAAAGGCGGGGATTTTGTCCATTTTGTTCACTGCTGCTATATCCAACAGGGCAAAAAGTATACAGGGTAGAAGCTCAACAGATAATTCAAGTGGAATGAAGCGGGCTGTTGCTGGAAGGGCAGGTAACCTCACCGTGGTCCCACTGATGTTCATGTTAGCCGAATAGGGTGAGGATGAAAGGGGTGTGGTTATCAATTACACTGGATAAGAAGACTGCCCAGGGCAATGTGGGAGTTTTGGTCACTCCAGAGATAGATGAGACCTGTGTATAAGGGGAGGGAGAAGGTATGAATCAAGAAGACAGCTTTCTGAGTACGGTACAACAACATTTTACCCTGGGCATAATGTTCAGTTTTCATAGGTCATTTTGAGACACAGGAAGGAAGTGATTAGAAGTCAGAAGACCTGAGTTCCTATCCTGACGAGGAAACCCGACCTTCCAGAGCCTCTGCAGGGCACTCGCACAGGAGTCGGTGTGGAACGCTGAAGGATTTCTCAAAGTGCGGTCTCTGGACCCTCCCCAGGAGGGGCAACAGATTCCTGGCTCTTCCCACCATCAAAGTGCCTCATCCCGCCCTGGCTGGTGTGGCTCAGTGGATTGAGCACGGGCCTGCGAACAAAAGGATCGCGGTTCGATTCCCAGTCAGGGCACATTCCTGGGTTGCAGGCCAGTTCCCAGCATGGGACACACAAGAGGCAACCATACATTGATATTTCTCTCCCTCTCTCTCTCTCCTACCCTTCCCTTCTAAAGATAAATAAATAAAAATCTAAAAAAAAAAAAAAAAAAAGAAAAACAACAGATGTAAAAAAAAAAAAAAAAAAAGTGCCTCATCCCAAAGCAGGCGAGGAGCCTGAGAACCAGCATTTGACTTTTTTTTCCCCCTTTTATTATTTATCTTTAGAGGGGAAGGAGAGAGGGAGAGAAACATCAATGTGCGGTTGCCTCTTGTATGTCCCCTGACGGGAACTGGCCTGGCAACCCAGGCATGTGCCCTGACTGGGAATCGAACCGCGATCTTTCGGTTCGGAGGCCCGCGCTCAATCCACTGAGCTACACCAGCCAGGGCTGACACTAACTTTAAAACAGAGATTCAAATGGTACCAACTTCTGAAAGTACTCATGAGGATTAAGTGAAAATCAGATAATAATACCTGGCACTTCATTAGTGCTCAGCTCATCTTGGCTGTTGCTCTTACAGGAATATTGTAAAACCGACTGAGAAAATAGCTGTGAAAACTGCAAACAGAAAGTGCAGGCCATGTGAATGTGACTTGCAGACCTCCAATGACAGGGAGCATAAATGACCCATGATGCTTTGCTCTGAAATCAGCCCCTGTGCTCGGCCTGAGGCCACACTCCCCCGGATTCGGAGCAGTCCTGTTCCAGGAGGACTCAGGTCTCCTCTGGCAGCCGACCTTGGCTCACACACTCCATCAGTGACTTTACCAAATTTTCTCTAGGCTGCGTGGTAGTCCAGGGTGTGTCCATCGATGTTTTTTTCATGCAGGGACTATCCAATGGCTCTCCGAGCTCCTGCCCTATTTTCTCTCACATGTTTATTCTTATTTGGGTGTCTACTGCTTGGAGGACACAGAGTAACATAAAAAATCATTATGTTAGTGAGAAAGGAAGTGAGAAAAGAGTCTGGGAAGAAAGCTGAGTATGAAGCACCTGGAATCCATCCCCAACCAAGACAACAGGTGCACTGGCCGAATCAGTCTGCTGTGGCTCTTCTGGAGCTCTACAGTCTGCTGAAGACTTGCAACATTCCAGAGAAGGCTTAGACGGTGAATTGGGGTTCCTTTTGGGAATTTCAGCCCTCAGTCTGCAGCAGCCACTCACCCCCAGCGCGGCCCAGCCCTGCGCAGGCAGTCGTGTACATGTTCCGGGAGCCTTGCGCGCAGCTTGCGGAGCCAGAGTGGGCAACAAGGACCCTGTTCTCCCAATAACAGGACTCTGCGTTCTGGCCGTTTACTGCTGCCTCTGGCCAAGGAGGTGCAGACGCGGAGGCAGAGGCCGTTGTTGCACCCGCCCCCTCGCTGCCTCCCTCTCCGCCAGCCGGAGTGACTTCCCGGGGCTGCGAAGGCCTGGCACCTCCCCCCACCCCGTTGGTTTCCATCTTTTCCTCTTTTGGGAGCCAGACGTTAGAGACTAGGGGACAACTGAAGGCAACCACATATAGGGAGGAAATTAGAAAGTCACTGCCCACACCCAAGGAGAGTCACAGGTTCAGATAAAATCTGAAAGGACTTTGAATTTACACCTTAGGCTGATCCTTGGCTTGGAGACAGCCTAGAGCAATGAAAACAATAACAACAACAAATACAGCCACCCGCCCTGGCTGGTGTAGCTCAGTGGATTGAGCGCGGGCCTGCGAACCAGAAGATCGCGGTTCGATTCCCAGTCAAGGCACATGCCTGGGTTGCAGGCCAGTTCCCAGCAGGGGACACACGAAAGACAACCCTACATTGATATTTCTCTCCCTCTCCCTTTCTCCTACCCTTCCCCTCTAAAGATAAATAAATAAAAATCTTAAAAAAAAAAATACAGCAACCCTAGGGCAGAAAGGCAATTTGATTTCCAGAGTTATCACATTATTAGATCAAATGACCAGGGTTGGGTTTTTTTTTTTTTTTAAGATTTTATTAATTTTTTTAGAGACAGAGGAAGGGATGGAGAAAGAGGGAAAGAAACATCCATGTTCAAGAAAAACATCGATTGGTTGCCTCCTTCCTACTTCCAACTGGGGACCTGGCCCACAACCCAGGCGTGTGCCCTGACTGGGAGTCGAACTGGTGACTTTTTGGTTTGCAGGCCAGTGCTCAACTCACTGAGCCATACCAGCCAGGGCCCAAATGACTGGTTTTTAAAAACAATACTACAGTAACAATATCACAAGATATGCAAAGAAAGACATGTGGTCCATTCAAAAGAACAAATAAATCAGCAGAAATTGTCCCTGAGAAAGACCTGGTAGCTGATGCATTAGACAAAGATTATTAAATAACTGTCTTAAAGATGTTTACAGCTTGCGAACCAAAGGGTCGCCAGTTCGATTCCCAGTCAGGGCACATGCCTGAGTTGCGGGCTGGGCACATGAGAGGCAACCACACATTGATGTTTCTCTCCCTCTGTTTCTCCTTCCCTTTCCCGCTCTCTAAAAATAAATAATAAAATCCTTTAAAAATATATTTAAAAAAAGAAAGAAAAAGATGCTTATAGCTCTGGCTGGTGAAGTAAAGATTTTTTATTAGTTCAAAGAACTCCTGTATGCCCTTCACTCAGATTGCTTAATTAATATTATACTGCAAATATTTGCCTGGCTGTCTTCATGCGCATCTATGAAGGTTTTTTCTGAGGCCTCATCATCCTCTTACTACTTCAGTGTGTATTTCCTGACATATAAGGACACTACAAAACCACAGCGAACTATCAAGCTCAAACAACGTTGATGGAGCACCAGGTAAACCACAAACACCATGCGAATCTCACCGGTCATCCCAAGAACGTCCATTCCAGGTCCAGAATCCAGTGCGGGATCACCCACAGCACTCCGTTCTCTCTCTCCGATCTCCTCAGTCTGAAATAGCTTCTCAGTCTTTCTTTGTCCTTCGTAACTTACATAGTTTCGAAGAATCCAGGTTGTTATTTTGTAGAGTAACCTCAGCTTAGATTCTCCTGTCTTGTCATAAGTAGATTCAGTTTATGTACCTCCAGCAGGAACATCATATAAATTCCGTTTTTCTTCTCGTGCATTCTACCGAAGGACGCACAATTTTGACTTGTTCCCGTTCCTGGCAGTGTTAACTCTTATCACCTGATTCAGATATAGCCTCTATGTTTAACCACCAGAGATTGAAATAGGATAACCTGAAAAACTTGGGGGGATTTTTAGCATTTTATGTGTTTCACGTGTGAATGCCCACACAGCGAACAGAGCGAACCCCTAAGTACTGATGGTTACCAGTCTTATAAATAAATACACCTGCCCCTGACCTTTTTGTTCCTAGAATACTTTAAAGCAAAGTCAGCCATTATATTACATTAGTGTGCACTTCTAACAGATAAGAGTTAAAGAAAAAAAAAACACCACAGTGTCAGTACCACACAAAATGAGCAAGACATGCAACACAGAACTAACCAGAATTCCTCGCCATCCTCTAACACTCAGTCCTTATGCAGATCCTCAGGGGCGACAGACGGCCCCCTGACCTCCTGACCCGCTCCTCCGGACCTGGGGCTCACCCCTCTCAGGAGCACTCAGGTGTATTCCTCCCCCGGCCAATTTCATTCTTGGGGGAGCCATGTTTGCAAATAAACGATGGCAGACGCTTTAGAATCATAGCCTTTGTCTCCTGCTAATTATCCAGCCCTGAGGCCAGCAGAGTCAACCAAGCGACCCAGAGACCTGAAAGAGGTTGTTTCAAGAGAGGCCCGGGGGTCAGATTTCCAAATTCTTCCAGCTTCCAGCCCTCCTCACTTCTCTGGACACCTTCCCATTGCCAGAACCCGCTGCGCTGTTCGCGGGTACTCATTCCCTGGGCTGCAGGTGGTGAGCTGACCTTTCACCTCTGCAGTCTCTGGCTTCCCTTCAGGAAGGATCACACGGAAGCTCGTTCCTGCCTGGCTGGCAGGCCTGTCCCTGGAACCCTCAGCGGGCCGCCAGCTCGCTCCATCCCGACATCTTCCTACCACGCCCTGTGACTTCGGAACCTGGTTCCTTCTTGTTTCTAACCAGACCCAGAACAAAAGTTTAACCCTTGGATACTCGGCTTATGACCAACACTTTCGAAACACTATGAGCCCTTAGCAGTGACCCCTTGAAATCCTGCCCCGTATCCTGGGCTGAGAAAGGCAGATTTGAGGTCATGTCTGCCGTCTCTTTGCCAGCTGACTGGCAAATAAAGCTCCTTTCTTTTCTCAAAAGTGAGTGTCATAGTTTTGCCTTCTATGTGCGTGGCTTCGGTGACGGTCCTAAGCCTCTGGTAGACGCTGAACCTCAGTAGTAGATGACACGCCGTGTCCTGGCAGCCACTTCATGACCAGACAGCAGGGGCTGCCTGGTCCCCAGACCAGTGGGGAGGCTGGGCCTGCGGCCCCACGTCCCACCCGCTGGCACCTGTGACTGGAGCCTTCACCGCGATGCTCAGATCCCAGGTGCCGAGCTCGCTGTTAGTCAGGGCTCTCCCGGCTGCGTGCGACAGCAATCAAACTCAGCATCGTTCAGCACAAGGGGTGCGTTTATTGGGAGACTGTGGGCCTCCCGTGGGAGAGCGCAGGGAGACAGGGCTTCCCCTCGTCTTTCCCCTCCTCCCCTCTTCTTGTAGGCGCCTTTCTCCCTCTGAGACCCCCTCAGAGGGCAAGGAACGTGGCCCCAACTTTAGGCCTTGCAGAGGTGCTGCCCACACACTGTGGTCGCATGGAGCTGCCTGAACCCAGAGGCCGATTCAGTGGGGGTGTCGGGGGTGGAGCCCGGGCCTTAGCTCCCCCGGTGACTCGAATGTGCGCCCAGGAGCAAGAACCTCTGAGTTTTAGCTCAGGCTCCCAGACAGACTCTTGCGTAGTTGTCAGTTGTGACTCGAAGGTCAGGAGTCCAGTAAACCCATTTAGGGCCGCCCTCCAGCCAGAGAGGCCAGACAGGCCTCGTGAAGCAGCCGTTCGTTCCCAAGGCCGCATGGCCGTGTGGTGGCCGCCCTCAGGGTGACACAGGAATCGTCCCACCGCAGCTCCTCGCTCCTCCCCACCCTCTCTCCCCGCCAGCATCCCGACAGCCACTTGTCAGAGTCCCTCTCAGCACCAGGCTTAGGGAGAAGGCTGGGTTCTGTCCTCGGGGGTTTGGACTGGGTGAGACCCGGTCTCAGAAAGGCGGCAGAGGAAGCCAGGACGCAGCTGGCTGAGGAGGGCATCCGGAAGGCAGGGGCAGGCGTGCTCAGCTCTTCCCCCGTGAGAGAGAGAAGGCAGTGGCCAGAGAGAGACTCAGGGTCCAGGGAGGGCGTTTGGATCGGGGGAGGCCTGAGCCTGAGGGCAGGAACTGAGTGGAGGACTCCCCCCTCTCAGACTAGGGGCTGGTTGGTCACCTGAACTGCAACACCAAAAGCCCATCCAGCTCTGACTGCACCTCTGAGTGAGCTGGTGCTCCGTCTCGGGCGACCCCAGGCTCCCTCCCTGCTCTGGTTCTGGGGCAGGGAGGTAGTGGGGCCTCAGCAGACTGGAGAAGAGGACCGGTGGGTGAAGAACAGGGGCAGCACTGGGGTGGAGCCGAGCCTGGGGCTTCCAGCCTTCCTCAGGATGGTCCTAACGCCTGAGAGGCCCGATGTCCTGCCTCTGGTACCTTCTCCGCTTAGCTATCCTAGTGTCTCCTCACCCTGGCCCTGATCCCCAGAACCCAGCTGGAGGGCCTCCCAGGCATTCTCCCCTCTCCCAAGGGGTCCCCCAAGGGTGGCATCCCAGGGGCAGACTGAGTAACAGGGGTGGGACTGTGTCTGTCTTTAGACCAAGGGCTCCCAGTGCCGGGCCAGGCCTCAGGATGGGGCTTCCCATAAAGGAGGTCCTGGTGCCAGCCCACGGCCAGCCTGGGGAGGTCACAGGGCAGGGGGCAGGAGTCCTGGTCAGCCTCGGCCCTGCTGTACGACCCACCCTGGACTTCTGTCTCCCCATCTTTATGCCCAACAACCCCAGGGAACAGCTCTGACTTCTCCAGGCCAGCCCCGACCCTGACCACGCCAGGAGCAGATCAAATGACACCACACGGGGGCTGGACGTTCACTTCTCTTTCCAAAAAAGGGCCACACGCACAGTCTAGGTGTGGCAGGGAGGCAGAGCCCAGCAGGGACTGGGACACTACACACCCAGGGGGGCCTTGGAGGAGGCAGACAATCTAAGAACTGGTCTGAAAGTCAAAAGAGAGGAGAGCCAGTGGTTAGTGGGGTGAGCAGCCATGGAGGAAAGAGGGGCGGGGCCGTGGGGTTCAGGCCCAGGCACGGGGACTGGCCAGTGGGGTCGGACGGGCCCTCACAGCAGCCCTGCCTGGGGCCCACTCCCGGGGTGGGGGTGACACGGTCCGGTCTGGCCCAGCCCCCTGTGCGGCTGTCCATGCAGGGCTGGGCATGCTGGGAGAGCTGAGCCCTGGACTCAGAGACCGTGGGGCCAAGCCTCTCGGTCTCTCTGAACCTGTTTCCTCATGTGTCATGTGGGGACATCTGTCATGCCAGCACTGCCCCTTCATGAGGTGGCTGTCAGGAGCCAAGGTCCGTCTTAGTTGCTTTGTCCACAGGGCCCAGCATGGCACTCAAGCTGCCCTTGGGTGAGTAAATAAGCTGTCGGTGAAGGGGGGGGGGTGCCTGGACTATGGGGGAACACACAGGTGCCAAGAGACTGTGGACAGACCCATGCCTGCACCTGGATCTGCGTGTGCACCTGTGTGCCAGGTCCTGCCTCTGGCCTCTCTCTGAGTGACTGGGTCTCAGAGCGAGGGATGGATTCCTATGTTGGGGACGAGCTGCTCAGAGCCCCATCCGAGCTCAGGGGACACCCTGTGTCCTCCTGGGCCTGTCCAGGGTGCTGCAGGGGCCACAGAGTGCTGGGCAGGAGACCGCTGGCTGGGGCTAGTGGGCTCAGACGTACTCTCGGGCAGCAGTTGAGGGGCCTGGCCGGTAGGGCTGTGGGCTGCTGTTGACTCTCTCGGGCTCCGGGCATGTGCAGCAGAGGAAGGAGCCTCCCAGCAGGGCCAGGCCGGCAGAGGCCCAGCCCACAAACAGAGCCGGGCCAAACTCGTACCTGCAAGGGGTAAGGAGGGGATACCATAGGTGTGGCTGCCACCCCGGCTGCCTCAGTCTTCACCGGGGCTCCCTAGCCTTGGCCCTGGCAGGAGGCAGGCAGGGTGTGCGGAGCCGGGACAGGAGCCCTCGAAAGCCGTAGTAGCCTCTCAGGATAAGCCGGGATGAATGCTCATCCTTGCTCCAACCCGATTCCAGCAAGGTGATCCTGTGCAACCTCGGCCCCTTTCCTCAGTCGGCCCTTGGAGGAAGTAAGGGGGGGCCCGCAGGTCCCGTGGGGAGAGCAGTGCAATCCCTGCCAATCTCGCGCAGTCACGGTCTGGCGCGCAGAAATCCCAGCCAGGGCTCCCCACTGCCCCCTGGAGAAGGGCAGCCCCCACTCCACCTGGCAGTCCAGGTTCTCCATGCCCCAGCCCTGCCAGCCAGCCTGCAGCGGTGCCCTACGTCTCCCCACGTCTGTGCCTTTCTTTGCACGAGGCGCCCCCTCCTGGAGTGTCTCTGTTCTGCGCCTCCTGCGCTCGGCCCTCAGGGCCCAGCTAAGAAACTACCTCTTGGAGGGGAATTTCCCAGACCCCTCTGTACTCCCCGAGTTGCGCTGACTCTCACTGAGTGGCCATTCGGTCCCCTGCCTGCTCGGATCCCTGGGGAGGACCTTGAGGGCGGACCACACCCAATTTGTCGGTATCCCCAGGGCCTAGCACAGGACCTGCCGCCCACGCGGCCTTTGGGAGTGTTGAAGGGATGAAGGGACAGTACCAGCCTGGCATCTCCAAGCTGAGCTGCTTCTTACTTGGCAGGTCTTCGTGACCAGAGCAGCCAGCCTCAGGGAGCACAGCGGAGGTCTCATTTTTCTTTCCTCTCCATCCCTCCACCTCCTCCAGGGAGCCCTCCCAACAGCAGCAGCCCAGGCATCTTTCTTATCCTCAGCTCCCTTCCCGCTCAAGGCCAGTGGGGACGTCTGGGGTTGAGATTATCCCATTTGCTGCTCCTGGCCCATAGGGGCCCAGGCCCTTCACGGAGTCCCCTATTCAGCCCCCATGCCTTTGGCTGTACACGTCCTGACCATTCTGCCCTTGAAATATCTCTGACCTACTCTCCACTGCTCACCCCACCACGGGCCCAAACCCTCTGCTCCAGACTTTGCAGCAGCACCTCACTGGCCTTGCCCCTTCCCCACCATTCTTCACACCACAGCTGGAGGAATGGTCAGCCACCCCCTTCCCACCCAAGGAACCGCCTCCTCCGGCAGGAGTGACAGCAGGTGGGCTTGGCTAGGTGCTCCCCAGGGCCTGCACACTGTGCCAAGTCCCCTACCGCCCATCTCACGGAACCCTCACCACCACACGTGAGCTGGGTCCTCGGGTCCCGGCTCCACGTTACAGGGAGCAAACCAGCACGGAAAGACTGAGGGACGGGCGCCGACACACAGCCAGCACGTGCAGAGCTGGGATTTAAGCCCAGAGCCAGGCACTTAGCTCCTGGGGTATCCTCCACAGGCCTCCTGCTCCTTCGGGGGTCCCAGCCACACCCTGCCTGGTTCCCTCCTCCAGAGAGCTTCTCAGTGACAGCACCTGGGGCCGGCCCCCGATTCCCCATCCACATACCCTGCAGGATGAAGGCCAGTGGCTGCAGAGGCTATGGGAAGGGAGGCCCAGCCTTTCCCCTGGCCTGAGCCATGCCTGGGCACTCACCTGGCGTTGACAGGTGTGCTCGGGTTGAAGAACTCCTGAGTCACCAGGGTAGCATACCAGGAGACTGCAGTCAAGGTGCAGAGGCCTATGGACAGAGGGGGGCGCTCAGCTCTGCCCCCACTTGGCCAGCAGGGTGGGGCTACCTGCCATGGCCAGGCTGGTGGAGAAGCAGCCAGGGGCACTCACCTGCCAAGAGGAAGAGGGCGCCCCCGGAGATGGCAATTCGGCTCTTGGCAATGGGGTTGCTATCTCCCACCCGGGTGCACTTCATGCCGACGACACTGAGGACCATGGCCACAAAGCCCAGGAGCACAGCCACCACCATCAGGGCTCGAGCTGACTGGATGTGTCCTGGGGGTGGGAGGGACTGAGCAGGTGGTGGGAGAGGTGGGTGGGTGGGTGGGGCAAGCCCAGGATGGGGGTGGGGGCTGGAGCAGGACCTGGAAGCTCATCCTGGACTGCCCCTTCCCCGCCCCGGGCAGTACGAGGGCCCTGAAACAGGGGTGAAGCCGAGCTCCTCCACTGCTCACTCTCCCTTGCAGGCTTCTCTGGGTGGCATGTGGTGATGGGGCAGTTTGCATTCTCATCAGCTGTTTTCTGGCTGGGGGTCCCTTCTGGGCCTGTCCTGCCGACCCAAGCAGCAGAGGCAGCTTCTCCTGGGGCTTTTTACGTCCAGCAAGGGGAGGAACTAAGGGCATCTGAGGCCCCATTCAGCCCAGGTGGCCCTCGGGCCGGGATGCCAACCCCCACCGGCCATCCTGATTCCGGTCCCCTTCCCCTCTGGCCTGTGAGTCGCCATGGCAGTTGTGTGCCTGCTGCTTGAGTCAGCCTGGGCTGGGCTGGGCTCAGGGGAGTGGGGTCAGGGGGGTGGAGCTCAGGGAAGCCGGGTGATCTTCCTGGATTGGTGTGGGGTGGGGGGGCAGCCGGCTCTGGCCTGTGGGCCAGGGGCAGAGGGTGGGGGGCTGGGCCTGGAGCCATGAATGGAGCTGCAGTGGCGCCTGTTTATGAGCCAAACTTTCAGGCTCTGTTCCACACCGCAGGGGGAGAGAAGAGGGACCTGCGGGACCAAGCACCTGTGTGCACACATGCGTGTTCATGCGTGCACATGTGCATGTGCATGAGTGCACCTGCCTGCTGGCATGCCCTCTAGCTAGTGGGGCCGGCATGTGCACACACATGTCTGCCTGCAGAGCATGAGAAGTGGAGGGGAGGGTCTTGGCTGAGCTTCTCGGAGCACCAGGCACTCCTCTCACCTGACCCTCCCACCAGCCTGTAAAAGTCAGTGCTCCCTTTACATGTGAAGATGCAGGAATGCAGAGAGGATCAGTGGCTGGGATCCGAACCCAAGGCTGCCAGAGCCTGGAGCCCCTGCCCACCGTGGAGTGTCAGCCTGACCTAGATGATCAGACATGCACCGGGCAGGGGGCTGAAGAGCGCAGCCCAGTGCAGAGGGCAGGCTGTGTGAAAGCTTGCTCAAGACCTCCCCATCTCCTGCCACCCCCAACTCAGCTGGCAGGGGGCCTACCTTCCAGGGCAAGCAGCGAGTCGTAGAGCTTGCACTGCACCTGCCCGGTGCTCTGGGAGGCGCAGGACATCCAGAGCCCTTCGTAGAGGCCCACAGCGGTGATGATGGCGTCGCCCGCATAGGAGGACTGCTTCCACTGCGGGAGGGCTGTACTGGCAATGATGCCCACCCAGCCACCCAGGGCCAGGAAATAGCCCAGGAGCTGGAGGCCCGAGTTGGCCATGGCCCAGGGGAGAGGGCCGGGGGTCCCAGAGCTCAGGACTGGGCCAGGGTCCCCGCAAGGGTCAGGAGCATGGCCAAGTGAGCTGAGCTGCAGGCAGGGGTGGAGTACAGCAGTGGCAAGAGGCTGAAAAGGAGAGGTGGCAGCCCAGCCACAGCAGCAGCAAAGGCAGTGGCTGGGGCTCTAGAATGCAGGGGGAGGCCTAGGCACTGGCAGGGCCAGGGGCCCGCCCACTGCAGCCAGCTAAGCCAGGGCAGGTCCCAGCAAAGTTCCTGCTCAGCCCCCTGGGGGTGGGGAGCTGGTGTGGAGCAGGTGGGGGCCGCCTCCCCTATCGCCCCCTAGGGATAGAGAAGGGAGGGGCTGGGAGGAAGGACTCTGCTTGCCCTCAGGGCCTTTCTGCCAGGGAAACCCCTTTAGGAACCTGGTACCAGTGCCCTAAATTTCTCCTAATTCCACCCCCAAGCACCAACCCTGAGATGACAGACTTTGCTCCTGGGTGGCTGAACCGAGCAGGGGGCTTTCTGTCCTCTCTGCCTGTAGGACAGAAAGGAAATGGAATTCCAATTTGCAGCAGGTAAGATGAGAGTAAGACATCAGGGAGGACTTTCTGGAGAGGATTTTGAGGCCAAATACAGAGGGACTGGGCTGGGGAAGGGGTGCTGGGGAGAGGTGGTCCTGGGTGCCTGAGGGCCATGTGTATCAAAACCAGGGGAGGCCAGTCGAGGGAATGTGTGCTGTGGGGTCTGAGATCTAAGGGGGGCAGAAGAGGGACCCCATCAAGGTTGGGCCAGACCTGGCTGCCAGTCAGCAAGGGGCCTGGCAGGGAGGTGGGAGATAGCACAGACCTCCTGGCACCAGCCTGAAGGAGGGTAGGCGGTTCAGCCTGTTAATCCCCTCGCTGGCTAGCTTAGCAGCTCCCAGCTCCAGCACAGCCTGGCGGGGAGGGAGCCATGGCCTCTGCACATTCCTGGGGTTCAGGCTTCGCCCTCCTCGCACCCACCTTCTTCTCCAACCCCCCCATCCCAGCTCTGCCCTCTGGAGCCGGGGAATATTTAACTCTGCTGGACCTCATTAGCAGTCCCCTCACGTCCTGCTCACCGTGGGTGCAGGGGGATGTCACAACCCCGAGCCTACTCCGGCCAGCCCCCTCCCGCAGCCGCCCCCTCGTCTCCTGGGGCCACCTGCTTCTGCTGGGCCGCACTGGGGGATGGCAGAGTCCTGCTGCTGACCACCCCAGCTTCCTCCCCCACAGCCCCGCCCCCCCCCCCCCACTGGGACGCGTCCCCAGCCTGCGCCCTTGCATTCTTCACGTGGCTATGCAAACGAGGGGGTGCCAGGCACTGCTCGGCAGACAATGGCTGCCCTGTGCGCCCGCCCCAGGCGTGGGCCCCTGGTATGGCCTGGAGCTCCCATCAGTGGGCGCTGGGGGAGCAGCCAGCCCCCTGAAGGGTCAGGGGTGGGTGCTGTTTGGCCTGCAGTCCTAACCACGGGGCCTCCTGTGGCCCTTCCTGCTGTGAAGTCCAGAGCCCATGGATCTGTGTACTTGGGAAGGCCTGTGGGGCCCAAAAATCAGAGGGTTCAAACACTTGTAGAGGTCAGTGCTGAGTTCAGCTTCCTCTTCTACCACAAACAGTGCCTAGACAGCAGGATCGAGGGAAGAGAGGACATTGCTAGAGCCAAGAGTGGCCAAGCCGGGGGACCCACTGAGCACCTGGGGCAGGTCTTTGAGCTTTAGTATCAAGGCCACACAGACACCGAGTGTCAGAGCCACACAGACCCTCAGGACCACAGCTGAAGCCTTCTGCATCGGCGAATGCAGGAGCTGAGAGTCAGAGGGGCGAGTAGCTGGCTGCCTGGCACAGGAGTCTTCAGGATCTGAGAGGACATGTGCCCCAGCCTCCCTCCTGGACGACACCCCGGAGCCTCTCACACTGGGGACCCAGGGACGTTTGTGACCCAGATCGATGCTCACGTTGCTCCGAAGCCCTTCTGCGTATCCCTTCTCTGTTATTTGAGGTTTTGAGTCTGTTCTATCAAAACGTCCTCAGATGGCCTTTCCCTCACCATGTTCCAAGCTTTTTAGGATTCAGATCCTGTTCCTTGGGAGGAGTTCCCCACCTGGCGGAGCTCCTGCCCCCGGGGCTTCTACCGCCCTGGCGCCTCACCGCCCGCCCAGCCCGGTGACTCCCAGGCATGCTGGAGAGCACCCAGCCCCCATTAAGTCCTAACTAGAAGCTGCCCTGGGGTGTCACACTTCTGTTTGAAAAGTGCTTTCACATACCTTATGAGAAGCCTAGGGTTCTGGCTTTACCTCTGCTGCGGAAAGCTATGTGACATTAGGCAAGGCCCTTCGCTTCTCTGGGCCTGGTTCCTTAACTGAAAAGCAGGGCGCACACCACTGGCCCCGTCTGGGTCATGATGGTGTTGCATTCACAGGGGTCAAGTAATGGGCGAGAAGTGCTTTTGGAGAACATAATACGCCTGAAGAAATGAAAGCTCTGTTCCCAACTCCCTCCTGGCCGGGTCTCCCCTCTGTGCCCTCTCAGCCTGGTGGGGGTGGACTGACTGGCTGAAGACCCACTGCCACCTCCGGCCTGCGTCCCTGGCAGAGAGCGGGCGCTGAGGAGACACGTGCTGATCGTGGACTGGTTGGCTTGAGGACTGCATGTTTTCACCTCCCTCCCAGGGGGACACGGGGGCCCTTTCCCGGGCCCCGTCCCGCCGACAGTCAGCAGGTTCTGACTCGGTTGGTTGCCATCCAGCACATTCTCGGCAGCCACCACCTGCCACACCGGAGGTGGAGCTAGTCTTATAGCCCCCAACTCTGTGTGACTTTCCTGCAGAACCTCAGGCTGGGAATGCAGAGGACGTGCCTCAGGCCACACAGCTAGAAAGCAGTTCGGCCAGCAATGTGGCTACCCGCAGCTGCCCAGCCCGCCCAGGCAGGGTCCGGCGCTCTGAGCTGGAGTCCCGGAACGCCCTGCATATTTCCATTCGTGGCCCTTGGTGCACTGATTGCCTCCTTCCGCAGGACCGACCGCTGTAAGCCCTCACAGCCCTAGACCAGCCCACATCCGTGTCCCATGTGCGCATCCTACGCCTCCCCCAGGCGGGCGCCCTTTCCTCCCCCCAAGACCCTGAGCGCCAGCTCCTCACTGTCCATGCTGAGAGCTCTGCCAATTGCCCGGGGTGCCAGAGACCACGGTCCATCCCCATGTGTGCCAGCTACCTTCCCGCCCTCCCATGCTCCCGTGGCCACTGTCTTTTCACCCAGAACAGCCCCCACCACGGGTGACACGCCCCCGTGTGCGTCTCGCAGACCCAGACCGAGCAGTCACAGCCACGTCTGCGCCTGGACTCTGCCTGTACCTCCTGCTTCTGAGGGATCTGCCCACCCCGGTTAAACGCACTTCCTGGTCCCATTGCCCTTGGACACGTTGGCCTTTTGTGAGCTGTGTTGAGACAGTCTGCAGTCTCTGCATGATTGGCTAGCACGCACTGGAATGGTAAAGGTCATCTGCCTTGATGTGGAAACTTCTGAAAGCCCGGAACCAGGCAGAGAGTTTTCTGTGATGTGGAGTACCACATCACATGCTTAGCTTCAGATGCTTAGCTTATGCGCTAAGCATCATGCCAGTTGCTGTATGAGCACCCCCTCGTGAATACTCTTGTGTGTCCAGGGAGGCCAGGACCCTAAGCTCAGGCCACGGGAGAGGAAACATACCCAGGACCTCCCAAGTGGTGGAAGCAAGTCTCACCCACTCAGCATGTGGGTGAAGCTCATGTTCTTTCCATTAACGTGTTCCACTCTCGTAGGGCGAGTGAACCACCAGACCAGCCACGGCATCACCAGTGACTACAGGGATCACCCCTGTGGGCTCTTTCCCACAAGCATCCTCACACGCGGTACATTCTCCCGGCTTAAAACCACAACCGCTCCTTCGCCTCACACCTGCCCCCGGCTCTCCTCTCTGCCCGAGTGGAGCCCCACTCCTGAGAAGCGCCGTCTGTGCCCACCAGCACCTCTACCTCTTCTCACTCCAGCCCGCTCCAGCCCACCTTCTGTCCACACCCCTCCCAAACGTCCCTTGCTGACGTTCTCACTACCCTCCATGGTGCCAAACCCAAAAGTGGGTTCTCAGTTCCTCCCTGGCTCAACCTCTCGGCAGCACTGGACAGCGCTGCTCGCTCCCTCCTGCACCTCTGCCGTGGGCCTCTGGGACTGCTCTCCCTCCTGGGTCCCCTGCTCGTGACTCTGTTGGATCCGTGTCCTCTGGCCCCTGACACCTCCAGCCAGGCTGTCCCCCGGCTCCTCCTTTGTCTACACTGACCTCCGTCTCCTGGCTTCGAACACCATCCGGGTGGTGACGGTGACTCCCGGGGTCACGCGACCTCCACCACTCCCTCACCTCCTGACTCCTCTGCGTCTGACTCTTTGGTATTTCCACCTGGATACATAATGGGCTCCTGAAACTTCAGCGTGACACGGGCAAAACCAAACTCCTGCTTTCCGCAGCACCACTGCTCCTGCGGCCTTAGGCTGGAGCCAATGCTCCTCTCCGCACGCCATCCAATCGGCCAGCCGCTCCCGTGGGCTCTCCTGTAGCAGACCCCGCACCTGCGCTTCCTCATTGCCTTCGGCGCCGACCCCTGATCCCCACCACCTTCGTCTCCCCCTGGGGTTACTGCGGCTGAACCCTGTCTCCGTCCTTGTGCCCGCGGCCCTTCCTCCACGCACATTCTTCACCAGGGCCTTTCAAATGTAAGCCAGACGCCATCGCCCTCCAAGGGCTCCTGTCTCAGACTCGGAGCCCATGGCTCACGGGGACCAACGAGGTCCCGAGGTCCCAGCTCACAGCTGCTCCCTCCTCACCCACTCTGCGCTGCCGCCTGGCTGTTCCCCCTTCCTCAGGGCCTCACGTGCTTTCTTTTCTGTGTCAGAGGATTACACAGACACAGACACCGACACTTCTTCCTGTCTCCTCTACTAAAATACAGGCTCTAGAGGGCGGGCCTTGTTTACTGCCGCACCCGCAGCGCTGGCACTGCGTGGGTGCCTGACGAACCCTGGCTGACCCTGGCTGACCCCATGAAAGAGCACAGGGTGCGGCCCCCAGACTCGCTGGCCCGCAGCATCTCCAGCCCAGGGAACGGGCTTGTGGCGGGAGGAGCAGAATCTCCAGTTCTGCTCTTTTGCTGTCTCCTAGAGGTGTGTGTTGCCCTGCACACGGAGGCCCCGAGGAACGGGGGACCTTGGCCAGGCAGCAGGCAGGACGCATGTGGCTGACACGGGGCCGATGTGCCACAGCACTGCTGACCGGCTGCTCCTTGCCAGGGAAGGATTAACGATAATCCCACCATTCATCCGAGCGTTCCAGTTCACGAGGTGCTGTCATATCCAATATTGCGTCTGGGCCATACAACTGCCCACTCGCTGGGCAGGGCGAGTACCGTGATCCCCGTCACACAGGTGACAGTCCAAGGCCCCAGGTTAGGTTCCGGCCCAAGGCTGCTCGGAGGCCGCCGCGCAGGGGATGGAATCTCCTCGGGCTGCACCTGCGTCCTGCCCAGAGCAATTTTTTGTTTTCTGAACAAACTACAGAGTAAAAAACACCGATCATTTATTCTTTGGGTGTCTGCACAGACACTTAAATACTGTGCTGCTGCCACGTGGCTGCCTGTGCAGGCACCTGGTGGCAGCTCTGAGCCAGTGTCCTGAGCCCTTGGCCAGGTCCACAGGGCAGCAGGCCGTCCTGCCACACCCCCTCCACGAGCAGCAGCACCGTGCAGATGGCCGTGAGCAGGTCCCCTCGCTGGACAGCAGATGTAAGTGTCCCGCTGCTCACGGCCCCCAGCGGCTGGCCAGTCCAGGCTGCAGGCAGAGTCCCCACAGGGGGTCTAACCACCAATCCGTGCGAGCTGGATGCTGTCAGAGCTCATCCTTGGGCCCTGACTCTGACTCACTGCTGGAGGCAGACTCCTCTGCAGGTTGCGGGGGGCCCTGCTGCACTTCCTGGGGCTGCTCCTGCGTGAGGTCCATCTCTTCTGGGCTGAAGAGCATCGTCACCAGGTCATCTGCCTGCACCCTGTCCTGCAAGGACAGAGCCCTGCTCTTCAGAGAGGCCCTCAGACGAGGCCCTCACCACCTCTCGGTGCTGCTTCCCAGGGAACAAGGAGGCTCCTCCTCAGTGGCCTCCGAGTTCATCTTCCGACAGGTCCTGCTCTCTGGGCAAAGCCAGCCGAGGAGGCGTACAACGAGGAACCAAGAACCGGGGTCATTCCCCATCTTGCTTCCCGCCCTTGGAGCCCCGTAATAGTAGGAGTAATAGTAGGAAGGAAGGCCAGGGGGACGAGGCAAAGTGACCACGATGGCACAGTGCTGAAGGGAGGAGTCTGCGGACTCCCAAGCCCCCAAGCCCAGAGCGCCTTTCACGCCTAAGCCGTTGGCAGGGGGGCGGGGGAGGCGGAGGCAGCGCGGGGCGCTCCCAGGTCCCAGCAGCACCAGCAGCTCTCACCCTCTCACTGTGCCGAGCGTCCAAAGTGAACCACAGGGCGATGGCACAGCGCTGCCCTCTGGTGACGGCCTTCACTCCGTGCGGGTTTTCCGTGCCAGAGGAGAATCCCACTGCCCTTCCGCACTGGGGCTGCACCTCCGCCTGGGGGCACAAAGGGGGACACAGACTGTGACCTGCCCTCAGAAGACACGTGGGTCATTAGGGTCCACGATCGAGGGTGGCTCCCCGAAGACCAGAGCTGAAGAGTAAAGGCGACCGGTCAGAGGAGTGACCAACACACCTCACAGCCCCGCTGGTGCGGGCAGCAGAGCGCTGGCCACGAGGAGGCCCGGCTGGCTGTGCACCCTGAGCTTGGAGCTTTTCTGCCTCTCGGGGGAGGGACGAGGACACACTCACCGTTACGGTCTTGGCATCCAGTTCAGTGAAATAGAAGTTTCCTCCATCAAAGTCCCCATTTAGGTAAAGAATGGCGCTGGGAAAGGCACAGAGCATCTCGACACAGACCCTCTCCTCCTCCCACTCCCCACACAACCCACACCTCCAGGGCCTTCATCCCCAAGTGTCCCGACCAGCAGCTGGAGGGGGCCTTTCACAGGAAGAAAGCTTTCTAGAACCTTCTCTGAAGCCTCACTTCAGAGAAGTCAGAATGACTTCCAACCACCCCACCCCTCCCCCATTGCCGGACAGAAGCCACCACACCCTTCTCTGGGGCGTTTCTGCACCAAGTCCACCTTCGCTGCCCGACTCATCACATCACTCTGTGCCGATTTCTGGATCGTCTGACCTCCTATCCAGAGGGGCTGGGGACAGGGACTGGACTCTGGGGACAGCTGCTCCCAAACCCGTGTGCGTTGGGGGAAGTGCAGGGCACTGGGGCGCTCGGAGGGCGAGCTGGCACCTGTAGTCCCGGAAGGTGTAGGCGGGGGGCTCCTTGATGCACACGAGGGCCTCGGCGTTCAAGATGCAGTTGTCCACGTGGACCGGGTGGCTGCTGTCCTTCCTCTCGGCCTGTGCCTCTGGGACCAAGGTAACGCGTGTTAGCGCTGAGGCACCTCAGGAGACACCATGGCTCTCCTGTCGCCACAGCGGCAGTGCTCCCCAAAGTGAGTCTGGGTCTGTGGGATGCCCAGCGAACAAGGGGGTCTCAAGCTAAGCTACATCAGCCAGGCACCAGGACAGAATCACCTGTATGCCCAACACCATCACTGACAATCACTGGCCTAAACAAACTCTTGGAAAGTAGCTCTCCATAATCTGGCTTCTGAGGACCTCACCACCCCTATCTGATCGCTCCCCCTTTTAACCTTACCCTCCAGAATGGCAACTTGCTTATGAGCCCCACCAACTACCGGGTCACTCAGTGCCTCAACTCCTCTGCACATGCTCTTCTCTCTGGCTTAAACATAACCCTGTGCACTCCATAACTCCTATTCATCCTGCACAGCAGTCATTGCCTCCTCCAGGAAGCCCTCCTGGCTGCCTGGTAGAACGACTGTAACTTCCTCCCCTGTACTATCACACTGGGTTGCCACTTATTGTTTTTGTTGCTTCCCCAAGGAGGACGAAAGGGACCGTATCCCACTCTTCTTCCTGTCCTCGAGGTCCAGCCAGGGCTCAGGCACAGCACACGCTCTGCGGGGGCTGCAGGAGCAGGAGGCCCACCTTCGATCGCAGTGCGGCACACCAGGTGGGAGTAGGAGAAGTAGAGGGGGGTGTCCAGGCGGAAGTAGGACTCCATGACGCGCCGCACCTTCTCCGTCACGTTGTAGTACAGGTGGGCGCTTTGCAGAGGAACTTTCCCTTCCTGTCCCAGCTGCCAAGGAGACCGGTGGTCGGCTGCCCTGAACGCCCGCCCCTCTGCGGGCCGACAGGGACGCCTGAGCCCCAGGCCCCCCTCGGTCCCTGTACTGAAGGTGCGGTCCCTCTGCTTCCCACACACAACAGCCCCATGTATCAAGCTTTCCCTCTCCCTCGAGTTCTCCTTAAGAACAGTGCACCCACGCCACGCAGAGGTGCAGGCCTCTGGCGTCAGCTGTTCTTCAGAAAGCACCCTCACAACTTTGGACATTGTTTTTATCGTGCTTACCTCATTTTTTACAACTCTTGGTCCAATGCCAAAATTCCAAAGTTAACCTTAGCTTACAGTAATTTGCCCTCCCTCTGTGGCAGCTGGGAAGTGGACAGACTGACATCTTTAACCTTTCTTTCAGCGTCCCCAGCTCCTCCCCAAGCCTGGCCTCCCGCCCCTCTTCACCCTCCAGAATGCTGAGCACTGACTCTACCTTGAGGGCTTTGAAGACAGTGACGCCATAGAACTTTTCGTTGGGGGTGTGCGGGGAGGTTTGGCCCCGGTAGCCATCTCCTGAGGTTGCTGCTGCCTGCAAACCCACAGAACCGGTGGAGTTAGCCTGGGGGGCTGACCACCTCTTCCCTCGCCCTCAGCCCAGGGGGCACCGAGCGGAGGGAGGCTGGGGCCTTCGGGAGAAGGTGTGGACAGTGGGTTTCTCTTACATTGCTCAGTCGCAGCAGCTCCCGGCACTCATCATCAGAGATGACACCATCCATCACCACCCGCTGGGAGCCATTCAGCACTTTGGAGTTCATGGAGAGCTGGATGCCTTCGTAGAGCAGCGGGCCACCTGCAAAGCAATGACAAGACCCAGCTCAGTCCAGTGCCATTCTGTCCAGAGACTCTTCATCGGGTACTGCTTCCCTGTAAGGAATAGAAACCTCTGTGGTTTCCTGTTCACCAGAGAAACTTTCTGCTTGGTCACCACTACAGGGAGCATGGCGCAAAGGACAGAGCCTGACGCTGAAGATCGGCAATCCAAGTCCTAGTCTGAGCTGTGCTCCCGAACAGCTGCGGGCTCTCGGCCCTGCACATCCCTACAACAGAGCTCTGCAGTCTAAAGGACTGGGTTTGGCTCCTGCAGGAATGAGCTGTGTGATGTTGGCACGTTACTCAACCTCCCTGAGCCTTAATTTTCTCATCGGTACACGGGCATCTACCTCGTGGGGTCGCAGCAGGGGGTGGTCAGAGCAGAGCCCATGGTTAAAGGAGCTGGCGGGGAAGGTCGGAATTCTCGCATGCGCAAGACTGGTCTGGACCCCACGAGGAAGGGCGCAGTCAGGCGGGAAGGGGAAGGACAAGGGCAGACCGGAGGTGCTGGGGCCCGAGGCAGGCTTGAGGCAACGGGAAAGCAAAAAGGCTGCGGTGAGAGCAGGTGAGAGCAGAAGCGAGTCTGTAATCGGAAGACCTCCCTTGAGGACCAGAGGGGACGGCCACGGGTGGGGGGTGGGGGGGCAGGAACCAGAGGGGACGGGAAGATTGTGAGGACTGATGACAGGACAAATGATGGAAGTTGGGAGAAAACAGCCTGAAAGCAGGGAGGCAGGATGAGTCTGTCCTGCAAACACTTCCTACACCTGTGCTACTGTGACACAAGAGTCTAACTTCTTTAACACAAGCCAACTCTCAGTGCTCTTTCCAGGTGGAGGTCCTGTGGGTGAGTTAGGAGGGACAGCGAGGCGAGATGAAGCCCTGACCCACGCCGGCTCAGACCCCGAGGCTGGCCCCCGGTGGTGCTGCCAGGGCGCCGCCCCGCTGGTGGGGCCGACCTGCCTCACTGCTGCCAGGACAGCCGCAGACGCCCGGAGCGCTGTGTTCTCACCTTCCCGCATCAGCCGGCTCACATCCAGCGACTCCTTGGTCTTCTCTTCCACAAGGGTCTCAATCTCCTTCATCAGGTTTCCGATCTCCTGGGAGATGCGGACGGCTGTTTCCCGTTCCGACCTGCGAGCACAGCCGCTCTGAGGACTGCCTTCTGGGGCTGGTCCTGGCTCCCACCCAGCTTCCCAGACTGGACCTGCCCGCCCCTTGCCAGAGGTCGCATCGGCCTGGGCTCAGGAAGCCTCAGTGTGTCACCAGACAGATCCAAGCATGCAGTTTCTTCAAGGCCCTCACTTCTGTTTCTCTTGCAATCTCTTGGGGATCACCTCTTCTGGAGTCCAGGAATCCTAAACACAGGTCAGGAAAAAGTTAACAGCGTAGGTCAACCTACTTCATCTTCCAGGTCGCCATGCACAGAATATAGGGCCTGCAGGAGAATCCACCTCGCCACCTGCCTCGTCGTAGGAGAGGAAGTGAGAGGTCTCCGAAGCTGAGTCAGCTCCAGCCAGCTGCCCAGACCTCCCTTTGTTGTTTTCTCTCACCCATGGGTTTTGCAGATGCCACGTTTGGCTCATCCCCTAACAGTTTTCTCCCCAGAGTCACATGGCGCACCGCTCACCCCCATCCCTTGGAGCCCCCTCAAGCTCTCCAATCCCCGCTCCCCCCCACTTCCGCCTGGCTCCTGCACCCTGGCTCACCGGGTCGACGAAGGGAATTCCAAAAACATCATAAGCAAAGAAAAGCAGTTCCTTCTCCAGCAGGCTTCGCTGTCGGTACTCCTGGGCACTCTGAAGAAACAAAGTGGAAGAACTGTCCTGGAAGCTGGCCCTGTCCGTTCGCTCTCGGGGTGCCGCCCCAGCATCCGACGTGCCAGTCCCAGTGGGAACCTGTCACTAGAGTGTCTGTTCCCCAGTCACGGACAAGTCTCACTTCTGTGCTCAAGGGTTCCTCTTGTCTTGCTTAAGCAGAACTTCTGAGGGTGAGATAACCAGGCTTCCCTTGAAGGGAAAGAGCCCCCTTCCTCCCCTGAGACCCCCATTAATCTCTAGGACAGAAACTCTGATGACTCGGGAGGTGTGAAAATATTTCTCAAAGGAGAGTTCCTTCTTGACTTCTGCAGTTCAACCCTCAGAAAGGAAACCTCAGGGTTGGGCGACTTGTCTGTTATTCACTGACTCTTTACAGCCACCTTTGGGATTGGTACTATCATCCTCATCCTACATACAAAGACAATGAGGTGCAGAGGGGAGATACAACTCATTTTAGGGGACACTGTCCCCCCTCAGATGGGATAGGTGGCTGTAGCAAGAGCAGCTGGGGCACCTGGCCCTTCCCACAAGTGCTCACAGGTAGGGCTTCCCCCCGAGCAGGGAAACTAAGTACCTTCGGGGTTACATCTTTCCCTAGGTGCCCTGCTAGTCTCCAGGCAGCAGAGGAAAGAAAAGAAAAAGACATCATCATTAGTTGAGATAAAAGATGAGGGCAGCAAGGAAAATGTGAACGGTGTCAATGAGCCCTACACCATCTATTACATTTACCTACAAGGAAGATGGGAATTTTCTCCTGCAGAGTTGAAGTGACTGCCTCCTTTCCTAGCTGCTAGACACCAAACCAGGTGTGTTGTCTCGCCCAACCCTCCCGCTGGTTCCATGAGCTGCCAGGGAACACTTCCCCCTTCTAGCGTTCATTCACTCAACACTGATCTGTTGAGCATCAGCTCTGTCAGGAACTGAGCCAGCACTGGGACAGAGCAGGCAAACAGAGATTCCGGTCACCACTACCAGCCACAGACCACTGTGCACGTTAACTCACCTCCTAGCACCTGCGTGTCCTCGTCTCTAAGATGGGAAGAGCAGCACCCACCACACAGGGAGGCTACGGTCACTAAATGAGATGATGGGTGGAAACCACCCAGCACGGTGCTTGGCTCAACAGATGTTAGTTACCTTCTTTCCAGAAGGTAAGTTCTAGTTAAAAACAGCAGATTGATCATTTGGGCTCATTCTCCTCTCTACCCCAGACTCACTAATATGACCATAGAAGGAAAAAGAAAGAAGGAAAAAAAAAGGTCTTTCTCAGGAAGACAAAGAGACTGGGAGAAGTGCCATCTCAAATCCAGTTGATCACCATCTAGTGGCCAAAGAGGTCAACTGCACCGTAGCCCGTCTCCCTGTGGGAGAGGATGGTCAGGATGGTCAGAGAAGGGTTTTTTTCTGTTGGATTCTCAGGATTCCAGAGGTAGGCAGAAGCTTAGCATTTTTCCTCAGGGTAGGTTGATGACCTCACCTCACCGAGTTGTTTTGAGAATCAAATGAAATAAAAGCTGTGAAAGAATTCTGTAAGCTACACGATGCCACACACATTTGAAGGGTTATTTTCAACGGTAAGCACCACAACCACCAGAGCAGGAAGGCTGTTATTGCCACATCAGCTACCTCCTCCTCCCAGTGACCAGAGAAACACTGGCCACCCTGGGCTGCAGTAGCAGCAGGCCAGGAGACCCGTGAGGCAAGCCTCCCGCTCCCCCGTGCGTTCCTGAGCTGGGTGAACAGCACCATGCCTGCGTCTCCCAAGTGACAGGAAGGGGAGGGAGGACTGAAAACACCCCCCACATTCTGCCAATTCCACCTCCTACTTCCACCGGGTCAGTTCCCCTCCTCTGGCCACCACCTCACTCGGGCCTCAGTGATCCCTCCACACCACCACGGTAGCCTCCAGCTGGTCACCTGCTTCCAGCCCCTTCCCATTCTGAGTTACCCTGGCGGGGCACTGAAGACTCTTCAAATCTGACCCTCCCCGGCCTCAGCTCCGGTAACTCCCCAGTATCATCTTTCATTAACGTGGGACAACAGTCCATGTCGTCTGCACATGCTGTGCTCTAAGAGGACCTTTCCAGCCCCGTTCACCCACCGACGGCCTTCAAACCCAACGTCAACAGCACTCTCGTGATGCCTTCCCTGACTCGCCACTTGATTACTTTTCCTCCGAGTTTCCACTCCAGCTTGTACTCCCTGTCTACTATTACATGCGCTGGAGTCTTGTATAAGTTTTGGATTGTATATCTTTCTGTATAATCAAATGCCCTAAGGTGTGTTTCAGATGACACTCAAAAAGACATATAGTTAAAAAAAAGTCCACAGAGTATCAACAGCCATAAAAAGAACGTTCAGTCTCCCTTGCCACCCCCGATCTGGAGGCCCATGCCTCAGGGGTCATCCTGATGAACGGTGTTTTATCTGTCTGTACAAAAAGTTTACAGTTTAAAATTTAAAGCCTGCATATGTATTTCAAAAAAATCATAAATGGGACTTGTTATATTTATTATGTATATTTATACATTCAATATCACTTTAAAAAAAGATTTTATTTATTTTTAGAGAGAGGGAAGGGAGGAAGAGAGGGAGAGAAACATCAGTATGCGGTTGCCTCTCATGTGCCCCCTACTGGGGACCTGGCCTGCAACCCAGGCATGTGCCCTGACTGGGAATCTAACTGGCAACCCTTTGCTTTGCAAACCAGCACTCAAGCCACACCAGCCAGGGCGATATATCTTTTTTCTTTACCTGAGATCATATCACGGAGACAATTTCATACTGGTGCACAGTAATCTACTCATGCAATATAATAATTGTCTTGTAGGTCATTGAATGAATGCATCATAATTTACTTAATCAGTCCCTGAATTGATAGCAGTTAGCCCATTTCCAGGTTTTTGCTTTCAGCAGCAATGCTCTGACACACATCTGTGCACACTTATCTTTGCACACCTGCTCAGTACAGCTGCAAGGGGAATCCCCAGCAGCCCCACTGCTGCTTAAACGAAGGGCCCAGTTTATAGTTCCACCAGCAGTGCAGGAGGGTGCCTGCTTCCTCGCCTGCTTCACTTCTCCAGGACATTTGTTGTGTTAACAACTGAGTGGCCTCTAGAGTAACTGTCTATGTACTATTTTTTTTGACAAAATGAAAACCTGGCCCAAAGTTACAGCCATCCTTTCCTACACTGTAGATGGGGTTTGCGAGAGGCCAGCAGCAGACAGGTGACTGCAGGTTACAGAGGTAAGCCACCCCTGTTTCAGGAGCTGGCTGAGTTCAGAGGTGAAGAAACTGGCCACCTGTTACATGTGCTCCACCAGCAGGACCCCCGTGATGCGACCCGTCCACACAACACTCTGTACGCACTTGTGCCACGCCTGTCGCTCACTGCCCCATCTGACCCTCACACTCATTTTGTGTTGAAGACAGAGAAAGAGCCATAATCTGATTCTATAGAGGGAGGAGCAGACTCGGAGGGGCAATGCAGCCTGCCTGCGATCTCCAGTACGTGCCACGGACCCCATGACCGATGAGCAGCAGAGCGAGGACCGCAGCACAGACTGGTGGCCTCAAACCCCCGTCACCGCTCTGACCTCGAGAAGGAAAAGGTCTAGAGTCTGTGCAAGACTTACATGCAGATATCAAGGTTTACGTATCAAACTTCATTAAGTTAGAAACAGAGAACTTTTCATGTGTTTCATTACAAAAATAACACCCGATCACTGCAGGGAATTTAGAAAATATAAACAAGCTACATGTTTATAAAAAACCCATACTTCTACTACCCAGAAATAACCATTGCTAACACTTCAGTGCGTTTCATTTTGGTCACTGTATTATACAGATTCTTCTCCTCGTGTTGGAGGGAGACGGGAATACTGAAAGAGGGAGAGATCAGACAACGGCAGAAGGAAGAGGGGATGGGGAGGAAAATGGAGAGAGAACGCTTGTGAGCAAAAAAAGAATCAGCGCGATATTAAAAATGACTGATCTTGGCTAAATGGTATCCAGTCTCAAGATAGGGGGTCTGCCGAAAAGGGGAAAGACAGGCTGCTTTGCAGGTCTGCTTTTCCCTGACAACTCGGAGAACACACTTCGGGCCCCAGATCCTTCCTGTGCTCCCTTTTCCTCTCTGTGACAAGTGCCCCGCGCCCTCCCCCCTGCCTGGGCGCCCTGTCCTCCACGCACGGAAGCCCTGCCGACTCCCCTCCTCCACCTCACTCTCCACCCTCCGGTCCGGATTCAGCTGGCGGCTTCCCTAACTGAGACGGATCTCTCACCTCACGGGGGCCTATGGATGTGGCTTGTTCTTCTCCCAGCATGGCGGTGTAGTAGGCCAGATTCTGTTCCATCACCTCGTCGTTGGGGAAGAAGAGGAGATAGGTCTTGGCACATTCGATAGCCTGTGTATAATTTCCAACTGTAAAGGGAAAGAAGAAATGGCTGAAAAGGGTCTAATCCTGGGTATGAGTAACCCCTAGTGTTCATTCTCACCAGATTTTGGGGGAGACATGATAGGAGAATAAGAATAGAAGTGATATAAATGTAGAATACAGAATTGTTTTTAGGGTACTCAATGTCCTCAGGGTTGTATAATACTGAAACAGAAAAGAATTTGAACCATCTGCATGCCCACAGTTTCAAAAATTCACAAGTAATTAAAACACTGGCTTCAAAATTAGACCAATGTCAGGAATATTCCCGTCTTCCTACCTTATTTTCCCTATGGATTTTACAATAGTAGATTGCCTCTTTGTTGTTGTATGTTTGTCTTCTCATCTCAACTATAAACATTGTATACGAGTTCTGTCTGGAAAAAGCCCAGCCATTGTTAATACAGAGACAATGGTTTATATGACATCAATGTAACCTGGCAGCCAAGAAGAGTGGACTGGAGTGCACCTGAATGAACAGTGATGACTTCACTGTACTGGTCATTGGGGGTGGTAGACGCCATTGAGTGAGCATGTGTACTGTGTGCCTGTCGCATTCAAATAACTGAATGAGTAGATCAACAAATCTGCATCAGATTTTGTGTTAAGCTCGAACGTTCCTCCACAGAAACTATGCAGATGATTCAGAAGGCCGCAGCCATGGGCAACTGGTGACTGGCAGCTTCACGACACTGCACCCACTCACACACCATGTCTCGTGCAGAGTTTTCTGGTGAAACATCAAGTCACCCAGGTGACTCAGCTCCTTTTCAGGCCAGACTTGGCACCCTGTGACTCCTGGCTTTTCCCAAAACTAAAATCACCTTTGAAAGGGAAGGGATTTCATACCGTCAATGAAATGCAGGAAAATACAACAGGGCAGGTGATGGAGATTGGGAGAACTGTGTGAGGTCCCAAGGTGCCTACTTCAAAAGGGACCGAGGTGTCGTTATCCTATGTATAATGTATCTTGTATCTTCTTCAACAAATGTCTATTTCCCCCTCTCATACTGCATGGCTGGATACTTTCTGGACACACCTCATGCTCATGAATGTGCCTATAATGCTTAGCACACAGTAGGAGCTCAGTAAGAGCCCCTGACTTGTTTTGCTGGATATTGATACCACTCCCCCCAACCAGAGCATCAGTAATATATGCAAAGTAGAAGGGCTGAGAAATGTCCTAGAGCTGGTTTAAATGGTACACCTTGGCCTCTGTTGTAACTTAATTAAGATGTAAAATTAGGTTATAAATGTCATAGAAAGGACAAGAGAGAGAGATCCTAGAGTCCCCCTCTCTCGGCTTTTCAGGCTGCTGGTATTGGCTTCCTTGGCCAGTGCTTATGACAAAGTACCCAGGGGTCACCTGGCACGGTGCCTTCCAGAGCCACAGGGAGAAGCCATATGATTTGAAGCATAGTGGCCATACTCCCTGCCTATCTTGCTTTTGGCTTCTTACTTAAAAGCAGCAAAGAAAGAGGAGAGGTGGCCTTACTGTTATAGTAGGCAAACTGCAGATAATTATAATGTGATGGGAGGAAGTCTTCAAAGGGCTTCTCTCGACTTGGGTGGGAAGCCAGCTCGGTGACACAGTTCTGCTTACAGCCGAGGACCTGGATATAATGATCTGAAAAGAGTCAAAAAGGGGGAATAACCATAAGGTCAATCTTCAGGATTCGAGTTCTGGTTAAGATGAACAAATTCTAATGGGACCAATTTTAAGTCAGATTCCTAGACTTAAGAAATTTAGAAATGAGGTTGAAAATGCCATGAGTGTGTTATCAGGACATGTCCTTAGAGCTCAGGCAGGCCTGGCTGAGCTCTGAGCCCCGCACCTGTGATGGCCTGGAAGAGGTCGGCGTTGTACTCGAGGTAGTTGTAGCCGTCATAGTCGTAGGGCCCTTCGCAGAGGGTCCGGCACTCCTCGTCCGCCACAAAGTACTCCTGCAGCGCCGCCTCCAGGTGGGGCACGGCTTCCTGCGGCTGCTCCTCGGAGTAGAGTCGCACTCCCAGTCGGAACTCGTCCTACTGGGAGGAGGGAGTACTCAAACGCAGGCCACGGACAGCCCTCTCCTTGTCCCCCACCACCTTCTCGAGGGTCCTCACTGCCCGCTCCTCTCAGGTGACGGATGGGAAGGGTGGGTGATACAAATGAAAGCCTTTGGTAAATGGTCTTGAGTTGCTTCTTTTGAAATTTGAAAACATTTAGCTAGATCTAGATGAAAGATGTGGGAGTTCATTGTAATTTGCTTGATTTTTCTGTCGGGCTAAAGTTTTCAAAATAAAAGTTTAATGAAAAAAATGTAACTCTTAAAATGTCACAACGTGGCCTGTGCTGATGACAGCCATCTTCCCAGCAGCGAGGAATGACTGGGGCGGCTGCAAGCAGCCACCTGCAGGCTCTGTTTTTGCTGTCTGTGGGACACAGCTCCCACCCCATGGACAACGGCCATTTCCATGTGTCACAGAATCACTAAAAAACAAACAGAAAACCCCCCAAGCCGTGTGCAGCTGTATAATGTACTATGTGCACAAAATTTACGTTAAAAAGTCATTCTGATATTGGTTTTTTTTTTTTTTTAGATTATTTATTTATCTTTAGAGGGGAAGGGTAGGAGAGAGGGAGAGGGAGAGAAATATCAATGTATGGTTGCCTCTCGTGTGTCCCCTGCTGGGAACTGGCCTGCAACCCAGGCATGTGCCCTGACTGGGAATCGAACCTCGATCCTCTGGTTCGCAGGCCCGCGCTCAATCCACTGAGCTACACCAGCCAGGGCCTGATATTGTTTTTAATACGAGTATCTCTATTTCTAAACTATTAAACCTTAAGAGAACATAAGCTCTTTATAAAAATGCTGTGTCATTACAGACATCTCTTACGGAATACGTACTTTTCCTGCTAAACAAATAGAACAAGAACATTCAGGAATAGTGTACCACTTATTGCAGTGAAAAGCAAAACCTACACAACCAAAAAACTGTGACTAGTGAATTAATGCAATCCATGTGTAAGATGGACATCGGGTAGCCATTAAAAAATGTGCTTTAAAAGAAAATGTGAAGACATGAGAAAAAGCTCATGATATATTGTTAGTTTAAAAAGGATGATGAAATATACACACAGAACATGACTTCAAATTATGTTTAAGAATTACATTCAGAATACTCAAAATAGAGGCCAAAGTATCATCTACTGGCTTTCCTAAGGTGGCAGTATTATAAATGATCACTCTTCTGCTTCATACTTAGCCGCATTTTTCTAATGGTGTACAGTGAACATATATTACTTCTGTAATCAGAAAACAACCCTGGAAAGTGTCACTTTAACAAAAAGAGAGAAGAGGATAAAGTTTTTCACCATATGAGGTTTGGCCTCAAGATCCTTGAAGTCGGCCTCCTTCACCCCAGACATGGTCTGGTAGTAGTCCAGGTTCTGCCGCATCTCCATGTGCTCGGGATTGCCCACGAAGAAGGTGTGCGCTGCTGCTACAGCTTTCTCCAGCTTGTTTATCTAAGAATGAAGCACAAGACCCTGATTCTCACAGCCCAAGCCTGAAGGTCTGCGTCCAAATGCACAGTCCACAGTAAACAGGAAATGGCAGCCTTCCTGAGCCTCCCACTCAGTGTGCCCCAGCCCTTGCCTGCCCCAGAGAACACACCTCTGGCAAGAGCTACGTGTATGCCAGAGACCAAGCACAGGGCCCTGGGCAGATTTTCAGCTATTTCCCAAATCAGGCATAGGGGCTCCCCAAATTATAGGAGGTAGGTAATGCTTCAACAGTGCAAACATTCTGCTTTAGAACAAAGGTTGTATTATAGGGGGAACACTATAGAAAACTGACTACCCAAATAATATATTCTCAAGATTCAGATACATGGAGTGAGCTGAAGAAAATCTAAGGCTTTATGGATTTAGGGTTAGGGAAGAAAGAGAAGTTAACAGACCATGCCTAAGAATTCGCCTAGAAAAAAAAATTTTTTTTGGCATAAAATAGTGTTTTCACACATTGAAGAAAAAGATGAGTGGCTGAAAACCCCTACTTTCCTACACAATCCAAACATGGCATCTTCTGACTCATGAGGTTGAAGCAAGTGGCTACACAGACATCTGAGGGGGGAATGTGCCACAGGCCATAACAATGCCCACAGCAATGGACTCCAGCGTATCAAAGTGACACAAAAATAAATCACCGATGATCTGATGATTAACTAATAGGCTTTGGTGTCAGACAGACCAGTGATAAATCAAGGGTTTGTTGTTGTTTTTTTTTTTAATTGATTTTAGAGAGGGGGGAATGGGAGAGAGTGAGAGAGACAGAGAGAGAGAGAGAAACATCAATTTGCTGTTCCACCTCTTTATGCATTCACTAGTTGATTCTTGAATGTACCCTGACAGGAGACTGAACTCACAAACTTGGCGTATTGGAACAACCCTCCAACCAACTGAGCTACCTGGCCAGGGCTAAATCTAGGTTTAATTATTCCCTTGCTGGAGCTTTAGACAAGTTCAAGTTTACAGATCAGTTCCCGAATCTGTCATCTGGAGACAGCGCTTACTACCTCATAGCATTTTTGGGAAGGTTAAACCAGATAATATACATGCAGCTTCTAACACATGATGCTGGGCACAAAGTAAGTGCTCAATGAATGTAAATCTTAGCATCTTAATTTATGGTAGAAATTTTTCTTTTCTGATCATGGGTCCTAGTAAATGCACACTAAACAAGGAGTCGGCCCTGACTGTGACCCAAGGTCAATACTCCCCATCTCTGTACCCGTTTCCATTCTCTCAAGCCCATTCCTTGTATGGATTTATTCTCATCTCTCAGCATTGCTCTTGCTGTCTCTGTTCTTCCCCCTCTCCCCACCCCACCCCACCCCCAGCCCTGTGCACTAGTTTCCTTCTCTTACCTGCACAGCTGCACTGTCTCCTAATGGTTCATCCTGCCACCACTTTTTCCTTCTTCCAAGGCTCGTTCCACATGGCTTCCAGGGTGAACTAACATTCTAAAACCCAGTTTAATGATGGCTCCCTGCAGCCCACAGAATTCTCTTCTCTGTCTGGCCTCCCTCTACCTGGAATGGCCATCCTTGCTCTCCTCTAGCAATACCTAGAATCAAATGTCACCTCTTCTTTTAAGTCTCTCTGACTTCTCTCAGACAAAGCTAGACCCCCCTCCTTTGTGCACCCGTATGTACACACCCTTAGTAGCCCTCACCATAGCGATTCTTAACAGCAAAGCAAGACAAACAAAAAATCATGAAGTCAAGCACTTTAATGACCTGTACAAGAACTGGAATGTAGTAGGTATTGGATAAGTGTTTGTCAAAGAATTTTAAAAAGTGCTGTTAAGTGGATGACCAAAGACAGCCCAGTTATTTCCGTTTCAAGCCCAGTACTCTTCTGAGTAACTAGGAGGAATGGAGCAGAGCTGTGTACACAAAATACTTGAGGAGCGGTGGAAAGCTGAGGTCCCCGAGGTTTTCTAAGTCTCCCTTCGTGTTGAAATGAAGGCCTGTTAAACTACGAATATTGCAGATGTGCAGCACAACTCCTTCTCTTTTCACCCAATGAAATGCGGCTAATAGTGGGACCCACCTTACAGGATATTCCAGGGTCTGGGCAAATGTATTAATAAACACATAGTGCCTGAAAGTATGTGCTGGCTTTCATCATCATCATCATCATCATCATCATCATCATCATCATCAAGCAAACCAGTTGTACGCCAAATCCATGTATACACTTGGACTTAAGGTACTCTGGAATTCCTAAAATTACTCATTTTCTTTGGAAACCTGACAAACTAGGCAGAGGGTCCTCCACAGGGAGGGGCCAGACCGCCCCTACTGGCGACGTGGCAACCTCACGTCCTGAAAAAAAGCTGAGGCACTCGGGCAGCAGGAAAAGCATCACTGAAAACGAACCGGAAGGAAGAAATTGTGGAAAGGTCCTAGCTTCTCACTCGGACACTCACAACGAGATCAGGATGAGAGACCCAAGCTGCCGCTTTAGTTACCTTTAGGAGGACCCTCAGGGAAACAGAGGCCAAGTTTTGCTTGGAGGGTGCCTAGGCTGGACCTTTGGGGTTACCATCTGATTAGGCGAAGCGGGTGAAGCAGGTCTCTTGGCAGGGTCCTTGCTCCTCCTGCATCCGAGGAGAGCTCCCGGGCCAAGAGACCATCTTCCCTCTCCGCGGACACTTCCCAGGCTCCCCAAGTTCCCCCGGGTCGCCTTGAATCCCTCCCAGAAGGACCCTGGCCCGGACAGGTCTGCACCTTGAAGTAGGCGACCTGCAAGTAGTTGTAGGGACTCCGCTTGTGGAACTCCAACTCCAGCTCCTCGCTGAGAGAGTGGGCGGCCGGCGGCCCGAGGCAGCGGCGCAGACAGGCGGCGCGGCGCAGCAGGCCCCCGAAGAAGCGCAGATCCCGCAGGGCGGCGCCGCCTGAGGCTTGTGTCAGGCTAGGCGGCGAGTCCGGATCCAGCTTCCACGGGAAATCGACGGCACACCGAGTGCGGCAGCGCAGACGGAGGGCTCGCAGGGCGGCCCGCGAGCGCAGCGCCCGCTCCATGCTCAGTACCACCCCGGGCCAATCCCCTCGCGCGTAGGCCGCGGTCCCCTCGGCAAAGAGCAGATCCGGCGCCGACAAGTCCCACCCTGCCTCGGACTCCGCATGGGCCCGGGAGGCAGCGACAACTGCCAGCAGTGCTGTTAGCAGCTTCAGCACGCGTGCCGCCATCACCTCCTTAGACCTAACCGGACCGCAAGCCACTCTCCACCGAGGCCGGAGCCCCACCCCCTGGAAGCCCCGCCCCGTTCCCCGCCCCGGAATGAAGCCCCGCCTCTCAAGCTGGGTTCTGCTTGTACTGGAGGCTTGCATGGACTCCGCCCCTCAGCGGAACCCCGTGCGGAAGCCGGAGCCCCGCCTCCGAACTCTCAGCTCTGACGTCCAATGGCCAGGGAACACGGAAGCTCCGCCCATGAGCCTTTGTGCGCGTGCTCTTCCGTCGCTAGCAGCTGGAGCGGCGAGGAGGTAAGGTGCTGTCATGGAGGACGCTGCGACGCCCCGGCAGGCCGAGGGCGTCCGTGAAAACCTAGTTCAGTCAGCGACAGATCGGGGAGGTAAGCCGGGCGGGAGTCAAAGGGGAAGAGAGGGCTTCTCGGGGCAGCTAGTCTGCCGGGCTCCGCGGGAGGCTGAGGGCAGCACCTCACAGCTGTGTTCCTGGGTGTGTGTCGCAGGAGCCCTGGTGGAGCTCACCGCGACCCCCGGCGGCCTGGCCCTAGTGAGCCCCTACCACACCTACCGGGCCGGGGACCCCTTAGACCTCGTGGCGCTCGCAGAGCAGGTGCAGAAGGTGAGGAGGCGCGACTGGGGAAGTAAATAACCATACTCGTTCACGTTTGGCCCTAAGCCTTACGGCTCGGATCTCACAGCCACTTAGTGTGGGGTAGCATCACTTAGTGTGGTGTAGCGTTTGCACACACACACATTCTGCTGGGATGCACAGTCCACTTAAAACTGTTCCCGTAAGGTCTTATTTGTGAACTGAGAGCTTTTAGAACACCTTCAGGGGGAAGGAATCTTAAGTTTGTCGTCATTCATTGGACACGGTATTGGTTGGACAAGCCTAGTGCTTAGACATTGATTGCTAAAAGAAGAAAAATAAGGAAATGTGAACTAACAGAAAAAAGCACTGGTGTCCCTGATCTGGGTAGAGTTGCACCTGGCTTGGTGGTGCTTGTCTCATCAGCCAGGGACAAAGTAACTCCTTGTTTATCCCAGGTAGGCTTTTGGTCTATGCCCATGCTGGTTCATGCCTTGGACACTTTGGGGGATAAAAAGCACTGGAATTTGAACACATGAGCTTTAATCCTACTTTTGATATTGACTTGCACTGTGACTTGAGGCAAATCAGTTTTCTCTGGACCCCAGCTTCTTTATAAAATGCAGAGTTTGAGCTAGGAGAGCTCCTAGATCTAAAGCTCTGAAAAACCAAATTTCATCTAATCTCTTACCGAGACTTTCAGTTGTAGAACCCGCTTCAATTTGTACTGGGCGCTGCTGCTTTAAAGCTTACGATATCCGCTCCTCCTTGTATACACTATCACGTTTGGCCTTGATCATATTCAAAGGTCTTTGTTTTGCTCAAAAATATTTAGTAATTAATGTGCTCAAATTCCCTCACATATACATCTCTGTACTTGTTTTTTTATTAAAAAACATTCAAATGTTTAGGAAAGCTCCTTTCATTCAAATCATGTGCCTTTTATTTTCTAGATAGGTGGGGAGCAAAGTAGAACTTTCATGGTTAGAAGAATGTCATGTGTCTGATTGGATCACTCTTTGGGAGGGAGGCTTCCAGGGCCAAATTTTAGGCAAACATTTTCATGGGTTACTGAGTAACCACTGTGTTTATCACAATGGCCTCAAATAAGAAGAAGAAACACAGTTTTTGTAGTGAAATACAGAGGCTGCATTCTGGTGCTGCCTCTGTTTCCCCCCGTCCTCAGTCTTGGAGAAGCTGCAGAAGAAACACTAGAGACAAGTGGAAGCAAGCGTGTTTGCTGCAGGTGTACTGGAATGTGCTGTCCAGCAGGACTGACCTCTGACATGTCTTTTAGGTATTCATGTATGTTCAGAAAGCTCTGAAATTTGTAATCGGATTGATCTGTGCTCAAATCCCCGTTCACTGTGAAACCTTGAACAGGTCGCTTCACCTTTCTGAGGTGAAAGTGAAGTTACCATCTCCAGCTTCACAAGGTGTTATGAGAATGAAATCATAATATACGTAAAGGGCCTCAGAATGATTGAGGCCAGAGGTTGTGCTTAGTAATTATAGGTACTCTTGTTTGTGTTTTAATTAGGCTCTTATGTTTACAAGGAACAGATTTGCTGGCACCACCTTAAGAAAAAGGACCTACTTTAGATCCTTTTTAGGATCTAAAAACCACTTACTCTGTTACTGGCCCTAAGGTGCTTCATTGTCCTGAGAACAAAATGCAGATTTTTTGCTATGGCCATGATCTGGTCCCTGCCCTCTTTTTTACACCCCCTGTCTGCCTGTCCCCCCACCACTACTCTTCAGCTGCACTAGGTTCAGAAATGCCTGGAAGCTTCCCTGAGTGGTATAACAGAGGGTTGGGCGTTGTCCTGCAAATAGAAAAGTCACTGGTTCAATTCCCCATCTGGGCAACCTGGCCCAGGCCCTGGTTGGGGGTATTTGAGAGGCAGCCAATCCATGTTTCTCTCCCTCTCTTTCTTCCCACTCTCTAAAAACAAATAACATCTTTAAAAAAAAAAATGCCTGGAAACTTCCTTTCCTTTCAGTCAGACCCAACTCAGTGTCATCCTCAGTGGCACCTTTTGTCTATAGAAGGCCATACCCTACCCATTCTAAATGACAGTATTGATTTGAAAGCATCCATGTCTGTATTCCAATGTCTGCAGTCCTAACCACCCCCTGTTAATAAACCAGTTACTTCATTAATTTGTTTTCTGTGATCTGCGTCTACCACATAACTATGGCTGTTTCCTTCTTAATAGTGTGTCACTGTTCCAAGTCCATATAATACTATTTTTAATTATCTTTCATTTTGGTGTCCGTATTACTAGGGCTGTGCTGTTTGATATAATATGGTAGCCACTAGCTGCATAATGGCTGTTAAGCTCTTGGAATGTATGATTAGTGCAACTGAGAAACTGAATTTTACATTTTATGTAATTTTAATTAACTTAAAATTTAAAACCTGATAATTGTTGGAAACTTTCAAGTATACTTGGCAAACTTTGAGTATGTGAATTGACTCAGCTGTAAATTTAGTGAAATCTAAATATAGATCAAGTATTTCCAATGAAAAATTAGCATCCAAATTGATAGATGTTATGAGTATAAGATATACATTTAGCCCTGGCTGGTGTAGCTCAGTGGATTGAGCGCGGGCTGTGAACCAAAGGGTCGCAGGTTCGATTCCCAGTCAGGGCACATGCCTGGGTTGCAGGCCAGGCCCCTAGTGGGGGCCACGTGAGAGGCAACCACACATTGATGTTTCTCTCCCTCTCTTTCTCCCTCCCTTCCCCTCTCTAAAAATAAATAAATAAAATCTTTAAAAAAAAATTTTTTTAAAAAGATATACATTTAATATGAAATGTAATATAGCTCATTAACAATTTTTAAAATATGTGTTGAAATGATAATGTGTTGGATATATTGGGTTAAGTAAAATATATATTATTATAATTAAGTTGACTTATTTTTACTTTTAACATGGCTACAAGAAAATTTAAAATTATATATGCCACCTGCTTTATATTCTAAAGGATAGTTGCATTAGATTGTAGTCTTAATGAGGGTAAGGACCTCTCCCTCACGTTTGCAAATGCATCCAGGGCCGAGCATGGTGTCCGACACGCAGTAGTTGCTAAATATGTATTTGTGGAACAGATAAACGATTGACTCAACTTACTCAGTTTTTTCTGTTCACTCATAACACTGGCTTATACCTGACTTTTACCTTAATCTCCCTCAACTAACCAGCAAATTAGTTCAAGTTTAACTTCCTAACTTTTTTGCCTTAATTTAATTGTATACCACTGGAAGTTAATCCAACTGTTCTTGAAAGTAAGCTGAAAGTTTGTTGGTTTTTTTGTTTGTTTGTTTGTTTTTTAAATTTTATTTCTTTATTTTTAGAGGGAAGGGAAGGGAGAGAAACATGGACCAACCAGTTGTCTCTTGTACGCCCCCATTGGTGGACCTGGCCCGCAACCCAGGCATGTGCCCCAACTGGGAATTGAATCAGCAACCTTTCAGTTTACAGGCCACAGGTGTTCAGCCTACTGAGCCACACCAGCCAGGCTAGGCTGAAAGTTTTTGACAGATTTCTGATGCTTGAGTGGTGGGTGACCTTCCCAATACATCAATTGGTCACATCGTGTCTCCTAGCTTGCAACTTATTTGATTTATTTTGAGCAATTTCTCTTGCCTTCAGTTGCATTTTTTAGCACATGACAGGCAGTCTTATGTATGCGTTACAACTTTGTTTCAGATCTACAACATGGTGAAATCTTTTAAAATACATTTTAAGTAATGATTATGAGTGTAAATATAAGTTCAACTGAGCTAATGGCCCTGTTAACAGAGACTTTCTGTGTGCAGTTAGATTCCTATATAACAGATGATAAGAGCTGTATCTCAATGTCTGGATTTTCAAGTAAAACATCCCTGATTTCAGAAATGTTTAAACATGAGAAAATAAATGGAGACCTGAGGAATAAGTGGGGTTAGTCAGAAAGAGCAAGAGGGAAAAATGTATCAGATGGAGGAGAGGGCACAATCAATATATTTGGTAACAAGACAGAACAGAGTATGTTGTGGACTGAAGAAGTTCCGCGTGACAAGAACAGGGAGTGGAAAGGGTAAAAAGCTATGGGAAGTAGACAAGGAGGAGCACTTAATCCTTTGGGGTGGAGTCGTGGCAGGGTTCGCTTCTCACAAGCGGTGCTATCTGAACTGGGCTTTGAGATGAGTGTGAGTTCCTGGGGGAATGGCGAGGATGGGAAGAATATTTTAGGCACAGGCAAAGATGTTGACGTAACTCTTCACACTGAGATCTAAATAAAAGCATCACAGAAATCCGATCCTTTTTCTACCCACAGTTCAGTTTTCTCTCACCTTTAGGCTGATGAATTTGTCCGGGCAAATGCCACCAACAAGCTGACAGTGATAGCTGAGCAAATCCAGCATTTGCAAGAACAAGCCAGGAAGGTAAGGCATGGCTTTTATGCAGGCCTTCGTTGTCTTCATTTCGTTCATGGGGTTGACTGAACTTGCTTATCATCGTTGTAGCTAGTCTTCAGTACCTCCTAGAAATAGAGGAGGGGTATTGTGTGAAATAGAATAAGCCCAAGAGCTTAAGTGTAAGCTAAGATTTTCCACTAGGAGAAATTTCAGTGAGGTAAAGCATTTTGAGGGGGAAATATGTTTTCAGTTATAAAAGTAAGGTACTTACTACAGAAAAGTAGGAAAGAAATTTGAAAACCACTCAAAGCCAGTAATACTTAACATTTTTAAATATAATTGTTCTAAAGGGATTTTTACAGAGTGGTGAAATTATAGTCTAATTTTTGTCTCTTCAGAATCATTCGGATGCCAGCAGTGATTTATTGCTTTAGGGGAGGAAACAAGATCATAAACATTGAACAGCTTCTAGATTTTAATTAGGGTGATCAATGAATACTAGGGCCTGCTACCTTCAATACCTAATTTGTTACCTCTCTGTGGTTCTTAGGTATTAGAAGATGCTCGCAGAGATGCTGACTTGCACCATGCAGCCTGTAATATAGTGAAAAAACCTGGCAACATTTACTACCTTTATAAACGGGAGAGTGGTCAGCAGTATTTTTCTATTATTTCTCCAAAGGTAAGAACATTTATTTTTGCACAAAAATCTACTCTAGTCTTTGAGAAGTTCCTGGTGTGTGTGTGCAAATACAGGCATAGGGGTTGGCAAATGATTTTCCAGAAAATGGGAGGTTATGTGAGCCTAGCTATGACTCTGAAAAATATGCGTGTATTCAGTTATTTCACAGCCATTATCTCTGTGAAGGGTGGAATCGAATATGTCATGTAATGCTTTGCAGGATGATTCTGGCCAGTCTGAAGTAAAAAAACCAAAAAAGAAATTTGTGGCATAATTAGGAAATGTCTTTACATCTTATCCTAATCAGAACTGACCCCTTTGCCTTCTCTAGGAATGGGGGACAAGCTGTCCTCATGACTTCCTCGGTGCCTACAAGCTGCAGCATGACTTGTCCTGGACTCCATGTGAGGACATTGAGAAGCAAGATGCAAAAGTCAGCATAGTGGACAAGTTGCTAAGGCAGCCGGTGGCCCTGCCTTCAAATCCTGACCCCAACTTCCAGGGGCTGACTCATTGAGAACGGACTCTGACAAACAGGTCTCATGGCAAGGACCTGCCGCCTCCTTGTTGCCCCTGTTCTCTGCTTTGGTGGGAGGTGGCGTGAGAATTGAGGGTGTGTGGGTGAATCGTGAACTTCTTGGAAAGAGACCCTGTGTGACTGTAATGTTGTCATCATTAGGTTCAGTTGGGATGGTAATGAATTGCATCAGTCTTTTTCGGGATCTTCCCTGGGTCACGGATACCCACCCAGTCAGTTGCAGCATCCTGGCCAGTGCCCTCTCCTCTTCAGTCTCCCTCTGTTCTCCTGATAAGTCAGAGCATTGGAGATGGAAGAGTTTCTTCTTCCCATGAAAAGGTTGGCCAGGATTTCCAGAGGGAGCTATTTTACATTTTTTTTGTAATTAGTCTTTAAGATTGGGTTCAGGCTACTTAACAGTTGATACAATTTCAGTTTCAAATTTGTCTGGGAGCAGGGATGTTGGGTAAGGAGGATGATAAACAACTTGGCTTGGCTACGCTACAGTGTGTGATTCTGGTGTTTCTGCACAGTCAGTGAGGTTCAGCTTCCCCCTCTGCTCTTTCTGCCCCGCTAGAGTGACTGGAGAGTGTGAGGAAGCAGCAATGGCCAGGTTGTGGGAGGGTTGCATCTAAGCTCACAGAGCTGTTCACTTAGAGAAGGTCCTGAAGGCTGCCCCTGACTGTTATATGAATCCACTCTGTAGCCTCACTGAGGTGGAGATTTGGAGTTCAGCCCTCTGCAGCAAGACAAATCCACTTAAATGGCAACTTTAAAATATTGTGGAAAAGAGAGCAGGGCAGTGGGTGAGAAACAAGAAAAATGGCCAACTCGTTTATGAGTTAACTCAGATTGAAACTCATTTTGACCTGAATTATCCCAGCACTTAACAGGCTTTTTGACTGAGTTACTCTAGTCCTGAACCTGACTGTACACTTGTGGGACTCTCCCTCACTTCCTGTGTATTCCGGGGAATGAACTACATAGCATATCCATCATGGCACTCCTTCCTCAGTGCCATGTAATCTGTCAACATGCTGTCAAAGGGGAGGTGTGTACTTGAAACCGCAGTCACCCAAGTTCCTTTCTGGGGGTGGATGTTCCTTGTGCTGATCTGCTGGGTCAAACCCTGACCCCACCCTGTGGTTCATGGCCTTTCCTTATACGATGCACTGCTTGTGAACATGTGGGGCTAGGACCTAGAACCTGACAAGGTCACCCAGGTGCTACTTGGTCACTTCAGTTCACAAGGGGATCTCTACAGAGGCAGCTGCACATGCCTCTGACTGGGATGCTGTGGTGTGCGTGCGCGCGCACACACACACACACACAGGCGGCATAGTGGTTGGTTCTGACTACAGAAAGATCCCCAGGTTTTCAGAAGGTTCTGACCTGCCTGCGCTTTTTAATGGGTGCTTTATTAATTATGTATTGTTTTGTAAATCCCGGCAAACTTAGTGGCTTAAAACAACACACATTTACTACTTCATAGTTTCTGTGGGTCAGGTTCAGGCACTTAACAGGTTCTCTGCTTCAAGGTTTCTCACAAGGCTGCAGTCAAATTATTGGCCGGGGCCAGGACGTGGTTCTCATCTGAGGGCTCAACTGGGGAAGGATCTGCTTCCAAGCTCACTTTGAAGTTGTTGGCAGAATTTCAGCTCCTCGAGGGTTGGACTGAGGTCGTCGACTTTATTTCCTAACAGACTCAGCCAGAGGTTGCCCTTAGTTCCTCGCTACCCGGTCTCCCCAACGTGGCAGCTTTCTTCTCTCCCTTCTCCAGTCCATTCTGCGAAGGTCAGCTTGATCTTACTTAAGGTCCCACAACTCATAAGCATTGAGCACCGTCTCCTTCACAAGATAGCCTTTAGGAAGGAGCCCCTGAAGTGTCTGGACCAGTTAGACTTTTGTAGTGTCACGTCGCAGTTGAGTCAGTGGTCCACTCCCTATTTGAAAGGGTTTTTTCTTCATTTTGATTTCAGTTACCACCTGCATTTCTCCTACTTCAGTTGCACCTTTTCGGTCTCCTGACACATTTCCAACTGCTTTGGGCCAAACCCTCGGCCCTCTACTTTCTCTCTGCTCCGTGATCTAAACCATTCCCTTGGCTTTACATACCACCACATGCTGCTGACTCACATGCGTGTCCAGCCCTGACCCCTCCCTCAAGTTTCACGCAGACTTACTCATGCGAAAGCCTTACCTGAAGTCGTTACAAACTTATTTTTTTTTTAAGTACTTTTTTTTTTTCCTTTTAGATTTTATTTATTTATCTTTAGAGAGGAAGGGAAGGAGAGAGGGAGAGAAACATCAATGTGCGGTTGCCTCTTGTATGTCCCCTGCCGGGAACTGGCCTGGCAACCCAGGCATGTGCCCTGACTGGGAATCGAACCACGATCCTTCGGTTCGCAGGCCCGCGCTCAATCCACTGAGCTACACCAGCCAGGGCATTTTTTTTTTTTAAAGATTTTTATTTATTTATTTATCTTTAGAGAGGAAGGGTAGGAGAGAGGGAGAGGGAGAGAAATATCAATGTGTGGTTGCCTCTCGTGTGTCCCTTGCTGGGAACTGGCCTGCAACCCAGGCATGTGCCCTGACTGGGAATCGAACCGCGATTGTTTGGTTCACAGGCCCGCGCCCAATCCACTGAGCTACACCAGCCAGGGCACAAACTTAATGTATCCAAAACAAAAGTCTCGAGTTTTACCCAAAAACCTGTTTCATCACCAGTTTTCTCTCCTGTTTCCATCAGCACCTCCTTCACATTGTGGTTGAGGCCAAAGACCTAAGTCATCCCTGATTCCGTTTGTGCTTCCCACACCAATGAGCCCGTCATCTTAGCTTTTCTGACTGCCTCAGACCACCTGCTTGGTCCATGATGCCAGCGTTTCTGGCCTGGACTGATGCCGTCGCCTCCGAACTCGGCTCCCTGCCTCTGTTCTCGCCCTCCTTCGTTCCGTCTCCACAGAGGCTGTCAGCACCATCTTTTAGAATTATGAAGCAGGTCACAACGCCTCTATGTAAAAACAACCCAATATTTTCTCATTAGACTTAGAATAAAATCCAGACTTCCTGCCAAGGTAATATGTGATTTACTACTCTTAGTACTTACCATGTTCCCACGGACCTTCCTGTCCTGACACGTCAAGCTGGTTCCTGGTACGGAGCCTTTACATTTGCTGTTGCATCTGCCTGGAGTATCCCCAAGACCTTGGCATGGTTTGCGCCTTGTCATTCAGGCCTTGCTCCAGTGCCGCTTCACTGGTGGCCCTATCAGGAGCCCGAACTCTCCGTCAGAGTCACTTCTGACCCTGCTTCGTTCTCCATAGCCCTTACCGCAACCTGACATTCGCTGCCTTTCCCAGCAGGAGAGAAATGGTGTCTGTCTGTCTTACTGCTCTATCCCAGCACCTAAAATAGTGCCTGGCACATGATAAACACCCTACTAATGAATGGGTGGACGTCTGGAGCTCTTCACTTACACCCTGCAAAGGATCTCAGTCAGTGTAGCTAGTAGAGATACCATGTGAGCCTCGTGTGGTTTTAAATTTTCTTAGTAGCTACATTAAAAAAAAACCAAAACAGGTGAAATTAATAATGCATTTTATCTAACCCATTATATGTAAAAGGATAATATTTCAACAAATAACACTAAAATATATTATTTAAAAATTTTTTTGAACAGAGTATTCAAGCTTATGTATTTTACACTGACAGCACATCGCAATTTGGACTAGCCATGTTTTAAATGCTTAACAACAAGGGGTGGCCAGTGGCTGCCGTATTATCACAGGTGTAGATAGTCTGCCCTTCCTGTTCTTGTTCTTCACTTCCTGTGACGTCCCGAATGGGGGGAGCTGGAACCCGGCAGATGGAGAAGAAGGGCTTTCTCAGCTACCTCTGCTTTCCTCCCTCTTCTGAAGGAAGCCTTGGGGATGTGCAGTCTAGCAAATGCATGATCACGTAATAATAATAATAATAATAGAGCTTTTACTCTGTGCTAAGCACTTCGTATAATCTCATTTTACATACTAGAATACAGGTTCAGGGAGATAAAGGGACTTGTTCAAATTTACACATCTGGTCCATGTTAGAGCTGGGATGTAGCCTGGTTAAAAGCGAAAGCCAGTATTATAATCATGTAATAGTTTTAAATGTACCACTTTAATGGTCCATATGGCAAGGTCAAATTAAGAGAATCACAAGTGATAGAAGCCAGTCTGACTCTGGGACTCGTAGCACACCTGTGTGCTCACTCTTAGTTTCTCGGACACCTTAGATGTGACGTTGGTGTTAGACTGGGTTCAGGTCTCAGCTTCGCTAATTAGTAATGGTGTAACCTGCGATAAAATAACCAACCCCCTATTTCCTCTTCTGGAGGATGGGAATGCTAACACTAACCCCAGGGGTGTTTGAGAGAGAATCCGGTAAAGGATGGCAATGTCTGTCAAGCATGGAGCACAGTGCCTTGTGGCTTGTAGCCCCTCAGGACACGCTAGGTCCTGCATTGTTCCTTCCCCTCTAGGATGTGAGGAGAGGCAAAGTGTCTCTTGAGTTCCCACCCCCACCCGTCTGCCTATTTGTGGGGCCCTGGAAACTACCCTTGCTGTAACTTAGCGTTAGGGTGGTGGGAGGATGTGGGGCAGGTGTTAGAACTGGTGCCTGGGACCCTACCCAGTACTAACAAGTTTCTTTCTGCAGCACACTATTCATCCAGTGGCCAAATTTGGACACCTGAGAGAGAATCTTATCTTCTCCCTCTCATTCCTCTCCTGCACCCTTGGGATTCCATTTCACCAGGGCTCCTAGTCTGGCTGCTTCCCATCCCCCTCGATTGCTCACTGACAATACAGCATTGCTCCAGCCCGCGGCCTCATCTCATGCAGTATCACCGGGACTGCCTCCCCACTGGCTGCCAGAATATTCTTTTGAAACAAACGACCATGTCCCTTTCCTATTTAAAACTTACTGTTTTTGGGACGGGGTGTGAATTACTCAGTTTGTCAATCATCCAACAAATAACGGGTGAGGGAGACTTCCTGATTGGCTAAACGTTCTTACACGCAAACAGCGAGCCGCACAGAGCGAAAGCGCTGTCCACACGGAGCTTACTTTCTAGGGGCCCTCCACCGTCTGGATCGCTGCGTGCATTCTCTTACAGTCTTACTTTCCCAAATTCCTTCCAATTCATCATGCACTCTGGCCTCTTCATCTGCCAAGCCTTTCCACACTGCGTTACGGGAGACTAGTCCACTCCTGACCGATCCCTCCAGCCCAGCAAATTGAGGACCCTCTTTCTCCAGCTAAAGCCCGCCTGCCCCTCCCCTGCCTCTCGGGGATTGTGAGCTAAGAGCCAGGGGTAGGAGGCCTGGGGCCGGTGCCACAGCCCTTCGCTAGGGCTGGCCCCCGCCCCCACATGGGAAGCAGGGAAGGAGTGCGGGCCCCCACCCCAGCTAGGAATGCCCAGTTCCCAGGTGAGCTAACGCCCAGCCCCGGCTGCATCTCTTGCGTCTTTCTGCACGGTGGGTCGTGGTCAAGTGGAGTCTGGACTGAATTCGGAGCAGCAGTGTCTCCAATTCAGAGGGACCAGCTCCAGAGGCCGGCTCTCTGTTGTTGCGGGCTGTTGGCCTCCAGAACAGAGGGGTGGCCTGGGGGTGGCGGGGAGGGCCTCTGTAACTAGAGTGACGGCGCCCTGTGTCCCAGCCTGTTGGACCGCCCCACCTGGAGCCGCTCACTCCAGAGGCGCCTCCCGGGGTTTCATGGCGAGTATCTGCTCCGCCATTCATTTCCGTCCCTGAGAAATGTCGGAGTAATCAAGTCTCCTGTTGCCTGCTGCCTGCCGCAGACAGCCTCAGTGTCCTGCCAGGTCTGCGCGCTCACATCTCCTCACCAGTCTCATGGCTGGTTTTCTCTCCTGCAGCTTCTCCCTTTCAGACCACCCTCCATCCCAAACCCCTGTCTGACCAAGATGCCCTCTTTACTAAAGTAAACATCACCTCCTACCCACCCCCAGGCTGCAATTCAAGGGCATGCAGGGCATGTCACAACTGTGGCCTCCCTGCTGACTTGCCTCCAGTCCCCACTCTCTCCCTGGGATCCAGTCTTCCCATTGTGTTTTCACACCTTAAATTCCCTTTGCCAAGAAGGCCCCTCCTTTGTTCATCCATAGAGATCCTCCACAAATATCACATTTGTGGAACCTTCCCCTAAACTTAGTCTCTTTCTCTTTGCACCTGCAGCAAATAGCAACTGCTAACCCCTTGTCCGACCTAATTCTGGCCACGCGATCTTCATTGTCCCTACTCATGTCTAACTCCCCTACCAGACTCCAAGCTTCTTGAGCGTGCAGTCTGGGTCTTGTTCGTTCCATCCCCAGGACACACCGCCTGGCCCAGAGCAGACATCTGCAAATATTTTTTTCTTAATAAGTGGAAGATCATAAGCATTGGATAGATGTTGTGTGTGGTGAAGGGGATGGATAGTTGAGAGCTCATTTAAGTATTCTTGGAGGACGGACTGACCAGGCTTGGATGCAGGGGAGAGGTGTGATTTGGTGCAGGGAGAGGACTTCAGGGAAGCACCAGAGTGACATACTCCGTTAATTTAACAATCATTGAACAGCTTCTCTGTCACACCTCAAGGTGGGCACAAGGCATCTTGGTCCGCACTCAAATGGCTTCCTCTGCAGTAGAGGAGGAAGGCAAGATAGGCAGTGCCAATACAGGGTGCCAAGTGTCACACAGTGCATGCAAGGAGATGTGGCAGTAGAGGAACACCTAATGGGTTTGAGGGGCGTGTCAGGTTTCCCAAGGAGGACCACTGCTCACCCCAAGACTGGAGGGAGGGCCAGAGAAGGGATCAGGGAGCAGTAGAGAGAAGAGGCTTTGAGCTGAGCAGGGCCTCATTGTGAAAGGCTTAACTACCAAATGAAGGAGTTGGGTTTTATCCTGAAGGCATTGGGGAGCCACTGGTGGCTTCCAAGAAGCTAGGGAGTGACATGATCTGGTTCCACAGGCCACTGCGGTGCAGTGTCTCTCTTATGACCCCCTCCTCTGAGAAACCTCTAAGCCCCTTGACAGGCTGATCCCCTCTTCTATGCTGCCTTAGCATCCTGGTCACTTCTCCTGTGCAGGGTTGAATTCTCCTGCTAGACTGAGTTCTTTGCGAGATGAGCCCAGGTCTTCATCTGCTCTGTGTCCCAGGCACCGGGCACCATATCTTGCTTATGACATAATGTTTGCTGAATGAATGGATTGTTCCTTTTTTTCCCTGCATTCCTACAGCCCTTACTCTCAGGTCCACATGCTTTTATACCTGGCACCTGGGCATTATGTTAAAGTAGCATTTAATTGGGAAGGAGGAGACATGATTCAAATCCTAGCTCCACCATTCACTGGGCTGAGTTGTTTAACTATCCTGAAAGCTCAGCGTCCCCATGTGTAAGGTGAGTGAGGCACCACCTGAAACAGAGTGAGTTCCCGCATGCATGCAGAAATCTTGCTTTCCTAGATAGCCTGGAAGTTCCATAAAGACCAAGGGTTTCCCCCAGCACCCAGCTCAATCTGAGTTTACAATGAATACAACGCTTGGTCATGATGGTCGGTAGAAAGCAGAATTCAGAGGAAACTTACAGAAGTTTTCAGTCTTAGCCTGCCACTTCCAAGGGGTGTCAGTGACTGAGAGCAAGGTTCTCCCCATCTCTGAGTCTTCTTTGCCTTACCTGGCAAGTGGGGTTAGTGAACCTTACCTGGTAGCCCTCACAGGGCCAGTGGAAACCACAGAGGTAAAAGTGCTTTGTGAATGAAAGTGCTTTGTGAAAGAAATAACAGTAGATAACTGATCATTAATTTAAAAAACAAAACAGAACAGCGAACTAGTATTGATGAGACGCGTTTGGTAATTGGTAGGTGTAACCCAGCACCTGCTGACTTCCTCTGAAAGGTGGGGATGCTGGGATGCTGCTCTTTCAGGCAACGGTGGCCAGGCTGGGATAGAGGTGTTTGGTTCTGTTGGGTTCGGCCCTGAGGCTCAGGAGAGCCTGGGATGGAGGGGGTCGTGGGGAGAGAGTCCTTTGGCCCCATCTCCTCCCATATTTCTCTGGCTCACATTGCTTCCTGTGTTAGGTTTTGAGGGGCCCTGGTATGAGAATGTCTGAAGAGTCCCAGTGGCTTTGGTGGTGGGGCCACTAACACCCTTTGGTGAAAGTCTGGCCTGCGGGAGCAGTGAGCCCCCAGTGCTGCCCTGATAAACTTCAAGTCCAGCCTCTCCCAGCCTCTGACATGGTGGTGTCAGGGTTTACGGGAAAGGGCCGTGATTGTCTTAGCTCTTGCCCGGATCAGAAGGACCTGGGACTGTACAGAGGCATTGAGCCTAAGCTTCCTCACCTCTAAAATAGGTGAGGATTAGCCCCCCGCTGTGGCTCAGGGGTTGTGTGTTCTGCAAAGGCAAAGGCCGCAGCGGAACAATGGTTGGATTCTGGTCAGGGCACATGCCTCCTCGGTTGAGGATTTAGTCCCCAGCGTGTACGACAGGCAACCAATCAATGTCTCTCTCTCACATCAATGTTTTTCTCCCTCTTCCTTCCTCCTTTCCCCTCTCTCTAAAAATAAATGAATAAACTCTTTAAAATGAGTGAGGATTAAGTGGGGAGAATCAGAGCACCCTCTCCCAAAATCTTCAGGATCAGAAGAGAGCACACAGTGAAAAGTGCCTTGTGAACTTTTTTCTTCTATACACATTCATTTTTTTGTTTTTGGGTTTTTTTTTTCTCTCATCTCTTCCTGCCCCTGTGGGAGCTGGGCCTGCTCTTCTGGTTGGGGCCTGTCAGAACCAGGAGCTCGAGACACCTCAGCCGCAGCCCTGTCCCAAGGTCGTGAGCGTGGCCTGCTGGACAGAGGAGCCTGAGTCAGCAGTGGGCCCCTTTTGTTCTTCCTTCCCCGCAGGTAGCCTCTCTTCCCCCGCCCCCGGCCACTCCTGGGATGGGGGTGTCACCGCTTTCCATTGTTTTTTATTCCTGTGGGGCTCACCCCAAAATAATGAAAGTGGCTTTGTAATTAAAAAAAGTCTCATCTACAGACAAAGAACTCAAAGACAAAAGGCTCATCTTTCATAAGTGGGGAAGGGCCCATACTTTTTGTGCCCTGGGTCATGGGGGTGCCTGGAGGGTCAACCTGCATGGGCTGGGGGAGGTTTGTGCTACGGGGAAAGGGGTGTAGTCGGAGAGCCCGGGGAACTGTGGTTGTGCAGGTTTACTCCCTTCGCTATTGTGCTTTTCGAAGACACTCAGCTTCCGCCCCTGTGTCTTTATCTCCTGGTCTCCTACATCCGCCTCATCCCAGCCAATGAAACAGTGTTGGAAGGGTGCAGGTGTGGGATGAACTCTAGGGGAACGGGGGCTACCTGGTTCTCAGGAGTCTCTTTGGGACACTTTGACCTTGGGAATCCCTTGCCCCTCTCCCCTGGGCCCCAGGTCAGTGCACCAGTTTCTCCCTGACCAATGACCAGAGTCCTCCCCAGATGACTGAATTTTCCTGGAAGGATGTTGCCAATGCCTTGTCCCTGGCCAACATGATCCTGGGGCTCTTCTCCATCTTCTGCAGCTTCTGCAAGTAGGTCTGGGGCCCAGCAAGGTCTCAGCCAAGAGCTGGAACCAAGGGCATGAGGAAAGGGGGGAGTCTAGAGAGCCAGGCGCTGAGGCATGGAGATCAAATGGGGGCAGGAGAAAGTATAGTGGGTGGGGAGTCAAAGGGCCCGGATTCTAGCTTCAGTTCTACCACTAACCTGATATGTGATCTTGGCTAGGTTATATTTCTGAGCCTTAGTTTCTCCATCTTTAAAACAAGGAGCTTGTGCTATGATCTCCATAGTTCCTTCTAGCTATAGCAGTCTAGTATGATTTTCATGAGAAAATCAAAAGGTTCTGCTTTGGTAGACTTTATATAACCCTTGGACAGGCAGGCTACCATTCAAATTTTTTGATTGTAAGTAGGAATACATGATCTGGTGGGATATTGAAAATTAGCACTGCTCTGAAAAATCGGACATGCATATGAACCCCAAAAAGTTGTAAACAAATGAAATTTCTGTAAGTTGAATCATATTTCAATGCCTTGGCATAGTGACTCTTATAGATAAATTGCTTATAATGCAAATTACATCCTCCGAATCTGTTTGAATCTCTGTAATCACAGCAGGTGACTCCTCTGGATCTGTGTCTCATCCCTAAAATAAGATGGTTTTACCTGATAATATTAGCTTGAAAACTTTATGATTCTCTAAGTGTGGGCTTTTGGAGTCATGTGAGGCATACTTGCAGCAGAAAATCCCTACCTTCTTAGTTCAGCCTGAGCTTCTCAGAGTGTGTTTTTTATGCTCTGGGGGTGGGCCCAGTTCCCTTTAAACACCTAGGGTTAGGTCTAAACAACGAAAATGCCAAGGTGGTTTGGGAACAGCTGAGGTCTGGGGGCAGGCTCTCTGGTGGCTTCTGCTGGGCAGCCCAAGCATGGCAGTCAGAGTGGAGGCTTGGGAATGGCCTCCTCGGGCAGATTTGCCGGAGGTTGTGGTGGCTGCTTTCAGAAGGTCTGGGAGCATGTTCCTGATGGAAGCACAGAATCCTTAATTTGTAGGGTCTGAAAGAGCTCTTGGTAGTCATTTATAGCATCAAAATACATTAGACAAAAACTGATAGAATGGCAAGGAGAAATTGATGAACCTACTATCATGGTTGGATATTTCAACAATCCTCTATTACAGAATCTATCAGTAATTGACAGAGCCAGAAGGCAGAAAATCAGTAAGGATATAGTTGAACTAAACGGCACCATCAATCAGCTGGGCCTAATTGATATTTATAGACTCCCTCATCCAACAACAGCAGAATACATATTCTTCTCAAGCTCAACAAAGTAGACCACATTCCAGGCTATAAGACATACCTTAACAAATTTAAAATAATAGAAACATATAAAGTATACTTTCAGATCACATGGAATTAAACTAGAAGTCAATAACAGACAGATAACTAGAAAATCCCAAAATATGTGATGGTTAAACAACACAGTTCTAAATAATATATGAATAAAACATGAAGTCTCAAGAGAAGTTAAAAAATATTTTTAACTAAAAGAAAATGAAAATACAATTTACCAAAGTTTGTGAGGTGCAGCAAAAGCAGTACTTAGAGGGGAATTTATAGTTTTAAGTGCATATACTAGGAATCTGCTCTGCAATAGACTACATCAAGAGAATTAGAATAGAACCCACAGACTGGGAGAATATCTGCAAAAGACGTATTTGATATGGGACTATAACCCAAAATATATAAAGCTTAAAACTCAATAATAAGAAAATAAACAATTTAATTTAAAGAGCCAAAGACTTTAACAGACACCTCACCAAAGAAGATAAACAGATGGCATATGAGCATAGGCAAAGACGCTCAACTTCATATGTCGTCAGGGAAATATAAATTAAAACAACAGTGAAATACTGCTACACATCTATTAGATTAGCCAGAATCCAGAATGCCGACACCACCAAATGCTAGTGAGGATATGGGGCAATAGGAAATCTCATTCATTGCTGGCAGGAATGCAAAAATGGTGCAGCCAGTTTGGAAGACAATTTAGCTGTTTCTTACAAACTAACATACTCTTACCATATGATCTAGTAATTACATTCCTTGGTATTTATTTAAATGAACTGGAAACTATGTCCACACAAAAAACTGTACTTGGATGTTTTCGATGTTTTATTTATAATTGCCAAACCATGGAAGTAACCAAGATGTCCTTCACTAAGTGATTGGATAAAAAACAAAACAAAACTCTAGTATATTCAGACAATGGAGTATTATTCAGTGCTAAAAGGAAATGAACTATTAAGCCATGAGAAAACATAGAGGGAACTTCAATGCATATTATTAAGTGAAAGAAGCCAATCTGAAAGACTACATATTCTGGAAAGGAAAACATAGAATAAAAATATCAGTGGTTGCCAGAAAAGGGGAGAGTGCGTTGCGGAGGACTTGAATAGGTGGAGCACAGAGGATTTTTCAGGACAGTGAAAATACTCTATATGATATTATAATGATGGATATGTGTCATTATGCTTTTGTCCAAATCCACTGAATATACAAATCAAGAGCAGACCCTAAGATAAACTATGGATTTTGACTGATTATGATGTGGCAATGTAGGTTCATCCTTGGTATGTACCAAGAACCAGAATGTGTACCCTTCTGGTGAGTGATGCTGATAATGGGGGAGGTTATGTATATGTGGGGGGAGGGGGATACAGGAAATCTCTGTACTTTCCTCTTAATTTTGTTGTGAACCTAAAGCTTCTCTAAAAAAGAGACTTAGAAAACATTGAAAAGAAGATCTAAAATCAGTAACCTGAGCTTCTACTGTAGGAAACTAGAAAAAGAAGAACAAATTAAATCCAAAGTAAGAGAAGAAAATAAGCAATAAAAATTAGAGCAGCACTGAAAATAAGACATTAATAGAGAAGATCCCTGGCTGGTGTGGCTCAGTGGATTGAGCGCAGGCTGTGAACCAAAGGGTCACCAGTTTGATTCCCAGTCAGGGCACAAGCCTGGGTTGTGGGCCAGGTCCCCAGTAGGGGGCGTGTGAGAGGCAACCACACATCGATGTTTCTCTCCTTCTCTTTCTCCTTCCCTTCCCCTCTCTCTAAAAATAAATAAATACAAATCTTTAAAAAGAGAGAAGAAATTAATAGAGAAAATCAATGAACCAAAAACTCGTTCTTTGAAAAGATCTATAAAATTGATACACCTGTAGCCAGGCTGATCAGGAAAAAAAAGAGAAGATACCAATTACCAGAATCAAAAATGAAAGAGGAGCCATCTCTGCTGATCCCATGGACATTAACAGTGTAATCGAAGAACATTATGAACAACTCTATGACCAGAAATTTGATAACCTAGATGAAATGGACCAATTCCTTAAAAGACAAGCTATCGAAACCCACAGTAGGAAAATCGATCATCTGAACAGGCTTATATCTATTAAAGAAATCATTTGGCACAAACCCCTTATTTTGCAGATGGAGGAACAGAGGCCTAGAGAAAGGGGGAAATGGTTTACATGAGAACTCACAGTGATGTGGTTGCAGAGGCTGGGCTAGAACCTAGGACCCATAGGCCATCGAATATGCCTGAAATTTGGAGTTGGAAGGGGACTTAGTGATTGTCAGGGGCGTTGGGAGCACTCCTTCAAAACTGTGGATTGAAAGTATGAAAGGAACGTAGGTGCATGCGTGCGTGCGTGCATGTGCATGGTGTGTAAAGCAGTGTGTATTAGAAAGGATGTGAGTGGGGGAACTTGTAGGGGTGTGCATGTGTGCACGTGTTGGTGTGCTAGAGGTGGAGTGGTGGTCCAGTGGAGACTGTGAAAGAGCTGTTCCGTTTGGGCCTGCTGGCCTGTGCTCTAGGAAATTCCACTGTGCCTCCTGGATGCTTCTGATCAGCTTCCTATTAGACATGGTTATCAGGAAAGTGACCAGACACCTCAACATCTGCTGTAAATCGGGTGAGTACTGGCCTCAGACCCCTACTCACTGACCCCGCGAGCACCCACGTCAGGTCAGCTCCATCCTGTAACACCAACAGGCCTTCACAGACACCAGTCCTGTTCACATCCCTCGTGCGCAGCAGAAGCAGCCCTCAAGTTGGAGCTGGACCCTCCACCTAGATCTAGCTCCTCTGATGGCTCACGTACTGATCTCTGGCCATCCCTGGCCTGGCTTTCAGTTTCCCTCTCTGCCCTGCATCCCTGTTCAGGGCTGACCCAGGCACTGGGAGTGGGAGTGGTGGTTGTGATGGAGGGGGTGAGGGAAAATGAAACATTACTCTGAGCGGAGCAGCTGATTGAAAATACAGTAAAATATTTCTGTGTCAGATTTTGCTTGAAGAAAGCATTCTAGAACTTATTAATTTGTATCCAGTTGCAGTCCAACCCTTGCACATTACAGGATGGATCTAAGACCGGGACAGGGGAAGACTTACCTAAGGCCACATGGTCAGTCTAAGGAAGAGCCAGAAGGAGACCAGTCTTTGATCTATAGACCACCCTGGGGGAGTAGACGTGGTTGGCATTGGGGACCTCAAACCCTGCTTGTCACCATTCCAGCACCCCCACCAGAGGAGACTAATGCGTAAGGGTAATAGTATCCCCTTACGAGTATAAGGGTACCTTCTAACCTTGGCCTTCTGGAGCAGGAGCTGAGCTCAATGACTTTGCTGTCTTCACCACCTGTGGCCTGGCCTCAGCCCTGCTCCTAGGCGTGGATGGGCCTCTGAATGGGTTCCTGGCCGTCATCTATGTGTTAGCTACTTCTTTCCGCCTGTGTTTTTATTCAGCGGGTGAGTGGAATACAGTCTTATGGCTGAACTAGGGAACCATGGAGGAGGAGGAGCCAGAAGCCTGGGGTGCAGTAACTGACTGCTCCCCTTCCTTTTGTAAAGTCCTTCTTCCTTCCTTCTCCTGTGCCCTGGACCCACTGGATGCTACAGGCTGCATTGGCAGAGCCCTGGTCTGGGGGCTGGGGGCCCTTGGTTCCTATGCAGCTATGCCCTTTTCTTGCTATGTGACCTTTGGATGACGCACATGGATTCAGACTATAGAATGAGAGGTCATGCCCCAGTTTCCCAAACAGATGGAGATACTGAGCTCCAGCCAGGGCAACTGCCTAAGACCCTAATGCAAGGGAGCACAGACGCAGACTAGCTGTCAGAGCGCCCTTCTGCAGAGGCTTCCTGGGGGCCAGGGCACACACCTGGTCCTAGCTGCCGGCTTTACCTTGGGGGTCCAATGCAAAGCCCACACATCATCTCTGTGAATAACTAAATACGTTATGGTCTGCTGCTGGCCTGAGATTAAGGGGGTTTGGAGCGTGGGGTGGGGAAAATCCAAAGGGACAAGGGCTGGCTTCATGCAGATCCCTTGAGATAAGCAGCAAATAGCTAACCCCTGTCTTTCCTTTCCTTAGCAGGCACTCCCTTCACCTACAAGGGCCTACCCTGCCCCTATGCTTCCTGTGTTTTGGCCTCCACCTCCCTTCTGACCAAAGGCAACACATTCATTCTCTCTTGCATGGCCTCGCTTATGGTTCTGTTCATGATGGACCAGAGCTACTACCCGCATGACGAAATCCTGGACTCTGAGAACTGGAAAAAAGTGGTTTATCTGGGAGGTGAGTGGGGATGGGAGAGTAGAGGGTGGGAAATACACGTCAGACAGCTTCATAAAAGCTGAGCGTACTGTTTTCTTCTTCCAGGTGTCATCATGCTGTTTTTGTCTCCATTCTCACTAACTGCTTTCTACTGCCTGATGTGGTCGCTCTCCTACATTTTCTTTCCAGACGCTCTGTGGGGCAAGGCAGTGTGTCTTAGGCTGCAGCAATTAAGAAACTAAATAGCTCTACCCATTCCTGCTGGCCTCTGTGGGGTTTGTGGCAGCCTGTTGGGCCAACCTTGCCTTATCCTCACTAAATGTTTCCCCGTTCCTGTGTTGAGCTTGTGGTAGGTGCATGTCACCTCGAACCAGAACAGCCCATAGTAGGACCAGTGACCTTCCCTTCTTCCCCTTTATTCAGGGATCTGAATCCCTTGAGGACAACAGTTGTTTATGTCAGATGGAACAGAGTTTTTTCCAAGCTCAGCTGGGGCTGTGTTTGAGTTCCAGCTCTTTTACCAGTTGGGGACCTTGGGCACTAAGGTTAATAATCCCTTGGAAAGGAGTGAAAGCCTTCAGAACCGACATAGCTGCCACCTTGGCCCTGCTGATTGTTAATTGTTGGGAACCATTCTGCCTGGTTTCGGGAGTTGTAAACCCCCCATGGCTAAGGCTGAGTGAGTGACCTTTCAGACTGTGAGCCACTAAGGAGACAAAGCTGATCTCCCTGGCAGGAGCGCTGCTTCGGCTTCATCCATAACTGGCCCCCAATGCTTGGTCGGTTAGCCAATGACGGGTAAGACTCCCTCAAGGGAGTGGTCGCCTAAGCCAGGCACGACCACTTGGAAGGCCCTCAAGGAAGGACTCAGGGGGCTGCAGTAAAGAGGGGGTGATGGACCCCCCATCCTGATATAACCTGAGTCCCCAGTCTGTCTGGGAGAAGTTTTCCTTGTCTCTTGCTTCCTGGTCCTAATCCTCTTAAGCCTGAAACTATGATGGAGGGTGGTGCAGCCCTGTGCTGGCTGGAGTGGCTCCCTGGTGATTGGGCATAAGAAAGAATTGGTAAAGTCCTGTGAAACCTGCTTTGCTAAGAGTGCTCTCATTTAAATGATAAGGGTCTGAGGAGGAAATGAGATTGTCTCCCAAAGTTTTGTAACCCTTTAGCTGACAGACCCTGACTCAGTTAAACCCTCAGAGTTCTTTGAAACGTTATCTATTGTTTGATCCTTGCCACCTAACATTGATTGATGAGCTTTACCTATATTCCTGTGTATTATGAACCTAATAAAAACCATTGAGGAAGGGGCTCTTGGGCCTTCTCCTTTGAGAGATCAGCCACCTCTCCTCCCCAAGCAGATCATGTCTTGGTAGTCTTATTTTCATCCGAGGCAGACGGATGGGGCTCTGTGGGCGGAGCCCCACCACAGGTAATTACTGCAGTGGTGGAGTGGGGCTCTGCACACTAAAACATTTTTTTCTTTTTTTTCAATTATAATTGACCTTCAATATTATATTAGTCTCAGCTGTACAGCACAGTGATTAGACATTTGTGTAACTTACAAAATGCTCCCCTGACAAGTCTACTACCCATCCCGCACTGTACACAGTTATCACAGTATTACTGTGTTCTGTGTGGTACTTTACATCCTCGTGACTATTTTGTAACTGACCCTTTGTTATCTCTTCACTTATTCTTACCCAGTCCCCAACCCCCCCCCCCCACCTGGCAATCATCTCTACATCTGCATCTGTTTCTGTTTTGTTTGTTCATTTAGTTTTTAGATTCCACATATAAGTGAAGTCCTATGGTATTTGTCCTTCTCTGTCTGACTTAATCCACTTAGTGTAATACCATCTAGGTCTGTCTACCTATGTTGTTGCAAATGATAAGATTTCGTTTTTTATGGCCAAGTAGTATTCTGTCACATGCATGTACCAGCTCTTCTCTATCCAATCGTCTCTCCATGGACACTTAGGGAGCTTCCATACCTTGGCTACTGAAACTAATGCTGCAGTGATCTTACAGACTGGCTGCATGGAGCGGCTCAAGTCACAGGATGCTCACGTGGCCCAACTTGAACGTGTATGGGTTATTGTAACTTAAAATTCTGTAATTATTTCAACAGCCAAAGCGTCTGCCTTTGCTTTGTTTGAGATTAGACACATTGGGAGCTTGAGGGCATGGTTTGGTTTCTGGGACCTTGTTTTTTCCCTAGGCTCTACAATACTGAACTCTAGATATTAAAATGCTACTTCGTGTTCTAAAATCCAAAGTGAGCAGAAATAAACAGTATTGTATGGAACCCTAAAGCTGCACTTCAAAAACAAACAAACAAACAAACAAACACATTGGCCCACTGAAAGCAGCAAACCCCCAGCATTGCCGGACCCTCTGCCTCCAGCTGGTGTGCCGAGGACTGCGGGAGCGGCCCACCCCTCCTCAGCTAGGGCACCAGAGCACCTTTTACCGCAGGTTCAACTTCTCGAAGTTTGTAGAACAACGTATGTGGAAAATATGCATTAAATCTAAAATCAGGATTTAAAAGTGGAAATCCAAAGAAGTCCACATTGCTCTGGTTAGGTACAGGAACGGAGTCCCCCTCCCCTCCTCTGTTCCTATCTCTATCACATATTTTTTCAGAGTTAGATGACCATGTCTGCATCCCACTGTATTTTAACTTCCTTCGTTTTATGCTTTTGGGTTTCCCTTGTCTGCCCATGCCTGGCTCTCAAAAGTGTTTACTTTGGAAATGAATTGATTTGGTCGTGTGTTCTAGTGAGCTATATACAAAATTACTATAACGTGGTTAAGAATATTACAAATACCCATGAGCCTGAATATTCCCATCATAAACCGATTTCTAGGCCTGACAGTCACCCCCAAATGACAAAGTAAAAGCACCTGCACTCCTGTCCCGGCTGGTGCAGGCTTACTGGTAGCCGTCCATTCACAAGTTGAGAGGACCCTGGCTTCCAGCTCTGACCCGAGCAGTGGCTCATCCGCGAGTAAAAGGCACAGGTTCACACTGTGGCTAAAAACGAGGATCAGGGATCAGGGGCCGGCAGCAGAGCTCCAGCCCCAGGAAGCAGTTCCGTCCCTCCTCCCCTCCCCTCCTGAAGGAGTAGGGGTTCCCTCTGTTCCCCTCCCCTTTCTTTCCTGTAACATTCTTTTGCTTCCACTTTTTGCAGCTAGGCACTCCCACACTAAAGTATGAGCAAATGCACATTTTACTAGTATTTTATTTGTATTTTTTGAGATTTACAGTTTCACAAGAAACAATGATTGTTCTCAAACAATAGAAAATGGTTTTTTAAAAAAGACTATTGTCTTAGAAGAATAAAACAAGTCTCTTAAGCAAGCATTGGGCCAATTCAAATGGGAGGAACCAGGGAAGCAGAAGTTTCATGTAGGAAGTTCAGATTTATCCAGTTTTAGGAATAACAGAAATGCCTTCTTGTCTAGTTCTGTAAGGCTCCCAACAGGCCATCTCAGCCTAACACTGGTAAGGAGCTCACAGACAAAGCCGCTGGGTCCCATCGTGCTCGAACTCAGGCGCTCACTCTCCAGGAGGCTGCATCTGTTTACAGAACTCATCGAACTGCTGCTGTTCCAGTTCGGTCATGACCCTGTTGAGGGCATAAATCTGAGTGGGAGAGAAAGATGTGTTAGCAACGGAGGCAGCTGCTCAAGGTGCCTTCAGACACAGCAGGCTGTGTCACTTGCCTGGGTTGCAGGCCAGTTCCCGGCAGGGGACACACGAGAGGCAACCGTACATAGATATTTCTCTCCTTCTCCCTCTTTCCTACCCTTCCCCTCTAAAGATAAATAAATAAATAAATCTTTAAAAAGAAAGTGCCGGAACCATACCAGTGAGGGAAGAGAAGTAGGTATTAACTCCATTTGGGGAATCATTAAAGAAGCAGTGAAGCAGGTCACTTAATCTGGCCAGTAAAGGACCTGTGGGATTTGAACAGGTAGAGACTAAGGAAGGGACTTGATAGGTGACAGGGTGGAAAAGGGATATTATGATTAAATAAATATAATGGGAAAGTACAGGATTAGTTCTGGAAACTTCAAGTATGCTAATATGAAGTGTATTATAGAGAGGGGTTTGGGGAGTTGGAGAAAGCAAGAAGAGTACGTCAGGGACTTACATGCCGTGTGAAGCAATCTGAACTTTATCTGACCGACTCTGGAGAGCCAGCAAAGACAGGTGTGCGGGGGAGCAACTTGATTATACCCGGGCTTTGGGAAAGATACCATGTGAGGGATGGAGTGGGGGAGGAGAGACTACAGGGCGGAGGGTGGTCTGTATCACAACGGCGAGAACGGGACCCACGGACCCAGGGCAGGCAGCGGGGTGGAGTGAACACTGCAGGAGAGGAGCCGTTCTGAGGGGAAAGGCAGGGGCTCCACCTTGCCCTCCCCTTTCCTTATTCTTGTCGTCTCAACCTGCCCACTAAAGAACAGGAACATCGTACGACTTCCCAAGTTGTGGAAGAAGAAAAATGAAGGGAAATGTTTGTGGATAGGGAAAATAAGTCGATTAATTAAAAAGACAAGAAAGGGGCAAAAAAACCTGAGAAGTGAGACACATAGAAAATCCACAATAAAAGCAGAATTAATGAAAAAGCAACCAACCAAAGGTACAAAAGAGAGGAGTACCAACACTGCAAGATGGCTCTTTGAAAATGCTAAAGCAAACCTCCGGCATAACTGATCAAGATAAAAAGGGAGTAGGCACGAACAAATACTATTAGAATTAAAAAAACCCCCACATAATTATTGATGTAAAAAAGATTACAGCAAGCCATTATGAACTTTGTGTCAATAAGTTTGAAAAGGTAAATGAAATAAATCCCCAGAAAGTAAAATGATCAAAGCTGACTAGAATAAATAGGAAAGTTGAATGATCCTATGGTCTTTTTTTCCACAAAATTTTTTTATTGTGGTAAAATCCTATAATCTTTAAGGAAAATGGAATTCCACAGTGATGAAAATAGTTACATGCAATAACACAAATGATTCTATAAAAGCATAACACTGACAGTTAAAACAGTTAAGTTTTATGTTTTATATATATTCATGTACTTTACTACAATAAAAATAAATAAATTCGAATGGTTTAAAAAATGTTGAATGAAGTCAGACTATAGCAACATACAGGGTCTGGCACAAATAACTCCTTTTTTATGACAAAATCATAAGCATGTAATTCTGTAACATAACAATATCACACTCAAGCACACCACATGACATTTTAGGTGAAATGTTCAAACTGCTGTCCATCTCATGCGAGACATTCACGTACCCTACCAACTACACTCAAGCAAGCCTTACTTCTGCCAGACCTTGTATATCAACTTCAGAAACATGCAGAACTAAACAATATATTCTGACACTACAAAATACTTAGCAGTACACACAGAAATTACAAATTAATACAAAACAGCAAGGGAGTGATTAGCACGAAATTAAGGAAATGAGGGGACTGCTAATGGGAAGGGTCAGGGACATGATCATGCTGGGGCCCAGGGAGCTTCTACGTGAGTGGTCACGGGCTTCTTCTGTAGTTGGGTGATAGATACAAAGGTGTTTGTTTTACTCATCTTGTTTAAACTGCATGTACACATTATTTAAACCTCTGCTTCATTCATTCACACTTCAATGAGAATTTGTAACTTGTGTGTTACAGTGCTACGGACTGAGAAGTTTATTAAATGGCTTCTTGGAGACCTCCAGGTCAAGGGGGACAGGCAAGGGGACAAGGGGGACAGGCAAGGGGACAAGGGGGACAGGCAAGGGGACAAGGGGGTAGGAGAAAGAGGAAAATAAGCAGATGAAGAAGAGACCCAAAAAAGCTCAGGAGGTCTGAACCAAGGAACTGAAGACTTTCAAGACGGAAGGGGTCACCCGCAGCGTCAAGTGCTGCCTCAGCTGTCAAGCGTGCCTTCTGCCCCCATCCACCCTCACATCTCTCATTCACATCTGGAATGCAGCATCCGTGCAGGATGAATGGGAGCTGTGTTTCTTCCTCCCCTAAAGGGTCTGTCACATTCCTACTTTAGGGGATTATATTCCAGGCAACACAAAACAGCCAGGCAGCTGGAGGGCAAAGTGCTTTTTGCAGGAGCGGAAGGTCAGAGACCTGTTTAGATGGCAGTCCTGCCCCTCAATCCCTCATTAACTAGGGATTCTGGTCACATAAAATGACGGTAATGCCATTTACCTCCCGACATCACAAAGTCACGTGTTTGATACTTCCCAACCTTACTGCAGGAAGGCTCTTACCAAGGTGAACACGGTGGCGACAATAATACCTGGGTAACTAACAGTAACAAGCTGGGGGTGAGGACTCCATGAGGCCATGCATATGCAGGTTGGCCCCAGGCCCGGCACATCTGAAGAGCTCAGCAAGTGCCAGCTGCTGCTAAAGTGCGAATCCAACATCGCATTTCAGCAAGTCAACACGGACACAATCAGCTGTGCCACACGGAGTCCGCACGCTGAAAGCGAGCCGCATGCTTGGAAGCATGCTGACACCTGGTAACAACCACTGCCATTCACGGAGTGCTTTCTCTGTGCCAAGCACTGTGCGAGTCCTCTCTGTATAACATTTCTGTTCCTTATAACAACCTTGTGAGGCAGGTATTATCATCTTCATTTTACCAAGGGGGGCTGAGGAACTGAGGTTCTGAGAGGACTACAGTTCGAAGGTCACATGGGCAGAACTGGGATTACGGAGGAGCTGGGAGCCCCACTAGAAGGGTGTCAATAAGGGCACCAACAATGTCCTCCACAACATCTATCTCTGCAGTATACAAAAAGGGCAGTTTCTGAGGGCTGTTTCTTAGAGCAGGCCTCAACCTGTTCACCAAAGTGCAACGCAGTAAAATTATCAGGGGCCTCAGTCCAGGTGGAGACGAGGAGGTGACGGAAACGGGGAACAATCTGTTAGAGTGCAGGTCCACAGCTCTTAGATGGTCTGCCTTGATCCAAAGGTAGATTTCAGTTGATGGGTCAACACAAACACAATGTTAAATTTATGTGTTAAGTTCACTGGATGCGTGCCCCACAAGCAGGGACTCTCCTCTGCCTTGCCCCTGCAACGGTGCCTGACACAGCTCGTAGTAGCAGCTCAGCATTTGTTTAATGAATGGGTTAGATTAATTCAATTTAAAGTCTGCCCCCTGTCAATTGATGGTAAAGAAGTGAGCAATGAGAACTCTCTTACACTGCTAATGCAGATGCAAACTTGTACAATCTATTTGAAAGCAATTTGGCAATGTCTGGTAAAATTTAAAAATATCTAGCAGGCTTATTTCTAGTTAAATATGCCCTATAGCAATTCTAGTGCAGGTGCCAAAGAGACATTTAAAAATTGTTCACTATAGCAATGTTTGTAATAGCAAAAACAAAACAATAATTTAAACGTCCATCACTGGAGGAATGGGTAAATGTACTAAAGTAGATTCATAAAACAGACTACTGTAAGCAGTGATGAGGAATTAACTAGATTGTTATATTAACATAAAATAGTTCTAAAAACATAATGTAAGCAAAATGCAAAATAAAACAAAATTTATTAATGTAAAAATTTGAACCCCAAAGAATACTGTATATTATTTATTCAAGGATATCTATCAATATATTTGAATGTAAAGGTATATTAAGAAATAGTGGTTGCTCAAGGGTAGGAGAAGAGTATAAGACAGGAAATGGACAAAGGGGACTTCAAATTTATATGTAATTTTTACTTACCTTATTTAAAAAAGGCTCCAGGCAAATATGACAAATTGTTAACCACTCCCAATCTGGGTGCTGAGTACCCAGGTGTTTGTTATATTTTCTTTTTCTGTATATTTTAATTACTCAAAAAACAAGAGAAAGGAATGAAAACTGAGGGAAAAGAGAGCAGCAAGCTTTTCCCTGCTATTAAATACTACAATAAACTGCACACGCCAGGATGTGGTTCAGCTTAGGCAGTGTGAATGGTTTAAGCTTTTGATTCACAAAGCGATGGTAAGCCTTGACTGAACAAAGGACGCAGAGCCGGGCCTCAGAGCCGGGCCTCCCCTCCCTGGTTGTGAGCTGCTGCTCTCCAGGCCAAACCCAGGACACCTGTGCTGGCGTGGCTGACGCTTGCTCTCTTTCACCCTGGCCCTTCCCTCACTCGTCCCTTCTTTCTCCTTTCTCCATTCCCTTGGGTCCCTGCCACAGGCGCTCTGTGCCAAGAGTCATCTGTGGACCTGGTACCAACTTGGCAAGTGACTCTGGGCTGTCACTTCACCATTCTGGACCTCAGCCATCATCTCTCTAAACCTGCAGGACACCTGTTTTGCCTGAAGGCAGGTGGGGCACACCATCAATAGTTCTGCCATTTCTCTATCCTCGCATTGTCTCCAGCAGACGGCGGGGTACACAGGCCCCCTCCTCAATCTCACCTCTGCTCTTTGTCTTTGCTTCAGCTCCTGCTGGGCTGACTTCTGCTTGGCCTTCTCAACTCTGCTGACAGGTTCTTTAACTTTGGACTTTTCTTTACGTGCAGGTGGATCCATGACTTGGCTTCTGAATAATTCTTAGTTCTGACCTGGATGGTCAGAAAGAGGGAAAGGAAAGGGAAGGGAAGGGGAGGGGGACAAAGGGGAAGGAGAAAAGAAAGAAAAGAGGAAAAAAGGAAAGAGAAGAACTGCCAGTCATTGGCCTAACTAATCCTCCAGCTCTGCCCCTTCCTTTGACAGGTGAGGCAGAGTGGCCAGATGCAAAGGGCGCTGCATTTGGAATAGTAAGATCTGATTCCCATTCCCCGACCCCGCTGGGCGGCCCCGGGCACATCTCCCCATGCGGAGCCTTCGTTTTCTGTCTGCAAAATGACACAATAGTTCCATTCCCTGGCCTCCTTCCAAGAGCTGATGTGAGAGGACCAAACGAGAAGACTCATGCCAAAGCGTTCCATACACCCGAGCGTGCTGTGTAACGTGGGGCTGTTATAAAGATGAGCACGCCGAGGCCCAGAGGGGCAAGCCAGCCGAAGTCTCGCAGCAGGGAGGCCGCAGCCCCGCGCTGTCTCCAGCCTTCCGGCCAGGGCTTTCCCTCCTCTGCCTTGAGGGACTGTTACGTCCCAGTCCTGCCCGCAGGCACCTCGCTCCCCCCCATCCCGGCCAGTCCACCGCCCCACCGCTCGACCCCGCCCCCTGCCGCCCGCCCCGCCCTGGGCCCAAGCCTGGCCCCGGCGGAGCCTCCCTCCCACCGTCGCCCTCTCCGGGTGCAAAATGGCGGCGAAGGCGTGCGGCCTCGGGAATCGGTACCTCCCCTGCCCAGCCTCAGGACTTTGGGTCCCCGCCGCCTCACGGACACCGTCCCACGAAGGGGATCCTCGCTCTTCCCTACCTCAGGGCCTGGAGTCCCGAGCCACCCCGCCTCGGACTGGGCGGGGCCGAGCCGGGGGCGGGGCCCGGAGCTCCGAGTCCCCGCCCCTAGGCCGCGCTGCGCGAGCGCAGAGAGCTTGTTCGACTGGCTCCCGATGGCCTTAGGGACGGGACGGGACGGGACGGGACGGGGCTGGGTGGTGTGAGTGTTAGGAGGTTTTTTCCGGGAGTATTTGATGGGACAGCTGCCAGCCTTTGAAGGGTGAGATGTGAAATCTGGGACTCAATTTCTTAATTCGAAAAGCGCGGATGGTGTTAGCTGTCTTCTTGATTTCTGATCTTATTAGGAAGATCCAGTGAGATCCTGTTTGCCACAGTACTTTGAAAAAAGGAAATTGTGAGAGAAGTATAAATAGCCAATATAGACACAGAGAAGCATTCAAGTTTACTGATAATAGTTTACAATTATTTTTACAATTACAATTTTCTAGTTATTTACAATAATTTTACAAATTTAAATAGATGGCTGGCAGTCCACGGTCTTCTCCCTGCCACCCCCGCAAAAAACCTGGCTGTTATTTTTCATTTATTAGGTTATCAAGGATTGAAGAAAATAGTAGACAGATACTTTGACAACCGAAATCCTGTTCAGTCTAACAAAAACAATATCAACAATAATAGCCACCGCTCTTCTGGGCTTTTTTATGTTCCAGGCAGTGTTCTTAGAAGAGCTTCACATTTCTTAATTCATGTATTTCTCATGATAAGTATGTATAAGAATGCACATGTATAATAATATACTATTATTATCCCCATTTTATGGATAGAGGAACAGAGACACTGAGGAGTTAAGTGATTTGTCAAAGGTCACACAGCTAGTAAGAGCCCCAGTCAGTAATTCTGCCAGGATTCTAGATAGGACAATGGCCCATCCAAAGGAAAACATGTTTAGGCCCACTACGTTAATTCTTATGGAAACAAACCATGGATGCTAAGCAGACAGGGTGTAAGCCCAGATGGACACACACGCTTTCAAAGTGTAAATTGTCACAACTTTTTGGAAATCAGTTCTACATATCAAAAGCCTTAAAAAAGAGCATAACCCCACAAAAAGACAAATACTGCATGATTCTATTTATATGAGATGTCTAAAGTACTCAAACTCTTAGAAAGTAGAATGGTGATTGTTGCCAGGAGCTAGTGGAGTGGGGGAAAGAGGGTTCTTCATTGGGCAGAGTTCTAGTTTTCCAAGATGAAAAAGTCCTGGAGATCCCTTGCACAGCAGTGTGACTATAAAAATGACTAAGACAGTAAATCTGAAGTGTCCTTCATACCAAATTAAAAAAAATATAGCATAGCCCTGCTGGACTGCTCAGCTGGTTGGAACATTGTCCTGTGTACCAAAGGGCTTCAGGTTCCATCCCTGGTCAGAGCACATACCTAGGCTGTGTTTCCATCCCAGGTCCGGGTATGTTTGAGAGGCAACTGATAGATATTTCTCTCTCATGTTGATATTTCTCTCTCTCTCTCTCTCTCTCTCTCTCTCTCTCACTCTCTTTCAAATCGATAAATGTATCCTTGAGTGAGGATTAAAAAAAATAAGAAAAAGTAAAAAAAAAGAGCATAACCTTTAATCAGCAATTCCATTTCCAAGTTAACCTAATTAAATAATCAGATAGCACTATTCCTAAGAATAAAGACTAGAAACCACTGAAATATTTATAATAGGGGCTGATTAAATAAATTGTAGAATATTTATCATGGGATTCTATGTGACCATTAAAATGACATAGAAGAGGCCCTGGCTTGTGTGGTTCAGTGGATTGAGTGCCCGCCTGCAAACCAAAGGGTCACCGGTTTGATTCTCAGTCAGGGCGCATGCTTGGGTTGCAGGCCAGGTTCCCCAGTAGGGGGTGTAGGAGAGGTAACCACACATTGATGTTTCCCTCTCTCCATCCCTTCCCCTCTCTCTAAAAATAAATGAATGAAATCTTTTTAAAAATGACATGGAAGAATATTTATTGCATAATAAAATGCTTGTATATTAAATGAAAACATTACAAAGAGGCATATATAATATAATCACAATATTTTATTGTTTCAAAATAGATTATTATATACATGTGGAAAAGAGGCTGGATGAAAACAGAGCAAAATGTAAAGCCAGATTATTATTTTTTTAAAGATTTGTATTTATTTATTTTTAGAGGGGAAGGGAAAGAGAAAGGGAGAGAAAGATCAATGTGTGGTTGCCTCTCACATGGCCCTCAATGGGGATCTGGCCTGCAACCCAGGCATATGTCCTGACTGGGAATTGAACCAGTGATCCTTTGGTTTGCAGACCTGTGCTCAATCCACTAAGCTACACCAGCCAGGGCCCAGATTATTTTAAGAGTAAGATTATTCTTATTTTCTTTGGTAACAGCAGAAAATGGCAATGGGAAATTATAGCCCCACCATGCTTTCGACATTGTTTCCACAAGGGCTGACTCTGACTAATATGTGGCTTAGAGATGAACAGCATGTTTGTGTAAGAATGCTAGGAACTGATTTCAGAAGATACAGCCCTGGCTGGTGTAGCTCAGTGGATTGAGCGCGGGCCTGCGAACCGAAGGATCGCGGTTCGATTCCCAGTCAGGGCACATGCCTGGGTTGCCAGGCTAGTTCCCGGCAGGGGACATACAAGAGGCAACCGCACATTGATGTTTCTCTCCCTCTCTCCTTCCCTTCCCCTCTAAAGATAAATAAATAAAATCTAAAAGGAAAAAAAAAAAAAAAAAAGATGTGTTAGTGATTTCTCCAAATAATCTTTAAAAAAAAAAAAAGAAGATACAGACCCTGACTTTCAGGTATCTTAGCTCTGGGAGATTTGCTGACCTTCAACCTCAGAGCCAGGATGACATGAAGCTGGGATGACGTGAACCCATGATGACTAAACCATGATAATGCACACCAGACCATCACTTGCCTTACCGGAATGGACTGTGCTAGTCTGCATGGAGAGAACTTTGCAACCCCCTCCCTTGATCTCTTTGCTCTGTTCCCCTCTCTCTCCTTATAAAAATTCTCTGCCTCCAATGAGAGGTGGAGATGGGTTTTGGGACGTGAGTCTCCCATCTTCCAGATGGCCAGTGTCTGAATAAACCTCTTTCCTTTACATCAGCGCCTGCCTCTTGAGTATCGGCTTTCCTAGCGGCAGGCAGCCAGACCTGTGTTCGGTTACAATACTTATATTTTCTTCTTTTAATCAGAAGAAAGTATAATGTTATTTTAAAAATTGTACCCAAATGCTGATTAGATTACTATTATTAATAAAAGTAACTAAGTTAGAGTCTATTCAGAAATCTTGGCATAGTAGGGGTATTTTACATTTCTGTCACATTGTACAGTTTATAAAGTTCACATAAACTCTGGAGTAGATTACAGCTTGAGACAGGGTAGGGATCGTTGGAAGGCTTTAAAGAATCAACTAAACAGACTGGATATAGGGTAAGGAGGAGTGAAAAAGTCAAACTGGAAGACTATAAAAATAGTGGAGCCACTGATAAAAGTGAAGGTTGATGAAGCTGATGAGTTGGCTTAGAAGAGGATGAGGAAAAGAATAAATTAGAGGTGTGTGTGTATGTGAGACTATAAGTATATTTTACACTTATAGATGGCAGTAGGCAAGAGCCGTCTAGGGTGTGGGGCTCCCGAAGGGCACAGATGTAGAGATAATGATTTGGGATTCTTCATCAGGAAGGCGAAGGCTGGGGCCAGGAGCGGGTGAAAGTCCCCTCCCTATTTTTCCTCCATGAGTTCATGATCTCTTTCTCTCTCTCTTTTGTGACCATTGACATACCCTTGGCCAATCTGCAAACTTCCCTGGTTGGTTAGGTCAGAGTTTACATTCATATAAGTACAGAATATTTTTGCTGTTCAGGTGTATATCATACTAAGATTACATTTACTTTAGTGAACAGATTTTTTTTTCTGGAGTAAAAAATTGCCTATTTTTAAAAATTAGCTTAATTATTTATGCATCTATTGTTACTTCCACAAGCTCTCCATTAGGACTATAAAACATCTCTTGATCTGGTCACATGAATCCAGTGACCTTTCTTTTTTTTTTAATTAATTTTAGAGAAAGGAAGGGAGGGAGAGAGAGAGAGAGAGAGAGAAAGAAAAACATTGATTTGTTGTTCTACTTATTTATGCATTCATTGGTTGCTTCCTGTATGTGCCCTGACTGGAGATTGGAGATCTTACCCAGAAACCTCGGTGTATCAGGACAGCACTCTGACCACCTGCACTACCCAGGCGGGGCCAGCAATCATTCAACATCTTTTTTACTTCTTGGAGATTCCTTTCCTTAGGTCCATTCTCCTCTCCCTCTAAACTGCAGTCTTGGCCTCACGGTCCAGTTGCTTTTCTAGGACTCCCCCTAATTACATTCTGGGGATTCCCATCTCTTCTCTCCTGTGCCAAATCCCCTGTCTCCTGAATCTTTCTATTTGTGGTTTATTCTCTCATTTTGAAGAAGCACATTCTCTAGTTAACTTCCCCAGAAGGAGTCCACAGCACGTAAAATTTTGAAACCTTGCTTGTCTAAAAAATGGCTTTGTTTTACCTTCACACTTGATTGACAGTTGGGTGGGGTACAGATTTTAGATTGGAAATCATTTTCCCTCAGAATTTTAATGGCATTGGTCCATTGTTATCTAGTTTCTCATGTGGCTAGACTCTTCAAAAGTTCAATGTGTTCTGATTTCTGCTTCCTATTTGATCTTCGTTTGTTCATTTGTTTCTGGAAGCTTTAAAGACATATATTTTCCCTTCATCCTCGGTGTTCTGAGCCTTCATAATAAGCCTTTTTTCATTCACTGTGCTAGGCACTCAGTGGCCTCTTTCAGTCAGGAAACATGTACTCTTCAATTCTGGGAAACTTTCTCAGTGACGGATTCCTTTGTTTTTATTTTTAAGAATCTTTTCTCTTTCATTTTCATTGTTTGGTCTTATGTATTCTATTTTCTAAAGGATTTTCCTGAACTTTATTTTCTAGTTCTTCTATTTTTTTCCATTTCTGATATAGAAATTTAATTTCCAAGAGTTTTTCCTGGTTTCTTGACTTTTCTTTTGGTAGCATCTTGCTATTTGTTGTAGATTCAGTTTCTTCTCTAATTTCACATTTTTAAAGATATTGATGGTCATTTTCAGCCATTTTCTTCCATATTCTATATTGTCTTTGCTGTTTATTTTGGTCTCTGACTTTCAAGTTGGAGGCTTTTCTCAGACAATAATAACAACTACCGTTTATTGGGTGTCAAGCACTGTTCTAAGTATTTTACAGGTTTTAGCTACTTTATTCTTATACCAACCCAGTGAGGTACCTACCATACTTATCTTCAATTTACCAATAAGGAAAATGAGACACAGAAGGTTAAGGCTCTTGTCCAGGTCACACAGCGTAGAAGTGAACCTGAATCTAATTAAACCTCTAGCTTTCCAGTTTGTAGGAAATATGAGGGATAGAGAATAAATTAAATGATACCACAAGAAAGCCCTCAGGCAAATCTAGAATATGGGATATTGCACAAATTACCCAGTTTTACCAACAATCAAAGGTATAAGAAAAAAAATTTAAAGAAAGGCAGAGGGATTAGTATGAAATAAAAACACTTAAGAAACTTAACCAAAAAATGTGATGTGTGCACTTTGCTTGGATCCGGATATAAACAAACCACGTCCAAAAAGACCTTTGACCCTGTTGAAAACATGCAAACATAGAATGGTTATTCAATAATATGAAGGAATTACTGTTAATTTTGATAGGCAAGGTAATGGTGTGATGTATATAGGTGTGTGTGTGTGCAGGGACCTTAAAAATTATTGTTTTTGAAGCATCAATGAAAATGTCACATGATAAAAAGGGCAGATAATGGCTTAGTATTATAATGAAGGGAATGATCCTGGGGGGGCCTTCTGAAAAGGTGTCAGGGGCTCCCAGAATTCATAGACCACACATTGCGAACTGCTGCCCCAGGGAAATTCTTGCATATGTGGACCAGGAAACGTATATCAAGAATGTTCATAGCAGCACCGTTTGTAAAAGCAAAAGCTCAGAAACAACCCACATTTTTATCATCAAGGGAACGGACAATGTGTTGGTATATTTGTGCAATGGTCCATCACACAGCAGTGGATGAATGTCCTGCAGCTCTGTGGACCCGTCTGGATGAATTTCAGTGTCTTAACTTGTACTCCACCCAAAGCAGAGTGGGAGACAAGTCTTTCCATGTTTAGGAGGTGATCCCAGGGATCAGAAATGGCGGGGGTGGGGGGGCGGTAAGAAGGAAAGGAAGGAAAACCAATAAAATATGCATCACTGAGCTACTGAGGACTGTGGGCTACTGTGCTCATTCCCGCTGGGAACCCTCTGGGAATCGTGATGAATACAGTTCAGAACCAACTCTCTGAAGTGCGAGGTCAGAGCATTTTCCACCAGCTCTGGTCACTGCAGATTGATCCCCTGAGGTATTAACTTGCCTGAACTCCTGGGCTGCACGCAGGCCAAACAGCCATCTCAAGCGTTGTAGCCTTTGGGGTGGCATGGTGGCAGCTTGCATGCAAGTGTCAGCTACTTTGAAATCGAGTAGGTTGAGGGGACATAGTTTGGGCCACCACAGGTGACAGCTGGATTCAGGAAATAATGTTGAGTAAAAAAGAAAATTAAAGAGAAGTATGTACAGTGTGCTCCATTTTTATGATGTTCAAAAATACATGAAACAAGATGGCAGCATAGGCAGATATGGTTTGCCTCTTCACACAGTGCATCAAAATGACAACTAAAATATAGAACAACCACCACTCAGAACCGTCAGAAATCGAACTGAATGGAAGTCTGACAACTACGGACTTAAAGAAACCCCATCCGTCCTGACTGGTCGGAGGGGCACAGGCACAGAACAGGCTGATCCCACACCCATGTGTGGTGGATAAAAATTTTGGAGGGATACCCTGGGAGCAAGGAGTCCCAGCCCCCGAACCAGGACAACCCAGGGTTCCAGTGCCAGGAAGATAAGTCCCCACAATTTCTGGCTGCAAAACCCAGCAGGGATTGAGTCGGTGGAAGAAACTGCTGGAACCCCAAGCAGTTCCTCTTAAAGAACCCACATATGGACTCACCTACTCAGACTCACTCCCTCTGAGCTCCAGCAGCAGAGTAGCAGCTTGAAAGGCACCAGTGGTATACAGGGAGGAAATGAAGTGTCTGGCATCAAGTTGACAGAAGCCATTGTCCCTTTTCTAAACCCTCCTACTACAGAGCCAGCAAGCTGATGCCATAAATGACATTCCATCAACCTAACACTGTTTGATCTGCTTCGGAGATCCCCAGAGATTCTGCTCCACCCAAATTATGGGCCCACCCAAACTGCTTTCCCATATGAATGGCTGGTGTTGGCCTGTGTTTCACAACTCCTAAATCCTATCAAACAAGCAACAGCTGGCCTCAGTGAGTCCCAGGCCTGGCACTAGCAGTAGCCAGCCTAGATTCACAGCTTGGTTTTGCCTGGGAAACTCTAAGCCCAGCACAAGTAGCAGCCATTCATCTTGCTTTATAGCTCAGGCAGGGTGGCCCAAGGCAAAACACAGGTGGGGGCTGACCTTGGCCTGCATGACCTGGAGAACCCCAGGGCCAGCACACCTAAGTGGACAGCTACAGACCATGTTGGAGCACCACCACCCTGCCCCTGCACAGCTGATTCTTCATAGAGGGCAGAGGTTGCTGTTAAGTAGTCAGAGTCAAAACTTGCAGCAGACTGGCCTGGGTAAATCCCTCCCATTGATCTTTCAACAGCAACCAAGGCTCAACTACAATAGGAGGTTGTACTCAGGCCACAAAAAGGGCTCACCTTGAGTACCCAGCATGAGTGATAGGGGAGGCTGTGCCACTGGACCCTACATGATATCTACATTAGGCCACACTACCAAGACACAGACTCAAAGCAGCTCTATCTAATACATAGAAACAAATACAGGGAGGCTGCAAAAATGAGGAGACAAAGAAACATGTCCTAAATGAAAGAACAAATAAAACTCCAGAAGAAGAGCTAAACAAAATGGAGATAAGCAATCTCTCAGACGCAGAGTTCAAAACACTGGTTATAAGGATGTTCAAGGCACTTAGTGAAGACCTTAACAGCATAAAAAAGATCTAGCTAGAAACAAAGAATATAGTAATTAAAATAAAGAACAATTTCAGGGAAACAACAGTAGCGTGGATGAAGCTGAGAATTAAATCAATGATATGGAATATAAGGAAGCAAAAACAACCAATCAGAACAAGAAGAAATAAGAATACAAAAACATGAGAATAGTGTAAGCAGCCTCTGGGACAACTTCAAGTGGTCCATCATTCGCATCATGGAGGTGCCAGAAGGAGAAGAGAAAGAACAAGAAATTGGAAATCTATTGGAAATATAATGAAAGAAAACTTCCCTAATTCGGTGAAGGAAATAGACTTGCAAGTCCAGGAAGGACAGAGTTCCAAACAAGATGAATACAAAGAAGCCCACTCTAAGACACATCATAGTTAAAATGCCAAAAGTTAAAGATAAAGAGAGAATCTTAAGAGCAGCAAGAGAAAAGAAGTTAGTTACTTACAAGTGAGTTCCCATAGGACTGTCAGCTGATTTCTTAAGAAACTTTGCAGGCTAGGAGGTATTGGCAAGAAATATTAAAAGTCATGAAAAACAGGGACCTATAGCCAAGATTGCTCTACCCAGCAAAGATATCATTTAGAATCAAAGGGTAGATAAAGAGCTTCCCAGATAAGAAAAAACTAAAGGAGTTCATCATCAGCAAACCATTATTATATGAAATGTTAAAGGGACTTATTTAAGAAAAAGAAGAAGATCAAGACTATGAACAATGAAATGGTGATAAATACTTATCTCTCAACAATTGAATCTAAAAATCAAACTAAGCAAACAAGAAGAACAGAGTCAGAATCATGGATATGGAGAGTGTTTTGATGGTTGTCAGATGGGAGGGTGGTGTGGGGGAGTGGGTGTAGAGGTGAGGGGAATAAGAAATACAAATAGGTAGTTACAGAATAGCCATGGGAATGTAAAGTACAGTATAGGAAATGGAGTAGCCAAAAAATGTATGTGCATGACCTGTGGACATGAACAATGGTGTGGGGACTGCCTGAGATAGTGGGGGTGCTGGGTGAAAGAGGGGCAAAGAGGGGAAAATCAGGACAACTCTAACAGCATAATCAATAAAACATAATTTTAAAAAATACATAAAAGTGTATGCATTGGGGTTTCCCCTATATATTTTTTACTATTTAAAAATAAGTAATATGTACTCCTTGGAAAAACCATGAAGAGTAAAAATAAAATTTCTCTTCTGTCTCTTTCCTCTCATCAACTTCAATGCCTTTTCCAGAAATAACTGTTGTTTAAATTTATATTTTATTTAAGCATAGTTGGTATACGATCTTATATTGGTTATATTAGTTCTAGGTGAACGACATAGTGATTTGACATTTTTATACCTTACAGTGTGATCACCCCCCCCCCATTCTGGTGTCACCAGATGGGACAGGTGTGGTGAGTCTCACCTGCCACAGGTAGGCTCACCACAGTATCACTGCCTGTATTCCCCTTCGCCTTTGCACCCACCCTTTCACATCATGCACCCCCTTGCGGTGACCATCCCTGTGGTCTCTGTTTCTATGAGTCTGCTTTAGTTTTGCTTGTTTCGTTTTTCTAGTGCATTGTTAAGGATATCATTATGGATGTTATGAATAAACGGTTGTGAGTATTATGAAAGCTGTCAAGACAGGCAGGAAAGGGTTCATCACGAGTTGGTAGAAAGTGAGCAAGTGCTTGTCGGAAAGCACACATCAGGGTGTAGCTGGAGATAAAAGTAGTGAGTTAAAGAAGGTGGCTAATTGGTGGCTGGCTTTGAAAGCAGCCTACAGTTTTACTCAGATTTGGAGAGTAAATGGGAGCAAGCTATTCAGAAAGGGTCATGTCGGATCAAAATGTATGAAAGGGAATTGCTCTGCAGTTCGCTTGGGAGGGAAAGGGTGCTGAGGGCCAAGGGTCCTTCACACCCAGTGGCACTTGGCGTTTCCCTCCTTTTTTTAGGGAGGCTCCTCTTTGCTCTGTTCCTTTATCAGGGGCAGACAGGCAGGGTGTGGCTTGTTGATGTGTAGGGACAGCTAGAAGGAAGTGTAGGGGACAGACAGAGGGAGCCCTTGGCTGAAGGCTGCGGCATTAGAATAAAAGATGAACTTTTCCCGGACTCACCTCGAGAGCCCTTCCTGATCCTTCTGCCTAATGCCTGATCTCCCTGAATGGACCGAGGGAGTGTCCACAGATTGGAGACTCCGGCTCCGATGAACAAAGGGCCCCTGATTCTTAAGGAGGTAAGTCCCCCTTCCTCTCCTCTCTTCATTCTTTTTAGTCTTTTAACTTTCTCAGGACGCTCAGGTTCATTGGAGAAACTATCCCCTTTCTCCTTATTTATGAGAACATTTTAAAGGACAAAATGAGGCAATGGGAAATGAGCACAGAAGCGGGTGAGTGACAAGGGGACTGGATGGGTTTTTTTCTAATGACGAGTTTCGGTATTATCGTCATCATTATTGATTAATATTACAGCTATCATTTACCCAGCCCTTACTGTTTTCCAGGTCCTGGGCTTTGTGCTTTCAGACTGATCACTTGCAGATTTGCAGGGTTTTCTTAAGTTGCCTGGAGTGGCCAAGGGAACTTCTCTTGCAGTGTTTTCCCCACTCCTAGAAGTACCCACTGTTTAAGATCTACATTCTTGCCTTTTTCTAAGCATCTTCTCCCTAAATTGTATCATACTATCCAGAGCTTTTTAAAGTTATTGTTTGGGTTACAGTGAACATTTTCCATTGCTCTTTAAGATGGTTCTATCGTGTGACTATGAGATGCTACATAGTATTTCATCACAAGAATGTGCAATTAATCGTTCCCATTTTAACGAACTTTTAGGTTGTTTTCAATTTTTCCTTTTTGTAAATAATTTTGTGATGAGCATCCTCACCATCGAATCATTGTGCACTTCCTTATTCATTTCATAAGATTCTTTTCTGGAAGTAAAATTGCTGGATTAAAACTTTTGCATATTTGTAAATAGTTTGATACTTATTGCTCAATTATCCTTGTGAAAGTTGTTCAGCAATGGGCAAGAGAGCCATTTTGCCCACATGTATGATAACTCTGGGTATTATTTTTTCTAATATTTGATAATATGAAAGAAGACAGAATCATATCTGACTGCATTTCTCTGATGACTAGTGAGTAAAAGTCCTCTTTCGATGTCATCCTCTCCCGGGCTAGTTTGCTCCATTGTCTGCTTACCATCAATCAGTAACTTGATAACGTGCTTCAGGTAGACTCCTCTGCTAAAGCCGCCTCAGTCGCCCTCATTACACAGAGTGGCAATCTGATGGGAGGACTTCATTTGCCTTTTTATTCTTAGAACCTGGCACAAATCATTTCACATGTATTTTCTACGCATCCTTACTGTAGCCCTGTCTACAATGTAGGTGCTGCTGTTGTGTTCATTTCTTTCTTTCTTTTTTCTTTTTTTACAGTTTTCTGTCTTTTACCCCGCCCCCAGCCCACCACCCCATCCCTCCCCACCTTCCTCCCATTTCCACCCCCCATAGTTTTTGTCCATGAGTCCTTTATACTTGTTGCTCTAAACTGTTCCCCTTTTCCCCTGAAATTCCCTCCCCTCCCCCTCTGGTCACTGTCAGACTGTTCTCAGTTGCATTGTCTTTGGTTATATTATGCTTGTTTGTTTATTTTGTTGATTAGGTTCCTGTTAAAGGTGAGATTATATGGTATTTGTCTTTCACTGCCTGGCTTATTTCGCTTAGCATGATGCTCTCCAATTCCATCCATGCTGTCACAAAGGGTAGGAGCTCCTTCTTTCTTTCTGCTGCATAGAATTCCATTGTGTAAATGTACCACAGTTTTTTGATCCATTCATGAGTTCATTTCATGTGTGAATGAGAGGAGGCTGAAGGAGTAAACTAGACAGTCTAAGGTCACATAACCAGGTAATGGCAGAGCCAGGGCTTGGCCCCAGACTGACTTTAGATCCCATCCTCTTGAAGAGTTAGTCAACAAGCTGAATTTAGAAGACAGGGCCATGGTCGGGGAGGGCTCCTCTCATTTGATTTCAGGCAGCCCCAGTTCCGTTTGGAGCTGTGTGTCATTCTGGCCATGTCTACCCAGGGTGTGTTACAGAAGCACCTTTTAATTGAGTGTCTGGAGGACTGGGGTAACTCCAGGGGATCCTGGGCCCTGCCTGCTCTCACCTTCAAAGAAAAGACAGATTTTCTCATTTACCTAGTATCTCCTGTTCAGTTTCTGAGTAGCTGACAACCTGCAGAAAAATGGATGGGATCAAGGAAAAAAAAAAGTCCTAACTGCATCCTAACCTCACTGTGTCCTAGTGTTATGGTGCCATTTGCAACATTGGGGGATTAGAGGACTGAACCATATGCATCAGGATTAGAAAACAAAAACGACCCCAAACCAGTGTGCTGTTGGCCACAAGGAAAACAGCCCTGGAAACGTGTTCAAAGCCTATGTCCTTCTTCAGTTTCTCAGCCTCTTGTTGACAGACCCACCTCCTTCAACTCCCATCTTTGCCCTGTTCCAAGACCTTTAAGGACCCGGCCTGATAACTTTTACAAAGACCTCCATCTTTGGAAAAGATTTGCAGTCTTGGAGAGAATTTAGGAGATGATCTCTCCCTTGAGTGTTTTTACATTTAAACTTCTTCCCAATGGTGGCATGGAAGATTAGTTTCCTGCCGTGGGAATTTCAGGCAGTCGGGTAGGTGGGGAGCCCTTTGGGGTCTCTCTGTAGTGAATGCACTCAGGGCCCCACGCCTCTCAGGGGCCACAGCTCATTTACTGAGCATGCGTTCTGCCAGACATTGGTGGCAAGTGCTTCACATGCCTTTGAACCCTCTTTAAAAAAAAGATGTTATTTATTCATTTTTAGAGAGAAGGGGAGAGAAGGAGAAAGAGAGGGAGAGAAACAGCAATGTGTGGTTGCCTCTCACATGCCACCTACTGGGGACCTGGCCTGCAAACCAGGCATGTGCCCTGAATGGGAATTGAACTGGTGACCCTTTGGTTTGCAATCCGAGTTCAATCCACTGAGCCGCACTATCCAGGGCTGAACTCTCTTTGAACCCTCACAGTCCCTGTGAAGATGGTTCCTCATTTATAGACTTGGAGGTCCCCAGACTTATACAACTTTCCAGGGACACAGAGCTAGTGTAGCACCTGGGTGAGCTGAGACTTGAACCCAGGTCTTTCTAACTCCAGACCCTGAGTTTGTAGGATCATTGCCTTCAGGATGAAATGAAGGGACCTCGCTGCCTTGGTTTGCTCTTTCTTGAGAGTCAAAATGAAAAGGCAGTCAGGGAAGAGCTCCAGGGCCCACTGTGGGTGGACCATTGGCCTGTAGCATTTCCCAAGTCTGGCCTGGGGCATTAAATGCAAAAGGAGGCCAGTACTCCCGTGCTTACCAGGTTAGTTCCAGGTATAAGTTCTCAGCCTTCCAGACTCTTGCCTGTGCCTTCTAGGGCACACTCAGTGTCTCACCCTCAGTCCACACCCACCTCATCTGCGCCATCATCCTCACTCACAGAATTTACAGGCTCAACCATGACGCCAGCCTCTGTGTTCAGCACTTTCCTCCTTCAATGCTCACAAAAATCCTGCAGGGAGGCACATCCTTTAAATAACCATTTTAAAGATGGAGAATGAGTCTCAGGGAAGTTGAATCACAATGTTACACGGAGTAAGTAGCAGAGCCGGGATTTGAACACGGGTCTGCGTGATTCCTGAGCGCCTGCTCCGCAGCCTCCACCTCCGCCCCACCCCCTAGGTTGTACACTTCCTCGCACCTAGCTCACCGACCTCTCTGGTGTCTCCCTGTCTGTCCTCCTAGTTCAAATGGAGACAGCAAGTTCCTCTGGCTCTTGGCACTCCAGCTGCCTCATCGCACTCGTCGTCCTCCAGCTGCCCCTACACCTGTCAGGTAGGAGTCCCTGCCTCTTCCTGCCGGGGCGTCTGAGCCAGGAGTCCCAAGAATAAGGAGGCCTGGCGACAGGCTTTCTTTCTTCTGGGGTTCTGCTCTAACTCCAGTGCTTTCCAATGACCCTCTCAGGCTCGCTCCTTCCCCAAGATATCCCCTTCATCCTCTGCCAAGCTCTCGCTCTCCCATCCCTCACAGACTGCGTTGTCCCTTTTTTGTCTTCACGGCACAGGGGACTCCGACAAGCTCCCTCTGGCCCCGCTAGGGGGCACAGCCAGGCTGCCCTGTCCCCTCACCCTGTGGTCGGCCAAGGACATCACCGAGGTGCGCTGGCTGCGGAGCCCGACTCCCGGGCCCGCCCAGGTTGTTCACCTGTCCCGGAAGGCGGGAGACCGCCAGGAAGATGTGGTGCCGGAGTATAAGGGGAGGACGGCGCTGGTGGAAGACGGCGACGAGGCAAGTGTGGCATTGGAGATCCGCGACGTCCGGCTGGAGGACCGAGGGCCGTACCGATGTCGGGTCCAGATTGGGAACTTGAGTCGAGAGGGCACCGTGAATCTGCAGGTTGCAGGTTAGTCATTTTTCAAAGGGGAGTGGATTATGGGACGCCGTTACCGGTAGGGGTGGGTTTGGAGAGGTACTAGGTTGCAGTCAGAGACCGCCTCGTGGCTTTGGGAGACGCAGGGCGGGGCGGGGAGAAGGCAAGCATTCAAGTGCGTTTAGCAGCCCGACCCCTGCTCACCCCGGGCGGCCGTGGCACCGAGGAGAGGGCTCTGGCCAGGACCAGGCTCTTGCCTGGACCAGGCTCTTGCCTAGGCGCTGCCAGGCAGCTTTCCTTTCCAGTTCTAGGCTCCGACCCTTACATCCATGTGAAGGGCTACGACGCTGGATGGATCCAGCTGGTGTGCAGGTCGGTGGGATGGTTCCCAAGGCCTTGGGCCGAGTGGAGAGACCCTCAAGGCAAGGTGCTTCCATCTGAGACCGAGACTTCTTCCCTGGACAAAGCTGGGCTCTTCCAAACAGCGATATCCAGCAAAGTCAAGGACAGCACCGTGGGCAGTGTGTCCTGCACCATCCGCAACGTGGCCCTTGGCCAAGAGAAGACCGCAGCCATGGTCATGGCAGGTAAAGGCTGGGGCAGCAAACAGGTTCAAAGGCCCTGGTGGGTCCAGAGAAAACTCTGACCGTAGCGGAAACTTTATAAAGAACTTTGTAATTTTTTCAGTACTAAGAATAACACGTTTACTGTAGAAAACTTTAACAATACAGAATATTTAAAGAAACGACAACAAAAAGGCCTCTCATAAACTGGAGAGACCTGCTGCTAACATTTGAGGCATTTCTTTCAGGAATTTCTTTCATGCATGTATCTCTGAGTGTGCGTGTTATGTACATGCATTCTTCTGCTGAGGGCGATCTCCCCCCTCCACTTACAAGGCTGTGAGCATTTTTGCCCATGTCCTTAAGTAGTTCTCTGCAACATGATTTTTAAGGGCTGCATAGTAGTTCATTGTGTGGGTACAGCATAATAAAATTAGTCAAAGTCCTGGTTTTTTAGAACCGATTTTAGTTATTTTTAGAGAGAGGGGAAGGGAGGGACAGAGAGAAGGAGAGAAACATCGATGTGACAGACAAACGTCAATCGGTTGCCTCTTGAACGCGCCCCGACCAGGGACCGAACCCACCACGCAGGCACAAACCAGCGACCTTTCACTCTCCTGGGCAACGCCCAGCAGCTGAGCCACACTGGCCGAGGCTCGAAGCCCTGTTTCCTGACATCGGGATAGTTTCAGTTTTTCCTCTAACAGTGCAGTGAGCATCACTACACGTAATTTGGGAAATGATTTGGATTATTTTCTTAGAATATGTTTCCAGAAGTAGAATTTATGGGTCAAAGGGTTATAAGCCTTTGAAAGACCCTTGAAATGCAGCGGTGTGGCAGAGAAGGCTGGTTTTAGAGCCGAGAAAGATCGTGTGGCCTGGGGTCCCCGCTGAGGAGTGATGTGGACCTCTGCGCGTCCCTTTCTTCTTTTCTCTCCGTCCCCTCCCCTCTCTTCCTACTGCCACTGCCTTTCACTAGTGCTAAGCACTTCACATGCTCCTCTCTTCACACCTCCCAACAGCCCAGCGGGACTGGGATCATTATCGTCCGGTTTCACAGAGGCTTGATCGCCTGCCTGCGGTCCCATGGGGGATGAGCGAGGACTCACACCCTGCATAGGCACTTGTCATAGCTCCTCTGACCTTTTTTTCTTCTCCATTTCTTCTTTCCTTTCTCCTGCCTCGGCTTTAGGCCTGTAGCTGTAGGCCCACAGAAATCGTTTTGCCCCCCGCTGACATGGCTCAGGGCAAAGGGGTTACTGATTGCAGATCCACAGCAGAGTGAGGGCTCGAAACGCGAGCAGGTGGCGCTCGTGAGGAGACTGTAGGTGATCGCTGAGCAAGCACCTCCAGTTCTTCAAAGAACTTGGATTATTCTTCCATTGAATTACAGAGCAGGGTGCGGTTGTGATCGGGAAGCTGAGTTTAACCCACTGTCTTTAGGCAGGACCATCAAAACCACTCCTGAGAGATGAACATGTCGCTTTAAAGTCATCCCTGAGTTATCCAGGGTTTGAGTTACTGAGAGAAGCCAAGAGCCTCACCAGCCTTGGCTGGAAGTCTCTCCCTAGAGGCGACAGAGACAGTTGGGACGTGCCTGAGCCATCTTCCATCTGAGGTGGCCAGGAAGAAGCTCTGAGGCATCCGGTGAGGGTGGTCGTTGGTGGTTCCATTCCAGCCCCATCTCCAGGGAGGATCTCCTCCTCAGAAGTGGCTCTCGCTGTGACCCTGCCTGTCCTGGGGCTTCTCATTGTGGTGGGCATTTGCTTGATCTGGAAGCAAAGAAGATCAAAAGGTAACTAAGTGTAAGGGGGTGGACGGGGGCGGAGCGGTGGCAGGAAGTGGGACTGTGGCTTCTCTGGGAAAAGGCTGGGGGGAAGGAGACACAGATGTGATGGTACAGGTTGGAGACCCTGAGAACCGACGGGGTGGAAACTGGCAGAGCCCTGCTCTGGGCCTCATGTTGCAGAGAAGATCACAGAATCTGCAGAAAGCCCCTGGGAAGAGCTGTGAATTCCCACCTTTTGAGAAATTAAAAAGAGCTGATCATGCCAGCCTTCTAATTAATTAAAAAATCCAATTCTATCCATTGGATAAAACCCTCATAAATATGATTGCATTCTGCAGGATCTCAGGGTTGTATGGTGCCCTGAAAGACACATAATCCAACATCCCTTTCCTTACCTAATGGTTGAAAGACCCTCAGTTCTTTCAAACCCTCAGTCGCACATCAGCAGTGACAAGGAGCCAAGCCCTCCTCAGGCAGGCTGCTGTCCTCGGACAACGCTGCCTGTTAGAAAAAGCCCTTCCTTAAGCTGAGCTGACATGTCTCTCTCTCTCCGCCTTCCAGAGAAGCTTCTGTATGAACAGGCGATGGAGGTAGGTGAGTGTCCTGGAATGGGGGGGATGTTTCTGCGTTTTACTCATTTTTGTGCCTCCAGTGCCCACTAATCTAAACTGTGTACCTGAAAATCCCCATGGCTGCTATTTTTGGTGGCGGCAGTGATGTGGGTTCTACACCTGTCGTTTCCAGGCTGTGCCGACTCTGATTTGTAACAGCTTGCCTTTCGGTGTGTTTGATGATTTTTGTCTGTGGACTCGTTGCTTGATCTTATTCTGTGGGAGTCATGTAGATTAAACATGGGAGAAGCTTTTATTCATTCAACAAATAATTGATAATTGTGCACGAAAGTGCCCTGGGCCACACTGAATGCCGGGGGTAAAATGGTGAGTAAAAGCAGTCAGTCTTTGCTCTCCGGGAGCTCGAATTCCAGCCGGGGAGGTGTAGGTGAGTTAAATAATTGCACAGACAGAGGTGAGAGTACAGCGGTACAAATGCCGCAGATGGAAGCTCAGGGAGCTGTGAAGATTATGAGCAGGAGGAGCCAACCAAGCTTCAGGGACAGAAGAGGAGTCCGCGGAGGAAGTGATGTTTGGTCTGGAGGACGGACCAGCAGGGGGAAGAGGGAACAGAAAACTATCCGCAGCAGGAAGAACAGCTTGAGAAAGAAACACAGCGCAGAAGGGAGGGGAAAGGTGACTGGAGGAGCCTGCGCAGTCAGACAGGGGCCCGGCGGCCTGAGGCCTTGTGGGTCATGTGAAGGACTTTCGTCTTTCTCCTCGGGGCAGTCGTAAAGAAGTGAGTGGGATGGATGTCTCCATTAGAATTGTGCTCCGGGAAGCTCTCGCTGCCTGCAGAAGGCACCAGAACTAGCAAGACAGGATTGGGGGCAATTCGGGCTACTGGTTCTGCCACCCAGATGAACGATGATGAGGGCCTGGATCAGGGAGGTGGAGGTGGTGACGGAAGTGGACAGGTTCAAGAGCAGGTGAAATCAGTAGGAATCAGGGACCTTCAAGGTAATGGCGTAGAATCTCATTTTTTAAAAACTTTTCTCCCTCTAGAAAATCTTCTCTCAGACCATGCCAAAGAAAAAGGTAATTACATGTATAGAATAAAGGTAGGGAATAAATAACATATTCGCTCTCCTTTTATACAAATGCTGACAGTCTATTATCATACATACATTATACAGGTACACACACACATCCTCCATTCATATTATTGGAATTTACCTTCCAGTCTGAAGGGGTTGTGGGGTTGGTGGCCATGGGTGAGGGGATGCTCGTGGTAGAAATTCATAGGTCTCAATTATCACGAGCTCCCTTTATCAGCCTTTCCACCAGTCATCTAAAAAGGAAGATCTGTATTTTATTGAAAAACATGTGAATGTGCCCATCTGGGATGTATGAGAATCTCAAGGATCTGTACAACCTTCGCATTTGGAAAGGTGGTGGGATACGGTGGGAGCGTGGCAGGCTCCGGGGTGCTCAGAGCACTGGTCCGCCTTGGATGTGTCACTTCGCTGCTGTGAGCTCTGGTTTCCTCATCCGTAAAACGGGGATGACGAATCCCCTCACCCGATTTTTTTCAGAATTAAAAGAGACAGCTTAAAAAAATCCTATCACAGTGCCTGGAACTCCGTTCCCTTATTGCCATTTCGTCTTCATTAATTGCATATCTGCTCTGGGCCACGGAGGGTAGAAGTTAGGTGCCTAAGGTATAAAAAATAGGCAGGGTTCCTGCACTTTGACAGTCTAGCTGGAAACAGGTCACTGGCTCAGAAACGGTTCCACAGGCAGTGATGTGGGCATCTCCTCCCAGTGGGTGACAGTGCGGGCGTGCGCCCTGCGGGGGCCCTGTGGCTGTTCTGTCCAAGGGCAGAGGCACAGCATGTGCCGTGCCGTGGTGAAGGCCTCCGACTGGGAGTCAGACAGATGTGGGCTCGAATCCTGCCTTCTTGGCCACTTACTAACTGGATGACCTGGGCAAATTTCCATGGCCCCCTGAGCCTCGGACCACCACTCTGGAGAATGTGAATAATTATTACATGCACCTCACATTGTCAAGAGGATTCAGTGCCTACCTCATTATGAGAATTAGACAATAAATAGAGGCTCTTAGTAATGGAAATATAATATGTCTATATTATCTATAAATAATATAAACAATATTATACTTAACATTATATAACTATAATATTGGTTATTATAGTTATATAACTATAATATTGGTTATTATAGTTATATAACTATAATATTGGTTATTATAGTTATATAACTATAATATTGGTTATTATAGTTATATAACTATAATATTGGTTATTATAGTTATATAACTATAATATTGGTTATTATAGTTATATAACTATAATATTAGTTATATTAATAACATTAACATAAACATAAACCATGAGCTCCTTAGGGGCCATGTCATATTTAGCTTCACGGCCCCAATGCCAAACGCCTAACACACGCCCAGCCCTTAGCACGGGCCTGACAGTGGATTCAAATGTGTAACTTCAGTTCTCTGCCAGGGCCAACGCTAGGGAAAATGTGGACTGGATGGCCCCTCTGGAGAAGCCACAGGTACTCCCCTGAAGCATGCGAAGCCTTCACACATGTTTCCAAACCATCTGGAACCTCCAAGTCTGTGAATCTCTCCACAGGACTTCAGGGGAGTTACTGTAGAGGGTAGTAAAGCCGTGCCCACAAGTCAGTGCTCGGCCTCCACTGTGGGTATTGTAAACAGGAGGTAATGAAAAGGCAGCAAGACATACACTCGTGTACACATGGTTGCAGACACACGGAAACACTCATGTAGACAGCGGAAGTGAGAGCAGACGAAAAGGAAGGGCAGAGGTGTGACGGCTCTAGCAGCTGATAGGAACATCACCCTTTCCCTGTGGGGGACGGAGGGCCAAGCCTTCCCGGGCTCAGGGACAAAGCAGAGCATCTGCTCACTTGTGCCTTTTTCTGTTTGTTTTTTTTTTAGGAAGGCTCCATAAAGCCCTCAGTAAGTTCTCATCCGTGACACAGACGTACTTCCAACATCTTTGCTTCAGGATGGGTGTCTCAGTTTTACTTCCTGAGGCGGAAGAGACGAGGGTGGGAGGGGGTGGGGGGGTGGGGGTGGGCAGGGTACTTCAAATTGTAGGGTTGGAGATTTCTCGGCTCTCAATGGTCTCTTTTCTCAAATATTCCCTGCTTCCCTCTCCTGTACAACAGCTACCTAGTCTCTAAATGGGAACCGTTTAACCGAGAGAGATGTAGTTCCCCTAGACGAAGCCTTCTGGAGACCCTTTAATCACCACGCATGACATTCCCTTGCGTGGGATCCAAGGTGGATGGATCCTCACTAAACTGAATGTGAGGCAGGGTTCCTCCACCATCTTGTGTAAGAGACCCTCTTTATTGCAAAAAAAAAAAAAAGTTCAGACGTGGCATGTCTGTTTATTTTACCTTAATAAAATATACGTAAGAAAATCTAATTGAAACCCAGTGATAGTTTTAAATGAACTTACAGTTTATTCTTCTCTCTCAACATCTACACACATTCATACCGCCATTACCGGGATGTGTGAGATGTGGCATTTAATGAGTCGTAGTCAGGTCTGGCCCACTTAGTGACTTGCCGACCCTGTGCAGTGTCTCTGGGGACTCCTGGTGCATGGCCGGGAGCCACTGCAGTCGCAAGCACTGTCACTCAGGGTACAGGGACAGACATTCAGGGGACAGCTAGTGAGGGTCTACTGTGGGAAGGTGGTTGGGATGCGACTGCAGCCTTATGCAAATATGGAAGTGCTCGTTCTGATCTGTCCAACTGTTTTTATTCTTTAGAGAAACTCCGGAGTGAACTGAGTAAGTTTCCCTCATTCTTAACACTTTCAAACCAACTTCTCCCCTGGTGACTTTTTGCTCTCAGCGATCGCGCTCACCCCTCTCGTTTCTTTTTTTATAGAGCTGAAAAGAGCCGCAGCCAACTCAGGTGAGGTGCACTGTCCCCGAGCTTGACTCCCGCCCTCTGGGGGTTCCGCGTGTCTCCATCGCTTTCACAGTCGCTTTTGTGTCTTTCAGGCTGGAGAAGGGCCCGGCTGCACTTCGGTAAGCCGCACCGGTGAGACCCCTCCACCCCACAGAGCCCCACGTTCTGCTGTTTTGGAAGGCAGACTGACTTTTTTTTCTTTTTTTACATCAAACCTGTTTATTTACCTATAAAAATTTAAAAATCTCCGTGACTCTGGGGAAGGATCACAGTTAGACTTAGGACATTTGTTGGTCATTTGCATGTCTTCTCGGTGACTTGTCTGCTCTGCTCTCTGTTCTGGCTCCGTTTTGGTCTGTGAGGATTCTTTCTACATAAACTGTAGCAACTTTTTGTCCTATTTGTCACAGATTATTTTTCTGAGTTTTTCACTTGCATTTTAATGTCCTTTTTATTACTTTTTGGGTGCATGAGTGTCTTATTTGCAGGTAGTCGAATTTTTAATTTTTTTCCTGTGCAGTTTCTTCTGTGCTTTCAGGCTTTGGAAGCCCTTCTTACCCACCACTGGGCAAACAGCCAGAGCTCCCCTCTCCGTCTACTCATCTGCCGCGTTCTTCCTGCTCTGCAGATCAGTCTTCTTGGGGGTTGGTGATGGAGACTCTCAGAGAAGGGCATGGTTTGGGCAGATGCCCCAACATTGTAGACTACAAAAGTTTTCATAGTTTTATTCCAAAAGATTTGCCCATCTCTCTTAATTTATTCCTAAATATTTGCTGCTGCTTCTTCTTCTTCTTCTTCTTCTTCTTCTTCTTCTTCTTCTTTTTGATGCTGTGTCAATGAGATGTTAGTTTCACTGCCTGGGTCCTTATCAATTTTCCAGGCTGTTCATCTCCCTTTTGTTTACACCATCTTCCTTCAGGCAGGGACAGTAGAACTGATGAGTGGGCCACCTGAGAGCACACCAGGTCATGTTGGTTGACATTCTGGGAATGCACAAACCCTTCTCACACTCAAAGTCTGGCTTATTCCCACCACCTCGGCAGAGTACACGCTTCACGGATTTAACTCTCCAAGAAGGGCCTGTTTTCTGTACTGGGGGTAGGAGGGAGACTCACCATGACCTTCCACAATGTTAAGGAAGAATCCTCTCCGTATTAACATTTAAAAGCAATAATTATATGCAATAATTTTAGCTAAGAAAATGAGCATCACCCCCCCCCACCCTGTGAAGGAGGCACTACCTCATGCGTTAGCTCATCAAATGTGCATGACAGCTCTATAACGTAGGTGCTGCCATTCTCCCACTTTACAGATGGAGAAACTAAGTTTGGAGATGAATAGCACGCCTAAGGTCACATGACTAGCATGTGACAGAGCTGGGACTCCGACTTCCACTGTGGCTTCTGGGTCTAACGTCAGAGCCAATGTTTATTATCATACAGTAGTTTCTTTTGGACCATTGACGACAAAGGCAGTATTTCCTAAGGATTAAGGGTCTTCACAGAGTAAAAACTTTCTCTTCTTTTACTTAATACCCGACCAGGAGGCCTGGGAGACTGAGAGACGTTTTTCTTTGGTTCCAGGACACATGGGGTAGAGGGAGTCATGAACTAAAATGGGTCAGTGACAGGGGGTGCAGACCTAGAGAGGATTCTTCCCTCCAAAACTACCCAAGGATCCGTAAGACCTAGCTTTCCCAAACCTCCCCTCTCTGGGCCTCTCTGCAGTGGCGGTGACCCTGGACCCCGACACGGCGCATCCCAAACTCATCCTGTCTGAGGACCGCAGATGTGTGAAGCTCGGAGACAGAAGGCAGCCTGTGCTTGATAACCCGCAGAGGTTTGATTTCGTCGTCAGTGTCCTGGGCTCCGAGTGCTTCGTAGCTGGTTGTCACTACTGGGAGGTGTACGTCGGGGACAAGACCAAATGGATCCTGGGGGTGTGCAGTGAGTCAGTGAGCAGGAAGGGGAAGGTCACGGCCTCGCCTGCCAACGGACACTGGCTCCTGCGACAGAGTCGTGGGAACCAGTACGAAGCGCTCACATCTCCGCAGACCTCCTTCCGCCTGAGAGAGTCGCCACGCTGCGTGGGGATTTTCCTGGACTACGAAGCAGGAATCATCTCCTTCTACAACGTGACTGACAAATCCCATATTTTTACTTTCACCCACACGTTCTCTGGCCCCCTTCGCCCTTTCTTTGAACCTTGCCTTCACGATGAAGGGAAAAACACGGCCCCTCTAGTGGTCTGTTCAGAACTCCAGAAATCAGAGGAGTCAATTGTCCCCAAGCCCGATGGAAAAGGTCATGCTAATGGAGATGTGGCCCTGAGGGTGGACTCTTCCCTGCTGCCCCCTCAGGCACCAGAGCTTTCCCCACACAGGGATGTGACCCTGCCTTGGCCCCCTGACCTTGACGCCGCCCTCCAGGGGCTCAAGGTTCCTTATTTTTAAGAAGGTGCCTCATTACCTGCTCCCCTGCCCATCCAGCCCAGTGCTCTGGCCCAACGTTGGATTCTGGAACAGCTCATCTTCTTTTCCCGAATTCAGACCCTTCTATGGTTTCTATTCGTACCACTTATCTCCCGGTTCTAAGCCCTGTCTCCTTCTGCGGACTCGAAGTTCCCATTGCCCTGGAGACTCCTTGAAAAGCAAATGAACCATCAGATTAGGTGTAGGCGGTGATGTTGAAGGTGCGCCACTGAGTTCCAGGGTTCTCCATTGGAGGCGCTCTTTAGGAGGACTTCATCTTACCTCACCCTGCACTCTGGCTTCTAGTCCGGAGGTTCCCAGGCCCAGTCCCTGACTTATTTTGACAAGAATTGCTTCTCTCTCTCTCTCTCTCTCTCTTTATTTCGTTCAGGCCCTAAGCCCTCAAAGCCAGCTTTTTAAAAGTAAACATATTTTGGGTCACACATTCTTTCTTCATCCTTCTGGACTATAGGGTGGGGAGGCGGGGAGGGCTGCAGATAAAATGTACTATCTTTTTCTATTTCCTTGATGCTGTTTACAACACAGTTTGATGATAGCCAGAGCTAATGTACATGCTTCCAAAGTTAATTTACTTATTAGTGATAACCAGGTACAGGGACTTTATTTACTATATTTTATTTTTAATCCTCATCCAAGGACATGTGTATTGATTTGAGAGAGAGAGAGAGAGAGAGAGAGATGATAAGAAATTGGCACATGTGATTATGGAGGCTGGCAAGTCCCAGGATCTGAAGGTTAGTCAGTAGGTTGGAGGGATCCAGGGGAGCCAGTGACCTAGTTCCTGCCGAAGTCTGCAGGCCCGAGACCCAGGAGAGCCTATGGCATAATTCCGGTTTGAAGGCTAACAGGCTGGAGACGCAGGGAGAATTGATGTTTTAGTTCGAGCCTGAACGTAGGAACAAGCAGATGTCCCAGTCTGAAGGCTGTCCGGCAGGAAGAATTTTGCTAGGGGAAGGGTCAGCTTTTTGGTTGTATTCAGGCCTTTATCTGACTGGAGGAGGCCTGGCCATGTTAGGGAAGTCAATCTACTTTACTCAAGCTAATGATGTAAATGTTAATCTTCTCAACTAAAAATCCCCTTGCAAAAACATGTAGAATATTTGACCAAATACTGGACACCCTGTGGCCTAGTTAAGTTGATACATAAAATTAAACACCATAGTGCTTGAGTAAAATTTTTCATTTGCTTTCGTATAGCTCTTAAATAAAAGTTTGGCATCCATTGTTGTTATTTACATCGTGAATGAGAAGTTGAAGGAAAAGGCTTTGGACTGATAAGAGAAAAACACATTACAGGTTTGGTTTCCAAACAGCCTTGAATCCACCTGAGCAAGCTTTGATCACAGTTAAAAATAAAGCCACAGTTTTATTTCTGAGCCAACCTCCTTAGCATTTTATTTAAACCAATTTATAAAGTAATAGTGTATGGGGGGGTATTTATATTTCATTTATCCACATTCAGTTTCAAACCTACTTTCCTGAATACCCCAATCTTAAAACTAACATTGTCCACACTGGCTTCACCCGAGAGAATTTACCAGCAGGAAAGAAATCTGTCATTTGCGGAGGCAGAAGCTTGATATATCCTTACAACAATTCTGCCAGGAATTTTACAGCGGAGGAAAATGGTGCTCCCAAATAGCTGGGTGCTAGAACTGGGATTCTAAATCTGGTTTATCTGCTCTGAAGACAATAGTCTTTGCAATGAAATACTGTGCAGATATGAGAACCTGCTCATTTAGGCTACCTATTCATTTAGGCTTTTTTCTTTTAAAGGGGGAGCCTAAAAAAAAAAAAAAAAATCCTAATCCTTGTTCCGTCAGGAGTGATGAGCAACAGTCAGGTTTCACTACATAGGCCTTGGAAAAATCCCTGTTCAAGGGCGTTAGGAGATCCGGCGGTGGCTCTTAGGACTGGGAACCTTAAGCTTCTCCGACAAGTGGATTGGGTTAGTTGATCTTTAAACTCCCTTCCAGTTCTACAGTCCTTTGATTTCCAATTATGAACCTCGATGGAGGCTCGGGACTCCAGGCTTCGTGGGATGTCTACAGGACCCGCAACACTCACCAACTCATCGAGTAGTGGCAGCTATTCTACAACTTCCCAGACCAGTGGCCTGGCACATTGGGCTTTTAACGCCGAAGCGCAGAAGGAAATCTGACGACCTTAGGAGGAAACCCACCGTCCACGGCTGGGCTCAAAACTTGGAAAATTTCTTCGTCGAGTCTACGATTTTCCTCAGGACTACAACTCCCAGCAGGCCACCCCGGAGTCCAAAGCTTATTGGCGGTCCCGCTCGGGTTTCTTGCGGTGTGGCAGCTAATACAGCCAATAGGAAAAAAAGATAGTTCTCAGAAACCAATCCTGGAAAGGCAGGGTGGGTCCTTTCTGGGTTCCGGCTCCGGCCCCTCCCCCGGCCCACCGAGGCAGCGCTAGCCCTGACCGAGCGGCGGGAGTAAGGTGCGTTCAGTTTGGGCCCGGGGACACGGGGGAGGTGCATATGTTTTCGCGGGGACTCTGAGCATGGCTCCTTCCATCTCTCCGGGGATTCAGATGTTGTGGCTTTGCTTCCCGGACCCAGTGAGGGCAGATGGGGCCCTGAGATCCCGACCCCTGTCCACCTTCCCCAGCCCGCGCTCCAGACTGCTGGCCCCAGTCCTTAACCCCAGTCCCTTCTGTTGGCCTTCTGAGTACTCCAGTCCCCCTGCCACTAACCATACTTTTGGGGTCAGCCCCTCTTCTCCCACCCCTCCGGCCCAAGCCCTATAGCAGCTCCGAACCCAACCCCTGTCCTCCAGAACCCCCGATTCCTCAGGCTCCGCCCTGGGCTTCTTCCTTGCCCACAGCACACAGCCCAGCTTCTTGGGTCTGGTTCTCCGGCAACTCTGACTGCAGCATTTGCGCCCTCTCTCCTGACCACCTTCCCTGACCCTCTGACTCCTTTGATTCCCCCCTCCCCCACCATCTCTGACCCGTTATCCAGGTACCCTGTACAGTTCCCTCTTCTTCTTTGGTCTTTCTAAGCTCCTCTACCCCTTCCTCCCCCCAGTTCTTGACTTGACCCTAAAGAACTCAAACTTTCGCCCTTCAGACCAACTTCCAGCTTGGTCTCTTCCCTCCAGTCCTGGCCTTTGGCCTGCAGTCCTGGCCTTTGGCCTGCAGTCTCTGACCAGCCCCATCTTCTTGACTCTTACTGTGTAGACCTGACTCCACCTCCACTGCCAGAATCCCTTCCACTCTTGGTCCTCGTACCTCTGAACCTCCTGGAAGACCAGCTGGATGGGCTCCTTTCTCCCCCAAATCTCTGAAATGTGATGTGAAAGTGTCTCTCTGTACCTTACCTGCTACTGTCTCCTCAGTAGATAGCGGGTTCCCCATCTCTTCGGGCCCCGACCTTACTCACCCATTCTGCCAGTCCTAGCTGCAATACCACCTTTTCCATGAAGCTGGTCATCCCAGATCTCTTCAGGGAGAGATACCCATGTGGTCTGAAATCCTATGGCACTGTTTTTTCTTCTCTTCTCCCTCCCTCCTTTCCACTTTTCTTCCCTCCCTCCGTTCCTTTCTTCCTTCCCTTCTCTCTCCCACCCTCCCTTCCTCTCTCTTTCCCTCCTTCTCTCTCTCATTTCCTTCTCCCCTCTCTCTCCCTCCAACACTAGTGTGGCACATAAAAGTACTGGCTTTGGAGTGGTGCACACAGGTCCCAGTTCTGCCACTCACTTGCTGTGTGCCCTTGGGCAAGTTACAATTAGTCTGTGCCTCAGTTTCCTCATCTCTAACGTAAATTGTGAGACTGAAATGAGATGATTCACATGTAGTGCTTAGTCCAGGGCCTAGCACTTGGTATAAGCTTTAAAATGTTAACTGTTATTATTATTGTTCCTGTATAGTGTGCCAGCTGCTATCGAGGCACTGAGGAGTGGGTACAAAAGAGACTAAGGTACAGTCCCTGTGCCCCTGCACCTTAACCTTCTATTGTACAAGAGTTCCTGGAGTTCACAGCTTGTTTCACTGCACTATGCTGTGAACTGTTTGAGGGTAGGAACCACAGCCCTAAGTCTGTTCTGCTCTTACTTTGAGCCAGCATTGAGACCTAGGTAGAATCAGCTTGGTAAAGGGTAGATTCTCAGAGTAGCAGGAATGGAAGTGAGTTGAGGCTGTGTAGCCCACTGCACGGAGCCCTAAGTGGGGTGGGCAGGGGCCAGGGAGTGGATCAAGGTCATATTCACTCATTTGTTTAAAAACATTTGAGTACTGGGCCTTGTGCTGGGGAGAGATTACCAAAATGACCCAGTCCCTACCCTCAAGTTGCTTATAAACTACTACTAAACAGACATGTAAATGGATAATTGCAAATCACAGTAAAAGCAAGTATAGGATTCCGTGGTGGCTTAAAGGAAGAAGCCGGCAGGAATCAGGAGTTTGCTGAGGAGCAGTGGGTGAGAATGTTCACAAGCACGACATGGGTTCTGGAGACAGGCCTGGCCCTGATTTGTTCAACTCATGTGCAAATATTTATTAATGATCTATTCTATCTGACCGCCACTCCTGTAGGAGTTGAAGTTACATTAATGAATAAAACAAAGACCCTGGCCCTCACGGACTTATGTTTTAGCAGGGGGAGACAGATAATAAATGAGAGACCCATAAATAAATGCAGCGCTAGAAGGTGAGAAGTGCTGTGGGGAGGGGGACTGGGTGTGTGGGAGGGGTTGTGATGTTTAAAGGATGGTCAGGAAACAGTGCATAAGTGTCAAGGAATAAACTGATTTATTCCTTGCACATTTGAAAGTGAACCAAGCCTATTTTAAACACTGCTTAGCTAGATTCCTCAAGAAACACTTTCTAACAGAGATTGGTAAACTATAGCTTGCCTCCTTTCATTCTAATGAAGTTTTATTGGGACACGGCCACATTCATTTACATATTGTCTATGGCTGCTTTTACAACACAACAGAGCTGAGTAACTGCAGCCCAGCTGCTATGGCCCTAAAGAGTTACTAAACATTTATTCTCTGGCCCTTTGCTGAACAAGTTTGCTGACCCCACTTCTTAAAGACTTGAGGCCCTGTCCGTATTTTGCAATTTAGATTATCTATGGTCTTGTACCTTTTTTTAATTAAAAAATTTTTCTTTTCCTAACAAGATCACAGAAGGGGATCTTTCTCATTCTTGTATTCTTCGCAGGTGTAGGAAATAGTGTCTCCAACAACTGGAGGAGCAGGTGTCGTTCGCCGAATGCCTAGTAAGTGCCACACACGACAGTGAGCGCGTCACAAGCACTGTCTCTAACGCGGAGTCCTGCGGTGCAGGTCGGTTATCACAGTTTAGAGATGTGGGAGTGGAGGCTCGGAGTGGCCGAGCAGTTCGCAGCGTTGTAAAGATGGTAGGTGTCACCACTGGGCTCCAACCCTAAATGCGGTCTGCGCCCCGACCGTCACTTTTTGTCGCTGCTTCCCCCTCGTACGTGCTGACCTGAAGGAAGTATCGGTCTTTCCTGTTCTGTCATCAGCGGCCTGTCACGGCCTGGGCTTCCCTCCCTCACCCCTTCTCACGTCACTCTGCGCAGTGTCTTCCGCGGCCCACTCGGCCTTTTGCAGTGGTGTTTCTTCACGGCCCAGAGGCAACACCAGACTCCACTCTTGTCAGAAGTACTTTAGTCTTCTCCTCATTCGCTGTCCTGGGCTGTAGGGCCTCAGGAATGTGTGCAGCTTAGCAAGCACTTACCGATGTCTGCACAAGTAGGCCCTGTGCTTGGTACTGTGTGTGTGTAGCTATGTGGGGGGAGTGTGGTGTGTGTGTCCATGGCATGTGTGTGGCTATGCGGTGTGAGTGGCATGCGATTGTGTAGCCATGTGTGTGGCTGTCTGTGTGGGAGGGCTGTGTGCGGTGTATTTGATATGCATGTGTGTGGTTGTGTGCTGCGAGAGTGTGGTATGAGTGTGTGTGTATGTGACTGAGTGTGGTATGCACGTGTGATGTGAGAATGTGGCTGAGTGTATCTTATGTGTGAGGATGGCTGTGCACTGGTGTATATGGTGTATGAGAGGGGGAGCGTGTACTGACCAATCAGAACAGACACAGGCTGAGTGCCCTGCAGTAGGCTGAAGAGTTAACTCAGATGTTAACTCTTTAGTTGCTGGATTCTGGCGAGGCCCTAGGGAAGGGAAGGAAGGGTGGCAGAGCCCTTACGAGGATTCAAAGCCAGGCCTTATAAACAGGAAGGAGAGTCTCAAGAATCAGGTTCTGTTATGATCATTTTTGAAAGCAGACACATAGATGGATGCTGTCAAGGAAGGTTTTTTTTAAAAAAAAGAAAAAAAATTAAAGGAATTTTAGTTAACTTACAGTTGAACTTATTCTGAAGAGCTGAAAAACTGAAATCATTCTAAAATGGAAGCTCCTATACTTGCACATAAACTATAGTCTAGACCATTATTGTTTAGTAGTATTAAGAAAAATGGTATTAAAATTTCACAAATATTATTTGTTGGTGGTGGACAAAACCGTGTCTTCTTTTTGTTCTGGTTGGTAGCTTTAAACATCTGGAAGTTTGTTCCCTTGAAAGTAAATTAAAGGCATTCTATGCAATGATTTCAATTAATTGAGGTTGCTTCTGGTTGCTGGTTTGTGGGGAAGGTGTATATCCCTTCAGACAGAAGAGATGCTTCCCTGTGACCTGGCCCAACCCTAGGAATAAAGGTGTTGGCTGTTTGTGTTCATTCTCAGGGCTTGGAGATGGGCAGTGAGAAGGAGCAGGACCCGGAACAGCACCTGCCTGAGGAAGGGGAGCGGGGTAAGCCTTGGAGAATGGATGACAGTCCAAAGGGTTCTCGGATCCCAGCTGGGGAGAAAGAGCATGGGCAAGAGAGCCAGTCGGTGAGGCCACCAGGGGTCCATCCAAAACAGCCGTGGCGGAAAGTCACTGTACCCACTGGAGAGCCAGGGGACCCCGTTGCTCAGCCGAGGCCTGAGGCCGAGGTGAAGCCCTTTATATGTGCCCAGTGTGGCAAAACCTTCAATAATACCTCCAACCTGAGAACACACCAGCGGATCCACACGGGTGAGAAACCTTACAAATGTTCTGAATGCGGCAAGAGCTTCTCGAGAAGCTCCAACCGCATCCGGCACGAGCGGATCCACCTGGAAGAGAAGCACTACAAATGCCCCAAGTGTCAGGAGAGCTTTCGGCGGCGCTCGGATCTCACCACGCACCAGCAAGATCACCTGGGCAAGCGGCCGTACCGCTGTGACATCTGTGGTAAGAGCTTCAGCCAGAGCGCTACGCTGGCCGTGCATCACCGGACCCATCTCGAGCCCGCGCCCTACATCTGCTGTGAGTGCGGGAAGAGCTTCAGCAACAGCTCCAGCTTCGGGGTGCACCACCGCACCCACACAGGCGAGAGGCCTTACGAGTGCGCCGAGTGTGGGCGGACCTTCAGCGATATCTCCAACTTTGGAGCCCACCAGAGGACCCACAGAGGGGAGAAGCCCTACCGGTGCACCCTGTGTGGGAAACACTTCTCCCGGAGCTCAAATCTCATCCGCCACCAGAAAACACACGTGGGTGAGCAGGCTGGGAAAGATTCCACCTGAAGGAGAGTGAGGGGGAGAGAGAGAGACCCACTAGGAGTATAGAAAGATCTGTAGGATCTGCTGCTGCCTCCGTGACCTCAACCCCTCCACCCCACTTTGGAGAATGGTTTCCTGTTGCCTCTGAAGCCAGGATCTCCAGGATGCCTGGAGAAGGGACTCGAATAAAAATCCTTGCCCCCTTCCAATCCAATTTCTTGCCTTGGAAAGTCAGAAAATCTGGTCTTGGCTTCATCTCCTTGGGGTGAAAGAGAAATAGGATAGGTTTAGTACATGCTCATTTCATCAGGGCCACCGGCCCTGGCCTTTGAGGAAGTACCTGTGCGATGGGCATCACTCTGAAGATCCTCCAAACCGAGTATGAACTGCTTAGGGCACAGTGCAGTGGCCTGCTAGTTCCCATCTGCTGTGCCCCAGCTGGGCTGGGGGGAGCAGTCTGCCCAATGGAAGGGGCCTCCTTGGCCTGGAGAAGAGGCCTGAGGTCCTGCCTTAGAGATGAAAGGGAAGCTGTCACCCAGGGACCTTCACACTGCCCCCTCTGTGTGACTTGTTATCCCCACCCCAACCTGCCTCTGTTCCCCGAGTGATTAGCAGTAAAACCCTTCAATGCAAAGGACCTGTGTACTTATTTGGGGCATTAAAGAAGTGGGCTGCTGGGGGTGTGGTCTCTCTGCAGCTACTCTGGGAGAAAGTGGAATTTCAAGGAAGACACAGTGGGTGGTTGCTCTGAAAAGCAAAGGGAGGCTGAGTCGCTGGGCCTCCGAGGAGGAAGGAGAAAGGGAAGAAAGTAACAGTAACTGAGCATCCACTGTGTGCCATAGACTCCACCGGTCACATTCACATCCTTTATTTCACTTAGCTGTCGCAGCAACCCTTAAGGGCCTAAGATGAGGAACCAGAAGTGAGGAAACAGCAGTGAGTGCTAGAGGCAGGGTACACACTTTGGCCCCCCTTGATTCCAAGATGATACTCTTCACTACACTCACCTGGCCGGCTCTGAAGCAGCAGCCGCTTAGGGGGCTTACCTAGAACCAAGTGATTGCCTGCAGGTGGGAGCTGGTGTGGCCTCTTCACGGGGCCCTGGACTGTTTGCTCTGTAGGAAGTTAGTGCCAGCCTTTCCAACTTTAGATTGACTGAGAACGTATTCCGTATCTAGGAAAAATGACAGCGGCAGGGAGTAGGATGTGACGGGTGGGGTGAGGTGAACCCATCCACAATGAGAGTCTTTGACCTTGGCAACAATAATTTATTGCCTGCGTCTGGGACCACTCAGCAGGGATCATTCGCAGCTTCTTGCCCTGGTTTAGGCCTGCTTCCATCGTGCAGATTTCAGTGTTTTCTGCATAGAAGTTTAGTGTTCACCCAGATTTCCTATAAATACAACAGACCCCCCTCTACTTGCCAGTCTGCAGCCCTGCTCCTCTGCCGTGAAGGGCCTCCTTCATTTGTAGCCAGTTGGCAGAATGTGACTGGCACCTGGTTTGGGACTGACCACCTCATAACCCGACCTGTCACAGGGGACCCTGCCACACACCCAGGAAGGGATGTGCCCCGGAACTTTGCACACTTGATCCTATTGAATTCTCAACAACCCTGCGAAGTTAGAATTCCGTGCCTTTGACAGTTGCAGAAGCAGGCGGACAGAACAAGACTTACCCTAGACTACATGGCAAGTAGATGGCAGGGTCAGGAGTTGGACCTGCTTCCGCCTGAATCCAAAACCTGTATTTTTCCCAGCTCTAAAAGAAGACTTCCCAATTAATTCCCTAACAGTTGTAAAACACTTTACAGTTTATGAAACACTTTTATTTCACGTACGTTTTCCTACTTCTTGAAAATCTCCATACAAAATATTTTAAACATAGAGTCACCCAAATTGGCATGTATGAATTCTCGCAATCCCAAATAATAAAATTCGCCATCTCCCAAACATCTGCTGAGCACTGGTTATTGAGCACCTACTACCTTTGATCTCCATAATGTCACCAAATGGACCCAGGGGACAAAATACTATTACCAAATGGCCCCTCTTCTCCTGGGGTCCCCCTGTGCTTGGTTCGCCTTGCCTGCCACCAAGGACTTACAGCTCTCAAGGCCAGAAACTGATGAAAAGGAAAGGTTATGCAGACTTAGAGTAATGACCTAATGTCTTCATTAAAATCCCAAAGTCCCTTAAAACACCCACAAACACACACAGTCCTTCCTTCCCCCTTTGCCCAGTCCGGGGTATCGTATCTCAGGAAAAGAAATAGAAGTCCATGGCTCTGGTAGCCCCTGGTTATTCACAGTAATCCATGCTCAGCTGGCAGGCCTCCCTCAGTTCCCAGCACCGTCAGCTGTGTCACTGGGATCCCCAGTTCTTAACCCAAACCCACATGGCACCTTCTGGCCCATCAGCAAGAGCCCTTACACTCTTTTCCTTCCCACAGCATCTCTCCTGCATTTTTCTAAACTGCTCAGAGAGCGCTCTGCATCGCTGCTACATCTTGCTTTCTGGCTTCCTAAGCTGCGTGGTTCTACCCCTCGCAAAGCCGCGTGGTTCCCCCCATGCACCTGCCACGCCTCCGTTTAATTCCCAGCGCCAGTCTTCCTCTGCATCCCATTTCGGACTCCTCCCACAATCAGTTACATCTGCCAGCATTCTCATATTTTTCCAGCTTTTCTGGGCTGCCATAGTATGTCCAGGCAGGCATGGCCCTGTGGTATAGAGCCAATCATCACCAAGCTCTCACACAGGCTCTGTAACCAGGGGGAGTTGCCTCCCAGTCACATCCTGGATGGAAGTCACTCCCATCTCTCTGGCTCAAAGCATAGCCATGGCCATTTAACATATCCATGAACCAGTCCAAAGTTATAGATATGTTAAATGACCATTTTAGAGGTTATTTGCAAAACTGTTGGCATGCTAAATAACTCAATGGCCCTGCTTCATGTGTCCCATCCCCAACTCAGACTTGTGGGGGTGAGGACATCCCATATTTTTAATATTTCCTGGACACCCTGAGTTCTGGATCCCGTTACAAATCCCTCTTGTGGAGGGGGGTGGGGCGCTGGCTGCACCCTGTTACAATAACTATCCTGCAAGGTAGCAGTGTCCACATTTTCAAGATACAAAAGTTCCAGAGGTTAAATGACTTGACCTAATGACTGAGCCAGGATTCGAATCAGATATGTCTGATTCCAAGGCCAAGCTCTTCATCAGACTGATGACCAAGCCGGGGCTGCTTGCCTCCTGTCAGTCCAGGAGCTCGGCATCATTATCCTTTAAACCTGGAGCCTTAGTGACAGCTACTGTGACTTTTTGGGAGTCTGTGCTGCCAGTAAGACCTGGGACCGATGTACAAGGCCCCTCCTTTGATTATAGGCATAATTTGCTGACCAATCTCATTCGTTCTTTTTTTAAAAAAATATTTATTCTTTTAGAGAGAGGGGAAAGGAAGGAGAAAGAGGGACAGAAACATGATGTGCAAGAGAAAGATCAATCGGTTGCCTTTCACACGCCCCCAACTGGGGGCCTGACCCACAACCCAGGCATGTGCCCTGACTGGGAATCAAACCTGTGACCTTTTGGTTTGGAGGCTGGCACTCAACCCACTGAGCCACACCAGCCAGGGCTTATTTGCCCTTTTCTGACCAAGTTCATGGGCTAGGGTTTCTGTGTTATCCAGACTTTTGAGTCTTAATAATTTAGTCATTCTCTGACTTCCTTTTTTGTTAGCTTCCTTTATTTTCTTCTTCATTCTCTTTTCCTCTCCCCCTTCTCACTTTTCCCTCCATTTTTCTTCTCATTCCCTCCCCTCTTTGCTACTGGGAGTACCAACAATGAAGAAGACATAGCTCCTGTTTTCTCTGAGTGCAGCAGATTGGCATGCAAACCGAGTCCCAATGCAGGATGATAGCTGTGGTTACAATTGTTCCCAGGGTTCCATAGAAGCCCAGAGGAGGGCCTGAACTTGGCCTGTTTGGACATTTGGGCCCAGAAGTTAATAATACCTAGTCCTTCCTGGAACCCAGGAGAAAAGAAACTTCCCTCTGAGCAAGGTGTTGGCAAACACAGGTGGGAACGGCTAACTCTTTGTAAGAGAGAAGACTGGGCCAGTGATTGCCTTTGGTCTTGAAGAATGAATGGGTCTTTACTAGGTAAGAAGAAGACAGGAAGGCTTAGTATTTTAGGGAACGGGGAAATGTTTGATGTGGTTGAGAGTGTCCTGTGAGGAGCAAATAGAGCTGACAAGGTAGATGGAGACCAGATCACGAAGGGTGTTGGATTTCGGGATAAAAAGTGTGGACAGTAATGCAAAGCAGGGGGATGTCACGATCACATCACCCTTTAGGGAGAACACCCAAGTCAGTGTGGAGGGTGGATGTAAGAGGGTCAAGCTAGCAGGTGCCAGTTGGGGCTCTCCTAACCTCAGAGAGCTCTGTATTGTTGTCTCAGAGCCAAGTCCACAGAATGGGAAGGTTCCGACCCTCCACGCAATTTCTCCAGACTCCTGGGATGTATGCTTTTATGGTCTCCTCTTGCCAAAGGATCTTGCCAAAGGTTTTGGTGGTCTGCAAAGCCTCCATTTTGTCCTCCTTAGCTCTATCACAGAATTAAGAACCCTCATCATTTTTCCTGAGAAATTGTTATACCCGGCATTCTGTACGTTTAGAATCCCTTTGAGAGATTGGGAATCTCGGGGTGGGGTTTACATCATGGCATGTCACTAGCTTGCTGTGTTCTTTCCTCCGTCACTGCCCTCCCCCCACCCCACCCCGTCTCCCAGACTGCCCTGGAAACTCCAGGTTGTTTTACTCTGTTGCAAAAAGCTGTTCAGCTTTTCTGAGCCCTGATGCCAGTTTACATACACAAACATGCCAAGGAGCTCAGCGCAACAAAGTCCTCACTATTTAACAGCATGCCTCCACCCCTTAAAGCAGTTGCAAAATAAACAAATATTCTTGGAGATTTGCAAAGCATGTAATGTTGAAGGTTTTTTTTTTTTAATTTCTTTATCTTTAGAGGGGAAGGGTAGAAGAGAGGGAGAGGGAGAGAAATATCAATGTAGGGTTGCCTCTCGTGTGTCCCCTGCTGGGAACTGGCCTGCAACCCAGGCATGTGCCCTGACTGGGAATCAAACCGCGATCCTCTGGTTTGCAGGCCCGCGCTCAATCCACTGAGCTACACCAGCCAGGGCTAACGTTGAAGGTTTAAGACAGTAGTTTGAGCACAAGTGATTGTCTCCCTTTCCTTCTGAGACCCCTCCCCCAAGCAACGGAAAAGGATGTAAACATGTAAGAGCCAAGAGAATGGCAGGGAAGAGGGGTGTCGGATGCAAACGCAAATTTCTAGCAGAAGGTGATGCACAATGATGGCTTAATCGAGTGAAGGAAGCCTTAACCCAGACATGGGCAAGGGGAGTGAGAGCCAGTCTTCCTGGCAAAATCCCAGAGAGGCTCTGAGTTCGTACTTAGCAAGTACTGAGGAGGACAGATAAAAGTGGACCTAAAAACGAGGGGGTCTGGAGGTCTGTCCCTGCAGAAGCTTGCACCAGTCATTCACCCCCCTCTTATCTCCAGAATGGAGGGTGACGGGTACTTCCCTCCAGACAAGCAACACACATGTGTGCGCCTGTGTGCATGCGCACATGCAGCAAACCCCCAGAAGGTTCACTCTCCAGAAATCCAATAAGTCTCTAGGAGAAATTTAGTGTGTTTAGTGTGGTGTTGGCATAGCAGAATAAAGCTTTTGTCATTCTGACATTTACAAACCCTCCCCACATCTCTCCAACGTTCACCTGCCCATTGACCCTACAAGTCAACCCTGCTAGAAAGCCTTACCCATCCTCCTGTTCGAGAGGGTGACTGCATCGGAACAGATACGGCAACAGAGAAGACCAACTCAGTCACCAGAATTAATAAACTTGGACTGTTATTCTTTTTTAGTCCTCACCCAAAGATATGTTTATTGATTTGAGAGAGAGAGAGGGAGAGACTGATAGGAGAGAGAAAGCTCCTCCCATATGCGCACCCTGACCAGGGATCACACCCACAACCCAGCCAGGTATGTGCTCTGACCAGGGATCAAACTCGCAACCTTTTGGTGTATGGGATGGTGCTCCAACCAACTGAGCAACCTGGCCAGGCTGGTCTGTTATTTTATAACAGGCAACCAGGAGCGCCAAAATGATGAAGACAGTTAGAAGCATGAGAGAAGGAGAGTGAGAACAAGAGAGAGAGAGAGAGGGAGAGAGAGAAGATAAACAACAAGCGATTCTAGAAAATGGAAAGTTATAATGGTGCAGCAAGATCTTTAACAATTCTAATTATATCCTTAGATCTGAGAAGATACTGCCTCTGTAAAACGTGAAAGTTTCTTGCGGAAAGGAACAATTAGAAACTAAGATATAGCTTTTGGAAATTAAACATAATGATAGCTAAAATAAGATATTCAAGAGATCACTTGGAAAATAAAATCAAGAAAATTTTCTAAAATGTAGAGCAAAAACACCAAGATGTGAAAGGAAGAAATAAAGGACATAGAAGATCAACCCAGGAGGTTCTTATGATAAAGACTGCTGGCTGTCCCCTAAAATCTGTTCACCCATTTTTTAAGGGGGGCACTCAACTAACCAATATTTCCCAGTCTCCTTTGCAGTTAGGCCTAATCATGTGATTTAAGTTCTTGCCTATGGAAAATGAGCAGAAATGGTATGTGACATCGCTGGACCTCGACCTCAGGAAAGCAGGTGTGTGTGCCTTCACCCCATTTCACTTCCCCCATCACCTGCTGTAATCTGTCGGAATCCAGCTTTGATGGTTGCAGACTCTACAATATCCTAATGGAGACTTGCCAGGTAAAACACAAGACACCCAGTTAAATTTGAACTTCAGGTAAGCAAGGAATCATTTATAGTGTAAGTATGGCACAGATATTGCATCCTAGTGTGGCGGAGCAGCAGGATAAAAGGAACTGGGTTCTTGACTCCGAGGCTCACCTCACAACTGTTAGTAAGAGAGAAATACTCTTCTTTTTGTACGCCAAGCCACTGATTGGTTGGGTCTCTTTTTTTTTTTAACAGCGCCCTAACCTTTTGCCTTAACTAATACATAGAAGTGAGTTTCTGTCATAATAAGTCCGTGACATCTTACTACTGTCATCAGTCATTTTTTCCCACCATTTAACATACCCCAAACTGGGATGTATTCAATAATTGATGCTATTTTACTTATTTATTTATTTGAGGGAGAGAAACATGGACGTGAGCAAGAAACATTGATTGGTTGCTCCTCGTAGTCACCCCTCCTGGGAACAGAACCTGCAACCCAGGCATGTGCCCTGACCAGGAATTGAACCAGCAAACCTTTGCTTCCTGGAACTATGCCCAACCAACTGAGCCATACTGGGCAGGGAAATTGATACTGTTTTAGACACAATGAAATATTACATTACAAGATGAGGCAGGATAGGAAATCTCAGCCTTCACTGTCTGACAGAAACACCAACTTAACAACAATATATGAACCAAAATACCTTTAAGAGAATTCCACAAATCTGCAAGCCAGCACAGCTCCGCTCAGGTTGTTCTTGGGCTGGTGTCAGGGGTGTGGATGGGGTTGGGGGTGGAGAAGAGTGGAACATGTGTCCAAAATTCAGGCTTTTCAGAAGGCTGCTTGAGAGATTGGTTTCTGTCTCATCAGATTTGGGTACTGATGGGGAGCCAAAACACTCTGGAAGCTGGTGACTGAGCACAACATATTGGTACTTTTGGATGCTGCTGAGTGGGATTGCTTGGGGCTCTAACACCAGCAAACCTGAAGTACCACAAATAGACACCAGAGGGAGCAAGAGATCAGAAAAAGAAAGCAGCAACCTCTATTTGGGAGGGTAGCCTCACAGGTTGGGAGAAGTCACAAGCACCAAAAACGTGTTGTCAGCTTCCAGAATCTCTAGCCAAACTGATTATTAAAGGTCTTCCCCTGCCTGAAACCAGTGCATTAAAAAATCAGAAAAATGATGTTTGAACAAAACAAGGATATCAACAGAGAGACAGAAGCTATAAAAAAGAACCAAACAGAAATCCCGGAGCTGAAGAATGCAATAAATGAAATTCATTAGATGGGGTTCAGCAGCTCATTTTATCAAACAGAATCAGTGAACTCGAAGGCAGATCATTTGATGTTATTGAGTCAGAGGAACAAAAACAAAAAAGAATACAGAAAAGTGAAGAAAGCCTAAGGGATGTATAGGATACCATAAAACAGACCAATACAGGCCTACCTTGGAGATATTGTGGGTTTGGTTGCAGACCGCTGCAATAAAGTGAGTCTCTCAATAAAGTGAGTCAATCTTTTCCTCTGGTGGAGTGTCTTGCCTTCAACTGGTAATAAATGCAACATCTGTCACTTCTGGCCAAGATGGAGGCATAGGTAGATACACTTTGCCTCCTTGCACAACCAAATAAGGACAACAACAAATTTAAAATAAAAAACTAACCAGAACTTCCAGAAAATTGAACTGTGTGGAAGTCTGACAACCAAGGAGTAAAAGATGAAACATTCACCCAGATCAGTAGGAGGGGTGGAGATGGGCAGCCGGGGTGGAGAGGTCTCATGGCAAGGCAGTGGCTGGAGGACAGGGGTGGGCAAGGTGGCGGCTGACTGACCAGGCAAGGTGGCAGTTGGCAGAGTGAGAGGTCCCACATTCGTGTGCGGGTAAACCAGGAGAGACAACTGGGGAGCAAGACAGACCATACAATCCAGGGGTCCAGCTCAGGGAAATAAAGCCTCAAAACCTCTGATTGTAAAAACCTGTGGGGGTTGCAGCAGTGGGAGAAACTCCCAGCCTCAGAGGGGGGTTTGTTGGAGAGACCCATAGGGTCCTAGAATGTACACAAATCCACCCACCCAGGAATCAGCACCAGAAGGGCCCAATTTGCTTGTGGTTAGCAGGGGAAGTGACTGAAAGCTGGCTGAGAGCAAAGCAAGTGGCATTGTTCCCTCTTGGACCCCTCCCCACGTACAGCGTCACAACAAAGCAACCATGGGTTGCCCCACCTTGGCGAATACCTAAGGTTCCACCTCTTACTACATAACAGGTGTGCCCAGACAAAGAAATATGGCCCAGCGGGGGCCAAGATGGAGGCGTAGTCAGAAACACTTCGCTTCCTTGCACAAACAAAAGAAAAAACAACAAATTTAAAAACAAAGAACAACCAGAACTTCTGGAAAAACATTTGCATAGAAGTCCAACAACCAAGGAATGGAAGAAACATTCAACCAAAGGTAGGAGGGGCAGAGAAGGGCAGTGGGGTGGAGAGGATGCAGCAAGGCAGCAGCTGGTGGACCGCGCAGGCAGTCCTACATTTGCATGCAGACAAGCCTGGGGGAAGGTGGGGGACCGAGTCAGACCATGAAACCATGGGTTTCAGCTCAGGCAACTAAGTACTCAAAACCACAGTTTGAGGAAAAGATCTGTGGGGATTGTGGTGGTGGGAAAAACTCCCAACCTCACAGGAGAGTATGTTGGAGTGACCCACAGGGTCCTAAAATGAGCACAAACCCACCCACCTGAAAATCAGCACCTAAAGGGCACAAACCACTTGTGAGAAGCAAGAGAAGTGACAGAAAGTGGGAGGAGAGCACAGCAAGCAGCATTGTTCCCTCTCTGACCCCTCCCTCACAGACAATGCCACAAAGCAGCAAAGAGGGTTGCCCTGCCTTGGCAGTACCTAAGGCTCCTCCCCTTACATGTAACAGGTGCACAGAGACAAAGAAATATGGTCCAAATGAAAGAACAGATCAAAACTCCAGAAAAAGAACTAAGTGATGAGGAGATAGCCAACCTATCAGAGGCAGAGTTCAAAACACTGATAATCAGGATGCTCACAGAATTGTTTGAGCTTGGTTGCAAAATGAAGGAAGAAATGAAGGCTACACAAGTGAAATAAAGGAAAATATACAGGGAACCAACAGTGAAGGGAAGGAAACAGACTCGGATCAATGATTTGGAACAAAAGGAAAAAATAAGTGTCCAACTGGAACAGAATAAAGAAACAAGAATGCAAAAAAAATGAGGACAGGCTTAGAAACATCTGGGACAACTTTAAATGTTCCAACATCTGAATCATAGGGGTGCCGGAAGAAGAAGAAGAAGAAGAAGAAGAAGAAGAAGAAGAAGAAGAAGAAGAAGAAGAAGAAGAGCAAGATATTGAGAACTTATTTGAACAAATAATGAAGGAAAACTTCCCCAATTTGGCGAAGGAAACAGACTTCCAGGAAGTCCAGGAAGCTCAGAGTCCCAAAGAAATTGGACCCAAGGAGGAGCACACCAAGGCACATCATTATTAAGTTACACAAGATTAAGATAGGAGAGAATCTTAGAAGCAGCAAGGGGAAAGGAGAGGGTTACTTACAAATGAGTTCCCATAAGACTATTAGCTGACTTCTCAAAAGAAACCTTGCAGGCAAGAAGGGGCTGGAAAGAATTATTCAAAGTCATGAAAGGCAAGGACCTACATCCAAGATTGCTCTATCCAGCAAAGCTTTCATTTAGAATGAAGGGCAGATAAAGTGCTTCCCAGATAAGGTCGAGTTAAAGGAGTTCATCATCACCAAACCTTTATTATATGAAATGTTAAAAGGCCTTATCTAAGAAATAGAAGGTCAAAAACTATGAACAGTAAAATGACAACAAACTCACAACTATCAATAACCAAACCTAAAAAAACAAAAATTAACTAAGCAAACAATCAGAACAGGAACAGATTCACAGAAATAGAGCTCACATGTGGGGAGGGAGAGGGCAGAGAATGGGGGAAGGTACAGGCAATAAGAAGCATAATAGGTAGGTACAAAATAGAAAGGGGGAGGTTAAGAATAGTATGGGAAATGGAGAAGCCAAAGAACTTATATGTATGACCCATGGACATGAACTAAGGTGGGGGAATGATGGTGGGAGGGGGATACAGGGTAGAGGGGAGTAAAGGGGAGAAAAAATGGGACAACTATAATAGCACAATCAATAAAAATATTTTTAAAAATGCAACATCTGTGAGATGCAATGAAGCAAAGCACAATAAAACAAGGTATGCCCGTATATGTGTTGTGGGAGCTCTAGAAGAAAAACAAAAGCAAGAAAGGGAAAGGGCTTATGGAAGAAATAGTGTTCAGAACACCCCTAAAACCAAGGAAGGAAATGGACATCCGTATTCAAGGCACGCAATGGCTCCAAGTGTAATGACTCCTAAGGGGCCCACACCAAAGCACGTTATAATCCAACTGTCCAAGGTCAAAGACAGAGAGAATCTTGAAAGCAGCAAGAGAGAAGCCACTTGCTATACACAAGAGAGAACCCATATTAGCCCTGTATTCCCAGAAGAAATCTCACAGGCCAGAAGCAAGTGAGGTGGTATATTCAATGTGCTGAAAAAAAAGAAAACTATAAACCAATAACACTAGAAAAATTGCCTTTCAAAATGAAGGAGAAATACTTTCCCAGATAAACAAAAGCTGAGGCAATTCACTGCCACTAGCCCTGCCTTACAAGACATGCTAAAGGGATTACTCAAGTTGAAACAAAAGAAGGCTAGACAAAAGCACGAAAGCGTGTAAAAATATACAACTTGTTGGTGAAGGTAAAAGTACAGACAAATGGAGGCTGTAGTCATGAGCTGCTTAATGGTAGGGCTATGTTTTGAGAAATGCATCATTATGTGATTTTGTCCTTGTGCAAACATCATAAAATACACAAACCTAGACGGCATAGACTGTTACACACCTCGGCTGTATAGTATAGCCTATTGCTCCTTGGCTACAAGCCTGTTCAGCATGTTACTGTACAAAATGACACAAGATTAAACCAAGCACAGAGAAATGATATAATTAAGCAACTTGGTAAACAGATGTATGAAGCTGCTGCCAGTGTAACATGATGTCCTGTTTTACAGCAAGCTTTTTTTTTTTAATAAGTAGAGAAAGTACATTCTAAAGTAATGATTAAGAAGTATAGTAGAGCAAATACATAAACCAGTAACATAGTTGTATATTCTATTATCAAGTATTGTGTACTTGATAATTGTATGTGTTGTATTTTCATACGACTGGCAGTGTGCCAGTGTCACCACAAACACATCAGTAATAATGTGGGCTGTGATGTCACGATGGCTATGATGTCACAAAGTGATAGGAGTTTTCTGGCTCTGTTCCAATGCTATGGGACCACCATAGTGCACGTGGCCATTGTTGACCAAAGCATTGTGATGTGGTGTGTGACTGTGCTGTAACACTGTAATGGCACTGCAAAAATCGCTTTAATTTCAGTGCAGAATTTCAAAGACAAAAGCATAAAAATAAATATAACCATGAAACTATTTTAATGGATACAATTTATATGAAGATGTAATTTGTGACATCAGTTACATCAAGTGGGGTGGGGAGATGCAAAACAGTAGGGTTTTGTGTACAGTTGAAGTTAAATTGTTATTGGCTTAAGGTAGATGGTTATAAGATGTTTTGTGTAGGCCCTATGGTAACCACAGGAGGGGAAATACCAGTAGAAGATGCACAATAGAAAATGGGAAAGTAATCAAAGCATGTCAATGTGAAAAAATCAACGACATGCAAAAAAGCAGAAAGAGAGGAAAAGAGGACAAAGTAACTAAAAGACAGACAGAAAACAATGAACCAAGTGGCAATAGGAAGCCCTTCCCTTTTAATAATTGCTCTAGACGTAAATGGATAAGCTCCTCAACCAAAAGACATAGAGTGACTGAAATGGATTAAAAAATACGCTATAACCAAGTATATGCTGTCTACAAGAGATTCTTCTGATATGTAAAGACACACATAGGCTGAAAGTAAACAGAAGGGAAAAAATTCCATGCAAATAGTAACCGGAAGACAGCAAAAACAGCCGTATTTATATCAGGCAAAATAGACTGTAAAGCAAAAACTTGCATAAGACACAAAGAAGCACATTATTTAATGATAAAAGGGTCAATTCACCAGGAAGATATAACGATTATAAAATACAAGGTTTGTCTGGTAAGAGTCTAGCTATTGTTAATAGAACAAGAACAGTTTGCTCAATATCAGTGTAACCTGGCAGCCAAGGAGCCTGGACTGGAATGCACATGTGTGAACAGTGATGACTTCACTGTACTGGTCAGTGGGGGCAGTAGATGCTGCTGAGTGAGCATGTGCACTGTGTGGTCATCGCATTCAAAATGACCGAGTGAGCAGAGCAACAAATCTGCATCAGATTTGCATTAAGCTTGAACATTCCTCTGCAGAAACTATTTGGATGATTCAGAAGATTTTTGGGGATGATACAGAGTGCAACACAAATAAAGTGTGGTGCAGACACTTCAAAGATGGTCGAGAATCTGTTCAAAGTGATCCATGTTCTGGAAGGCCTGCAACAAGCAGAACACCTGAGAATGTTGGACATGTACGGGCTGCATTCTACAGAGACTGGTGACTGACAGTGTGAGAACGAGAAGCTGATCTGGGGATTCCAAAATCTACTGTGTCTGAGATTTTGACGCAGGATCTTGGCATGAAAGGTGTCATGGCAAAATTTGTTCCATGGCTTCTGCTACCAGAGCAGAAGGAACATTGTGCTGCAGTTGCTAATGACCTGATTCAAACTGCTACCAGTGAACAAGGTTTCCTCCAGAAGGTCACAACCAGAGATGAATCATGGGTCCATCTCTGTGATCCGGAAACCAAGGCCCAGTCGTCCCAGTGGAAGTCACCTGCTTCTCCACAACCACAGAAGGTGTGGCAAAGTCTCAGCAAGATCAAGACCATGTTAAATGTGCTTTTCGATTGGGAAGCCGTTGTCCATCATGAGTATGCCCCTCCAGGCCAAACAATTAATAGAGTACTAGCTTAATGTTCTTCATCAGTTGAGAGATGCAATACAACAAAAAATGCCTCAGCTATGGGCAACTGGCAATTGGCAGCTTCATCACCACAACAGGCCCACTCATACATCACATCTTGTGCGGAGTTTTTTCAGGAAACATCAAATCACCCAGGTGACTCAGCTCCCCTACAGCCCAGATTTGGGGCCCTGTGACTTCTGGCTTTTCCCAAAACTAAAATCACTTTGAAAGGGAAGACATTTCAGAATACAATGGGGTAGTTGATGGCAATTCCAACAAAGGATTTTGCAGAGTGTTTTGAACAGTGGAAGAGATGCTGGGAGAACTGTGTGAGATCCCAAAGTGCCTACTTTGAAGGGGACTGAGGTGTCATCGTCCTCTGTACAGTGTTTCGTATGTCTTGTGTCTTCAATAAATGTGTCTGTTTTCATAGCACATGGCTGGATACTTTGTGGACAGACCTCATATAGGCATTTAACATTACAGCTCTGAAATATATGAACCAAATATTGTCATACCTGAAGGGGAAAATAGAGTAATGCAAAATAATAGGGTATTTCAATACCCCACTTTCAACAATGAATAGAACAACCAGACAGATGATCAGTAAGGAAACAGGGGACCTGAACAACATGGTAAACAGATAGATTCTAAGATACAGAGAGAGAACACTCCCCAAACATCAGCAGAATACATATCCTTTTTAAAATTAACTTTATTGGGGTGAGATTGGTTAATAAAATCACATAGGTTTCAAGTGTACAATTTTATGGCACATCATCTGTATATCGCATTGTGTGTTTACCACTGAAAGTCACATCTTCTTCTGTCATCAAATATTTGAAGAATACATATTCTCAAGCATACATGGACCATCTGCCAGAATAGATCACATGTTAGTCCACAAAACAAGTCCTTATGAAAATTAAAGAAAATTAAAATTGTACCAAGTTTCTTTTCTGACTACAGTAGAAATTAGAAATTAGAAAATTGGAAAATTTACAAATATGTGAAAATTCAACAAAACACTCTTGACAACCAATGGAGCAAAGAAGAAATCACTAGGAAAATCAGAAAATGTTTTGGGACAATGAAAATGAAAACACAATGTACCAAAATTTATGGGATGCCAAAAGACAGAACCAAGAGGAAACTTTATAGCTACACTTAAAAAAAGAGAGAGAGAGAGAGAGAGAGAGAGAGAGCAGGAGAGAGCCCTAGCTGGTGTAGCTCAGTGGATTGAGCATGGGCTATGAACCAGTGGGTCCACAGTTCACTTCCCAGTAGGGGCACATGCCTGGTTTGCAGGCTAGGTCCTCAGTAGGGGATGCTCAAGAGGCAACCACACATTGATGTTTCTCTCCCTTTCTCTCTCCCTTCCCCTCTCCTGCAAATAAATAAATAATTTTAAAAAAAGTAGTGACAGAACAGTTCTGTATCTTGCTTGTGGTGATGACGGTTACATCAATATGCACATGTGACAAAATAACAAGAACTATTCACATACATTGTACCAATGTCATAGTCCTGGTTTTGATAGTGTGTCATGATTATGTAAGACATAACTGTGAGGTAATAGAAAAATAAATATTTGTCTCTGCCCCTGGTTTCTGACTCAGAGCTCCTAAAACCCTCATAATTTCCTAAATGATAAGAGTGCTAGGAGTGTCTTTTGTTCTAATATTTGCCTTTCACTCTGGCTCCTGATATAGTGTACTAAATACCTTGGAGTTTCCTGGGTGAGAGAAGTGTCTTTTGTTCTAATGAAGCGACTTTGGGTGGGCTCCTGGATGAGTCCTGGGTGGGGGCTGGTCACCAGAAAGACCAAGCCATGATTAGAAGTTTGGAATTTTCAGTAGCCCCTTCACTTTCTAGAGAGGAGAGAGGGGCTGGAAATGGAGTTAATAATGGATCGTGCCTCCATAAGGAAGCCTGCATCAAATCCCAATAGCCTGGGGCTCAGGGAGCTTCCAGATAGGTGAACACGTCCACCTGCCAGGAGGGTGACGCACCCCGACTCCACAGGACAGAAGCTCCTGTGCTCGGGACCCTCCCAGACCTGGTCCTGTGCATCTGGTGGTTCAACTGTGGCCTTGATCATATTCTTTCGTAAACCGGTAACATAAGTATGTATTTCCCTGAGTTCTGTGAGCCACTCTAGCAAATGATTGAGTCCACGGGCAAGGAAGTCCTGGGAATAGCTGATCTGCAGCCAAGTTAGACAGAAGTTATAGCTAACCTGGGGACCTACCACTTGTGACTGGCATCTGAAGGGACAGTGGGGCGTAGTCTTGTGGGGCTGAGCCCTTCGCCCGTGGGATCGGGTGCTATCTCCAGGTAGATTATGTCAGAACTGAGTGAAATTGTAGAACACCCTGCTGGTTGTGGTGCTTGTAGCGGGGGAAAGCCGCACGCATCTGGTACCAGCAGTGCCGAGTGTGGCAGTGGTGTGAGAGTGAAGAAGAAACACGGGGAAAACAGATGTTCTAACTCAGTAACCACTGGGGGAAACCAGGTGAAGGGTAAGAGGGCCTACGCACCATCTTTGCAACTGCTCATGAATCTAAAATTATTTCAAAAGAAAAAATAGGAAGAAAAAGACACAGATTCCCTAAAATAAATGGTATTTGGACGATTGATTATCTACTAGGGAGAAAACAAAATTGGATCCTTACCTTACAATATAACAGTCTATTGCTAGAGTATTGAAGACCTTAATGTGAATAGAAAGTTATTAGAAAAGACAACGCAGTAGATTACCTTTGTGACTGCAAGATAGGAAGATATTTCTTAATTTGGTCAAAAAAGAACTAAAAGGAAGAAAGTTAAAACGTGTTTAGAGCTAGAGAAGAAGATGCCACAGTGGTTCTCAGCCTCGGCTGCACAGCAGCATCGCGTGGGGAGCTTTGGAAAATCCTGACGCCCAGGCCACACCCACACCAATTACATCAGACTCTTGGGAGAAGGCTGAAAAGCTCTCAGTGGTTTTGAAAGAACAATTGTATTGAAATATCTTAAGAGAGCTTAAGAATCCATTCAAATTGTGTGATAGAAATTTCCTTCCTCGAACCCTGGGTGAGTTTGCAAACTTTAATCAGATGAGTTGCAGAAGGGTGTCATTTGAACCCAGGAGAAGGACGTGGGCTAGTGGACTAGCAGTCTCCTGTTGCTATGGGGACCGTAACACGGACTCACAGTGTCCACATGCACCTCAGGTGGCGTCCTCCTGGAAGCCTGCAGTATTCAGGTCCTGCTCCCCAGGGTCCAATCTCAGACTGATAATGACCTTACTGGTTAATAAACTGTCACCCCAGTAGCCTCCACTTTTTCAAAATGTCAACCTCAGGCTTCCTGAGCAGGTAACTATATAGCACAGCCATGAATTGTTAAGCCACACGCCTCTGTGTGGCCACCCCAGATGGAAACCCAATCGTGGCTGTGAAGCGCTGACCCAGTAATCTGAACTCGCTGGGGATGCTAGAGCTTCTTTCTCAGCGAGTAAGTGGCTTTTCAAACCTGAAAAGGCTGAGAGTTAAATATAGAGATGATAAAGAAAACCTATCATATTAATACTTTTGGGTTTAAAATAAGTGTGTGTGTGTGTGTGTGTGTGTGTGGTACTTTTGAAATAACGTGATTATTGAAGAATTTGGTAGATTAGCGTGGTTTGATAGGTTAGACCTGTGAGGTGTAAGGAAATTCAAGTCTGTAAGTCTAATTTGACAACTAGATCTGTTAGATTTACATGTTTTACATGTATGACAAATTTTTGTCAAGTACCTGGAAAGGATGTGTTCATTTGGGATGAGAATTTACTGATCAGGCATATGAAGTGTGTAAAATAAAAAGAGAATACATGAAATTTACAAAATCACTTTAAAATACTTAATAGAATTACATTTTATAAGTTTAAAAATGGGATTAACAGAGTTTAGTTTGTCCTACCTGCATTACTACCCGAATGATAAAAGATCCTCTTACACCTGATTATTATTTTCATGTAAATGTAAGCAATTCAGAAATAGAATAGTATACTTGAAATTGAACTTCTAAGTCTTAAATAAAACCAAGGTTTTGAGTGTGTAGATGAAAGATTTAATATCAATTTAAAACCCAAGATGCTGTAAATAGTTTTTTGTGCTCACAAAATCTGCTACCAGATAAGAAAAAAACCACAGGGGCACTATTAATGTCTGCATTTAAGGGATGAATAAGCTGCAGCTCCGAAAGGCAAAGAAACTGTCAATCAACTCCTAGCATCCGGCTCCTAAGCCTGTGCACTTCTTAGCCAGAGGGCACGTGGCTTCCCCACAGGACCAGCCCCCTGAAAAGTCAAGCAACTTCGGAACAATCGAATATGCTTTGTATTCGATTCCAGGGAGTGACCTACTCCCTGGAAGCCAATATGTGTTCTAAGTTGATTTTATAGCTAAGCAGTCCATTTCAGCTCAAGAAAAGAGACTTCAGTGGCTCATGTAATGAAAAAGCCTGGCTGCAGGCAGGGTCGCTGGACTCCAGCCCCCCTTCCCTCTGTCCCCCGTCCACGATGGCTCCGCACACAGGCTGTCTTTCCCTTGCGGTACGAGATGACTGCAGCTCTCTCTCTGGGCTCAAGTGCGGCTACAAAGTGTGGCTGCCTCTCTCCCAACTGTCCCCACAAAAATCACTGCATCTCATCAATTGGATTAACTCATGGGTCTATTCTGGAACTGACCATTGTGACTAGAGGAATGTGATGTTTTATCTGGCTATGCCTAGGGCCACAGGCTGACCCCTAGAGTTCAAGGTGAAATCAACTCCACCACAAATTTGGGTTGACAGTAGGGAAGAAGCAGTTCTCCCTGAGAAGGTTGATTGGATGACAGCTACACAACCAGAGTCCACTACAGTGAGCAAACTTACCTCTCCTATTTGAAGTCTACTGGGGGCCTGGCCCACAGCCCAGGCATGTGCCGTAGACTGGGAATCGAACCAGTGACCCTTTGGTTTGCAGGCTGGCGCTCAATCTACTGAGCCACACCAGCCAGGGCCCATTTATGTTTCTTACTCCCTGTACCTTTTCCCTCATTCTCCCCACCTTCCCTCCCTGCTGATAACCCTCCATATGATCTCCATTTCTGTGATTCTGTTCCTGTTCTAGTTGTTTGCTTAGTCTGCTTTTGTTTTAGGTGTGGTTGTTAATTATTGTGAGTTTGCTGTCAATTTTACTATACATATTTTTTATCTTCTTTTTGCTTAGAGAAGTCCCTTTAACATTTCATATAATAAGGGCTTGGTGATGATGAACTCCTTCAACTTGACCTTATCTGAGAAGCACTTTATCTGCCCTTCCATTCTAAATGACAGCTTTGCTGGATAGAGCAATCTTGGATGTAGGTCCTTGCTTTTCATGACTTGGAATACTTCTTTCCAGCCCCTTCTTGCCTGGAAGGTCTCTTTTGAGAAATCGGCTGACAGTCTGATGGGAACTCCTTTGTAGGTGACTGTCCCCTTATCCCTTGCTGCTTCTAGAATTCTCTGCTTCATTTTAATCTTGGCTAATGTAATGATGATGTGCCTTGGTGTGTTCCTCCTTGGGTCCAACTTCTTTGGGACTCTCTGAACTTCCTGGACTTCCTGGAAGTCTATTTCCTTTGCCAGATTGGGGAAGTTCTCCTTTATTATTTGTTCAAATAAGTTTTCCACTTGTTGCTCTTCCTCTTCCCTTCCTGGTTCCCCTATAATTCGGATGTTGGGACATTTAAAGATGTCCTGGAGGTTCCTAAGCCTCTCCTCATTTTTTTGAATTCCTGTTTCTTCATTCTTTTCTGATTGGATGTTTCTTTCTTCCTTCTGGTCCACTCCATTGATCTGAGTCCCAGTTTCCTTCCCATCTCTATTGGCTCCCTGTGCATTTTCCTTCATTTCACTTAGCATAACCTTCATTTTTCCATCTAATTTGCAACCAAATTCAACCAATTCTGTGAGCATCCTGATCACCAGGGCTTTGAACTGTGCATCTGATAGGTTGGCTGTCTTTTTTGTCACTTAGTTGTATTTGTTCTGGAGCTTTGATCTGTTCTTTGGTTTGGGCCATTATTTTTTTGTCTTGATGCGCCTGTTACATAGTGAGGGGCAGAGCCTTAGGTGTTCATCAGGGCGGGGCAACCCATGTTGCTGGGTTGTGATGCTGTGTGTGGGGGCGGGGTCCGAGAGGGAACAATGGTGCTTGCTCTGCTCCCTGCCGGATTTCAGTCCCTTCCGTGCTTCCCCCAACCAAACTGGGCCCTTCTAGTGCTGGTTTCTGGGTGGGTGGGCTTGTGTACATTGTGTACATTGTGTACAGGATCTTGTGGGTCTCTCCACCGAACTCTCCTGTGAGGCTGGGAGTCTCTCCCAGCACCCCAACCCCCACAGGTGTTTTCAATCAGTGTTTTGAGGCTTTATTTCCCTGCGCTGGAGCCCTGGGTTTCGCAGTCTGTCTTGCTCCCCAGTGTTGCCTGGTTTATCTGCATGCAAGTGTGGGATTGCCCAGCCCGCCAGCAGCCTTGTGTGCTGCACCCTTCCACAATCTGCCACCTCGCTGGGTCTGCCTGCTGCCACCCTGCACCTGGGGTCCGCCAGTCACCGCATTTTTTGCCACGACCCCTCTCCGCCCAGCCCCCTGACTCCACCCCTCCTACTGGTGAGGATGAATGTGTCTATTTTAACTCCTTGGTTGTTGGACTTCCATATAGTTCAATTTTCTGTCAGCACTGGTTGTTTTTTTGCTTCTAAATTTTTGTTGTCCTTATTTTGGTTGTGTGAGGAGGCACAGTGTGTCTACCTATGCCTCCATCTTGGACGGAAGTCTGAATGTTTATTTCTTCCTTCTGCTCCAAATCGTTGATCTGAGTCCCTGTTTAAGGCTTTTACTTTCCATTTATTGAACACCCCCATCAAGTTCCTGATAGCCAAGGCCTGGAGCATGGGGATAGGCAGATCAGAAGGTGCCCAGAATAGGCCCAGGTCCTGACTCATGATTAGGCCCATACACTTTGAACAGTGTGAAGAACCTAGCCACAAATAGGCCCAGATACCTACCAAACCACAGACATAGTGGGCAGACCAGGACAAAGCAGGCACCCATGCACCCAGACACCCAATAACCTGGAGCATTGTCCCAGAGACACTGTGTTCACAGATGTGGAGGGGTACTGCTCAGTTCCACAGGGAAGGTGTATGGGGAGCCTGGGCTTGAGAATCTGTGAGGTAGGGTTACTTACACTTTTCACTTTGGCAGGGCAGAGGAAGGACGTCTTTAACAAACTGCACCCAGTCTGAGAATCTGACTGCGGTCATTCAGAAGCCAAGGCTTCCTTTGGAAGTGTGGGGAAATAGGAGCAGGGCTGCAGAAAGAGCCATTCAGTGGGGATGGAGGAGACCCTGTTTAGGGAACCGCCACCTTGACAGTGGATCGGGGGCAGAGTTGGAAACCAAAACTTCACATCCGGAGGGATACTAATCGGGACTCTCCAGAAAAGTGGTCTTCATACTGGGTATGCATGCTCCTGGGGGTTTGCAAAAACTTTCCAAGGGGTATGTGAGCCTAGTTAGCCTGAAGGGAATCAATGTAAAGATTCTCAGCTTCCATGTGTGCGTACTATTTACAGATGTCAGTCTGCCTGAGAGGTGTGATGTCACCAAGACAGTGGAATTGGAAGCCCTAGACTCTCTTCCCCCACAGAGACACTGACTTAACAACAATAGACAGTCCGAAAAGCCTTTATGAGAATTCCAGAAACTAGCTGAGAAGTCACAGCACTCAGGCAAGCTAAAAGCCCAGAGCAGCTGCCCTGAAACAGGTAAGAGGAACCATTTCATGTCCCCCACAAAAGGCCTCCCCGCAAGTTGACACAGCCCGGCGCACTCAAGTGGAGCAGAGCAGAAGCCACACCACATGTGCTCGCAGACCACGTGGGACCAAACTGGAAATCCACATTGTAAAGGGAGCTGGGTGATTCCAACGCGGATGTGCCCTGAAGTATTAAATGAACTTCAAGTAACAGAAAACTTCTAAACAACCCATGGGTCAAAGAAGAAATCTCAAGAGAAACTTTAAGCTATTTTGAAGTAAGTGAAAATGAAAACACAACTAATCCAAGTTTGCGAGATGTTTTGAGGGAAATTTATAGCATTGAATGCATATATTAGAAAAGAGGCAAGATCTAAAATGAGTAAGTCCTGGGCCAAAAGTATCCATGATACTTTATGAGAAACTCCAAGTAAAGCCTGTTGGCGCGAGTGCTTTTGAAAATACAAAACACCAGGAAATCTTGTACCCTCTGATTAGAAAGAAAGAAGGTGAGAAAATATCTACTTACCAGGTTTTATAAAGTGTAGGTTAAACCTATACCTATTCTTTACAGTCTACTTATTCCCAGTTTAGAGGGCAATTGAAATTCTAAGAGTTCTTTACATTCAGGAAAGACAACAAAATTCCTCTAACAGTCAGAAGTTTATTTTCATCATTTTCTTCTGCGGGTTGCTGTAACCTTACAGTTGTATTTTTATTATAGAAAACTGTGTTGCAGCGTGGGAATTGTGTTGGTCCCCTCAAAGTTGTGAAAGATGCCCCAGGAGGTTGAATTTGCTCATTAGCCCTATGATAACTAACCTGCTGAGCTTAACTACTTAGTATACTTGTAGTTAACACAAATTAAGTATCAAAATTGTAAAGTTTCTTCTTACGTTAAAACAGAAAGGTCAAAATCCTCATCTGATCTTCAAGGCCCTACATGGTGTAGCGTCCTGCCGCCTCTCTGACCTCATCCACCTGTCACCTGGCCCAGCTGCCCTGGCCTCCTTGCTGGTCCTCCAACACACCAAACACAGTCCTTTCTTTGCACCTTTGAACTTGTTGGTTCCCTTGGCTTAGAAACACCTTCCCCCCAGATATGAATATGATTTGCTCCCTTGCTCCATTCAAGTCCGTGTTCAAGCATCATTCTCTTAGGGAGGCCGTTAAATGATCTCATCTAACACTGACCCACCCACCCACCTCTCCCCTTGCAAACCATCACCCTCTGTCCTTCAGTTAGCCTTTTCCCCATAACACAAACCATTGTCTGGTACTTTATTATACATTTGTTGACGGTTTACTGGGGTTTCTCCACCAGCGTGCAAGCTCCTGAAGTCAAATTTTTGTTGACTGCTGTGTCCTCAGCAAGGAAAAGACCAGAGCTCCATGGCAGGAGCAGCTTGCACTGGGAAACCTGCACCGGGTGGTTGGGGGTGCCAACTATCAGAGCCAGAGATGAGCTTGAAAATGGAAGGTCCTTCTTTGCCTTCTCTCTGGTAGATTACATTAGATGAGTAATTTTTATATTAGCCAGAATCAAGGCAAGAGAGGAGGAAAAGCAAAGCATACAAAAACAAGACCTCAATTGAAGAAAAAATACGAGCCCAGGTAAGTAGCAATGAGGATAGATTTCGTTTTGGAAATCCACCCATTTTTATTCCTATTTTAGAAACCCAGCTAAATTTTAAAAGAGTGACTCTTGGTATAGTTTTACTTTATTATCCTGGCAAAACAATACAAAACAAAAAACAAACCTTAAAAAGTTCTTTGAAAATACAGCTCTAGGAGCCCTGGCCCGGTAGCTCGGTTGGTTAAAGTGTTGTCCCAATATGCCAAGATTTGATCCCCAGTCAGGGCACGTACAAGAATCAACCAATGGATGCATAGATAACTGGAACAGCAAATCAATGTCTCTGTTCCTGTCCTTCTCTCCCTCCCTAAAAAAAAGTTGAATAAGAAATTAATAAATAAAACCAAGTAGGTTAAAGAAACATATGACTCTAGGAAAGATAACAAGGGGTGAGCTGTGCTGTCTCAAAACTTTCCAGCCCTGGGGCCTTTGATATTTGACTGCGTCTGCCTCCTGTAGAATTAAAACCTTTAGATGCCTCTCTCAGCACAAGACGGCTGGTGTGTAATTTTGCAACAAATGCACAATAACTTTTATGTACTTTTATTTACATGTAGTAGGGAAAAGAGAAGACAAGATGCAATGACTCAAAGACAGGTTTGAATAGATCCCTTTCATGGAATACAACTCGTACTTATTTTATGCAAAATATAAATGCATAAACAAGGAATAGCAGATATTGAGACAGCTAATAGCTATTCCACTTGAACTGTATTATTTTGCTACATAATAAACCAGTTTATTACATAAGCAGACACAATAGATAAGATTTCCATTTTCTAGATGAACAAGTTGGAGCTTTGTACACATTTAACCTAAACAAGTCCACCTGGAAAAATGTCAAAGATACAGTGTTGAATTAATAAACTCATTTTTTGCAGGAAAAGAAGAAGAAGAAGAAAGAAGAAGGAAGAAGGAGGGTGAAGAAGAAGAAGAAGAAGAAGAAGAAGAAGAGAAGAAGAAGAAGAAGAAGAAGAAGAAGAAGAAAGAAAATGGAAGAGGTCTCTGAGAATTCACAGAAATCTTGGCAGTAACGACCAGACTTTCTGAAAGGGTGGGAGGGAGAATATGGAGTTACTCCAGCTGACACATGCATTACTAATACGTTATCTTATTTCATCTTAATATCACAAGTAGCAGAGCAGGAATCTGAAATCAGCTCTACCTGACTCTAGAAAACATGTTTTTCCAAGATACCATGTAGCTTAGGATAAAGAATGTATGCTTGGTTATAACGTAACAGTTGAAGGAATGAACAAACATTTCATAGAGAACATGACAGTTAATTTGATTCTTTTGAGAAACCAAAGGCAGGACAAAGAAGGAGCTTGAACAAAAGGTTTTAGGATCAGAAGTTTAGAAGCTGCCCAGGGAACACTGAGTACATCAGCTTGGCTGGATCTTAGGCTGTTGAAGGAGTGTCTTAGGAGATAAGGTCTCCAAGGATCAGAATGTGAAACATCCTATCTTCTAGGTTAAAGAATTTGGGCTTCACCGTGAGGCAGTGGGGAGCATTAAGCGGTAGAATAATATAGTCATACTTTGATTTAGGATCATTGTTCTGGGGTTCAGGGTCACCAAATGGATTTATTGTAAAATTCCCAGTGAAGGTTTATCTCCAAAGCAATCTCTTTCTCCCTGAATCCCTGAGAGGTTGAGGTTAAACCATCCCTGACCTAAATGTTCACACAACAGCCACTAGCTGGCAGCAATGTCCCAAGAAATGGATCAGCCAAAGCTCCAACTAGCAGCTTCCCCACCCAAATCCCGGGGCTCTGAGAGGATATGATCACCTGGTGGACAGTATGAGTAGGTGGGAGGGCAATCTGTGGGGAAGGAATCCCAAAGGCCCATAGGGGAAGGGGTATGGGGAGGTCAAAGGACAGAGTGATGCATGCCTGGACGATGGGTGGGGTGTGTGTGGGGAGCAGTGGTGAGTGATGAGGCTGCATCTGAGAGTTAGAAATTGATTGTGAAACGGCCTTGAATTTCCAGGTTAAGGAATTTGGATATTATCCTGAGGGAACTGGAGACCCAGGGAAGGTTTTAAGAAAGAGAGAGACATGACTACATTTGTATTTTAGAAAGATCATCAAGATTGTAGTATGGAGAATCAAGGGAATAGACAGGAAGCAGTGAGGAGGTGCTTCAGTGATGCCGGAAGAGATGATGAGTAGTGTGCACTCGGGCCAACAATTGCAATGGATAGAAGGGGTCGGATTTTGGGGGAGACTTAAGAAACCAAAATCATAGAATGAGAAAGGGGGCACTAAAATGTTATGACAGAAGAGAATTAATATTCTTTCCCTGTTGTTAAGTACACATTCTCAATTGTTGGATTTTCTGCTTAAAACCGCACTGGAAAAAACTCAGATTGTGGAACTTCACTGAATCCAAATTCTAGTTCATTCATTCAACAGTACTGACCAGAATCTGTGGTGGGAACTGGAGACAAAGGAATGACTTATCAGTTGCCTTCCCAGTCTGGTGGAAGGACAGTTAACTCCTGTACAGTGCGGAGAGCGCTTTGATGGAGGAAATGCGGGTCTCCATGGGGTCCAGGGGGGAAACCCATTCCAGAAGGTTTTCAGGGACTTTTGAGCCCAGAATATCAGAGAAAGGGTCTCACAAAACTGTTAGTGAACTTAACTAAGCACTGGAAAAGAAAGGGGCCTGGGAGCAGCTGCATAACCTATTTACTCCTCTATCGGAAACCGTAGACGTGAGCTATTTTCCCGAGGATGCCGACGCTAAACTAGCCACCCACGCTCGCTCGCGGAGCAAACGGAACTCCCACAGGCGCGGCGTACAGTATTCACGAGAGGCTCCTGGACCACCGGGGCAGCCAGGCTGTGATTGGTGGGGTCCTGAGCTTCCGCTCTGATTGGTGGAGACACTGCATAGCCCCGCCCTTTTCGTTGCCAGGCGACGAAAGGAAGCTAAAAGTGTGGGTGTGTGGCAGACGAGTGGGGCCTGGAGCATATCTGTTACGGTCGAGGATGTGCTCCAAATTTACACCTGCGGTAGACTGCGCTCCCTAGGGAAAGGCGGCAAGGGACCGAAAGCTGTGCCTCCCGGAGCATTGTGGGCCACGGCTGGGTGCGGGGGTTTGGGGCCCTAGGCGCCTGCGCGCACCTCGCATCTTGGGGAATGGCTGGCGTTCGGCCTGTTGGTGCAAACCCGTTGCGGGGAGGGAACCTGGGAGTGGTTTCTCGGGCCTTTTCAGACCCGGATTTGGGGCCTAGAGCTGGGGGTGGGGGCGGGTGCTGCCGGGCTCTGCCTAGCTTCTGGGGCTGGGAAGCATGGGCGCCAAGGTGCGGCATAGGCTCTGAGCGTCATCTGCTTTGCATCCTCAAGCTCAGCCTTCTAGCGTGCCCCTCCCACTCTAGGTCAGTTTTCTTTCCATCCTTTAGTAACAGCCGCCAGAGTGCTGCCATAGGACTTGATGACTAGGGGGCCCCTCAGTGAAGCTGAGGGATAACTCCTTTCAACAGAAGCTTTTCGGGTACTCGGACAAGTGATAAGTCTTCCTCAGTCCTATTTAATCTCTACACTGGCTCCAGCCCTTTATCAGTTAATTGCTCTGCCCCCAGGCTCAGGCAAGGCACAACCTTTCTCTAAATCTCCTGTTTTGTGAGATGGGGGTGGGTAACTCCTCAGGTTCTCTTTACCTAATAACGCACAGCACATAGGCACTTCCAATTGCTTTGTACCTGTTTTCCCTTCTTCACCACCTCCTTATGACCCCTCTTCAGGCTAAGGAGATTTTAGTTTTGCCTGTGTGCAGTTCTGAAGGCTTCAACGGGCAATTTCCCCCATGATTTTGTCAGGTGAGCCTCTAGGAACAAATGCCTTGGTGCTTTATTTCATCAACTATTTCTGAGTGCTTGTTGCACGCTAAACCGTCAATTTAGTGCTGTTGGACCTGGGGCTGGGAGGCAGGGGCGCCAAGGTGCGGCATAGGCTCATAGGCACACAGACTTCTTCCCTTTAAATTGAGATTAGTGGGAAAAATTAGTATTTGTGATAAAGGGTTGAACTGGTAGGACAGGAACAGGATGTTAAAATTCAGGGGTAGGCACGAGGAATCAAGTCTTCAGAAAAGATACATAAGCTGGAACCAGAGGGGGCATTTCCAAAGGACATTGACAGAAGGCAGCTTGACAGCTCATGGGCCCATCCAGTGAACATGATTCCTTTAGTTGATGTGTGTGAGGGTTGAGGATAGGGTGGGGAATAGGTATCAGGTAGGGGTTGTGCAGTATAATTGCTAAAAGCAAGGGTTTCAGCATATTCGCCCTGAGATCCAGGCATATAACCTCTTTGAGCCTGTTAAATGCAGATATAATATCTATGTCATATTTAAGATGCTGCTTATCAAGGCCCAAATATCAAGATTCTCTGGGCATCGTAGGTGAAGGAAAATGGGAATGCTTTGAATGCCAAGATATTTAAATTTTCTCTGGGTAATAGGGATCGTGCAGATTCTTGAACATGGTGGGTGTTGATCACAGGAGGTGCTTGGAAGGGACTTAACAGAGTCAAAAAGTCTAAAGAGACTGGCAGTTGTGACTGCTTCTCTCCCACTCCCACCCAAATCTCCCAACCATTAATCCACAAGTATTCAAAACCATGTTCCTAAAAACCAGCCATTTATATCTGTTTAGGTAAGTACAGAGGGAGTATGGTGGTGTATTTACAAGTTGGTTTGTCCAGATATACTATAACTTAGTGTCTGTATTTAATATTGACAACCAAAAAATATATAAATATCTTCCATCTATACACAGCAGGGCAGGAGCATCCACATGTTCTTGAGTAGTGAGTCCTCAGCCTCCCACGGCCCTCCTCTCGTGATCGTCTGGCCTTCAGTGCAAAGGAGGCTAGAACCTGGCAGCCCGGTCTGGCCCTTCCCCTCTCCTCCCTCCACTCCAGTGCTCTCAACTGGTCTCAGGCAAGGAAAGATTAATTTCAGTGGTTGGGTAGGAAGCGATGGGAAAGGGTGAATCCTAATGGAGCCTGACCCCTAGAGTGGGAGATTCAGGACCGCAGAAGTGAATGGCCACCTCTAGGGGTAGAAGCCTGGTAGTTCATAATTCAGTTAGTGTGTCCTTGGTCATGGGTCCAACCCTACAGATTAGCTTGGTGGAGAAGGCAAGTATGTCTAGGCAGGACTTGGTCCCCACCCTCAGGCACTGAGCCATTCAGGGTGAAGCCTGGAGTGTGGGTACAGGAGACTGGCTGATACAAAAATAATAATAAAATCAGTAATAAAAAAAATTATAAAATCTGTTGCTTGTCTGAATAGGTCTGAGCAACAGTCTTGCTTTTGTTAAAATCCTGGCGGTGTTAAAAGTCCTGAATATTCTTCTGGACATCATTGCTGGCAGAAGAAAGGAGCCCCAGGCCCAGCTCTTCTGAAATCTGTCAACTCGGAAATTAACATCCAGCTGCCTGTGCTGAGAGATCCTTGGGGCTGCTGGGAACAGGCCGGGCTGGTGGTGTGGGGTGCCTCACACTTGGGAATCAGCCCCCAGGGGGTGGAACAGCTCCTCAGGTGTCTTGTCACTTTGGCTGGCTCCCCCCTGCCGGAAACCAGAAGCAATCTCATCGAAGGTCCGGCCTTTGGTCTCAGGAACTTTGAAGTAGGTGAAGATGAAGAACAGAATCAGGAACACCGTGAAGATGACGAAGACGTAGGGACCACACAGTTTCTGAAAGACACACAGACACACTTAGTTGGAGTCTTGACCCTACATTCTGGCCATAGGACCTTGGATAAGTTATTTTGCTCTCATGCCCCTAACCTGAGAACGGGAACACCCACCTACAACATAGTGCTGGGATAATTTGATGAGAGTCTGCCTGCCTGCACCTGGCATAGAATACGCTCCAGGGAACAGGTTCCCATTCGTTACACAGCAGATGGGAGACAATTCAAAACCCAGGAAAGAACCCTGAGGTTGAGGTCAGGCTTCTTCGCTGTGCGACCTGGGCTACTGAGCCTCATTCCAATGGGAACAGCTGGATGAGCACTTGGCAGGTGAGAAATGGCGTGTGTAGAGACAATGGGTGTTCTCTTACCTCCACGTACTGGAAGCACATGCCCACAATGAAATTCGAGGTCCAGTTGGAGAAGCCAGCAACGGCAATGGCAGCCGGGCGAGGACCCTGGCTGAAGAGTTCAGCCACGATGAACCATGGGATGGGGCCAGGGCCAATTTCAAAGAAGGCCACAAAGCCAAAGATGGCAACAAGGCTCAGGTAGGATATCTGGGGCACCTGATCCTGTTCAGGATGAGAGAGAGAGAAGGAAAGTTAGATTGGAGTCTCAGAGAAAACAGATTGCAGAGGCAGCCCAGGCAGGGCTAAGAGCTCTGGGCTGGACAACAGGAGGCCTGGGGCTGATCCTGGATCTGCAGTGTAACTTGGGTACCCGCCTTCGGTCTTAGTTTTCTCATCTGAACAAAATGATTTACACCTGCACGGTGGTTGTGGGCTCTGGTCTACCCTCTGGGAATGGTCAGGCGGTGTGCGTGCAGGAGCTGCTAAGATGAGGTCCCTGTAGCCCTCTGGCTCTCCCTGTGAACCGGCCTGCCTGCTGCAGGAGAATGTGGAAGAACACTGTTAGAAGTCTTGTAAGGCGCTCAGCTCAGGGCCGGCCCAGCAAGGCCTCAGACATGTGGTTCTATATATAATCATTCCCCTCGAGGAGGCCCCAGAAGAGGTTAGGGGCTTTGGCTCAGATCCCAGATCTGCCACTCGTCACTTACTGTGCGCAGGACCTCTCGGCAATCACAGGGCTTTTTAAGCCTTGGTTCAGCTGTAAAATTAGTGTACTGGTGCTGTCCTCATGAAAGTTCTCATGTGTGAGGTGGCTGGCAGGGTTGTCAGAGGTCCCGGGTGTGGGGCCAGGAGACCTGAGGTCAGTGCTACCTTACTAACCTCACAGGACTAAGTTTCCTCACCTGTGAAATGGATCTACTAACTGAACTACACTGAGCTGTGAGAACTGAGTGAGATCAGGCATGTTTCTGCTTGTATGGTGAGGAGGGCCACACTTTCTAAGGTGTTCTAAAGACGAATTGAGGCTACAGATGAAGGTTTGAAGGGATTAGTATTGGGCAAAGCAACTCCCTAGGACAGGGAGTTTGGGGCCGGAGGTGCTGGGGTGAGAAAGCGCTGCACCGGGGAGCCGGGTCACGGCAGTGGGGTGTGGTTGGGTAGAGTGCAGAACCAGGGAGAGCAGCCTGGCGGTCGGCCTCGGGGTGCCGACCGCCAGGCTGGGGCTGAGACAGGCACTTTGGGATCTGAAGCCCGCTCTGGGGCCCACCCCCGCCGTGTGGCAGCTCACCAGCAAGGCCAGCGCGATGGTCATGAGCACAGCGCAGGCTGCCATGCCAGCCAGGCCAATGAGGTGCAGCGTCCGCCGGCCAGCTCGCTCCACCACAAACAGCTGTGGGCAGAGAGAATGTCAACGCCACACGTCCCTGGTGCCCCTTGGACCCCCCCCCCGCCCCCACAGAGGCCCACCCCCTGGGGCTCCACTAGGTGGCCACACAGGCAGTGAGGGAAAGGGAGCTGGCCTAGAGAGCCAGACAGCTGAGCATCCTGTGACCTCGGGCACACCATCACACTTCTCTGAGCATCAGTGCCATCAACTTTGATATCAGTAATGAACTTGACAAGTCGAGGATGAAATAACATAGCACTTTGGGAGCATATGACACATGCCTGGCTCACAGTAAATGCTGCCATTCAGTCATGAGGCCCTGACATCCTAAGCTGGACCCTGGCTGTTGACTGGTGGCGGGCAAGGACGCAGACACTCACCGACACGACTGTGAAGGCTGTGTTGACGATGCCGGCGCCGATGGTGGCGTACACAGGCTGCTGCACCCCTGCCTTCTCGAAGATGCTTGTGGAGTAATAGAAAACCTACGGGACAGAGAAGTCGCTGGGGCTCGGCCGGGCGCTGTGGCCTTTCCCCTGTCTCTGTCCTGGTGGGTACAGACACAGGGGGAGGAAAGCATGAAGGGGATGCTGCAGCAGTTTGGTTCTGAAGTAAAGCTTCTCCTGTGGTAGGGGCTTGCTTGTTATTTTAAGTTTGGGTTCTATTCACAGCATGTACTTGACCACAGGGTTTGGCTGGGGCCACAGAAAGGGTGGGAGAGGGGCACTCACAGCGTTGATGCCCGACAGCTGCTGGGACAGCTGCAGCACCACGGCGATGAGGATGGGCTGGCGGTAAGTGGGAGAGCGGAACAGCTCCAGGATGGTGACCTTCTTCTCCCGCATCATCTGCCGACTCTCCTCCTTCATCTCCTGCAGGTCGCGGGTCACATCTGCCATCCCTCGAAGCTTCTTCAGCACTGCGGGGACAGGAGGAAAGGTGTGGGTGGCTCAGAGCGGGAAGAAGGCCAGGGCCGGGGTGGGGAGGAGGGCAGGGCCCTGCCCGTACCACTCTTGGCCCGGTTCTCCTCGTTGCGGTTGATGAGCAGGAAGCGGGGGCTCTCGGGGCACAAGGGCAGCAGGATGCACTGGAGCACAGCGGGGATGAAGATGATGCTCAGCAGCAGGGGCCACAGCTCCTTGTTACCCATGATGGAGTCCAGGCCGAAAACCTGGGGAAGCAGGGTGGGCAGAAGCAGCTGTGAGCTCCCGGCCCTGGGCCCACAGCACCCAGTGGCCCTGGCTGGCTTTATGTCCACGGCCGCTTCAGGAACAGGGCTCCTGTTCTGAAGCTCTGCCACTACCGTGAGGCTTTAGCTTCTCTGACCTCAGTTCCCGCCTGTGGAAGATGGGGAAAGAAGGACCTGCTTCCTGGCATTGGTGGGAAGACAAACGGCACAGGGTATGGGGTCTGCCACTCTGCCACAGGATGCTTTTAGGGGCGGGAAAAGGGAAGCCCTCTGGAGAGAGGGTAGTGTATGTGAAGACATAAAGGCCTAGAGGCATCAGAGCCCAGCGCGCTGAGGAACCAGTGGGCGTGCCCACGGCCGCGCGCCAGATGAGAAGAAAGGCCGAGTGGCCCGGACGGACTTGCTCTCCTGCCCTGGAGCTCGCAGGGGAGCAGCTGCATGGTGGCATGTTCTTGGGGGCCTGTGCTAGGCTGTGTCCCATGAGGCAGGGCTGTGGAAGGCTGGGTGACAGGTCTAGTCAGGTGCTGTCTGCTCACACCCCCCAAGAGCCACCGAAGCTGTGGGGTGGGGGCTGTACTGGGGGAGCAGACGCGGCCCCAACTCACCTGGGCGATGAGGATGCCAACGACGATGCCCAGCTGGTGCAGGGTGCCCAGCGCCCCTCGCAGGGCTGTCGGGGACACCTCCCCCACATACATGGGCACAAAGCCCGTGGTCAGGCCGCAGTACACGCCGATGATGAAGCGGCCCAGGATCAGCATCTCAAAGGACTTGCCCAGTTTTGAGAAGCCCATGAGCACAGAGGACAGGAAGGCCAGCACATTTATCATCAGCATTGAGTTGCGCCTGGGGGTGGGGTCACAGGTCAGGTGGGTCCTTTGATTCCCCCCCCCCCAGGTTCCCCAGGGACTTGGTCATAGGGAATATTCTGGAATAGGAAATCTCTCCCAACCCCCACACCCATCTGGGACTCCCTGGACCCCTCTGCTTACCGGCCAAAGCGGTTTACAAAAAGGCCCACGGAGAAGGAGCCAATCATGCCCCCTATGGAGAAGATGGCCACGGAGAGGGACCAGAGCGTGGTGAGTGTGGTAGGCAAGATGCTCTCCCTGTAGCGTTCGACCCACGTCTGGTTGTAGAACTCCTCAATCACCTGCAGGGGGAGAAGCAGCCTAGTGGGCGAGGACAGGACCCAGGGGTTCTTTCCCTCTGGCACTTGCCCCTCAAGGGGGGCCATTTTACCACGGGGTGCTGGAGGGGGCCAGGTACTTGGCCGGGCCCCACATTCACTGCATGTTCTTGAGTCAAGTCCCCCCTTTTGTGGGGCTCAGTTTCCCCAGTGGTTTCCAGTGCCCTGTGTGGTTTTATATGCTCAACAGGACTTCCTGGGGACAATGGCAAGTGACCAGTGGTAGAAGCTCCAGGTTAGAGCAGAAAGGCTGAGAGAAATTGCTCATTCTCACTTGCCCCTTTTCTCTTCAAGGTACCTAAGGCCCCAGGTCCTCTTCTAACCCCTGCTGGGGAGGAAGTACAGCTGGACAGACAGGTTCTGCCATTCCAAGGCCCTGGGAGGAAGGGAAGAGCAGGTTCACTGTCCCTGCACTTAGAGCCTGCATGACAGACCAGCCCGCATACAAGCCATGCTCCTGACGCTCACACTGCCGCTATCTCCCAGGCTCAGCTCCTGCGGTTGGCCCGGTGGTCCCACCTTGAAGGACCTGTGTGTGGCCTCCTCCCGTCTCCCAGGTGCCCAGCTGGGAAAATACAGGAAGGGCTAGGACGAGGAAGCAGTTCTGCGAATTGGCCATCTGTCCCAGCACAAACCTGTCTGCTAGCCCCGCCTCTCCCCAGGGGGGCTCCTGGCCGGATCCCAGGAATGTGACAGGCAGGAGGTGCGGGTTCTCCTGGCAGATACACGCCCAGCGCACGGCAGACCCACCCAGCCACATGTGCAGCTGGGCTCAGGCCCAGTAACAGCTTCCTGTGCACACACACTCATGCTCACACCATCTGAACACTCCGGGCTTCAGCCAGTCACAGCCTGCACACCCCTCCCCACCTACAACTCAAACTCAACCCCATGCCCGTCCCAGCACCCCTCCCCACACTCATGCTGCAAGTTCAAGGACACACGGCAGCATGCATCTTTTATACTCCCTCCACTGGCCCTGCTCTTGGCCCTCCCTAACCCTCCCAGAAGAGGGGGGGGTAGGCACAACGGCCAAAGAGGAAACTGAGGCCTGTAGTCCCAGAAATGCCCACTGCGTATGCTGGGCCTGGCCCCACAGTTACAGTGAATCCTTGGCCACTAACCAACTTTTTCCTGCCCTGCTGCCAGGTCTGGGGACACCTGATGGAGGCTGGGCTCTAGGGAATGAGGATAAGGAGGGCGTGGGGAAGTGGGGAGAGGGAAGAGGGAGCCCTAGTGATCTACTTATTTGTCACAGGGAAGCCAGGCGCTGCAAGGGTTAGGTGCTGCCCAAAACCAAGTTCGGATCCCAGCTCCGCCACCTATCTGCAGCGTGCTCAAAGGCTAATGATCTCATGTCATCCTTGCGCAGGGGCCACGCTAATCTTCTCTGTATCGTTCCAATTTTCAGTATACGTGCTGCCGAAGCGAGCAAGGATTTCATTTCAAATGACATTAAAAATATCTACTTCATAGTGTTTCAGGGAACTGATGACACATCCTTACGGTGCTGACATTGGCACCATTGCTGACTCCAGGGACCCCTGCCATGTTCCAGTACTGACCCGAGGGAAGTTCAGACCCCTGCCAAAGTGTAACCAAGCCTGCATTCCATAACTCAAAGTCAAGGTTCTTGCCAGACATCAGTGCAGCCTCCCACCTACCAATCCCTCTCCCTTCGCCTACACACCTTTTCTCCACCCTCCAAGGTAACTGCAGGGGGGCCCACCCTGCCTTCCCACTCTAAAAACATTTGAGATCCAGTTCAAAAGGTCCCAGGAGTCTGTCCTCCCAGAGGACAGGGACCTCAGTGGATTCACTCCCGGGCCTGTCCCAGAGCTGGTGTCAGGGATGCCTCATGAGTGAAGGCAGGAGTCAGTGAAGAAAGGGCCCTGGGCTCTCCTTCCGGAAGGCAGATTCCAACAAACAAACAAACAAACAAACAAAGCACTAAGTGCTTGTGTTCTTCAAGAGACGAAACCAGCTCCAGAGGAGGACTGGTTGGGAAGAGGGATGCTCCATTTATTAGGCTGACGAGAACAAGCCGTCCTGGATAAGGAAACTGTCCAGATAAATGACGCTCACCCCTCTGAGGCCCCAAACTTTCCTGACCCTTCACCCGGGTGGAAATCTTTCTCCCTCCTGTCACTCTCACTGTGCTGCCCTTAGCAACTAGACCTATAAGCAGGGCTGCAGGGCACTGATGTCCTTGGGGCGCTTTACAGGGGCAAGAAGGGGAGTTGGCCTCAGAAGGCTTTTAACTAAGTTTTGCATTGTCCCGTTCTCAGAGTCTTCCTGTGGCTCAGATGCTTGTCCACAGAACTCTCCACATTATTGTTTAAAGTTCTGCCAAGAAGTCAGCTCATGGAACTTGTCTGAATTGCGTGCAAAGAACGAGGCAATAGGTGAGTGCTGAGTAAGGGCCTACGACCTAAGACGAGCTGAAGGGCGTAGGCTGGGGTTTCTGTGTTGGCAGTTCAGGTCTTTAAACCTCCTTCTGGGGCTGGCTGGTGGTGCTGAGGACCACATGTACAAGTGACATGCTATTGGACCCCCCAGGTAATGTCCTGTTTGTGGTGACAAGTCAGAGGGACCAAGCGCAGGGCTGGCTCCTCGGTGGCTCCTGAGCTCCTCTGTTACTCGGACCACCTCGTGGGGTTGGGAGGGCTGAGCAGCCAGGCCCCTCCACCTTGACCCCAGGCTCCTCCTCACTACGTCCCAGCAGCATTTCCTGGCCATGTGGAGGCTGTGCAGTGGATTCCTGCCTCTTGATCTGACATTTGAGACTTCTTGGAGGAGACTATGCCCTGCTTTCCATTCCTGCTGCTGGTGTGGGAGCTCTGTGTCCTCTTGCCCCTGGGGGTCCATGCCCCATGGGGGGCTCAACACTGGCCCCAGCCCAGGAAAGGCAGGAGGACCCCTGGAAAACCAGAAGAACCCTACACGGGGTCACTGCTTCCACCCACTTACTGGCCTCCACATCCATACCAGCAGTGGCTGGATGCTCCTAAGGGAAGAACCTATTTGCGGCTCCCCTAAAAGGACCCCACATACCCAATCTCCAGAGCAAGGTTCCTGGCAACCTCCTTGGCCTGGCTGCTATTTGAGGAGGGGCCTGGCACAGCCTCCTGCCAAATGCTCCCATCCTCACATGCTCCCTTCCCACGTGCGCATCACAAGCCTGGCAGATACCCTTGATCCTGCCGTGCCTTCCATCCCAACAGTCCCCAGGTCCTGGCAAGTCTGCCTCCTAATTTGTCCTATTCTAACCAAGCAGCGCCTGCCCTGGGTCTCTCTGGGACTCCGCCCCGGACCCCTCCCATCCCCTGAAGCCAGACCCCTCTTTTTGCAGCTAATTTCTCCCCCACGGGGCACAGGCTCACCTGTGCCTCCTGGTCCCCAACGTCCCCACCCTACCGAGGGTCTGTGTGAGTGTGTGTTCTGGGGAGAAAGGGAAGGTCCTGCCAGTTTGAGGGGGGACTGTCAAGAGTTGGGGACCATTAGGGGTCTCTGTCCAGCTGTCCTCTCATTCAGCTAGATGGCAGTGGCCCCCTTGGTGACACCAGAGGGGCCAGCATAGAGAAGCAGGTCAGCTCTGGGCAGTTGGGATCCCTTGGTTTCCAGTAAAAAGCTATTTCTTACCCCAGCAGTTCTCTTGGGGGTGAGCGTGGGGTGGGGGAGGGAGGCTTGCGTCATGTCTGACTTCTTGGGAATCACCTCCTCCCCTCCGCTCCCGCTGCCCAGGCAACTGTGGGTGAAGGACCACATGTCTGCCTGTCTACAGAGGAAGTCCTCACTTCCTCTGTGTCCAGGCATCATCTGCAGTGGGACGAGGCAGAGCACGTTGCCCGGTATACAGAATAAGCTGTTACTCGCCTCACTGTTGTTCTGAGAACTCACCACTTTCAGAGAAGCATTAAGGACAGGGTTTTTCCATTTGCAAACTGTAGGAAGACAAAGCATTACCCGAAGGAATTTATGCTGTAGAAAAGAATCTGAAGGAGAGCGCTGTCACATTCTACTTGGTGTAGAGAGACCCAGGGCGTACACTTCAGCTGGGGAAAAGAACAGCTTCCTGGGGTTCAGAGGGCAAGATCACTCACCTTACAGGTAGTGAGTTCCCTGGCACCAGGGAGCATACAAGTCACATTTCAGAGCAGGGATGGGTAAACATTTTATGTAAAAGGCTAGATAGGAAATATTAGGGTCTGCAGACCACACATGGCCTCTGTTGCTTACTTTTCTCCTTTTTACTTCCCTCAACTCCTTAAAAAGGTAAATGAGAAACAATCAGCTCAGGGGCCAGACAAAAACAAGCCACCAGCTGGATGTGGCTGCTTGCCAGCCTTTGATTTAGAGTCCTAGACTCTGACCAAAAGAAGGGGTGTGTGTTTGGGACCTCTGGCTGGTCTCTCCCGCTTTCCCTCCAGACATTCCTCTAGCCCAGGAGACCTGGGTCTTCTAGATCAATCTTGAGACAGAATCAGAGGTGCCTTTCAACCTTCTCTTCTCTCTCACAGAGATTACTGTGGGGACGAAGAGGTTAAAACAGCCAGCCAAGCTTTGAGCTCCAGTTAGGAGAAGGAAAGGGCCAGCTTGTCCAGTTTAGTTCCTCAGCCTGAACTTGACCCCTATTTCCTGTTCCCCGCCTTCTCCTGACTACCACTCCCCAGCTGGGGCTGCCCCCACCCTCGCCCAGAGCTTCTATCTCCCCAGCAACTCTTAGCCACACCCCAGGATGGGCTGGTAGTTCAGAGACAGGTGGGGCCGGACAGAAACCCTGCCCCCTGGGTCCCACACCACACAGACAGAGCTAGAAGCTGGGCCCCAACCCCACAGCAGAGGATAAGACCACCCAGGCGGCTTCTCAGGAAGAGCCCAGACTCAGCCTCTCTCCAAACCCAGGCCAGGCCTTGGTTGTGGCCTCCTCACTGGTGCCAGGCCTCCAGGGTCTCTTCTGCAGACAGAAGGATCTGTATTTCCTCGCCTTTCTCGGCTCCCCACCACCCTCAGGGTGAAGTGTCTGCCCCACCCAGATGACTCCCCCATACTACCTGGACACCCCACCCCTCTGCATTTTCCTTTGTGTGGCTTGTTTGCCTCTTCCCTGGTGAGCTGCTAATGATCTTTCAGAAAAATGCAGGAACACTCCTCTGGAAAGCCTTCCTCATAACCACCCCTCCTTCTCTATTGTAGCAGTTTTCACACAGGGGCAATGGGGCCCCCCGGGTGCATCTGGCTGCGGCCAGAGCCATTTGTGTCTGTCACGCTGGTGGGGTGCTACTGGCATCTAGCGGGCACGGGCCAGGGAAGCTGCTAGACACCCTGTAATGCAGGATACAGGAGAGATCCAGACCCCACAACCCCAGAGCATTACCTGGCCCCGGAAGCCTAGTGTTGAGAAAACCCTGCTCTATGGGCCAGGCACCTCCTCCCTTCCCCCTTCTCTGCTCCCACTGGCCTGCCCACATTTCCATCACTGCCCCGAGAAAGTTGCTGCAAGGCACTGTGCGCTCCCTCTAGGCTAAATTTCAACATCCGGACAGGCTGATTCATCTGTCCCTGAGGCCCAGCACAGGCTGGCAGAAAGAGTCGTCACCGATAACCAACTGTGAATCTGAGGGGCTTAAGGGACGAGGCGGCTGTGACGGGTGACTGGTGTGAAGAGGTTGTGTAACTGTGTGGTGAACTGTTGAGCTGTCTGCACATGACCGAGCTTGACTAGGCTTGGAAGTCGGAGCAGGAGGGACCCGCCTGGGTGGCACTTGTAGGTGTGTGAAAGGGTGTTTCGGTGCTCATCTACCTATAGCGTAACTGCCAGTGATTCTGCGGTGGTCATGGACCCAGACTGGGGCCACGTTCCCTGGATTCAAATCCTAGGTCTGCCACTTAATAGCTAGCTGTGTATCCTTGGTTTAATTGCTTAACATCTCTGTGCCCTAGTTCCTCATAAAACAGGGATTATAGTGCTACCTAATGGGATTATTATAAGGAACAATTGAATTAGGATTTCTGCGGCACTGAGAACTGCCTGACACATAGCAAGCTGCAGGGTCTGTGTTAGTGGAGGATGGGAAAAGGGGTCCGGAAGCCAGAACTCATTGGCTCTAGGCAGAGATCTGGGGAAGGAGCCCAGGGCGCTCAGCTCAGCGTGTGGGCTTGGCCTGGGAGTCAGGTCCTGCCTCCAGTGCTTTCCCTCATCTGCTGTCGTCCTGGGCGAGGCAGAGGCAGACCTTGCTGGCTTTCCAGCTCCAGTTCCTCCTTTGTCAAACAAAGAGCCCCAACTGTGTGTTTGCTGAGGATGCCTCACTCTCAGATATGCCTGACGCTGTCCCTTGGCCAGGAACTCAAGATTTCTGAACAGTCTTTAGTTATTTCTGTTGGCAACTCAGCCTTACGCAAAGGGGAGAGGCAGTTCTCTCCACCCAGGATGATGCCCTTGTTCATTTACTCGCTTTCTGTGGCTGGGCTCACCACCTCCTCCTCCCTCTCTCCTCCAGGGAGACCGGAGGCCTGGCTCGGAGGAGTCACATGGACGTTGCCATCACTCACGCAGTGTGGGGCAGTGGGCAGGTGGTCAAGGGGGTGTGAGGCCTAGAGTTCACCTCAGGCTCAGCCTCCCCGCCTGTCCAGGTGAACTCACAGCCCTCCTTTATAATCTCAGCCCCACCCACCTTGTGAAGCTTCTGTGAGGAGATAATTTATGGGGAGTTGCTTTGTAAGCATTTAAGATGATATTATGATTAATTAACCACTTCCAGGAGGAAGCCCTGTGGGGCCTGTTTTATGGAGGAGACCAAGCTGCTGGTAATTAAGGCCAGAACTGGTATCCTGACTACTGGTGGAGCAAAGTCTCTTCTGGAAAGCCGGCCAGCGCAGTTCCCCAGGAGAAGTTCCAAACAGACCAGGGCAGCCGGCAGGATCCGTGAGGGCGGTTGGCAATTCCACGTTAGTGGCGCACTTCGTGCGACCGCATCTCTGCACAAGCTGTTCCCGTTGCCCAGGACACCTGCTCTCCTTCCTCATGGGGCTGACTCACCCTTTAAGGTCTAGAGCGGCTGCCAAGTCCCCGTCAGAAACCCTTCCTGCCTCTCCCATCCCCCCGCCCCGGCACCAGCCATTCCTTCCTCTTTGCTCCCATAGCACCTTGAAATGCTCCACTGATTACACTCCGGCTTCTCCCGAAGAGTCTTCCCACCCCTCTGGGTGGCCAAGTCCTTGGAGCGCAGAGACAGGGCCCAGCGGAGACCCTGCGTTGGGCGGCTGCCCGAGGACCAGGATGTCCCTCCCAGTGTTTGGGACACCGCCTGGCACAGCCCTCGTTGAATGAACTTGCTGAGTGAACTTGCCGAGTGAGGTTGGAAGAACCTAATCCCTGTGCCCGGGCAGCTCTGAGCTGTGCTCTGATTTCTCAGTCTCGTGTTGTCCTCTCCCCCTTCACATGTAAAATGTGTCCCTTCTAATCTGCTCCTGGTCGGAAGAATGATAGCCAGGCTTGTGAGAAATGTTTGTAAAGTGCAAGAGTAAACAGATGGCGTGCCTGAGTGCATGCCCCAGGAAACGCCACTAGACTTCACGGTGTGTGTTATCAACTCCAGCCACTCGGGTCTCTGGCTTCGGTCCCCAGACACTGGTTTCCAAAGTGACATTTGGATAGGTGCCCACAAATGCACTGTTTACAGGCTCAGCTGGGCCCTTGGTGCTGCCCACCTGGCCTTCTAGGTACCCTGGCCAGCTGCCCCGCCTGTCTTCCACAGAAGCTGTCACCCTCCACCTATTTCTGATTAGATGGGAGGGCCCAAGAACAGGAGAACGTCATTCTGGGTTTGTCCACGTCCTCAATCTCCGAGGAGCTGAGTCCCTCCAGCCAGATGTAACCCCTCTGCCTCTGCTCCACCATCTTCCTCCTGGAGAAGCCCCTCCCCACCCCTCCCCATCCCTCCCCGTCCTCTCCTCCTCTGCTGGTTCCTTACATGTTTAAAAATGAAGTCTTTACGTTAAAAAAATCTTAGCCCGGCAGCCCCTCCAGCAGCCAGTCCTCTTCCCCGCCCCCCCTGGCTGCCCCCGCCCTGCCCCGCCCCCACCCCGCCCACCAACTCTCCTGTCTGGACTCTTTCCTGCTTCCTGTCTCTTCAACCGGGCTGCGGGGAGGTTGGGCTGCGGGGAGGTTTCTACTCGGGCTGCGGGGAGGTTTCTACTCGCCTCCCTGCAATCAGCCTTCGCAGCAACAGGGTCTCCACTGGGTCTTTCACACTCAGAAATATGGAGCTGATTCGTCCAGGCCGCCCTCCTGGGCCCGCGACGGCATTCCTTCACTCCATTCCTCCACCCACTGCTTCCCAAGTGCCTCTTTCGAGGATCAGTCACTGTGCGAACAGACCCAGCGCCCTTGCCCTCGGTGCTTCTATTCTTCCTCTGTCCTGTGAGGTTCTTATCTCCCGGCTGGGAGGTGTCCGCTCTCCTCCTGCCGAGGACCCTCCTCTTCTATCCATGAGGCTTGACCCCTACTTCTCTCTTGATTCCAGTCTCTCTAGAACAGCTTCCTGTCCTGCTGTTGGGATACCAGTGGCCAGCTCCCAACTTTTCTGCAGCTGACTACGCACCTCAGAAACAGTCCAAGTGCTTCCTGCCCATCCCCAGCGGTATCACAGCAAACCTCGGCTCCTGCCCGTGCGGCGGGCCCTATCAGCGCCTCCCATGCCTGCTCCTCCTCCAGGCCAAACCTCCCCTCCCCAAGCCAGGACGCAGACGCAATTTTTAAACCCTGCTCCCTTGTCCTCACACTGGCCCGGTGACCAAATCCTGCTCATCCTTCCTGCTCAGTGTTTGCTTTTCTGCCCCCTATTGCAGGAGCAGCACTGTCACCAGTTTCCCTGTCTCTAGTCCCACGGGTCTGGGACCCACCCCCACTACCCGAGAATCTGATCACTATCTGTTCTCTCTAACGGGTCCCATCATCCTCATTCTGAAGCCCACACTCCCTAGCTCACCTTTAGGCAGTGGTGCCCGCATGTCCATTCCGACTGGCCCATGCCGTGCCAGTGACTGGGTATTTTATAGATGAAACTCACCTGCAAGGCCCTTGCTGGCCGGCTCTGGCTTACCCAGGGCCCTCCCAACATTCTGTCTCCCATTCCCCCAAGTCACACACCAAGACCCCCTCTCTCCTCGGGGCACTTTATCCGCACCCCGCCCTCCCCACCCCGCTCATCCCAACCTGTTCTGTTTCTGGAAACACCTCTTTGTATCCTGATCTTAAGAGTTGTAGTTCTATCAGTAACTCACTATGTGATCACAGTCAGGACATCACTTAATCCGGCAGTTCTCAAATTGGGCTGCACGTTAGAATCAGTTGGATAGCTTTAAAAATTCGATGCCCACCCTGGCTGGTGTGGCTCGGTGGATTGAGTGCTGGCCTGCATGCTGAAAGGTCACAGGTTCGATTCCCAGTCAGGGCACATGCCTGGGGTGTGGGGCCAGGTTCCCAGTAAGGAACATGCAAGAGGCAACCAATCGATATATCCCTCACACATTGATGTTTCTCTCCCTCTATTTCTCCCTCCCTTCCCCTCTCTCTAAAAATAAAATCTTAAAAGTACCCGGGGGACCCTAAAGTGCTCTCAGCCTCCCTCTGCAATGGTGCAGGCTTTCTGTCTGCTGGACTCCCAAGTGCAGACAGCTCCAAGGCACACACCTTGGCAAGAGCCAAAGCAGGGCTTGGGGCTGTTCCAAGCATGGGACCACAGTCGCCATTTCAGACAAGCTTGGAAAAGTCCCGTCATGTCCCTTACAGCTGAGCATGACTCAGCAGGCCAGGCCTTCCTGGTGACCTGCCCCTGAGCACTGGGCGAAGCTCTGACAGTCACCCTCCGCCTGTTTGGAGCAGGCCCAGCTCTAACTACCAGCACTGCCCAGTCCCCCACAACGGACCCGGGGTCCTCGGGAGCTTCTACTCTGGACAAGGAGTGTGGTCTCAATGGGAGGGCTGTGCACTCATTTCATCATTCCCAAAAAGGCACAGAATTTTAAACCAGTATGAGGTTGGTCAGGAAGAGGTTGTGTCAACAAGAGCTTGGCTTCTGACTGCCCTGTTCACTAGCTATGTGACCCTGAGCGCACTGGTCACTTCACCTGCCTTGTCTGCTCAGGGCCTCAGTTTCCAGGTCTATAAAATGGAAATCCCCACCCAATCTCAGAAACATGCAGAAGGCCTGGCGTAGATAGAGGGACTCAGTACTGTTTCCTTCCCTGCCTCCTTTCCTCTCCTTTCTTCCCTAAAGCAAGTGGACTGGGCTGGAGGGGATCAGCAGGGCTCCTCCTAGTCTTGACATTCAAGTGAACAAGTGAGGACAGATCTGGGATGTGACGTGGGGAGCAGCAAGCAAGCACAGACCTTTACCCCCGTGGTTCCCTAGGGCAAGAGGCCATTTTTGTTGTGCTTGGCACAGGGCCTCCAGGGAGAGGAGATAGTTTCAACCTAGAACAAGATGCCTTGTAAGGAACATGCTGTGAGTGGATGGGTGTGAGTGTAGGCTCGGGGAACCCCTGGCCGGGAGAGCTCCAAGGCAGAGTGGTGCCAGACACCAGCTCCATCCCTGACCAGCTGGGTGATGACCAGCTGCAGGCGGGTTTCTTCTCTCTGTCTACTCCCTCCGCCTGCAGGATGGGCACGGTGGACGCCGCCTGCCCGTCTCAGGGGCTGCAGGTGAGCAGCAAGGGGGAGAAACACCACGGGAGCCCTCCGCAGCCCCAGGGTGCCACATGAATGCAGCATCATTAATTACACCAGCGATTGTTTTGACTATTACAGATGTCTGTGTTGTGTGAGAGGTTGCTCAAGGTGACCTATTAAGGCCCATGTTTCTATGGGCTCTGAACTTGTACAATTCTATAGCTCAAAGACTTTTTTAAAAAAATCTCTCACCTGAGGATATGTAGAAAGAGAGAGAGAGAGAGAAAGAGGTAGAAAGAGACAGAAACATCGATGTGAGAAACATCACCTGGCGGCCTCCCACAGGTTTATATACGTCTATATACCTTTGGTGTATAGAATGATGCTCCAACCAACTGAGCTGCCCAATCAGGGCTGCAGCCCCCACATGTTAAGGCCAATGACAAGAATATCTGACCTGTTCAGGGCCAGAAAATTGCCACTGAAGCAGACGATGAGCTGATATAAGTAAATGACTGACACCTAAGAGGAGGGGCGGGTGTTGACAGGCCAAGGAAAGCACAGCACTCACCTTCTGCGGGGCATTGATAACTCCAGTGTTGTAGCCAAACTGCAGGGAGCCAAGCACTGCCCCTCCCACGGCCAGCATGAGGCGGCCTGTCACCTTCTGCAGAGAAAAAAAAACCACAGTGTTACAGGCAGATCTGGGCAGAGGTTACTACAGAGCAGGGCCTGGGCTGGCAGGTTCCCTGTTCAGGTTACCTTGCCTGACTCCCAGCACTGTACCAGCCTTTCTCCCAGGAAACTTTACCACTTTTTGACTTCGGGTGCCCCAACCAGCCCTGCTAACTTCTAGACGCTTGGCTGGCCAGACTCATTCCTGGGGTCTTTTCTTTCTCTCTGCAGCTAGGTCTTGGCTAGAGACGAACAGGTCTTGGCATTCTCTGGGGTCTCATTCCCCTGGCGGGGCCCAGCCTGGGGTCCATGTGGCACCACACTCCGATCAGGAGGCCCAGGAACCAGTGCCCCTATGCGGGAGCAGGGAGGGATGCAAATTACACGGGAGAAGCGGCATAGATGGGGGAGTGCCCTGGATTTGCACCTAAAGTTTCTGGCTTCTCATTCCTGCCCACCTGCCTGCTCGCTCTGTGAATTACAGCAGGCCAAGAGAGTCTGCCCACTCCTCCCAGGCGCACTGTTTGCTGGTCTACAAAATGGTAACTATTTCATGCTGGTCAGCCTTGGACATGTGGTCCTGCCCTCCCCTCCCCTCCCCTCCATTCACAGGGCCGGAAACGGAGCCCCATGAGGAAGAGATGAGGCAGAAAAAGAGTTCCAGCTCGCTCAGGGGTCTGCAGAGGGCCAGGCTAGAGCTTGGGGTCCCCGGACTCTCCACCTCATGGCAGCCATCCCCACACCTGGAGCCTCGAAGGGTTATTTGGACACAGATGACATACGAGCCAGGAATGTGCTTTGGAAAAGTGGCATGTGGCAAGTAAGAGTGTGGGGCCAAGGTGTTTTCAATAGGCAAAGGGCTAGGAGGGAAAAAGGATGGTGGGTTTCTGTCCCCTGGAAGCTGAGGACCTGAGGGCAGCAGGCAGGTGGGGCCCTGGGTGACAAGGTGCCTCACTTCATTCTTAAAATAAAGAAGCCAAGAAATGTGACATTAGGCGAGCCCTTGACTGGTTGCGAGAGAACGGAGACACCAAAGGACAACCGTGGGCCCCACACAGGGCTGGGAAGCTCACACCCTGAGCCACACCTGTGGAGGGGAGACTCTGCTCAGCCACACCTACTGTGGGCCTTGGCTTCCTCCTGGGCCCCAGAAGCAGCCCTGACTTCCAGATCCTCACAGACAGACCTGGGCTTAGCTGTTTATCAGACATGTTCCTAGTATGGTCGTTTCATTCTCTGGAAGCGTCAGGCCAATGATTGAGAAAGCCAAGGTTTTCACAATGGAGGCTGAGAAAGAGGAAGGAGGAGTCAGCCAGCCAGCCAGCCCGAGTGCACAGGCTCAGAGGTTGTTCGCCAGATGAGCACTGGGCCCTTGCTTCTGCCCAGCGCCCGGCCCTTTCCTGGCCACACCTGGTCATCCTAGATGCTGGGGCTTTCTTCACAGTGGGCTGCACTCCATTCAAATCCTGTCCTTCCAGCCCAGCTCGACCCCCTCCCCACCGCCCACCTGCAAGGCAGGCCCCAGTGCCCCAGGGTCCCCCTTCTCTCAGCTCCCTAGGGAGCCTTCAGATCCAGGGCTGTCAGTTCTGGGTGGGTGGTGAGCATCCGACAGACCCCCGGCCAAGCCAATTCCTAGGCTCCCCTCCGAGATTAGTAAGAGGCTGTGGAGAGGCACGGAGCACCGACAGGGGGTGGGGCTGCCTGCCGTGTGACAGCATTCTTGCTGGTGAGTCACAGGCGTCCGCCTGGGGCTGTCCGGTGGCTGTCCAGAGGGCGATAGAAATGGTAGGAAAGAGATGTTTTTCCAGTACACAACAGCAGACATAAAACTAACAATGCAAACTTATGACTTAATAAAATACGGCATAACTATACAATGCAATATAGGAAGAAAGTTCTTTACGTATTGATTTGGGACACGCACGCACCAAGATATATTAAGTAAAAAAAGCAAGCCTCGGAAAAGCGTGTGTTGTATGCTGCCTTTTGTGTAAAAAATAAATACAAAAGGCTGGGGATGGTGGTGGGGTGGGAATACAATGGCACCTCCGATCTCGGCTTCGGAACTCCTCGAACACACTTGTTGCATTTTGATGAGAAAAAGTGTTTCAGCACGCGGTGCTTGCTCACCACTTGTTGCATTTGCTAGAACTTGTATGAGTCACAATGCTGCCCCAGCAAGAGAAACTGCTTCACCAATTGTCACTTGCTGGCTACTCTTCGGAACGAATTAATGACAAGCACCGAGGTGCCACTGTACAGATAGATACCTGTGTATTTGGAAGACCGCACAAGAAAGGTACTTTGAGGAATCAGGGTGGCAGAGGCAGGGCTGAAGGGAGGCTTCGTTTTACACCCTTTTGCATGTGTTTGAATTTTGAATCACGTGAATATATTACCCATTCAAAAGAAAATTGTTTACAAGCCCTGTGGTTTCGTATTACTTAGAACGAAATTTAAAGCAATTTAAATGAAAATGTAAGTGACAAATAATACAGATGATTTGTGCTCTGGTAAAATCGTGCCCCTGCAGCAGGGACTGAGAAGTGGTGCTGTTTATTATTACAGGTCCTGTTTTCACTCGGTTATGATGGTCTAGGGGGTCCCTCTGGGCCTCTGACGTCACCCTTGGGACCCCTCGGAGCAGTGTAGCCTCTGGCGGTGGGGGCCGCTAGGACCAAGAACAACCCCTTCTGTTGGACTTTGCCATTTGGTGGGTCACGGTCAAACTCTGCTTTAGAAAACCTGTCTACCCACATCCCAAGTTACAGCCACAACCACCCAGGCAGGCTGCTGCATCAGGACCTAAAATGCTCAGGAACCCGTGCTCAGCCCCCCCAGGTAAAACAGGCCCTAGTCCTGACGGCAAGGAAGAGGCTTCTGGTCCAGTGCAGAGGCTAGTGTGGTCTAAGCTTCACCAGTCCATGGGAAAAGGCACTGTGGGAGTCCTGGAGAGAGAGACTTGTAATTTTGCCTGGAGACAATCAAAGACGGGTTCTCAGAAGGTGACACTGGAGTTGGACCGTGAAGGACAAGCAGGGAGTCTGCCTAGTAGCAAACCGGTGGCAAGACCGCATTCCAGGTAGACAGAACCATTCATGCAGGGGGAAAAAATGGGCCCCGAACGGCCAGGTAAAACAGGGGGTGCTCAGTGTGGCTGGACGCTAGGGGCAGGGGCAGACCATGGCCTCTGCTCCTTGGTAGGCACGCAGCATTGTGACCAGTCACACACCCTCACTCCCACTGCCCACCCCCATGGCACCCACCAAACCCTGCTGGGTTGCTGCTGGACTTGGAGTTAGAAGACCCAAGTTGAAGGTCAGTGAGCTGCTTCCTTCCACCTTGGAGTTGGGACATGTGACGGCCCTGGCTCTGGGCCTTGGTTTCCTCACATAGGAAATGGAGATAAAAGTTCCTTCCCTTCGGGGTTGCTGTCAAGGTCTTCATCAGTGCCCATCATGGAGCGTGCAGGGCTCACTCGAGTCGGGGAAGGATGGAAGCTGCCCTTGACCGGCCCCCACGGCATCATCTGCGCCCACCAGCCCTGTGCCCGGAACTAAAACACAGCGATGAAGGCCATTCATTCGACATGTATTTATTTTGGTGCCAGGCTGATGGACAAGTTGGTGATGCCTTAGAAGAGGGGTACAAACCCCACAACCTGTGGCTTTCTTATAGAGCCTTTTTAAGGAGTGGAGGAGTAATGTGGAGCCCAGAACCTGAGCCCCCTTGGGGATGGGGCTACCTTCTAGAACATTCACACGCTTTGCCCTTGCTGCGTCCCCTACAGTCGCCAGCTTTTGCTCCAAGTAGTTGGAATACGGATCTGCTGCTCACCCACCAGACTGGGGACTCCTTCAGTATGGGGCCTAGTGAGCCCAGGGCAGGACACAACACACAACCTTTGTAAAAGAAGACCCACCACTTCCGACTTTTGCTTTTGGGCAAAACTGGCTCTGCGTGTACCTGTTCTGCCACAATGGCGTTCATCCTAACAGTCTTTAACTGGCCACTCATCAGGCCTCTGATGAGTACTAGAACCTCAGCTCTGAGAGGCAGAAGCAGGGAAGCAGGAACCCCCACCCCTGTCCACAGGGCTGGAGAGGAAAGAGCCCCAAACAGTCGAAATCCTGACCTCCTAGAGGGCCACAGGCCCCTCGGTTCCACAAATGCCCAGGCTCAGGGTCCAACACAGGAAATGACCTTATGCCCCCCACCCCTCATCACCACCTAATACTGGGGGTGCAGAGCCTCACTGAGAGCTCTCCCTACCCCAGGAAGCCAGTGATGAGGTCCAGCTTCCGGGACCTCTCCTCCCATACACCGGGATGAGGAAGGCCCTGGCCATGCAGCACAGCCAGCACCGCTCGCCGTGTGCTTGCCCTTCCTCAGCACAGCCCTTCAACCCTGGGCGCGGCCTTTAGCAGCCCTTGGTCAAAATTGGCAGAGGGAGGTCATGTGGCCACTGCCATTCGGAGGCAGGACATTGCCTGTGGGAGGAGGGTCCAGAAGTCGCTCCCATCCCTGTACCCCACATGGCTCCCCCAGGTGCCCTGGAGCATGGGACAGGGCCTTTGGAACTGCTTGGCCCCCGGTTCTAACCAGGGAGGGGAGCGGGTAGGGCAGGGGCTTATCAGATCCATGATAGCTTCCTTTTTATTTATTTTATGTACATTTCTTTTCTAAGATTTCATGTGGAACAGAATTCTGGGCACTGAAAAAGAAGCCCAAGAAACTGCAGAACTGCTTTAACACCCTCCTGTGACAGATGGGCGCTAGAAGGTCAGAGGGAGGGACCCTGGGACCCTCAGCAAACAAAAGCCAGTGCTGGGACTGGAACCCTTTGGATTCCTATACTGGTGCGTCTGTTACTACGCTCTCTGACCTTATCTTTCAAAAAGAAAGAGGAATGGGTTATCCTTCTGACGCCTGACCCTAAGAGGACCTCGGGCATTTGCTACCCTCGAAGAAGCCATTTCCTTCAAGTCTTCCAGCGATGTCAGGACTTTTGCTTGGCTGAGCCTCCCTGCACCCCACGGTGACCCTGGAGGCAGAAGGGACTCATCAATATGTGTGTGTGTGTGTGTGTGTGTGTGTGTGTGTGTGTGTGTGTGTGTTTGGGAGGAGGGACCTCATCAATCTTTAAAGCGGAGAGGAGGGAGCTGCCGAATTTAGCAGCGCCAGCAGCACCTGCAGCACCTGCAAGGGGCTAGGCACCATGCCAGGGGCTTCTTACGTATCCCAATTTAAGTATTATGAACACGCTCCCGGAAGAGACTGCTCCCACTTTCACAGATGAAAAACTGGGAAGCTCAGAGAAGAAAAGTGCGTACTGGCCAGCAAGCCCTTTGGCGTCTGTGAAATTTCAAGTTTGGGGTCTCGGATGCCAAACTCTGTGCCCTCTTTGCTCATGTCCTCCCTCCTTGGCTTCCGGGTACTGGTCCCTGAAAGAAACAAGGTTTCTTTTCTACCTGGTGCTTTCTGTGTACATCAAGTTCCCTTCCAGCAACTCCGGACCTTGCGCAGTCCGAGCCAGGACAGCCCAGGCCCAAGCTTCTGGCTACTTGGGTGGATTTTGCTCTAAGCCAGGGTAGGCAAACTACGGCCCGTGGACCAAATCCAGCCTGCCAGCTAAGCATGGGTTTTACGTTTCTTTTCATAACTAGCTGAAAAGCAAAGACTAATATTTTGTAATAAATAAAAATATTAAATTCAGCCCTAGTCGGTGTGGCTCAGTGAATTGAGTGCTGGCCTGCTAACCAAAGGGTTGCCAGTTTGATTCCCAGTCAGGGCACATGCCTGGGTTGCAGGCTGGGTGGGTGAGGAGGGCATGAGAGGCAAGCACACATTGATATTTCTCTTTCCTTCTCCCTCTCTTCCCCTTTCTCTAAAAATAAATAAATAAAATCTTTTAAAAATTTTGCCCTGGCTGGTGTAGCTCAGTGGATTGAGCGCGGGCCTGCGAACCAGAGGATCGCGGTTCGATTCCCAGTCAGGGCACATGCCTGGGTTGCAGGCCAGTTCCCAGTAGGGGACACATGAAAGGCAACCATACATTGATATTTCTCTCCCTCCCTCTCTCCTACCCTTCCCCTCTAAAGATAAATAAATAAAAATCTTAAAAAAAAAATCTTTTAAAAAATTTATATTAAATTCAGCTCAGGCTGGCGTCGCTCAGCAGTCTGAGCCCCAGCCTGTGGGCCTGTGAACTGAAAGGTCACTGGTTCGATTCCCTGTCAGGGCACATGGCTGGGTTGCAGGCCGGGTCCCCGGTTCAGGGCATGGGAGAGGCAGCCGACTCTATGTCTTTCTTCCTCTTTCTCTTTCCCTTCCCCTCTCTCTGAAAATAAATAAATGAAATCTTTTTTAAAATTTTATTACCTTCAAATTTCAGTGAGCACTGATGTAGTTTGGCTGGAACACTGCCACACTCCTGGGTTTACATATTGTTTATGGCTGCTTTTGTGCTAAAGTGACAGAGCTGAGTACTTGTGGCCGGTGGGGACAGTACGGCCCACAAAGCTGACGATATCTACTGTTTGGCTCTTTACAGGAAAAGTTTGCCAGTCTCTGCTTTAAGCGCCAGGTCCCCTCAACTACTCTGTGCAAACCCAGTACACAAACAGCACAGGAGTTTCAAAGCCTTCCAGGCAAAACCAAATCATTCGAAGAAAATAAAAAGGTGTTACTTCAAAAACGGGGTGTTCAGTGCGGACGGCTGGCTCCCGCCGCGCGGCGTGTGTGGGCCCTGGGTCAGGACCTGGACAGCTGGGGAAGAGGACGCCCCCGAGGAGGTGCCCTCTCAGTGGTGAGACGGGCACGGATTCAACTCTGGGAAAATGAATTTATAAAACCATGGGAATGCACGCAAAGGTCCCAAACACTCTCAGCAAGCAAGTATACTGGTAAGTCCCAGCTTCCCCGCGTGTGCGACCTTGGAAAAGCCCCTTCCTCTAACACCTCCAGTTCTCCATAACAGAGGTTTTCTAAGAAAAATAAATTATATTACTACAGAAAGATAGTGCTTGAATGCGCTAATTCTAGTCAATGGGGATTCGGCAACAGAAACCAAATTCCTGCATTCCTGTTGAACTTGATATTTTAGTTGAGGGCGGGGAAAGAAAAATAAATACCTAAAATACATCAGGTGGCGGGTGGTATGCAGAAAGTGATGGGGGTGCTATTTTGTAATCATGCCTGTAATGGAATACCAGGCAGCTGTTGGAAAGAATGCAACACATCTGTATGTACTCGATCTGAAAAGAGCCTCAGGGTAGACTGTTCAGAGAAAAAAGCAAGGTATAAAACCAAGTATAAAATGTACATTTTGAGTGGGGGGGGGAATAACGAACCGTATGGTAGGTGCTTGTACTCGCAGAGAGAAACTCTGCAAGTATTCACCTCCGAGGGGGGAAGTGGGTGAACATGACGGACCACACAGGGCTGCAGAGAACCCAGTAGAAAGTGTGCCCCGACTCCACAGACATCACATTTACAGGCGCATATATACACATGCCCAAAACGAGGTCTGGTAGGGTAAACACCAAACCACTGCAACTGGGAGAAGACATTTACTCTTTTACTTTGTATACTTCTCCACGCAGTCGGCTCCATTACTTCTACAATTAAAAAAAAAAAAACACAAAAACCAAAAACCCCACAGCCCAATCCAAGAGTTTTATACTATTATTTCTACTACAGCTGAGGAAATAAGTTCCAATAGGAGGTGTGGCTGGCCTGAGGCCGAAGGGAAGAGTCGGTTCTGATGGAGCCCTTTCTCCCCACTCCCAAATGCCAAGGTGGGGGAGACAGCTCTGGGCTAGCTGGTGTAGGGGGATGTCTTGTCCAGCGGAGACCTTAGCAGCCAAAGGCTCCTTAAGCTGGGATCTGGCAAAAGCTCTCTCTCCCCGCACTTCCAGGGTGCCGAGACCCTCGGTAGGCAAAAGCCAGAAAGGTGGTGGTCCTGGAGAAGACGGATACTGTCCCCATTCTGCCCAAGTTCAAGACCTGGGAGCCCTGCTCAGTTACTGTAAAACCCCCCAACATTCTTGCATTAGATACGGCTTCCCTGGCCTGGATGGCAGAGCCTCAGGCTCCACTCCACCCCTCCCACGGAGGGAGGTAACAATGGAGGTTTGTTTTGGTGGCCAGGCCTGGGCCTGCAGGCCTGGACACAGCCTCTCAGAGCCTGTCCTGTAAGTCCAACCAAGGAGCCTTCTACTATCCTGGGGATGACGGTTACCAAACGGAGTGACTTTATCACCTCTTTGCCCAGGAGTGACATGGGGGAGGGAGGAGGTGGCGGGTCCCAAGCCAATGCTGCACACACTTTCCCCTTTGTTCCAGGCGTCCCCAGCTCTGCCAGCCTGGGGGCGGGGGAGGGGGGACCTGGATGCCTGTACCCTTGGAGCCAGAGCAGAGCTCTAGGCCCCGACAGCCTGTGATCAGGAGGCACCGGGTAGAGCTGAGCTCCCTGAAGTTACAAGCTGATTAAGGGGGATTTGGGGCTGACCCAGCTCTGGGGCAAGTAGGGTCGACTCCCTCCCTGAACGGCTCAGCACAACAAGGATCATCATGGAGATGTTTACACTGCTTGCACACCCAAACTGGCCGTACAAAGGGTCTCTGCGCTTAAAATAGCCACCACCCTGGAGACTATTTAGGGCCCCTGGCCCATCTCACCACATCACCGCAGGGTAGCAAACCTCCATTTTATGGGGAAGAAACCAAGGCTCTGAGGAAAGCCACTTTCTCAAGGTCATAGTTTTGTGAGGACATGTTTTGTTTCTATTCACAGAAGGGTTTCAGTTGTCAGGTTATGCCTAATCCAACTCTGAGAAGCCTACTGCACCCAGAAAGAGCTCGGAAAAGTCCTAGAAGTCTGGGAATTCCTGCTGCTTTGGGGGAAGGGGGCACAGAGGACAGGGGTCTGGAGAAGAAAGCACCTTTTTTTCCACTGGAGAACATCTCAACTATTTTGTGACCGCCTTATCTCGAACACGTCTCTTTGCTTCTCTGCCTTGGTTTCCTCATCGAGGGCTGGGCCGGGGACTGGGAGGTCCCTTCCTGCTCTGGCTCTCCTCTATCCTCTTGTGTCATCCCAGAAAGACTGGCAGCGTGTGCTGAGGTAGACAGCTCAGTGTGTGACCTTGGGAAAGTCATTTTTCATTGAAGTGTGACTCGTATCTCCCTCACAGGGGAGGCAGGGCAGCCACATGAGTCGGTCCATCTCTGAATCACCCGTGAGCTACCTCTGTAAAGCAACAACCTGACAAGCCCCTAATGAAGAAGAACTGGAGCTGTAATGATCTCCTCCATCAAGTGTTACTCGCGGCCCACGCACACTGGGGCTCCCCAAAAGCTCACACTGCTAGAATGCTGGGCTTCTGGACAGAGCCCAGGTACCAGGTCACCTGAGGCCCAGATAACAGCAATGCATCATGGGAGCCCGAAGAGGCAAGGAAGATTTATGGAATGTCTATGGGGACACATGTCTTTTTCTGAATTCTTATAGACACTCTAATGATGCAAATGACATCATTGGCAGCTAAGGTAACTCAGCTAAGCAGGAATTCAAAACAACATCTGCAGGACTTCAGAAGCCTGCACTCTCTGCACGGCTGAGGGGCCAAGGGACCCTGCGGGATTTCTGATTTCTTCTTTGTCTGGAGGGCAGAAGCGGCAGAGGCCCTGGGGCTTCAGCAGCTGGAAGTGCCTCACCAAGGGCCAGATGAGAGGTCCTGGAGCAGGGCTCACGCTCACCCACTGCCCGGGAGGGAGCGTGAGCAAACCCCTGTCCCTCTCCTACTGCCTGCTCAGTGACACTCCTCACAGTGAGCTACAGAGGAGCACACGGAACACACACGGAAGGCACATGAGTCAATTCCCAGTTCCTTGGAGATAGATGAGGAGGAACAAAGCAGGAGGAACTTTGGGGCCTGACACACCTGGTCTTAAGACCTTGGGCAAGTAACACAATCTCTCCAGGTCTCGAGCAACATACCGCACCAAGGCTGTGCTTTCTGATCTGCACTGCAGCCTCCGATGGGGAGGGGTTTATTCTAGACGGTATACAGGATGATCCAAAAAACAAAAATAAACTTTTTACTATAACTATTGTTTGTTTTTTGAAATTTCTTTTGTGTAGGCATAAAATCTACTAGCGTAACAGTGCAGGGACATGAATTTATAAATAGAGATAAGCCACTTGAAAGGGGGTGTTCCAAAATTATTGACTGATGGGGCATACAGTCAAAAATTCGGAGGTTATTACATGAAAAACACCCACCAGCAACAGCATTTAGAACCGGCTGGTACAAGGGCAGACCTTGAATTTGGGCAAACTCCTCCAGTAGCCCCAGCTTCAAGAAAGGCCTTGATTGGTGTGGCTCCGTGGGGGTGGACGCTGTCCTGAGAACCAAGGGGGTCACTGGTTGGGGCACATGCCTGGGTTGCTGCCCGGATCCCCTGGTTGGGAGCATGTGAGGGGCAACGTAGATGTTTCTCTCCCTTTCTTTCTCCCTCCCTTCCCCTCTCTCTATAAATAAGTAAAATCTTTAAAAAAAAGAAAGAAAAGGCTATGATGAAAAGGGACAGTGGAAGTCCTTCCTGACTGGCCTGGGTTCAAATCTATCTCAGCCACTTACGAGACTTACTAGCTGTGAGACTTTAGGAAAGTTTCTTCCCTTATCTGAGTTCCAGGCCCATGAACTAGCAGTGATACTGAAAAGGACTTTAGCAAAGAGCCTAGTAAACTGTTAAGAATATTCTATCTCCACGCAGCATGTTCACTTACCCACTTAACAAATAAACACCCAAGTTCTGTATTGTACCCTGATGTTCTTACCTTTGAGGAAGTAAAAAACTTATCTCTGTCTTACAGGAGGAGAAACTGAGGCCCAGAGAGGGTAAGTGGCCTGCCAGAGCACTGAGATAACTCAGCAAGTATTTGGACGTCAGAGTCTCAAGCCCTTACCCCAGCACTTCTCATTTGGTTTTTTATTTTGTTATATGCCGGCATAATGGCTAACCCACGACTGTTAGGAAATGTGTTCCCCGGGGCGGCATGAGGTAAGCAAGTAGTCAGGGTTCAGACAGTATGAAGGAGCCTTTCCCCACTGAGGGTAGAGCTGGCGTCAATGTGAGGCACCCCTCTGCTCAGCCAAGACCCTGGTTAGTCCCCCACCCGCCACCCCGCACAACTCCACAGACCACAAGAAGGGCCGGCGCAGAGCTCGGTCCTACCCCAGCGTTCCAGGTTAAAAAAAAAAAAGAGAAAAAAAGGGCATCCCCGCGCCTTCCCAGCCAAGGAGACGGGAACATTTAAGAGGATAAGAGGGCGCATTTCAAAGAAAAAAAAAGTGACTTGAACATACTCTATACAAAGGGGAAGAAGGGAGGAAGGAAACAATGTTTTGCGCACAGGAGGGGCTCGATACATATTCTGGGAAAGACAAGATTGACTGCAGGACAAACGCTGTACAGATTGAAAAAAAAAAAAAAAAGATCCTGCCTTGGGCAGTTGTTTGCCCCCAGGGAAGAGTCGTCATCTACTCAAGAGTACGAAGTCTCTGGTCCCCAGTCCTCCTCCTCTGGTTCCACTCCAGCCCGAGGTCCCTTCCCGATCCCCACTCCCACAGCGCTCGAGACGGCGGCCCCTGTGGTGCTCTGTCACAAGCCCTGGCCCAGAGGGAAACGTGCCGCCTCCGAGCACACCTCCCAGCACACCTCCCCTGAACTTGGCAAAAGCTTTGAGGCCTGCGCCACCAGAAAAGTAGGGCCCCAGAGGCCCTCTTCTTTTCGTCTGCGCCTGGAAAGGGCCAGGCAGGCACCCTGGAATTGGATTCCCGGCTTTAATAAAGTACTCTCCGCGTTAAGGGCAAACACGAGGCCGCGCGTGGTTCGGCGCCCCGGAAAGAGGAGCGGCGATGCGTGGCTGGCTGAGGGTCCCGCCTCCTCCTCACGCAGCTGGGGCCGGGCCAGGCCGGGCCGGGGGCTCGGCCGCCTCAGCCAATGGATGAACCCCGGAGGAGTCCGCGCGCTGGAGACCGGCCCTCGGTTGCCGGGGCCCCGGAAGCCAGACGCTGAGAGCTCGCGCCAACTCCGCTCGCGGCGCGTTCGCACCCGCCAAATCGCGAGCCCGTGCCACCCCTATGCCACCCCTGTGTCCCCCGACTCCTGCGCTCTAGGCCGGCGCCCACGGACACCCAGAGACGCGCGCCGCCCGCCCCGGGTGAACAGCCCGGCCGGGCCGCCGGAGTTCCCCAGCTCTGCTATTTACCTTGCTGCTGGGATCCATGACCGTGCTCTCTGCGCCGGAGGCTCTGGCTTCAACCGGTGGGCGGGCGGGCGGCTCAGGTCCCCAGACTCCGACTGCGAGTGAGACTCTTCGGGCTCCCGGGATCCGCACTCTCCACGCTCCACCAGGCTACCTCTACGGTTTATAGGACCCCAGCCGCTGGCTGGCGCTAGAAGTGTGTGTGTGTGTTGGAGGAGGGGTGAGGGGGCTCGGATCCAGGGCGTGGCTTGACACGTCAGAGGCGGGACTGCGCGGGAAGGGGGCCGGGGCGACGGCCAGTTCTGTAGCTGAGATACGTGGTTAAGGAGTGAAGGAAGGCAGGAATGAATGAACAAATGAGCAGTTAGTCTGTTTCTTGCCAGATGTTTTTTTAATACTTTATTTGTTTTTAAAATTGATTTTAGAGGAAGGGAGAGAGAGAAACATTGATTTGTTTTTCCATTTATTTATGCATTCATTGATTGTTTCTTGTATGTGCCCTGACCAGGGATTGAACCCCCTTGGAATATGGGGAGGACGCTCTAACCAACTAAGCTGCCTGGCCAGGGCTCCAGCCAACTCTTCCAGCCTTTCCTTGAATGCCTTTTTGGGTTTCGCTACCTTCCTGCTCACAGTGTCTAGTCTACTGTGCATGCCTCTTCCCAGCTGTGGGGATACCCCACTCAGCTCGTGGGTCTCACTCACTATCAGGCATCCTTTCCTTCTCCAGACTGGCCCTGTGCTGGCCTCTTCCTTAGGGACCAAGGAATGTGAGCCTGATGCCTCGTGGAGCCCCCACACTGGAGACGATGAAGAGGGGAGATGCACCGCAACACTGAGTTGAGGGTACAGGAATAAGAATGTGCGCAGGAGCAGAATTTGTCTCATAAGAGAGTAGAGAGCTTCAGGGAAGGGGGAGGGTATGTTCAGCAGGGTTTAGAGGGTTGAGTATGAGTTCACCAGGTGGATCAGAGTGAAGGCCATTTGTGGCAGAGGGAATAACATGGGCAAAGACAAGACAGGCAGAAAGTAATTGCTGAAGGGAAGAAAGACCATCTAGACCCCACTCAGAGACTGATGGTGGAGCCCTGGATTCAGACTACTGAGTCCCAGCTCTGCTATTTACTTGCCAAACATCCCTGAACAAATCCCTTTTCTCTCTGAGCCTCAAGGCCCACATTTGTGCTGTGACTGATGTGGCTCCAGGGGTTAGGTGTGGTTCAGCAAACTGCAGGTTTTCGAGGTCCATCCCCGGTCAGGGCACATGTCTGGGTTGCAGGCCAAGTCCCCAGTTGGGGAGGCGCGTGAAAGGCAACTGAATGATGTTTCTCTAACGCATGATGTTTCTCTCCCTCTCTTTCTCCCTCCCTTTCCCTCTCTAAAAATAAATAAATTTTAAAAATCTTAAAAAAAAAAAAAGACCCACATTTGTAACATGCATATAATAATCCTTTCCTGGGTCGGCCTGAGGAAAAATGGGTATGTATGATTAAAGTTTATCCAAAGAAATGGTACTAATTTGTGGTGTCGGAAATCCAATCTAATCCCCTTCCTGTTGTTTTAGTGGCCTGTGAAGACAAAGCAGAGTGGCTAAACAACTTTACCTTTGCTCCCGCCATACCATACTTGCCCAAGCAGATCCCCACTACCTGGTTGAAATTCCATTTCTAGGAGTTTTTGCTGTAAAAGTTTTATGACCCCTAGAGGCTACTGTTTACAGGTACATTCATCAGAAGCTATTGATCGTGGATCAGAGATTAGATTATCTGGTGGGCCCGTCTATTTTGGGAGCATCTATTTTGGGATCGGATGAGACCTGTGAGGTAGGATTTAACTCCAACCAGAGAGAATACTTAAGGGAGTAGCATCCGAACCTGGAAGGTTGAGGTGGGGTGAGGGAGGGGAGAGCATGAGCAAATAAATTCCTGGAGGTGGGTCGCCAAGGTACAGCTTAAGCCAGAGAGAGCCAGGCTGAGCAGCCCCTGTGGCTGGAGTGTTGGGGGTTGGGAGAGAGAGGAGATGAAGATGGGGGAAATTTGAGTGAGAGAAGAAGCTGAAGAGGTGGGGGTCACAAAGGCCCTCAAATGCCACGTGTAGGAGTCAGTGGGCAATGGAGAGCCAGTGGAGGGCTTTTGAGCAGAGGAAGGATCTGAGGACAACTCAGCCTCCCCTCAAGTCTACCCTACCCAGCGGCTTTAAAGAGGTGTGAAGAGGGCTGGGGAGCCCTAGCGCTGAGCTTGGTGGGACCAAGGGGCCCCCTCCCCAAGCTGCGCTCACACTGGCAGCTTTGTTTCCAGAGACTGCCTTTAGCCCAGGAAGTAATTTGGGACTCTTCTGGGTCTAATTTCTAGCAATTCCAGCTCAAGCCACTTGGAGGAAAACAGCTTTCTGAGACTGGCAGAGCGGTTCCAGGTGGCCAGGCAGATGCTGGCTAGTGCGTGCGGAAGAGCACGCACTAGGGATCCGGCGGGCGGGAGGCGGCGGCGCTGAGCTGGGTCCTAGAGGCTCCCGAGTCATCAGTGAGTAAGCCGCTAGGGAAAAGGCTTTTTTATTTTATTTTAGCCTTTAAAGGCAAGCGTCCCTGGCAGTCAGGAGAGAAGGCTTGCTGAGTCAACTGCAGCTGATGCAAGGGAGGGCTGGCAGCGGTTGGGATGCGGGAGTCCCAAATCCATAACATATTTTGCAATTCAAATTCTCCCAGGCTACAGGTAAAAACGGTGCTGGGCTTCAGGAAGGCCTGATGGGCCAAGCGGAATAGTTTGTGTGTTCGTGTGCGTTTAATATTTTCATTCTCATTTGTACGTCCATTCAAATCACCTGCTCCCAGAGGAGTTCCTGGCTTTCCTTCTTTTATCCTTTTGTGCCCCCCTCCGCAAGCTCTCTCATCAGGGCCATCGCTCATTCGCTGGTACTGGGGCGGGGGAAGGAACACACCCCTCCTCTCTTCTCTGCTGAGCACCAGGCTTGTCTGTCCTACCTCTGGGACACAGGGAGTCCCAGAGGCACCTGGCACTCCCCGTGTTTAAATCTAAACACATCTTCCTCTATCCCTTCCAGTCCCCACCCCAGAGATGGTTCCTCTATCCACCAAATTACTGATTTTTTCCCTTCCCCCGCCCCAGCTTTAACATGACTCAACAGGGCGCTTACTAATCCAGTTCTTATTGAAAATTTTGGTATTTTGTCATCATGGGTTTTTCTTTTTGCATTAATTTTGAACCTTAGAAAATATTGCATAAAAAATTATTTATCTCAATCACTAGCTTATGGCACCTTCCCCACCCTTAAATCTTACTAGGAGGTGAGTGCCTCACTTCCCACACCCTGATCCTGACCCTGCTGGTAATGGTTTGTAATCAGGATGCTGGCTGCACGGGCATGTTCAATCTGTCAAAATTCACTGAGCCGTACACTTACAATTTCTGTATTTTTCTGTATGTATATTATGCTTCAATTAAAAAAACATTTTTACTTAAAAATAAATCTCACTGTAGTTCCAAGGGAATGTCTGCTGTCTGCTTCTACTAGCTAGCATCCCCAGCACAAAAGAAAAACAACATCCCAGTATCTGGCACACTTTGGGACTCAGTACTTGTTTGTTGAGTGAATAAATATAATATTATTTTATTTAATCCCCACAAAAACAATGAGTATTTTTCTCTCTTTTTCTAAAAGGGAGTGCTGAGATTCAGAGAAGCAAAGTAAGTTGCCCAAGATCACACAGGTACTAGGTTAGAGTTCTAACACCTTCATTAAAAAAATAAACAAAACCCTGGCCACTATGGCTCAGTGAGTGGGGCGTCATCCTGCAAATGGAAAGGTCACAGGTTCGATTCCCAGTCAGGGCTAATGCCTGAGTTGCAGGCCAGGTCCCTGGTTAGGGGCACATGAGAAGTAACCACACATTGATGTTTCTCTCACTCTCTTTCTCCCTCCCTTCCCCTCTCTCTAAAAAGTAAATAAATATCTTAAAAAATAATTTACAATAATTTGAGCTGTACCTTTCCATAGATAATGACTTCCTTGGGGCCTGGATTCAGGCATTTCTGACTTCCCTCTTCCAGCTAGTCATGGGTTGGCCAAAAAGTTCGTATAGTTTTCCTGTAAAATGAAATATAGCCCTGGCTGGTGTAGCTCAGTGGATTGAGCATGGACCTGCAAAGTAAAGGGTTGTTGGTTCAATTCTCAGTCAGGGCACATGCCTGGGTTGCAGGCCAGGTCTCCTCTGGGGGGCATGCAAGAGGCAACCAACCACACATTGATGTTTCTCCCCTTCTCTTCCTCTTTCCCTTACCCTCTCTCTAAAATAAATAAATTAATTAAAAATTTTTTTTAAAATACACATTTTTCATTTTCATGAGTAACTTCATTGATTTAGATATTCTGAGTATGTGAGCTATCTCCTGTGTGGTATAACATTGAGTGTTCTCAACTGATGTCTCGATTTGATGGCTATCAATTTCAACTGGTCTGTCCCAGCATCTTCCAGCCAGAAATCTACAGCATGAAACTTTGCGAACCACCTTTGACATATTCGATCATTCACACCACCTTCTCCGTACACTGCACAAATCTCTTTCTGTGCTTCAGTTGTGTTTTTACCTTCCTCGAAATAATAAAGTATAATATGCTGAAAATGTGGCTTATTTTCTTCCGTCTTTAATACTAAAATTGGTACACAAATACTCACCAAATTTGATGGTTTTTTTAAAAAAGATTTTATTTATTTTGAGAGAGGTGAAGAGAGGGAGAAAAAGAGGGAGAGAAACACCAATGCTCGAGAAATATACATCAATGGGTTGCCTCCCTCTCGCCCCCAACTGGGGATCTGGCCTGCAACCCAGGCACGTGCCTGACCAGAAATGGAACCCGTGACCTTTTGGTTCATAGGTCAGAGCTCAGTCCACTAAGCCACACCAACCAAGGCTGATAATTTTTTTTTAAATGCATGCTGATATGACAGCTGTCACAATACAATCTATAACAAAATCGTTTCAAATGAAGTTAATGACAACTGAGCGCTAGTAGAGCCATCTTACGGAAAAAACGAACAAACTTTTTGGCCAACTTAATACTTAGGACAAGGAAGAGGCTATAAATATTTTTTTTAAGATTGTATTTATTTTTAGAGAGAGGGGAAGGGAAAGAGAAAGAGAGAGAGAGAAACATCAATGTGTGGTTGTCTCTCATGAGTCCCATACTGGGGACCTGGCCCACAACGCAGGCATGTGCCCTGACTAGGAATTGAACCTGTAACCCTTTGGTTCACAGTCCAGTGCTCAATCCACTGAGCCACACCAGCCAGAGCTATAAATATTTAATAAATGAATGAAGCAAAGAATGGATGAATGAGGCCAGTGGTGATGTGGTAGGTAGAGCATGGGTTTTGGAGACAGGTCTGCTAGCTATGTGTCTTTGGATATATTATTTAGCCTTTCGGAGACTCAGTTTCCCCAACTGTAAAATGGAAATAACATCAGTACTTCCCTCAAAGATTTATTGAGAATATGAAGGAGAAAATGACTGGCACATAATAGATACTGGAAAAATTGTAACTATTATTATTCTTTCTAATGTTTTACATTTTCAAAGACTATGTCAGGGGGCAGGGATCTACCTCTTTCAGTTCCCATGTATTGTTTTCTGGGGGTCTCTGGGGTAGGAAGGAGGGGACCTGAGACGGCCCACAGGAACTTTCTTCCTCGAGCTCCCAGAGAGGGCAAGTGCTGCCACAGCCCGAAAGCCTGGCTTTGCGGCCCCACTTCCTCACTGCCAGGGAAGCACCTTTGATGAGTTACTTCCTCTCTGTGAGCCTCTATTTTCTCTCTGTAAGATAAGGGTCAGTATGAACTCAATCCTGTGGGACTCCGGGGAGGGTTCAATAGCATGTCCCTGGGCCTAGCACACAGTAGGTCTGAGGAACTGACCTGCACTCTGAGGTGTGGGAGAAGAGCCTGCAGACCGAGGGTTTCGGAGACCCCAGAAGTCCCAGGACTGGTGGGAAAAGCACGCAAAAGGCCTGTCTGGGCTCTGTTTTGTTCTTAGAGCCTTGTTCTCCCAGGAGTGAAATAACAACACCCTGACGCAGTTGCAACTTTGTGACTGTGTGTAACCTTCCCACAGCGCATTCCTCGGTTCCTCCTCGCACCTTGTGCTGAGGGTGAGACAGAATTTATTTACACATCCGCTGGGCAGTTGAGGAGATTGAGGCACACAGAGGTTAAAGCCACTTGCTTTACCAAAGCAGGAAATTGGTAGCAAATCAAAGGTATGAATGAAACTTGGACCTCTTAATTTCTAGATACCACCATGCAGCTGTCTGTATCCAAAAGAAAGGAACAGTCCACTCCTCTCCTCCCCTCCCCTCCTTCACACCCCGATCCCCTCCTCAAACAAGCCGTTGCAACCCAGCTGGCACCGGGCCATTCCTGACCCCACCTGGCAGCCGGTCACGTTCATCACGGAGCTGCCGGCTGATTCACCGCGTCATCCTGGAGCCCACGCGCTGTAGAAAATGCAGAGAGAGAGCCCGTCCTCAGCCAGTGGAGTCCTCCCCTCCCCACTGAGGCTTGAAATGAGTGCCTCAAACGCAGGGCAGTTTAGAAAGGGAAAGCTCTGTGCGCTGGCAGGAGGCAGAGATCTCTGGACTCGGAGAGGGGTGGTTCGGTTCCACTCTGGCTCTGTCACAGGTTTCCTGGGTGACTTCAGGCAAGTCACTGTCCCTTTCTAAGCCTCAGTCCCTTCGTTTTTGTCATGAACATGTTGCAACGGGTGACTTCCAAAGTCACCTTCTCACTCTGGGTTGAGAAGCCTCATCATAATGTCATGTGTGTTGACAGTTTACCGAGTGCCAGGTGCACTATGTAGGGGCTAAGTGACTGGTATGTAATTACCTCCTTTAATGCTTGTGACAAATCCCAGACATGCTGTGTTATCCCATTTCACAGAGAAGGAAACCGAGGCACAGTTTTGGAGCAGTTTGCCCCAGGTCGAGGAAGGGAGAAAGTGGTAGATGTGAGTGAGGATTGAGCCCAGTCTGTGCCCAGAACTCTTATAAGCCCACCTATACTTACTCCCTTCATCCTGATAGATCTTTTTCCTCAAAAACAATTGTGACAAGATACATGTAACATAACATGTACCATTTTAAACGTTGTCAAACGAACCGTACGGGGGCATCAAGCACATTCACACGCTGTGTGAACGGCACCCCACCCCGCTCCAGAGCTGTTTCACTGTCCGGAACAGAAATCTCATGCCCATTAAAGACTAACTTCCCACCAGCCTCCCGCCAGCCCTTGGCATCCACCATTCTACCCTCTACCCTATGGAGCTGACTACTGCAGTTACTTCATATAATCTTTCCTCACTTTAAAAACGGTGATAGTAAAAGTCAAGAGTTATTTGACTCTTCTAGTGAGGTGGTTGGCTCTGACTCGGATTTGAGTTCCGGTTCTTCCATTCAACAGCTGTGTGCCCTGCGTAGCTCAGGAGAGAGTCACAGGACACGATGCCGAGGAAGATGCTGGGAAAGTCTGGTGCCACTTCTAGAGCTTGTTATGTCCACCTGCTTCCTGGAGGGCTGGGGCCAGGGCTCTGGCTTCAATTTGTAAGCGTGAGAGCTGGAAAAAATTTAGAATTGTGCATTTCAACCCATTTCCAGATGAGAAGACTGAGCCCTAGAGAGGTGGTGATGACTTCTCCGAAGTCATGAAACGTGATGCATCGTGCTTATCTATGCCCTGAGCATGATGCTTTGAATGTGGCAGGTGCTCAACTGATGTTTGCTGCTGAGGTTGGAAGGTGAAGGCCACGGCATAGAAGAAAGACACTGACTATGTTCCAGCCTGGGTACCTGGAATTGGAAAGTGGCTGGTACAGCCTCTGCTTGTAGAAGGTGCTGGGGCAATATTCTATCTTGGTTGTTCTTTTTACTGGTTCCCAGAGTCCTGCCCTTGTGGCTGAGAGGTCCATCTTCCTTCTTTCCTTAGAGTAATGATGTTAGGATTTTTCGGTTGCAAATATCAATATATTTAAGCCAACTTCAGCCAAAAAAGGAGAATTTATTACAGGATACAGAGGCATCTCCCAAACCAGTGGCAGGTGTTAGGTAGCCAAGGTGGCTAAGAAAGGACCAGGATCCAGGAATGTCCAATTAAGGGTTTTTATTCAAGGCAAGATGCTGTGATCAGATGGGCTGAGTCCGAGCAGACTGCAGCAGCAAGGAAAAAAGTAGAAGGGTTTCTAAGGGCGTGCCGCAGATCCAGGGGAGGGCGGTCACCCCGCTGATCTGCCCCAGGTGTCCTGGGTATAGGTGTTTGCAAAACAGTAACTTCTGATCCGAGATGGCTGACTCAGCAACAGAGTCCAGGAGATTTATGAGCCTTGCCTCTGGGAAAAGCTGGAGGGACAGGGGAGGGGCAGGGAGGAGTCAACCCGTTTCCAACAGGATGCCGGCAGCTATGCCTCCGTTGTTTCAGATAATAGGGAATCTCGTAGTCAAGTAGTTAGCTGGCGACACATACCTTCTGTGTTCTAGCATAAGCCCTGGCTTAGGTCCCCCACGTCCCAGTGCATTCTAACAGCAGGAATGCAGTCAGGGGCTGGCAGAGGCCTGGACTCTGCGCAGAGGCTGACACCAGGATGGCTGCATCCCTCACCCCGGCCTTATTCCTCTCTTCGCAGACAGGGACGTTCTGCTCTGCGTGGCAGAGTACGACCACTGCACAATGCCGTACTCTTACGGGACTATCTCAACAACCCTCGAGGCTAACTCCAACCGTCTCCGGGTTCTGATTCTGTTTCTGTGTGAGAGAAGCAGATCCGCTCCCTTTGGGTGAGATGTTGGTCCCGGGTCCCACTGGCTGTGGTCCTGTCTGCCTAAGGAAAGTCCAGACCTGTAGAGAATTGTCACGAGTCTATTTGAGCCAAACAGATGACAATTGCCAGGAAGCAAAACCTCAACAAGTTGGGAAAATGGCAGTTTTGCACCTTGTCTTATACATTAGAATCAGAAGAGGAGGCGTCAGTAGGTTACATGAAATCCATTGGTGATAAATTAGGGAGGGGGGAGAAAGCCGGGCAGGGTAGGGCTTGGGGGGTGGACAACCTCTGAGACTGAATAAAAAGTAAAATGATAGACACCCACTGCTTTTACACAGGTGGGTACAGTGATAGTTAACAGCCAATAACTAACAGTAACAATGTGGGGCTTTGTGATCTCTGCTCTGGTGTGGTGGTTGTGCCCTGAGGGGGTCTGGAAAAAAGGCATCAACCTTCACATTCCAAAGGTATGTTTTCAGAGATGCAAAAAGACAACAGACAGGCTCAGTTAGAGTAACGATTGACTTTTGTCAGGGAAGGTTCTAGCCTAGGACAGGACTACCTGCCATGCACTGCTTTTAGTTTAGAAGTTCTAATTTCAGACCATCCTATGTGGTTACTTTAAGTCTCTCAGTTTGTAAGGCCGCCCTGTAGGCCTCCCCTGAGCTGGTCAGATTTACTATGAGGCCCCTTTTCGTCCACAGTCAGAGCACTTTTGGGCTCGTAGAGCACGGACAAGGCAGACAGGGCTCACCTCTGTGTGAGGGTGGGGCGGAGGAAGGGCTGTGACTCACACAGGCAAACATGTGTATCCATTAAAAAAAATGTTGAATAGACCCCTGGCTGGTGTGGCTCAGTGGATTGAGCACTAGCTTCCCAACCAAAAGGTCACTGGTTCAGTTCCCAGTTGGGGCCCTTGCCTGTGTTGTGGGCTGGGTCCCTAGTGGAGGGTGTGCGAGAGGCCACCACACATTGATGTTCCTCTCCCTCTTTCTTTCCCTTCCCCTCTCTCTAAAAAGAAATAAATAAAACCTTTAAAAATGTTGAATAGAAATATACACACATTGACATGAAAAGAAAGTCAAGACTGTTTTGAATTAAAAAGAAAACAGGTTACCAACAGTACATTTATCACATTTTAAAAAGCAAATATGTGTATGTAATACAATTAAATTTCTATGCATATGCTAAATGATAATTGAAATTATGGGTAGTGGCATTGGGGATAACTTTTATTTTCTTCTTTTGTAATACGTACATTTTTCTGATTTTTCTCTAATGAATATCAATTGAGTTATAATAAAACAATAACTTACCTCACAGGGCTGCAGTGTGTTAACTAAGACATTTATTCACTTATTCAGTGACTATTTATTAAGCACCTAGTATGTGACAGTTCGTAAAAGCTGCACAATGACTGGCCAGTGACAAAGACGCGATAATTCGGGTCGCCCCAGGCCCTGCCTTCCAAAAGTGCAAAACAAGGCTGTCTGCTCGGACAGGTGCCTCTCGTTCTACTGTTCTCTGAGCATTCTGAAAATCAGGCAAACGAAAACAACGGGGTGTTTCAGCCGTCTATTGCTGTAGAGTAACTACTCCAAAACGCCGTGGCTTTAAACAGCAATGATGTATTATTTCTTACGATTTGGGGCGGTTTTGCTCCCAACGGCACTGCTGAGGTTCTTTACTGATGCAGCTGCATTCAGCAGGATCCTTGGCTGGGACCATTCTCTCGGTATGGTGTCGCATCCTCCTCTGTCTCCAGCAGGACTTCTGTGCTCTGTGGTGGCTGCACCCAAGGGGGAACAATCCAAGAGGGCAAACCCTGACGGGGCAAAACTGAACCAGCCTGCCTGTGTCAGTCAGTGCGCATCACTCTGGATGTTACTTGCTTTGTTTCTTAATCTGTAATGAGCATTTTCTCTGTGAGTAAATATTCCTCCCAGCCTGAATTTTAATGGCTGTCCAATTGTCCATCACTGATTTAAGCAATTTATTATTGATGAATATTTAGGTAGCTTTCATTTGGGGGCAGTTACAAACAACTCTGTGAAGACTGACTTTGTACCAAGAACTCGGTACGAATCCTTGGAGGAGAAGGATAGCAGGATCGAAGGACAGGGGCATTTTTAAGACTTTGCCAAATTGCTCTTCAAAACCACAGTACATACTGAAATTCTCCCAGCTGTAAAGAAACTCACCCTTTTCATAATCCTCTGGCCAATACTGGGCATGTTTATCTTTTTAGTCTTTGTCAATTGGGTAGGTGAAAACTGGTATCTCATCATTGTCTTCAAAAGGGAGACTATTAAAAGTAAGTTGCCCAGAGGCAAATACTTAAGAAGAGTTCTTGTCTTTTCCTCAGACGCAGCCCTGAGAAATCAGCAGGACAAGGGCGGTGTGGTGCAATGTCTCTCAGCCCACTGACTTCAGACTGTAAAAAGGGAGAACAGCCTTCCCGTAATGGAGCAGACTGGTAATGTTTTGCCCGTTTGTTCACATAAACACACCAAGAGCTGCCATTGATCACATATCATATTTAAGTCTGCTGTGCTGAAACTCACACAAGAAACCTTTAAATTGACTCTTTAGTCTGTCCTTCAGGGCACAGCAGCGGAGCCAGACACTGCCATCTGGCCTGCCTGTGTCACCTGCTTCACTCAAGTCCTTGAGGTTTCCACGGTGCCTTAGTTCTTGTAGCCATCATTCAGGAAAGCAACCTTCATTCCTTCCTTGGAAAGACCACCATGAACCACGCAACCAACCAAGGTATCAGGCTTTTTCCATGGGCTTTCGCTGGCTTCGGAAGTCAATCCCAGTTCTTCAGGGCTTTCTGGTGACATCCAGAGCCCAGACACACCTCCTACAGGCATGACATTCCAGTTAAAATCTTGGTTGACAAAAGTTCCATTAATCACTGGTCTTATTGGTTTTATGCAAAGAAACTGTATGCCATCACTTATTCCTTTAGAATGCTGAATTCTGGAGGGATCAGGTAGGGAGAAAAATACAAAGTGTGAAGGAAAATCCTTGTCCTTTGAAATTGCCTTTCTACATATTATATCTTCCATTCCTAAAACCATACAACTTTTTTCCAAAGCTTTCACAAATTTCTACTACCTCCTCCATTTCCACGTCCTGTACTATTATTCCTTGCTCACTTTTCTACCTAGTGTGAAGTTTTAACTGTCCTTGGGAAATTTTCCTTTTCAGAGCAGATACAGAGCAAAATTTAAATCAAAGATAGAGTCCCAAAAGAAGAAGGGGCACTAGAACCAACTTTGGAATCCTGTCCCATTTCCCACAGGTCCCACTAACCAGTTACACGGGTGAGCTCTCCTGGTCCTATACCGCCCAAACACTCGCCGACAGAGGCACTCTCTCACCCCCCAGCGTGTCCGCTGGTCTCCTGGTGGAGACATGCCCTCTCGCCACATGGTCACTTGGCAGAGACATGCTCTCTTGTCCCAGGCTGGTGTACTCATCAGCCCTGAATGACCCTTCCTGGGTCCCACATGGCAAAGGCACGCCCCCCAACTGGTTACAGGTGACCTCTCCAAGGTCTTACTGGCCAAAAATCAGGGACAGGGGATTCCTGATGTACCTAAGACAGCAAAATTCAAACCATATCGCCATACAATCAGAAAACAAGCAAATAAAGAAGAACCACATCAAAGAGCTGAGGTTTCCTTTCCTTCAGGTTTAAAACTTTCATAACCTTTCCATTTATCTTTACAACTTCCCATAGGCCTTCTGTAACATTAACAAACTTTCTGTATATCTTTACCCATTTAGATTTAACCATCCACTCTCAATCCTTGTTTTTTTCCACATTGGGAAAGACTATACTCAAACAAAGTACCTGGCAGCTAAATGTCCCTAGTTTTATGGGTATGTATATCTTCCACTAAAAGTCTCTCGATTTGCAGAGACATCCTGCAGCTTTCTGAAGCTCAGACCTTGCAAACACTCTCTAACTCAGAGGGTCACCCTTGGATCCCAGTTCACGCCCTTCAAAACCAGAGCCATCCCTGTCAGAACCAGTTGCACAGAGAACCTGACTGGTGCAGTGCCCACACAGCAGCAACCCACAACACATAACATGAAGAGTGCACCTCATCCACCATCTTGCCCACTTCCAAGATGGCGGCGCTCTCATGGGACCCATTATCCAAGCTGGCGAAACAGCCATGTGTCACTTCCAAGCTGGCAGAACAGTCATATACCACTCACAAGTTGGTGGCACCCATGCACGACCCATCCGCCACGGTGGAGCACGCATGTGACTCATCCTCCATTTTACCCCAAATGGCGGCACACCATGCGGCTTACTGTCTGAGCTCCAACGTGTATGCAGGCTTGGCTCACAGAGCCTAGGGGTTCCCTTCCTCCCCAAACCAGCTCCTTTATACCATTCTGGTGTTTATGGTGACTGCACCTTGAACAGGGAAGTTCCCTGAGATTGGTAAGTCCCCACGGGCATGCTCCAGGAGTCAATCTGCCCCATGTGGCTGGAACCTGAGTACAGGTTCCTTTAGTCTCATCTGGGTCACCAAAACTGTTACCAAGCAGACTGTGGACTGTCCATGTGACACCTTGGTGAATGACCCAACAATTAATGCTGGAAGGAGCAGATCTTTATTTACAACATTCCAACCTTGAGGGGGTTTACAGTGCCTCATGCTCTGAGCCCTATTTTCCCAATAGACCCAGCACTTCCCATGCTCTCCAACAGGCTACTAGCCAAAAACATCCACAAAACTTTCTGGTGTCCTTATCTGTGCAGGATCTGGATTGTCATTAGCAATACATTGCCATCAGCCTCTGTAGAACAGTCCAGAAAAGCATGTACCATGTTACTCTGGATCATGGTGAAACTCAGGAAAGGCACAGGTCTTAATAGTCCAGGTAAAATCCAGGTGCAACAGGAGAGGATCTTCTCGCAAGGAAGTCCTTTTGCAGCCCCAAAGTCAGCTAGAGCAGGCATGATCCATCAGCATCTCCTTTCTTATTAGTCCAGGCCACACGGCCTCCTTCCTCACTATAAACTACATAGCTGCTTGTTTACTTCTCCCTTCTTACTGCTCTTCTACCAACCTCATGGCAAAAATCCCTTACTGTAGACAGCATGTCTCTTCTCTCACTACTACTCCCTGCATGGCCAAGCACAGAGCAAGAATGGCTGCTGTGTCCAGTTTAAATCACGGCGCCTTCTCTGTAACCCCATTTCTGACTCCTCCCACAATTGGCCACATCTGCCAGTCCTCTGGTCTCTTCTGCCTTTCTCAGACTGCCATTGTTAGTCCAGGCAGCCTCCAAGCCTCTCAGCAGGCACAGCAAGCCCCTCCAGCAACATCATGAGTCAAAGTCTCATGCCTGTCTCCCTGGCAGCACAGGTATTTAACATAATTATAACCCTGACCAACTGTTATTGATATGCAAAGTAACTCTTAGTGGTCCTGCTCTGCTTCTTCCTCCACCAGCCATGGCTGTGGAGGTTTTGGGATTTTTTCCTATTTTCTATATTCCTGGGGGTTTCTCAGCCTATACCCCATTCTGAACCTCATTTCATACCCATTATACTGATGGCTGAACTTCTGGCTGTGGAGATGAGGTCATTATGTCCTCTCAGTGCACTCTATTGGGACAAGCCCTCTGTTGTCCTGTCCTGTGTCTGAGGATTTTCCAGTGGGCACAGGGCCTCACCTCCCATGCTCACCATATTTATCTTGACTTTGGTCCTGTCCCCTCTGATCCACTGGTGCTGAGGTCTGGACCTGGTCAGCTGTGACTGATGAGAACTGTAAGGAGAGGTATATATAAGGTGGGACCCTGAGATCGGTCTTTGAGCAGCCTTGTGTTTGAGCAGTCCTTGTCTTTGAGCAGCCAGAGCCATTCCTTATGGCCTCAAAAATTCATGAATGGGGGATACCTTCCTGTGTGGAAGTGGGAGTCCTGGACTCAGAGTCAGCTCTGCTTCTTACTGGCTGTGAAAGAAGCAACGAAGCCTTCCTGAGCTTCAGTTTCTTCATCTAGAATATGGGGGTGGTAGAGCTTTTAAAATTATCATGTATTTCCTCTCTGTCTGACACTTGGGATCCTCACAGGACCCCTCCAAGTGGGTATCCTGCCCACTTTACAGATGAGGCAAAGTGAGGACCAGAGAAGGAAAATAACTTGCCGAAGATCACACAGCAAATAAGTGGTAGACTTGGAAATGAACTCAGGCCAGTCTGGAACCAAAGCCCATACAAATTCCTTTGCAGGCTTTGTAAAGGGTTGGATGAGAAAAGGACATGTTAAAAAGCTGTGGACTTCTTTTTTAGAAAAGATTTTATTTATTTATTTTAGACAGAGGGGAAGAGAGGGAGAAAGAGAGGGAGAAAAACATCAATGTGTGGTTCCCACTCATGTGCCCCCCAGTGGGGACCTGGCCCACAACCCAGGCATGTGCCCTGACTGGGAATCAAACCAGCAACTCTTTGGTTCTCAGTCTCGCACTCAATCCACTGAGCCACACAAGCCAGGGCCACTCTGCTACTTATGAGTCAAAGAATGTTTGCAATGACAGCACAATGTATAAAACCTGCTATCACCCAGCTAGATGGCTAATTAGAGTTATTCTGAGTGCTGGGGATAGGTACCTGATTCCACAGCTATGATTCTGCTTTAGTCTGCTCCTTCGACAGAGGCCCTTCACTAACGCTCCCATTTGTTTATGGAGATAGAAGGTGCTAGGTACCCTTTATATGCATCTGCGCCTTGTTGCAGTGTCTTATAATGATTCAATGCATGAAAGGTACTGTTGAAGTCCTGTTCTTTAGATGAGCTGTTGGGGCACAGGCAGGTTAAGCAAGGTGACAGATGGCAGAGTCGGTTCCAGGATGACTTGGATTCCCATCATCTTAATCAGAGCCCAGAAGTGAGGTGTGCAGGGCTGGACCACCAGCATTTATAGAGCTTCTTACCTTGTGATCATCAGAGCCTTCTCTCAGCCCTAGAAGGCAGCCAAGGCACAGCCACTCTCTGCCTTACAGATGGGAAAACGTGCTCAGGGAGAGGAGGAGGCTTGCTCCCTCCACCACGACAGCTTGTTCAGTCAGGAATGCTGGATGGGGACGCAAAGGAGAAAAGCTTGCCATTGGTGCTGGACTTCTGCCTGCCAGCTGAGTTTTGGCCGAGTAAGAGCTGGGTGTTTCTTCCAGGGAACTCGAGGTGGGGCAGAATGGGTGGGAGTGAGATCAGAGGGCAGACCAGGTCAGGAAGAAGGGAGGGCAGGTCTCTGGGGGATTGTGGGAAAAGGAAAGGAGCCTAGAACAGGCCAGGAATGGACCTTGGCCTGGGGATTATTTAGATAGAGGTTTAAACAACAGCCACGTGGAGTGTGGAGCTGGGGGATCAGAGGCTCCTGGGTACAAATTAGAATACGAGAATGGTCAGCTTGGGCAGAGAGTTCCCCGCACTTCAGTGTCTTCATCTGTAAAAGGCCCAAAGTGCAGTGGGGTAAGAATATGGACGGTATCTGGAGCCCTGACTGGTTAATCCCAGCTCTGCCACTTTCAGCGTGACTGGGGTAAGTGGATTTGTCTGTCTGGGCCTCAGTTTCCTCATCTGTCAGAAGGACCTGGTAAGGACAGTACCCACTGCACCAGCTGTTAGGAGGATTTAAGGGCCCAGCAGCATATGCAGAGGTTTCTTGTAGGCGTGTCACCTAGTCCATCTTTGCCACCATCATCATCTTCAACACCCTCAGAGGATCCTTGGGAGGCTTCCACAGGCCGCTGGTCAGACTGTCTGTCACAGGCATTACTGGGTAAGGACCAGGCAGAGTGGCAGGTGCTCTGATACAGGCAGTGGGAGGAGCAGCGAGACTCACAGGAAAGAGACAGGAGTTCTGCCTGGCTGAGTGCAGGGAGAGTGTGGAGGGCTTCCTGAGGGAAGTGGCTTTTTCTGGGCCTGGAAGGACACGTAGAAGTTCTCTTGGTAGGGGAAGGAGAAGGTAGAGAGATGAACTTGAGTGAGAGAGCCAGAGCGTGTCCGGGGACCATGGAGCAGTTTCATGAGGCTGCGTATTTGGGGTGAAGGGCGAGTTATGAGGCTGCGCTGGGGTACCGGTTCCAGATGGCAGAGGGGTCAGAGTGCTTTGCCTGGGGGTTAAACTGACTCCAGTAGGTGGGGAGTTTCTATGCCTGTGGACATGGCAGAATCACCCAAGGGACTAAAAAACACAGATTCTGTGCCCCCACCAAGCAATATTCTCAGGTGGGACCCAGGAAATCTATATTGTTTAAAGCTTTCCAAAAAATTGTGATGCCCACCTAGGTATGGGAACCCCAGCCACGTGGAGAAGGCGTCTCTAAGCAGGGATGAGCCCCGTTGAAGTACCACCCCAGATCTCCAAGATCTGAGAAGGAGCTTGGGAAAGCAGGGAGATGTGTGAGTCCTGTGATTCTGGCCTCCAGCCCCCCATGGCTTTCCAAGGGAGTCCCACACTCTGATGATCACATTTGCCACCAGGGCTGGCCCCTGGAGATGCTACCTCTCTATAGCTCTCTGTCCCCAGGAAGGGCAACCTTCCACCATTCCATCCATCCATCCATCCATCCATCCATCCATCCATCTGTCCACCCATCTATCCATTCATTCATCCATCTTTTTATTCATCCAACCAATGGTTTCTGAATTCCCCCATCAGGTGCTGGGCATGAGATTGGGTCCTGGAGGTACGGTGATGAATAAAGCAGACACTCTACACCCTTTACAAAACTCTCTGTCAGTCCTGGCTCTCTCAGCTGGCTGAGAATGGAGTGCTTTGTCATCAGGAATATGGCTAAATACAAGAAAGCTAGGACGGGAAGCCCACCTAGAGGCCTTAGACAGTGGTAGCAGCAAGGCCCGTTCATCCAACCTCCAGGGCCCATGGCTGCCAGGTACTCCTTGGGGTGCCCCCTGCCAGGAGGGTCCTGGTGCCCAAGGTAGGCATGAACTGTCCTTCCACCCCTGCCCCCAAAGAAGGCAACAATCTTGGCTAAGGCCTGAACAACTCTTCCCAAGGGCAGGGTCAAGGAGCATTTCCTCACAGGGGTAGCAGAAATAACAAACAGGAGGAAATGACAGGGATTACAGGAATTCCAGGGATTTCAGAGTGCAGCTCTGGTAAAGGACGGAGCCACACGTAGAGATGGGGCTGGAACCTGTTGTGCCAACTTCCTGGCCCTGCTCTTGGAGCCGTCTCCTTGTGTCTTCACGCTCCTGGTCTCTAGATTTATTGTGATCTGTTGCCCGCTCCAACACCGCCCACACCAGTGTGGGTGCTATGGATTTCATTGTTGCACTCACTCATTGTTAATCATTCACTCATTCACTCATTCAACATGTAGGCACCATGTGCTAGACACCGAGGATGAAGCTATAGGCAGAATGGCTTCACGTGGAACTCCCAGCAGGGTGGGAAACAAACCCAAAGAGACACCACTAACACAATGTGATAATTGTCACCATAGTGATGTGCGTAGGGTGTTATAAACCCAGAGTGGAACCCAGGGAAAGCTGATTCTTGATGAGGGAGTAGGAACTTGAGGAGAGCATGTCAAGCTGTGAGGACAGCAAGTGTAAAGGAGGAGGAAGAAGATAGTCTGCAATGGCTGGACCACAGGGAATGTCCAAAGGACAGCAGGAATGGAGGTCAGAAGGGCAGTCCATGAAGGGCCTTGAGTGCTGGCTAAGGAACTAGAACTTTCTGCTGTAGGTAGTGGGGAGCTATTGGAGGATTGTTAACAGGGCACAGTCAGATATGCATCTTAGAATGACATATATGAGTCACTTTGGGGGAGTGGACCGGAGAAGGAGAGGTCAGGCAGAGCAGCCAGTAAGAGGACAGGCATAGTCCAGGTAGGGAAGCCAAGCCTAATCTAGGGCAGGGGCAGGTTGCTAAACAGGTATGAGCACCTCTGGGCATAAGAGCAAAGGTGGGTACGGGGCAGACGGGCTATAGATCTGGCCCCACGTGGGGCAGCTGGGCATTTCCATGGCAAAGAGAGGCTGAGACTGGCAGGAACCCCAAGAGCTTCAGGAATGCCTGGGCTTTGGACTTGACCAGGCTCAAGGTCAGCATACGCAGCTGGGTCTGTGTCTAGAGACAGGAGGTCCGCCAAAGGACTGCAGACCAACATGGGAATCAGGGCAAGGTCCAGCCCTGGGAAAGAGTTCCCATGAGCCAAGTGGGGTGTCAGATGGAGCCCTGGTCCTGAAGGGAGAAGAAGCTACAAGACAAGGAGCAGAAGATACCTGACTCCAACACAACTATGTCCCGCACCACCCCCTTCTATGGTTCGCTGTGAAGACGGGCGACGGGCACACCTAGGATTTTTTCTTCCCTCTCAGATGATACTCCTCTCAGGCTCCTCATCTTGACTCCAGTTACACCCTGCTCCTGACTTGGGCACCCAAAGTCTGCACCGGGCTATCCTGTGCAGATGAACTGGGTCTCACCTTTCCAGGTGCCTTTGGGAGTGTGCCCATCAGAACACAATCACGAGATGATGAGCTAGAGCACATGGACCCTAGTGGTCGCTCGCCAGAGTCCATCTGGCCAATCCGTCACCCATACAATAAACATTTATTTCAGTACCCTCAGTTTGCCGGTCTCTGGACTGAGAGCCAGATTTACAAGGTGGAGTCAGATTCAGACCTTGTCCTAGAGGGTTCACAGAACAGTGGAGACAGAAAAACACTTTCCACACAACACAGTCCCTTAGAACACAGCACACCACAGTTCAATATGACTCAGCACAGCACATCTCAGATCTCAGGTCTGTTTTGTAGACCCCTGCCTGGAAAGAAGGACAGCTCATAGGCCACAGGGTTGTGAGGGCTTAGTAAGTAGGGAGGTGAGTGCTTATAGGAATGCCGCAGCAGAGGGTAGAGAGAAAGAGGTTCATGATCAGGATTCCTGGTTTCGCTCCTGCCATTGTAACCTTGGACTGATGACTTAGTGATCTGTGCCTCAGTTTCCACATCTGCAAAATGGAGACAATAATGTGTATCTCATAGGGTTTAAGAATTAATGGAGATAGCCCTGGATGGTGTGGCTCAGTGGACTGAGTGCCAGTCTGAGAACCAAAAGTTCACCAGTTTCATTCCCAGTCAGGGCACATGTCTGGGTGGTGGACCAGGTCCCCAGTTGGGGGTGTGTGAAAGGCAACCAACTGCTTCTCTCACACATTGATGTTCCTTTCCCTCTCATTCTCCCTCCCTTCCCCTCTCTCTGAAAATAAATAAAATCTTTAGAAAAAAAGAATTACTGGAGATAATATATGTACAGTGCCTGGCATGTGGTAACAGCATAACATTGTCTTGGGTGGCGGTGGTGGTTGTTGCCTTAGAATTTTAAAACTTTATTACACTCTTAGATTCTTGGAGTCAGGTAAGTGTACAGTCATAGAACTCTAGGATCTTAAACCTTATACATAGACTCTAAATAAAACATAGAGCTTGAATATTAGCTGGGGGCCTCCTTCACCCTTCGGGTGGTGGTAAAATTTCTCCTAGTGCCTCAGGGCAGGGCTGCCACATCCAGTTGCTCAGGCTGTGTCCTGTGCGCCTCTAGGGAGAGCCATTCACATCAACTCTGCTGTGAATGGAGCCCCCTAGGTGCTGCAGGACCCCTCCATGCCTGCACCACCACAAAGGGGTGACCTGCTTTGTCCTGGAGATGCCTGCTGAATGCCAGGGGATCTGGGTCACCCCCTTCACCTCTGCCTCCAGCCAAGCATGCTGGCTTTGTCCTGAACCACACTGACTTGAATGTAATGGAACTCAAACCCTGATGTGGATTCCTTATAAAAAATAAAAATAAAAGCACTCCTCCCAAGCATTCCTGAGACTAAATTGTGCAGAGGTTTTGTAATGTTCCAGAGAAAGATCACATCTTGTGGAGCACAGCCTTTTGGCATCCAGGTGGATAACGGGGCATGTGCTCCCACTGCCCCACCCGACACGTCTCTCCCCACCCTTGTCTCCTCCCATTCCCAGCTGGCTCTCCAGGGACCCAGGCTCTCTGTCAGAACTTACTCAAAGCCCTCATCTAAGCATTTGACCTACAAAGAAAGTTCTTTCTCTTCCCAAGAGGAATTTTGGGCCATATGTTTATGTAGCAATTTTTGTATACATCAGCATAATTCGTACCACTTATAAAACCTGAGACCGCCCTGGCTAGTGTGGCTCAATGGATTGAGTGCCGGCCTGTGAACCAAAGGGTCACCAGTTCGATTCCCAGTCAGGGCACATGCCTGGGTTGCAGGCCAGGTCCCTAATGGGGGTGTGTGTGAGAGACAACCACACATTGATATTTCTCTCCCTCTCTTTCTCCCTCCCTTCCCTCTTTCTAAAAATAAATAAATAAAATCTTTTAAAAATATATACCCTGAGACTTACAGAACATTAAAATAAAAAATCTTAAAAGCAAGAATCTTGGAATAATTTAGCTTAAGGATCACAGGTTTTAAAAATCATGGAGATTTTTAGAATCCTCCAAATCTTAAAATTGGAAGGGGCCATAAATGGTCCTGGAACCCACCCCTTATCAATGCAGATACCTCTTCTACAACAACACGCTGGCCACCGCCACTCATACTGCTGATACGGGTGGCCTCTCCTTGAACACTCTCACCAGGTGATGTGTTTGTTCCACTGGGGGCCTCCATCAGCTGCCCATACAAATGCTTCAGATAAGGAGGCTCTTCACTTTCTTTTGCCTCTGTCATAACGCAGGTGGAGTGGGATTTTAGAGCAATGACAACTGAGACCCAAGAGCTGGGACCTGAGTGGTCCAATGTACGATAATCTCGGGAGCTCAGATATGATTGGGGCCCGGCTGCAGCCAGAGGGTGAGGATAATAGTGGTGGCTACCATGAATTAATCATGAGTCATGATTCATTAATCATGAACAAGTTATAATTCATTTTCATTTATTCAAAATATTTTAAAACTAATATTTTAAAATAGTTCAAAATATTTTAAAACTTCTCTTGAGATTTCTTCTTTGACCCATGTGTTATTCAGAAGTGTATTGTCTAATCTCCCAGTATTACAGAGAAGGGGAAAGAGAGGAAGAGCAACATCGATGTGCAGGAGAAACATTGATCAGTTACCTCTTGCACATCCTCAACGAGGGACCTGGCCTACAACCCAGCCATGTGCCCTGACCAGGAATTGAACTGGTGACCTTTTGGTTTGCAGGACAATGTCCAACCCACTGAGCCACACCAGTCAGAGCAACAATCTGTCTTTTAATTGGTACATTTAAACCACTGATATTAAAGTGATTATTGATATAGTTGGATAAATATCTACCATATTTATTACTTTTTTAATTCATCGCCCCTTTCTTTGTTTCTATTCCCGTCTTCCACTTTTTCTGCTTTTTGTGGTTCTACCTGAGCATTTGATGTGATTCCATTTCCTCTCCTTTCTTAGCTTATCAATCATACTCTTTTCACAACTGTTTTAGTGCTTGCCCTAGAGTTTGCAATACGCATTTACAACTCATCCGAGTCCACTTTCACCTAACGCTATTCTGCTTCAGAGTAGTGCAATACCTTATACTAATATTTCTAATTCTTCCTTCACATTCCTTTTAACTTTGCTGTCATTCATTTCACTTATACATAAGTTGTAATCATCAAATACATTGCTGCTATTATTTTGAACAAAACCTATCTGTTCAGATCAATGAAAAAGAACTTAACATCTTTATTTCCCCTTCACTTGTTCCTTCTCTAATACTCTTCCCTTTTAAGTGCAGATCTGAGTTTCTGACCTACATCATCTTCCTTCTCTCTGAAGTTCTTTTGACATTTCTTGCAAGACAGGTCTGCTGGCAATGCATTCTTTCAATTTTTGTTTATCTGAGGAAGCCTTCAGTTCTCCTTCACTTTGAAGGACGTTTTGTAGGATACAGAATTCTAGTCTGCGGTGTTTTCCTCTCAGCACTTTAAATATTTCACTTCATTCTCTTCTAGCTTACATGGTTTCTGAAGAAAGGTCAGATGTAATTCTTATCTTTGCTCCCCTGTAGATAAGGCGTTTGTTTTCTCTGGCTTCTTTCAAGATTTTTCTTTATCTTTGATTATTTGTAGTTAATACAGTATGCTTAGGTGTAGCTTTTTTTCTTTTTCTCCTGCCTGATGCTCTCTGAGCTTCCTGGATCTAAGGTGTGGTGTCTGACATTACTGTGGCTGGAATTCTCAGTGGTTACTCCTTCAGCTATTGCTTCTGTCCCTTTGGCTTCTCTCGGGCGCTCACAGTGTGTAGATTATACCTTTTGTAGTTGTTTCACAGTTCTAGGCCATGTTGTCCCGTTTTTTTTTTTTTTTTTTTGGTCTCTTTTCTCTTTTCGGTTTTGGAAGTTTCTACTTGAGATATCCTCAAGCTCAGAGATTCTTTCCTCAGCCACGCCCAATCTGCGCACGAACCCATCGAAGGCATTTTTATTCCCATAGACATTTTTATCTCTAGCATTTCTTTTTGATCTTAGACATGTCATTTCTGTTCACATTGCTCACCTGTTCTTGCGCGTTGTCCACTTTTTCCATTAGAGCTCTCAGCATTTCAATCATAGTTGTTTTAAATTCCCAGTCTGAGAATCCCAACATCCCTGCCTGATTTTGTGCTTGCTCAAATTGCGTTTGCTCTTTGCTATGCCCTGCAATTTGTTGTTGTTGTTGTTGTTAAAAGCTGGTCATGATGCACTGGGTAGAAGAAACTTCTTAAACGGACCTTCGTGATGTGGTGGTGAAGGTGTGGGGGGTAGGAAGTGCTCCATGGCCCTCTGATTCTGTCTCAGCGTTTCAGTGAACCTGCGTCCCAGGATTGTGAACTTCCCAAGTGTTTCTCAGCCTCTGCCCCCACCCCACTTAGGTGGGGCAGGGTGACTGGACAGAGCTAGAGTTGGGTATTTCCCTAAGGGGCTAGGAGGAACAGGTATGCAGAAGTACTGGTGGGGTAAGTTTTAATTGGAGGACCTTGGAATTTGGCCATTTATGGTAAAGGAGCATCAACACTAGTTCTTTCTGGACAACAAGCGAGCCCTGGGCTTCTGAAAGGGTGCTGGGGTTCAGGTTCTGGCTTTGCCCTGGTCCTTTGGTTCTGTGGGGGAGGGGCCAAGGCTGGTGCAGCTAGAGATTGAAGTGCTGTCCTCTGCTCACGCATTGGCCCCCTGACTTGCAGTTTTGGTTTGCTGTCTCTGAAAAGCAGTCCAGTATCTCGTTAAATAGGTCCTGAATTTACATTGCTATCATGTATGAACACCCATGTGAACTAAGCGCTTTTTAGATATCTCGTTTAATCCTCACATCAGTCCTGTGAAGTAACATCATCACTCCATTTTGTAGAAGTGATGCTGTGGCTCAGCAAGAGTAAGTGGCTCCCTCAAGGTGGCAGTTACAAAGTAGGACTTGAACTTAGGTCTGTTTAATTACAAAGTCTGTGCGTGTCTCACCCATCATGCCATCACCCACAACTAGGCAGATTCTGGAGAGGGCTTTAGGCCCAGAGGCAGACACAAGTCAGAACTAGAAACAGGAGCCCAGGCCAAAATGAAAGATGGGACCCAGAGCATAACAAAGTTCTCAGGGCTCATTCCTGGCAGGCAAGACACCAGGTCTCTGAAGGTAGGTGCTAAATCCTGACTCTGCCCCTTTTAGCTGTGTGACCTCAGGAGAGTCACTTAACCTCCCTTCCCCAGCCCCCACCTCAGATTCTTACTAAGTAGCCCAGGGTCTGGAAAATGGCAACTGATCAAAAATGGAAGTTTTTGCTCTTGTCGTTAGGTAATGTTGCCAGCTGGAAGGGCGCAGGTGCTAATCCCTGTTTAACCTTGGCCAGGTGAGGTCAGTCACTGGAGAAGAGGTCAGAGTTATCAGAGACTCCAGCTAGGATGGCTGGAGGAGGCGAAGGCATTGGCATCTCAGAGAGGAATCATTTTGTTGACAAAGTTATAACGAGATACCCCAGCTGTGTCTTCCCATGGGATACACTTGTTACCTCCTCTTCCTGGCCACTGCCCTGCTGGGCTGGCATGCAGTGTTTGAGAGGCTGAGGGCACAATAGAATCAGTCCTTCCCTGGGGCCTAGCGTGCCACCTGGTGTAAGGGAGGAAAGGCTCCCAGATCCAGCTCAGAGCCAACCCTGACATTTCCTGATCAGTTCCAGTGCCAACTCTGATGACAGGAACTTCTGCTTCTGGTGAAGATGGAGTAACAGAATCTAGATTTACTTCCCATCTGAAACAATTAAAAACAAAAAACAAAAATGTGGCACTCACGACATCACGCAGTACAAACAGTGATCACTGAGAGAAGGGAAGAAAAATAGTCGGGTCCCTATGATTGACTGAACTCACTGCGTGGAGGAAGTTCTCAGCTATGGCACAGGAATAGGGAAATTCAGCAGAGCCTGGCAGTCTCCCTGAGTTCAGGGAACAGCTAAAAGCCCTGCAGAGGCCCAAGAGGCTAGAGTTTGCAGGAGAGAGAGCTCCGAAGACCTACAGAGGGCCCCTCTCCACTATTCAGTGGAGTATTAATCAACTAGAAATTGTATTAATCAACTTGAGTGTGGGGGGAAGAACCACTCAAAAAGATAAGAGGGATTAGTGCTCAGCACTCACACAAGGCTGGGAAATGGAGCTTATTCCTGACAGCCTAATAGCCAGGGTGAAAAGTCTCAGAACTCCAGGGGCATCAGTGCGCTAAGAAGGGTCTTGGCTGAGGGCTGGGGAAAAGTAATCCTGTGCTAAATACAGCTCTGGCCCCACCTAACAAAAAGATCAAACTATTTCCAAGTAATTTAATTACATCCAGCACAAAACTCGAGATTATTTATAGAAATATAAAACTATACAGAATGCAAAAAGGTAAAATGCACAGTGTCTGACCTAATCAACTGTTACCAGGCACTGGGAGAAGCAGGAAGCACCGCTTGTAATGAAGAGGAAGTCATCCATTGAACGGATGGTAGAGTCGATAGGCGGCAACACCAAAATGGATGCATTTCCTCTGTTTCGCTAGAGATTGCTATGTAGAGACGTGAAACCGCTAAGACAAAAAAGGCAAAAGAGTGGTACTTTTCATCGTAAACTTTAATAAGATCCAAATAGAAGCTTCTAGAGATGGAGACTACAATGTCTGAGATAGAAAATACAGTGATGGAAATGATGGTAGATTAGATATTGCAGAAAAGAAGATTAGTGAACTGGAAAACATAGTTATAGAAACTATGCACAAAGAAACAAGAGGAAAAAAACTTAAGAAAACCCCCGTTTGTTTAGTAAACTGTGGTACAACTTCAAGAGCCAAATAGCTGTTTGTGCAATAAAGGAAAAAAAAGGACAATAAAAGGCAAATAAGATTGGAAAGAAAGAAGTGAAACCATATTTATAGACATGATTGCCTGACTAGAATATCCTACGATATCTACAAAAAAAGATAGCAGAACTCATAAGTGAGTTTAGCGAGATCAATATACAAAACTCAGTTATATTTCTTACACTAGCAACAAACATTCTGACACTGAAATTTTAAAACATTTCAGTGGCATCAAAAATATGAAATATTTAGGGTTAACTCTGACAAAATATATGTTAAGATCTATACACTGAAAATGATAAAATATTGCTAAGGTCCATAAAAAATTGATAAATTTGACTTTATCAGAATTAAAATTTACTACACTTAGAAAGACGTTGTGAAAAAAATGAAAAGACAGCTACAGACTGAGAGAAAAAAGATGACCTATTTAACAAGGGACCTGTTTGCAAAATTTACAAAAAATCTTACAAGTCAACACTAAAACAAACAGCCAAATTAGAACATGGACAAAGATTTGAATGGATGCTTCACCAAAGAAAATAAATGGACGCTAATAGACATGAACAAAGCCTCTATTTCATAGTTATTAGGGAAATGCAAGTTCAAACTATGAGACGTTACTGCCACAGCCCCATGAGGATGCATAAGATGACAATGCCTTGACCACACCAAGCATTTGGTGAAGATGGGGAGCAGCTGCAACTCTCAGAGGTTGCTGGTGGGAGGTTCAGATGTATCACCACTTCGGAAAAACAGTTTGGCAGTTTCATAAAAAGTTAAATGTGACCCATGTGGTGACCCAGGCATTCCTCTCCTAATTATTTACCCAAGAGAAATGAAAGCATTACAAAAACTTGCACATGAATATTCATAGAACTCTATTTGAAATAGCCAACAATTGGACACAGTCCAGGTCCTAGGGCCAAGGAAAAAGTACAAGGGCTTGGCCTGAGGATTGCTTAGCTGGGTGCTGAAACCAGAGCCACGTGGAGTGTGGAGCTGGGGGATCAGAGGCTTCTGGGTACAAATTAGAATACGAGAATGGTCAGCTTGGGCAGAGAGTTCCCCGCACTTCAGTGTCTTCATCTGTAAAAGGCCCAAAGTGCAGTGGGGTAAGAATATGGACGGTATCTGGAGCCCTGACTGGTTAATCCCAGCTCTGCCACTTTCAGCGTGACTGGGGTAAGTGGATTTGTCTGTCTGGGCCTCAGTTTCCTCATCTGTCAGAAGGACCTGGTAAGGACAGTACCCACTGCACCAGCTGTTGGGAGGATTTAAGGGCCCAGCAGCATACGCAGAGGTTTCTTGTAGGCGTGTCACCTAGTCCATCTTTGCCACCATCATCATCTTCAACACCCTCAGAGGATCCTTGGGAGGCTTCCACAGGCCGCTGGTCAGACTGTCTGTCACAGGCATTACTGGGTAAGGACCGGGCAGAGTGGCAGGTGCTCTGATACAGGCAGTGGGAGGAGCAGCGAGACTCACAGGAAAGAGACAGGAGTTCTGCCTGGCTGAGTGCAGGGAGAGTGTGGAGGGCTTCCTGAGGGAAGTGGCTTTTTCTGGGCCTGGAAGGACACGTAGAAGTTCTCTTGGTAGGGGAAGGAGAAGGTAGAGAGATGAACTTGAGTGAGAGAGCCAGAGCGTGTCTGGGGACCATGGAGCAGTTTCATGAGGCTGCGTATTTGGGGTGAAGGGCGAGTTGTGAGGCTGCGCTGGGGTACCAGTTCCAGATGGCAGAGGGGTCAGAGTGCTTTGCCTGGGGGTTAAACTGACTCCAGTAGGTGGGGAGTTTCTATGCCTGTGGACATGGCAGAATCACCCAAGGGACTAAAAAACACAGATTCTGTGGCCCCACCTAGCAATATTCTGAGTAGTAGGTCTCAGGTGGGACACAGGGAATTGTGATGCCCACCTAGGTATGGGAACCCCTGCCAAGGGGAGAGGGTGTCTCTAAGCAGGGATGGGCCCCGTTGAAGTACCACCCCAGATCTCCAAGATCTGAGCAGGAGCTTGAGAAGGCCGGCAGACATGAAAGAGTCTTCTGATTCTGTCCCCTAGCCCCTCACGCCTTTCCAGGGGAGTCTCACACTCAAAATGCTACATTTACTGCCCAGAAGTTTCTGATAAAGATATATATATATTTTTTTACATTACAACTCGTCAATTGAAGATGTCAGTGAAAGCTCATAGCAACTCTATTTGTTCCAATCCAAGACTGGAAACAGCCCACATGTTCATGGGTGAGTGGACATAGTCATACAATGGAGTACGACTCAGCAACGAAAAAGAATGAGCTATTGATACATGCAGAATGTCAAAAAAAAAAAAAAGCTGAACGAAAGAAGTAGAACCCCCCCTAAAAAAGAGTACATAATGGGTATGATTCCATTTGTATGAAATTCTAGGAAATGCGAACTAGTCTACAGTGCCAGAAAGCAGAGCAGTGGCGGCCTGGGGCGGTGGTGGTGGAGAGATAAGAGGGAGGCGTTACCAAAGGGAACAAGCAACTTTTGGGGGAGAGAGAGATGTTTCTTATCTTGCAGTGTTGCTGGTTCCTGGTGTGTATACACACACATCAAAACTTTTCAGATTGTGTAGTTTAATCCTGTGCTCTTTATTGTATGTCAGCCATACCTCAGTGAAGCTGTTGGGAAAATCTGACGCCAGCTCTGCCTGGTCACAGCCGGCCTGGTCTTCTCACAGCACTCCTCCGCCTCCCCCCTCCCGCCCTGTCCCCTTCCTCACGGCCTGGGGCACGGTGGGTGGTCGCCTAGCGCCAGGTATTGTCTGCTAAATACTAGGTGGAATTTTCCATTTCATCCTCACAATAGCTGAGAGGCGGTGCTGTTATTATGAACTCTGTTTTGCATATGAGGAAACTGGAGTTCAGACAGGTTAAGTCACTTCACCAAGGAAATGTCACCTGAGTCCCAGCCCCAGTGTTTACCCCCAACCTACAGCAGACTGGTCTGATTCGTTCTTGTGATTACGCAAACATTGTGATATTTGTGAAACAAATCGAAAAACGAATTTCAAATTGCTTTTAATTAATCCCAGTACATCCCAAATACCACATCTAATGATATTTTATTTTCCATGTTTTTTAATCCTTATGAAGACAGTATGTTTACCACCATGATTCAATAATGTACCTAAAAATTTGTTTTTCTCCCCCACAACCTTGCATCTTTATATGTAATCTTATTGTTTGATTCATAAAGAAAAATATGAAAAAAAAGCTTTTAGATAGATGATTTTTTTATGTTCAAAGTCCTCAAAAGTGGGGTGGGGGCAGGACACAAAGTGTTGTTTTTTTCTTTTTATCCTGATCTAAGGAAAAAAACAAACCAAACCACAACTCAGCTTCTTCACTGTTTCGTGTAAGCTGGCACCTTCCTGGAACTCTCCACTGGACCCTGAAATTCCTGTGGCACTTCTCATTTCTTACCACCAAGCACCCATTCTCCTGCGTCTCTAGGAAGTAGCTCACTCTCTAACACTAACAATAGGTTCTGAAGGAAGGAAACAGAAGAGAGAGAGAGAGAGAGAGAGAGAGAGAGAGAGAGAGAGAGAGAGAGAGGAAGGAAGAAAGAAAAGGTTCTGATAGGTTTTAAGACAATCCATATATATCCATGGCCATTGTCTAGGCTTGTCTCTGAACCAAATTAGAGCCAGTGAAATGCAAGGAGACTTTTTCTGGTATTCATGAGAAAGAGAAGTAGCTATCTTTTCCGTGGCTACTACAAGGGAACTCCTTTTTATGTAACAGTACAGGGATTAATAGGGAGGCTTTTAGCAGAATGGCAGTGGGTGGTGGGAAGCCTTCCACTGATACTGCACTGATGGGAGCAGAGAGAGGGCAAGACCCCGCCCCCATTCTTGGTGATATCATTTGAGCCACCTGAAGCCATTTAACAGATTCCTTTTGTTTAAACCAGTTTTCATTTCGCCCTGACTGGTGCGGCTGAGTTGGTTGGGCTTGGTCCTGCAAAGTGAAAGGTGGCCGGTTCAATCCTCGGTCAGGGCACATGCCTGGGTTTCAGGTTTGGTCCCTGGTTGGAGTTGTAGATTTGGGTTTGGTCCTCAGGTCAGGACTCCTGCCAGAAGCAACCAATCCATGTTCTTCTCTCACACTGATGTTTCTCTCCCTCTCTTTCTCCCTCCTTCCCCCTCTCTCTAAAAATAAATAAATAAAATCTTAAAAAATAAAGCCATTTTCATCTATGTATTTATTTGACCAGTATATACTGACCACTTGCTGTGTGCTAGACACAGTTCTAGGAACCATATGAGTTGGGTTTTCCTTTTAATCTTTGCCTAATCCTTAGTCATGAACTTGACTTCTGACTGTTTTCCTGTGAAGAGCTTTTAGTGGCAAGAAACAAAGTACAGAGGGCCATTATAAGAACAATAAGATGCACTTAAGAACATGTGTGGGGCACTAGGGAAATGCCAAGACTATTGCAAAGACCCTACCTACAGCAGTGGACCCCAGGAGGTCTAGATGGAAAATATCACTGAAGATGAGGAATAAAGTCCATCTCTAATCAGCAGAACTTCATGTCAGGTTCTAATGTCAAAAATATCAAGTAACAGGCATTCTTAAGTGATGTATTCCCCAGAGAAACTCTGTGACTTCTTTATAGATCTCTAATGAGCAATTTCTGATGGACAAATACTACTGGGTTGGCCAAAAGGTCTGTGGTTTTTTTCCCATAAAATAAAATACACATTTTTTTATATTCACCAATAACTTTATTGATTTGGATATTTTGAGTACGCTGGCCATCTCCTGCTATTGGCTTCTAGTGGGTAGAGGTCAAGGGTGCTGCCGAACATCTTCCAATGCACAGGACAGCCCCACAGCAAAAACTTACTTGGCCAAAATGTCAATAGTACTAAGAAACTTCGTGAGCCACTTTTGACACATTCGATTAGATACAGCACCTTCTCCATACACTGCACAAGTATTTTTTTGCATTTCAGTTGTGTTTTTACCTTTCTTGAAATAATAAAGCATAAAACGCTAAAAATGTTGCTTATTTATTCCATCTTCAATATTGAAATGGCTGCACAAAAATTCACCAATTTTGAAGTTTTTTTTAAAATGCACACTGATATGACAGCTGTCCCAATACAATCTAACAAAAACATTTAGAATGAAGTTAAAGAAAACTAAGCACTACTAGAGCCATTGCAGGGGAAAAAACCGAATGAACTTCTTGTTCAACCCAATGTATCACCTATATATTTACTGGACAAAAAACAGTAAACTCTTTCAGGTGTATGGTATTAAACTCCTTTCAGATAAAAAACCGCTGGTACTTTAAGTGCCAAATGCACTCTCTCCTGCCTGGCTCGACTTCTCAGGCTGTCACTTGTCTTTACCTCAGTGTGATAAGGCCCCTCTGCCTCTGCCGACCACAGGCCAGTCTTGGGGATGGTCTTAGGTCTGAAAAGAAGCCTGTATTTTGGTTGTTGTTAAATAGGCCTCACTTAGGTACCGTTTACACGCAACAGCATGCACAGGTTTCGGGTGTAAAATGCGATGAGTTTTGCAAACGTGCACAGTTGTGTGACCTCCACCATGCTGAGACACCGAGCATTTCTGTCACCCCGAGGTTTCCACATCCCTTTAAAGCAAATCCTCCCCCCACCCTCTCAGCCCTCGGCCCCCAACTACTGATCTACCGCCTGTCACTGTGATTTTGATTTTCCTGCCATTTTTTAGAAATGGAATCATACTCCGTGTGTTCTTTTGTGTCTGGCTCCCTCCACCCGGCACGCTGATTTTGATGCTCACCCGTGTTTTGTGTGACAGCAGTTTGTTTCTTTGCATTGCTGAGGAAGTGCCAGTCCACGGCGGTACCACAGAGTGCTAACCCATTAGCCAGTTAGTCGGCATTCGGGTCATGTTCAGTCTGGGGCTGTTGGGAATAAAGTTGCTGTGAACATTCACTTACAAGTCTCTGGGCAAACACCTCTCTTCGCAGATATCTCCTGGGTGAGTATCTAGGAGTGGGATTGCGAGGCTGTAAAGTAGTTGTGTATTTACCTTCACAAGAAACTGCCAAACTGTTTTGCAATTGTTTTGTGCTGTTTTCCATCCTGACCAGCAGTGGATGAAAATCCCAGTTGTCCCACGTCCTTGCCAACATCGATATGATCAGTTTGAAAAGATTTAGTCATTCTAATGGCTGTGTAGTGGCCTTTCATTCTGATTTAAGTTTGCGTTTCTCTAAGGACTAATGATACTGAGTATCTTTCTGCGTGCTTATTAGTCAGCCATTCATATATCTTCTTTGGGGAAGTGTCTGTTCAAATCTTTTGCCTTCTTACTAAAGAAATTGGTTGTCTTCTTTGAGTTGTAAGAGTTCTTTATATATTCTGGATAAAAGTCCTTTATGTGATAAATGTTTTGCAAATGCTTTCATCTATCTGTGCCTTGCATTTTGTTTTTTTAATGGCATGTTTCAAACAGCAAAAGTTGTTCATTTTGATAAAATCTAATTTATAATTTTTTTCCTTTTATGGTTTCTAACTTTTGTGTCTTTTTCCCCCTAAGACTTCACTTACTTATTCTTAGAGAGGAAGGGAGGGAGAAAGAGAGGAAGAGAAGCATCAGTGTGTGGTTGCCTCTTGTGCACCCCCAACTGGGGACCCAGCCTGTAACCCAAGCATGTGACCTAACTGGGAATTGAACCAGTGACCTCCTGATTCACAGGCCAGCACTCAATCCACCAAGCCACACCAGCCAGGACTAACTTTTGAATCTTATCTCCCATCCAAGTACTAACCAGGCTCGACCCTTAGCTTCCAAGATCCAATGAGATCGGGCACGTTCAGGTGGGTATGGCCATAGGCTAACTTTGGTGTCTTATCTAAGAAATCCCTGCTTAGCCCAGGGTTTCTCAATTTCAGTACTGCTGTTACTTTGGGCCAAATAATTCTTTGCTGTGGGAAGCTGTGCTGTGCATTGTAGAATGTTTAGCAGCATCCTGCAGTGCACTTTTCATAAACCAGTTCTTACGAATTCTAAGTCTGTGAACTTCCCCCTTCAACAGTAGGAACCTTTAGGACCACCAGTAGCAGGAGTTCATGGACTCTTACAGCTCACGACGAGCACAACTTGACGACCATCTGAGTTTGCTTCACTTCATTCTGCTGGCTACTTTACTTTCTCTGTTTGGTCACTTGAACAGGCTTGAATGGGCTCAGATCTCTGGACTTCTTCATACTGTGACCTCTTTGCCTCCATTTTCTGTCATGTTTTCCCATGTTTCCCTGTTCAAGTTCCTAAGTGTGACAATCTGGTCTGGCCCGTTTCCTCTCTTCCCTCCATGTCATTGGTTGCCAGGGAGCCCTAATTGTGTGGTCAGGCTCCCCCTGATTCCAGTTTGTTCTGTCCACCAGGAACAAGGTCCCACGGTCCAAACGGACCTCCTTGGGCTGTGGGGGCTGGGGACAGAGCCATCTCCCTTGAAAAGAGTATGACAAGGTGGGCACCTCTCACGCAGACCCCCAGCCCCAGGCCCTACTTCCTTAACACTGCTCGTCATCCAATCCGAGAGAGAAATCAAAACCTATTTTTAGGCTTGGCACTGATTACCTTCCTCTTCTCTTCCAAGCCACCCCATTCTTTGCTCATTTAGAGTCAGAACTGAAAGGCCCAGAAAAATTATGCACTACAATCCAGGTGTTGGGCAGGTGGGAAAACTGTGGCCTGGAGAGCTCAAGTTCACGAAGAGGCAAAATATGAATATGGGGCTCCTGATCTGCCCAAGTTAGTGTTTTCCCCTACTAAGTAGTACTTGGTCCCAGCAGCCATGGCCACCTCCCATCGCCCCCTGGGTATCTGATGGGACCAAGAAACTTGTGCTGCAGTCCAGTGGAGGCAGCAGGGCCAAGGAGCAGGTGGCAACTACGGCCCAGCCTAGGCTGTGGTGGCAGGTGTCCCATCCCACCCAGGGTCAGGCTGTAGGGCTTAGGGCATGAGAGCGTGGGCGTCTAAGTCCAGGTTTGGCTAGGAGAAAAGAGGTACCGAGGAAGGGGACTGGCCGAGTTGGAGCCAGACCAAGAAACCTAGATTCGTTTTCTGTGGTGGTTGTAACAAATCACATCAAACTGGGTAGCTTAACACAGCAGAAAAAGGTGTCGTCTCATGCTTTTGGGGGTCAGAATTCTGAAAGCAAGACGTTGGCAGGGCTCCGCTCCCTCTCTGGACTCTGGGGAAGGATCTGTTCCTGGCCTTTTCCCGCTGCTGGTGGCTGTGAGTGTTCCTTGGCTTGTGGGCACACCACTGCAATCTCTGTCTTCACCTTCACATCTCCTTCTCCCCTGGGTATGCGTGTCCTCTCCTCTCTCTGTCCGTCCCTCTGCCTCTCTCCTATAAGAACATGTGTGGTGGCAGTTAAGGCCTACCTGGACAATTCGGGACATGCTCTTCTCAAGATCCTTAACTTAACCACATTTTTTTTTTGGGGGGTGGGGGAGCATGTAAGGGCAACACTCACGGGTTCCAGGGATTTGATATGGATGTCTTCTGGGCCATCACTTTCGGTTTACCGTGGATCTCACCACCCCGCACCACTACCCCTCCTTTCAATGGCCTCTGAACTGTGGGGGAAGGGGCGGCAAGCCAGAGTTCCTTCCTTATCCCTCCTGGGAGTAGAGGGGAAACTGGAGGTTGCCAAGAGAGAGGACAACTATGGCCCTCCTACTCACTTGGTGCTACGTTAGTTTGGGCTGCCTTAACAAAACGCCACCAACCAGGTGGCTTAACGAACAGAAGAGTCTTTTCTTACCGCTCTGGAGGCTAGAACTCTGAAATTGAAACCAAGGGTCCTCAGGACTTTGGCTACTTTTAGCTTAAAATCCTACCTGGCCTTTCCCAGGGATAATCAGCCACCCCCGAGGCAGCAAAAGACAGCAGCCCAGACCTGACTGATGATTACCAGTACAACCCTTAGCAGGCTAAAGATAACATGTTGATGTAAATTATGTTTCGGCAAAGGAGTCCTAAGGTGGAATGACCCCCTGGCTACTTTTCTGTGAGAGCAGTCAGAGGGACACCAGAACAGACCTCTGAACTGTCCTCAAGACCAAAAGAAATGATTTATTATCCTTCCTTTACCTTTGACACGACCCTGAATCCCCTAATCCACAGAGTCTTATGATTTTTGCCCTATCTAATCTGTCACTTACACGCCCATCAGGGAGTTTTGAGCATTAGCTTCCTGTTCTTCTGGATGGCACCATTCATAATAAAACAGCCAATATTTCTCCACTGCAGTTCTCAGTGTTAAGTGTTTGGCTCTGCTAATGCCAGGTGGGGTGGATGAACGCCTTCTGTTCGATAACAAGATCAGGGTGCAGTGTAGTCGATTTCTGGTGAGAGCTGTTTTCCTGACTTACAGATAGCTGCCTTCTTGCTGTGTCTCCATATGGCCTTTCCTCTGTGCGAATGGGGGCAGGGAGGGGAGGGGAGGAGGCACCTTCCTGAGCTCTCTGTGGTCTTTCTGAAGACACTAATCCAATCAGATCAGGACCCCACCCTCCTGGTCTCATTTAACTTTGATTACTTTCTTAGTGGTCCTGTCTCCAAATACAGTCACGCTAGGGGTTAGGGCTCCAACATATAAAGTGGGGGGAGATCTAAACATTCAGTTCATAACAGACTCTTGTTCATGTTCTAATTGAATCATTTCTATATCCTCAGGTAAGGATTAGTAGTCCTACATTACAGGTGAGAAAACAAGCTCATAGAAGAAGTCACTGCCCAAGTAATTCACCTGTCAGAGTCAGGATTTACAGAAAGGTTAGTCTGGCTCTGAAGTCCAAGCTGACTGCATTGCCCTGGGCTCCACTGGGAACTCCCCAGCTTAGACTCTCGGCTCCAGCCTGCGCACGCTGCTCTTGCTGCTTCTGCCTTCCACAAGAAGCACACACTCACAACGCTCAGCCTCCTAACAGCAGCATCCCATCTTCAGCCCTCAAGAGCCCCAGATACACGCCCTGGCCCAGTGGCTCAGTTGGTTAGAGCACTGTCCTGATACTCCAACGTTGCAGGTTCCATCCCCGGTCGATCACACACAGGAGTCAACTAGTGAATGATGCATGAATGGGTGGAGCAACAATCAACGTTGATCTTTCTCTCTCTCAAAAATAAACAAACCAAACCAAAACAAAACAAGAAAAAGGAACCCAGATACACTCATGGCTGTCATGGCCCAGGTGTCGTGAGGAAGGCAGTGACTGGAGGAGGAAGACAGGGGGTCTCGTGTTGGGCTTCCCTGCGTCTACTCGGGCTTGAGCCATGCACGTGAGGAGCGTGGTCTGATGAGAATGACTTGGGAGGGGCCATGGAGAAGCCTTTCTCTCCAGGGAGATAGGAGATATTAGTTCAGGTCCAAGCAGGACGAACTCCGTGAGTGATCTCTCTCTGGCAGTCTGTTCCACGTTCTCAGTTTCCTTATCTGTCAAGGGTGGGGATTCAGTTCATCTGTAGAATATATTCAAGTCCTGAACTTCTATGATTTAAATTACCCTCATGCTTAGGGGCTAAAAAAATATTGATACTTTTCCTCGCACCTTCTAAGTTCTTCTGGCTGAGGTAATAACCAAATTAACAGAGACAGATTAACAGGAGAAAATCAAAGTTCAATACATGTGCATGTGGAATTCACATAGACATGATAAATCCATGAAAATTCTAAAGACAGTGAGGGGACATTGGGCATGTAAGACATTTTTGGACAGAGGAGAAGTGGAGGGGAACAGGGGGTCAGATTTCAGAAAGGAGACTGGGCGTTTACAGGTGGTGGGAGGAGGGCAGAACACACGTGGCAGGGAAATCCTTGCTAGGTGACTCAGAAACTAGGTGGCACAGGGGGTATCTAGCTAACAGGCACCTGCCTGAAGCCCTCTTGTTTACAATACTTAATCCAAATTAGGCTAAGGCAGCATCCTGAGATCTCCTTCCTGAAGCCGTTTTCTCTGTCTGAATCTCTTGGGCAGAAAAGGGGGGCGGGTCAAAGTTTCTAAGTCCTTTACTTCTTAATAAGCAGCTTAAAATCAATATCCCCCAAAGCAGCTTCAGGGCGGCAGAGTTCTGGTGCCTTCACCTTTCTGGTTAGCAAAGTGCATTCACTCATCACTTAAACATTCAGTGAATGTTTCCCTTTACTGCCATGTGCTTGACCACGTGTTGGGCAACAGAGAGGAAGGCCCGGTTTCAGCCCTGGGATGACTGCAAGTGCAGGGGAAAGGCTGACTTAAAGGGAGGCGTGGACGAGAGTGTGACGGGGTGAAGAAAGCTCCCTGGGCTCAGAGGGTGGGGGGAGTAGTGACCCCACATTCAGCAAAGCAAATAAGGCATTTTTGTCTCCACTTTACACAAGGAAACGGGCTGAGAGAGACGTGACCACCAAGGCCACGCCACCAGGAAGTGGCCTGCATTCCAGGGCCTTGTCTTTGGCACAGTTTGCCTCCCATTGTAGCGGACACTGGGGTGAAAGGTGGAAGGAACCTGAACCAGATACTGAGGATGCCAGTGAAGAGTTCTCAGTCTGGTGCGGAAGTGGACACATCAGTACTCCGCTCGGAAAAATGTCCAGTGTGCACAGCCTGGCCACCTGGTGGATGTCAGCCCTTGGACTGGGGGTGGAATCGAAGGGTTTCCTGACCCCTGGGGAGCTGGAACCTGCTAGGGGGATGAGGATACACACCAGGGTCAGAGCAGTGACAGTCCCCAAGAAGTCCCAGCCTGGGCCTGCAGAGGGTTTTCAATCCTCATGAATTCACGGCCTTGGACGTTCATTCATCCATCCACTGTTCTTTCATTCAGTCACCATACAGTACTGAGAGCCATCTGTGCGCCCAGCCCTGTGTCTGTTTGGGGAGCCTTCCTCCCGCTCTGAACACCAGTCCTGAGCCCTCAGCTCGTGGGGCGCGGGCCTGTGTTTGCACGTGACTGTTGCTCAGTGGCCCAGACAGCCCCAGGCCAGGGGCCTGGTCTCACTCCTCCCTAGCTGACCTGCAGGAGACTATACCAGGGTTTTTGGCGGCTCTGAGCTTCTCTTTGCTGCACCCAGCACTCCGTCTCTGGGAGTGGGCATTCTAAGCCAGGTTGCAAGGGCAGTAGGTTTGTGTGAGCACAAGGACCCCACGCCCTAGATCCACTGATCCAACACCGAAGGGCAGAACTGGAGGGGCCCAGATCACAGAGATCGGCACCGTTTCGCACTGTACTGATGAGAAAACTACCCCCACCCCCAGCAACTTAGCTCCTAGCTCTTTCCTGGCCAGCACACCTATCCTGGGTGGTCCTCTGGCCTCTCATTTCAATGCTTTGATGGGGAGATGGGAGATCTCTCTGTAATGGGCCAGCTGGTGGGTGTTACAGGAGCCAGGCAACCTCTTCCAGTCCAGAGGACATTCCCTTCCAAAGTGCTTTTGATCTCTACTGAGCATGGCCCAACTATCCTCCCAATTCTTCCCCAGGATTGCCCTGCATGGAGGACAAAGGGGTGTGTGCTGGGGGTGGGGGGAGTGAAGAGCCTGGATAATATGAAAGGACCATTCTAGGATTCCATTTCCAGCCCTTCTTGACAGTTGGGATCTCTGGAATGGTTCCTGGGGGTAGGAACTGGCCAGTGCAAGTAGGAGACTAGGGTGGACACGGGTCTGTGGGACTACACACACGTGCGCTCATATGCATGGGTAGCTGTGTTTGTGGACTTGTGAGGGCCATGCGGGCATCCTGTGGTCAGGGTACAATCAATGGCGCCGCTGGAATGCTCCAGCAGGCTTTGGTCTCCCCCTATCTCCACCAGCGCCACCACTCTGCCTTCCTTTGATGTGGACTGAACAATCTCGCCTAAAGAGCCACTTGGAGACCAGTGCATTCAAGTGGACTCCTCCTAGATAAGGCATCCTAGATAAGACATTCCGGAGCGCAGACGTGAAGTGTATACGTGAACGTTCTTGCGGATCGAATTCCGCTTAGAGGCCTGGGGCAGAGTGTTCGTCCTCACTCTGGGGGTGGGGTTGCGGGCGGGCATGCCTGAGTACCTCGGGTCTCTGCCCTGGCCTCCTGCAAAATACAGGTCTGTGCATTTCACAGCTCGGTTGCCCCCGCCCCCAGCCATGGGCTCCTCCCTGCGCGACCCAGGGCTAGCCCCTTTCTTTGTCCTGCCACAGACATCCGTCTACCCAACAGGGGTCTGGCCGCCCTCTCAGGCTGTGGGAGGCCTTGGGAGGGAAAGCTCGGACAGAGGAGAGGCTCTGGCCCAGGCAAGGTGTGCCCTAGAGCCCCTGGCCCTCTCCCCTGCCCCCTTTTGGTCTGCTGGGGCCCGCATAGCCGGCGGACTGCAGGGCCGTGCGGCGCCCGGCAGGCGACACTGGCCCTTTGTTACCTGCCCGGCGCCGTGCCGACGAGCGCTACGTGCGGGCCCGGGCGGGCGGGGCCCGGGGCGCCGGGCTCACCCCTCCGCTTCCCTCTCCTGCATGCCCCACCCTCCTCCTCCGCCAAGCCTAGACCTCCCGAGGCACCCTGTGAAACCCGCTCCGACGCCCCTCTCCGCCCCCTCTGGAGCCCTTGCCCTCGTACCACCCGTGTGGATGCTCGCCCGCCTTACGGAAGCCGGACTGCGATTTCCGGTCCTTATTCAGGCCACCTATCCTTTCCCACCCCCATCACTTGACAAACCGTCACCCCAAGGCCCAGCTCAGAGGCTGCTCCTGGGAAGCTCCCTTTGACTCCCAGTGTTAGTCACTCTTCTCGGGGTGACCTCTGTGTCTGATCACTCCCGTCAAGGCTTGTCATCCCTCAGGATCCAGGGCAGGGCCCAGCACCCTGGGCGACCAGGCTCACCCTCCAACAGATGTCTTCAGTGGGGGAGTGAGTGAGTAAAGTTGGAGACAGGCAGGAAAGAAAACTCGGGTTCCCTGAGCCCAGCGTGGGCCCTGTATGCCGCCTGGGCTGTTGTTTCAGCTTGTCAGTCCCTGCCACTCAGCCTACAGGCTTCCTGGGTGCCAGGAGACCCTTCATTCGCTTGACCCACTCAGCCAGAACCTCTGGCCTCCCAGGCCCTGCTCAAGCTGTTCCTTCTGACTGATCCACTCTCCAGCCAAGTGCAAACTAGACCCTTCCGAGGCCCATCCCTCCTGGAGAAGGGATCCTTGGAGTTTGGTGGTGATCTGGGCACCTGACTTACGTGCTTTACACCTACTGCTGCATTCACCCCTCGTTGCGCTCCTGCAAGATAGTGAGGTGACAGCCTGCAAGTGGTTGACCTTAAGACACGCTCTTTCTCCCACCTGACCCTGTGGTCTTCCTTTCTCAGGCCTCCCCCAGGGACAACTGTTGCTCTGAACTGCTTCCCATCTTCCCGCACCCTCCCCCTTTCAGGCCAGAGCAGGGCAGGGCTGGGATTCTTGCACTAGGGCAGGTCAGTTCGGGGCCCCCGTGGCTTTGCACCTGCTGGAGGAATTTTAGGGGAGAATGTGCAGGGTGTGGTGACAGACCTGCAATGGGGGCCGAAGGAATGTGGGGCTGCAGGACGGAAACCTAGCAAAAGGTGCGGGGAGAGCCGGTTTCCCAGGCCCTGGGAAGCAAGGACTAGTTTGAATGACAAAGGTCCCCTGGGGAGCAGAGCGAGGCTTGTGAGGATGGGAATGTGGGAGGAGGAGGGTCACCAGGGCGGGAAGGAAGCTGCCCCTGGGTTCCCATCTACGGCGGCCCTTTCAAGTCCTGCTAAATCCATAACAATGAGAGGAACTGACCTATGGACACTATGGGCAAAGAATGATTAACGCAATTCACGGAGGAAATATAAAAACTTTACGAAAATGTTGGAAATTCCACAGCACAAATGAAAAGGAGATGCCCGTTTTTGTTACCTATAGAATTGGTTAAGATGAAAATAACGAGGCCGCCAGATGTTGGCGAGGAAGCCGATCCCTTTTTCTCTGCAGAGGTAAATTGTACTCACTTCTGCAGGACTACTTGACAGTACGTGCGAACGCTTCGGAAAGAGTGATACTGTGATGTAGCAACTCTACGTCCAGGATATGCCCTAAAATCAAAGTTTATTTATCCCAGCCTTATTTATAGTGGAGGAAAATTGGAAATTCCCTAAGTGTTCAATGACAGGGAATTGGTAAGTAGATTACACCCCATTCATAGGTGGAAAGCTGTGGAGAAATTAGATAATAGGTACTTGGTGGCTATTAAAGATATGAGGAAACACTCAAGAAATGCCGGGCGGTGAAAAGGGGAAGTGAAAATAGCAAGGCTCCAATTTCATACAATATTCGTATAAATAGGCACAATCTCTCCCATTCACAGTGATGGACGGGGTGCCCGTCTCTCATTCAGGCATCACAGCTGCCTTGCAAAGGAGATTCTAGTAACTGGACTGGGGAGAGAGACCCCGCAAGGAAACTTGCCAAAATGTTCAGTGTTCCCGTGACCCTGCCGCCCCGAGAGATTGCACTTCCAAAGAGGGTGTGTGCTTTCGGTTTTCTTCTTTATACTTTCTGACCTTTCCCAAATTTTCTTCAATAAAAGAATATAATAATAGAAACATTAGAAATTTTAAACTCACAAAAACCATTCTTTCAAACATATCTTCAACATCTCTTCTTTTGGGGTGGGGGGCAGTTTTTTCCTTTGTTTTCACTTACTGGGGCTGCTGTAACAAAGTACCAGAAACTTGGGTGGCTTAAAAAAACCCAGAAGTTTACTTTCTCACAGTTCTGGAAGCTAGAAGTCTGAAGTCAAGCTCCGGGCAGGATCTTTTCCTCTGCGTGTGTGAGCGGGGGCCGGGGGGGGTGGGGCGGCGGTCTGTTCCAGCTCTGTCTCACCTTCTGTAGCCTCTGGTGTTCCTTGTCCGGTTTCTCCCTACATGTCTTCACATCACCTTCAAACCCTAACACTGAGCCCTCTGAGACCAGTGTGGCAGAGAGATGGTGGGGGTGGGGGGAAGCCCCCCACAGGGCTGAGAGTCCATGTTCTCCGGCATTGTGGGTCCCTCTGGATTAGCCTCACTGTGTGACCTCGGAAAGGTATTTCGACTCTTTGGGCTTCACTTTCCCCTTCGCAGACTGGGGCTGGCATTCTTTACCTTCCAGGGATATGAATGAGGTGAGAGGGGGAAAGTGGCTTTCGTGGGCCTAGTCCTTCTCCCTGCTCAGCCCAATGTGGGGCAGCTGGGGGTGGGGGCGGCTGGGAGAACACTGGTCCGGGGATAGTTGTTAGTGGCTTGATTCAATTCTAGTCCTGTCCACCCTTAGCTGCACGGTCCCTGTGAGCCTCAGTTTCCTTGCCTGTGAGCTGTTGTGTTTACTCTCCCCGGGACTCGGGAGCCTCAGAGCAGGAGAGTAAGGGACTGGTAGAGATAATATTGGGCAAGCCAATGCAGGCAGGGATGCTGTGGAAGACCCGGGGCAACTGGAAGTGTCAACTTGTGTCCAATTTAGGTGTCATCTCCTTTAGGAAGTTCTTCTTGAACTCTACAGCCTGGATGAGACCCCACCTCCACTCCGTCTTGGGCTCCCGCAGCCTCCTCTGCTACCCTCTGGCATGGTATTTTAACTCCCTCACTAGGACTAAATAAAGCCCCTTGAAGGAAGAGACCAGCACCTCTGTGTGAATGAAAAGTAGTAAAACAGTGCTGGCAGGGATGCACGTGTACTTATAGTGATGTGAATCAAGGCGACCTTTCTAGAGAACTATTTGGCAATGCCTGTTAAAAGCCACACACTTAAGTATAAGCTTTAGCTAAGTAAAACCAGTTTGGGCAATATATTTTAAGTACATAATGGAAAGGGGGGAAAAGTTACTTGCATAAAGATGTTCTGAGCTGCCCAGGCTGGTGTGGCTCAGTGGATTGAGTGCTGGCTAGCAGACCGAAAGGTTGCCGGTTTGATTCCCGGTCAGGGCACATGCCTGGGTTGAGGTCCAGGTCCCAGTCCCTGGCTGGGAGCGTGTGAGAGGCAGTCCGTTGATTGTTTCTCACATCGATGTTTCTCTCCCACTCATCCTCCCTCCCCCCTCTCTAAAAATCAATCAATAAAATATTTTTTTAAAAAGATGTTTTGAGCCAATTATCATGTCATGGAAAAGAGTAGAAATAACAGAACAATGAGCTAGGGAACTACAAGCGCGGCAGAGTGGTACACACTGTGGCAATTCAGCACAGTCCAACAAACACTAACTGAGTGCAGAGCATGTGCCTGCTCTTAATTCTACCCTAGGAGTCTGGGGATCTCTGCCCTGTCTGGTGGGTAGACAGGCAGGTAAACAATCACTGTCGAGTAAGAAATATGACAAGAGAAGGGAGGGAAGTGCCTGTGGGGGGTTTATTCAATGGGAAGGAAGGTATTGTAGGAGACCTTTTTGTAGGAGAAGATACCTGAGCTGGTTTTAAGTAGACAGTGGTGGGAAGGAGAAGGACTTTCCAGGTAGTAGGGACAGCCTAGACAAATTGTAGGCAAGGCTTGGGGGCGGGGGGATAAGTTCAAGGTTACTGAGGCTGAAGACTCTGGCTGGGGCCTGAAAGCCAGTTTGAGCTCTACCTCACAGAGGTGGGCAGCCAGCAGAAATCTTTGAACTGGTGAGCAAGAACATCATCTTTGTAGCAGTAACATCATGGAGTAGCAGTTTAGAGGATGGACTGGAGAAGCCAAGAGGCAAGGAGACCTGGTGGGAGCCTCTTGAAAGGTTCAGGTAAGACAGGGTAAGGAGGCCTTGGGACGGAGAGGAGGAGGGGGCTCCTGAGGTATTTAGGAGGTGGGGACACAGCCCTTGTTGATTGACAGGATGATTGGGACAGGCAGAGGCAGGTTTGTGGCTGATGGTGCCAATCACCCAGTAGGCAACGTAGGAGGAGGAACCAGTTAAGGGAGAAATAAGGTGAATCCATAGGTTTTGGATCTGTAAAGGGTTGGAGGAAGAAGAGGCACTCTGAGAAGTGTCTCAAGAAAGATCCAAGAGGTTGAACACCAGGTTCATCTCACAGAAGCCCAGGCAGGAAAGTGCATAAAGGGGAATGTGAGCACCAGCAACCCTAAGGCTTTTTGGGTCCCAGTTTCTTTCTCCACCCAAGGGCTTCATAATTCCGCCTGCCCTCCAGCAGCACTGGGAGCGTCGCACGAGAAACGGGAGAAAATGCTTCTTAAACTGCCAGAGATAATCTCTGGCTCAGCCCTTAAGTCTCAGGCCTTTCCTGAAGTTGGTTGGTTCTGTTTTCTCTTGTCTTTGGTGGCTCCTTGGCTCACACTTTCCTTCTCCAGTCGTTTCCCTTTCTGTTCTGACTTGTTTTATGACGGCTATCAATCAGTCTGTGGCTGGCCCATCCAGCTCCTGTTCACTGAGTCACCCATTCAGCTCTGATTTATCGAGGGTGACTGTTTGGGCCCGTTCCTCATTCCACTGCATCTCTTCCTCTCTTTCTTGTATCTTCAAGCTCTTCCTTCTTCCCTACCATCTTCTTCCCCCTCTCAGAGGCTCAAGTAAATGCCTCCCATAATTTAAACAGAAACGAAATTTCCCCTTTTACCCTTCCAGCTGCCTCTCCATCTGCCTTCCTTCTTAACCAAGTCTCTCAAATAATTATCTACATTTCTCATCTCCCCTTTGTTTCTTAATTGTTTGCAATCTGGCTTTGACTCCCACCTGTCCAATGAAACTCTTTGTAATGACCATTGCAGGGGGCTGAATACTGATCCCCACAATGCTGTGTCTAAGTCTCAACCCTTGGAATCTGCGAATGTGAACTTATTTAGGAAAGGGGTCTTTGCAGATATAATTAAGTTAAGGATCTCAAGATTAGGTCATCCTGGGTTTAGGGCGGGCCCCCGATACAACGACAAGGTGTCTTCATAAGAGGAAGTCAGAAGGAGATTTGAATCTGAGCCAGAGGAGCAGACAATGTGAATGCAAAGGCAGAGACTGCAGTTGTACAGCTACAAGCTGAGGAACGCCAAGGTCGGCAGTCACCAGACGCTAGAAGAGAGGCGTGAATCAACTCCTCCTCGGAGGCTCAAAAGAAGCCAACCCAGTACACACCTTATTTTAAGACTTCTGGCCTGAACTGTGGAATAACGATTTCCATTGTTTCAAACCATCCAGTTTGTGGTAATTTGTTATGGCAGCCGAAGAAATTAATTCAGTAGTAAGGACAGCAGCCAACGTATATGGAGTGCGTGTCTTGTGCCTGGCACAGTTCTAAGTGCCTTATTTCATTTAATTCCCTCATCGACCCCATGAAGTAGCCGCGTAGAAACAAAAGCAATGTCAACATAATCAAGTTATTGAGGGTTTGATGTACCTTTAATATAGAAGTCAAACCCTGTACCTGAGTGATATGTCTTGTTATTTTTCTCTTTTCTAGATGAGGAGTTTGAAGACCAAAAACTTATGTAATTTGCTCAAGGTTACACAATGAGCGTGTAGAGGAGCCAGAGTCCCAACCCTGGTAATTCCTGTGGGTGCCCTTTAACACTTTGCACTTCTTCTGAGCCCATGGGTGGAGAGGGAGCTGAGGAAGCTGATGAGTGAACTGACCCAGAGCTGGGTTTTGTACAACTGGATGAGTGGAAGGAGCAACAGAATGGGTGAATTTGGGGGAAAGACCTATGGGGTTGGTAGGGTCGGTCTGGCCTAGTGGGGCTGAGAGACAAGGAGGAGGAGATTGGAGATGTTGATAGCCTCACAGAGCTGATGTCCATGGAGGAAGAGTATGAGAGGAAAGTGTCTGTGGAGAAGGGGAACGGAGGTTGTCACCCCCAAATAAGCCTCTTTGGATATCGATTATTTTAAGCAGGTTATTTTAAGAAATAGAGAACTCAAGAAAACCTTTGACCATCCCCCTAACAACCTAAAAAAATGTAGAAAGGACCTGCTGCAGGAAGGAAGCTATCACCATAGATAACTCTGGTTTGACATGAAGTAGTGGGTGGCAGACAGGAGGGAACCTAGCAAGGCCCCTTTGATCAAAGTCCTCCAGTGCCCTATTGTTAAAGATGGCCCAGCAAACATTTGTTTAACAAACGATTGTTTTTCCATCCCATATAAACTCTCTTCCTTTCCTTTGATGTCCCAAACCACAACCCTGGTTTCTCCATAGCTCAAGATGGCAGATGCCCCTTAATTCTTATGGGACCCCCATATGGACATAAGTAATTAAATTTAGCTATTTTCTCTTGTTAATCTGTCTCATGTCAATTTGATTATTAGATCAGCCAGAAGAACTAATTGGGGAAAAGAGGGGAAATTTCCCCTCCCACACAGTTGGCCGGCTAGCCAGGAGACTTACTGGCTGGCTACCGTTCACACTGGGACCACTGCTGATAAAGAGACCCTGGTACTTCTCATGTAGGCTGGCAGGAGGTAAGAGTTCTTACCATGTTAGCCTTCCTCCCTTTCCCCAGATCTCTAGAGTTCTGTGGGACCTGGTAGAAGTGAAAGTGGGGAGATTAAACCAATCAGAGAACTAAGAAGAAAGATTACTTCCTCTCCTCCACAGTAGTGCCACTGTGGAGACAATGGAGTTTAAAAGTCCAGAGCTGGAGCAGTTCTGGGTGATGATAAGGTCCAGCTTTGGTTGAACCAGAGGAGTGTCGGGGACCACAGGTTATTGTGGGCAGATTCCACTACGTCAAGAAACCTGGGCAAAGCCCTGGCTGGTGTGGCTCAGTCGACTGAGCTCTGGCCATTGAAGCGAAAGGTCGCCGGTTCAATTTCCAGTCAGGGCACATGCCTGGGTTTCAGGCCAGGTCCCCAACTGGGGGCCTGAAAGAAGCAGCCAACCGATGCTTCTCTTACACTTCAGTGTTTCTCTCCCTCTCTCTCTCTCTTCCTTCCTCTCTCTTTAAAAATAAGTAAGTAAACTCTTAATAAAAAAAAAAAACAAAAGCCTGGGCAAAGATCACATCAGGGGAATTTGGTAGACTGCTCTGGAAGATCAAAAGGTTGAGCAATCATTCTTTGTGCTTATTATGAAACAAATGGAACCTGGGCTGGTTCTTGGAAACAAACAAACAAACGCACACAAACAAGAGGGATAGATGCGAAACCAAGAGGGGCTTCCAGGGAACAGGCACGGAGAGAACAGAACTGCGGAAGGGTGAATGCACAGGGCATCTAGTTTACAGATTAAGTTGGCTATAGCTAAGGGTGCCTGAAAGGGTGTGATGGGATTTGAGCTTTGACAGTATCCTAATCTGGGGACCCTGCAAAGCAGATGCTGAGTCAAGGACTTGGGTGCAAATATTTATCTGAGAAGATGTTCCCGGAAAGCAGAGCAAAAGAGTCAGGGAGAGAGACAGAGAGGGGAAGAAAGCCAATACAGTTACTTTTCTGGAGAAAGGCTGTTGCAGAGTTTGAATGGACAGGGTTTAGCAATCAACTGGATCAAAGAGGTGCAGGGGAAAGGGAGAAGATATCAGAAGGATGGTGCATCTCGGGCAGGAATTAATAACATCTCCAGGACCCGTCTTGCTCAGGGAGCATCAAAAGAATAACACCATGCGCTGAGCAGACCACCAAACCTTTTCTGAGCATCAGTCACCCGGGTTACCCCTATATTTGGTATCCTTCAAAAATTATAAAGTCCATTATTAAAGCACCTACTTTGTACCATGTGCTTTATCCACATTATCACTCTTACAGCCATACTGGCAGGTAGGTACTATTATTAACCAGTAAAGCCAATAAAAGAGGAGCAAGTTTCTACTTTGGTAACTGTGGCTTAAAAATGAGGAAACAAGAACTTAAGAGGCTGAGCCACAGGCAAGTGTCACAGCTAATAAGTGGAGATCAGGTCTTTTTGACTGTGTCCTTTCTCTGCACTTTATCTCACTGCATGTGTCGCAGGGCCTCAAAAATCAGTAAAAATCGAGCAACAGTCCTGGGTAAATGCTCAGCGCTTTAACTGTGTGCATCATGCTTGCTCATGACTGTGCTGAGTCCTTGAGAGCTCCGAGAGCTGAGACGGACGCATCCCCCTTGACCAACGAGAAGACCGAGATCCAGAGACATGAGGTGGCTTTTCCAAAGTCTCACAGCTGGTCTCTGCCTTTGGACCTCAGATCGCGTTCTCTGACAGTACCCATCCTGGACACATGTGTGTATAGGTAGCCCAGAGAGGAGGAGGAGGAGAGCTGATGGAATGTGACCAAGGACAGTGACAAGGAGAAGGAAAGGAGGGGATGGGGGAAGCTCATCAGATCCAGGCACTCGAACGCTGTGACCTTTGTCTCCAAACTTTGGCTCAGCTTTCTTCTACACTGGCTTTACTCTATTTTCCTTGTGCTTAGCAACCCCAGCAGAAAAAGAGCATCTCTTCCCTAACACTTCCAGCATGGGACCCAAGACAGAGTTTCAGTGACTGCGTTGGGTATGTGCCCGTCTTGGGCCGATCCTATGCTCAGGATGGTGGAAACTGCCAACTGGCTGCTCTGAAGCCAAGGGAAGGGGTCAGCACACCCAAGCGCAAAGGGAAGTCAGATGCTATCTTTGTCCAGGCGCCGGGAGGAAAGTAACAACCTATCTTTTATACTAAGGACCCCCACTCTCCAGATAAAGAAGCTGAGGCTCTTAGCCTGCAGAAGTGCCTTGCCCCGGGTGGTGCAGCCAGTGTCTGGGACGGCGGAATTCAAACGCAGCTGTGCGTCTGCAGAACTAGTGCTCCTCCAGGGCAGCACACGAGGTCCTTCTCATTCCTGTGTCTCCCCGTGCACCGTTTCCCTCAGTCTCATCCTGTACCGGGCTCTCTATTTCAGTGCTGCTCACAGTGTGGTCCACGGACTGCGCTGGTCTGCCGACTCTGTTACCAGTCCACAGTGAGTTAAGTACCAAAATTCTGAGTGAGCATTTAGAGACATTCTGCAGCAATTTGATATTGCTTTGCCACCCAAATGCAGTAACAGAAAAAGCCGGATCTGAGATGTGCTGTGAATAATTCGAGAAACATTGCTCGATGCGGTTATCTCTTCTAGAAAGGCATGAGCAAAGGGAACCACGATGGCACTGTGGGTCCTGTCCACGGAGGTCCAGATGGTGGCTCTGTCACTTGACCAACCAAGGGAAGCTTTCCTAGGGACCCCACCCTTAGCCAGGCCTCTCCTGCACAGGCCTCTGTGGCTGACTTGCCTCTCCCTCTACCAGAAGGTCTGGCAGGCAGGCTCAGGCCCAAGCAGCTCCGGTGCCCAAGGGCTCTTGGTTGTAGTCCATCTGGAAACTGGCTGGTTCTGCCCAGAGCCTGTGGGCACCTAGCACTGTGAACCAGAGCTCCACACACCCTGTGCTGCCACGCTGTGCCCTGGAGGGAGGGTGACGGCTGACACAAGTTGTCCTTGGAAAACCACCCTAAGAAGTGACAGTTTCTTTTCAAGCTGAGGTAAAAGGTCAGCTCAGGATCAAGCTGCCTCCTTCTATCTTCATGCCAGGGATGGGGCTCCTACCTTTGTTTCCCCCTTGGTTGGAAAGTCTCTGATGCCAGGGTCTTGGGTCAGCAGAGTAGTTCCAGGCACAAGGATTTCTCAAAGCCAGGAAGATGCAGGTTGGCAAGTGTGAGCCGGAGAGGAGGCCCAGAAGCCAGTTCAGCCCTTTGATGGGGGCTAGAGATCCTTTCATCCTGGCGAGGCTTTCATTTACCTGTTCTAGCATGCCTGGTGCCGTGAAAAGAGCCTGCTACTCTGGCTTAGAAACCCATCTGCTATTTTGCTGAGTAATTTGGGGCCGTTTGCATAATCTTTTTGTATCTCGATTACTACATTTGGAAAGGGACAGAATACCCACCGCACCGGCTGGTTCTGAGAGTGAACTGAGGTAACCTGCAGAGTGCCTGGTACGCACAGGCCCTCCGAGCACCAGTACGGGAGTGGATACGAGAATGTGTTCTCCCCCTTGCAGGCCGCTGCGGAGAGTGGCAAGAACTCTGGTATGGAGTCCCACAGACCTGGTTCTTGCCCAGGTTCAGTTACCTCCAGCTGTGTGGCCGTGGGTAAGTTTCTTAGCTTCTCTGAGCCTTGATGACCTCATCTAAAAAGAGCAAAATACCCACCTGCCAAGGTTGCTGTGAAGGTTAAAAGCAACCAAACACAGAGAAGAGCATGACACACAGTAGATGCTCACTATGCGCTCATTAATTTAACATGTATTTGTTAGTAATACTGGGGACTAGGTCCGCTAGCCCAGGCACTGAGGATACCATGGTGAGCGAACAGAGATCCAGTCCCTTGCCTAGGAATTTAGAAAGGGAAAGGGTATTGTAAGAGGAACGTTAGCACGCACAGATAATCAAGTCACAACTGTGGCACATGCCGCCGAGTGAGATACAGAGTGCGAAATAAAGATGAGACAGGGCAATTCAATCAGCTAAGGAAAGTCAGGGAGGGCTTCCCTGAGGAAGTGATAATTAAGCCAAGGTCTGAAGCATGAGTGGGAAGAACATTCTGGACAAGAAACAACATGTGTAAAGCCCTGTGATGGGGGAATCCCAGTAAGTTAAAGGTACTAATAGGAGGTGGTGAGAGCCCAGGAACCAAGGGGGTGTGAGGTAAGGCGGGGCTGGAAAGGAGAGGAGGCCAGACCTGGCAGGCCTTGCAGACTGTGTTATGGATGTTGGACTTCATCTATATTTTAAATGGGGGAGGAGGTGACATAATTGTGCTTGCTTTCGGAAAAGATCTCGCTGGCTGCAGCTTAGAGGTGAAGTACGTACCCCAACAGGGAGTTAGGAGACTATTGCTGTGGTGTGGGTGACTGATGAAGGAGTTCTGAGCTAAGGCGGTGATGGTAGAGATGGGGAGGAAGGGACAGAGAGAATCAAGGAGGCGGAGTTGATAGTACTTGGTACAGCATTTCCTATGTGTCGAGAGCAATGCCTAGCCTCCCGGCTTGCACTAGGACCTGAATGATGGTAGCACTGGAAGAGGAGCATGTTTGGGGGCTAAGCCCAGGAGTATGATTGTGAGTGGGTATGGCTGATGTGTAAGAGGCAGTTAGATACTTTCCATTGGATTGAGTGAGGTGCAGCTGTCTAGCATTTTTGTCAGGTGCGTTTTCAGTGAGTAATGGAGCGTGAAGCTTATAAAGGGGCACGAAGAGACTTGCGGGGGTGATGGAGATGTTCATCGCTGTCATGGTGGTGGTGGCGTCACAGGTGTATGTGCGTGGAGAAACTCACCAATTGTACACGTTCAACATGTGCGGTTTACTGTGGTTCAGTCACACCTCACTGAAGCTGTCAGAAAAGGGGAGTGGGTGACGAGGACGCAGAGACAGGGCAGAGAGCCCCGTTCAGAATGCAGTGGAGGTAAGAAAGACAGAGAGTGGCTGCTGGAGGGGAGGGGAGAGTGAGGAAGTTGGCTTTTGTTTTTTGTCTAGCAAGGTGACTTGACCGTATCGAAAGCCTAACAGGCCCTGACTGGTGTGGCTCAGTTGGCTGGGCGTCATCCTGCAAACTGAAGGATCGCCAGTTTGATTCCTACTCAGGGCACATGCCTGGGTTGTGGGCCAGGTTCCCAGTTGGATGGTGTGTGAGAGGCAAGAGGCAACCAATCGATGTTTCTCTCCCTCTCTTTCTCCCTTCCTTCCCCTCTCTCTAAAAATAAATAAATTAAATTAAAAAAAAAAAGGCTAACAGAAAGGGATCTGATGGAGAAGTGGAGATAGAAAATATAAAAGAAAGAAAGGATAAAGAAATACACTGTTCCAGAGAAAGCGAGAAGAAAAGGTGCCGAATCCAGGTGGAGAACTGGCCTTCGATAAAAATGTCAGCTCCCATGTTGAAACAGAAGGGAGAAAGCAGAGGATCGGTGGAGGGTTGTGTGTGTGTGCCTGTGTGTGTGGTTGTGTCTGTACGGAGAATATAAGGATGGCATCCTCTTTCTCTGTCACTGCTGAGAATAAGGGCAGAGGAAGCAGGGTTTTTAAAATATATGTTTATGTAATTTAATTTTGAGAGAGAGAGAGAGAGAAACGTTGATCAGGTGCCTCTCCTACGTGCCCCGACTGGGGACCAAACCTGCAACCCAGGCATGTGCCCTGACTGGGAATCAAACCGGTGACCTTTTGCTCTGTGGGACAAAACTTCAACCAACTGAGCCACATCAATCAGGGCAGGAAGCAGGTTCGAGGAGCGTGGGGAAGGCGTGAAGTGGCCACGGGAAAGTGGTTGGTATGGGCAGCATCCAAGGCTCATTCGAGGTGACTTGTAGGGAAGATTTCTGCTCTGTGGTGTGCTGGTCTCTGCAGTGTGTGGCTGCTGGGCATAGTCATGGAGAAAGCAGGTAGGGAGGGGTTTGCTCCCCCAGCGAGATCTAAACACAGAGGACCCGAAGAACTCATGGCATTGGCAGGACTGTTATTGAAGTATTGGACCTTGTCTCTGAGCTGTAATCAAGCAGAGGGTGGCTCACATCTGTTAGAATGGCTCTCATCAAAAAGAAAGAAGGTGACAAGTATTGATGAGGGTGTGGAGGAAGGGGAACCCTTGTTCACTGTTGGTGAGAATGTAAGCTAGTGTGGCCACTATGGAAAACAGCATGGAGGTTCCTCACAAAATTGAAAATAGAGCTGCTGTGTGATGCAGTAATCCCTCTTCTGGGTGTTTATCCAACAGAAATGAAAGCAGGATCTTGAAGAGATATCTGTGCCCCCATGTTTACTGCAACATTATTCACAGTAGCCAAGAAAACATCAAACAACATAAGTGTCTGTCACTGGATGAACGGATAAAGAAGATGTGGCATAGATACAATGGAATATTAGTCAGCCCCGAAAAGGAAGGAAACCTGGCCATTTGTGACAACGTGAATAGACCTTGAAGGCATTATGCTAAGTGAAGTAAGTCAGAGAGAGGCAAATGCTGCATGGTATCTCTTTCATGTGGAATCTAAAAACAACACAAAACCAAAAAAAAAAAAAAAAGCCAAACTGATATAAGCAGAAGGTGAAAAAGTGGTTGTCGGAGCTGGGAAGAAAAAAAAACATGAGTTGGAAAAGGGGTGATGGACTAGAACAGAGAGGGTCAAGCAGCTGGAGATGCCGTGTGAGAAAGAACAGTTGCAAAGGACTTGTGTGGAAGAGTGGAGATCGCGGTCAGATCGTGGGACTTTCGAGCTGTGGTTTCTGAGCGGCAGCCATTACGGTTGTCAACAGGGTCTAAGGTGAAGCTGGGGGAGATAGTGAAGGACCAAGTAGCTGCATGAGCGAATATATTTATGTGGTAACCTGAGACATTTTCTTTCTGTAATAGCCCAACAGCCTGCCTCCCTCCCTCCCTCCCTCCCTCCCTCCCTCCCTCCCTCCCTTCCTTCTTTCCTTCTTTCCCATTGTTTAGTTCACAACAACCTTGCCCCAAAACCCTAGACTTTTCGTTCATGTTTCAGCTCAAAAGGTCCCTTCCACCAAGAAGCTGTCCATGACTCCTACTCCAGGAAGGGTCCTTGTAAGAATTAAACACCCTCTGAGGAACAGACCCCCCCACCATTACACACACCAGCATTCTTCTTACCCTGTATTCTCCTGGTCTGTTTTCTCTATTCCCCAGCCCGGCTGAAACCCCATGGCAGGCACTTCTCATAATTATATTCACCATCATAAATGACAATTCAAGGCCCTGGTTGGTGTGGCTCAGTGGACTGAGCGTGGGCCTGTGAGCCAAAGGGTCACAGGTTTGATTCCCTGTCAGGGCACAGGCCTGGGGTACAGGCCAGGTTCCCCAGTGTGGGGTGTGCAAGAGGCAACCACCCATTCATGTTTCTCTCCCTCTCCGTCTCCCTCACCTCCCCTCTCTCTAAAAATAAATAAATAAATTTAAAAAAATAGATGACGATTCATATCCACTGAATGCTTATCCTGTGTCAGGCTCTGTGCTAAGCTTTAACATACATTTCCCCATTTTACAATAATTTTATGAGTGGGCGGTACATCACACCTTCTTTTTCAGGTGAAAACTGAAAGAAGGCAAGTGACTTACCCAAGGTTATATAACCAAGTATTGGTTTTGCTCACCTTTGCATCTCTACTCCCAGAGCACAGAGGAGTGATGGGTGAACCACTGGGAGTTCTCTCTGGTTTCCAACTCCTCATCCTGCTCAAGTTCAAGCAACAGAGTCATACCTGACTCTCAGCGCAAGGTCCACACTGTTCTCAACTTCCACAGAAGCGCAGAATCAGGTTTTCTATGGTGAGCTAAGCCAGCTGCCCTGTTCTTGCTGAGGCCCTGTCATGAACTGAAAGCGCATCCCCTCCCCCAAATTCATGTCTTCAGGCACTAACCCTCCAATGTGATGCTATTTGGAGATGGGGTCTTTGGGCACTAATTAGAGCTAGATGACGTCATGAAGGTGGGGCCTAAGAAGAGACACCAGCGCTCTCTGCTTCTGTCTCTCTGCACATGCACTGAGGAAAAGCCACAGGAAAACATGGTGGGAAGATGACCATCTGCAAGTCAAGAAGAGAGCGCTCACCAGAAACCAGATTGGCCAGCACTTGATCTTGCACTTCCCAAATTTTAGAACTATGAGAAATAAATATTAGCTATTTAAGCCTCCCAGACAACGGCATTTAGTTAGGGCAACCTGAGCCCATGAAGACAGCCTCTCTTCCATAGTCTCTCAAAATGCTTGTACCTCCTTTCCCCCGGTGGCGGCCCATCTATCTTGGGAACACTGTCTTTGGCAAGTTTTTTTCTCCTTCAGGGAGGAGATCTGCCCACTGAGGCTTTCACGTGATTCCAGCTCTGTCTTCTGGACCCGCACAGAATGAGGCTGGCCACTCTTCCTCAGCACTCCTTCAAGTATTTGCGGGCAGAGATTGTGACCCTCCCACCCATTTTCAGTTCCACGGGGACTGTGCCTGTCCTGTTCGTGTCCATGTCCCCAGCACCTTGCACAACGCTTACCTCAGGAGAGAAGCCTTATACATACTGTTAGTTGAATGACTAAAACTACTGCTCTCCAGGGTAAGCATTTCCAGTTCCTTTAACTGTACCTCCAAGAATGTGGTTGCAAGCCTTTTCTTCATTTTCTTTCCCTACCATGTTTTTATACTAATTTCTCAGAACCTAATTTTTGTTCCTGTAAAAGAATGAAGTTTTGTTCTGGCTGGTGTGTCTAGGTAGATTGAATGCTGGCCTGTGAACTGAAAGGTCGGCAGTTCGATTCCTACCCAGGGCACATGCTGGAGTTGTGGGCCAGATCCCCAGTTAGGGGCATGCAAGAGGCAACTGATTGATCTTTCACATGTTGATGTTTCTCTCTCTCTTTCTCCCTCCCTTCTTCCTCTCTCTCTCTAAAAAAAAAGTAAATAATAAAATCTCTAAATAAATGAAGTTTTGATTCTTATACCTTGATAAACTGTCAAACATTCTTCCTCCATTTTCCCTTTCCTGTACCCCTCTACCTTCTTTATCTTTCCACATGACACCGACTCCCTGCTGGAGGACCAGTGAATGCTACCCCCAAGTGCACCACGTTGTGCAGAGTCTAACCAGAGGGTAGGTGGAGAGGCAGGGTGGTACACGTGTTATGGAACAGAGTTCTGGAACCCAATGGGACAGATGGCAAATCTCAGCTCCACCACTCCAGAACTGTGTGAATGGGGGCTGGCGGTGGCAACCCAAGACTCCATCTCCTCATCAGTAAACAACAACCTTCAGCCTGCAACTCCTGTGAAGAATAAATGAGACTATAAATACCAGGGACAATGCCATTAACAAGGTGCCTGGCACAGGGTGCTCTAGAATGTTGATGATGGAAAGAAGGTAGAGGGAGGGAAGAAGACAGAGGGAGGCAATAGGTCCTATGGTGGGAGGGTGGTGGTATCTCAGTCAGAAGGAGCTGGGTTCAAATCCCAGCCCACTCCATGACTAACTGGGTTACCTTGGACAGGCAATTTTATTTCTCTGAACCTCAGTGCCCTCATCTGCAAAAACAGAGGTGCCAAGAGGTGCCAGAGGTGCCAAGGACTCACTGAATGGGTGGCATCCAATTCCCCAGAATGGTGCTCTGGGTCCTTTCCCATGTGGCCTGAGCTCCTGTGTCTCCCTGTCAACCAGTCATGCAAAAGGGAAGATTGATTCCCTTGAATAGAAACATGACTACATCACAGGGGAACCCTGACCTGCTCCACTTGTCTGTCACTCAAGCCAGTCTCAGAAGTGAAGTGGTCTACTCAGGGTGTCAGTGCAGTTTCCACTCTGACAGACTACCTGCCTGTTCTTGTGGAATTTTCCAGGAATGTGGGGCTGGAAGTGACCTCTTCAGAGATTAGCTGTTTGAGGAAGATGACCAGGACAGTAACATCCTGACTGTCAAAAGATAACACTCGGTGCCCAGAAGGTCAAAGAGGTGAAATGCAGGTCCCAGGCTGGAGATCAAAGGTGTCTGTCTGCAACCCCCCTTCCCCGACTGCCCCTTCCTTCTCCTTTTCAGGCAGGAAGGGGCTGTTGCTGTTTGCTCAGGGAAGCAGCTGCCATAAAGAGACTATGCCACCCTATACCCTGGCCTCTCCTTGTCCCTCTCCTCCCAATAGTGAAAGTAGGAATAATAATGCTTATCATGCTATTACTTATTAAATGTTTATTGTTGTGCATAAGAACTTGCCACACAATACCCTTTCTCCCCCTAGTTGATCTTCACAATAGCCTGTAAGCTTAGTGGCTGTCGCCATTCCCATTGAACACAGGAGGAAACTGAGGCTTAGAATGGGTGGGTAGTTTGCTTAAGGTCCTGCAGTGGACCGCAAGTCTGTCCGACCCGATTGCATAGACACCACTGTTAATCACTATTCTGAACTTCAGAGTAGATGTCAGTCCGGGGCGCACTGTGGCAGGGGGACCCAGAATGCCAGAGCTTCGTGAGTGTAGCTGAGGGAAACAAGAGCGTGGAAGTAGCACCTGAGGTGTGATTCTGAGTCACGGCCTCTCCCTGGCTTCCTGTCTGACCTTGGACACATGACTCAGGCTCTCTGTGCCTAGAGAGACCTTGGACCAAAGGGGTGAGGCTAAGAGGCCCCACTGCTAAGTATGGGCTGTGTGGGGATGGCAGGAGACGGAAAAGGGCAGAGGTCTCTGAGTGCCCAGTGAGAGACAGGCCCCACCCAGGCCTCACTGCCAATACTGTGGCCTGCACTCCCTTTTAAGAGGATTTATCTAAACAAAGTTTACCTCTACCCAAAGTTAAGTTACAAGGAAAACAATCCTGTGGGGAAAAGTATATATGAAATACTCTTTTTTTAAAAAAAATATTCTTTGGAAAAAGAGCATTGAGCTTTGGGTCAGAAGGTCTGTATTTTGGTCTGGCATCATCACCCAGGGTGAGTAGTGTTGCCGAAGTCTTCCCCCAGCTTGAGCTGGGCTCCGGGTCCAGCTCCGTCTGTTCTCTGGCCTCAGTCTCACCATCTGTGGAATGAGGGCATCTTGTCACAGTCTCTCTGACATGAGTGTCCTGGCATGCCCCTGTGAGTCTGCTCTTACCATCCAGGCAGGTAAAAGGTGTTGGCCACCCTGTCCTGGGCTCAGCAAGGACACAAGCAATAGGGGCTTAGGTAGGCAGAGGGTGGGAAAGGAGACTAATGCCTCAGGGTAGCCTTCTCCTGGCTTGGCCCTGCATCCCACCCTTCCCCCAGTGGCATGGGGGGCCTGGCCTGAGATCAGAGGTCCATCCACGTCAGCCTCCACCCTGCCCTCAAGTCAGGAGGCGCCTTCTCAGGGCAGAACAATGCGGGTTCTTTGAAGGACTGGGCAGTAAGGGATGGGTGTTTCTCCAAACACAGGACCTCCTTTGCAAAACAGGCTTTGATTCCCGGACCTGGAGGCCTCAGGTGCCTGTTGGGCGGCAGGCGGGGCTGGAGGCTTTGTTTGTCAGGAAAAGGGTTCTTGGAAACTCAGGAACAAAGCCTGGGCCAGAGCTGGCCCTGGCTGCGGGTGGTCTAGGCAAGCGGGCCAGGGCTCGGATGTCCAGGCGGTGGCCTGAATGTCGGACCAGCCCCTCCTCAGCCCGGCGGGCCCAGGGGATTCCTGGGCTCCTCTCATGGTGTGGGTCACAGCTCTCTTGTGTATGTGGCAAGTGCTGTTGGGTCTCCAGGCCGTCATGGTAGCCCTCTGGCTCCCTAAATCCCTGCTGGGGAATGAAATGGGTAAAACCGGAGTCCAGGACACAGAATCCAAGAGGAGGGGAGGGAAGAGCACCAGCCCAGTGTCCACTGGCCAGTGCCCAAGGACTTAGGTCTCCAGGAAGGATGATGGCTTCTGCCAGACACTATGCCCGGCACTTGACAGTGGCCTTGGAACACATCTCCAGCCACTCTCCTCCCTACTCACTCTGTGCCAGGGACACTGTCCTCGTTTCAGTTCCCAAGCACGACAAACTCGCTCCTGCCTTAAGGTCTCCACGCTGGCTGCTCCTCTGCCCAGCCCGCTCTGGCACCGCAGACTCCGCCCTCCCTCAGGCCACGGCTCAGCTCCTGAACTCTCGGGGGGCCTGCCCTAGCCTCCCCCCCCATGGAGTGCCTCCCAGCCCCGGATTTGCTTGTCGCCATAGCCCACCTTCTCCCCCTTACAATGATTTTCACCTGCTAACATAACATACAGCCACTTATTACACTGGTTATTGTCTCTCTCTCAACTAAAATGTAGGCTCTGACAGGTCAGGGACCTTGGATAACTTCATTCGCTCATACCCTAAGCACCTAGCACAGTGCCTAGTACGTAGCAGGCACTTGCAAGTTTAATTTTATGGCAACTTGGCTAGGCCATGGCACCCAGCTGTTTGCTTCAACATTAGTCCAGATGTTGCTGTGGAGGTATTCGTAGATGTGATTCAGAGTTAGAATCAGCTGGCCCTGAGCAAAGCAGATTAGCCTCACCCAGTCCGTCGAAGGCCTGAAGAACGAAGACCGAGGCTTCCTGAAGAAGGGACTCTCCTGAGACTGCGGCAGAGAAACCTGCTCGGTTCCCCGCCTGTCGGCTTGCGTGGTTCGCACCCGCAACCGCAAGGCCAGTTCTTACCTGAGTTTCCAGCCCGTCAGCCTGCACATAGGTTTCAGATCTGCCAGCCCCTTAAAATAAGGGGGATTTACCAATTATTTCAAATAAATCTCTCTGTCTGTCTGTCTACATACTTACTGGTTTTGGAGAACACTAATTCAGCACTCACAAGATACTGGAGTTGGACCATACTGTTTTTGTGAGTGGAAAAAAAGAAGGTTAATATCAGTAATTTCCTTTGATTCAACCTAATATTTGTTGAGTGAATAAATGAATGATTCACAAAATAATCACAAGATAGGTGTTATCTTACTGATAAGGAAACCCACACTTATGTAAAGCTGTTTGCTAAGAAAGGCACTGGGAGTAAGTGTCAGGGGTGGGATTTAAACCTCTAACTGATCGAATCTCAGGCCCGTGCTCCTACCCAGTCAACCACGGGGATCCCCAGCAAAGCACATCACATTTATGGGCCAGAGCCTGAGAGGCCAGTTCGGGAGTGGCTGGGAGTCTGGTTGAGTTGAACTGCCCCCCAGCTGTGAGCGTGAAGGCTGCCGGGAGCAGTTGCACCAGCCTTGGCTCCCTCCCGCTCAGGCACGGCTCAGGGCTGCTGGCGGTTGTCCTGGTCCCGGGGTCTTTCCACAGCTGCTGGGGGTGCACTGGGACCCCCATCTCTACCAGAGTCTGCGGGGAGACTGACAAAAGGACATCATTCCTTGTCTCTCAAAAGACATAGGCCCCCAGGGAGGAAGGCAGCATGGTGGGCTGGAGGCGGTGGTGAAGGTGGCTATGGGGCCAGAGAGCCTGGCTCTGAAACTTAGCTTTGCCACTTAGCAGCCAGGTGACCTTGGTTAACAGCTTACAATGTCTTCAGGTCTGAGGCCCCCAAATGTAAAGTCGGATAATACCTCTGGTGTCATTTCAGAGACTATATGAGCCCTGGCTGGTGTGGCTCAGTGGATTGAGTGCCAGCCTGTGAACCAGAGTCACCTGTTTGATTCCCAGTCAGGGCACATGCCTGGGTTGCTGACCAGGGCCCTGGTGGTGGGGGGTGTGAGGGACAACCACACATTGATGTTTCTCTCCCTCTCTTTCTCCATTCCCCTCTGTCTAAAAATAATAGATAAATAAAATCTTTTTTAAAAAACACTGTATGAGATAACACATGTAAAGTGCTCGGAACCCTGAGTGCCCAGTAAATAGTGGTAGCGACTATTATTACTTTTAGCAAATAATATAACTATAATCTTTTTTTGGATATTGCTGTAGGCAAAGAGGTCAACAACATTTATTTTGGAGTCCTGATGCCATCCCTGTGCCCCTCCAGGCTGCCCTCCCCCTCAGCAGCATGTCCCCTTGGAAGAGGATCTGACCGTGATGATTCAGTATGGCTTTGCTTGGGTGAGTATACGTCAATACCTTCCCGTGTTCCCCTGTGAGGAATATTCCTTTTTCAGACCCGAGCTTTCATTTTGGCCCCCAAAGCTTTGTCTGCTCTGAAAAACAAACAAACAAAAAATCCCTGGCTGGGTTGATCAGTTGGTTGAAGCGTCCCATACACCAAAAGATTTCGGGTTCAGTCCCCAGTCGAGGCTCAAAATGGAGGCAACCATTCAATGTTGTTCCTCTCTAGCATGGATGTTTCCTCTCTCTCTAGAATCCGTAAACATGTCCTGGGTGAGGATTAAAACAAAACAAAACAAAAAGAAAAAGCGTCACCATTTCAGGCTCCTGGAAAGGACATCCTACAGCAGATAATTATAGTACTTGGCACTTTTCACATAAGCTGGTGCTCAGGTTGAGCTTGAAGGAAGGAGTGACGTGACAGGTGCCGTAATCCTGATTTCAAAGGGGTGCAGGAACTCAGGTCCAGAGAGGGACACAGCTTGTCCGAAGCCCTCCGTGGCTGAGCCAGGTTGTAAGCTCCCTTTGCTCTCCCCTCTGTCCTGTGCTGTGAAGATGGACTCACTCTGGGCAGCATGGCCTCCAAAGTGAGGGCACATGACAACTCACTGGGCTGCAGGAAGAACTTCTCTTCAAATGCATGTTTATAACAAAAAAGTCATTAAACTGTATTACTATTTACTATTGAGGTAAGCAAACATAATCTTTAGAAATAAAATATTTGCAACAGCATGTTTAGATTATTTTTAACTAACAACGGTATGAGATCAAAGAGGTTTGAAGACCACGGCTCTAGGGAACCACCCTGAACTTTGGCCTCCCGGATGGCTTCTTTCCTGCTCGAAGCTCAGTTCAGGCTGGATCACTGCAGGGGACCAAGAGGGACCAACAGCATCATCTTGCAGACATTGGTGGATCCTCAGTCTGATCAGAGTTGCCCGCTCTCCCCAGTGCCGGCATTGTCTGGCCCACAGTGGCCTGAGAGGTCGTCAGTGCTGGAGTCTCCAACAGCCTTTCCTGTTATTGGAGCCCCAGTGTCCAAGAAAGACTCTGGTCCTCCTGCCCCTTCCCATCCTGCTGGGTTATGGTCTGTCCTTGGAGCGAGGGTAAACAGATGAGGTGACAGTGTCAATAAATGCCTCCCATGTGGCCTCGGCTAGCACACATATGGTTCTACTCAGGGACACAGGTAGATTCGTGCTCATGGTCCTTCCTATGATACACACACAGTAAGTATTAAGAAGACAGGAAATACTAATGAGAACAAAGAATAGAACAAAAAGGAAAAGAATGTTCCTTTGTGGACTCTGAAAGAGGTTTTGTGCATGGGTTGTCCCTGACTGGTTTTAGCATCAGGATAATGTTGGCCTCGTAAAATGAGTTGGAAAGTATTTCCTCTTCTTCAATTTTTTGGGAAGAGTTTGAAAAGAATTGGTATTAAATCTCCTTTGAATGGTTGGTAGAATTCACCAATGAAGCCATTCAATCCTGGACTTTATTTTTGGGGAGGGTTTTGATTACTGTTTCAACTTCCTTTCTAGTGATTGGTCTATTTAGGTTTTCCATGTCTTCATGACTCAGACTAGGAAAGTTGTATTATTCTAAGAATGTGTCCATTTCTTCTAGGTTATTGACTTTGGTGGTATATAGCCTAAAAGAGATCTTTAAAACACTAGTTCTGAGTAATGTGAAGTCATATCTCTTGAACCTGGTCATACTTTAAGTGATGTGTCAGAGCCAAAGTTATCCAATAAATATAAATTTCCTAGTCACTTATAAATATAATGAACATGTGTCAGTTAATCATTAATTAATGAGGGAACCAGTAAGATGGCACAACTTGTTCACAAAGGTGAATTACAAGAACCTCACATGTAGAGGCCATAAGAATGCTGATACATTTAAAAATATTTACAAAATTTCTCTACCCATGGAGCAATAATCAATTGCATTCCACTGGATGGAATTCATTTGTATTTTTGTGGAAAGAATAATTTGCATTATTATCAATTTTTCATAACTTAGAGAGTTGTAAAATATCTCAAGGATACAATAACATGAGAAGATAACCTAGAAGAGAACTCTAAACAGGACACCCTTTGTTTTGCCCATGTCGAAGTCTTTCTCAAAATTTTCCCTGATACCAGAAAAATAAGTTTGGAAATATATCCAAAGAATTTCATGAAACTTGATTCTATTTGAATCAAAGTGAGAGATAAATTGTTCCATCTCTTTCTCCATGTGGATGATTTAAGAAAGGGCAGTGTGCTATCAAGCTAGAAAGCAGAAGATCTGGGTCAGGTCCAACCTCATGGCTCTGCAGTGGGGTGGCCTCGGGCCATTCCTTTCTCTCTGAGCCCTTGACGTTTGACTTACAAAAATTGGACCTATGACGATGATATGAAAGAAGGGAAAGGAGTCACACCATGCCCTGCACAGGGTGGGAACTCAGGACACAGGGGCTTCCTTCTCCTCTTCTTAAACTGTCCCCACAGCTTCCTCAAGGTATGTCAAGTCTTTTCCAGTTGCAGAGGCTGCTCATTTCATCTGCCTGGCACGTCTAGCCCCCGAGACCTCAAATGGATGGAGTTTTGTCTGTGTAGCACCCCAGAGGCACCGGGCATGCCTGTGGGGAGGGTAGCCAAAGTCTTCTTTGGAAAAAAAAAAGGAAACTGGCATGAAAGGACAGGTCTCTGGAGCTGTGTGTAGGGAGGGGAGGAAGTCAGGGAGCCCAGTGCACAGCACAGCCTAGAAGGGATGTTGGTTGAGAGGAAGGTTTGGAGTAAGCCAGGGATTCCTACCTTTGGAAGGGTACATCTTCAAAAACCTGATGAAAACCTTAGCCCTCTCCCTAGGAACATGTATGTGAGTCGGGTGGCAGCAGCTGTAGCAGGGTCTTCCTCGGAGGCGTTAGGCCTGGACTGGGGCACCCTTTGCAGCCCCCTCCCCTCCCTTCAGTGAATGTCTCAGCTTCAGAGCGACTGAGAGCCAACCTCACAGGGGAAGGAAGCTGCAAAGTGAGAGGCGTCTGATGGAGCTCCTTCCCTGTCACCCAGATGATGGGGTGCTGTGGCCTAGACATGGCTCAGGCCCCTTAGAGCCTGGCCTCTCTTATCCAGCGGGGCTGCCCTAAGCATCCATCACCTCAGTCTTCAAGTCTGCACAGCAGAGGATCAGCGTGGAGGGAGGGTGGTGGAGGGGGACTTCCAAATGAAAGGCACGGGGCTTTGACCACCTCCCTCCCAAGTTCATGGGTCCCTGAGGGAGGTAAAGAATGTGAACTTTGGAGCCAGTTTGTAATTTGTCTCAACCATGGAGGTGTATCACTCAGCTCTCCTTTCAAACAAAAACTTTTTATTTAGCTGGGTATTTGTGTCTGAGGTATTAGAGTGCTGCAAACTGGGTGGCTTAAATAACAGAAATTAATTTTCTCACAGTTCTGGAGAACAGAAACCTAAAATTGAGAGGTCAGCGTGGTCATGCTTCCTCTGAAGGTGCTAAGGAAGGACCTGCTCCAGGCCCGTCTCCTAGCTCTGGTAGCCTGAAGCGTTCCTGGACTTATAAATGCATCACTCTGATCTTCCTCTTCACGTGGCCTTTTTCCTATATGATGCTAGTCGTATTGGATTAGGGGCCCATTCTATTCCAATATGACCTTATCTTAATTGATTACATCTGCAACCATACTATTTCCAGAAAGGTCACATTCAGAGGTACTGGGGGTTAGGATTTCAATATACCTTTTTGGAGGGACTTGGTGGGGGGTGGGGTGGGTAGACAAATCCAGACCAGGACAAGCTACCAGGAGTGCAGTTAGTGGGTCCCCTCTTGCTGTAGCACCTTTGGGTAGCTACGCTTTCCACAGGCATCTCTCAACCAGTGGGACAGAGGCTTTATCAAGTCAGCCTCACAATCAGAAGGTCTAATCCTGTCCCCCTCCCTCCATCTTTCACTGACAGTATCTTCTAATAGGTATCTTGTATTTCCAACTCCATCACAGTGTCTGCTTCCTGAAGGAAGCACAGGAGGGAAGATGGATTTACTCATTAGAGAACTTGCTGCACAGCTGTCAGTGAAGACCCCCATCCCCAGGGGTATGTGAGGCGTGATAGTCCCTGGCACAAGGTGGTGGCTCAGTTGCTAACACTTTCACTGGGAGGGACCACCCTGGCCATGCAATGATGCAGGTGTTTGAAAAGCACAGGGGCCGTGCATAAAGGACATTGGAATTATTGGCGCATTGACTCATATAAATTACATTGAACCTACAGAGAAATCATGAAAAGCTGAGGGTGCTTGAAAACAAAAACTTCAATGTGAAGGTGCTTTTGGGTAGCTTACAAATAAGCCTTTACTTCCTGCAAAGGGAGCTCAGAAAAGCTTATGATCAAAATCAGGATTTAAGAATATGGAAAGACGGCCCTGGCTGGTGTAGCTCAGTGGATTGAGCGCGGGCCTGCGAACCAGAGGATCGCGGTTCGATTCCCAGTCAGGGCACATGCCTGGGTTGCAGGCCAGTTCCCAGCAGGGGACACATGAGAGGCAACCGCACATTGATATTTCTCTCCCTCTCCTTCTCTCCTACCCTTCCCCTCTAAAGATAAAAAAAAAAAAAAAAAGAATATGGAAAGACGATAGAAGGCTCAGCTGAGGCAAGTCTGCTATGCTAAGGCCAGGGCCCTGGTTAGGAAAACTGGGGTCTGAACGCATGGGTTGGGGATACCTGTATATTTTGCCTGCCCCCCAGACTCTGCACTACCAGAACACACAGAGGTGGCCCACCTCCCGCTAACGAGATAGAGAGAATGTTTAAACAGGGAGTTTAGGGTGGTCACACCAACTAAATGTCATAACGTCTTGGCCAATTCTTGGACCTCATCCAGTCTTTACATCTTTGTAGAAGGGAAAACCTGTTGGTGGAAGAGATAGCTGGGTCTCCAGGAGAAAGGACTGTGCTATACCACAGCAAGCGTATACTGTAAGTATCTTCCTAGTCCTTCCCTAAAGAGACTGATGGCCTTTTACTCAGAGTCTGTTTACTGGCGAAATGGGAGTACCCAGATTTTGTTAGGTCTGTTGGACCCAGGGTCTGTGTTGACATTGATACCCAGAGACCTGAAGTGTCATGGACCTACACATGAGACTCAATTAATAACCACTGGAGTCCTGTCTAGAATTCAGCTTACAGTGGACGCACATGGGATGTGAAACCACTCAGTACTCATTTCTCTGAGCTCTGATGTATAACTGGTGTTGACATAGTTGGCAGATAGAGTAATCTGTACTTAGGGTAAGGCTCCCTTACCTGCGGGGTAATAGCTACCACAGTGGGGAAGGCCAAGTGCTTCAAAGCCTCTGACTCTGTTCTCCTCTCCCTCCTTGCCACTCCACTCTAGTCTGTACCCTCCCACTCCCCACCATGATAGTAAACCAGAACCAATATTGTATCCTAAGAGGGTGGTAGATACTATTGCTGTCATTAAGGATGTCAAGATGCAGGAGTGATGGTCCCTATCATATCTCTGCTTAATTTATCAGTCTTGTCCTTGCAGAAAACAGAGGGATCCTGGAGTGTGATGGTAGACCACCGAGAGCTCTAAAAAACAGTAGCCCCAAATGCAGCTGCCGTGCTAATCTATGGTCTTTGCTAGAGCAGTAGGTACATTTTAACGCACCATACATTCAGGTGCATGGCATGCTGCTAACGTCTTGACAAATGTGATATTTTCTGTCCTAATCAGGAAAGAAGATCAGAAACAATTCACATTCACGTGAAATGGACAACAACATACACTCATAGTTTTATCCCAGGGCTGTGTGTATCTTCTTTTCCTTGTCACAATAGTCCAAAAGAGATGTAGACCATGTGGACATCCTGCGGAACATCACATTGATCCATGGCATCCATGACGTCACACTGACCAGGAGGCGGAGCAAGAGGTGGCCGGAATACTGGAGGCTTTGGTACAACGCATGCACTCCAGAAGGCAGGAAATAAGTCTTGTGAAGATTTACAAGCCTGCCACACCAGGAAAGACTTTAAGGGTCTAGGAGTCAGAGCATGCTGGGACAGCCCATTTAAAGCAAAAGACAAATGGATGCATTTTGCTTCTGTCACCATATAGAAGGAAGCATAGGGTCAGTTAGGCCCTTTGGAGTTCTGGTGTTGCATATGCTATATCTAGGGACACTGCTTCCCTTCATACACAGGAAGACATGTAAGTCTCCCAGCTTTGGGTGAGGCCCAAACAGCAAGGGGCTCTGCAGCAAGTCCAGGCTACAGAATACACAGCTCAGCCCTGTCGGCCATACAATCCAGCAGATCTGGTTGTTGGAGATGCCAGTGTAGAAGAAGATATGGTGTGACGTTTGTGGCAAATTCCAGGGGGAAAAAAATCACGCCACAGGCCCTAGGATGAGGAACGAGGGCTTGGGTCCCATCACCTGACCTGCCATGGTGGTAGCTGAGCGGGGTGGGGTCAAGGAGAATTTAAAATAGAGAGCGGAGGAGATGAGCCCCAGCTGAAGCTCCAAGATGAGTTCCAGTGAATGGAGTTGCAGTTTCTCCCACTAACCCCCCTCTTTTAAGTCTTTTCCCTCCAGGAAGAGAGGTCCCCTAGAAGCCTGGAGAAGAGCATCCCTGCAAGGAGGACGGTGGGAGCCGTGAAAGTGCATGACTTGAACCTTCCACGGGGAACTTCTGTTTAGTTTAAAGGGGCACAGTAGGGTGACAGTTCCCATCTGCAGAGCTTTCTGGCCAAGGTCGTGCTCTCTGGGCAGTTCCCAACCAAAAAGCAGCATGTAGGTCCTAGGATCTGTCCCTTTCTGCCCAATGCGGGGACCCTTCTAATGAACAGTCTTTGCTCAGGGGCTCCCCGTCGAGTTGGCTGGACTTCGTCAGTTTTGCGTCATAGTCTGAGAGCAGCTTGAGCAACTTTTGGGATCTGAGATCAAGGTAACTCTGGGCTCTTCGTATCCATTTGATGGAGCCGCAAAGTGAGAGGCTCCGTTGGAAAGCCAAGTCTTCCCCCTGGACAGCTTCTGGAAGCTGAGAGAGCACAGGGTTTGGGTGAGACATGCCTGGGTTCCATCCTAGCTTCTCCACTGATCAGTCATGGAGCTTTGTTCTCTGTGCTTCCTGAAGAGGCCTCATCTTTTCAACTCACTGATTCTTCTCTCTTTCTGCCTTTCCCTTCACACCACGTGCTCAGCCAGAATTCCACAGGGGCAGATTCTCTGCCAGGAGCTGCCAATGAGCTATTAAGGCAAAGTCTGTATTTCTAAGACAACCCACCCTCTCCCTGGCCCCTCTTTCCCTCCCCAGGATACCTGCCTCCTTTCATTGTCTAAGGAAGCCAGGCACTTAGGAGCTGAATTAAAGTTTAATAAACTTTCTTGAGTTCCTACTTTGTACCAGATTCCGATGAGGCAAGTTCTGTTATTACACCCACTTGTCGAGTGAGCAAACTGAGGCTCAGCAGAGTCAGGAGATGAAGTTGAGGTGGGATCCCACCCCATCATCCTCCAGGCCCAGTGCTCTTCTCATGCAAGCACAGCTGGGTGGGGTCACTGCCCATATCTGTGGGGATGGAGATCTGAGAAGCCTGACTGATAACCAGATAACTGGGGAGCCTGGGTGCCAGCGAATCCAGCCTGCCCTGGCCTGTGGTGTCTGTGTGCTGGAGGAGGCGCCTGGAGAAGCTCCTGGGGCCAGGGAAGTCCTGGGCAGGCCCTGAATGTTCCCTGGAATGTTTGGGATGACCAGAGCTCTGGCATAACAGCAAAGTAATGCTAACAACATCAACTATGATTTCTTAAATTCTTACTATATGCCTGCCACTGAAGGCTAACAAACAGAATCTCATCTAATCCTCCAGAAACTCTGAGACGGGGGACTTGTTATCCAGAGTTCCCCATCCAGGCCTGTGTGACTCCAAAGCCTACATACTTACCTTGCTACAGATCTGCATCTGCTGCGGTAATGACCGATGACCCTTGCCCCAGCAGACCATGCCTTGGCCAGGCCCCTGCTCTGGCCACTGCTCCTCTCTTGCTCGGGCTTCTCAGAGCAAGCTGGAGGTTTCTGGCTTAGATCGCAGAAAGGATAAGGCCTTGCTAAGTGTGGTTGAGGCCTTCCTCCCTGACATACTAAGACTTACAGAAGATGAAACAGACATTCTGAACCCCATTCAGAGCAAGAGAAAAAGTGAGGGGCAGGCTTAATGCTCATAGAACAGAACAGAACACTTGCCCCCTGCCCCCAGCAATCCTGCCTTTTCCATCAAGGAGAAAGCTCTCAAACCAGAGAAGTAAAGCAATTTGGCCAAGGACCAGGCTGGGCTGGGACCTGGCGGCTCCCAACGGCCTTTGCACTGCTTGAGGCCCCTCCAGACTGAGATAGGTCATTCCGGGGCCCTTATAGGGAGGGAAGAGATGCCAGGAAAAAAGCCAAAAATAATACTGCCTCAATTTGAGCTAGGGAAAAATATGGTGCATTGAGTTTATGATAATCCCAGGCAAAATTCCAGAAGTTCCTTTTCGAAGCAGGGATTACAGGGAGCCGAGACAGGTTCGCCTGGGTCAGTGCATGTCCGACTCTCCAGATTTCCCCTGCAGGAGGGCAATCGGGGCGTGTTGTGGGAAAAGAACCACAAACTCAGAATTTAAAAATACGACTTTGCTGTTCTAAGAACTGCACGGAGGAAGAAAGGAGAGAGTTCATCCATCAGGTTCTGGAATCTACCACACCCCAGCTCCTTACATATTAAAATTATAGGCTTCCTTTTATAGTAGAGTAAACTCAAGAGCGCTGCCAAAATTTGCCTGGTGGTCAGCAATGGAGGAGGAGCCTCGGGAGCTCAAGTGAGGAAGGCGACACATCCTGAGGTAATGGCTTTCGGCAACATGCATTAGAGAGAGGGGGTTAGTATTTGTCCAAAAGGGCACTCAGGATCTAGGATGTTTAGAGTTTATCCAGGGGAAATAAAAACATCAAAAATATGAATACAATTCTCCTAGAATACATGGCCTCGATTAAGGAGGAGCTGATTTGCTTGGCAGGTACCACTAGCACGAGGTCAGCCTTGCAGTTGATGAGGCTTTTGAAATGTCTCTCACATTGTGAATGTTAACGGAGAAATATGGACCAAATCTTAGGGTAGCTCAGCTTTCTACACATGGCCGGCTAAACCCCTCTGCCCAGGACTGGAGGAATTAATTGATTCTGTTCCATGGGACTTAGCCTCCTTGACGACTCAGAGCATCAACAGTGTGGTCCTTCCACTAATGCTCATGGGTGCCTGCTCTGGGTGTGCCCTGCGTGGGGAGCAGGTGCAGAGGAAGGGAATGTGCGAATGGAAAACCCTGATGGCTGCCCCCTGGTCCCGAGACTGGTCCTGCACTGTGCTCCATCTGCCTGTGTGGCCTGGCTGCTTCTGCTGCGGAGGCCACGAAGTGGAGACGGCCAAAGCCTATGGTCTGGAGTTAGACCGATTCCCACCCCGACCCCATTCCATTCAGTCCCAGCTCTGCCATTTGTGCCGGAGGCAAGTTAACAATTTATGTACGCCTCACTTTCTTCATCTGAAATGTGACTAAGAGTGGTGTCTGGTGAATAGGGTTAAAGTCCCAACTGGATTTCATTTTTTGACTTGTGACCCACAGTAAATAACGCATCTTTACATCCAGACCCAGGACGCGCTTCCAGTGTGTGTATAACTGGAAAAAAGCTTTCCAACGTCACGGCTGGTGGCTGAACTGCAATATTTTCCATTCTATTCAATTCTTTCATTAAGTAAAATGATGATTAACAGCCATTAAATGGACTTTTACTATGCACATGGACTTTTACTAGGCCCACAGTGTGGAAAGCACTTGTTTAAGGTCATTCTGGAGTGTTGTATTTAGTTCCAAAAGCTATAATTTTCTTATACATGTCATTATTTAAGAGAACCGTTCAAGCTAAAAGGTGTCTGGAAGAGAATTACCAGAGTATTCCATTCAATCTTTCTTTCCTTCTCCTTCTCCTTCTTCTCCTTCTCCTCCTCCTCCTCCTTCTACTTCTCCTCCTCTGATCCACTCATTCGATGGACTCTTCCTGCATTCATTTATTTACCCACTTATCACAGGTTTATGTGCCTATCTCACCTGGAAAAGAGACTCCAGGGAAAGACCTGTTACGAAGTCACATGAAGGAGGAACTAGACCTGTTCCTTACAGTCCCCTAAGCAGAACTGGACTTCTGGGTAAAAGAGATAGGGAAGCCAATTCGGGTTATGGTATAGAAGGTGTTTTCTGGTCCTGGTACTTCTAGGCCAAAGGTGCAGCTGTCTGTGAGACCTCTTTGGAAGTGAGCAATCAGAGGTGGGAGAAAGGCCGTTATTAAGAGGCTCCCAGTATTGAGTAGAGGCTGGGCTGAGGTTGGCTGTTCTCCGGGCGCTCCGCCCAGCTTTGGGATCTGCCTGAGGCGCTGCAAAGGCCACTGTGGGAACGAGGAGGAAGCCATCTAGCTGGGGTTCTGTGCCCTGGCCTGGCAACCCCCTCGCGCTGCTGCCTTTCTCCTTCACACACTGGGATTCTCCGTGTGGTTTATTTTAGGGGGAGAGAGGTAGAGACACTAATGCTCACCAAAAAAACCTTTAATTTCTCAACTAGGAGCTCGTTAAATCCCTTAAGTTTTAGAAGCAATCATTTCTAGGATTCAGACTCATTTTTTTCCTTGGAAAAAACAAGTCCGTTAAAATTACAGAATATGCTTTTGTTTTGCCCTCTTCAATCCCGATATAATTGAGAGCAAGAGTTAAAGAATCACAAGTACGGCAAGACCCAGGGTTGAGATGTCATTTTGTGTCAGCGGGTTTCTGCTCCCCCTGTGCCCTCCTCCCGGTCCCAGGAGGAGCGCAGAGAGCCCCCGCCTTTGTGCTCCAGCCCCTCAGGGGGTGTGGGTGAAGCAGGCTGCAATCAGAAGTCTCCTGCAGACAACTGGTCTTTCAGGCTTTTGTTGATTAAGCCTGAGGGGACTGTGCTGAAAGAAAGGGAAGAAGGAACCAGAGGGAGGTGGGTGGGTAGATCCTGTGGGGAACTGGCAGAATCCCAGAGGGTGGTGGCTGGGAGGTCCTCTGAAGGACCTGGGACCCCAGGCACCCACGCTCCTTCGATCCCCCAAAGCCACAGGGCTGGTAGCCTCCTGGAGGATTTGGGGTTGGTCTCACAATGCTTCTCCAACAGGACTGTGCCTATGAGTCATCCGGGACTCTGGATCAAATGCGGATTCTGATTCAGTAGGCCTGCGGGGGGCGGGGGGGGGGTTCGAGAGGCTGCATTTCTAAGGACCTACAATCAGGGACCCTGATATCGCTGGTGTTAAGACAATGCTTTGAGTAGCAAGGAGTTCAAAGAGTCCTTCCCTTGTTTTCTGGGGACAGAATAAACCTTCCAGCCTCTTGGGCACCCTTAGAACGGGGAAGACCCTCCCAGTGATAAGGGAACTGAATTTCCCATCAAGCGGGATCACAGGAAGCACCATCATTTTGAATTTGATTTGGAAGAGCTTTCACACTCTCGCTGGTGAATGCACACTAATAGCCAAGGCCCAGGTGAAGCAGCTTCTCTACGGGTTCACGGGTTATTAACCCCTCTTGCTCCAGGTTTGGATGAATTAAGTGGGAGCCACCTGCTCTCCCTTCCCAGGGCAAGAAAATCTGCAGGCCCGTGTCCTTTGTTTCAGTTTTCCCAGAAGCACTTGAGTTAGAGGACGTCTTCTCCTCCCCCTCTTCTCCACTCCAGGGGGTTAAATCCGTAAAATAGCTCCTTATCTTAATGTCTTCGGGTGGAATTTTATCTGTTCCCTATCTTGCCCTTACCCAGAAGCACAGAATCCTTCTGTTTGCATCCTCTCCCCCAGCCTGAGATAACAATTAAATCCAGGAGTCAGGAAAGAATGGACAGGGACGGGGCAAGCTCCCTTCCCATTTTGAAGGTCTCTGTGTCCCTTCCCATTTTGAAGGTCTGTGTCCCTCCCCATTCTGAAGGTCTCTCTTCGGGAAGTGGTGTTAGTGTCAACCCTGTTTATTTGTTCATCTTCACTTCCTTTGCGTACTTGTCCTTCCCGGGCGTATACATTATTTTGTCAAGAATAGAAAAAAGCTAACCATTCGTAGCCTAGCCCTCCCCCTAGTTACTGCCAACTTCAGGGAACAATTTTTAAAAGGGACTTTGCCTTCTTTCTTTAGAGTGCCTGGACATACATTTGTAAAAGGAACATTTTGTAAATACTCCTTGCCTTGAAAGTAACAGGGTCTTGTATTTGCATAGCACTTTAAACTGTTCAAAGGGATCTAGCATTAATGGGGCGTCAGCTTGTGCTGGGGCGGCATCTCATTTAATCTTCCCAGCAACTCCTAAGAGAGGGTGTTCGTAATAGCCCCTCTCCATTGGTTTGTCCACAAGTATTTAAGTGAGGGTGCCTTCCTGGTTGAATCAAAAGCAGAAATGTCCATTTAAAAAAATGAAGTTTAAAGGGATAGAAAGCTGGAACTCTGCTTCCTTGACCCGTGGGATGCCCCAGAAAGTTATTTCACACCCCTCTCCCTAAAAGTGATAGACGGAAAGTGCCGAGGTGGGGATGGTATGGAGGGAGCTTCCGATCTCTTCAGCCAGGCAAAGCCACTGAACAATTTCTTTCTTCGGGGCCGTCTGTTGTCTGTCGTCAGTGAGCCAGGGAGGTGGGGAAAGGGAGCCCTGATGTACAATTGTGCTGGGTCTTGTATCTGAGGAGTGAGAGGTTTAGCACCAGGCTGCGCCCAAGCCTGGGAACTAGGTGCTATCTAGCAGCTGCGAGGTCAGGACGCCTGGAATCTAGCTCAGCAATTCCACGGACCAACTGGGGTCCTCTGGCCTGGACCACAATACTCTAAACCTTTTAGGAAAATGGAGTGGTTGGACAGGATGCTCTCCAAGGTCTGCAATGCTCTGATCTTGCAGCCTGAGAAGGGAAGTGGCTCCTTTGCCTGAGAAATTGTGATCTGTTTTCTTTATGAGGGGTGAGAGGAACACACACACACACACACACACACACACACACACACACTCTTGTGTGCCATCCTGGGCTACGTGCTGGGGATGCAGTAATGACCAAGACGGACACAGTTCTTAATCTTCTCGTGGAGCAGATGGAGTGTCAGGAAAGGCAGACACAGAACAAGTGATTACACAGTTACTGCTTCACCAAGGTTAGAACAGAGACCGAAGCGATGAGAAGGAGCATGCGTGGAGTGAAGGGCACGAGGGAGTTCCAGGCAGAGGGAACAGCATGTGCAAAGCCATAGGCAGGTACAAGACTGCCATGCGGGTGGGACAGAAGGAAGCCTGAGTGTCACAGGGGGAGGGGAGATTGATGAAAGGGCAGTGACACCTGTCTCATAGTCTGGCTCAGGCTACAGAGTCGAGTGTGGAGGCAAGAGACTGTACTACAGGGCGCTTCTCGGTTTCTTCTCCCCACCCCACCCCATCACACACGGACACACACACCAGCCTTGGGGAGCCTGGGAAACAGCTGGGCAGGGGCTTTGTGGTAGATCATTTAAGGCAGGAAAAAACCTGTTCTTCTCCCCCCACTCCCACTGGAGGGGGGACCTTAGGGTTTCGCCCAAGGAAAGGAAGCACCGCTTCCTGGTTTATGTTGAAATGGGAAAGACTTGCCCAAGAACAATGGCATTTTTGTAAGACACCGCTTTGTTCTGGTGAGACCAGGAGGGGGTTTCCTTTGGGACCTTGCTGGTCCCAGCGCCCCCATCTGCCAACCACAACAGCCACATGGCGTTCTCCCGGGCCAGCCTTTCATCTTAAGACACTTGCTCACGCCTAGCCCTGGCCGGCTTAACCCTTCAGACCCCGCCCTGCCCAGCAGCAGCACCCAGGGCTTGAGGAGGTCCCTGGAGATCACAGGACAAGCTGGCCAGGGGAGACTTTTGGGAGAACCAACAGATGACTTGACCATCTCTGTTTTCCCATGTGAAGGGCCCTGCTGGAAAAGGAGTTCAAACCTGTCCTGGGAGTGCCTCTGCTCAAAAGAATCTTTAAAACATGAGTCAGAAGATCATTCTTTTTACAAGTAAGGAAACTGAGGCAGAGAAAAGGAAGCGAGTTTGCTCAGGCCGTAGAGGGAGTTGGTGGCACAGCCCAGGCTGGGTCTGGAGCTCTGGCTCTCAGACCGGCTCTCCTTCCATGCACTGCTCCACCGTAAATAGGCAGGACAAGAGTGTGGGCAGGTAACGGAGGAAAGTCCCTTTTGGAGAGACTGACGCATCTGCAGGGGCCCAGAGGGTCTGCAGGGAGGTAGAGGGGAGCAGGCTGCAGGAGGAGGGGAGTTGGCCTTTTTGATGTCTCAGGCGGTGGGGGGGACGACTGCTGGAACCGCTCCTGTGGTTTTCAGGCACGCATGGCCAGTCCTCTGTGAATTGCCAAATGGACACATTTAGGGAAACAATCAAGTCCGTTCAGACGAGGACATTAACAAGAAGACAGGGGCATGTACTTGGATAGTCGGAACAATGAGTTGGAAGGACTTTGCTTTTGCTTTCCTCCAACTTGTTCTTTCTGCATTCTGCTTGCCATAGAAAAGGGCTCAGGTAAACAACAGAGGTCTCTCATTCTAATAAAGAGGCCCGGTGGTGGTGGTGGCAGTGTCAGGGTGATGGGTACTCACAGTGGTGGAGACATTGGTGACAACCCTGCGGTGGTTGCAGTGACGGTATAGATGTCCGTAGTAGTGAACGCCGTGACTGTGGTTATAGTAACATGGTATTGGTGTCGGCTATGGAGACCGTGAGGTGAGTGGCGGTGGGGGTGGTGGCCAGTTTGGTGGGGTTATGACAGCCATGGTAATGACAGACAGTGATGGTGGGAGGGCGAGGTGACGATGGTGCTGATTAGGTGGTAGTGGGCAGTGATGGCATGATGATGTCGGTGCTGACGGTGGTGGTAAAGGCGATGGTGGTGTTGGTGCTGCAAAGGATGGCCATGGTTTTGGTGGTAAAACGACAGTTGTCTTGGATAGTGGTGACAGTGATGGTTGAGGTTGGTGTAAGGATAGCAGGGGTCATTGGTCAAAATGATTTCTTTTTTTTTTTCATGTTTCTTTTTTTTTTTAAGATTTTTTTTAAGTACTTTTTTTCCTTTTTTTTTTTTTAGATTTTATTTACTTATCTTTAGAGGGGAAGGGAAGGAGAGAGGGAGAGAAACATCAATGTGCGGTTGCCTCTTGTATGTTCCCTGCCGGGAACTGGCCCAGCAACCCAGGCATGTGCCCTGACTGGGAATCGAACCGCGATCCTTCGGTTCACAGGCCCGCGCTCAATCCACTGAGCTACACCAGCCAGGGCAAAATGATTTCTTAATGATGCTTTGTGTTGCTGGTGGTGATGATAGTGGTCGTGGTGTCAGCGCCCATGACAGCACTCTGCTGGTGTTGGTGACATCTGCCCGTCTTCATGGAACCGATGGATGTGGGTGCTGGTATCAGTGCTGAACTTGCCTTCGGCTGATGGTAGTGGTGATCAAGGTGGTGCTCACAGTGACAGCGGGGGGACAGTGGAGGGACACGGTGATAGGGAGGGCAGTTGTGGAGACAAGAATGAAGATTGGGATGGCAGTGACTCCACGGCAAGTTGTACCGCCTCTGCAGAGACCCCTGGATGACAAGAGCTGGACACAGGTCTCCTCGCTGTGGCTGACTGTGCTGGGTGGGGGGAAGGGGTCGCACATTCCTCAAAAGCCCTCCTTCCCGGAGCTGCATTTCTGGTGAAGCTCAGCTCTCTGTGCAGGAGATGGCTATCTTCGGGGGGGGGGGGTCGGTGGGGGTCGCGCTGAGAAACAGGTCTGTGGCTAGGAATGTAAACGGAGAGGGCTCCGTGAGGCAGGTCACCAGGACACAGGTATGTGAGGCATGCCCACGGCGGGGGCCACGCTGGGGGCAGGGAGGCCGCTGTGGTGGCCGTGCAGGGGCTCACGTAGCTGGCAGAACAAGGGCTGTATTTTGGCTGATTCAGCAGAGCAGGCTGGGACTGATTCTCTTGGACTAATAACGTGTCTTCTCCCCGGGATTAGCTCACTCAGCCCCGGCTGGGAAAAGGGGAGGGGGCAGCCTCTCCCATCTCCCCAGGCTTAGGGGCCTTGCAGGAGGCTGGGAGCAAAACTCGGGGCCCTCGCAGGGCCAGTGACTGAACCTGTGTTTTGTGTCCTTGACCTCATTTCCAGTCGGCACCCATTTGGCTGGCAGGGAGCCAGGCTCCCCAGATGTCAAGAAATCTTACCTGCCCTACCCCCCACCCTCTTACTCCCAGCCCCACTCCAGGTGGCTGGTTTGCCATGCGGTCAAATCCCCGCTCTGCTCTGCAGAAGGCAGCACAGCTGGGAGTGAGGGGCGCAGGCTCCGGAGCCAGAGCAGCCCACCTCACATCCTGGGTCTCCCACACCCTAACTGCGTGACTCTAGGACAGTCCCTGCAGCTCTGGGCATTTTGGCTCTTTGTTTGTGGAATGGGGGCGCTGACTGCTGCTCACAGGCTGTCCGGAGACCACACGAGTGAAGGCACACAAAGTGCTTGGTGTGCTGGCATGGATGGGCATTCAGAAGCATTTGCTGTTTGTTAGTACTACCGAGAATAGAGTAACTTTAAGGGATTCCATCTCCCTGAGCCTTAGTTTTTCCACCAGGAAAATGGGGATAATTTGCAGTGTGCATACTTGACATGGAAATGGAAGGGGACCAGAGGCGGGAAAAGAGCCTGTACGAGGTGGGGCATTAGTTGTTACCGGCCAGTCCGTGCCCCTCCTGGAGCAGGGGGCTCACGTGGTGCAAGATTTGGGATCACCGGAGCACTGCTGTGCTGTGGCTGCAGGATCTTGTGCCAGGCCTGCTGCTTCCTGACACGGAAGCGAGTCCCCCTACGGCAGGAGTTTTGGAGATCAGCAGTCCAGTTCCTAGCCCTCTGCCCTCTCTCCCTTCCCCCAGCCCTGGACTGACTCCCTGGGGTAGGAGGGGAGAAAGGAAGAGAACGTTCTGGGAGTGCCCTCTTCAACCCTACCTTCCTCTTTTCCTTCTTCACTCACTCACTCACTCACTCACTCATTCACTTATTCACGGACAGGACAGAGAAGTAGTGGGATCTGCCCTTGTCTCAGAAGAATCTAGCCTGGACTCCAATAAGAGGGAGAGGGAGAGGGAGAGGGAGAGGGAGAGGGAGAGGGAGAGGGAGAGGGAGAGGGAGAGGGTGAGAGTGTCAAATGAAAATCAAACTTTGCTTTGCATTAAGGAAAATTGTCAACAGTGATGCTGTTTAGATACTATAAAACCAACATTTAAATAGCAGAATGACTGCATAACTAGTTTGTTTTCTCAACTGTAAAAGAGATAAAAATCATACGCTCTCATGGATTCGATATTTTTTCGTTTGTTTGGACTTCGGGTGCATAGACTTGAGTTAGTCACACTCCTCTCTGCTAATTTAATTTCCCTTCCGCCCAGATTCTCCATTCCTGACTGCCCTCCTCAGTCCAGGAATCCACGCCAATGTATTTTTTAATGTCCTTAAAATGTGTTCGTCTTTATAAAGTATGCATTTTGGGGAATTAATTTACAAAAATGGTATGATGCTGTGTATCTTTGTGGTCCCTACTTTTCTTACTCAACACCATTGTTTTGAGTTGAGGTCCATGCACGCTCCTGTACGCAGAGTGATGTGTTCCTTCTCGCTATTTACTGCCCAGTGTTCCATGGTAAGCATCACACATGCTTCACTCACTCATTTCCCCAAACAATAGACCCACCACCACCACCCCAGCCTCACAGCAGTACTGAAAGCATCAGCTAGAAAGCCCTTCATGCTGAGCCTGCCCACAGTTCCAGTTCAGTGAAGTCAGCCCTTGTTACTGGTAGATTATCGTTGTTTACATCAGTACTTCAGGCTACACAGTTTCCATAACATTTAACAGTCGGTTGCACAAGCGCCTCTTGTTTGCACCTTGTTTTGACGGAGCGCTGTTTACTCCCTCACATACCACCATCGCTCATTAGGGTCGGCGTCCAGTGCCGGGCACAGGATCGGAGACGTAAATTTCATGAGGGCCCCAGGGTCTGGAGGAGCACACAGTTCAGGGAAAGGGACAGCTTGGGGACAGGGTGGGGCGCGGGGTGGGGCACAGTGTGGGCAGAACCCCCAAAGTAGGGTTCTAAAGGACGGTAGGAGCACACGGGGCCGAAGGGGGAGGCAGGGGAGAAGTGGGGAAGAGGTGTCCCCAATGTAGGAACCCTAGGCGTGAGCGACCAGAAGCCTGTAGCTGGTTGGCAGGTTTAAGAAACTTAATGACTCTGTTATGGCTGAGGCAAGGGGCATGAAGGGGAGGGGGCAAGAGACAGCGGCCAATGCTGGTCCAGCTCTTACTATGCACCAGGCATTGTTCTAAGTGGGTAAGTACACTTTTTTTAAAAAAAGTTCAGTGATTTATTACATAGTGAACATCTTGCAATCCTGATCTAAGAAGAAACAGGTAACTGCCAGGACAGAACCTTTTTGAAGCCACACAAGAACCCTAGGAAGATGCTCTCATCCCTCCCATCCTACAGGAACGGAAACAGAGGCTCAGAGAGGCTTATTAATGGGGCACCCAAGAGCTGACGTCAGGCTGCCTGGGCTCATAACCACAATGCTCTGACCTCCGAAAAACGAGGAAAGCCCTGACCGGTGTGGCTCAGTGGGTTGGGCATTGTCCTGCAAAGCAAAAGTTCGCCTGTTTGACTCCCATTCAGGGCACATGCCTGGGTTGCAGGTTTGGTCCCCAGTCCCAGGTAGGGTGTGTTTGAGAGGCAACCAATTGATGTTTCTCTCTCATGTTGATGTTTCTCTCTCTCTTTTCCTTCCCTCCCCTCTGTCTAAAAATAAATAAATAAAATCTTAAAAAAAAAAAAAAAAACCAAGGAAGAGGAGGTGGGGTGAGATTGCTGAAGACCTCACAGGCCAGCTGAGGGGCAAAGAAGAAGGTTCAGGAGAGCCTAGGGGCCCTGGATGTGGGTGTCGGAGATCACAGGAGTGAGGTCAGGGTGTATGCGCTGCAAGTGTTATACATGAATGCGCATGAATGTGTGTGTATGTGAGTGTGTGTGCACAGGTATGCCTGGGTACATGCGAGATCCAGGGCGCATGTGTCTGGGAGACAGTGTAGGTCCCACTGGGTAGGTGAGTGTGTGTGTGGGTGTGTATCAGAGTGCTGTGTGTAAGTGTGGGAGCCTCTGGCTGTTCACGGCGCCTGAGCATGTGTCCTGTTGGTGTGAGTACGGGCCTTGGTGTCCCTACCACCATGGGGCCCCCGGGAAGCTGTCAGAGCCCATTAGCCCAGGCTGGTGTGAGGGGCCTGGTCTTGGCCACAGAAGCTAGACGGGTACGCATCAAAGGCAGCCTGAGCCTAGGGCCAGTGGGTGGAATAATTTAATGAGGGTCCAGGAGAGAGGCGCTGGCTGCTGGGGGGTGGGAGGGGTGCCAGTTTGTGCCCAAGCCAGCTCCCAGGCTCCACGGCCAAGCCTCTCGCGTCTGCCTACGTGGTGGGAGAAGGTAGGCTGTGCTGGGTGCCCGGCTGTGCTTCCCGCCTTCCCTGCACAATGGGAAAGCTGCATCTGGATCCCAGGGGCTCCCCACTCCTGCCTGGACACCAGTCTAGCCCCCAGGTGTCCCAAGGAACCTCAGAGGAACCAAGGCACCAGGTCAGACCCTTCCATCTCCAAGGCCGCTCTGACAACAGCACGAGATGGAACAAGGGAGAACCGTTCCCAGATCAACCAGACCAGGCCCCTCACCTGACAGAGAAGTGTGTGTGTCGGCTGTTCTTTCGTGGGTGCCTTGGGTCAAAGAGAGGAATATGGGGGACCCAGTCTAGTCCGTTTTTCTATGGCTAAAAAAAGGAGGTTTGGGGTCAGGGGTAGGAGAAGGGGCTGAGGACAGAGTGGCCCTTGCCAGGAAACGGTTATGATGGGACGAAGCAGAATGATATCTTTGTCTTTAGGGTCCTGGACACACACACACACAGCCCTGTGTTGTCCAAAGGGCACAGTGTGAGAGCTTTCTCCTGGAGGCTTCTGTGACAAATGTCCTTTCATGGCAACGACCTCCCGTGGGCCTTAGGCCCAGCTGTAGGGTCAGGCCCAGACTCCTGCGCTCTGCAAAGAAGGCATCCTCCAACTTCTAGGGCATGGGCTCTGGAGACTCGAACCGAGGGCTGCAGATTCAGGGTTCATCAACTGAGCCCAGACCACAAGTCAGGCTTTTGGGCTGTCACTGGACTGACAAATATTCTTGGACATAAATGCTTTAGACAGGGCCTGAACTCTCTGGTTACACACCAGCCCCGCTGCTCCCTATTGCTCAGACCCTCCCATTTCGCTCAGTTACAGCACCTGCTTGCCACCTGAAAGTACTTGAATTTGGGATCCTGGAGCCTGAGCTCTTTGAGAGACGGATTTGTGTATTTTATGTGTCATAATCCAGCACAAAGTAGGTACCTGATGAATGTTTGTTGACTCCAACTGGCCTCATTTCCTGAACCTTCAGCGCCCCCTTCCTTTCACTCCTCCTCCGCAGCCCACACTTGTGCTGGTCTCTGCTCCCTGGAACACCAGTTTCCCTCTGGAAAGCTACTTGGAGAGCTCCTACTGAGCACCAGGACTCGCAGCCCCACCTCCCGTCCAGATGGGCGGCTCCATGTACCGCCGCGTTACAGCCCCCAAACCCTGCACTGTAATGACCTGTTCTTGTGTCGGTCTGTCCAGCTCCGAGCATCTGTTAGAGAACTCTGACAGCTGTTTTGAGATTAGTTTGTATTTGATATGCACATAACATTTCACTCACTGAGAACGACTTCGGTGGTTTAATCGGCCCATCTCAAAGTGTCCTTAGGAAGCCTGAGTTAGCTAGCTCACCCATTTCGGTAAATCCCACGCAGCTCTGGTTGCTTTGCTCCCGGATCCTGGTGCCTTCACCTTCCTCTTCAGTGCCTGTGGGAAGAGGCCTCATGACTCAGGGCCTGGTCCTTGAGGGAGGACAGTCCCTGATGCAGCTCCAGGCAGAAGACAAAGAGCCCACAAGCCGGGGCCAGCCCTGTCACCAGGCGGCCTGGCCACTCCTGGCTCATGAGTCAGCATTTTCTGGGGATGCCTGTTATGTTTGGCTAAGGCGAGTCGCCTGAGCCTGTGGGGAGCCTCAGGCAGAGCGCACTTCCCAGGGATGCCCAGGGCAGTACCAGGACGCACCCACGTAATGCCAGGCTCTGTGTGCAGTTCCCGCCCCAGTGTCCAGCCCGAGCTGTGCAGGGTCTCATCAGGGTCAGCTAGTCTCTCCTGCATCAGGAGGGTGGGTATGTGTGCATGCAGGAGTGAGAGAACATGGGGGGGTGTGTGTGTCTGTGTGTGAATAGATATGTGAGTGTAAGGATTACGTGTGAACGAGTGTACATGAAGGCGCACCGTGTGCAACTACAGAGGAGCATGTGTGTCTGTGTGTGATGAGTAGGTGTGTGCAATGGTGTGTGCACAGGCATACAAAACAAGTGAGGATGTGCTTGAGGTGTGAGTGACTGTCTGCGGGTGCATTCATTGGAGCTGTGCGGCATGTGAGTGTGCATACACGTGACTCTGTGACAACAGATGTGAATTTCGGTCCTGATTCTGCCACTTCCTAAATGTCTTGAAAGCGTAAATCCCTTCCCCTCTCTTTCTGTAAAACGGAATGGCAAAGACAAGGCGCTCTCCTAAGTGCCCTTCCGGCTCTGATAGTCGACGACCCTGTGTGGAGGGTAAGCACAAGTGTGTGAAAGTTGTGCATACTTGAGTGTGTATGCATGTGTGACTGTGTACGTGAATGTGTGTGTGCAAAGGGCATGACTTTGAATTCCGATTCCACACTTAGTAGCTGTGCGCATGAGATTTCAGCCCCGCCCCTCTCTGAGCCTCAGTTTCCTCATCTGCAGACAGGGCTAACGATTCCTGCAAGGCTGCTGTGAGGACTAAGAAATGTCTGCAAAGTGCCCAGCCCAGGACCTAGCTCAGTTTGCCATGCACAGGAAGTGCACGAGTGTGTTTGCGTGCGCGTGCGCACAGGGACACTCATGCTGATGTGCTTGGCTGTGCGGGTTGGTCCAGAGGACAGAGTGATGGCTGGAACTTGCTCCTGCCCTCAGAGGTTTCTGATTTCTCTCGCTGGGGACACAGCCACCCAGGAGAAGTGGAATTGGGAAGTCAGCATCCAGCTACTTGCCTGGAACCACGTGGTCCTGAGGGCTCCCTGGTGCCCCAGGCCGGCCGTCACATGAGTGCAGTGGCCTGGAAAGGAGGGTTGGTGTGGGCAGGAGATGGGCTCCCAAATCCGCTTAAAGCCCGCGCCGCCATCCGGTTTATTAGAGACTAAAGACATTCTTCTTCTTCTTAAAGGGTCAGCCCCAGCCTGGATGGTGGCTGAGCTGAGCACGAGGCCCTGAGCCCCACACCCATGGAGAGCAAGGCTTCAGAGTGGGGGCTGGACTCGATAGGGCCCTGCCCTCAGAGTGCCGCCAGCTTCGGGGAGAGAGCCAGAAGCCCAGGGCCTCGTCTCAGGGCGAGAACGGCTCACACCCTGGGAAAAGGAGGGGGAGGAAGTTTTCTAGAAGAAACGGGCTTAAGGGACTGATTGAGGCTGGAGAGGGAAGGGCATTCTAGGCCAGAAGATCAGAGTGGGCAAACGTCAAGAGGTGAGAATGAGCACCCTGCGTGTGTGCGTGTGTGCCTGTGTAGGTGAGGACCAGGGAGAGGGTGTAATGGGGGGCCTTGGAGAATCTCAAACCCAATTCTTTCATTTTCTTGGTGAGGGAACTGAAGCTGGAGAAGGGAAAGGATAGGCTTCCGGGCAGAGTGATGTCATGACTGACTCCTGGCTTGGGTCTGATGTCCGCCTCCGCTTCCTGGGCCCTGAAGGGCGGTGTCAAGCTGAGCTGTCATGGCCCTGCCTTTGCTAGTTCAGTAGGGGTCTCGGTGAGCTGGGGTGGGGACTTAGCAGTGACGTGTGCCTTTAGGCCAGTGGGAAGGTCTGGGTCCCCCAACAACCCCCCAAGCAGCTACTAACACCTGGACATGAGCCACCAGACCCTGGACACCCAGATAAGATCCCCAACACTGGGCCACACCCCCCAGATGGGTTTCCAACAGCCATGCCAGAGGAAGCCCCAACAATGTGACCTGGACAAGGCTACACCTGGATGCTGAGCCCTGAGAAAAGGCCCCAACATCTGGGCCGCATTCATCTGGATAGGTTTCCCTTGCAACCCTAGAACAGTCCGAGAGGGTCCCTACAACTCCATCTAGAAACTCAGTGAAGACACCAACATTTAGGCGAAAACTCCCAGACAGGGTCCCAACACCCCAATTGAACACTGAGAGAAGGTTCCAGCGCCTAGACCAGATGACACGTGCACCAGGTAATACCTGGATTGGCTTCCAGCTCAGACCAGGAACACTGTGACTGGGCCCCCAAACCTGACCCAGAACACCCAGAGCTGGTGGCTACGGGAAATGCACCCCCTGTCCATCCTCAGTGGAGCTCGTCCTGGGAGCTCTCCCAAGTTCCAAGGCCTTTTCAGGGGAAATCTGAGGTCATCCGCCAGGATGTCCAAGGATGAGCACAGGGGGCAAGAGGCCAGGCCTTTGCCCTTTGCGGGGAGGGGCAGGGGCCCAGCTTAAGGGGTGGGCTTGTCTCCTGCCTGATGGTGGGTGGGGTGGGAGCAGGCAGGTGGGGAGCTGGGCAGAAATTTTGCTCCCTGCAGCTTTCCACCTCGTGCCCCCAAACAGCAGGCTTTGGGCCGGGGGGGGGGGGGGGGGGAGGGGGGTGATTTGACACCAGGCGTGAGGCCAAGAGATCAGGCGCTAGCCCTTGAAGCCTGCCGGAGTCAGGCGGGGGCGGGGTGGCCACTGGCACTGCGGCCTCGGGTCCCCAGCGGGACAAGGCAGCCTCTGTGCCGACGCAGCGGATCAGGAGGCTCTCGGGCTCTAAATCCCTTCCGGCTGACTGCCTGTGCCGCCAGGGCCTGGCGGGGCCGGATCGGGGAGGTGGGCTCCGGACCCGGAGGCCATTGGCGGGACTCCCCTCCCCCAGGCCATTCATCTGCTCCCAGCAGGGTATTTCACCGCCCCAAGGTAGCAAGGGTTATTACATTTCCCAGAGAGGGAAACTGAGGCTGAGAGAGGTTGAATCACTAAGCCCAAGTTGTGCAGCCCATTTCATGGTCAAAACCAGGTTCTTAATTAGGCCCTTTGATAAACTACAGAATTGTTGAGAGCTAGGTGGCATCATTATTTACATTTAATAAAAGAGGGAGCTGAGGTGCCAGAAGTTGAGGCCACCTGTCCAAGGTCCCAAGACACCTAGGGGGTGAGGCTGGGACTGGAGCCCTTGTCTGCCAACACAGTAGATGTGCGCACAGTCACCCCTGGGACCCACCCACCACCAGGTAGTCTTGGTGCCTCGGGCCAGAGGGGACCGGCTCAGGTGTAAGTCACAGGGTCCCTCTGGTGGACAAGCTGTGTTTCTGGTTATTGAGTGTGGTGAACCCAGTGAAGGTGTAGAGGTCATCTCTCGGAGAATAGATGGGTTGAAGTTGGGCGGTAAAGTGTGGGAGACAGGTGTGGGAGGAGGAGTCAGGTAGGGGGGAGGGCAGGCACAGGTGGGAGTGAAGAGGAAGTTGGAGGGGGAATGAACCGGGGGAAGGGCTGCTAGACCCCCTCAATCTGCCCTTAACAGCTGGGGATCCCAGGGGCTGGAGGAAGGGTTGTGGAGGGGGTAGTGCTCCATCCAGAACCAGCTTTACTCGGGTCTCTGGGAACAGGGTGGGTAAGGTCCAATGAATTCTTTGGAATCAAAAAGTGGTGCCTTCTCAGCGCAGAGAGAGCCTGGCTGCCCTGGAGTTTTGTCTAGCTCCCGGCCTGAGGCAGCTCAGGAATTTTCTCCCTTTCCTAGAACAATGTTTGACCTAAACGGCAGTGTGGGAGATCAGGGGTGGGAGGGGGTTGGTGGAGGGGTGGCTGCTGGGTGTGCGCGTGAGCCTGTGTGTGTCTGTGCAGGGCTGAGTACCTCTGTGTGACAGTCTCGCATGGGACTCTGAGAAAGGTCTGCATGCCTGGCAAGGTGGGTGTGTTACGCCCGCATGCGTTGCTTGTGTCTGGGCCTCTTTGCCTCCTCTGGGTCTGTGTTATCTCTCTGGGGCTGTGCGACTGTGGCTGCACCGTATCTGCGAGTCTTCCCGTGTGTCTGAGTCTCTGCCTCCCTCCAGCCCCACTCCAACAAGGCCGTGAATGCCACTTTGCTGCCTGAGTGTGCAGAGGAATGTGGGGGGCAAGGAGAGAAGGGAGCCCATGTCCCAGGCTGCAGGCCTGCTGGTTATGGAAAACTACTGAGGCCTCCTGGAGCTAGCAAGCTAGGCCAGCCCACAGCCAGACTCTGCAGGTTTTGTCCTCCCAGGCTTCCCCCACCCCCTTTCTCCGGGGGCTGAGGACCTGCTGAGATGGGTCCTCCGCTGAGCAGCCAGGGCAGCCTCCTTCCCACCACTCCCCAGATGGTCAGGCCCCTCCCTGAGCCTCTCAGCCTCTCTGGGGGGAAAGTGAGGGGGTGAGATTAATATTTTCTCTGAAGTCCTTCCCAGTTCTAACATTCTCTCCATTCTGTGAATGTTAAAGGGATTCAAGAGGGCAAGTTCACCTCCATTTCAGGGACTGTGAAAGCATAAGGTCCCAGACTGTTAGAGCAAGAGAGGCTCATGAATGAAGTTGATCTACCCCGACCCCCTCCATCTGTGGACAGGAGAACAGGGGCCTGGAGTGAGGGCTCCAGACCTCGCACTTACCTTCTGGAAGGGCAAGGACCCTGTGCTCGGGTCTCCTGTCTCCCATCATGCTGCTTTTCAGCACGGCCTGCTGGGCATGGAGGGAGAGGCACTGGAGATGGCCTTGAAGGATGGGAGGGCTGGACATACGGAGACGCAGCTGAGCCTGTCAGGCACCTGGTGGCCAGAGAACATGGGTTAACTGTGGAGGCGGGCAGGTGAGGGGTGCAGTCAGGATGGGGGTTGGGAAGGTACCAGCTGAGCACAGTGGGCCAATAGGACTGAAAAAGTGTGTCTGAGCTATACCGGCAGGTCCTCGGAGGCCAGGTGGAAAAGTGTGGACATTACCCAATAAGGGCAAATCAGCAGTGGAGTCCCATGGTGAGGGCAGGTGCCCTGCAGCCAGCTCAGGCTATCCGTGTCCAAATCCTAGTTCCAAGACTTCAGTAACTGTGTAATTACCCATCTAACTGTGAGCGGGGCACTAAAATTCTTATTTTTAAAGATTTTATTTATTTCTTAGAGTGAGAGGAAAGGAGGGAGAAAGAGAGGGAGAGAAACATTGATGTGAGAGAGAAACATTGATCAGTTGCCTCTCACAAGCCACCAACTGGCACCCCAGGACCTGGCTGGCACCCCAGGCATGTGTCCTGACCAGGAATGTAATTGGTGACCTTTTGGTTCCCAGTCCAGCGCTTGCTCACTGAGCCACACCAGCCAGGGCATGCACTCACTTTTTTTTTTTTTTTTGTCTTTGAAATGGAGATAAGAGTAGTGCTACCTTCACGCAGTTGTTGTGAGGAATAAACAATACATAAGGATCCAGATAAAGCCCTCAATGCCTGACGCATAGCAAGGGCTCAGTAATCGTTGTGATGATACTGCTGAAGTACGCTGCGTTGTCCACTCGGCTGGATGGAAAGGAAGAGAAAACAGGAAGACCGGTGGGGAGTCCATTCGGGAGAGGTGTGGAGGTCCAGGATGGTATTCCTGAATGAAGAAGAAGAAAACCAGGCCGAGGCTCAGAAGGCCTGGTGTGTTGCAGGAGCCACTGAGTGGCTGTGGAGTGTGAGCGAGACATTGAGAAGGGCTCCCCCAGTCATGGGGGAGGTGGTGGGCCTTCACTGGGGTTTGCAGAGAAGGGTCAGTTAGAGAAGTACTTGAGAAATGAGCTAACCACCTGGGGACAACTCCATGTGGCAGAAGAGGGCCGAGGAAACAGAGGCGAGTCGTGGTCGGAGAGGGCGAAGGAAGATGGGCTTCAAGGAGGAGGGTGCAGCCAAGAGAGCCCGTTGCTGGGGAACCAGAGAGGGATTTGGAGAAAGGGAGACAGGTAGAGAGAAAGACATTTCAGCGGCCATGGTTTGGGCCATGAGGAGGCTGCCAGCGACCCCTGTAGATCTCACTCTGGAAAGCAGGGCCAAACCCGGAGCAAAGCTGCAGCCAGGTGAGGGATCGGGGACTGGAAGGAGGAGAGTGGGGACAGGTGAGGGACTCATTCAGCTGCCTACAAACTTGGCTGAGAAGAGGGAGCTGCTTGCAGCAGCCAAACCAGAAAGGTTCTGAGCCTTGGGGTGAAAAGGGACCAAGGGGTTATCATCCCTGTATTTCAGGGGGAGAAACCAAAGCTTAAGAAGGCCAGCAGGCTTGTGCAAAGCCATAATGAATAATGAGGAGGACAGCTCCCCAAGATCCCTGACTTTCAACTAGTTTTACTTTTTAAGTGGACAGTTGAAACAGTATAACACACATGCACACAGACATGTTAGAATCACAGAAGTAAAACATGTTTATTGGACAAATCTGGAAACCCACAAAAGTGCAAGGGAAAGTACAAAAAAATCATGAGAATCATGCGTAATTCCACCACCCAGAGGTAAGTATTTTTACCTTGGTGTGTTAGGACCGTCCACTTCTTTGCCCTGCCCTTGCACATAAATGCACCCTGGAATCACATGCCCATTGTCCTGCAGATCTATTGTTTCGCCCTGCCCTTGCACATAAATGCACCCTGGAATCACATGCCCATTGTCCTGCAGATCTATTGTTTCAACTAGCAACGCGCGGATGCTTTCCCCTTAGGGCTCACAGTTTAGTTTGGGAGGTAAGGTTCAGGGCTGGGTTCCCCCAGCAAACAACCAAGGGCAGAAACCTGAGGCAGTGTCTTACCATGTGTCTCACAGCAGTTGCTGGAGCATCGGACAAGGAACCCACCGGACTGGCTCATTGGGTCCTGGATCGGCTAGTGGCCCACTGTGCTGCCTTCTGTAAAGTATTGGCTCTCCTCTGGGTCTCAGAATCCCAGAATCTCAAAAGGGTTAAGTGCAAGTCTTAAGGCCAGATGCCATCACTGTTAAATGGTTGAGGAAGAAGCAAAGCAAAATCGTCATGATTTTGCAGGTCATTAAACATCTTTGAGTCTCAATTTATTTACCTGAAAAATGGGAATCATGTTTACCCACTCAGCCTGCCAGGACTCAGGTGAGAATCAAATAAGATTGACTATTGCGATGCCTAAGAGCAACTGATGTTTGGACAACCTCAGTCTACCCACATCATCTGACTTATTCCAGCCATCCTCTGAGATAGGTACTATTTCCCTGGATAAGCAGGCCGTGGCTTGGAGAGGTGAGCTCGCTTGCCTGAGGCCATGGGAAATAGGTGGTGGACCTGGGCATCGAGCGCAGGTTCCCAAAGCCACGGGCTGCTGCACCATTCTGTGTGTGGTGCAGGCTGAGGTGGAAGGAGAAGGGGAGGCCGTGGCCCATTTCACCCTCGGTTTAGCCTCTGGGATCCCAGGCACCACCGTCTGTGGGGAGTGGCCGCCCTCTGGTGTTGCAAACGTGACATGTCCCGACAGGGAAGAGAGCAATCTGCAGCTCAGAAGTGGAGCGGGGTGAGCGCAGAATCACCCCAACTCGTCCTTTCAGAGTTTGGGAGCCCAGGGAAAGCTAGTGCACATCTCTCCCAGTGGTTTGCGGGATGGCAGCTGTGCTGCAGACGGCACCAGGTGGACGCTTCAGAGATCTCAGGCTCCATTTGCCGCGCCTCTGGGCGTCGTTTTGCAGGGCAAGTGGCCACTTTGCCAGTGTTTTATTTCTGACTCGCGCTCTAGAAGGAGGGTGTTGCATTATTATTATTTAAACTCTACATTAATGTTTTATATGCACGTCTGTCTCTATGATACAACTCAATAGAAAAAAAAAAGAAGTGTTGCCAATCCCGATGAGGCGATTTTTACTCTCCTGGCTGCCGAAAATGTCACTGGGCCACCATGAAATTGCAAAGCTGTGCGGACGACACCTGAGGATGTGTGCTTTACAGGGCCTCATCACCCGCTAGCTCGTTTAAAAGTCACCATAACCTCGTGAAGCCGATTTTAAAAATTATCCTTTTATACAGGAGGAAATAGACTCAAGGTCACCTATACCCGTTTGAAGGCAGGGAACTTTCCGAGAGTCCACACTGCCCCCTGTGGTAGCCTTATGCATTCATCAGTCAATAGCAGCCTGCTGAGAGACACAGCAGCTCCAAAATCCGAAGGTGTTGTGCTTCTTTCCTTGTGATTAGAGATGCCAGATGCAACCACTACCCTTCCCTTGGAGGAGATATGCCGGTGTTAATCTCGGAGGGGATGTTTTAATGTGCTAGAGGCTACTGGGGGCAAGAAATTTCACTAAGTTGGTAGGCATCAATTTTTAAGGGATTTATTTCATATCCTCTGGTACCTGTGTTTACAATTCTCAAATCTCTATTACAACTCTCAAATTCCAAGTCTTTCTCTACCGGCTCTATAACTTTGATTATACAATAAGCAAGGCCATGAATTCAACTTGTATGTAATTGGGTTAACCACAGGAACAGACTCTGGGTTTGGTTCCCAGACACTGTGCTACACAAAATAGAGATTCCCCCCACCCCCACCGCGGTTGTGTTTTCTAGCTTTCTACCCCTCATTCAGCTGAGCATTTAGAGTTCTAAGTTTATCGTCCTTTTCTTTTTAACCGAGTTCTCCAGTGTACTCAGAAGAAGGCAGCCAAACCCATGGTTTCTGTATTTTTGTTTCCACCATAATTCTTTTTTTTAATTTATTATTTATTTAGCTTTTTAGAGGGGAAGGGTAGGAGAGAAGGAGAGGGAGAGAAATATCAATGTATGGTTGCCTCTCGTGTGTCCCCTGCCGGGAATTGGCCCGCAACCCAGGCATGTGCCCTGACTGGGAATCGAACCGCGATCCTCTGGTTCGCAGGCCCGCGCTCAATCCACTGAGCTACACCAGCCAGGGCTGTTTCCACCATAATTCTTGATTATCCTAGCTACTTGTTTGTTTTCTTAATGCTGAATTTTAATAGTTCTTTGTATATATATTTAAATATTTTTACTGATTGATTTTAGAAAGAGAGAGGAAGGGGACAAGAGTAGGAGAGAGAGAAACATGGATTTGTTGTTCCACATATTTATGCATTCATTGGTTGCTTCTTGTATGTGCCCTGACTGGAGATTGAACCCTCAACCCTGGTGTATCGGGATACCTCTCTAACCAACAGAACTACCCGGCCAGGGCTGTACATTTTGGATAATAGTCCTTTAGCAGATGTGTCTTGTGAAAATATTTTCCCCAGTGTGTAAGCTTGTCTTCTCATTCTTGACATTGTCTTTTACAAAGCAGAAGTTTGAAATTTTAATGAAGTCTAGCTTATCATTTTTTCTTCTGTGGATTGTGTCTTTGGTGTTAGATCTAAAAAGTTGTATTTATATCCAACCCATCTAACTTTTCTTACCTGTTATCATCTAGGGGTTTTACAATTTTGTGTTTTACATTTAGGCATGTGATCCATTTTCAGTTAATTTTTGTGAAGGGAGTAAGATCTGTGTCTACATTACTTTTTTGCGTGGATGTCCAGTTGTTCAACACCATCTGTTGATAAGACTGTCTGCAGTGCGATGGTATTGCCTTTGCTCCTTGTCAAACATCAGTAGACTACGGTTATGTGGCTCTGTTTCTGGACCTTCTATTCTGTTCCATCGATCTATTTGCCTATTCTCTCACCAATCTCACACTCTCTTGATTACTGTAGTTTTATAGTAAGCCTTCAAGTTGGGTAGTGCCAGTCTTTCAACTTCGTTCTTTTCTTCCAGTATCATGGTGACCACTCTGGGTCTTTTTCAGCTCCACATACAGGTCTGTGCAGAAGGTGTCCAGTCATGTAATATGAAAAAGAGAAATATTTATTGAAGAATATACAAGAAACAGTGACGCCTCAGTCCCCTTCGAAGGCACCTTGCAACCTCACATAGTTCTCCCACTTTCCATTAGCCGCCCTGTTGTATTTTCCTGAATTTCATTGAAGGTCTGAAATCTGTTCCCTTTCAAAGGTGATTTTAGTTTTGGGAAAAGCCAGAAGTCACAGGGTGCCAAATATGGGCTGTAGGGGGTGCTGAGTCATCTGGGTGATTTGATGTTTCACCAAAAACTCTGCGCAAGACATGATGCATGAGCGGGTGCATTGTCATGATGAAGCTGCCAATCACCTGCTGTGGCCTTCTAAATCATTGAATTAGTTCTTGTGGAGTAATGTTCAAGCTTAATGCAAAATTGGATATGAATTTGTTGCTTTACCTGCTCAGTCATTTTGAATGTGACGGCACATAAGTACACAAGCTCGCTCAACAGCATCTACTGTACCCACTGACTAGTACAGGGAAGTCATCATCGTTCACACATGCACATTCCAGTCCACTCTCATTAGCTGCCAGGTTACATCGATGTCACACAAACCATTCTCACTATATTAACAATGGCTGAACTATTTCTGGCCAGATCTCGTAAACTTTAATATCAGCTTATTGATCTATTGATCTATATCCATAAAATAACTTGCTGGGATTTTGATTGGGATTTCATTGAATCTATAGTCAAGTTGGGAAGAATGGACATATTGACAATATTGAGTATTTCTGTCTATGAATACAGAATATTGCTCCATTTAATTTGTCCTACTTACCTTTTAAAACATTGATTTGAGGACTAATTGTATTGTGGTAAGAGAAAATACTCCACATGATTTAAACCCATATGGTGTATTTGTTTTGGTTGATTTTTACAAATTCTCCTTGGATGCTTGAAAATTATGTCTATGTATGTTCCATTAGGCATGTTTGTTATTGTCCTTTTAAAATTTTTCATATACTTAATGAATATTTTGGTCTGTGTTTTGAATCAGTTACTGAGAGAAATGTGTTTAAATCCCCCAATATCATTTATTGAAAGACTGTTCCCAATGAATGGTCTCAGTACTTTTGCTGAAAATCATTTGGGTATATATGTAGAGGTTTATTTTTGGGCTCTCTATCCTATTCTATTGGTATGTATGTCTGTCCTTATGCTCTACCATACTGTTTTGATTATTGTCTCTTTGTAGTAAGTTTTGAAATCAGGAAGTATAAGAGCTTTTACTTTGTTCTTTTTTTAAAGATTTCACTATTCAGGGTCCCTTGGAAGTCTATCTAAATTTGGGATGGTCCTGGCTGGTGTGGCTCAGTGGATTGAGCATCAGCCTGTGAACTAAAAGGTCATTGATTTGATTCCTGGTCAGGGTACCTGCCTGGGTTGCAGGCCAGGTCCCCAGTTGGAGGGGTGCAAGAGGCAATTGGTCAATGTTTCTCTCACACATCCGTGTTTCTCTCTTTCTCTTCCTCCCTCCCTCCCCCTCTCTCTAAAAAATAAATAATAAAAATTTAAAAATCTTTAAATTTGGGATGGATTTTTCTATTTCTACAAAAGAGGTCATTAGGAGTTTGATGGGTATTGTACCAAATCTATAGATTACGTTGGGTGGTATTGACATTTTAACAATATTATGTCTTCTAATCCATGAACATGGGATGTCTTTCCATGTACTTGTGTCTTGAAAAAAATTTTAACACTGTTTGGTAGTTTTCAGTGTATAAGTGTTTCACCTCATGGTTAAGTTTATTCCTAAATATATATAGATATTTTATACTATTCTAAATGGCTTTTTCTTAATTTCCTTTTGAATTGTTCATTATTGAGTGTATAGAAATACAACTGATTTTTGTGTTGATTTTGTATCCTGCAACTTTTCTGAATTCATTTATTAGTTCTAACAGTTGTTCTGTGGGATTTAAAGGATTTTCCACATATAAGATCATGTTATCTGTGAATAGAGATAATTTTTCCTTTCCAATTTGGATGTCTTCTATGTCTTTTTCCTGCCTGATTGCTAGGCTAGCACTCTCAGTACTATGTTGAATAGAGCGGTGAAGTTGGCATTCTTGTTTTGTTCCTGATCTTAGAGGAAGAGCTTTCAGTCTTTTGTCACTGAGTATGATGTTGGCTGTGGCCTTTTCATGTGTATACACAGCTGCTTTTAAATGTCTTAATTTCCCTAAAATCTCACCTCTTCTTCTTCGCAGGGCCTTAAACGTTCTGTTACATTCCTCTGCCTCTCATCTCCAAGCCTCCAACCCCCGTGGGTCTGCAGTTCCACTGCAGTTTCACGAGCCATGGCACCTGCCACTGCTGACAGCAGCCTCCAAACTGGGCCACTGCTCCTGCCCAAGTGGGAGAAAACAGAAACCAGTCCCCTTGGGCAGCCCCTGTCACGCCAAAGCATTGCAAACAAACTGTATTCTTTTCTGGAAGGAGAATCCAAGAATTGGGTGACTTCCTTCTAATTGTGCTGGGCCTGGGAGGGGGTTGGCAAGGATATGCAAAAACATCTTGAAACTTCCTATGGCTTTTGGCTTTGCTTTCTTTTTTAAAGATTTTATTTATTTTTACTGCATGTCCCCAACCAGGGACCTGGCCAGCAACCCAGACATGTGCCCTGACTGGGAATCAAACTGGCTACATTTGGTTTGTGGGATGACACTCAACCCACTGAGCGACCCAGTCAGGGTGTGATTTTGCATTTTGTTAATCAGGCATTTGTTGGTTGTTGTAGCCCCTTGACTGGCTTCTAGAGCTCCCCCACCGAGGTCCCCCCCCCCCCCGCCCCCGCTGCTATTTCTAGTCAATCTGTTTGTTGTTGTTTTCTTGGTCTTTCTGTAGGAGCAGAAGGGTCTGGAGCTTCTGACATCACTGTCAGATAGCTCTAAAGATTTTATTTCTAAAAAACTTTCACATTTAGGTGTATGACATCCAGCTTGACTTAGATTTTGTACGATTACCCAGTTTTTAATTATAACTCCATTATGTTCTTGTTATGTGGCGTTGGGAAGGGGACCTCTCCGTACCTCATTTTCCTCATCACATTATCTACCTCATGGAGTTGCTGTGAGGCCTTTGCATATATGGATGTTTGTAAAAGGCTCAGCAATGTGACTGGAACATAGTGCCCCCTAAATAAATGCTACCTGCCATGAATATTTGTATATCCTTTTGATCCAGTGCCTTGGATGCTTAGAGAAGACCAACCTAATTAAGTCTAAGAAGAAGGCCCAAATCTACCACTCAGTGTAACCTGAAGATCCTGGTGGCTGGGTGGGAACACTGAGGAAAGCCTAGTTGGTTGGAACAATGGGTTCTACTGTGCTAAATAAATGTGAATTTCCTTTTGCTTTTCTTTCCTTATTTGTGCCAGCATGAATACAAAGTGTTCTGTGTAAGTAGTTTTATTGATCATTAGCTCAATTTACGCAAACCTCTCACGTCTTTCTTCTTTATTTGTTTCTTGGGTGAACAGGAAAAAAATTGTTGTTTTCAAAATTTCCTAGAACATAGAGGGCCCTTGTACTCAGTTTCCCTAATAATTTTGATTGAAACATGAACCAGGTTTTGGGATTAAATTTTGGAAGGCCAGAAGCTGTACGTGAGTTTAGAGAAGGAAGAGTTGATTTGTTTCACTTGGTCATTGTTTGTGTGTGTTTTATTTAAAAATTTCCTGGAGTATTTTTAAAATACAGAAATAAATATAACAAGAACATAATCATCCTGTACTTTTCAGCTAGATTGTACAAATTTTAACTTTGTGGCTCAACTCATTCTTTCCCAGAAGTAAACACTACTCCGAAGTTAGTGTGTATTTTTCTCCAGGCTTATATTCTTTTGTCAAATATGTATGTATTAAAAATAATATATAATACTTTGTTCTTAAATTTAAGATATAATAATGTATGTTTCATCTTTTCGATTTGCTTTTTCACTTATCATTTTCAAAGATTTATTCATTATGATAGGTGGGTTATTGTAGATCCACTTTTTTCTTTTTTATTGAATTATAGTTGACATACCATATTATACGGGGGGGGGCGCAAAAGCAGGTTTAAGGTTGTGAGTGCATGAAACAGTTTATTCTTGTATCATTACTTATTAATTATTGTGTCATCTTCCATATGAACGCCTGCAAACCTACTTCCCCCACCCTGTACTGGTTTCGGGTGTACATGACGGTGATTTGCTCTCTCATGCCTTAGGAAACAGGCTGGTTACCATCAGTCACCATACAAATTTGTTGATTACATTCCCTATGCTGTGCATTACATCCGTGTGACTTACTTTATTTTATTTTTTTCAACTTTAAAAAATACACTCTTTGGCTTCCTTTTATTTCTGGAGGATTACACGAAATACGAGCTACACAGTGAAGTGTCCCAGCCAGGTACCCCCCCTGGGGTGTCAGCTGACACTCCCTGCCTAACACTGTGGGCTTCTCCATGCCCCCTGCTGCCTGGCCCCCTCTCTGGCCATCTGGCCGTGCATCCGTGCGAGCTGGCAGAAGCCCTCCTTGGAGGAGGAGGTCATAATGAAGAGGATGATGAGGGTGTTGTGGCAGCTGTTGGCTTTCTGCTGCAGCAGCCCGCCTGCCAGCAGCGAGCAGGCCTGGCCCGGGGCGCCGCTGCCTCAGTCCGCCACGTTTTCCAGGTAGCTCTCGGTCAGCCTACACTTGCTGGGGTCTGAACCGTGCCAAGCACTTTTCTGTGGCCAGGGGGAGTGCTGCACCACGTCTCAGAAGGAGAAAATGTGGCCGGGGCTTCAGCTGGCCCCGGGAGCCCAAGAGCAAGGCTCTGAAGTTGACGATGGACACCGTGACGCGGTCCACCTCATGCACAGTGCTGTTGAGGTCCTGTAGGTGCGATGACAGGAAGGTGTGTAAGGTGCCCTCCAGCTCCTGGGCACTTAACCTGCTGGAACCCTGGAGGTCAGCATCGCGGATGCTGCGCAGGCCACCAGGCTTCGGCCCTCTGAGTGCAACCAGGTGCAGCACGGGCTGGAAGTCCCAGTGGGTAGCGCAGGAGCGCAGGTGGGACCGGCTGGCTGGGGTGCACCTGGGAGCTGAGGTACAAGACTCCAGTGTACGGTTGGGGGTCCAGCAGGCATGGAGGCCTCGCCAGGATGCCGTCTGCCTACCAGGGCTGTGCTGTAGAGGGGGCTACTCCCACGCGGGGTGCGGGTTACACTCGTGCAGCTGGGCAGGGCTGCAAATTATGGCATTTATTATATAACCAGAAGTTTGGACCTGATAATCCCGTTCACCTATTTCATCATCCCTCACCCTCTTCCCTTTTGGCAGCTACTAGTTTGTTCTTTGTATTTATGAGTTCATTTCTTTTTTGTTTTGTTTATTAGTTAATTCCACATATAAGCTGATTCTTGGAAGGATGGGGACAGAGATCGGAGTGGAGTTTTGATTCAATTCAATAATGCTGCTCATTCTTGTATTTGGTCCCTAGTATAGTACCTGACACGTATGCTAGGTAGACACATGGTAAATATTATGTGGTATGTGGGCCATGGTAGATTAACATAATAAATATTAATTGACAGGTTGAAGGGAACTGAATATACTTAATGTCTACCAGGCAAAATACAAAAAGGCATATAAGATTCGACTCCAACCCTTGGGGGCTCTTAGTATAGTTGGGCAGATAATACACGCTCATGAAGGAATTATGTGACAGCACAAGAAGATTCACCGTCCATATGTTTGGAACTCTAGGAAGCAAGGGCCAGGATTCAAAGAGAGAAACCTCTTGGGTTTGGATGTGGCTACTAACAGAGAATGTGGGGAGGGGACTAATTTAAGCTGGGCCTGGAAGGACAGGACAGGTTTCAGAGAGGAGCAAAGTGGGGAGGGAGTGGGTAGAATGAGCGTGGTGTCCTCCCCAGGGGGTATGTGGGCTGGACAAGCAGAGGCGGGGAGGAGGGTTTTGATTGGTGATGGGGAGGCGAAGGTGGAGAGCAGAAAGTCCATGGGCCGAGTGCATATTTAGAAGTCAAGATTCTGCTCTTGCGGGCTCAAAAAGAGTAGAAAATAATTCAATCTCTTCACCTAGACGCCATATTGGGCCAGAATACGAGGCCCCTGGCTTAGGCATCGAGCCAGGATTTGTGCAAGGATCTGCGTGCATTGTGACTTTGTGTGGTCGTTACATGGTTTCCTGTTGCTGTGGTTTGGGTTTGTCCCTTTGAGAGCTTCTAGTTGTAGATGACAGACATTTGGGTGTGTTGAAACCTTCCTGTTTGGCTTGTTCCCATTATTCAGGAGATAATTCCCTCCAAGCAAAGGGCTGATCCCAGCATTCTCCACCCTCGATTGTTTCCTTACCCCTCCATACAGTAGTCTCCCCACCCCTGCTACTTATCCAGGGTTTCGCTCTCCACTGTTTCAGTTACCTGTGGTCAACTGCAGTCCAAAAATATTAAGTTGGAAAGTTCCAGAAACAAACAAATCATAAGTTTTGACTGGGTGCCGTTCAGAGTAGTGTGATGAAATCTTGCTCTGTCCCATCTGGGATGTGAATCATCCCTTTGTCCAGGGTATCCACCTTGTATACCCACCTGCCCTCTAATCACTTAGTAGTTACCTGGATTGTCAGATTGACTGTCACGGTACCGCAGTGCTGGTGTTCGTGTAACCCTCACTGTACTGAATAATGGCCCCCAAGCAATGAGTAGTGATGCTGGCAATTCGGATGTGACAACAGGGAGATGTAAAGAACTTCCTTTCAGTGGAAAGGTGAAAGTTCTTGACTTAAAAAAGAGAGACAAAAAGTCGTATGCTAAGATCTATGGTAAGAACAAAGCTTGTATCCTTAAAATTGTGTAGAAGGAAAAAGAAATGTGTGCTAGTTTTGCTGTCATACCTCAAACTGTAAAAGTTATGGCCACTGTGCATGCTAAGTGCTTAGTGGGATGGAAAGGATGGAAAGGCGTTACATTTGTGGGTGGCAGATATGAACAGATGGAGACCACATTCGCAGGACTGTTAGTCCAATATATTGTCATAAGTGTTCTATTTTATTATTAGTTGTACTTGTTAATACCTTATTGTACCTAATTTATAAATTCAGCTTCACTACAGGCATGCATGCGTGTAAAGGAAAAAACAGCATAGACAGGGCTCGGTGCTCTCAGGCATCCGCTGGGGGTCTCGTTTGTACCCCTTCCCATGAGGGGGGCTACTGTTCCCTGCTGCTGCTGTTCCTTCCCCAAGGGCTGTCAGGGGAGAGAAGCAGAAAAAGGGTGTTTTCTTTTAGATTTCCCGGCTGGGTTCTTTGACATTTTGGGGGCCAGTATGTGGGACAGTATGTGGGCCAGGGGGCCAAATGGTGACCTGTTTCCTGAGTCTCTGTCCCCAGCTCCCACATCCCGCCTGCCGCCTGCCAGATTCCCTCGGGGCTTTTTCTCCGGGTTAGAAAGGTTTCTGCCGGTCGTCGAAGGTCTTCTCGCTCCTCTGGCCTCCTCGTCCACAGCAGCCTGGATGTTCCTCGCTGCGAGGAGGCCGGACTTGATGGCAGTGTCCATCCAAGTGTGGGGCAGGCAGGTGTGCTCGCCAGCAAAGTGGATGCGGCCCTCTGGCTGAAAGAGCCGCTGCGGATAGTCCTCAAATTGGTAGGGTGCGAACTGAGGGACGGCGCCCATGACCAGGGGATCCAGAGACCACTGCTTGAGCACCGAGGAGGGGCACATGCGCCGCAGCTCCTCCTTGGGTATCTGGTGCACAGCCGCCAGGTCCTCCAGGACGATATCCACCACCTGGTCGTGCTTCATAGATATGAAGAAGAGGGAATTGTCCTCCACAGCGTAGGAGGCCAGCAGGACGCCCTTGCCGCTGGGAAAGCTGTGGCTGGGGTAGTAGATGGAGCGCGAGGGCCGGTCGGTGATGGAGTACCCGCCCCGAATGCCATCCCGCTCCCAGAAGGACTCGTTACAGGCCAGAACCACCTTGGTAGCGCTGGCGTAACGCACTGAGCGGAGCGCTTCCACCTTGTCTAGGGAAAGTGGTGGTATGAAGGTGATGAGGCGCGTGGTCGTGGCTGGAGCGGAGATGATAACAAAATCCGCGGTGAGGTTGTGCAGTGCTGAGCTGGACTCGCCCACGCGGTAGGAAATCTGGACCTCAGGCCCGTCCCTCACTACCATCTCCACCTTGGAGCCCAGATGGATGGTACCAGGCTTCAAGCTGGCGCTGAGGGCTTTGGGGAGCTGGTCGAAGCCACCTGTGATCTCAGTAAAGCTGCAGGGGTGAAGAGAGGAGAGCGGGTGAGGGTGGGAGGCGAGGCCGCTTCCCCGGTTGCCTGCGGCGTTCCTGGTCCAAAAGGGGAGGAAACTAGCTTCATATACATACTTCATAAATATCATCTTAACTAATCTCTGCAAGGGAAAGATTATTCTTGAATTTAACAGTTTGGAACACTGACACCCAGAGAAAAGGGAGTTTCCGGAGAAGACAGCCTGTGGGTGCAGCCACCTCGAGATCCTACCTCCCAGAAGGAGTTATCACAGACCTGGGTTTGGATTCTGGCTCCAGCCCTTGGTCCAGTGGTGGGAGCTTGGCTGTTAACATAATTTCTCTGGGCCTCAGAAGCCTCACTGGTAAAATGGCTCCGAGTAATAGTACCTACCTTCCAGGTGGTCATAAGATTAAATGTGATAATTTTTGGAAAGTGCTTAGGGTGGTGCCTGGCACATAGTAACTGCTCAATAATTAAAGTTCCCTTTCTCTGCTCTGAGTGTTGGAGGAGAGGGCAGACTTGAGTCCTGGTCCAGACCGGTCTTACTCGTCACTCTTGGAGGAGATGATGTGAGATTGCAGGGACTCCAGGAATGACTTATAGAAAACATCGTCCTCGTTCATCACATCCCCGATCATCTTTACTGCTCCTGGGCTCAGCATCCCTTCTTTCAGCAGGTAAGCCTGTGGGGAGGTGGAAGCATCACATGGAGGGCCCAATGTGTAGGAAGGGGCTTGGGTCAGGCAAGGGGTGGGACTGAACTCCAGGGAGGTAAAGGCTTTGGCAGCGGGAAGAGAGGGTCCTGGATGGCAGGGGACAAGCCTGGGAGCTAAGCTGAGCACAAACTCCCCTCCATCTCTATTCTGGGATTTCTTTGCTTCACTCACCTTGGTGGAGTAAGAATCATAAAAGGACATCAGGTGACTGCAGTTGAAGTTTTTCAGGTTTTGTGTGAGCTGCAAAAGGGGAGGAAGAGGAAGCAGCTTTACATTGAAGCCAGACATCCAGAGAAGCAGGACTCCTGGGTTCTCAAGGATGTCCCTTTGAAGGGGGTGGGGGCGAGGAGGTGGGTGGAGGGAAGGACCTGAGGAAAGATGCTTCCAGGAGCTCCGAAATGCTTCTCTTTTCCCCCAGATCCCTCCTTTGTTTAAAGATCTTTGGAGACTAAGACTTAAGGTGAAGACTTTTACTGCAGTCTAGCAGAACTGGTTCCTTACTAAGGATTCCTGTTCCTTCCACTGCCACCGACTAAGCAATGACCATGGACCACCCAGGGGCAGAAGATATGGGGCTGGACACTAGGGTTGGGGTGGCAACATTCTTAGAGGGTTTTAGAATGAAGGCCAATCAATCACAGAAGTATTGGAGTCAGGTGACCTGGGTCCATCCACTAACTTGCCAGGTGACTTCAGGCCAGACCCTGTTCTTTCCCAGCCCTGGGAGGGGTGAGGCAGGGAGCACCTTGACCGTGGACTGTTGGAAGAGATCCTCAGCGCTCTTCCCCTTCTCCATGGGGTTCACGGAATAGCCCAGGAGATCTGGGTTGGCCTTAACCTCCCTGGCACGATAGCGTTGTCCCTTGATGTGGTACCAGGTGTTGCCATCATATTGGATGAACTTGTTCAGCTTCAGGCCCAACTTCTTGACATAAGTGTGGACCAGCCTGGAGCAAATACAGGCATAACATGGCATTTCACAATACGGGCCATTTCCAGGAAAATCAGTTTCTTCACATACCTGGGGATCTGAGGTTAACTGCTTCCTCATCTCTAACCCTGTTTCTTCTTGCTGTGGTGTTAGTTCTCTCCTTTCTGTTTTTGCCCCAAGGCAGGTGTAGAGTAGGATGTTTGCCCATCACAGAATGAAGGCCCTTTAGGAAATTCTGGTGTACCGGATTCCAATATAGAGACAGAGGCCTTTTGTTTCAGACATTTGAAATTCTATTTCTCATTCTAGGTATCTTTAAGGCTGTATGTAAAGACTTTTAGTTTAGTTTAGTTTTTGGTGGTGTCTGGAGGGAAATCTCAGGTTCAGTTTATACTTGAAAAAGAAGTCGTGCCCTGGCCTGATAATTCAGTTGGTTAGAGCATTGTCCTGATGCACCAAGGTTGTGGGTTTGATCCCCAGCCAGGACACAGACAAGAATTAACCAGTGAATGCATAACTAAGAAGAGCAATAGATGCCTCTCTCTCTCCCCCCCCCACCTCCCTCCCTCCCTCCCTTTCTCTCTCTAAAATTAATTTAAAAAACAAGAAGTTATATTTTTGGAGGTATGTGGGATACCAGGAGAGGGATCTTTTTTTTTTTTTTTGTCTTGGAGGTCTCAGAACCAGGAGTCAGTTACGGTTTAGAAATCAATCATCTGCTTCTGTGTTGGGCGCATCCTTCATTTTGAGGAGTTTTGTCACTTTCTCCTGGGAAAATCCTGGGTGAGTCACTTGATATCTCTGAGCCCAGTTTCTTGGTTTGTAAATGGGAAACGTAACTGTATCAAACTGCAAGGTTGTGAGGACCACGTGAAACGATGCACGGAGAGTGCTTAGCGCACGGTAAATGCTCAGCACATGGCAGCTCTTACCGTTTGGCAGCTCTTAGTGTGGTTTGATTGCCATATAAGAAGCTGCCCACGTTTAAAGCACCACTTTGATGCATTAATGGTAACTATTATCATTATGAGCTTGGGATCTTCCACTTTCTCTATGTCCCTGGGGTCATAGGATTGAATTGGAAAGGGCTCTGACTCAATGGCAGCAGGGCCCATGCTACCTCCTCCTAATGCCTCCTAACTTCTCTCCCTCCATCCCTTCCCAAGACTTACCTGTGGGACTCTGAGATTCTCATGGGCCCCAGGTCATAGTACCAGCCCTCCTCCTCATTCCTGATTGTGAGCACTCGGCCCCCAACGTGGTTTCTGGCTTCCAGGACGGAAACCTGTGGTCCGGAGAAGCTGCTGTCATTCCCAGGGTCAGTCTCTCCCTTCTCCCACTCTGTGTTCCGCCCCCACCCAGTCACAGGCTCCAATCTGGCATCCTAGCAGTGGGTCCCCGAGTGTGCAGGACAGCCAAACTGTGGGAGTGGGTGTCCTCCAGGAGGGTCCTGAGCAGTGTGAGGCAGAAGGCCTCCGCATGGCGTGGGACAGAATATCTCTTGGTCTTTACCTGTTAGCACACCCCTTCTCTACTTTTGTTTCCATTGAAACACAGGTTACCATTAAGGTTAAGTCTCCGGGGAAACTGGAGTTTGGAGAAACAGTAATGAAGGGCCTAGAGACCCCGTGGATTACATGCAGTTTTTTTCTTTTTCTTTTTCCACCCAAGGAGGCAAACCCAGAGGCCAATGGCTGCGGCCCCTCCAAAGCCTGCTTACCTGGTGGCCAGAGTCCTGCAGGGCCTTGGCTGCCACCAAGCCTGACATGCCAGCCCCCACTACCACCACACGTTTGGCCAGTGGGGAGGTGTGGAGGCCCTCCTGGGCTGTGACAAGGAGGGACTCATATTCAGGGTCCTGGAAGCACTTGTCCAGGTCCTCATAGTAGCTAAAGCAGCTGGCGTTAGCCAACAGGAGCCCCAAGATCAGGATTCCTGGAGCAGAGAAAGGAAGGGGGGCTGTCTTTCTGAGGCCCAGCTCGGTACCCCACCCTACCCAGGGTGAGCCCAGCTGTGGGAACAAGCAGGGATGGTAAGATCAGGCAGCGTCTTTCGAATGTGTGGTTGTAAACACGCGTATTTGTGATTGTGTCTCTGTCGGGATGATTGTGTTGAGTGGGGTATGAATATGTATGTGAACTGTGCTGACATTAGTTGTGTGATAGTGATGGTGGACTGCAAGTTCATGTGTGTGCACGTGATTGGAAACTCATGAGTGTGTGCAGGTTCATATTGGACTATAAATATGCCGGCGTCTGCTGGTGAGTTGTGTGCGTAGGTAAGCTTGTCTGTGATATGTTGCTGTGATCATGAGTTTGTGAGTGCTGCCCTGTATGACCGTGCATTGCTTGTTGATTGTATGTGAGGGGTGTGTTTGTGGGACAGAGAGAGTACCCGAGTAAGCATGCGTGTGAATCTGTGTGGGGAAGTGAGGCGGTTTAGTGTGTGCTGTTAGCCTGTGTTTGGAAGAAGGGGGAAGCTATGTGTGCATTTCCCTGAGTTTGAGAAAGAATATATGGTTTCTTGAGCTCTTGTGTTCCATTCTGTGTGTGCATTTGAGTGTGAGGCTGGGTAAGGGAGCCTGACGGTGTCTGTGTTCTTTGGGAATATATGCATTTGTGAGAGGATGCGTGTGTGTGTAAGTGAGAGTGCGAGGCAAAGTTCTCTGCAGGGAAAGGGAGTGGGGCAGTTGTGACATTACTAGTGGCCCGGGGGACTTTGGCAATCCTATGCTCTTCTCCAGCCTCTCGGCATTTTTTCAAGGCCCTCTGGGACTCACGTAAGTCCAGAGTGACTTGATTTTCTTTGCCACGATTAGCCGCTCTGAGTACGGAGAAATCTACTGGGGACTCTGATTGGAGTCCCTGTGGCTTCCTCAGTGTTGCCAGTTCTCAAAGGGAAAAGCCAGGAGCTGGGCCACCTTGTGCCCCCTTGCAATGGCTCTAGGTTTTCTTCTGGCAGGTGAGAACCCCTTAGTCTAGTCTTTGTACAGGTGGGACAACTGAGGCCCACGAAAGAAAAGGGACCCTCAGGGGCTGCCCTGGAGAAGAGGCAGGGTACCCAGCTGCTTCCCGGAGCAGGCCTTTCTCAAAGCCGAGAGAGCTTGCTGCAGGGTGACTCCTCAGAAAAGAGGAGGGAGGCAACCACCCCCGCTGGAGGGAACCTCAAGCTTCAACCTGCTTCCCCTCCCCCAGGCCCACCTCAACCTCCCTAATCCGTTCTCCACCCCAGACAAATTTTCCCATCTCCCTGAACTACCATCATTCCTGTCTCAGACCCCATGTCCTTCCTCCTGAATGGGCCCAGGCCCCAGACTCATTCTCCAGCCCTACATCCATTCTCTTTACTCACTTCCAGCACCTGAACCTGTGCGTAGCCCCGATCTAGCCCCTGTCATGTCTCAGCCCTGCCCTCCTTCCCCTTGCGTGGCTCTCTGCCCAGACTCCCCTTCGGGTCCATCTTCACGTGCCCGGCCCATCTCCACCCCTCACTCCAGCTCTTCTCCGTACCTCAGTGTTCAAGACCTCCTTCCTCAGACCTAGAGAAGGGACCCCACTCACCCATCATCTTGGCCACGGACCTGTAGTTCACTCTGGGCCCTGGGCGGCTCCCTCTCTTTATGAGGAGCCAGTTCCATGGCAGCAGCCCTGGCCTCATCCCACCGGCCTGCCCCAGGGGCCTATTGGCTGGCCTAGCAGATAGAGAAACTGTGCCCTCAAGACCTGGGCTGTCAGGTGACACAACCACAGTGACTCAGTCCCATCCCCAGCCTCATCTTCTGCATCTCCACCTTCCTCCTGGCTTGGCTCCCCTCCTAGAAAAATGAATTCTTCCAGCCAGGCCCCAGCACCTGAGTGCAGAGGAAGGACCTCATTTGTTTTTTCAGAATAGATGTGTGGGAGGAATCATAGAGGACCAAGTTCTTGCATTATTTGAAAATGCCTTCATTTTTAGCTGCCTTTTTTATTGTTAAGTTTCATCTTAAAATTTTATGGCTATTGATTTAAAAAAAGATTGTATTTATTTTTGGAGAGAGGGGAAGGGAAGTAGAAAGAGAGAGAGAAACATTGATGGGTTGCCTCTTACCCACACCCAACTGGGAACTGACCCACAGCTCAGGCATGCGCCCTGACCAGGAATTAAACCAGTGATTTTTTGGTTCACAGGCCAGTGCTCAACCCACTGAGCCACACAGCTAGAGCTTGTTGATACTGCTTTGACCAAATATAGAATTCTACAGTTCAGACACCGATTTCACTAGGGTCCTGGAAGGCATGTATTCAATCTTTTTTTTTTGGAATCCAAAGTTCCTGATAAAGTCTAATGTTGATTCTGTTTTTTTTATTGTTGTTGTTGTTCCTTTGCAAGTAATCTTTCATCTTCCCCATCACTTGGAGCATATAAAGATTTTCTTTAGTTCATAGAAATTCTGAAATTACATGAAGACATGTATAGATGTCAATTTTTTCCCAGTCATCTGGTTGGTAGACAGGAGCCCTTTGAGTCTAAAGACTTCAGGCTTTGCCAGCTCAGGGAATTATCTTTCCATTTTATCAGTTATTTCTATATTTTAAGAAATATTTTATTAATTTATTTTTAGCAAAAAGGGAAGGGAAGAAGAAAGAGAGGGGAAAAAACATTGATGTGAGAGAGAAACATCAATTAGCCTCAACCCCAAGTGAACCCAAAACCCAGGCATGTGCCCTGACCCGGAATCAAACCAGTGACCTTTTGCTTTGTGGGATGACACCCAACCAACTGAGCCACACCGGTCAGGGAAGGTGTTTCCATTCTCCTTCTAGAATTCCTAGTAGGTTGAACTGGAATCTTTATCTTTTCATTATTTATTTTTTCTTATAGCTTCCATTTCTTTATAATTTTGTCTACATTTTGAAGATGATCGTTATATAAATTGTATCTTCCTGTGTGTATCTGCCACTTGCTTTTCTTTCCATCAGCAATGTATTTATGAGCCTCTCATGTGAACACATGTGGTTCTAATTCATTCATGTTAAATGTTCAATAAATATATAGTGATTTATTTGTCTCTTTCTTTTTAATGGACGTTCAGTTTATTTTCGGATCTGCTCCACCACAAACAATACTTCCACAGTATTCTTGCATGTTCTCCTTGTGTACATGTGTGAGTTTTTCCAGGGACTATATCTGAGCATGGAATTGCTGGATTATAAGGCATTCTGTCTTTCAGCCTCACTAGACAATGCTCAAGTATCCTCTGGAACAGTTGTGCCAATTCGTATTTTTACTGGCAGAGTATTGTACTTCTGATTTCTTCACATCCAAGTCAATATTTGGTGTTGTCAGTTTCTTAATTTTTGCTGAACTGACAGGGGTGAAATAATACCTCTGTATTGTTTGTTTTGCATTTCCCTGACTATTTGTGAGGCTGAACACCTCTGTATATTTGATTATTTGGGTTTCTTGTTTGTATCTTGCGTGTTTCTGTTCTCTCTTTATTTTTCTATTGGATTTTGTCTTTTTCTAGCTGATTTGTAGAAGTTCTTTTTCAAAAAAGATTTTATTTATTTATTTTCAGAGAGAGGGGAAGGAAGGGAGAAAGAGAGGGAGAGAAACATCACTGTGTGGTTGCCTCTCACATGCCCCCCACTGGGGACCTGGCCTGCAACCCAGGCATGCACCCCGACCAGGAACCAAACCCATGACCTTTGGGTTGTAGGCCAGTGCTCAATCTACTGAGGCACTCCAGGCTGTGCATGATTTGTCAAAGTTCTTTATACTATATACTACTGATATTAATTTTTCATTATAAACATTGCAAACACTTCCCCTAGCCTAAAATTTTGATTTTTAATTTTATTTACGATGTCCATTTTCACACATAACCACTTATTTAATGTTTCTATGATCATAAAAACAGTATCCCGTATTATTATATTCATTCAACAAATACTTGTGAAGCATCTATTAAGTCCCAGGCATTGTGCTAGGGCTTGGAGAATCAGCAGAAAACAGCACAGATAAAAATCCCTGCTCTCAGGAAGCCTCAAGGACACCGATAATAAACCAAATAAGTGAGTAAAACACCTGGTGTGATAGATGATGACAGTTGCTACAGAGCTAAAGAAAACAATAGCGAGGGAGGGAGAGGGAGTTGCAGCGATGGAGTGGCTGGTTTGGAGTAGGGTGAGTTGGAAAGGCCTCCCTGAGAAGGTGACATTTGTAGGAAAGATGTGCATGAGGTGAGGGAGGGAGACATGGGCCAATGTGGGGGAAGGAGCTCACTGGTCAGAGGGAGCAGTAAATGCAGCCTCTTCGCTTCCCTGAGGAATGGGAGGAGTATGGCTAGAGCAAAGTGAATAAGGAGAGTAGTAGGAGCGGAGGTCAGAGAGGTGAGGAGGGGCACATCGTGCAGGGCTTTGCAGGTGATTGTACTGACTTCAGTTCTTGCTCTGAGGGAGTTGGGGAAACCACTGAAGGGCGTTGGCAGAGGACTGACATGATTGGAGTTATGCTCTGAAAGGACCACTCTGGCTGCTGCATGGAGAACAGGGCGTCGAGGGGAAAGGTGGAAGCCGGAAGCCTGGTCAGGAGGCCTCTGCAGAGATCCAGGTGATGGATGGAGACCCGATGCTGTCTGGACTAGGGTGGCACTGGTAGAGATTGTGAGCAGTGGCTTCTGGTTGTGTTTCGAAGGCAGAGCTGACAGAGTTTGCTGAAGGTTTATATGCGGAATGAGAGAAAACAAAAAATTCCAAGAAAACTCCAGGGCTTCTGACCTGAGCAACTGAAGGATGAAGTTAATTGACAGAGGAAAGAGTTCAAGGTGTAGGTTTGGGGGAAAAGAAGATCGGAAGCTAGGTTTTGTACACATTAAGTATGAGACGTCGGTCAGGCAAAACAGAAGTCTGGAAGTGCAGAAGTTCTGGGTCAGTCAACTCAGAGATTCCACAGCATCATCAAAGCCCTTTGTGTCGTCCAGTCTCGAAGCTGCCAACCTCAGAATGCTGGTGATCGCATGGGACCCTTTGTGGTCACATGATGAGCGAAGCAGTTCTGGGCACCATGTGCCAACTTGACAACATCAAGCAAAAACAGGGCATTTTGCCCCTCATGTGTCTTTGTTTTGTAAGTGAGCAAAAACCTTTCCCAAAGGCCCCCAGCAACCTTCCACAGTCTGATTGTTCAGGATCAGGTCACATGCCTGTTGAAACCAATTGGTGGCAAGAATACTACCACCTGCATCAGACCAACCAGGATTCACACCTGGGGGTGAGGGAGGCGGTCACTTCCTTGAGCACACAGTTGCCGAGCACACGGTTGCCAAGATGGCCAGAATCAGGGCTCTGTCTTCGAGGAAGGAGTGCGGAGGTTCTCCCAGGGTGACTGTGCCCTGGGGAAAAGGGTGTAAGCAGACTTTTCAGGTACTGCTGGACACTGGCTCTGAACTGACACTCATTTCTGGAGACTCGAAATGCTACTTGTCTGCCAGTCAGCAAAGGGGCTGATGGAGGTTCGGGGATCAATGGAGTTTTAGCTTGGGTCTGGTTCACAGTTGGGGCAAGTGAATCTTTGAGCCTCTCCCGTGGTTGTGTTCCCCTTTCTGGAATGCACAACTGAAATAGACATAGGAGCTAGAAATCCCCACACTGACCCCTGATCTGTGATGTGGTAGGAAAGGCCAAGTAGAAGCCATCAGAACTTTAAATATAAAAATAGTAAACCAAAACTAATACCATATTCCTGGAGGGATTGCAGATTAATACCACCATCAAGGACTTGGAGGATGCAGGGCTGATGATTCCACCTCATCCGCATTCAACGCATCTGTGCAGAAAACAGGTGCGTCTTGGAGAATGACAGTGCATTATCACAAACCTAGCAAGGCGATGACTCCAGCTGCAGCTGTGTTTCCAAATGTGGTTTCAATGCTTGAGCAAATGGACACATTTTCTGGCACCTGGTATAGATCTTGCAAATGCCCCTTTTTTTCAATATCTCTTAGTAAAGACCCCAGAGAAAGTTTGCACTCAGCTGCCAAGGCCAGTAATACCCTTTTTATTATTCTATCTCAGGGGTATATCCACACTCCAGCCCTATGTCATGATTTAGTCCTTAGGGATCTTGATTTCCTTTCACTTCCACATGATATCACACTGGTTCATTACATTGATGACATCATGCTGCTTGGACTTGACAAACAGGAAGAAGCCACTGTGCCAGGCATAAAAGTAAGACATTTGCATGTCAGAGGATGAAAAATAACCCAATGAAGGTCCAGGGACCTCCCACCTCAGTAAAATGTCTAGGGGTCCGGGGGTGTGGGGCATGTTAAGATAGCCCCTCTACCACCAAGAAAAGATGCACAATGCCCAGTGGGCCTCTTTGGATTTTGGAGGCAACATAGTCCTCATTTCGGTGTGCTGCTCTGGTATATCCACTGAGTGATCTTCTGAAGAGCCTCTTGTCTTGAGTGAAGCCCAGAACAAGAGAAGGTTCAACAGCAGGTCCAAGCTGCTGTGCAAGCTGCCCTGCCATTTGGCCCATATGATCCCATGGGTGTGGTGACACTGGAAGTGTCAGCAGCAGATAGAGCTGTTGTTTGGAGCCTTTGACAGGCCCCTGTTGGTGAGTCACAGCATGCCCCTTATGGTTTGGGAGGAACCAGAGCTATCTGAGGAGGGTAAGCACTCTCCTTTGGAGAAACATTTTTTTTGGCTTTCTTTTTATCGGCTTTACTAGAGACTAAACATTTAACCAGTAATCACCAAATTACCATGTGACCCAAACTCATTAACCTGATGTCGTCTGATTTACCAAGTTGTAAAGTTGGCTGGCACAGTAGAAGTGGTCCCAATGCCCTTCTCTTACTCTGTTGCCCTCCGTAGCCTGCACTCATGGCCTCATGTTGACCTTGAAGGCCCGTTCTGACTCTGAGAGCAGTGAAGTGACCAAAACCAGTATCAATGATTCCCTTAGGACTTGGCCCATGACAAGTGCTCAATAAGTCTCTGTCATCCTTGTCATCATCTATAAAATGGGGACCATAACACCTGCCTCACAGGAGTGCTGGGAGGACCTGGAGAGAAAATATACATGAAAGTGCTTTGTAAACCATAAAGTTCTGTGAGACTGTCTCAAAGGAGCACCGAGATGAACTTGATCATTAGCATCATCATCACCTCTTGCTATTCCCTTCTGCTCACTCCCCAGACACAAATGCAGAAAACTTTCTGGGGCACTTGTCTTAGCAAATGAGAGCCAGTTCCCACAGGGCCCCTCCCAGAGGCCTTCTCATCCTGGGGCCAATTAGAGAGTCCCTGGTTGTTAGAACTGCAGGCAGCCCTAGCTTTCCCTTTCTCGTGAGCCCACCCTCTTCTCCTTGAGGCCTGCGGGCCCAACTTGGCCCAGAATTTAGCATCAGAAGTCTAGTCATCTCCTGCATGCCAACCCCTGGGCTGACTCCAACCCCCCTAGTGATCATGACCAGCTCTCAGGACAGCAGGGTTCACTTAGGGATCAGGGGCAGCCATTGGTTCAGAGTTAAACACTGAAGTACCTGGTATTATGGACATAGCCCCAGCTCAAAAAGCAAGTGCCAGGGTTCTGGTACTGGGTTACCATTGTTCTAGCTGCATGTTCTCAGCCAAATCCCTCAGCAATTCTTGGTCACATTTTATTTTCTGAGAAATGGAGGGTGGAACCATGCTTGGTAGTCTTTAAGTAATCTGTCACTGAAAACAATCAGGGTGGTCAGCATTTTATTCTATGATCCTAGATTGCTTCTGAACTTGGAAAATCCACTGTTCCTCCCTGGACCTCAGTTTCCTCATTCAACCAGTGGAGAGATGGTCCCTGCCTGGACGGGGCAGTTGGCTTCACCCACTGCTGCTAATAGTGGAGTGGATACCTCCTGCATTGGGTTGTCCCAAGCTGTCTCGATTCTTAAGACTCAGGATGGAAGCAGAGGTGTGCTGGTGAATGTTTAACAATCACTCCTGAAGGGGAGGGCAGGTTCTGATTCATATTTGCTGATTTCTGTGGTATAAGTACATCCACCATGGCCAATTTCAAGCTAACAGCATAATGTCACTGAGCTCAGAGGTAGGAAGAGATGGATGCACAGGATAGAGTCTTTTCACCATACAAATCCAGTAGATGCACCCAACTTCCAGAACATGGATAACAGGCAGCTACACTTTAGTAGTAGCATCATTAGGATGTGAAGAGCTTTGAGCTTTTGTGTTTAACCTTTGGGTTTTTTAAAATTTCATAAGCTGATTTTTCTCCCCCCGCCACATTATTGAGATATGACTGATAAAACATTGCATAAATTTAAGGTGTACCACGTGATGATCGGATCCCTTAGCTATGGTAAAGCACTTACCACAATAAGGTTAACTAACCCGTTCTTCCCTCACAAAGTTATCATTTTGTTGTTACAGTGAGAACATTAAAGCTGTACTCTCACAATGCCTTTCAAGCACATGGTGTGATAGCCTTCCCCATTGTCACCATGCCATACATCAGACCCCAGAACTTACTCATCTCATGACTGTTTCTACCCTTTAGCCAACATGTCCCCCTCCTTCCCACTCCACAGCCCCCGGCCACAACCAGTCTGCTCTGTTTCAATGAGCGCCATGTTTTTAGATTCCACCTGTAAGTGAGATCACGCAGTATTTGTCTTTCCTGTCTGGCTTATTTCATTTAGCATGATGCCTTCAGGGTCCATTGACCTTTGAATGTAATGTAATTTGCTTAATTATAGTTTATATAATTGAGTAATGATCTTGTTTAACCTCACACCATTTCTGAAAAGTCAACAGTTGGTTTTGCTGACCTGTGGCTGATGAGGAGGGGCCTCAGTGCCCAGCCTCCTCTTTCGGAATAGGTGGGGAGCTGAGGCCCAACAGAAGGCAGGGAAAGAAACTCACAGTCGACAGGCATGGCCAAGACTTGTGCCAGGGATTTCAACACATTATCTCATTTAACTCTCCCAGCAATCTCAGGTTAAGGTTATTAAGGGACTATTAGTATCATTTTACAGAGAAGAGTATGGAGGCAGAACAACAGCAATTTCAAGAGAACATGCGCTAGAACTCAATGGGTCCTGTTTCAAGTTCTGGCTCTGCACTTAGAAGATGTGAGCCCTTCAGCAAGTTCCTCACTACACTGGGCCTCGACTTCCTTGTATGTAACATGGGGCTGATCCTACCTACTTTCCAGATGTTGTTTGCCGGGACCTGGTCCAAGACCTCGTATGGGGTAGGTGCTCCATGGTCAGCTCTTAATTACCATCACAGAGGCTGAGCAACTTGTCCAAGGAATGGTACTGATGGGGAATGGAGGTGTGACCCTGACAGGTCAGGGTACAGGGGGTTGGGAGATAAGAGGGCCTTCCATTCTCAACATTTCTCCAAGGTGCCAGAGCCCTCTACATTGGGCTGGTTACTGGGCTGGAAAAAGAAATAGGTCACTACCCTTTTCACCAACCTGGTTGCGGTTTGTTCCTGCTCTGTCCTTAAGGGCTTCTTCCTTGTGGGTTCTTGCTGACATCATTCGGGGAATTCCATTTTGGTATTCCCCTCTGGGGACAGAGCTGTGGTGTCAGGAGATAGGGGTGGCCCTTCCTCAACTCTCCCAAGAAGGCCTGGTGAGGAGGCAGGAACATAAAGCCTCAGCAGCTTGGCTGAGGAAGAGTGTGAGAAGAGCGTGGGATGACTGAGGCTCCCTCTGTCTGGGCCCCAGGATCTGACAGGCAAGGCTCTCGGGAGCCTGGGCTGGCCTAAGTGAAGAGAGCTGCACAACAGAGAGAAGACATGGGCTTCCGCCTCCGACCTCTCAGAAATGGGGGACTTTTCTGGGGACTGGGTTGCCTGGGATACTGGACTCTGTTGCTCTGTGGTTTTCCTGCTCAGTCCCTTTCCCTTAAGAGCTAGTAACAACCTCTCCATGACTTGTTTCTGTGGTTACCTGAGGGGTGAGAGGTTGCTGGGCTTGGGACTATAGGCAGGATCCAAGCACCTGTGGGGGTCAGAGGTCAGAAATAGCCAGGTCCTTTTTATGTCCACACCCCAATTTCCCTCTAGTCCTCTTCCTCATTTCTCAGTGTTTTTCTTCACTTCGTAGCTCAGTTTTCCATTCCTTCCTTCTTCCTAGTCCCTCTTCTTTCTTCATTTTATTCACTTAATAAATGTTTATCAATAGTTTCTCTGTGTCAAGCCATGTTCTAGGTGCTGGAAACAGAGAAGTGAGTAGTACAACCTTCTGAGTTTAAGGATCCCCATGACAGGACAATGACAGTTATCCTGGGAGACACCTTCAACAGTGACAGGGGTGGCCGTTATTAGGACCCACTCCCTGTGCTCTCGGGCAAATTGAGCCTGGGGTAAATTAAGACAGAATGCTGGATGGACAGAATCTTAGAAGACTTTTTGTTTTTTAACTGAATGATGTCCCCCACCTAATGGAAATCAATTGTGACTCAGAGGGAGGCTTTACAAAGGTTTCCTAATCTCCAATATGGCAATAATTTCCCAAGTCTCCTTCCATCAGTTTTCTCTGCTTCCAGCTTAATCCATGGCATCTCGCAACCAAGTGATGGGAGCAGCTGGAGGAAGCCTTACCGAGAGAAATGGTGTGTGGCTGTCACTTTAGTCCTAGGCAGGTCTGATCCTGTCTTGTCCAGTGGCCACACCTCCTAGGCCATGATTTTTTAGTACTTAGTGCCAAATCTCAAGAAACTCAAATTGAGATGCAGATGGGGAAGTTTGCATGCTTCACCCTTCCTACTTAGAGCCCGTTTGCTGGAGGTGAAGATAATATTAAGAACTGACTCTGAAGCCAGATTGCCTTGGTCGAAACCCCAGGTTCATCACATCGGACGTATAATTGGGAACTAATCACTTACTCTGTGCCTTAGTTTTTCATCTGTAGAATGGAGGTAAGAGTACTTAGCTCAATGAATTGTTAGGAGGATAAGATAGTGTAATAATTGCTGGCACATAGAAATTGCTCATTAAATATTAGCTATTATTATTAATAAAAGGGAAGTTATAAACTCACCCATATAGCTATACTTCATCACAAATATTCCAACTCTGTTGGTGCAGATTGAGTTAACAGAAAAGGGAGAAGATTTTCCTGAGATACTAGATTTCAAACTTTATGTCAGAACCCTCTAGGATGACAAGGATTAAAAATCACCAGTAAGCAGAAGGGACCGTGAGAAGTAGAGAAAGCATCTAGCCCTGGCTGGTGTGGCTCAGTGAACTGAACTCTGGTCTGCGAACCAAAAGGTCTCTGGTTCGATTCCTAGTCAGGGCACATGCATGGGTTGCAGGCCAGGTCCCCTGGTGGGGGCGTGTGAGAGGCAACTCATCAAGGTATCTCTCATACATTGATGTTAATCTCCCTGTCTTTCTCTTTCCCTTCCCCCCTCTCAAAAAATAGTAAATAAATAAAATATTTAAACAAAAAAAAGAAAGCATCTAACTGAGGTTTGGGAGTGGGGGATGATGGGATAGGCCAGGGAAGGCTTCCTGGTGGGATGACACCTGAGCCAAGTCCTAACATGGGAATAAGGGCCGAACATGAGACAGAGTGTAGGAGGGCAGTGGAGATGCAGGCAGCGGTTCTCTTTCAGGCTGAAGGCCTATCAGGGGCCTGAACGTGTGACAGGGGTAGAGAGAGATGGGAAACCGGGCATGCTTGTATGGAGGTCATGTCTGTATGGGAAGAGAGGAGATGGGGGAGAGAGTCAGATGCTAAGGCCGGAGGAGTCTGCAGCGGTCGATTATTTAGAAAGGGCTCTGTGCACCTGTCTAGAGTGATGGGGCATTGGGGACCCTTAAGGGATGTTAGACAGGGGTGGACAGGCCCATTGTTTATTTTGAACACATACTTGCAGTAGGTCATATGGAGAAAGCATTGAAGGAGAAGAGTTCAAAGGCAGGGAGACCAGGGAGGGGCTGGTGCAGGAAGGAAGGTGAGAAATGAGGGGCTTTTGATCCCAGGCAGAGGAAGGGCTGGCTCTGAGGGATATGTAGGTGGTAGGTTGGTCAGGTGAAGGGGTGAGGGCAGGGATGGTGAAGACTGAGAATGGCTTGAAGTCTCCTTCAAGTCAGTGTTCCCACCAAAGGCAACTGCTGTAAGAACATACCATAATGTTTTTATCCATTACACTGCTGGTTGAAACCTGGGTATTTTTCATTTTTGGCTGTTTTGACTAGTGTTTTGAAAACTTGTGCATGTCTTTTCTTGAGCATATGTATGTGTATAGAAGCTTGTGGGGCTATAGTTAGGAATGGAATTGTGGGCTAATGTGGTATGGCTATATGTTCATCTTTAGGAGATGCATCCCACTGATCAGTTTCCAGAGGGACTGGACCAGTTTACCCTTCCATTAGCAGTCTAAGGAAGCTTGGTTACTCCTGCCAACACTAGGGGTTCTCTGCATTGGCCCTCCTGGTGGGTGTGTCCTGTTGTGGCCCTGGGCTTGTAGTTTTTGATGCCTGGAGGACTGATGATGTTGGGCATGGTTTCGCTTGATTAAGGGTGAAGAGTTTTAAAAAAATATTTTGCCCATTATTCTATTCAGTACCTTCTTTTTGTTCATTTATAGTTCTTTATTTATTCTGGATAGAAGCCTTTTAAATTCTTCATTTTAATGTAATGTGGTTTATCATTTTTTCTCTATGGTTGGTGCTTTTCATGTTTAAGAAATTTCTACCTACTCCAAGGTGATACTTTTTTGCATTTGATTCTAAAAATTTTATTTTTTTACTTTAAACATTTCAATCTATAGTACATCTGAAATATATTTTTGTGTGTCATGTGAGGTAGGATTCAAAAAATATTTTTTTCTGTGCAGATATCCACACGATCCAGCCGAATTGATTGAAAAGTCCGTCCTTTTCCCACTGCATTACAGGTGAACTTTGTCATCCATCAGGTATATTCATGGGTCTCTTCTGGGGTCTATTCTGGGCTTTATAACGTTCAGTTAATCTGTTTATTCTTGTGCCAATTTCATACTGAAATGTTATAGCTTTATGGTAAGTCTTAATTTCTGGTAAGTCCTACATACAAATTTTATAAACAGGCTGTCGATTTCTGTAGGAAAACACTGCCGGGGTTTTGAGTGGAATTCCACTGAACCTGTAGAGGTCAATTTTAAATCTTTGTCGTGTTGAACTGTCCAACCCATGATCATGGAATACCCTCCATTTACTTAGGCCTCCCTTAATTTCTCTAAATAATGTTTTTCTACACATATTTCGTTAGAGTTATTACTATGTATTCGATTTTTTTTATAAGTTTTTCATAGGTACTCTTTTTTTTTTTTTAAAGATTTTTTTTTTAAATTTATCTTTAGAGGGGAAGGGTAGAAGAGAGGGAGAGGGAGAGAAATATCAATGTACGGTTGCCTTTCGTGTGTCCCCTGCTGGGAACTGGCCTGCAACCCAGGCATGTGCCCTGACTGGGAATCGAACCGCGATCCTCTGGTTCGCAGACCCGCGCTCAATCCACTGAGCTACACCACCCAGGGCCTGTATTCGATTTTTTAAAATGTCCTTATAAATTATTTTCTAGTTGCTTATATAAAGAAAAGCATTGAATTTTGGTGCATTTCTTATTTCGGTTTGTCTTTTAAATTTGCTACCTACACACTCAGGTAGTCCGCAAGCAATCAAAGTTTTATTTCCTCATTTCCAGTCCTTTGGCCCTTTATCTCTCTTGACTTACTTCACTAGCCAGGATCGCCAGTAAAATGGTTATTAGAAATGGTAATAGTGAACATTTTTGTTTTATTTCCAATGTTAGGGAGCAAGATATTAATATTTCACTATTCAGTACAACCTTTGCTGTTAGGGTGCTTCTTCTTTTATTGGAGATAATATTTATCACATTAAGAAGGTTCATTTCTATTTCTAGTTTAATAAGGGGTTCATTTCTAATTTTAATAGATTATTGATTTTTATTAAATACTTTTGCTGTATCTATTGAGTTAATCAAATCATGTTCTCCCTTAATTCTATTAATAAGATGAATTACATTGTTAGCTTATAAATGCTAAACCAACATTGAATTCTTAAAATAAGCACAATTTGATTGTGATGTATTATCATTTTTATGTTACTGAATTCAATTTACTAATATATTGTTTAGGAGTTTTGCCACAATGCTCACAAGAGAGAATGGTTTATAAGTTTTCCTTCTTGTAATGTGTTTGTTATCTTTTGGTATTGAGTTTATCTCATAAAATGAATCTGAAAAATATAACTCTTTTCATATGCTTTGGAAGTGTTATGATTGGTATTAGTCTCTTAAATGTTGAAAGAATTCACTAGTAAATCTTGGAATTTTCTTTCTTGGAAAGTTTTAAATTATAGATTTTTTTGAAAGATAGTGGACTTTTGATTTTTTTCTTCTTGTGTCAGTTTTGGTAATTTGTGTTTTTAAACACAAATTATGTGTGTTTTAAAGACATTTGTTCATTTCATTTAACTGTCAAGTTTATTAATATAAAGATTCTTGTAATTTTTAAAATTATCTTTTTTAAAAGACTGTAGGATCTATAGTAATGCTCACCTTTTCATTCCTGATATTGGTAATTTGTGTTTTATTTCTCTTTATCTGTCTTGCTAAGGATTTATATATTAATTATCTCAAAGAATGAATTAGCACTGATAATGTCTTATTTTGATCATTATTTAGTTCAATATATACTTCCTTCCATTTTTATTTTTCTTTGTTTAGTACATTATTTAGCAGTGTATGCTAATTTCAAAGTAGTTGGGTATTTCCCCATTGTACTTATTTTAAGATTGGTTTCTAGCCAATTTCATGGTAAACAGAGAATATAGTCTAAGTGATTTCCACTCTGGATTTTTTTGAGCTTGCAGTTATGATGCAGCATCTGATGAATTTTGACAAATGTCTTACGAAGCTACAACTTATTTCTTTTAGTTTGTGTGGCATATGTCTTTCATTCTTTCTTCCTCATGAGTCTATTGTCCTCATATTAAGGAATGTTTCTTTTTCCCCCAGATTTACTGAGATATAACTGACACAACATTTTTTCAGTTTAAGGTATATAACATGTTGATTTGATATATTTATATATTGCAAAATAATTAAGCAATATATAAGGATTTTTTAAAGCAGTCTGAAAATATATCTTTTTTTTTTTTAAGAATTTATTTATCTTTAGAGGGGAAGGGTAGGAGAGAGGGAGAGGGAGAGAAACATCAATGTATGGTTGCCTCTCATGTGTCCCCTGCCGGGAACTGGCCTGCAACCCAGGCATGTGCCCTGACTGGGAATCGAACCGCGATCCTCTGGTTCGCAGGCCCGCGCTCAATCCACTGAGCTACACCAGCCAGGGCTGAAAATATATCTTTTATTAAAATATTTAGTCCATTTACATATAAAGTAATAGCTACATGCTAAAGTTCATATTTACCAGCTTTCCATTTATTTTCCATTTGACCTACCTATTTTGTTTAAAGTAACTTCATCCTGCTCTCATCATCATGTCCCTCTGGCGCCCTCTATTGACAAAGTCTCACATTGTCAACTGGCAAAGGAGAAATAAATGTGCTGGTGAGGCTTTGCAGCACGTCTAGACAAGGGGTCTCTAAGGCAGACAGGAACTCCACCTCTAAAAGTTTGGGAGCCGATGTGATGTGAACTGGTTGTTGTTAGGTACAGGAGCGACCAGTTTGTCCTCTGTAGGGTGTGAAGTAAGACTGGGGAGATTGCATATGAGCAGTTTACGGTTATGTATTGTTTTAAAGAATTGTGTTAGATGCTTCATATATATTAATATTAGTATTAGTCACATTTTACAGATGAGGAGATGGAAGCTCAGAGGGGTTAAGTCACTTGCTCAACACAGCAGATGAGTAGTGGGGCCAGAATTTAAGTCCTAGCCTTGTTGCCTCTGGGGCAACACTTTCGCTAGACCATCCTATGTTCGATGACATTTACACGAGTGTGATTCTCTTATAGGCCCTGCCATGGGGATGCCTCCAGTGCAGAACCAAAGTTGGGTTTCTGAATGTATTCTGCTCAGCTTCTCCAGTGACCCCACGTCCAACAAGGTCTTCTTTGCTGCCTTCCTTCTCCTCTACTTGAGCTCAGTCCTGGGCAGTGGGCTCATTGTCACCCTGATCTGTCTGGACACGCATCTTCATACTCCCATGTACTTCTTCCTCTGTGTTCTCTCCCTGCTGGACATGGGCTACATCAGCACCACCGGACCCCAGATGTTAGTGCATCTTCTTGCTCAGTCTCAAACCATCTCTTTTGCTGGCTGTTGGTTGCAGATGTTTGTGTTTGATGCTCTAGGCCTGACTGAGTGCATTTTTTTAGTCATCATGCCTTATGACTGATACATAGCCATCTGCTACCCACTGCATTATAGGGTCATCCTCAACTGGGGCCTGTGCCCATGGCTGACAGCTGGGACCTGTACTTGTGGTTTCTTCGTCTCCCTGATCCATACTTTTTTCACCATGCAGCTGCCTTACTGTGGGCCCAATGTGGTCAACCACTACTTCTGTGAAAGCGCCTCAGTACAAAGCTTGGCTTGCATGGATACCCACCTCACTGAGATCGTGGTTCTGGTTATCAGCATGTTCATGGCTGCTGTCCCACTCTTCCTCATTGTGGCTTCCTATGTCCGTATTGCCCAGTCCATTTTCAAGATCAAGTCTGTAAGGGGCTGCTGCAAGGCTTTCTCCACCTGTGCTTCCCACCTGACTGTGGTCTCACTCTTCTATGCTCCAGCCACTTACATCTAAATGAGGCCCAACTCCAGCTATTCCCCGGAGCAAGACAAGCAGATCTCACTCTTTTACAATGTCTTCATGGCCCTGCTCAACCCTGTGGTCTATAGTCTGAGGAACAGGAACATCAAAGGGGCTTTGCTCAAAGTGATGGGGTGGAGTAGGGTGGCCTGGTAAACTGAGAATCAGGAGGGGCTTGAGGTAGAATGTCCAGCAATGAGGAAAGGGACATGTATAATGTATGTGGCCAACACTGTGCATCTGAACCAACATAGTACTTGATCAGCGGGACAAATGTGGTACATGGAACCAACACGACTGTCTTGATCAAATTGCTACATTGTGGTACAGTAACAACTCCATAATTACAGTGGCTTACAAAAGCTGATTTACTGTTCATGTTTCATGTCAGTTGTTGGTGAGCTATAGCCTTTTGCCTTTGAATTTTCGGATCCCTCCTGAAGGAGGAAGCCCTATCTGTAATGTGCCACTCTTAGGACAGAGAGAAAAGACCAAAGGCTGAAACACATCTCTTTGCTCACATCTTATTGGCCAAAGCAACTTAAATGGTCAAGCATTTTCTTCCCACAGAAAAGTAATGTAAATCATTTGGTAATGGGTATGGATGTATAACCCTCTACAGTGAAAGCAGCCAATAATGGTGATAATAATATAATTCACCACAATGGCACTGGAACCAATAGAATATGTGCATATCCAATGTGTATGCATGTGAATGACATGGTACATGGACACAGTACAGGGCCAAGATAATATAAATCAAAGTGACATGTAAGCAATAATTACCTGTAGACAACATTGAAAATAAAGCCAAATGGTATAAGGAACCATTGCAGCCCACAGACCTGACTTGATACATGAAAGCTCTGTCATTCATGAGGCTAAAATGGTATACCGTGCATTAAGCTGTGGAAGGACAAAGAACTTAACAGCGAGTGACTAGGGTTCTAGTCTCAAGCTTGCTAACTTGTTTGGTGACTTGGACTGTTTAATTCCTTTATCTGGATCTTTCTTTATTCACCTGTAAAATGAACATCATAAATTTAATGTCTCTGAAATGCTGTGGCCCATAGGTGGAGTGCGTGAAACTCCAATGAAGTAAACTGTGAGTCCTCTGTGAACCATAAGCTGAAGAAGGAAACCACAGAAGAAAGAGTTGCTGCATGTGCGCTGCCCATCTGTGGGCAGCACACATGGCCGTGACTCTTTCTTTCAAGAGATCTTGAGGCTCTCTGAGAATCCTGGCACAGAGCCTCAGAGTCAGCAGGGACATTCTGCTGTCTTCCAGGATGGTGGCCCAGAGGTCCTGGGGGTGAATCAGTTCAGTTCCAATAGCATCCATTCTGATCCAGCCAGTATCAGATGTAGAAACGAATTGAGACATGTGGAGAGATGTACAGTCATGAAATTAAAATCCACAACCCAAGAAGATGCCGCAGTGATCTGTGGGGACCGAGGACCTCATAGGAGTGAGGTTGCCTCAGTGGATGCCAGGCCAGAAGACCAGGTTACACCTCACCCCACTTCTGTTCACCACTGTGTCCCTCAGCACTTTGTAAGCTCTCCAGAGGTTGAGGGAGAGAGAAACTCCAAGAACATTAATATTATGTTTTCCACCAGTGCAATGATAGGTCAAAAGAGAAATTAAGTTGAATTATTGAAAAACAAAGTTGCAGAACTCTGAGGAAGCAAATAGTATTCTGTAACAGAGGAAAATGGAAGAAGAAAATCTACTTACCAAACGTTGACAGGTGAAGCCTTGTGAGGGATTAAAATTCATCTGATACTGGAGGATGAGGAGTTACCCATACAAATAGCCATGAGAAGGGCATTTCAGGCAGAGGAACACCAGGCACAAAGTTTCCAAGTCAAGAAAGGACTTTGCATTGTCCACCGAGATGGAAGAAAGGTCATGTGATCACCATAAAGTGAGCAGAAGAGGTAGAGATAGCATTGAGAGGTAGGCTAGGTAAAGTCCTAAAGAGCCCTATAAGAGATAAGAGTTTATGCTAAGTGCAGTGGGAATGTTTGGATTCTTATTAAGGGAATGATGCAGTTTTAGGAACAATAGACTCCAGTGTGAGTGTGAGTGGGACTTGGGGTGACTAGAAAGGAGTGGGGAGAAAAGGCCATTGGGGATGAGAATGTCAGGGACTCCCAGGCCAGGAATGAGAATAAAAAAATCACCCTTTTAAGAATGAAATCTTGGACTTCCAGCCAAGATAGAGGTCTAGGTAGATATGCTTTGCTTCCTTGCACAACCAAAAGAAGGACAACAACAAATTTAAAAGCAAAAACCACCAGAACTACCAGAAAATCAGACTATTTAGGAGTCCAACAACCAAGCAGTTAAAGAAGACACATTCATCCATACTGGTAGGAGGGGCAGATATGGGCAGCCGGGATGGAGAGGATACACAGCAAGGCAATGGATAGTGTGGGCAAGGCAGCGGCTGGTGGACCAGGAGGTCCCACATTTGTGTGCAGATAAACTGGGAGGAACAACTCAACCCTGGGAGACAGGCCACACAAACCAGGGTTCCAGGGTGGGAAACTAAAGCTTCAAAACCTTTGGCTGTAAAAATCTGTGGGGGTTGTAGCAGCAGGAGAAACTCCCAGTTTCACAGGAGTGTTTGTTGGAGAGGCCCATGGGGTCCTAGAACATACACAAACACACCCACCCAGGAATTAGCACCACAAGGACCCAATCTGCTTGTGGGTAGCAGGGGAAGTGACTGAAAGTGGGGCTACAGCCAAACAAGTGGTATTGTTCCCTCTCTGATCCCTCCCCCACATACAGCACCACAATACAGTGCTGTGGGTTGCCCCACCCTGGCAAATAACTAAGGCTCCACCCCTTACAATGTAGCAGTGTGTCAAAACAAAGAAATATGACCCAGACTTCCGGCCAAGACGGAAGTATAGGTAGGCACACAGTGCCCCCTCACACAACCAAAAGAAGGACAACAACAATTTAAAAACAAAAAATAATCAGAACTGACAGATAATCGAACTGTATGGAAGTCCGACAACCAAGAAGTTAAAGAAGAAACACCCTGGCTGGTGTAGCTCAGTGGATTGAGCGCGGGCCTGCGAACCAAAGGATCGTGGTTCGATTCCCAGTCAGGGCACATGCCTGGGTTGCCAGGCCAGTTCCCAGCAGGGGACATACAAGAGGCAACCGCACATTGATGTTTCTCTCCCTCTCTCCTTCCCTTCCCCTCTAAAGATAAATAAATAAAATCTTTTTAAAAAATTAAAAAAAAAAAGAAGAAGAAGAAGAAACATTCATCCAGACTGGTAGGAGGGGTGGAGATGACTCATGGCAAGGTGGCAGCTAGAGGACCAGAGCAGGAAAGGCAGTGGCTGGGGGACTGGGCAGTCCCACATTCGCAGGTAGATAAACAGGGAGGGACAACTGGGGAGCAAGAGAGACCACGCAATCCAGGGTTCCAGCGCAGGGAAATAAAGCCTCAAAGCCTCTGACTGAAAACACTGGTGGGGGTTGAGGCAGCAGCAAGAGAAACTCCCAGCCTCATAGGAGAGTTCATTGAAGAGACCCTCAGGGTCCTAGAATGTACACAAGCCCACCCACCCAGGAATCAGCACCAGAAGGGCCCAATTTGCTTGTGGAAAGTGGGGGAAGTAACTAAAATCTGGCAGAGAGAGGAGCAAGCACCATTGTTCTCTCTCGGACCCCTCCCCCACATACAGCATCACAATGCAGCAGTGACGTGTTGCCTTGCCCTGGTGAACACCTAAGGCTCCACCCCTCACTATGTAACAAGCGAGTCAAGATAAAAAAAAAAATGGCCTAAATGAAAGAACAGATCAAAGCTCCAGCAAAAATACAATTAAGCGATGAAGAGACAGCCAACCTATCAGATGAACAGTTCAAAACACTGGTAATCAGGGTGCTCACAGAATTGGTTGAATATGATTGCAAATTAGATGAAAAAATGAAGGCTATGCTAAGTGAAATAAAGGAAAATGTACAGGGAACCAACAGTGACAGGAAGGAAACTGGGACTCAAATCAATGGTGTGGACGAGAAGGAAGAAAGAAACATTCAACCAGAAAAGAATGAAGAAATGAGAATTCAAAAAAATGAGGAGAGGCTTAGGAACCTCCAGGACATCTTTAAACATTCCCAACATCCGAATTATAGGGGTACCAGAAGGAGAAGAGGAAGAGCAACCAATTGCAAACTTATTTGAACAAATAATGAAGGAGAACTTAACCAATCTGGCAAAGGAAATAGATTTCCAGGAAGTCCAGGAAGCTCAGAGAGTCCCAAAGAAGTTGAATCCAAGGAGGAACACACCAAGGCACATTGTAATTACATTAGCCAAAATTAAAGATAAGGAGAAAATCTTAGAAGCAGCAAAAGAAAAGGAGACAGTCATCTACAAAGGAGTTCCCATCAGACTGTCAGCTGATTTCTCAAAAGAGACCTTCCAGGCAAGAAGGGGCTAGAAAGAATTATTCCAAGTCATGAAAGCCAAGGACCTACATCCAAGATTGCTCTATCCAGCAAAGCTGTCATTTAGAATGGAAGGGCAGATAAAGTGCTTCTCAGATAAGGTCAAGTTGAAGGAGTTCATCATCACCAAGCCCTTATTATATGAAATGTTAAAGGGACTTATCTAGGAAAAAGATAAAAAATATGAACAGTAAAATGACAGTAAACTCACAGTTATTAACAACCACACCTAAAACAAAAACAAAAACAAACTAAGCAAACAGCTAGAACAGGAACAAAATCACAGAAATGGAGATCATATGGAGGGTTATCAGCAGTGGAGTGGGAGGGATAAGGTACAGAAAATAAGTAGTATAAATGGTAGGTAGAAAATAGGGGGGAGGTTAAGAATAGTATAGGAAATGTAGAAGCCAAAGATCTTATATGTATGACCCATGGACATGAACTAAAGTGGGGGAATGTGGGTGGGAGGGGGTGTGTAGGGTGGAAGGGAATAAGGAGGGGATGGGACAACTGTAATAGCATAATCAATAAAATATATTAAAAAAGAAAAAAAGAAATATGACCCAAATGAAAGAACAGATCAAAACTCCAGAAAAAGAACTAAGTGACGAGGAGATAGCCAACCTATCAGATGCAGAGTTCAAAACACTGGTAATCAGGATGCTCACAGAAGTGATTGAGTATGGTTGCAAAATAGAGAAAGAAGTGAAGGCTAAGAAAAGTGAAATAAAGAAAAATATGCAGGGAACCAACAGTGAAGGGAAGGAAACTGGGACTCAAATCAATGATTTGGAGCAGAGGGAAGAAATAAACCTTCAACCAGCACAGAATGAAGAAATAAGAATTTAAAAAAATAAGGAAATGCTTAGGAACCTACTGAATGAATAGGGCCTCCCTGGCTGGTGTGGCTCAGTTGGTTGGAGAGTCATCCTGTGGACCTAAGGGTCACCGGTTAGATTCGTAGTCAGGGCACATGCCCAGGTTGTGGGTTTTACCCTGGTCAGGGAGCGTACAAGAGGGTTGTTGTGAGGATTAATGAAATAATGAGTGGAAAGTGATTGACACAGTGCTTTGCTCATCAAGTTATGTTTATTACTATTATTAATTTTGTCATCTTCTCATGCAACATGAATACTGTGTCATTTGTCTAGCACATATTAGGCATTTAATGCTAGCTGAATAAATGTCTGCATGCACCGGAAATAATAACTATTTTCTGGACCTGATAATCATCACTGAGGAGGGGAAAAAGGACAATTAGATATCACCCCTAACTTCAGGGAACTCAGAGAGCAGCAGGCAGGTGAGACATGCACAACAGTTACTACTGTTTAAGGCCGGTTAGTCTGAGAAGGTTGCACTTAGTTTGTGTTTAAGTTTGGTTGTTAAATGGGGTAGTTCATGGATCTGAACCTACAGGAATGGTATAGAACCAAGCCAGGCAAAAAGGAAACAGTTGAAGGCTTTATCGTTGGAGTTAGTAGTGCATCAATTCCAACACTTTTTTTTTGTGCTGAAAATGCACTAGTTTACTTAAGTCCAAAGCTCATTTTTACTCATTTCTTGATTTTTCTGAAATCAGGACACACTTTTCAATCTTTCAGTTTGATGGAGTATGTATTCCATTCTTTTTCTTTCTCCTAAAAACTGTTATTAATATGATTAAGCATTTTTGGTAATGTCTTATCAAAGACATTATCAAAGATTGAAGAACTATAACTTTTTTAAAAATTATTTTATTGTTGTTCAATTAAGTTGTCTGCATTTTCCCTTCACTACTCCCCCGCTGAAGAAATACAGCTTATTCCCCATTTTCCTACTTATCATCTGTGGTTCTATACATTTACCTGTGAACTCTAATAACCCATGATCTGTCCTAATTTGTCACTTTTCTGAGGGCCAGACTTGATTGTATCTGCTGTGGGGATGGTGCCAGGAGACGGATCACTCAGCTACTGTGTAAATCTAGAACACTGTCCAGCATCCACTTTTCGCCCTGCTTCTGTTGTTGTTTCCCAGTGGTTGGCATGCGCACTCTACCTTTTGTGGAAGAGTTGCGTTTTCGTGGTGTAACAGAGAGTGAGGGGCGGTCTGGGTTTTCACTCCATAGAAACATTTGTGAGTGTGGGGATTTAAAGAGCTATCAGACCAGAATTCAGAGGCTGCTGATTGTGCCCCTCAGTTGTACAAATATTCCACTTAGCAAAGGCTCAGACCTGCCTGTTTGAGGAGGTGAGGTGGCAGATAATAACTTGGCATTTAGAAAACTCCTCAGGGCTCTGACTCCAGGAGTGAAGACATGCATCAGGGCCCCGATCTGTGCCCCAGTGGAACTAGGTTTCCACCAGTGTTACATCCTGACCACGCAGGGATGCACCTTGTCCTTATCTCTGGCTTCTCTGTGACGGTGAGAGAGTGTAGCTATGAGGTTAGTGACCATGTGCTCTTTTGCCTTGAAAACCACAGTGGCATGGTGTCTGGCACAGAGTAGGCACCTAGTCCATAACAACAGATTCATCAGGCTAACATTTACCAAGCCAGTCATGCTACAAGGCACATTCACAACTATATTTTGAGTTTTGTTTTTTTGCATAAGCACTACTTGCATTATTCCTTTGGTTGTTACTCTGGAGCAAAGGTGACCCTATTCCATAGCATGAATGAGCAAATCTTACATTTTTGCAAGGTTATAAAAAAAGGAAGAAGAAAAATACGAGACTGGGCCCATAGATGGCCTGCAAAGCCTGAAATATTTGCTATTTGGTCCTTTATATAAAAGTGTGCCAACTCCTGCTCTAGAACGTAAAGTCTGCATCACGGAACTTAGGAAATCTCACTTCGATGAGTTCTTTAGCAATTGCCAAACAATGCAGGAAATTTTACAGTGGTTTAAGTCCATTTTCTCCTTTTATTATTTGCACAATTTTAGTGTCCATTCCCACCACACACACAACTATGGAATCAGAATCTGCATTTTAACAAAAGTCCACACCTGATTCCTCTGCACTTTCAACAGAGAAGCCGTGATTTAGCAAATACTGCTGGGACAACATGACACACCTGTGGCAGTGGACCCTTAGAACAAGCTTCAGTACTTTTATCAAAAGCTTAGCAGTAAAGAAAGCTTTTAGATAAATCAAGAGGAGATAACTAAACTTCCTTGACACAGGTGTGGCTCCAGGTTCCAGGTAAGACTGACATCCATCTGCCTGTCTTGTGGCCTCATTGGCCAGTTGACACTTTTTTGTTCTTGTTTATTCTGTTACAGTTGTCCCAATTTTTCCCCTTTGACCTCCTCTGCCCAGCCCATTCCCTGCTCCCACAGTCCATCCCCACACCATTGTCCATGTCCGTGGGTCACTCATACATGTTCTTTGACTAATCCCTTCCCTTTCTTTCCACCATTCCCTCCTTCCCGCTTTCCTCTGACAGCTGTCAGTCTGTTCCATGTTTCCACGTCTCTGGTTCTGTTTTGCTTGTTAGTTTATTTTGTTCATTAGGTTCCTCTTATAAGTGAAATCATATGGTATTTGTCTTTCACTGACTAGCTTATTTCACATGGCAAAATAGTCTTCAGTTCCATCCATGCTGTTGTGAAGGGTAGGAATTCCTCCTTTCTTTCTGCTGCATAGTATTCCATTCTGTAAATGCACCAATTTTTTAATCCTTTCATCTACTGATGGGTACAGGCTGTTTTGCATTCTATAAAATGGCACTATAACCTCACACGATGTTTTCTCCCATATGGCACAATAACTAAGACTTCAGTAGGTAATTCCTCTATTCTGTCAAGCTCAGATGTCTGGGTGTTCAGGCACAATGGGAGGCTATTGAGTTCTGTGAATGAGACAACAGTCATGCTTTTTTTTCTTTAAGATAAAGTATGTCTCATGGAGATGATGCTGCATGAAGTATTACGGCAATGGATAAGATACTCTATAAAACCATTAATTTTTGGGTGAGTCTAGCTAAAGGTTTGTCAATTTTGTTTACTTTTCAAAGAACAAGCTGTTCATTCCATTGATCTCTTCTATTTTTTGTCTCTATTTTATTTATTTCTGCAGTGATTTTTGTTATTTCCTTTCTTCTACTAACTTTGGGCTTTGTTTGTTGTTTTTTTCTAGTTCCTTGAGGTGTAAAGGTAGGTTGTGTATTTGAGATTTTTTTTGTTTTTTGAGGTAGGTACTTATTGCTATGAACTACTTTTAGAGTTGTTTTGCTACATCCAATAAATTTTGGTGTGTTGTATTTCATTTTCATTTGTCTCAAGGTAGTTTTTGTTAATCTTCATCAGAGAATATACTTAGAGAGGAAGAGAGACAGACAGACAGACAGATAGACATTGAGGTGAGAGAGAAACATTGATTGGCTGCCTCCCACACGTGCCCTGAATGGGGACTAAACCCACAACTCAGGCACATGACTTGACTGGGAATCAAACTCTCAACATTTTGGTGTATGGGACAATGCTCCAACCAACTGAGCCACTCAGCCATGGCTCAATGTAGCTTTTTCTTTTTTAAATTTCACTTTTGATTTCTTCATTGACTCATCGGATGCTTAATAGCATGTTATTTAATCTCCACATATTTGTGAATTTTCCATTTTTTTCTTGTAATTGATTTCTAGTTTCATACCATTGTGGTTAAAAAAGATGCTGGATGTGATTTCAACCTTCTTAAAATTTATTAAAACTGGTTTTGTGGCCTAACATATGATCTTTCTTGGAGAATGTTTCAAATGCACTTGAGGAGAATGTGCACTCAGTTACTTTTTGATGGAATGTTCTGTATATATTTAGTAGGTCCAACTGATTTAATGTGTCATGTAAGGCTGATGTTTCCTTATTGATTTTCTGTCTGGATGATCTATCCATTGATGTAAGCAGTGTATTAAAGTGCCCTACTATCATTGTATTGCTTTTTCCCATTGGGCCTGTTAATATTTGCTTTATATATTTAGGTTCTCCTGTGTTGGGTGCATAAATATTTACAAATATTATAGCCTCTTGTTGAATCAACACTTTTGTCATTATGTAATGTCCTTCTTTGTCTCTTATTACAGCCTTTGTTTTAAAGTCTACTTTGATGATATAAGTATTTCTACCATAGCTTTTGGTTTCTACTTGTATGGAATATCTTTTTCCTCCACTCACTTTCTGTCTCTGTATGTCCTTACATCTGAAGTGAGTCTCTTGTAGGCAGTGTGTAGGTGAGTCTTGTTTTTATTTTTTAATCCATTCAACATTCTATGTCTTTTGATTGAAGAATTTAGTTCATTTACATTTAAAGAAATTATTGATAGGTATGTACTTATTGCCATTTTGTTCACTGTTTTCTGGCCATTTTATAGCTCCTCTGTTCATTTCTTCTTCCTCTTTTCCTTTGTGCTTTGATGACTCTCCTTTAGCAGCATGCTTAGATTCTTTTCTCATTATCTTTTGTGTATCTACCATAGGTTTTTGCTTGGTGGTTACTAATACCTCAGTTTCTTCATCTGCATGAAAAGAATAATGACATTTACCTCTAGAGTTGTTATAAAAGTTAAAATAATAAGTACATATCAAGCACTTAGTGATGCCATATAGAAAGAGAACAATATAGTTATTATTACTTATGCACAATGAATATTGTGTAATACAATTTACAGATATGGAAATTAAATCCCAGAGAAATGGGGTGACTTTTCCAAAGACATAGAAGGTCAATGGTATATTTCAGCCTTGAACACAGTTCTCTTTCAGTCCTTTCCTAATGTGCCCAGTAGTCAAATTGATGCACACGTTATCTTTCCTAGATATCTCCCTGGGCTGCTCATTCAGCCCAGTGACTTCAGTGACAGTGGGGATGATGTAGACAGAGACCAGAGGCACTGCAGATAGGCTTCACCCCTGGTTTATTGAGTGTCCTCACTCATTCTGATTAACTTGAGGAAAACTTTCTTTACACCCTTATTCTGGAGACTATAGATGATATAAGGTTGAGAAAAGCAGGCCTACCTTCTTGTCATCCTCTGGGGAGGCTTCAGAGCCAGGTCTCATGTACACAATCATGCATAGAATACAGAACATGGTGACCATGGTGATGTGTGAGGAACAGGTGGAGAAGGCCTTGATTCATTCCTGGAGTGAATCTTTAGAATAGCCATGAAGATGCAAACATGTGAGACCAAGATGAGGGATAATGGGATCAGGAACAAGATGAAGCTCAAGATAAAGTCCACTAAGGGATGAACGTGGTAATTAAAGGATGTATCTGCGCAGGCCAACTTCAAGACATCAGGAATTTCACAAAAGAAGTGGTTGATCTCATTGGGACCACAGTGGGGCAGATTTATGGCAAAGACTGTGTAGATAAAGGCACAGGTGAGACCTCAAAGGGCAGATCTGGCTGCCAGAAAAACACACAGAAGGTGGCTCATCTTGGCCCCATACTGGAGTGGATAGCATATGGCAACGCATCAAAGGCCATAGCTGCAAAAATCCAGGTCTTCGTGATGCCCGAGTTCATACAAACATAATCTGGACTAATACCCAACATAGAAGGTGGTTTTATTCTTCCTACTAGATGGACCAACATCTGGGCCACTATGGTGGTGAGCATAGCTGAGAAGTACATGGGTTAAGGAAAAAGTACATGAGTTGGGGGATGTGTGTGCATTGACTCTGATCAGGGTAATAATATGCCCGTTGCCAGGACTATAAATAAGTAGATGAAGGGAAGAAAAGGATCTAGTTGGTCCTGGGGTTTCTGGAGAAGCCCAGGAGAATAAACTCAATTACTCCATTGAGCTACAATTTCTCCAGTCTTGCTATGCATGGACTTCCTTCTGAAGAAAGAAGAGGAAAAATTCCTGAGTTCTTTGAATTCTCAAAGCAAAAACACCATGTAAAATCCACAGGAACAGGGACTAATGGCATCTCAGAACTAAACAATCAAACCAAGATATCTAACTCCAAGCTCAGGAAACATTCTATCCAAATTGGCCTAACATTGCTCTAGGCACTTAGGGACTCTATAAGTATTTGTTGGTTTTTCTAACTAACTATCCCTGGTATAATTCCAAGGACCCTGTGAAAGGAATTGTACACAGTAGAAGGCTTGTTTTGAAGCACACACACACATAGCCATAAACCGAAGCAAGGAGGCTAGGGGAATAAAAAATGTTTTACAGTAAACCAAAAACTTCTAGAGCCGTCTCTCTGTAGCTCCTGAACTTATTCTTTCAAATATCAAGATTAATAAATGTTACAAAGTTTAGTGTTAATGTGCAAAAAAACCCTAGCTTCTCCTCTTTGTCTTATTTCTCTCTGATGCAGCACCTTGGAAAACCCAAACACCTTTCAGGAAGAAAGGGGGAGTTTCAAATAAACTTTTTGGAGAAGAGAATTCTTCCCTTTAGAATTTTTATCCCCTCACCCACTTTTCCACCCCTACCTTCAGTGGTTACAGTTATAAAAAACAAATTGACATGTAAAGATGACCAGAGGCTCAAGAATGGAAACCTAGAGCAAACTACTGTGTCACTGGCATTTCTCAAGAAAATGAAGTGTATTTACCTGGATATTTGGTGCCGGTGTGTCTGGAAACTTTTCTTAAAAACTAGTAAGGACTCCTTCACAACCACACTGCTCTCAGGAGACAGTTGAGTGATGGGTGGAAATGAATCTTCACTTTGATCTGGATTCGGCCCTTGAAACTGTCTTGGCCGGCCTGAACAACAGAACTGTAACTGACCAATCCTCTCATCTTAATTCTTTTGCTGCTCCCTAAATTATTGCAACAGAACGCTAACAGCTGGATATGCATCTTTACATACATCCTCTGGCTCTGAAGCCTCCCCGGAGGATGACAAGAAAGTAGGCCTGCTTTTCTCAACCTTATATCATCTACAGTCTCCAGAATAAGGGTGTAAAGAAAGTTTTCCTCAAGTTAATCAGAATGAGTGAGGACACTCAATAAACCAGGGGTGAAGCCTATTTGCAGTGCCTCTGGTCTCTGTCCACATCACCCCACTGTCACTGAAGTCACTGGGCTGAATGAGCAGCCCAGGGAGATATCTAGGAAAAACAACGTGTGCATCAATTTGACTACTGGGCACATTAGGAAAGGACTGAAAGAGAACTGTGTTCAAGGCTGAAATACACCATTGATCTATGTCTTTGGGAAAGTCACCTCATTTCTCTGGGATTTAATTTCCATATCTGTAATTTCCATATTCATTGTGCATAAGTAATAATAACTATATTGTTCTCTTTCTATATGGCATCACTAAGTGCTTGATATGTACTTATTATTTTAACTTTTATAACAAAAGAAGGAAGTGGTCATTTGTAAAATGACACCCCACAAAATGTATTAATAATGTGATCTCATCTGATCATCATCACAGACTTTGAGGCCAGCATCCCTATTTTCACTTCATAAAATCAGCTGTCTGAAGACAGACAGAGAGTAGGCGATAGAGTCAAGACTCAAACCCCAAGTCCCATGCTCTTGCCACCACATCAAGCTGAAATGTGTCTCTCATACCGTCAGATTTCATGGAGAGTTTAACAAGTCACCAAACACAAAATAGATCTGTTTAGGTGACATTGTGAGAGAAAACTAACTTGTGTATTAACACTTTCAGAGGGAAGAAAATGCATATTGTGCAGCACTTAAAATTGTCATAAAGAATCTCAAGATATTGGATCAGAATCTTAATATCTGAGATACTGTATTGATAATGAAAAGACAGATAGCTATCTATTTGCATTAAAATAACACCACATAAATCCATGGACAGGGATCAGGCTCACATCAATGAGGAAATGATATTATTTCACCATTACTCACGTTATAAGCAGTATGCAGTACTATGACAGTTAGCAGAAGCTGAATTTGGGTATAATTTAGGTTATGCATACTAGTGCTTATTGATAAATCTGAAATATATCTCCATCCTAGATTTCTTTTTTAAAAAATTTTATTTATTTACTTTTATAGAGAGGGGAAGGGAAGGAGAAAGAGAGGGAAAAAACATGGATGTGTGAGAGAGATGTTGTTTAGTTGCCTCTCGCCCACCCCCTACTGGGGACCCAGCCTGCAATCCAGGTGTGTGCCCTGACTGGGCATTGAACTGGTGACCTCTCAGCTCATAGTCTGACACTCAATCTACTGAGCCACACCAGCCAGCGCTCCATCCTGATTTCTTAATCCATCTACCTAATTTCTTATCTGACACCTATCTTCATTTGGATATCTAACAAGAACATTAAAACTAACGATTTCTAAAAGCAAATTTCCAGCCCCCACATACCTGCTCCTCTCACAGTTTTCCTCAACTCAGTTAATGGCAGGTCCATCTTTTAATGTGGCTAAGGTTGAAAAGAAAATCCCAAAGTCTTTCTAACTTTTCTCTCTCTCCCACATCCTGCATGCAAACATTGCTGGTTTCCTCTAAAAGGTATATCCCCCGAAAGATCCCTTCTCATCTACACCATTACTACTCTTGTTCAAACCATTATCTTCTCTTACCAGGAATATTACAATGTCCCTAACTAGTTTCATGGCTTCCATTCCCTTCCTCCATAGTTTATTCTTAGCACACTAATTAGAATTATTCTATTACAATTTAAGCAGTATGCAAATCCTCTTATTAAAACGTGCCAGTGGTTCTTCCACTGCTCAGAAGAAAAGCCAAAGTCCTGACGAGGGCTGAAAGGTCCCCCTCCCCTCTCACCGCTCACTCCAGCTATACAGTCTTCTGCTGCTCTGTGTTCTAGGCATGTCCACCTCAGAGATTTTCACTTACCATTCCCACTTCCAGAAAGTCTCTTTCCCCAGATACCTTGATGATTCACACCCTTACTTACCTTCTTCGAGTATCTGCTCAAATACCATTTCTCAGGGAAGAGTTGAGTCTTTCCTGACCATCTTGTTTAAAACCAAAATGTCTTCACACTACATATTCCTATCGCCTGCTTTATCTTTCTGCAAGGTAGCTAGCATCTTCTAATGTACTATATAATTTTTCCAATTATCCCTCTAAGAATGCAGGAATTTTCATCTTTTTTGTTCATTATATATTACTAGATTCTAGAACAGTGCCTGGCATATAGTAGGCATTATAAATGTTGGACAAATGAATGAACAGAATCCAAGCTGGGCCTCTAGGAGTAAGCCATTGGTTTTAGTTAAGGTGGAACTATCCGTGGTGCTGAACTTTGCTTCCTGTAGAGTTAACTATTGTGCTGACTAATTCTGGAGCTTTCCCCTGGATTTACAAAGCTCTCAACAGATTTCAGCACTGAGAGTGGTCCAGACCATTTACAATACATTAACTACAGGGTCCAGCAGAAGTAACACCTGCATGAGTGTGGTTGGTAGGGTAACAATATGGGTGTAAAATTTTACAGTTTTAACTTGAACATTTCACCTAAAATGCCATATGGCATGCTTGAATGTGATATTGTTATGCTACAGAATTGCATGCTTATGATTTTGTAAGAAAATGGGCATTATTTGTGCCAGACCTTGTATAATCATCCTGCAATGGTGCCGGAAAATCAATACCTACTATTAACTGCATCTCACAACTGAGAAAATAGATGCTTATCAAAGTTAAGCAAAGAGCCCAAGGGCTGCCCAGAGCACTGTTTTTAATTCTTGGACCTATGATTTAAAAGGAAAAATGACAAACTAGAGTTTGTCTATATGAGAAAATATATTATCAGTAAAAGACCCGTGAAACCATGTTATTTAAGGAATAGTGGAAGAGATTAAAAAAGTATAGTTTGAAGACTTATTAAGAACTTGAGAGATCTCATCAAATATTTTAATAGTTGTTATGCCAAAAATGGTGAAAATGTGTATGGTGTGTTTATAAAGGAAAAAATTAAAAATAATTGGTGGGGCAAACTTTAAGCTCAATTTACAAAAAAAAAAAAAAAATTACCTGTGATGATCAATACTATGCAATAGTGAAAAGGGGGAGTGTTGTTAGGGGGAGAGTAAAATAGTGGCTTTCCATTTTCAGAAGTGTTCAAGCCAAAGCTACAAGGCCCTATCATTGAGGAATACTGTTACTGCTTTGGTTAAGAAGTTAGAATGGACAACTCTAAAAGTCTTTTTACCACAAACACCTAAGGTTCTAAAGCTCAACGACACCAAGATTCAGAGAATCTGTAATTTTAAGCATGATTTCTCACCACGTGCCCGACCTCATAACAGAATCTAGAGTCAAAACAAGTCATGTGGTAATGATGAGAATCAAGAAAGACTAAAAGTGGGAATGCAGTATTAGTCAACTATAACATTAAATTTTAAGATAATTTAAAGTTTCTACTATCTTATTTTTGCAAATATGGAGCTCCCTTGGGGGCTGTGCTGGTGCCCAAGAGAGGTTACTCTCTTGCCTCCTCAGCAGGCTCCACATAGGCTCCGGCCAGGAAGGAGAAGGGAGAGACCCAGAAAAGTGGCAGGCTAGAAGCTGAAGGGGGAGCACTGTTAGGAGCCATGCTTTAAATCTTTCTTATGCCTTCCAGTTTAAAATTCTTTATTCTTGCCTCCTTTGAGGCAATGTTCTAAGACTCAAATCAAGGTAATTACAGACTATTTAAAACATTAAGTAGCAACTTAAAGCACAACATCCCCGAAGAGTGTTACTGAAGAACAAAGGCTTCTTTCCTGATCTTTCTTGTTCTAGTCTCTTTTCCATACAATCCACCCTAGACGTTGCGAGAGTGATTGTTCAAAAGGCAGAGATGCCCATGGTGTTTCTCTGCTTAAAAAGCCTTTGAAAATTCCCATTGTCTGTGAGGTAATGTTTAAACGCCTTAGCACAGTCCTTTGTAATCTGATCCTTACCTACTTGGTATTCTAGGTTTATTTCCTTACTTTTGCTTAACCCCCATGCTTTTATATGACTTGCTAGTTAGGAATGGTTTTTGCATTTTATGATGGTTGAAAAAAATCATTCATTTCTGTCTGTGGCTGCTTTTGCCCTACAGCAAGAGTTGAGAAGTTGTGAGAAGTTGTGACACACTGTGTGTGTTCCATGAGACCTAAAACATTGCCTATCTGGCCCTTTACAGGAAACGTTTGCTGACTCCAGCTCTAGACACCTACTTCACCTTTTCCCAAGTAGTCCAGGACCTTTCACCAGGCCATTCTCCATGAGGTAGTATGTACCGAGTAGGCAGGGATCAAGGAAAATTAGGTTTGAGTCCAGCTCTGCCACTTACCAATAGCACAATGCAGAGCAAGTCATTAACCTCATTTTATCTCCATTTCATCATCTGTAAAACTAAGGGAATAACATACACCTTGAAGGTTTTGTAAAGGTTAAATAATATTTCAGGTATATGTAACATTATAGCAATAAACATCAGTTGTTATTATCACTACTATTATTAAATTACTCCCCAGTTGAAATGCCCTTCTCTGTGTTCTCCTCTTGGTAAAGTACTAATAATGGAAGTCTTCTGTGATTCCCAGCATACTTCTGCCTTTGGGTTCAGATAACACATTGCATGTGCCTCTATTACTCCCCATATCTGCACTGGTACACACACTAGTTTGTGGAATTCCTTAAAGATGAAGAAATGTCTTACCTTTCTAGCTCTGATTCTTAGCACAAGGTATGGAGTATGGGTTAATAAATACTGGATTAATGACTTTATGAAGTTATGCCAGTAGTATAAGGGTGAAGAGTGAGTGTGTTGGAAACCCTGGACCTCAGTGGAAAAAAGAAGGTCTGTTTCCAGCAGCCAAAGATTTAACTGGGCATGCCTGTGTAAGGACATCTCCATAATAATACCCAAAGGACATGGTTTGGAGAACTTCCAGATTGGTAGAACTGTGCAGGTCCAGGGAGAGTGGCCCATTGAGAGAGCATGGACGCTCTGTACCCTTTCTGTATGCCTTGCTCTATGCATCTCTTCCTGAGTTATATCCTTTTGTAATAAGCTGATGACCTAGTAAGAAAAAAATAGTGAGAGTATTGTGAGAATGGATTCCCAGTCCAATGGCTTCTACATCACTTTCTCTTTCAAAACAGCTATCATTTTAAGAAGACTTCTCCCCTGAGGACTTCTCTCCAGTTTATCTGCTCCCAATACAACCAAAATCCTCTCCTTAAAAAAATTTTTTTAACTGGAATGAACAAAGTTAAAGTGAAAGCAGGAGAAATGAAGTCAGAAACACAAGAACTGTCCTTGTATTATCTTCTTCAGCTGTGTTTCCTGAGACAGAAATAAAATCCATTTTGGGGGGCAGTTACTATGGACCAGTTACTTTACATTCAAGATAATGGTTAAGAACATGGGCACTAGAATCAGACCTGGGTTCTAGTCGTGACTCCATTACTAATTAGCAAAGTAACTTTGGGAAAGTTACCTAAATTTTGTGTGTCCACATCTTCTTCTAGAAACCAGTAATAATAACAGTACTTACCTCAATGAATTGTCCTAATGATCAATTGAAATGTAAAGCTGCTGAACACTGCCTGCACAACAGTTAGTGCTCAAAGAAGAGTAGTTGTATTATTGATCTTCACAAGTCTTTTGAAAAAAATTCTAAATTTTTAGGAAAAAAGGAACTTGAGACATGAAAGACTAACTCGCCTGATGTTGCACAGTGTTAAAAGATACAACTCAGATCTGGCCTTTTCCAAGGACTTCTCTTCACTGGGCTCTGCTGCTTCTGCACCATCCACAGGTGACATTGCCAAAGCTATGTCTAACAGCAACCTGATGGCAATAGTCTTCCCAGACTCCTGGTCTTGTGTCTCATGCCCATTTTTCTTTTCATGCCCTGATCCAAGGACCAACACACACCCCTTCTCCACACACGTGTCCCACACTGCCTCGGGCAGATTCGGCATCCACATATTTGTGTTTAGGAGGGTCCTATTTCAGCCATTCTCCAGAACCCTCCACATCTCAGCAGCTCCTTGGGGGATACCTGTTTGGTGTATTAATGAGGCCCATGGGTATCAGGGGTGAGGGAGTCCTTAAGGGTACAGCCAAATAGAGCCCAGTGTCACCTCGGGAGATTTCCAGTCCTGAGGGATCCCATTACTCAGGAAAATGTTCAGCAATTAGGGAACCATCAAGATAGACAGAAGGGCTGTATGTGCCCCCAAATGAAATGTAAGACTTTGGGGAACTAGAACTACATTGTGGGTAGAATTGGTCCTTTAACTCAAGCCTTCCTTTTGGAGATCCTAAGTGAGTGCAGCCAGGAGGTCAAATCCAGGACCCAAGTTTTAGCTCTTTGCTGGTCTTATTTGAACTTTGCTTAGGTCCTTCCTAGCAAAAAATGTCAGAATTAGAAAGCTCTTAGGTATTGATTCCCAAACTCACATTTTAGAGGTGGATAAACTGAGCCCTAGCATCTTGAAACAACTGTTAAAAGTCACACAGACAAACTAAGACCAAGTCAGATACCCTGATCCCATCCAACATGTAATGTCTCACCTCTGCAGTGAATGGTGTATCCTGCTGAAGGCTGCGCTGCTGGCAAACCTGCCTTTGGGCCTCTTCCCATTTCTATGCCAGCCCCACCCACTTTGAACTCTCCTTTCTGGGGTCCAGGAGAATGAATCTCTTCCCATCTTTGCCCTTACTGACTAGAGCACAAAGTAAGTATTTGAGCAAAGTATTAGATAGGAGTGGGGTCAGCAAAAGATGGGAGATGAAACTGGAGAAATTATCAGGACCAGATCATTGAGGATCTTGTAGGCCATCCTGAAGGGTTTATAGTACATCCTGAGGCCATCAAAGATTTATTGAAATTTATTATTCATGGTTTAGTGGCATTTTGGAGCTGACTTATGAGAGCCAATTGTGCTTATCTCTCCATCTCTGTGTTCAGTGATATCACATCAGAACTTGAAACCAATCGTGGTGGGAGTATTTACATCAAAGACATTGGTAAAATACAATGAATCAGAGCCTTTTATTTTCCCAAAAGTTGATTGTTAAATATTTAACAGCATACCATTGGATGGTCATTTTAGTGTTTTTGAAAGGTTGGTAGCCAGTTTGGCTCACAGACTGGAAGGAAGAAAGCCAGTTGGAGTCTTTAAAAATCCAAATAAGAGATCACTAGGTATTGGTTAGGTATAATGGAGATGGGAAGAAGGGGACAGATTGGAGATAATTAATGGGGCTTTTTGGTAACTAATTGGATGTGGATCATTAGTTGCTTTGGTCTGTTGGATGAATGGTAGTACCATTTAATGAAACTTATGAAGGAAAAAGATTTGAAGTGAATGGTGATAAGTTTCCTTTTGGACATGTTAAGTTTGAACCTCTGAGATAGTAAGTTGAAATATCAGTGAAGCAGATGAATACAAATGTATGTTCATTGGTTTTAACATTATAAAGAACTAATATTTACTATACTAAATCCCAAGATTCAAATGAAATTGAAATAAACTTTGCTGAATGGCGTAGGACTTTAGTGTTTCCTTCCAACTATATCTCCTCATCCCCATTACACATATTCCTTTTCTTTGATGTTAGACATCAATCTAGAAATCCCCACTCTGTCTCCAAGGCTTCAGTTGCTCTTTAGTGAGTAATTTTTATTTATATCTAGATGTGCAAGATTTTTTATCTGACTTGCTCCATCAGTGACCCCAAGCAGCCACTAATGCTTGAATGTAGCAGAGCAAATTTGGGTTCAGGTGAGTGACCTGGAGAGTACAGTGGTCATGGCCTTCACACCCATCATTCCTCTCTGTAGTGTGACTTTCCTTATTGGCCTATCCATCAAAGTCAAGCTTCTGTGATCTCTTCCCCAGTGTTTCAAGATAGATGTGCACATTACACCAGGGACCCTTGCCTCAGAGTATGCAGTGAACAAGCAACTTGCAGACAAGGAGCAGGTGGCAGCTGCCTTGGAGAACACCAACTTGCTAGAAATTGTGAACCAGTGCCTTTCACTGCACTCCTGAGCCTAGCTTTTCTTTTCTTTTTTAAAGACTTTGTTTATTTACTCTTAGAGACAGGGGAAGGGAGGGAGAAAGAGAGAGAGAGAAACTTGAGTGTGTGAGAGAAACATGGATTGGTTGCCTCTTGTGCACCCACAACAGGGGACCTGGCCCACAACCCAGGCATGTGCCCTGATTGGGAATTGAACAGGCGACCCCTCAGTTTGCAGGCCAGTGCTCAATCCACTGAGCCACACCAGCCAGGGCACTGAGCCTACCTTTTCATCCCTAGCCTTACCCAGTGCTCATGGCATTATTTTCTTGAACCACTGACAATGAGAAACTAACACTTTGCATTTTGAAATAAACCTTTAATTTATATTTTTAAAAAAGCAAATCATACTACATCACAAAGCTCTCCCACCAATTGAAGGCATTTGATGTTATATCTCTGCCCACACAACAAATCATTCTTAGGTCTTGATGTTAATTTTTTTAAAAATATATTTTATTTTATTTTATTTTATTTTTTTTTTAAATATATTTTATTGATTATGCTATTACAGTTGTCCCGTTTCTCCCCCATCATTCCCCCCACCCTGCACACCCTCTCCCACCCACATTCCCCCCTTTAGTTCATGTCCTTGTGTCATAAGTTCTTTAGCCTCTACATTTCCCATACTATTCTTACCCTGCCCCTGTCTATTTTCTACCCACTATCTATGCTACTCATTCTCTGTACCTTCCCCCCCTCCTCCCACTCCCCTGTTGCTAACCCTCCATATGATCTCCATTTCTGTGGTTCTGTTCCTGTTCTAGCTGTTTGCTTAGTTTGCTTTTGTTTTAGGTGTGGTTCTTAATAGCTATGAGTTTGCTGTCTTTTCATTGTCATATTTTTGATCTTCTTTTTCTTAGATAAGTCCCTTTAACATTTCATATAATAAGAGCTTGGTGATGATGAACTCCTTGAACTTGACCTTATCTGAGAAGCGCTTTATCTGTCCTTCCATTCTAAATGACAGCTTTGCTGGAAAGAGCAATTTTGGATGTAGGTCCCTGCTTTTCAAGATTTCAAATATTTCTTTCCAGCCCCTTCTTGCCTGGAAGGTCTCTTTTGAGAAATCAGCTGACAGTCTGATGGGAACTCCTTTGTAGATGACTGTCCCCTTATCCCTTGCTGCTTCTAGAATTCTCTGCTTCATTTTAATCTTGGCTAATGTAATTACAATGTGCTTTGATGTGTTCCTCCTTGGGTCCAACTTCTTTGGGACTCTCTGAGCTTCCTGGACATCCTGGTAGTCTATTTCCTTTGCCATATTGGGGAAGTTCTCCTTTATTATTTGTTCAAATAAGTTTTCCACTTGTTGCTCTTCTTCCCCTTCTGGTACCCCTATAATTCGGATGTTGGGACATTTAATGATGTCCCGGAAGTTCCTAAGCCTCTCCTCCTTTTTTTGAATTCTTGTTTCTTCCTCGTTTTCTGTTTGGTTGTTAATTTCTTCCTTCTGGTACACTCCATTGATTTGAGTCCCAGTTTTCCTTCCATCTCTATCGGTTCCCCATGCGTCTTCCTTCATTTCACGTATTGTAGCCTGCATTTTCTCATCTAATTTATGAGCAAAATCAACCAATTCTGTGAGCATTTTGATGACCAGTGCTTTGAACTGTGCATCTGATAGGTTGGCTATCTCTTCGTTGCTTAGAGGAATTGACTCCGGGGTTTTCATTTTTTCTCCAGTTTGAGCCATTTTTGGTGGGGTTTTTTTGTTTTGTTTTGTTTTGGTTTTAGTCTGGTCGCAGCTATTACATATGAGGGGTGGAGCCTGAATTGTTCCTCAGGGCGGGGGCAGCCCAGTCGCTGGGTTGTGATGCAGTTGGTGGGGGCGGGGTCCGAGAGGGAAGAATGGCGCCTGCTCCGCTCTCTCCTGGACTCCGGTCCCTTCCGCTGCTTCCCCTTCGCCTGGATTATCTGCACACGCAGGCGTGCTGTTACGTAGTGAGGGGTGGAGCCTCAGGCGCTCCCCAGTGTGGGGCAGCCCAGTCGCTCGGTTGTGACGCTGTATGTGGGGGCGGGGTCTGAGAGGGAACAATGGCGCCTGCTCCGCTCTCTCCTGGATTCAGTCCCTTCTGCCACTTCCCCTCTGCCTGGACCATCTGCGTGCGAGAATGTGGGACCCCCTGATCAGCCAGCCGCCTTGTGCGTCCTCACTGGGTCTGTGCAGTTGCCCCCCTGTGCCTGGGGACCGCCAGCCACCGCCTGTGCACCTGGGAACTGCGAGCCGCTGCTACTTGCGTTCCTGGGTCCGCACCTCCACTTTTTCCTACCTCGACTCCGCCCCTCTTACCGGTCTGGATGAATGGTTGTTGGACTTCCGTACAGTTCAATTTTCTATAAGTTCTGGTTGTTTTTTTGTTTCTAAATATTTGTTGTCCTTAATTTTGGTTGTGAGAGGAGGCACAGTGTATCCGCCTATGCCTCCATCTTGGCCGGAAGTAAAAATATATTTTATTGATTATGCTATTACAGTTGTCCTATTTCTCCTCCAGCATTCCCCTTCACCCTGCACACTCTCTCCCACACACATTCCCCCCTTTAGTTTATGTCCATGTGTCATAAGTTCTTTAGCTTCTACATTTCCTACACTATTCTTGCCCACTCCCTGTCTATTTTCTACCCACTGTCGATGCTACTTATTCTCTGTACCTTTCCCCCTCTCTCCTCCTCCCACTCCCCTGTTGCTAACCCTCCCTATGATCTCCATTTCTGTGTTTCTGTTCCTGTTCTAGTTGTTTGCTTAGTTTGCTTTTGTTTTAGGTGTGGTTGTTAATATCTGTGAGTTTGCTGTCTTTTTACTGTCAAGTTTTTGATCTTCTTTTTCTTAGATAAGTCCCTTTAACATTTCATATAATAAGGGCTTGGTGATGATGAACTCCTTGAACTTGACCTTATCTGAGAAGCACTTCGTCTTTCCTTCCATCCTAAATGAAAGCTTCACTGGATAGAGCAATCTTGGATGTAGGTCCTTGACTTTCATGACTTGGAATACCTCTTTCCAGCCCCTTCTTGCCTGGAAGGTCTCTTTTGAGAAATCAGCTGACAGTCTGATGGGAACTCCTTTGTAGGTGACTGTCTTCTTATCTCTTGCTGCCTCTAAGATTCTATCCTTCATTTTAATCTTGGGTAATGTAATTATGATGTGCCTTGGTGTGTTCCTCCTTGGGTCCAACTTCTTTGGGACTCTCTGAACTTCCTGGACTTCCTGGAAGTCTATTTCCTTTGCCAGATTGGGGAAGTTCTCCTTTATTATTTGTTCAAATAAGTTTTCCACTTGTTGCTCTTCTTCTTCCCCTTCTGGTACCCCTATAATTTGGATGTTGGGACATTTAAAGATGTCCTGGAGGTTCCTAAGCCCCTCCTCATTTTTTTAAATTCTTGTTTCTTCCCTTTTTTCTGTTTGGTTCTTTCTTCTTTCTGGTCCATTCCATTGATTTGAGTCCCAGTTTTCCTCCCATCACTATTGGTTCCCTGTGCATTTTCCTTCATTTCACTTATTGTAGCCTTCATTTGTTCATCTAATTTGTGAGCAAAATCAACCAATTCTGTGAGCATCCTGATCACCAGTGCTTTGAACTGTGCATCTGATAGGTTGGCTATCTCTTTATTGCTTAGATGAATTGGCTCTGGGGATTTGATTTGTTCTCCTGTTTGAGCTATTTTTGGTGGGTTTTTTTTGGGGGGGGGGTCTGGTCATGGCTGTTACATAGTGAGGGGTGGGGCCTTAGGTGTTCCCCAGTGCGGGGCAGCCCAGTCGCTGGGTTGTGACGCTGTATGTGGGGGCGGGGTCCGAGAGGGAACAATGGTGCTTGTTCCGCTCTCTCTCGGTTTCCAGTCCCTTCTGCCACTTCCCCTTCGCCTGGATTATCTGCGCGTGAATGTGGGACCACCTGGTCAGCCAGCCACCTTGTGTGGCCTCACTGTGTCTGCACTGTTGCCACCCCATGCCTGAGGTACTATAGCCGCTGCCTGTTCGCCTGGGGTCTGCAAGCCGCTGCTGCCTGTGCGCCAGGTCCGCCAACCTCCACTTTTTCCTGCCGGGACTCTGCCCTTCTTACCAGTCTGGATGAATGGTTGTTGGACTTCCATACAGTTCAATTTTCTATCAGTTTGAATTGTTTTCTTGTTTCTAAATCTTTGTTGTCCTTAATTTTGGTTGCGCGAGGAGGCACAGTGTGTCCACCTACGCCTCCATCTTGACCCGGGATATTAATTCTTGTAATAGGCTGGGGGGAAATCTCAAATATCAAATTGAAGCAGTCTTTAGACAATTTTATTTTTATTTCAGTCATCTCCCAAATCATATTTTTCATAGGCTTTCTTTTCTGTGCCACTGCTTTTGGCCCTGAGTCCTATCCATATTATTTTAAGTATTAGTGGGATGAAATTTCCATGCAGTGAAACACACACATCTGAAGTATATAATATAATTGTACATGTGCCTAATACATGAAGCAAAACCCACCAGAATTAAAGGGAAAACTGGACAATTTCAATCAACTATAACACTCTTCTCATATTTGATAGCATAACTAGACAAAGATGATTAAAAGAAAGATCTGAACAACAATGTCAATCTTCTTGATCTAATTGGTATTTATTAATCATTATAGACAATAACAGCATCATTTCAAGTGCATATGGAATGTTCACCAATATAGGCCATATACTGAGCCATAAACTTCAAAAAATTGAAATGTTAGAGCATGTCATTTGAATACAATACAATTAAATTCAGAATCAACAAAACAAGATCTATGGAAAAGAGCCAAGTATCGGAAGTTAAGCAACACATTTCTAAATAATGCATATATTAAAGAGGAAATCATAAAGGAAATAAAATATTTTTAACAAATAACATATTAAACTCTTTGAACGTAGCTAAAGCGGTGCTTAGGAGGAAATTTATAGCTTTAAGTACTTATATTTGGAGAGAAGAAAGGTTATTTTAAAGTATTTTCACCTAAATAAACTAAAAAAATCAATTCAGATGGAAATGGACAAATAATAAAGAAAAGAAAAATCAATGAAACCAAAGCTAATCTTTGAAAGGTTTGGTAAAATTGGCAACTCTCTAGCTGGTTGATGAAGAAAAATGAGAGAAAACACAAATTATCAATATCAGGAGGAAATAGGAGATATCATACAAGTCTTACAGATTTTAAAGAATAATGAAGGTATATTATGACCAAATTTATGCCAATAAATTCAACAGATAAGATGGACAAATTCCTTGAAAAATACAATATACCAAAATAGACATGAGCATAAATAATCTGGATAATCCTATGTCTATTACAAAAATTAAGTCTATAACATACTTTCCCACAAAATAAAAAGTTAATAAATTGTATTCCATCAGAATTTTAAAATTTTACTCATCAAAAACTCAGTTAAAAATGAAAAGACAAGTCTGACATAAAATGTTAAAAAATATAAAAATATAACAAAAGACTTTTATCCAGAATAGTAAAGAATTTCTATAAATCATTTCCATATACCTTCCAGATTATCTTAAATAAATCCTTCATTGTTCTGAACTTCAGTTTCCTAATAAGACTAATAATTCAATCTCTTTCATAAGGCTCTTGTGAGAATTAAGTGAGTTTTGAGTTATTTATACAAAGCTTTTAGCACAGGGTCTGGAATATAATAGCAGCCCCATGAATATTAGCTAATATTGTTATAGCCATCATAATCGTTACTTACAAGGGATTTGGAAAACCCGGGAGGGATGGCCACTGAGTTCTGGGACCATGATTCCAGCTACCAGCATGCCACAATGAGGCTCCCTGTGCGTGGGGTGCAAGTGGTGCATGCCTGAGACTCCTAGAACACAGCACGGGTTGCTTGCAAGTGTCCTTAAAGAAGCCTTTCTAGATAGTCAGAATTTGTCAAATTTTCTCAACTAGGAAAACCTGATGTGAAGGTTGCTAGGAGCTCCACCCTGGAAATCTCTAGCTCTCTCTAATCTCTGAAATCTGTATTGTCTTCTCTGATCCTACTAAAACTGCCATCTCTTGTTTGGACCATAAACTTGGTCTGTTAACTGGTTCTTTCTAATCTCTGTGTGCTTCATAAAGACCTTTTAAAATGTAGAATGAATCAATCAATTTTTAATGCTCTACTTGCTTTGTGGAAGAAATTTGGTCATAGGCACTGAGACAAAGAAAATATTCTCTTCCTAAGAATCAATCTGCTGTGGATTGCTTGTTTGTTTCCTGCCCCCCTCCCCATTCATATATTGAAACCTAAATCCCCAATGTGATGGTATTTGGAGTTGAGACTCAAGAGGTGATTAGATCTACAGCTTAAACTGTCTGCCTTCTGGCCAAAGTAAATCTACTTGAAGGAATCCAGACTTATCCAGAGCCTCAGATCATCTCTCCAAATTTTATATACACAGTGTCTGGAATTCAAAAATAATTACTAGGTAAACAAAAAAATAAAAATTTACTCAAAATTAAGAGGCCATAGAAATGGACCTATAGAAAATCTAGATATTGGAGCTATCAGATATGGACTTTAAAATAACTGATAGATAATAAGATGGAGACTTGAAACTAAAAAAGAACAAAATTCACATTTTAGAACCAAAAATGTAATAATTAAAATTAAGAATTTATTTCTGGGTTTCACAGCAGATTAAACACAACTGAATGAAAACTTAGTAAACTGCAAATCAGGTCAAAAGGAAGTATACAAACTGAAGCACACTGAAATTAAATTGTAGAAAATGTAAGTGTGTAAGAGACATACAGGTCACATGAAGAGCTATAGAACAGTACTTATAAATGATCTCAATATGTCAAATGATACATAGGAATAAACCATGTACAAAGATATTAAGAATAATTAACTTGGAGGGGTGATATTTGAGGTATACTTTAGTCACTTCATATTTTTATTTCCCCCTTCAAATCCATTCCTGCATGCCATAGCACTTCTCAAAAGACATTTTAGCAAATATTAGTTTCTTTCATTAATTAATGTTCAAGGAAGAAAGGATTCTGTGTTCCAAAAAGTTTGGGTAAATATTGTGTCAAACAGAATTAGCATGGGTATTTTCCTTATTTCTAATTGTTTATTTATCCATTTGCTTATTACTCTTGGACTTCTCAGAGTCTTTAATATACTATTGTCCACTGTGAAGCATGAAGAGACTGGTGTTTCTGGGCAAGGAATGTTTTTGTCACAGAATGTTTCATAAAGCTGGAATTTGTAACAGTTGTTGGAAAATAATTGTTTAGAGGGGGAACCCTATGCTCTTTAACACAGTGTGCCGGACCCTACCTGTCACATCCAAGCTCCCCTGCCTGGGTCTGTGTCCCAGCCATCCTGCTCATTCTACAGAATACCCAGGGCTCTTGGCTTTCAACATCCATCTCCTCTGTCTGAAATCCTCCCCCACCCCACCTCCGCTCTCTGCCCTTTTCTCCAGTTCTCAAATTTGTACTCATTAATCCAACACCCAGCGGAAACAGGGACTCATGTGTGAGGCCAGGCCAAGCACCCCAGCACTCCTTCAGTGTGCTTCCAGCAGCAGGCTTAGTATCTTAGGCATCTTTGTCTTAGCACTTGTCTCGCACCCACTACACTGGGACTTGGGTGATCCATGCCTGCATCCACGGGACCCAGCATTAGGCCTGCCATACAGTAAGCATCAATGAACATTTGCCATTGGTGATTGCTCATACCATGTACACCATTATAAGATGGTAATGAACCTTTCTCAAGATTCAGACACAGGGCGTGCCCCAAAACCCATTCCCTGGGTCTCAATTAAGATTTTAATGGCTCTTCTTTTGTTGACTACTAAGTTGACAAAAATGTCCCTTCCTTTGGTAACTACAAAGATTCTAGAACAAAAGGGAACTGGAAGACTGATGTGCCCAGAAGACATTTCATGGCATTCATCTGTCAGCCAAATCATGGCTGTCCCCCAAGGACCAGTGTAGTGTCGAGATTGGGGCTGGTGGGGTGTGTGTACTGGTGCACCTGAGTTATGAGAATGAGTGTTGGTGCACTGACTGTGCATCATGAGTCTTGCTTCTCTGTCCCCCAGCTACCCTCCCAGGGCCTCATTCTGGGGCTCTGCCCCAGCCTGTCACCTTGAGGAACGCCCCCTTCACATCTTTATTTCGGAGGCTATAGATGATGGGGTTGAGGAAAGCAGAGATGACATTGTAGAACAGGGCCAACTTTTTGTCTTCCTCTGGGGAGGCCTCAGAGCCAGGCTTCATGTACATGACCAAGACCGGCACAAAGAACATGGTGACCACAGTGATATGGGAGGCACAGGTGGAGAAGGCCTTCAGCCGTCCCTGGGCTGAACGGATCCTCAAGATGGCAATGAAGATGTTGACATAAATGACAAGGATAAGGAAAAGTGGAACCAGGGCACAAATGAAGCCGAGAATGAAGTCTACTCGGTCATTGACTGAGGTGTCTGCACAAGCCAGTTTTAAGATTGCTGGGACTTCGCAGAAGAAGTGGTTGATCTTGTTGGGGCCACAGTAGGGCAGACGCATGGCAAACACAGTGTAGACAAGAGCGCAGATGACACCCCAGAGTCCACAGAAAATGGCCATCACCTCACACAAGAGTGGGCTCATGATGACCTTGTACCTAAGTGGGTGGCAAATGGCCACGTACCTGTCTATAGACATGATGGCAAAAAGCCAGGACTCAGTGATGCCTAGCACCAAGAAAATGTACATCTGGGCCACACAGCTGGCAAAAGAGATGGTCTTCTTCTGGCTGGCCATATGTGCCAACATCTGGGGCACAGTTGTAGTGGTGTAGCCCAGATCCAACAGGGAAAGCATGCCAATAAAGAAGTACATGGGCGTGTGCAGGTGCGAATCCAGGCAGATGAGGATAGTGATCATGCTGTTGCCCAGAAGAATCAACAGGTAGGTCATCAGGAAGGTGGAGAAGAGCAGAGGCATGGTCCTGGGACTGAAGGAGAAGCCCAGAAGGATGAATTCAGTCACGTAGGACTGGTTAGGCTCTTGCATTGTGTTCCACTTCTAAATGAAAAAGAAAGACACCAAGTCTGACAGAGGACTAGCTAAAGTATGCAACAGAGTGAGGGTTACTGATGGGGTTGTGCTGGGGGTCAGTGTCCAGTTATGATGAAACACCATGCTCCCCCTCTAACATGAGAGCCCATTTCACTTGCTCTTGTGTCCTGCCTCCATTCCTAGGAATTTTATGAGGAGGAAGGGGCTTTTGCATGTGGTCCAGGCTCTGCTTCTGACCCACCAGTAATCACCTATCTCAGCCTCAGTTTCCTCAGCTGTGAAATAAAAACACTGGACTAGCTGATCTCCACTTTCCCTTAGCATCCTCTTCTCCTGAGTCACACCACCAAGTGTTTAGAAATAAATATTGGTGTACGTACTCTATGAAATTTGGCAAATTTCAGTGAGAGAATCTCCTTCTTCATGTTGAAGATACTAATTTATGTTTCCACTCTAATTTTACTCTCAGTGTGCCCCAGCTCAGGACAGCTCTCTGACCCCTCCACCCACACCATCACAGGTCATGGTGTGTTAGAAGGAACACTGAGTTCTGAATCTTGGCTCTATAATTGACTGAGTGAATGACCTTGAGCCAGCCCTTTACCTGGACATCTAACCCTTGGAGGATACTTTCTCAAGCACAAAATGAGAATAATTGTCACTTTGTTACAACTTTGCTGCAAAGATTGGGTGATGTTTTGGCATGAAAAGCATCACACAGATGGTCTAACATGTGGTAGATGCCTAGTAAATGTTCATTGCATTTCTGGGTGGTTCTCCATACACAGGACTGAGATTCAGGTCTAAAGTATGCCAGTTAAGATCCTGGGAAATACCGCATCCTACAGAATGCTCGCAGTCTTCACTCCCCCAGATGCCCACATTCTGTTGCTCCTCCCAGCATTTCATTTACTCTTTTAACCTCTTACTGACCCTTAGCTCTTTCTCAGCTGAAGCTCCCTGAGCCTTCTTTCTTCCTGAAAAATAGGGAGAGGACAGCCTTAGTGGACAGATGTTGCGTGCATCATCCGTACTTAGGGAATGGGAGAGATCTTGATGCTGTCAGTATTATTTCTCCTCCTGGCACCAATTTTTCTGACCCAGCCTACTGGTTCTGCAGTCTGCTTGTTCTCCTTTGGAACAGCATGAATGAGTCTTCACTAGAACCCATGCCTATATTTACCATCTATTTTTTTAATCCTCACACGAGGATATGTTTATTGATTTGAGAGAGAGAGAGAGAGACAGAGAGAGACATTGATGTGAAAAACATCAATCAGCTGCCTCCGATACGTGGGCTGAATTGGATATCAAACCTGCAACCTAGGTATGTGCCCTGACTGGGAACCAAACCCACAACCTTTTGGTGCATGGGACAATGCTCCAACCAAGTGAGCCATTTGGCCAGGGCAAACATGTGTTTACATTTAATACATCAGATGATTTCTTGACTTTGGTCAAAGGACTAAACACACTTTGAACCTCCTATATGCCAGGTATTTTTCTAGGATCTTCTCAGAGATGACCCTACAACATTCAGCTGGCTGGCAGATAACTGTTTTTATTAAATTCCTACTTTTCACCAGAGGGCCTTTGTAGGTCCCATTGTGTCCCTAGGCTGCCCTTCATTTCTGCATAAAGTACAGCGGTGTTTGGGCCAGCTGGTCTTGAAGGGAGAGGAAGCACATGGCAGCAGGGAAGGGCTTGGGGTTTAGAGACAGTGGGCTCTGCTGGTCCTGTGGTTTCACCTGCTATGTTACCTTGGGCTACTAGCGCACTTTTTAGACCTCAGTTTCCTTGCCCATAGAACACAAATACAACCACCTACCTTGCAAGCCACATTCTTCTTGAGAAGAAAAATTTCAAAGATGTGAGAATCTTCTACCTGGGAACCAAGAGTCAGAAAACATGCTGCCACTTCTAACTTTTCAATTTTTTTATGTACAGCCAATGAATGGGCTTGCTCTTTGAGACTGATGTTGATGGATATTGAACCTGACTGAATCACATGCGAAGGCTGAGGGCAAGTGGAACAAACTCTGTATAAACCAGCAACATGTGCCCAAGGATGCTGTTCTGCAACCAGGACCTCTGGTGAGAAACTTGGGCTCCCTGAAGCCCTGGGTCCCCATCACCCTTCCCCCGCCACTCCTGTGAGTAAACACTCCTCATTAGGAAAAAATTGCCCGACTCTCAGGACTGGGAACCAGAGAGACCCCACGTGAGGGAAAACAAAGGATGACCTCATTACTCACCATGATGAGCCTGGCCTCTGTGCCTCCATTTGGGCTAAAAATATAAAAACCAACTTTTGGCCTGTACCCTACAGAATACCTTGACATTCATTCTCTCTTTGAGTCTCATGGGGGCTCTGTGAGAAGTATAGGGTGGGGATCATTGTCTCCATCTCACAGATGGGGAAACTCAGGCTCAGGGAACATGTGGGAGAAATTGAATCTCACTCATTCTACGGCTGCAGTAGGTTTCCCATGAGCAGCAAAACCATAGCTAACCAGAACTCCACCAGTCTGCATCTGCAATTTACTGAAATGTTTTCTGGCCTTGATTCTCAAAAGGGAAAGGGAAATCATGAGGGCAAAGAATCTTGGGTTGGCAGAAATTGATGGCATCTCTAAGATCAAGGCAGTCATGCCAGTCAGGAAGTTGGGAAAATCTCCTCATCTCCTTTTTCATTCCCCTACATCCTATCTGTCCCCAGGTTCCATTGCCACCCCCCACCCCAAAGTGCCTCTCACACCCCGGTTCCATCTCCTGCCAATTCCACTGCCACTGTCTAGTTCAGACACTGGTATCTCTCCCTCACTTGGATTTCATCTCAGTCCTCCAGCTGGATCTTTGCTCAGCCCATTTTATTCACTGGTTTGCAAAGCACCCTTTGTAAAACAAAAATTTGATGGGGCCACTTCTTCAATCCTGCAAGGTCTCTCTCTTACCTAAAGGGAAAAGTCTACGAGAGTTAGACCAATACCCTGGCTTTGTTCCTTAAAGCCAGACCCAGTTTTGGCATCAGACTGCAGGGCAGGTCAGACACTTCAGAGGAATCTTTGGCTGCTGCAAGGGCTGACACAGAAAGCATTACAGTGACCCAAGGTGCTGCCACACGCAGAGAGGAGACATAGGAAGAAGATGGATCCCAGGTCACCATGGGAGTTCATCACAGGGTTGAGACTGGAACCCAGACTCTAGGCCACCAGCTGGTCAGCTCCTTGGACTCTGTCTTAGCTCAAGGCAGCAGGCCCACGTTAACTTGGAAATTGCACGGGTCCAACACATCCCCGCTGAGCAGTTCGGCTTCAGCATATGTAATTTATTGTTCCCCGTTACTTAATACAGAGCCTGGCACATAGTAAGACTGAATAAATGCTTACTGAATGAGCCACAGGCCAGGAGAAAGGAGAAAGGAGGAAGAAAAGAGTATAGACATTATTGTCTGTCTCCCTACACTTTTCCTTCCTGTTCCTCAGATATCTGTTGAAAATTACGTGTGTCTGGAGGTCATGAGTCCCCAGGAGAGATCAGGGCACAAGCTGCCTGAGGGAGGAGGATTCGGAGAGTTGGCACCAAGCACCGTGGATCGCTCTAGCATTTCTTTCCACTCCTATCCAAGCTGACAAGCAATAATATAAAATATTATTTTCAATAATGCAGTAATTTAACAATTTGATGATAATGTTATGTAATTCTATCTAATAATGTAATTACTTTAATAATTTAATATATTATATTATATTTCTGTAACAGCTTACTCTGTGCCAAGCACAATGACCTGTGCTTTACATGCTTTATTTTATTTTATCCCCATAACTGGGGTGATAGTTGAAAGATTGAACAATAATTGTGGGCACTTTCCAACCAGAGCAGACACCTGTCAGAGGAGACGGAAGAAACTGTTCACCTCTGCCCTCTGCACTATGGCCTCCTTCTTCCCAGCAAGCTGCATGAGGGAAGGTCAGAGGCAGGTGGGGGCTACCAGAGCTAGCTCTTCCCCATGTCCTCCTCCTGCCTTGTCCTGCAGCCCCCGGAACACTCAGTGCTGCCCATGAAGAGGAGAGAGCTCTGGCTCTGGGCATGAGGGTACCCAGTTGTACCCTCCTCTGAGGGTCAGGGGTCTTCCGGGCAGAGGCGGGGGCAATGGGGTGAGCCACAAAAGCCCCAGGGGGATCTGGGGTTCCTGAGAGACAAAGACAGAGCAGGTGTAAGTGGGGTCTGAGGTAGCAGGTCCCCATCTATGGGCAGCAAAGATGCTCTAGAGTATAGACCAGAGACACAGACTGGGCAGAATAGAGACCAGGAGTCACAGCAGGAAGAATCAACATATGCAGATGGGCAGACAAGGAGACACAGAGGACCAGAGAGGCAGGAAGAGTGCCACTAGCCTGGAAAGGGATGGAAACTGAAGACAGAATCCACCGGTCAGAGGAGCCTGGAGCCTGGCCTCAGGGAGCAGGTGTTGGCTCTCAGGGGTCTCTGGTGGGTGGGCTGGGGCAGCTGCCACCGTCACTCACCCACTCCTGCCACAGCACACTTTACACGGATGCCTGAAAGTGCAAGCTCCCTAAGCCTGGCCGACAGAGGCTGCTTCAGAGTAGGAGCCTGCCTCAGTCCTGCACCCCCAACCTGGTCTTCCCCTCCCAGCCTTGCTTGTACTGAGCTAGAAGCAAGTACTGGTCCCTTCTGATGCCAATGGTGTGCTCGCTAAAGCAACCTTCTGCCCCATACCTGCCTCTCCACCCTTCCACCTCTAACCACACTCTCTTCTCTCCCCCAGAATCCCCAGGCATGTTAGAAGATCATAGCCCTCACCTGCCCTGCTTTTCCTCATGAGGGTATATGGGGTTCTCCGAGTCACCGTCTCTCCTCCTGATAAGGCCTCGTGCCTTGCTCCCGTCCTTCTTCCCCAGGCTGGACGCCCCTCATCCAGCATCTTTAATGCCAGGCTGCAGCCCCAGCAGGCACCTCCCACTGACAGCACAGGGACAGCCCCACCCTCTGCTCCCAAGAGCAATCTCTGGGGGAGCAACTGGGCACAGGGGACCCAGCAATGTGTCTTCAGACAGACACATGGTCCCTGCAACCTGGCGAAGTCATGCAGCTTCCCAGAGCCTCAACTTCCCCACTGTAAAATGGGGCTGTGCACCCCATGTCATAACAATACTTACCATTGGGCTTGTTTGGTTTACTCTGAGTAGTCATTATGGACCACATATTTATACTACATCCTTATAGCATTATTATCCCTCTTTTATAGATATGGAAATGGAAGCTTGGAGCCTTAAGCAGGCTGTGCAGAGCTAGGATCCTGAACACAGCTTTGCCTAGCCACACAGGCTGTGCTTCTGACCCGTGCTGAACCCAGTGTCGTGATCTGGCACAGGCCAGAGCAGAAGCAGGCAGCCCCTCAGGTGGGGAGAGTAGAGCCACTATGGAGGGGGAGGTGGTGGCCTATACATTCAGACCCGAGAGCCAAACTTTGGAGGGCAGTGGGCTCCTCTGGGGCTTTGGCTAGATACACGTTCTTCCGGGGATAAGGAAGGAAAAGGGGAAGGGGACCAACATTTATTGTGCACCTTCTGTGTGCCCAGCACAGGCATCCAGTCATTTAATTCTCCAACTACTCTGTGAAAGAAACACGTTATTTCCACTTTATCGGTGAGGACACCGATGTTCAGAGGTAAAAAGACTTGTCCAAGGTCACACAGCTGCTTGAGGCAGCTGAGAGCCCCGTCTAGGTCTGCCTGGCTGTATAGTGCCTCCTACACACTCTGTTTGCGGTGGGGGTGGTGACAAGCTAGCACCACCCAAGTCTCTAGCCTGGGGATGGGCCCCCCTCAACTTTTCTGACCCCCTGAAGCTGGACGGCAGCCTTTCTGGGAGTCCAGCTGCTCATGAGGCCTCTACCGCAGCTTCAGGGTCAGAGGGTCTGAGAGGAGCCGCGTGCCCTGACTCTCAGTCTGGAGGCCAGTCCACTGGGGGTTCTCTGATCCGCAGGGCGCTTCCTGATGGAGCCTGCTGCGTTTTCTAAGTGAAGTCTACATGTCTATCAGAGAAAATCTGTAAAGACAGGAAAAAAGACAGAGGAACGTAGTCACCCTGTAGTTCCTTCCACATGACAAAGAAAACGTCGTTCCACTTCTCTCTAATTCTTTCTATACCTAAAAGAAAGGGACGCCTTCCCTCACCCCACCGATGTACTTCACATACAATTTGAATGTGACCCATAGTAGTTGGGTGACTATTCATTTCCCCCTCTTTGCTGAGAAGACCATGTTCCCACTGACAATTTCCCACTAGTCCGTTTGGGGGCCGTGGACACGGACTTGTCCGAGTCCTGACGACACTCCCATGCCTCTCTCGCCCAGACTCCCTTACAGCTGAGCCAGCTGTGGAATCTGGTCCTGTTCCCTGAGACAACATGAAACCTGCTGAAGGGTTCTCGTGAAAATATTTTCTTAACAAAGGGAGAGAGTGACTGGGATACAACCTCTTCTCCCAAGTCCCCTTTCTCTTAGCACCAATACAGATGTCCTGTGTTGAACAGAGCCAGCCATCCTAAGACTGCGTGGAGAACAGCGCAGACAGGCACAGGGCTTCTCTCACCCACAGAATCCAGCTGTGAGGTGACCCAAGTGGCTGCTTGTCTCAATACTGCTTGTTATGCAAAAAACATTAATGTCTGCATATCTAAACCACTGTTAGTTGGGTGTTAGGCAAGTCTGGGCAGGTCCACACTGAGTGCTGATTGGTGGTGCCTGTGTGAGGGGACCACCAGAGGATCGGGCGGAGGGTCGGGGGGAAGGGCTATTAGAAGGATAATAGAGGAATTTTATAAATAACTGTATTCCAAATGATCAGATAACTTAGATAAAACATTCAAATTCATTAAAGATGTCACTTTAAATAAGAAAGAGGTTATTGGACTAGCCATAGATTTGTTTTTCAAACTGAATGTGGAATTAGAACCTTTTCACAAAGAAAACTCCAGGGGGTGGGCTGGGTGGAGTGGAGCAAAGGGGGGAAAATGGGAACAACTGTAATAGAATAACAATACAATATTTTTTAAAAGAAAACTCCAGATCCTGATGCATTCACTTGTGAACTCTAGCCATCCTATGAGGAAGAACTGCTTGCAAGTCTGTCCGAACTCTCCTAAAAGATCTAGGCGGAGGGAGTAGCTCCCAGGGCCTTCTGGGAGGCCTGCACCCCTCCGACATGAAAACCAAAGATATTATGAGCAAAGGAGACTGCAGACCCATGTCCCTCATGAACACAAATGCAAAGATTCTCAAGGAAATGCTAAAATTGAACCCCACTGTATACATGAAAGGTTAGTACAGCACCTGCGACTGTGAGGTGCGCGTAAACGGAGCTGGCAGGCAGAGAAGCCGCTGGGATGAACACAGGCTCCAGAGGGACACGGCCTGGGCTCCAGCACCTCCCCCCGGACCACTTCCCGGCTGTGTGACCTCAGAGGGTGGTGATGATGAAGATCAAGGCCGTGACTCCTCCCATTTCTTGAGCACATGCTATGTTCATGGGTCATGTGTTTAAATACTTCACCTCACTGAATCCTCAGAACGACCATGAGGAGTTCGTATTATTGGCCAAATTTTACAGTTTAAGAAACTGAGGCTTAGGCAGGTTAAGTAGCCTGCTTGAATTTCTAGTAGAGACCGAACTGGGATTTCATCCGGATCACTGCTGAATGAGATGACGGCTCAGCAGTTGGCACAGCAGTCTCAGACCAACTCCTTACCCTCTTCCTTTACTTACAGAGGTGCAGTCCCCTCTTGAACATGAATCTTCTGCTTCAGATCCCCAGCCTGCCGGATTCAGAGGGCCACCCTGTTTTAGGATGTTCCCTCCCACACGCCTGAGACGTGTGTGGCTGGGACGGAGCGCTCCACTGTGGATCCAGGCACCGGGGCTCCAGTCCCTGCTACACAGTGTTCTCGCCCCCTCCCCGTCCCAGAGCAGAACTAGACTGACCCTGAACTCTGCTCGCTTATTCCTGTCAGGACCGGGCCTACTGCTGACTGAGCCCCTTCCACCATGGATAGTAGCATGTGTGCTAAGCATCTTACACACACCTTCTTCACCTTCAAAGCATCGTTTTCTGTTTTAAGTGTGAAAATTAGGCTCAGAGAGGGCAAGTCATTTGCTCAAAGTCATACAGTTGAACGCTTAGAATGAGCGTTCAACCACCAGTCTGTCTGTCCTCTTTTTTTTTTTAGCTTGTATTGCACAACAAACACTGGCTCTGTGTCCTGAGGGTTTCAGAACCTAAGCCTGGGAAGGGAAAGGTGCAGAGAACCAACAAAGGGTCAAGAGAGACAATACATCGAAATCCATGACTAGGCTGTGCAACTTCTACTTCCTGTGCCCTGGGTAGGGCTGCCCCGGTCAGGTGCTTACCCAGCTCACAGCCCCCATACCCTGTCCAAACTGACCATATGCTGTCCAAACTCAGACACATTTTGAGAGTGAAGGGGAGTATTTAAAAGAAGGACAGGAGTTAATTCATCTACAACAGGAACAAAGCAGAAGTGTTTCACGACAAGGAGGATATGAGAATACCCTACCCAATTCCATCCTTGGCTGTCCTACTATCTCCCCACAGGTGGGCCAATCACCGTGGCTGATACTTGTCTCACCCGAAAGTCTGAGTTGCCTGAGTGAATGTGCTACATCTCCAGGGACCTGAGCAGTCCCAGTCCCATGCTCTGGAAGAGCATCCAGTCCCGCTCAGCTGCTGGCTCGTTCAACCTCATGCTCCAGCCACACTAACAGGACTTCTTTGGACTTTGCCTTGAGTACCTGTCCTTTAAGATGACTTCCTGTTTCCAGGACCCCTCCCAGTCACCAGGACTCATCCAGTTCTGACCCTCAGCTCCCATCTAGTGGTCCAAGCCCTATTCCTGCACACAGACACCCTTTCACCCATAAGCATCACTTGACCTGGATTTCTCATCACTGGCCTCTACCAAGCTCAAAGCATTCCCCATTGGCCTTAAGTGTCCCAGGAAACTTCACCTTGCCTTGAACTTGACCTTTGTCACCACACGTTCAGAAATTAAATTCTCCTTACTGGACTGTCCTGTCTTTCTTAGTTGTCCGATGCCTCCCACCCACAAGGCAGGCTCTACCCAGTGAGCTGTACCCAGTGAGCTCTGCCCAGGAGCAGTTAATGAGGCCGAGCCAGTCTCCTGCCTTCTCTCTTCGAATTCCAGGAGGACTCAAGGGAGTACTTAGTTGGGGAGCATGTCCTCCAAATGGGTCGGAGGACGACTATACATCTGCCCACCTGTACATTTTACCACCTGGCTCCTACACCCAGCCTTATGGAAACTCCCCATCCTGACTGTCCCCACCCTGCAAATCGGTACTGCACCTTGGCCACAGAGATGCTCCAGTGGAGTGATCTGTAACCTGACAGATCTAGGTTCAAGTTCAGATGAACCAATGTGTCTGTTATGTGGTGGGAACAGGCCACTTAATTCTCTGAAACACTCTGTGCCTCCTGATCCATCAGATTCCTTACTGACCTCGTTGTGAGGTTCATTACATTGTGAGTAGTGCCTGCCACAGCATCTGGTAAGAGTAACTGCTCCATAGTAGGTAGTTGCTGCTGTAGTAATAGGGTTGGTAGCATTTATACCACAACGAGGTGTGTGGTCTCGGATAATAGGTTTCCATAAATGGTAGTTCTGAGGACACTGGTAAGTACTGGCATCATTTACATCATCTATAGTCAGGCCTTAGTTTTACCTACTCCGTGTACAGACTTGGAGAAAATGCTTCAGGACATAAACAACACACACAAGTGCTTTGAAAGGAAACAAAGCACATCTTAGTATTATCACTACGTCACACAGAGGTGGCAGCTCAGACATAGGACTCCTCCTTCCTCTGTGTCGCAGTGGGAAGAACCTTCAGTCCCCAGATGGAAACTTCACAAGGATGCCTAGCTCATTTGCTCCAGGGGCCACGCCCGAAATATCTTGAGAGCATTAATTTCCTAGCTGTGTCTTTCATCTTCCCAGAGACCCTGTGCTGCATTGAGCAGCCTGGACAGGGAATCCTCAGGGCTTTTCAGGGCTTAGAAATCCACTCTCCAACCCCATTCTGATAGAACAGGATCCCTGCAGGGCCTGCCAGCTGGAAACCCCTGCTTCCAGGGCCACTCTTAGAGGAGGGGCACATCTCCCCAGTAGGGCCACCGTGCACAGGAGCAGGGGGCGCTGCTTTCCGCTGCACTGCCCAAGGCCAACAGAAACCAGGCTGGTGCTGCCGCAGGAGTAAAGGAGGTGAGTCAAGCAGGAGAACAGGGTGCTGGTCATTTGTAGGTGGGACTGAGGGAAGGGCTGGGGGAGTTTCCTTCCCTGGCATCCCCAAGAATGGACAAAGGACCCCCCACCCCGCAGTCTCTCCCACTCACTGGGAGAGGGGAGAAGGGTGCCTCTGCCCTCACTGAACAGGAGCGGGATCTCCAGCACCCTTTCCAGACGTGCACACGCCCTTCTCAGGAGCACCCTCCCACCCCTGGTGGGCCCCTGATGAGGCATCTGCTCCCTTCTTCTCTACCAGCGTTGGAGAGGCTGGGAAGGGACAGGGAGGCAAGGGCAGATGGAGGAGGGAAGGAGGATGTATCAATATGGCATTTCCCTAGTGCGAGGTTTTGACTGAATTGTTTTTTCACGGGTGCGTAAAGCAGAGAAAACCAATACTGGACAAGGGCTCCATAAGCAGTCTGCCAATCCCTACTAGATCCTATGGAGAGGTCTAAACCAGACTGCCTCTGCCGACCACGTGGCTGGGAAGGTAACACAGGAAACCTACCAGACTGGGCTGGTGGGTAAGGAGGAATCCCCGAGCTGCACGCCTTGAAGAGTAGCGGGATGTGCAGAAGCAGAGGGATTATGGCAGGCATTTGAGCAGATAAATCCTTGAGGGAAGGGTGGTGGAGATCAGCATGGCCTAAGTGGCGGATAGTGAGAGACAGTCAGACAGCTTGGGAGGTCCTCAGCTCAGAGAGGAGGCCAGCCCAGATGCCCAGACTGGGATCTGTCTGTGATTGTGCTGTGAGCATCATGGCTCAGCAGTCTCAGAGGTCCTGGGGAATTCCACGGACTTGAAAAGTTGTTAGAAATGCCTTCAATTCCAGGCTAAGGAGGCATGGGAAAGGGCCTGAGAGATGAAGTGGTACCTGCTGATGGGTGCACCAGGGAGGGAGGCCACTGAAGAAGTCCAGGCTGGGGGTGAGAACTGGTGCATGGGAGGCTGTGAGCAGCCCCTGTCATCCTGGCTTCAGGGTTGGCCATTTGCACTGCTGACCAGCACTTATTTTTTCCAAGTCTCTCCTCTCAATGTCTAACACTCTGAGCACCCCCAGTTCTCCTCTTCCCTTCACTAGCATTTCTGATCTGGGACATTTTTCTCCTTCATCCAATTATTAATGTTCTCTAAAGCTCAGCACAAAAATATCACACTACCCTCTCGCCCTTACAGCCTCAGGCAACTTTTCCATCTTCCAGATCTTCACCATCATCCGGCAGCAACCAGTCCCCAAGGTCAGGTTTTTAACCCTGTCTCCTGGAACCTCAGAAAATGCCACGATGGCTCCTCTCCCCTCGTTCCACTGTTCCTTCCACTCATCTGCCCATTACCCAGATTGCTACCATTTACTAAGGACTTTTGATAAACTACGTATTTTTCATGCACTCTCTACTGTGGAGGAGGTGTTACAGATGGCGAACACCAGACTCTGAGAGGCTAAGTGACTGGGGAGTAGGTAAAAAGGCCACAAGACTCAGGTGTGTTGACCTGAATCGGCACTCTCTGTGTTTTCCTATGCTCTGGTCTCACCTGTCCAGCTCCAAAAAAGGACTCCCAACCAACACAATCCTGTTCATTGGACAGCTCAGCTCCCCATGGTGCTCATGGCAACTGGTGCCATCATAGGTGTCCAGCCTGGCATCCTTGGTATCAAAGAATAGCAGAGCCGGAAGGGTCCTTTGAAGTGGTCAAGTCCAACAGCTTCACTTCAAAATGGGGCTGTCAAGTTTGCAGAGGGTTACCCATGGAGTTCCCCAAAATCGCACAGCAAAATTGAGGCAGGGTCAGAACCATGTACATACATACACTTATGTATGTGTGTATGTATATGTATGTATATGTATGTATATGTATATATATAATCTCCAAATATCTTGAATACAGTATCTCATATGCTCTTTGCCATTACTCTGTGCCACAGATGTTCCACTCGATGTAATGGATGGGGAGACTGAGGCCGATGGAGGTGAAGGGACTTGCCCAAGGTCACGTAGCTAGGTAAGTGACAACTGTGGGACATTCAGGAAGAGCTGCAGGTAGCATGCTGGGGAGCAGTCACCTCTCTGCTGCTCTGGGCTGTGAGGTCTCCGCACTGCTTCCCAGCCTGTCTGCTCTTCTGTCATTGATGTACTGCCTCCCCTTTTCCTCCCTACAGCTTCAGCTCCCCTGGGATTTTGAGTTACCATTGCACCGGTTCTGGCTTGAGAGTATCTCAGGCTCCTGCAGCCCACTCACACAGGCTTTCAGTGTCACCATCTTAAATCCTCAGCAGGGCTGTCTTCCAGTTTGGGATAAGTGTACAACCTTGGTAGAATTTGACAGGGGCCAGGGGCTGGCTGGGTGCCCTGCTACAGAAATGGCTACCAAATGCCTTGCCTTCTCTGGATGAGGGTGCTGTCCAGAGAAGGGCTGTGGACTGTCAGATAGTCTATATTCTATTACAGGTGTGGCTCCAGATCTTCTGACTCTCTCCCCAGTGCCAGAGCTGCCCTAGCTTCCTTTCCATTTTCATTCAGCTCAACAAAGGTTTGTCCACATCTGTGCAACTTTCTGTGCAAGGTGCTGTGTGTATGATTCAACTTCTGTCAATTGTGTCCTCCCTCCCACAAGGCCAAGGACAGAACGAGGAAGTCCTGTTTGTCTTTAATAAGCAGATCACCATGCAGAGCCTTGGCAAAAAGAACCACAGTTCTGTGTCTGAGTTCCTTCTCCTTGGCTTCTCCAGTGAGTCACAGGTCAGAGTGGCCCTGTTCACTTTCTTCCTCCTCCTCTACATCATCACCCTTCTGGGTAATGGACTCATCATCACCCTGATCTACCTGGATTCACACCTGCACACACCCATGTACTTCTTCCTCAGTATCCTCTCCTTGGTGGACATGAGCTATGTCACCACCACCGTGCCTCAGATGTTGGTTGATATGGTGTGTCCAAGGAGGATGATCTCCTGGGGAGCTTGTGTAGCCCAGATGTTCATCTTCTTGGTCCTGGGCATTGCTGAGTGTGTCCTCTATGCTGTTATGGCCTACGACAGGTATGTGGCCATTTGCTTCCCCCTCCACTATACCGTACTCATGAGCCGTGCCATTTGTATCAAGATGGTCACAGTCTGTTGGTCCATCAGCGTAGCTGGGGCTCTCATCTACACTGTCTTCACCATGCGTCTGCCTTACTGTGGTCCCTACAAGATAAACCATTTCTTCTGTGAGGTCCCTGCTGTCCTGAAGTTGGCCTGTGCAGACACCTCCTTCAATGACCAGTTGGATTTCATCTTGGGTTTCATCCTGCTTTTGGTGCCACTCTCCCTCATCCTGGCCTCTTATGTCCGTATCTTTGCCTCCATCTTGAGGATCCGCTCATCCCAGGGGAGGTTCAAGTCCTTCTCTACATGTATTTCCCACGTCACTGTGGTCACCATGTTCTATGGGCCGGCCATGATCATGTACATGAGGCCTGGCTCCTGGTATGACCCAGAGCGGGACAAGAAGTTAGCCCTGTTCTACAATGTTGTCTCTGCCTTCCTCAACCCCATCATCTACAGCCTCCGGAACAAGGACGTAAAGGGGGCCTTTCTGAAGGTACTTGGTGGCAGAGCGACAGCTCGATAGCCCAGGATGTGTCAGAGTTGTCCTGAGTCATGAGCAGACTTGATGGGTCTCATGTGGTTTCATAAAAATACATTAGTTTGCATCACCCTGAGCCTTCCTGGGGTTGTGAGCCACTGAGAGGCTGTGGCCACCCCTGAACTCAAGGTCTCCCCATTGGCTGCAAAATTTTCAGCTGCTACCACCCAATGGCTTAGTTAAGTATTGAAAGCAAAGGAATTTTTCTGCAAAGACTATACCCTGCCTTTTGGCTCAAGGTCATTGCTTTATTGCTCTTCCTGGGTTCTCTCTTCACCTTTGTAAGTTCATGTCAGTGCAATGTCATCACAGCCAAATGTTTAGCATGTGCACGTGCTTTTCCACAGTGTAGAGGATTTAGGGATGGAAGTGATGTAAAGAGTAGGTAGGTTATGCAGAAAGACAGCTATGCATTTACGAATAGTGGTTAGCATTGCCCTTTGCATTAGATGCTCTAAAATCTAAGCTATGATTTGTTTAGACATAGCCGTGTAACAGTAGAGCTAATAATTAATCCGGTCTGGACTCAACTTGTGGAACTGGCTTGTACTGGTTTTACATTTTAAACTTCACTTTGATTTTGAGAAAGTAAATATATATTTCATAAAACAAAAATATGTATGTTTATATGTATAGCTGTATATCATTTTATGTGTGTGTATATATATATATTTTATGTATATATATATATCTGTAGGTATATATCTCTCTCTCCACAGAACAGACAGACACATAGAGATTACAGAAAATAATATAACGAAGACTCCATTTTTCCATCCAAAATGAATACTTAGTAATATTTTGCTATATTTAGCAAAATATAGGAATATCTTTTTTTAAAAGATTAAATCATTACAGAGAAAATTGCAAGGCTCTTTGAATATTCCCAACTCCCCTGAATCAATCACTAATTAAACTGAAGTTTATTCGGTGTATTTTTCAGCTTCTGCTACACACAATCATATGGATGAACAATATATAGAATTGTTCTTGTATAAATTTAATTTTTAATGCTTGCATAACATCAACATCACATTTCTGACATCTACCTACTTGATAATTTAGGCCTGGCATGTTCCCTTTGACAAGCATTTGAATACACCACATATCACTTGTCTGCTATTGAACATTCATTTATTCCCAATTCTTCACTATTTAAATAACTCTGCAGTAACATCGTTGGACATTTCTCTGTATAGAAGTATCTTTCCAGGATTTATGTATATGTGGACTTTGCATATTATGAAACCAAAGTATTTAAATTTAGCAGATACTCCTCAATTGTTCTTCCAAGTAGTTATACCCATCTACATCTTACATTCCCGTCAACACTTGGTGTTGTTCATGGACCTCAAACATCTTAATGTTCTTTTCTACTGCACAGATGGAACATGGCAGGATTGCTTTTTGTTTCACTTGTAATTCCCTACTCGCTAGTGAATTGGACATCTTTTCATGAGATTATTGATTGTATTGTGAAGTGAGTGTAGTTGGTTCTGAAGTCAGACTTCTGTGTTCTTCTTTTTAAAGTATTGAATCTGTTGGGGGTGACACTGGTTAACAAAATTATGTGGGTTTCAGGTGTACAAGTCTATCATATATCACCTGTATACTGTATGGGGTGTTCACCACCCCAAGTCAAGTGTCCATCCACCACTATTTATCATCCTTAGACGGACTTCTGTGTTTTAATCCCAGCTCTACCTACCTGTTACTAACTCAGTGGTGATGAGCAAGTTACACCATTTCACTGTGTTTCAGTGTCCTCGTCTGGCAATGGAGAGAAAACAGTATACACTGTAGAGTTGTTGGAAGGATTAAATAAGATAATAATGTAAAGCATTTATCATGGTGAATAACAGATAGTGTGTTTGATAATACAAGATATTGTTTAGCTTTTCTTGATTTGCAGTTTGTTATATATATATTTGGGGTATCAATTCTTTGTCTGTTACATGCATTGAATATGTTACACCTTCCTTTAGTTTATTATCTGTTTTCTTTATTGCAAGAGTCAGAGGCAAAGAAAAAGAAGGAAATGAAAATCACCCATTACCTTAGACCTGGAGATAAGCACTGTTAACATTTTAGTGTCTATATTTCAGGTTTTAAAAGTTTTCATTGCTTTAATTAATATCTTTGAAGATATAATTCTTAAGTAATTTATTATTTGTTTCCATAATTTTTTAAACTGAATTATTCAGTATGTATTCTTCTGTAACTTGATTTAGTAACTGAACAATAGGCTTTGATGTGTATCTATGTTGATTTGGTTTTACTGCTGAAGAATATTCTTTCCACTTTCTTTTGATGAACAGACTAGAATAACAACTTAATAAATGGAATTCTTAATGAATTTATGAATGTTTTCTTACAATTTTTCCTAAGGGAACATATGTCAAAAATTTCACTGAGCTCATTAATTCATGAAGGACCCAGTAAGATGTTAGGATTGGTTCAAGGAAGAATCTGACTTATAGAAATTTATGTTTTCTACTGAACATTCGCATTGTTATGAATATGAATCATGTGCATTACTGTGGACAGGAGTTGTTCGCATAGTTATCAGTTTTCTACACCTTCACGGCTACACTTGCAGAGCTATAACACATCCTAGTCCATGAAAGGTCATTCAAAAAATTACACTCCTATGAAGTCAGATAATCCTCGGAGCATCTGCTAGACAATACCAAGAGGGCACCAAGAAATCTCTCTTGCCTTTTTGCAAGTCTTGGATGATGTTTTTTGGACAATACCCACCCTTTTGATCTTAAATAATCTTCAAAGATTATTCCTAGCACAAAACACAACAGGATGAATGAAAAAGAAATCCACGGATGGATGCCCCGAAGAGAATCTTCACAACAGTATAGTTAAAGAGACTCTTCTAAATGCAGCAAAGGAGGCACCAAAGGACAGATTTTTTTTAAAGAGCTAATGACAGTCAGCATTCTTCTGAAAAGCAACAATGGAAATGTGCTAAGAGAAAACAACTAACACATGCAAAGCTTTTTTTGCCAAAATAAAATTATTTCAAAAGTCATTTGAAAGACACTAAAACTCCATCGATGTAGATTTCAAATTCACATTCTGTCCAACCCCCACCAATGGTCTCTGTCATGCCAAAAAGTCGATTTCCTTGGTAATTCCTATTTTTAGCTTCCTGGAGAAAAGATCTTTTTCCATAGCCTCCTTTTTCTCCTCTCCATCTCCCTCCCCCTCTCCCCTCCTCCTCTTTTTCCTCCCCCTCCTCTTCATTTTCTTCCTTCTTCTTCCTCTTCTTTCCTTCCTTCTCTTCTTCTTCTTCTTCTTCTTCTTCTTCTTCTTCTTCTTCTTCTTCTTCTTCTTCTCCTTCTTCTTCTCCTTCTTCTCCTTCTCTTTCTTCTTCCTCTTTCTATGAACAGAGCTTTATTCCCAGGAAATGCAGTGTTTGTTGGAGATCAGTATTAAAAAAATCAAGGTAGATCTAATATGTTCAACAAAGTGGGGGAGGTGGAGTCTCAATGAAAGGGGAAGGGAGGGAGAGAAACATCAATGTGAAAGAGAAACATCAATCAGTTGTTGTTTCTCTCAAACACACCCCAGCTGGGGACCAAACCCACAACCCAGGCATGTGCCCTGGGTTGCACATCCATCTTTCCACACTGAGCCTGGTTGGAAGAGGATTTTATGGAGTTCGTGATCAAGGGGATCTCAGTTTTGGTGTTGGTTCCGTTACCAGGCGTCAAACAGCTAGACCCATTACCTGTGTGCCTCGGGAACACAATGCGACAAGGGGTGGCATCATCAGACCCCAAAATGGAGATGAAGCCATCCTTTGGGGAGGTCACCGTAAGCTGTCTATGCTGAACACACAGAAGGCCGTGGGGTCCCACTTGTTGAACAGACTGACCTCTGAGAAGTCTGGCTCTTTCTTGCAGAAGCAGGTGGACTCAGATGAGGTGTCCTGAGGACTATGCCCCAGGGAGGTGGTCCTACATGTAATTCTGTACTCAGCAAAATATCAATAAAGAATGAACACAAATCAAGACATAAACAGAATAACAAAATTATGAAAACTCATCACCAGCAGGACAAGACACTTCTGAAGTGAGGACTTTGGAGGAAGGAAAGTAAGTACAGATGGAAGGTCTGAAAGGCAAGGACAGCCATACGGACCTGGGCAAGTGCAAATGAGCACTGTCTCTGCAAATGAAAATGGGTAAATGTCTCACAGGGTTGAATGATATGTTAAAATATTAGAAATGATAACATTGATATCAGGAGTGGGATAAACAGAAAAATATTATAAAGTTCTTATATATTATCTTGGAGACCCTTGTCCACTCTCTCCATCTCAAACAACTATTCATCTTTCAGGAGCCACCTCAAATATTGCCTCCTCTGTGAACTCTTTCCCACTTCCCCCAGAGGAAAAAATGACTCGGGGGCCCCTTCTCCAGGTTGCTACATAGTTGTGTGTAGCCACACAAGTACTGCCCCTGCACTAGCCACAGCTACATCCACCTCCATCCCTCCCAGTCCGCTGCCAGCATGGGCAGGGGCAGGGGCAGAACCAAGCTTTGTTCATCCTCTTGTCTCCAGTGATTAGGGACATTGATTCAAAATTGGCACCTTTGAGCGTTTGTAGAATGAAGCAGTAGGTTAGAGAAACCCTGGCACAGACGGAGAGGAGCAGAGGAGCAATCCCGGAGGGCTCTCACGAGGGGGCAGCTGACCGGTAGGCATGGGTGTGCAGGGAGGAGCTGCTCAGGCTGGGAGAGCAGGAGTCTTCCAGACCGCAGGCTGTGGCAGGGCATCCTGGCCATGTGAAGTCAGGGCTGCCTGGGGATGGACAGGTGGTTCGGGCTGCAGGACAGTGCAGGTGGAGACAGGAGAGGAGGCTGGGGACACAGGCAGAGTCAGCTCAGGGGGCTTTGATGGCAGGACAGAGAAGCTGCAGTTGAACTGCGCAGACAGGAACCAATGGAGGTTCTGGAGCAGGGGAGGAACCACGTCAGAGCTGCAGGTTCTACCAGCTGTAGAGGTGGTAGAGGACGATTCTACCACCCATGTGAACCCTTGTTGCCTACAGAGCCTAGCTGTTGAATTCGGGCCCTGGCACTTGAGAAGGGAGGTGGATCTCAGACCAGGAGTCCCTGAGTTCTCAGGCTGGTCAGCCAGGGAGAGCAGGTTCCAGGCTAGGCCAAGGGAACCCTGGGAAAGGAGCAGCCCTCCAGAGCTCTGAGGAGACCCTTGACGTAGGAGGTTCCCTGCGGAGCAGGCAAAGGCTCCAGCTCTGATGGTCTCAGAGGGGACCTCTGTCAGATTTACCTGCACTGGACCCCGCCTCCCACGGTCCTGAGCTCTCACCGAGTGGAGAAAGAGGCTTCCATGGCCCAGTGAGTGCTGCAGGGGACTCCCTGCTGGGTCAGGATCAGGAGAGGAGGACAGGGACCCAGAGAGAGACTGGTCATCGTGGAGAAAGTGCCAAGCCCCCATTGTAGCCCCAGGAGTGGCCAGTAAGAAGGAGAGGTGGGGGGACTTTATCCGGGGAATGTGGGATAGAATGAGGCTCCAGAACTCTGGCCCTGACTTCCTGTCATCCTTCTGTACCCAGGAGGAGGCTAGTATGAGCCAGGTGGCCTCCTGTTTCAGAAGCCAGGCTCTTGGGCTCAGCTCTCAGAGGCCTCTTGCCACTGTGGCTCTCTACTTCTTGGCTAAGCCCCAGCCTGGGTCCTGCAGGGAAACACTCAGCCAAGTTCCAAGTGTAACTCCAGTCCCCCTGGGCCGGCTGTACCACCTTCTCACAAAGGATGGAGCCTGAAGTTTCTTCTGCCTTCCAGGCTGGGCTGAACTCCTCCCTACCCTTTGGCCAGAAACATCAAAAGAGGGGACTCCAAAATTTCTGCTGCTGCCTCCCTGTCTCAGAATCCCAGAATGCAAGTACTTCCTGTTAACCCTCAAGTCCTCAGTGCTACTGTCCTTGGGGAGTGAAGTGACACAGCAGGAGCCTGGCCCCTTCTCTCCTGCTTGAGAAAACCTTCTCACCAAGAGGTCTGACCTGCCAGACAGAGCACACCCTCAAGGGCTGACACCTGAGATGCCACTGGGCGGTTAAAGGCCACCATGGACACCGTGCTTTGGAAGATGCGTATTAAAATGTCCCCACATCCCACATTGGATGTAATTACTCTATCGCTGTATGACTATACAGCAGCTTGTGGATTATATACCTTACATATGAGTTTGATGAGTTGCCATTGACTAACTGATGAAATGTTATACTACTAGTCATTTAAACAGTCACTACTTTTTAGTTTGTGGAATCTCTGTTTCTGAGCCTACCATCTTTCTTTCAGGTCTCCAACTTGTGCGTAGACTATGAACGCCCAAGGATCATAAATGTATTGCCTAGAATTTCTAGCTCTTGCAAGAGCCCTGGGCATGCCGCCTGGCAAGGGGAGAAGACAGTTTCATGGCCTCCAACACCCCACGCCTCCCAGGGTGCTTCATTTTTCCCTGGGGAAGGAAGAGCAGGTGAGGGGAAAACCTGCCCTCGGGGCGCAGTGGTAGCCTGAACAACACCCCCGCCTCCCCGCCCACCAGGACTGGCGCTCCACACCCCACCGAGTCTTCCACCCCAGCCCAGCCTGGGCCTTCACAAGGGCATGGCCTGAGCGTCCTTGGGGAGTCAGGTGCCACAGCGAGAGCCTGGTGTTTCCTCCCTGGGCCAGAGCTCACTTCGGGAGCTTTCCTGGCCTGGGCCCTGGGAGCGGCCCCCTTACCCTGAGGGAGCCTGCCCAACCCCCTTCCCCCCAGGGTTATAAGCTCAGGACACCAACAGCCCCCATTCTGGGGAGAAAGCAAGGCTACTGGCTGCCTTCCCTGTTGGGTCTTGCAGGAGCTCCGGGTAGGGGCCCTGCTGGCTTCTAAATTCCCACTACCAGCCTCCTGCATCTCTCTGTCTCTCTCTCCCTCTCTTTCTCTCTCCCCCTCCCCCCTCCCCATCTCTCTTCGCCTCTGTCTCCTTCCCCATGTCTGTGTGAGTGTGTACAGGGCTGCCTGTCTCTGCCTCTCTTTCTGGGTCCGGCCATTCCTTCCTCCTCCTGGGTCTGTTACCTCTCTGTCTCTGTCTCTGCCTCTCCTTTGTCTTGCTTTCCATTCATCTCCGTTTGTCTCTTTCTGTTTCTGTTTCTCTGCCTCCAAAGTTTTCGTCCTGCATCCCCCCTGGTCTCCTCTGAGTGGGTGCAGCTGGCTCTTTGCCTCCCTCCCACTTGCCTTCTGTTTATTGCTCGTTTTGCCTCTGGATTCCCCTGTGGCGGGTTCCTCTCTAACCTTCCCCGCTTCTCTCTCCTCAGCCCATTGCTGTTTCTTTGATCTTTGCCATTTCTTTCCCTCTTGCTGTGTTTTCTGGGGCTCCCCTTGAACCTGGTTCCCTGCCCATCCCTCCTCACCTTCCCACTCCCTCAGCCTCCACCAGAGCTCTCTGACCACCCTTCCGGGTCCACCATCACCTGTTTTCTTGCTCTTGGCCTCTCTCCCAGCTCTTTGCTGGCCCAGGAAGTGGGACTTGCCCCCCACCCCCCCACAGTCCCTGTCTGATGGCCTCTGTCTCTCTTTCTCTGTCTGGTCTCTGCCAGCTCTTTGCCGCTCCAATCACCCCTCTCAGCCCTCCCGTGTCTCTCTCCCACGGCCCTAGCTCACCCGCCACGACTCCATGCCTCCTTCCTATTCTTTCACGAGGAGAAGAATAAACATTATTCCACCTTCTCCCTCCATCTGAGTCCCCTGCTTCTCCTGCCCATGTCTGTTGAGCTCCCAACCACTGTCTGTCCCTCTTTTCTTGTCTGTGCCCACAGATTCTGCCTCTCTCTGCCTCCTGTGGCTTGTGTTTGCGTGTGTGTCTCTCTCCGTTATTGGGCCTCTTTTTTCCTCATTCTTCCTGCTTTTGTTGCTTTCTAGTTTTACCTGTCTCTCTGGGTCACTCTTAACCCCTGCAGGTCTGTGCAGGTACTGCTCGGGGAGGGTGCCTGTGCCTGAGGAAGAGAGAGGAAAAGGGCTGGAGGAATGGGGAGGAGGAAGCATGGTCTTCAGACCCTGACAATCAGATATTATTCCAAGCAGCCCCACCGCCCCTCCGCCTCTCCGCCTGCTTTCTCACCAAAAAGAAACAATTTCCTGCCCAGAGTCCTGGCAGAAGGTGGTAAAAGTAAAAATTCAAGAGTGTCTTGAGTCTTCCATCTCCAAGTCTAAAGGAGAGTAGAAATGAGAAGAGAAGATAAACACAAGGATCCAAGCGAAAAAGCAGATGATTTTTCTCTGATTTACATTACATGCCACCAGGGGACCAAGGTTGACACCCGCAGTCCCAAGCCTGGCCAGCTTCGGGACTAGGGGCTCACCCCCTACCAGGACCTTGGGTTCACGCAATCCATTTCTGTCTCCTCATTGGTAACAGGTCATCATCAAACCTGATTGTGACAGAGTGGAAACCTAAGGCTCAGAGAGGCCAAGCAACTGACCCAAGACACCCAGCAAACCGGCCAAGGAAAGTGGGAGTGGCAGCGGGTCCTCAGGCTCCTCTCTGGACAAAGCACAGACTCCTCAGAGTCCAAGGAGTCCTGTGGCCAGAGACCTGCCACTCACATCCTCCCCGCTTCCTCCGCCTCAGCCTTCGGGCACAAGCTGGAGATGAGGACTGGGCGGCCTCTCAGACCATGTCCTTGTTTAAGGATCTCCACCTCGGGAGCTGGGGAAGGATGGAGTTTGCAGCGTCAGGTTCTCTCTGCCCCTAAGTCCCATCTTCCGGCTCATAGCTCATCTTTGAGTGCAGCACCAGGTAGTGCAAGAGCCTGGGCTAGGGGGTCAGTCACTTGGGAGTTCACCCCACTTCAGACATTCTTGCTATGGTACCTTAGGCCAGTTTCCTCCCCTGTCTGGGCTTCCATAAAATGAGAAATTTGTACTAGTGGTTCTCAAAGTAAGATTCAAGGAGTCTTCCACTAGTTTGAGGAATCACAGGGAACCACGTGTGTCTGGGTGAGTCGGGAGTGAGCAAAATGGTTCTGAGGTCCTTCAGATGTCTGTCTTTGACAGAGAGGTTCAAGGGTTTTTAAAAACCTGACAATGTATAACTCCAAAATTTTAAGAGTCCAACTTCTCCTTCCAAAACCCGTGCAGTCCAACGCTTCCAGTTCTGTTCTCAGGGCAGCCTGGAGGATGCCTTGCCCTTGGTCATACACGCACCCGCCCCCATTTCAGCCTTGGAGGCCCTCCTTGGAGGACCTTTAACCACGGTCTCCCCTAGGCACCTGGAGAAGGGTGGGACTGTGGGGCCCTTTGCTCTGTCTCTGCAGCCTTACTCCTGGCCCTGTTGCCTCCAAATCTGGGTGTAAATAAACAAGGGGTGGATGTCTATCCTGGAGGAGCAGTTCCAGCTTACTCACCACCCTCCTCTTACAGGTGAGATCACAGTGGCCAAGGAGGGTAGGTCACTTTCCCAAGGTCACTCGGCAAGCCAGCACTCCAGTGAGCAGGAGAGCCCGGCTCTTACAGGACACACAGGGGACAGCCAGGAAAGTGAAGGCCTTTATGCAAGCTAGGAATTCCGCTCTTTCCTTATGAATAACTGACCTTTCTGCCCTAGCTGGATGGCAGGCAGGGATGTAATCTGGAGTCATGGGCAACCTTGTTCTGTCTCGTGTCCATCTGGGCAGGGTCCCTAGTGAGGGAGCCTGGGTGCCCATCACGGGGCCAGAGCCAGCAGGGAGCAGCCAGCGCTCGCAGAGCAGGCCAGGGCCCTTCTCTGCCAGGGATCAGCTCCCTCCTCTCACCAGCTCCGGTATTCTCTGGGCCTTTGTAGGTAAATATTAACCCTAACCCAAATAATAACCCTGGTGTTAATCCTAAACCACGGCGTAGCAACCCCTGCAGTCCCAAGAGAGAACTAGAAATGGGGTGAATAATGGAGAGAAAATCAAGGCTCGGCCAGTAAAAGGAGGCAGAGACAGCCACAGGCCCGAATGACACGCAGAATGACCAAGCACTGCCCTGACTCGGTCTTCACCATTTTTCTCACTGTGACCCTCCACGAACTCCTGAACCAAAGCCTAGCACCACTCAAACTACTATGGGGTCGTATCTTGTGGGGCCATCTGCTGATCCAAACTTCCTGTTAGAAAATGTAAATGAGACGAGTGTGGAAATTCCCTACATACCCTTGGCACAGACACTCAATAAATTCCGTATCCCCAAAACTCTCTAAACAGGCAGATCGCGATGCAGGAAGTCATCCAGTCCGCTGTGAGAGAATTCATTCTACTGGGCTCTGCCCCTGACCCCGGGATCAATCCTCTGCTCTTCACCTTCTTTCTGGTCTTCTACCTGTTGATCCTCGTGAGCCACAGCCTCCTCATCATCCTCAGCCACCAGGACTCGAGCCTCCACACTCCCACCTACTCTGCCATCAGCGTTCTCTCCCTGCTGAGTGTGTGCTACATGACCGCTACAGTGCCCCAGATGCTCCTGCAGATTCTCAGCAAGAAGAGGGCCATCTCTTTGGCTAGATGTGTGGCCCAGGTGCACATCTTCCCCCTCTTTGGGTTACCAAGGCCTGCCTTTTGTCCATCATGTCCGTGGACAGGTACATGGCCATCTGCCACCCTCTCAGGTACAAGGTCATAGTGAGCCACGGAGTGTGTCTCCTCATGGTGGGCATCTGTGCAGCCTGTGGTGTGGTGGGTGGTATGTGTTACACCTTCTTTGCCATGTGCCTGACCTACTGTGACCCTAATGAAATTGATCACTACTTTTGTGAGTTTCTTGCCTTCCTGAAGCTGGTCTGTGCGGACACATTCCTCAATGACGTGGTGGACTTCATATGGACTTCAATGTCACTGTGGTCCCACCCTTCCTATTTGTCATCGTCTACGCCAACACCTTGGCCGCCGTCATGAAGATCCACTCAGCTCGGGCAGATCAAGGCCTTCTCTACCTGTGCCTCCCACATCACTGTGGTCACCGTGTCCACCATCCCCTGCCCCATTACGTACACGAGCCCTGGCTCTGATTCCTTGTCAAACAGTGGCAAGACGATGGCCCATTTCCTATAACATTGCCACAGCCTTTCTCAACCCTGTCATCTACAGTCTGAGGAACAAGGCCATGAAAAAGGCTTTCCTCAAGTTGATGGGATGAGGCAGGGCCCCTTTAAGCTCAAGTCCTGGGAGCAAAGCAGGACACACACTCACCGTGAGCACTCTTCCATGAGACCTGGAAGAGCTGGACTCCATCAGGCTAACATCGCCCTGAACCAGTGGGAGGGCGCAGGGTGCTCAGACACTCGTCGTATCTACGGTGATGTAGTGTGAGGCGGGGGCCACTGAGTGGATGGGGCACAATGGTCAAGAGCCTGGACTTTAGAGCCGCACAGACCAGGATGAGACACCTGGCTTGGCCAATGACTAGATACGTGCATCTTTGCAAGTCATTTAATTACTCTAAAGTTTGTACCTCTTCTTCACAGGGAAGTTGTAAGGATTAAATGAGATAATAGATGACAAGTGCTTAGTACAGAACCTGGCATGTGGGAATCTTTCCACAAATGTTTGTTTTCATTTGTACAATTTATTTCTCAGGGACGTATCATCAACCAAAAATCAGCTGTGATTCTCCTGATCCGCGGAAGTGACCAGAGTCCTAGAGACTAAATTTATTTATTTATTTATTTATTTAAAGTTACTTTTTTAAAAAATTTTATTTATTTATTTTTAGAGAGGGGAAGGGAGGGAGAAAGAGAGGGAGAGAAACATCAATGTGTGGTTGCCTCTCACGTGGCCCCCACTAGGGGCCTGGCCCGCAACCCAGGCATGTGCCCTGACTGGGAATCGAACCTGCGACCCTTTGGTTCGCAGCCCGTGCTCAATCCACTGAGCTACGCCAGCCAGGGCTAGAGACTAAATTTAAAAAGGGGGAGAGGACGGAGTAAAAATGCAAAGACCGAAAAGTAGAGAAAGTCAGTGTGAGAAAGAGACTTGAGAAGGAGGAAATAAATGGGCCTGTATCTACCCGTCTCCAAACTGTGCCAGTCAGAGCATCTGAGGTCCACTGAAATTACCTTAGAAAGGGCAAAAATACTCTTTTAGTGCCACTTGTTCCTGGTCATTTGCACTTTTATTTCCCTTTTCCTCTTGTTTCTGATAAAACCCATTTTGGAAAACTACAGGCTGTGTTGGGTGATCTCAAGGAAAAGGGACTCTGTCCACTTAAGAGTGAGGACAATTAGAGAGGGGAGTGGGCACGTGGTTACCCCCAGAGGCAAAATTCAGCTTGGAGGGACCTGTCATGAAACTGCTTATTCCTCATGGAACGTTTACAGATGTAAAACGTGTCCTTCCAGGCCTCACCAATCTGCAGGTCACGTGACTGTGCCGCCCGTTACAGTATTGCTGGCTTTGGCCTTTGCTTGCTGTTGCAGGAACTCCAGCGTCCAACAAAGCAATCCCGCGACGTTCTGGGACATTTCCCATGAGCTAACATGCTGTCCCCCTCGGGTTCTTCTTTCCTGGCCCCTTGCGGATGCACACGCCTGTGAAACTCCTTGTAGAATAATAATAAGCTGTGCTGGCCAGAACTATTGAACGTGAAGGCCAGTGCCCTCTATGAGAGCCCATGGCTACAGGTGCACAATGTCCTCAGAGACACTGTTCTACCCCAGGGGCCATCTTGTGGTATAAATAACGGAGCCAAAGACTAAAGCAGATAATTCAACGGTGTCTATAATTTCAATACGCTTATAAGCATCCAAATAATATAATTCACATAGAAAGATCTCTTACAAGTTGGTAAGAAAAATACAAACACCCCAGAAGAACGGGAACAGATAGGAACAGTTCACAAAAGAAATCCAAATGATTAGCCAGCACATGGGAAATCCCACCACAGTAGGCACCAAAAAAATGCAAAGCAGAACACCAACGGGATACCCCTTTCACCTTTGAAACTGGCTAGTTTTTAAACAATGAAACCAGGGGTGACCGGAAGACAATAGAACATGGACCTTCACACATTGCTGGTGGGAGTATAAATTGATTTTTTTTTCTTGCTGCGAAAGAATCCGGCTTTATGTATCAAAAACCTTAAATACTTTAGCCTAATACTTCCAGTTTTAGGACATTTGTCAAATGTGTACTCATTAATCCAACACCCAGCGGAAACAGGGACTCATGTGTGAGGCCAGGCCAAGCACCCCATCACTCCTTCAGTGTGCTTCCAGCAGCAGGCTTAGTATCTTAGGCATCCTTGTCTTAGCACTTGTCTCGCATCCACTACACTGGGACTTGGGTGATCCATGCCTGCATCCACGGGACCCAGCTTTAGGCCTGCCATACAGTAAGCATCAATGAACATTTGCCATTGGTGATTGCTCATACCATGTACGCCATTATAAGATGATAATGAACCTTTCTCAAGATTCAGACACAGGGCGTGCCCCAAAACCCATTCCCTGGGTCTCAATTAAGATTTTAATGGCTCTTCTTTTGTTGACTACTAAGTTGACAAAAATGTCCCTTCCTTTGGTAACTACAAAGATTCTAGAACAAAAGGGAACTGGAAGACTGATGTGCCCAGAAGACATTTCATGGCATTCATCTGTCAGCCAAATCATGGCTGTCCCCCAAGGACCAGTGTAGTGTCGAGATTGGGGCTGGTGGGGTGTGTGTACTGGTGCACCTGAGTTATGCGAATGAGTGTTAGTGCACTGACTGTGCATCATGAGTCTTGTTTCTCTGTCCCCCAGCTACCCTCCCAGGGCCTCATTCTGGGGCTCTGCCCCAGCCTGTCACCTTGAGGAATGCCCCCTTCACATCTTTATTTCGCAGGCTATAGATGATGGGGTTGAGGAAAGCAGAGATGACATTGTAGAACAGGGCCAACTTTTTGTCTTCCTCTGGGGAGGCCTCAGAGCCAGGCTTCATGTACATGACCATGGCTGGGACACAGAACATGGTGACCACAGTGATATGGGAGGCACAGGTGGAGAAGGCCTTTAGCCGTCCCTGGGCTGAACGGATCCTCAAGATGGCGATGAAGATGTTGACATAAACAAGAAGGATAAGGAAAAGTGGAACCAGGATGACACTAAAGCCAAGAATGAAGTCTACTCGGTCATTGACTGAGGTGTCTGCACAAGCCAGTTTTAAGATTGCTGGGACTTCGCAGAAGAAGTGGTTGATCTTGTTGGGGCCACAGTAGGGCAGACGCATGGCAAACACAGTGTAGACAAGAGCAGAGATGACACCCCAGAGTCCACAGAAAATAGCCATCACCCCACACAACAGTGGGCTCATGATGACCTTGTACCTAAGTGGGTGGCAAATGGCCACGTACCTGTCTATAGACATGATGGCAAAGAGCCAGGACTCAGTGATGCCTAGCACCAAGAAAATGTACATCTGGGCCACACAGCTGGCAAAAGAGATGGTCTTCTTCTGGCTGGCCATATGTGCCAACATCTGGGGCACAGTTGTAGTGGTGTAGCCCAGATCCAACAGGGAAAGCATGCCAATAAAGAAGTACATGGGCGTGTGCAGGTGCGAATCCAGGCAGATGAGGATAGTGATCATGCTGTTGCCCAGAAGAATCAACAGGTAGGTCATCAGGAAGGCGGAGAAGAGCAGAGGCATGGTCCTGGGACTGAAGGAGAAGCCCAGAAGGATGAATTCAGTCACGTAGGACTGGTTAGGCTCTTGCATTGTGTTCCACTTCTAAATGAAAAAGAAAGACACCAAGTCTGACAGAGGACTAGCTAAAGTATGCAACAGAGTGAGGGTTACTGATGGGGTTGTGCTGGGGGTCAGTGTCCAATTATGATGAAACACCATGCTCCCCCCCAACATGACAGCCCATTTCACTTGCTCTTGTGTCCTGCCTCCACTCCTAGGAATTTTATGAGGAGGAAGGGGCTTTTGCATGTGGTCCAGGCTCTGCTTCTGACCCACCAGTAATCACCCATCTCAGCCTCAGTTTCCTCAGCTGTGAAATAAAAACACTGGACTAGCTGATCTCCACTTTCCCTTAGCATCCTCTTCTCCTGAGTCACACCACCAAGCGTTTAGAAATAAATATTGGTGTACGTACTCTATGAAATTTGGCAAATTTCAGTGAGAGAATCTCCTTCTTCATGTTGAAGATACTAATTTATGTTTCCACTCTAATTTTACCCTTAGAGTGCCCCAGCTCAGGACAGCTCTCTGACCCCTCCACCCACACCATCACAGGTCATGGTGTGTTAGAAGGAACACTGAGTTCTGAATCTTGGCTCTATAATTGACTGAGTGAATGACCTTGAGCCAGCCCTTTACCTGGCCATCTAACCCTTGGAGGATACTTTCTCAAGCACAAAATGAGAATAATTGTCACTTTGTTACAACTTTGCTGCAAAGATTGGGTGATGTTTTGGCATGAAAAGCATCACACAGATGGTCTAACATGTGGTAGATGCCTAGTAAATGTTCATTGCATTTCTGGGTGGTTCTCCATACACAGGACTGAGATTCAGGTCTAAAGTATGCCAGTTAAGATCCTGGGAAATACCGCATCCTACAGAATGCTCGCAGTCTTCACTCCCCCAGATGCCCACATTCTGTTGCTCCTCCCAGCATTTCATTTACTCTTTTAACCTCTTACTGACCCTTAGCTCTTTCTCAGCTGAAGCTCCCTGAGCCTTCTTTCTTCCTGGAAAATAGGGAGAGGACAGCCTTAGTGGACAGATGTTGCGTGCATCATCAGTACTTAGGGAATGGGAGAGATCTTGATGCTGTCAGTATTATTTCTCCTCCTGGCACCAATTTTTCTGACCCAGCCTACTGGTTCTGCAGTCTGCTTGTTCTCCTTTGGAACAGCATGAATGAGTCTTCACTAGAACCCATGCCTATATTTACCATCTATTTTTTTAATCCTCACACGAGGATATGTTTATTGATTTGAGAGAGAGAGACAGAGAGAAACATTGATGTGAAAAACATCAATCGGCTGCCTCCGATACGTGGGCTGAATTGGATATCAAACCTGCAACCTAGGTATGTGCCCTGACTGGGAACCAAACCCACAACCTTTTGGTGCATGGGACAATGCTCCAACCAAGTGAGCCATTTGGCCAGGGCAAACATGTGTTTACATTTAGTACATCAGATGATTTCTTGACTTTGGTCAAAGGAATAAACACACTTTGAACCTCCTATATGCCAGGTATTTTTCTAGGATCTTCTCAGAGATGACCCTACAACATTCAGCTGGCTGGCAGATAACTGTTTTTATTAAATTCCTACTTTTCACCAGAGGGCCTTTGTAGGTCCCATTGTGTCCCTAGGCTGCCCTTCATTTCTGCATAAAGTACAGCGGTGTTTGGGCCAGCTGGTCTTGAAGGGAGAGGAAGCACAGGGCAGCAGGGAAGGGCTTGGGGTTTAGAGACAGTGGGCTCTGCTGGAGTCCTGCCTCTGGTTTCACCTGCTATGTCACCTTGGGCTACTAGCGCACTTTTTAGACCTCAGTTTCCTTGCCCATAGAACACAAATACAACCACCTACCTTGCAAGCCACATTCTTCTTGAGAAGAAAAATTTCAAAGATGTGAGCATCTTCTACCTGGGAACCAAGAGTCAGAAAACATGCTGCCACTTCTAACTTTTCAATTTTTTTATGTACAGCCAATGAATGGGCTTGCTCTTTGAGACTGATGTTGATGGATATTGAACCTGACTGAACCACATGCGAAGGCTGAGGGCAAGTGGAACAAACTTTGTATAAACCAGCAACATGTGCCCAAGGATGCTGTTTTGCAACCAGGACCTCTGGTGAGAAACTTGGGCTCCCTGAAGCCCTGGGTCCCCATCACCCTTCCCCCCACACTCCTGTGAGTAAACACTCCTCATTACAAAAAAAGATTGCTTGACTCTCAGAGCTGGGAACCAGAGAGACCCATGTGAGGGAAAACAAAGGGTGACCTCATTACCCATCATGATGAGCCTGGCCTCTGCCTCCATTTGGGCTAAAAATATGAAAACCAACTTTTGGCCTGTACCCTACAGAATACCTTGACATTTGTTCTCTCTTTGAGTCTCATGAGGACTCTGTGAGAAGTATAGGGTGGGGATCATTGTCTCCATCTCACTGATGGGGAAACTGAGGCTCAGGGAACATGTGGGAGAAATTGAATCTCACTCATTCTACGGCTGCAGTAGGTTTCCCATGAGCAGCAAAACCATAGCTAACCAGAACTCCACCAGTCTGCATCTGCAATTTACTGAAATGTTTTCTGGCCTTGATTCTCAAAAGGGAAAGGGAAATCATGAGGGCAAAGAATCTTGGGTTGGCAGAAATTGATGGCATCTCTAAGATCAAGGCAGTCATGCCAGTCAGGAAGTTGGGAAAATCTCCTCATCTCCTTTTTCATCCCCCTACATCCTATCTGTTCCCAGGTTCCATTGCCACCCCCCACCGCAAAGTGCCTCTCACACCCCGGTTCCATCCCCTGCCAATTCCACTGCCACTGTCTAGTTCAGACACTGGTATCTCTCCCTCACTTGGATTTCATCTCAGTCCTCCAGCTGGATCTTTGCTCAGCCCATTTTATGCACCGGTTTGCAGAGCACCCTTTGTAAAACAAAAATTTGATGGGGCCACTTCTTCAATCCTGCAAGGTCTCTCCCTTACCTAAAGGGAAAAGTCTACGAGAGTTAGACCAATACCCTGGCTTTGTTCCTTAAAGCCAGACCCAGTTTTGGCATCAGACTGCAGGGCAGGTCAGACACTTCAGAGGAATCTTTGGCTGCTGCAAGGGCTGACACAGAAAGCATTACAGTGACCCAAGGTGCTGCCACAAGCAGAGAGGAGACATAGGAAGAAGATGGATCCCAGGTCACCATGGGAGTTCATCACAGGGTTGAGACTGGGACCCAGACTCTAGGCCACGAGCTGGTCAGCTCCTTGGACTCTGTCTTAGCTCAAGGCAGCAGGCCCACGTTAACTTGGAAATTGCATGGGTCCAACACATCCCCGCTGAGCAGCTCGGCTTCAGCATATGTAATTTATTGTTTCCCGTTACTTAATACAGAGCCTGGCACATAGTAAGACTGAATAAATGCTTACTGAATGAGCCACAGGCCAGGAGAAAGGAGGAAGGAGGAAGAAAAGAGTATAGACATTGTCTGTCTCCCTACACTTTTCCTTCCTGTTCCTCAAATATCTGTTGAAAATTACGTGTGTCTGGAGGTCACGAGTCCCCAGGAGAAATCAGGGCAGAGGCTGCCTGAGGGAGGAGGATTCGGAGGGTTGGCACCAAGCACCGTGGATCGCTCTAGCATTTCTTTCCACTCCTATCCAAGCTGACAAGCAATAATATAAAATATTATTTTCAATAATGCAGTAATTTAACAATTTGATGATAATGTTATATAATTCTATCTAATAATGTAATTACTTTAATAATTTAATATATTATATTATATTTCTGTAACAGCTTACTCTGTGCCAAGCACAATGACATGTGCTTTACATGCTTTATTTTATTTTATCCCCATAACTGGGGTGATAGTTGAAAGATTGAACAATAATTGTGGGCACTTTCCAATCAGAGCAGACACCTGTCAGAGGAGACGGAAGAAACTGTTCCCCTCTGCCCTCTGCACTATGGCCTCCTTCTTCCCAGCAAGCTGCATGAGGGGAAGGTCAGAGGCAGGTGGGGGCTATCAGAGCTAGCTCTTCCCCATGTCCTCCTCCTGCCTTGTCCTGCAGCCCCCAGAACACTCAGTGCTGGCCGTGAAGGAGAGAGAGCTCTGGCTCTGGGCATGAGGGCACCCGGGTGTACCCTCCTCTGAGGGTCAGGGGTCTGCTGGGCAGGGGGGGCCAATGGGGTGAGTCACAAAAGCCCCAGGGGGATCTGGAGTTCCTGAGACACAAAGACAGAACAGGTGTAAGTGGGGTCTGAGGTGGCAGGTCCCCATCTATGGGCAGCAAAGATGCTCTAGAGTATAGACCAGAGACACAGACTGGGCAGAATAGAGACCAGGAATCACAGCAGGAAGAATCAACATATGCAGATGGGCAGACAAGGAGACACAGAGCACCAGAGAGGCAGGAAGAGTGCCACTAGCCTGGAAAGGGATGGAAACTGAAGACAGAATCCACCGGTCAGAGGAGCCTGGAGCCTGGCCTCAGGGAGCAGGTGTTGGCTCTCAGGGGTCTGTGGTGGGTGGGCTGGGGCAGCTGCCACCGTCACTCACCCACTCCTGCCACAGCACACTTTACACGGATGCCTGAAAGTGCAAGCTCCCTAAGCCTGGCCGACAGAGGCTGCTTCAGAGTAGGAGCCTGCCTCAGTCCTGCACCCCCAACCTGGTCTTCCCCTCCCAGCCTTGCTTGTACTGAGCTAGAAGCAAGTACTAGTCCCTTCTGATGCCAATGGTGCGCTCGCTAAAGCAACCTTCTGCCCCATACCTGCCTCTCCACCCTTCCACCTCTAACCACACTCTCTTCTCTCCCCCAGAATCCCCAGGCATGTTAGAAGATCATAGCCCTCACCTGCCCTGCTTTTCCTCATGAGGGTATATGGGGTTCTCCGAGTCACCGTCTCTCCTCCTGATAAGGCCTCGTGCCTTGCTCCCGTCCTTCTTCCCCAGGCTGGATGCCCCTCATCCAGCATCTTTAATGCCAGGCTGCAGCCCCAGCAGGCACCTCCCACTGACAGCACAGGGACAGCCCCACCCTCTGATCCCAAGAGCAATCTCTGGGGGAGCAACTGTGCACAGGGGACCCAGCAATGTGTCTTCAGACAGACACATGGTCCCTGCAACCTGGCGAAGTCACACAGCTTCCCAGAGCCTCAGCTTCCCCACTGTAAAATGGGGCTGTGCACCCCACGTCATAACAATACTTACCATTGGGCTTGTTTGGTTTACTCTGAGTAGTCATTATGGACCACATATTTATACCACATCCTTATAGCATTATTATCCCTCTTTTATAGATATGGAAATGGAAGCTTGGAGCCTTAAGCAGGCTGTGCAGAGCTAGGATCCTGAACACAGCTTTGCCTAGCCACACAGGCTGTGCTTCTGACCCGTGCTGAACCCAGTGTCGTGATCTGGCACAGGCCAGACCAGACGCAGGCAGCCCCTCAGGTGGGGAGAGTAGAGCCACTATGGAGGGGGAGGTGGTGGCCTACACATTCAGACCCGAGAGCCAAACTTTGGAGGGCAGTGGGCTCCTCTGGGGCTTTGGCTAGATACACATTCTTCCGGGGATAAGGAAGGAAAAGGGGAAAGGGACCAACATTTATTGTGCACCTTCTGTGTGCCCAGCACAGGCATCCAGTCATTTAATTCTCCAACTACTCTGTGAAAGAAACACGTTATTTCCACTTTATCGGTGAGGACACCGATGTTCAGAGGTAAAAAGACTTGTCCAAGGTCACACAGCTGCTTGAGGCAGCTGAGAGCCCCGTCTAGGTCTGCCTGGCTGTATAGTGCCTCCTACACACTCCGTTTGGGTTGGGGGTGGTGACAAGCTAGCACCACCCAAGTCTCTAGCCTGGGGATGGGCCCCCCTCAACTTTTCTGCCTCCCTCAAGCTGGGCTCCAGCCTTTCTGGGAGTCCAGCTGCTCATGAGGCCTCTACCGCAGCTTCAGGGTCGGAGAGTCTGAGAGGAGCCGCGTGCCCTGACTCTCAGTCTGGAGGCCGGTCCACTGGGGGTTCTCTGATCCGCAGGGCGCTTCCTGATGGAGCCTGCTGCGTTTTCTAAGTGAAGTCTACACGTCTATCAGAGAAAATCTGTAAAGACAGGAAAAAAGACAGAGGAACGTAGTCACCCTGTAGTTCCTTCCACATGACAAAGAAAACGTCGTTCCACTTCTCTCTAATTCTTTCTATACCTAAAAGAAAGGGACGGCTTCCCTCACCCCACCGATGTTGTACTTCACATACAATTTGAATATGACCCACAGTAGTCGGGTGACCACTCGTTTCCCCCTTTACTGAGAAGACCATGTTCCCACTGACAATTTCCCACTAGTCCGTTTGGGGGCCGTGGACACGGACCTGTCCGAGTCCCGACGACACTCCCATGCCTCTCTCGCCCAGACTGCCTTCCAGCTGAGCCAGCTGTGGAATCTGGTCCTGTTCCCTGAGACAACATGAAACCTGCTGAAGGGTTCTCATGAAAATATTTTCTTAACAAAGGGAGAGAGTGACTGGGATACAACCTCTTCTCCCAAGTCCCCTTTCTCTTAGCACCAATACAGATGTCCTGTGTTGAACAGAGCCAGCCATCCTAAGACCGCGAGGAGAACAGCGCAGACAGGCACAGGGCTTCTCTCACCCACAGAATCCAGCTGTGAGGTGACCCAAGTGGCTGCTTGTCTCAATACTGCTTGTTATGCAAAAAACATTAATGTCTGCATATCTAAACCACTGTTAGTTGGGTGTTAGGCAAGTCTGGGCAGGTCCACACTGAGTGCTGATTGGTGGTGCCTGTGTGAGGGGACCACCAGAGGATCGGGCGGAGGGTCGGGGGGAAGGGCTATTAGAAGGATAATAGAGGAATTTTATAAATAACTGTATTCCAAATGATCAGATAACGTAGATAAAACATTCAAATTCATTAAAGACGTCACTTTAAATAAGAAAGAGGTTAATGGACTAGCCATAGATTTGTTTTTCAAACTGAATGTGGAATTAGAACCTTTTCACAAAGAAAACTCCAGGGGGTGGGCTGGGTGGAGGAGAGCAAAGGGGGGAAAATGGGAACAACTGTAATAGAATAACAATACAATATTTTTTAAAAGAAAACTCCAGATCCTGATGCATTCACTTGTGAACTCTAGCCATCCTATGAGGAAGAACTGCTTGCAAGTCTGTCTGAACTCTCCTAAAAGATCTAGGTGGAGGGAGTAGCTCCCAGGGCCTTCTGGGAGGCCCGCACCCCTCCAACATGAAAACCAAAGATATTATGAGCAAAGGAGACTGCAGACCCATGTCCCTCATGAACACAAATGCAAAGATTCTCAAGGAAATGCTAAAAATTGAACCCCACTGTATACATGAAAGGTTAGTACAGCACCTGCGACTGTGAGGTGCGCGTAAACGGAGCTGGCAGGCAGAGAAGCCGCTGGGATGAACGCAGGCTCCAGAGGGACACGGCCTGGGCTCCAGCGCCTCCCCCCGGACCACTTCCTGGCTGTGTGACCTCAGAGGGTGGTGATGATGAAGATCAAGGCCGTGACTCCTCCCATTTCTTGAGCACATGCTATGTTCATGGGTCATGTGTTTAAATACTTCACCTCACTGAATCCTCAGAACGACCATGAGGAGTTCGTATTATTGGCCAAATTTTACAGTTTAAGAAACTGAGGCTTAGGCAGGTTAAGTAGCCTGCTTGAATTTCTAGTAGAGACTGAACTGGGGTTTCATCCGGATCACTGCTGAATGAGATGACGGCTCAGCAGTTGGCACGGCAGTCTCAGACCAACTCCTTACCGTCTTCCTTTACTTACAGAGGTGCAGTCCCCTCTTGAACATGAATCTTCTGCTTCAGATCCCCAGCCTGCCGGATTCAGAGGGCCACCCCGTTTTAGGATGTTCCCTCCCACGCGCCTGAGACGTGTGTGGCTGGGACGGAGCGCTCCACTGTGGATCCAGGCACCGGGGCTCCAGTCCCTGCTACACAGTGTTCTCGCCCCCTCCCCGTCCCAGAGCAGAACTAGACTGACCCTGAACTCTGCTCGCTTATTCCTGTCAGGACCGGGCCTACCGCTGACTGAGCCCCTTCCACCAGGGATAGTAGCATGTGTGCTAAGCATCTTACACACACCTTCTTCACCTTCAAAGCATTGTTTTCTGTTCTAAGTGTGAAAATTAGGCTCAGAGAGGGAAATTCATTTGCTCAAAGTCATACAGTGAGGAGGTAGTTAGAATGAGCATTCAACCACCAGTCTGTCTGGCCTCTTTTTTTTTTTTTTTAACTTGTATTGCACAACGAACACTGGCTCTGTGTCCTGAGGGTTTCAGAACCTAAGCCTGGGGAAGGGAAAGGTGCATAGAACCAACAAAGGGTCAAGACAGTCAATACATCGAAATCCATGACTAGGCTGTGCAACTTCTACTTCCTGTGCCCTGGGTAGGGCTGCCCCGGTCAGGTGCTTACCCAGCTCACAGTCCCCATACCCAGGAGACCATATGCTGTCCAAACTCAGACACATTTTGAGAGTGAAGGGGAGTATTTAAAAGAAGGACAGGAGTTAATTCATCTACAACAGGAGCAGAGCAGAAGTGTTTCACGACAAGGAGGATATGAGAATACCCTACCCAATTCCATCCTTGGCTGTCCTACTGTCTCCCCACAGGTGGGCCAATCACCGTGGCTGATACTTGTCTCACCCGAAAGTCTGAGTTGCCTGAGTGAATGTGCTACATCTCCAGGGACCTGAGCAGTCCCAGTCCCATGCTCTGGAAGAGCATCCAGTCCCGCTCAGCTGCTGGCTCGTTCAACCTCATGCTCCAGCTACACTAACAGGACTTCTTTGGACTTTGCCTTGAGTACCTGTCCTTTAAGATGACTTCCTGTTTCCAGGACCCCTCCCAGTCACCAGGACTCATCCAGTTCTGACCCTCAGCTCCCATCTAGTGGTCCAAGCCCTATTCCTGCACACAGACACCCTTTCACCCATAAGCATCACTTGACCTGGATTTCTCATCACTGGCCTCTACCAAGCTCAAAGCATTCCCCATTGGCCTTAAGTGTCCCAGGAAACTTCACCTTGCCTTGAACTTGACCTTTGTCACCACACGTTCAGAAATTAAATTCTTCCTTACTGGACTGTCCTGTCTTTCTTAGTTGTCCAATGCCTCCCACCCACAAGGCAGGCTCTACCCAGTGAGCTGTACCCAGTGAGCTCTGCCCAGGAGCAGTTAATGAGGCTGAGCCAGTCTCCTGCCTTCTCTCTTCGAATTCCAGGAGGACTCAAGGGAGTACTTAGTTGGGGAGCATGTCCTCCAAATGGGTCGGAGGACGACTATACATCTGCCCACCTGTACATTTTACCACCTGGCTCCTACACCCAGCCTTATGGAAACTCCCCATCCTGACTGTCCCCACCCTGCAAACCGGTACTGCACCTTGGCCACAGAGATGCTCCAGTGGAGTGATCTGTAACCTGACAGATCTAGGTTCAAGTTCAGATGAACCAATGTGTCTGTTATGTGGTGGGAACCGGCCACTTAATTCTCTGAAACACTCGGTGCACCTGATCCATCAGATTCCTTACTGACCTCGTTGTGAGGTTCATTACATTGTGAGTAGTGCCTGCCACAGCATCTGGTAAGAGTAACTGCTCCATAGTAGGTAGTTGTTGCTGTAGGAATAGGGTTGGTAGCATTTATACCACAACGAGGTGTGTGGTCTCGGATAATAGGTTTCCATAAATGGTAGTTCTGAGGACACTGGTAAGTACTGGCATCATTTACATCATCTATAGTCAGGCCTTAGTTTTACCTACTCCGTGTACAGACTTGGAGAAAATGCTTCAGGACATAAACAACACACACAAGTGCTTTGAAAGGAAACAAAGCACATCTTAGTATTATCACTACGTCACCCAGAGGTGGCAGCTCAGACACAGGACTCCTCCTTCCTCTGTGTCGCAGTGGGAAGAACCTTCAGTCCCCAGATGGAAACTTCACAAGGATGCCCAGCTCATTTGCTCCAGGGGCCACGCCCGAAATATCTTGAGAGCATTAATTTCCTAGCTGTGTCTTTCACCTTCCCAGAGACCCTGTGCTGCATTGAGCAGCCTGGACAGGGAATCCTCAGGGCTTTTCAGGGCTTAGAAATCCACTCTCCAACCCCATTCTGATAGAACAGGATCCCTGCAGGGCCTGCCAGCTGGAAACCCCTGCTTCCAGGGCCACTCTTAGAGGAGGGGCACATCTCCCCAGTAGGGCCACCGTGCACAGGAGCAGGGGGCGCTGCTTTCCGCTGCACTGCCCAAGGCCAACAGAAACCAGGCTGGTGCTGCCGCAGGAGTAAAGGAGGTGAGTCAAGCAGGAGAACAGGGTGCTGGTCATTTGTAGGTGGGACTGAGGGAAGGGCTGGGGGAGTTTCCTTCCCTGGCATCCCCAAGAATGGACAAAGGACCCCCCCCACCCCCGCAGTCTCTCCCACTCACTGGGAGAGGGGAGAAGGGTGCCTCTGCCCTCACTGAACAGGAGCGGGATCTCCAGCACCCTTTCCAACTTGCACACGCCCTTCTCAGGAGCACCCTCCCACCCCTGGTGGGCCCCTGATGAGGCATCTGCTCCCTTCTTCTCTACCAACGTTGGAGAGGCTGGGAAGGGACAGGGAGGCAAGGGCAGATGGAGGAGGGATGGAGGATGTATCAATATGGCATTTCCCTAGTGCGAGGTTTTGACTGAATTGTTTTTTCATGGGTGCCTAAAGCAGAGAAAACCAATACTGGACCAGGGCTCCACAAGCAGTCTGCCAATCCCTACTAGATCCTATGGAGAGGTCTAAACCAGACTGCCTCTGCCGACCACGTGGCTGGGAAGGTAACACAGGAAACCTACCAGACTGGGCTGGTGGGTAAGGAGGAATCCCCAAGCTGCACGCCTTGCAGAGTAGCGGGATGTGCAGAAGCAGAGGGATTATGGCAGGCATTTGAGCAGATAAATCCTTGAGGGAAGGGTGGTGGAGATCAGCATGGCCTAAGTGGCGGATAGTGAGAGACAGTCAGACAGCTTGGGAGGTCCTCAGCTCAGAGAGGAGGCCAGCCCAGATGCCCAGACTGGGATCTGTCTGTGATTGTGCTGTGAGCATCATGGCTCAGCAGTCTCAGCGGTCCTGGGGAATTCCACGGACTTGAAAAGTGTTAGAAATGCCTTCAATTCCAGGCTAAGGAGGCATGGGAAAGGGCCTGAGAGATGAAGTGGTACCTGCTGATGGGTGCACCAGGGAGGGAGGCCACTGAAGAAGTCCAGGCTGGGCGTGAGAACTGGTGCATGGGAGGCTGTGAGCAGCCCCTGTCATCCTGGCTTCAGGGTTGGCCATTTGCACTGCTGACCAGCACTTATTTTTTCCGAGTCTCTCCTCTCAATGTCTAACACTCTGAGCACCCCCAGTTCTCCTCTTCCCTTCACAAGCATTTCTGATCTGGGACATTTTTCTCCTTCATCCAATTATTGATGTTCTCTAAAGCTCAGCACAAAAATATCACACTACCCTCTCGCCCTTACAGCCTCAGGCAACTTTTCCATCTTCGAGATATTCACCATCATCCGGCAGCAACCAGTCCCCAAAGTCAGGTTTTTAACCCTGTCTCCTGGAACCTCAGAAAATGCCACGATGGCTCCTCTCCCCTCGTTCCACTGTTCCTTCCACTCATCTGCACATTACCCAGATTGCTACCATTTACTAAGGACTTTTGCTAAACCACGTATTTTTCATGCACTCTCCACTGTGGAGGAGGTGTTACAGATGGCGAACACCAGACTCTGAGAGGCTAAGTGACTGGGGAGTAGGTAAAAAGGCCACAAGACTCAGGTGTGTTGACCTGAATCGGCACGCTCTGTGTTTTCCTATGCTCTGGTCTCACCTCTCCAGCTCCAAAAAAAGACTCCCAACCAACACAATCCTGTTCATTGGACAGCTCAGCTCCTCATGGTGCTCATGGCAACTGGTGCCATCATAGGTGTCCAGCCTGGCATCCTTGGTATCAAAGAATAGCAGAGCCGGAAGGGTCCTTTGAAGTGGTCAAGTCCAACAGCTTCACTTCAAAATGGGGCTGTCAAGTTTGCAGAGGGTTACCCATGGAGTTCCCCAAAATCGCACAGCAAAATTGAGGCAGGGTCAGAACCATGTACATACATACATATATGTATGTGTGTATGTATATGTATGTATATGTATATATATAATCTCCAAATATCTTGAATACAGTATCTCATATGCTCTTTGCCATTACTCTGTGCCACAGATGTTCCACTCGATGTAATGGATGGGGAGACTGAGGCCGATGGAGGTGAAGGGACTTGCTCAAGGTCACGTAGCTAGGTAAGTGACAACTGTGGGACATTCAGGAAGAGCTGCAGGTAGCATGCTGGGGAGCAGTCACCTCTCTGCTGCTCTGGGCTGTGAGGTCTCCACACTGCTTCCCAGCCTGTCTGCTCTTCTGTCATTGATGCACCACCTCCCCTTTTCCTCCCTACAGCTTCAGCTCCCCTGGGATTTTGAGTTACCATTGCACCCGTTCTGGCTTGAGACTATCTCAGGCTCCCGCAGCCCACTCACACAGGCTTTCAGTGTCACCATCTTAAATCCTCAGCAGGGGTGTCTTCCAGTTTGGGGTAAGTGTACAACCTTGGTAGAATTTTTTCAGTTTTTGCTACACACAATCATATGGATGAACAATATATAGAATTGTTCTTGTATAAATTTATTTTTTGAATGCTTGCATAACATCAACATCACCTTTGTGACATCTACCTACTTGATAATTTAGGCCTGGCATGTTCCCTTTGACAAGCATTTGAATACACCACATATCACTTGTCTGCTATTGAACATTCATTTATTCCCAATTCTTCACTATTTAAATAACTCTGCAGTAACATCTTTGGACATTTCTCTGCATAGAAGTATCTTGCCAGGATTTATGTATATGTGGACTTTGCATATTATGAAACCAAAGTATTTAAATTTAGCAGATACTCCTCAATTGTTCTTCCAAGTAGTTATACCCATCTACATCTTACATTCGCGTCAACACTTGATGTTGTTCATGGACCTCAAACATCTTAATGTTTTTTCTACTGCATAGGTGGAATGCGGCAGCGTTGCTTTTTGTTTCACTTGTAATTCCCTACTCGCTAGTGACTTGGACATCTTTTCATGAGATTGTTGATTGTATTGTGAAGTGAGTGTAGTTGGTTCTGAAGTCAGACTTCTGTGTTCTTCTTTTTAAAGTATTGAATCTGTTGGGGGTGACACTGGTTAACAAAATTATGTGGGTTTCAGGTGTACAAGTCTATCATATATCACCTGTACACTGTATGGGGTGTTCACCACCCCAAGTCAAGTGTCCATCCACCACTATTTATCAGCCTTAGATGGACTTCTGTGTTTTAATCCCAGCTCTACCTACCTGTTACTAACTCATCAGTGGTGATGAGCAAGTTACACCATTTCTCTGTGTTTCAGTGTCCTCGTCTGGCAATGGAGAGAAAACAGTATACACTGTAGAGTTGTTGGAAGGATTAAATAAGATAATAATGTAAAGCATTTATCATGGTGAATAACAGATAGTGTGTTTGATAATATAAGATATTGTTTACCTTTTCTTGATTTGCAGTTTGTTATATATATATTTGGGGTATTAATTCTTTGTCTGTTACATACATTGAATATGTTACACCTTCCTTTAGTTTATTATCTGTTTTCTTTATTGCAAGAGTCAGAGGCAAAGAAAAAGAAGAAAATGAAAATCATCCATTACCTTAGACCTGGAGATAAGCACTGTTAACATTTTAGTGTCTATATTTCAGGTTTTAAAAGTTTTCATTGCTTTAATTAATATCTTTGAAGATATAATTCTTAAGTAATTTATTATTTGTTTCCATAATTTTTTAAACTGAATTATTCAGTATGTATTCTTCTGTAACTTGATTTAGTAACTGAACAATAGGCTTTGATGTGTATCTATGTTGATTTGGTTTTACTGCTGAAGAATATTCTTTCCACTTTCTTTTGATGAACAGACTAGAATAACAACTTAATAAATGGAATTCTTAATGAATTTATGAATGTTTTCTTATAATTTTTCCTAAGGGAACATATGTCAAAAATTTCACTGAGCTCATTAATTCATGAAGGACCCAGTAAGATGTTAGGATTGATTCAAGGAAGAATCTGACTTACAGAAATTTATGTTTTCTACTGAACATTCGCATTGTTATGAATATGAATCATGTGCATTACTGTGGACAGGAGTCGTTTGCATAGTTATCAGTTTTCTACACCTTCACGGCTACACTTGCAGAGCTATAACACATCCTAGTCCATGAAAGGTCATTCAAAAAATTACACTCCTATGAAGTCAGACAATCCTCGGAGCATCTGCTAGACAATACCAAGAGGGCACCAAGAAATCTCTCTTGCCTTTTTGCAAGTCTTGGATGATGTTTTTTGGACAATACCCACCCTTTTGATCTTAAATAATCTTCAAAGATTATTCCTAATCACAAAACACAACAGGATGAATGAAAAAGAAATCCACAGATGGATGCCCCGAAGAGAATCTTCACAACAGTATAGTTAAAGAGACTCTTCTAAATGCAGCAAAGGAGGCACCAAAGGACAGATTTTCTTTAAAGAGCTAATGACAGTCAGCATTCTTCTGAAAAGTGACAACGGAAATGTGCTAAAAGAAAACAACTAACACATGCAAAGCTTTTTTTGCCAAAATAAAATTATTTCAAAAGTCATTTGAAAGACACTACAACTCCATCGATGTAGATTTCAAATTCACATTCTGTCCAACCCCCACCAATGGTCTCTGTCATGCCAAAAAGTCGATTTCCTTGGTAATTCCTATTTTTACTTCCTGGAGAAAAGATCTTTTTCCATAGCCTCCTTTTTCTCCTCTCCATCTCCCTCCCCCTTCCCCTCTCCCCTCCTCCTCTTTCCTCCCCCTCCTCTTCATTTTCTTCCTTCTTCTTCTTCCTCTTCTTTCCTTCCTCCTCTTCCTCTTCTTCTTCTCCTTCTTCTTCTCCTTCTTCTCCTTCTCTTTCTTCTTCCTCTTTCTATGAGCAGAGCTTTATTCCCAGGAAATGCAGTGTTTGTTGGAGATCAGTATTAAAAAAATCAAGGTAGATCTAATATGTTCAACAAAGTGGGAGAGGTGGAGTCTCAACGAAAGGGGAAGAGAGGGAGAGAAACATCAATGTGAAAGAGAAACATCAATCAGTTGTTGTTTCTCTCAAACACACCCCAGCTGGGGACCAAACCCACAACACAGGCATGTGCCCTGGGTTGCACATCCAGCCTTCCACACCGAGCCTGGTTGGAAGAGGATTTTATGGAGTTCGTGATCAAGGGGATCTCAGTTTTGGTGCTGGTTCCGTTACCAGGCGTCAAGCAGCTAGACCCATTACCTGTGTGCCTCGGGAACACAATGCGACAAGGGGTGGCATCATCAGACCCCAAAATGGAGATGAAGCCATCCTTTGGGGAGGTCACCGTAAGCTGTCTATGCTGAACACACAGAAGGCCGTGGGGTCCCACTTGTTGAACAGACTGACCTCTGAGAAGTCTGGCTCTTTCTTCCAGAAGCAGGTGGACTCAGATGAGGTGTCCTGAGGACTATGCCCCAGGGAGGTGGTCCTACATGTAATTCTGTACTCAGCAAAATATCAATAAAGAATGAACACAAATCAAGACATAAACAGAATAACAAAATTATGAAAACTCATCACCAGCAGGACAAGACACTTCTGAAGTGAGGACTTTGGAGAAAGGAAAGTAAGTACAGATGGAAGGTCTGAAAGGCAAGGACAGCCATATGGACCTGGGCAAGTGCAAATGAGCACTGTCTCTGCAAATGAAAATGGGTAAATGTCTCACAGGGTTGAATGATATGTTAAAATATTAGAAATGATAACATTGATATCAGGAGTGGGATAAACGGAAAAATATTCTAAAGTTCTTATATATTATCTTGGAGACCCTTGTCCACTCTCTCCATCTCAAACAACTATTCATCTTTCAGGAGCCACCTCAAATATTGCCTCCTCTGTGAACTCTTTCCCACTTCCCCCAGAGGAAAAAATGACTCGGGGGCCCCTTCTCCAGGTTGCTACATAGTTGTGTGTAGCCACAAGTACTACCCCTGCACTAGCCACAACTACATCCACCTCCATCCCTCCCAGTCCACTGCCAGCATGGGCAGGGGCAGGGGCAGACCAAGCTTTGTTCATCCTCTTGTCTCCAGTGATTAGGGACATTGATTCAAAATTGGCACCTTTGAGCGTTTGTAGAATGAAGCAGTAGGTTAGAGAAACCCTGGCACAGACGGAGAGGAGCAGAGGAGCAATCCCGGAGGGCTCTCATGAGGGGGCAGCTGACCGGTAGGCATGGGTGTGCAGGGAGGAGCTGCTCAGGCTGGGAGAGCAGGAGTCTTCCAGACCACAGGCTGTGGCAGGGCATCCTGGCCATGTGAAGTCAGGGCTTCCTGGGGATGGACAGGTGGTTCGGGCTGCAGGACAGTGCAGGTGGAGACAGGAGAGGAGGCTGGGGACACAGAGCTCACTTCGGGAGCTTTCCTGGCTAGGGCCCTGGGAGCGGCCCCCTTACCCTGAGGGAGCCTGCCCAACCCCCTTCCCCCCAGGGTTATAAGCTCAGGACACCAACAGCCCCCATTCTGGGGAGAAAGCAAGGCTACTGGCTGCCTTCCCTGTTGGGTCTTGCAGGAGCTCCGGGTAGGGGCCCTGCTGGCTTCTAAATTCCCACTACCAGCCTCCTGCATCTCTCTGTCTCTCTCTCCCTCTCTTTCTCTCTCTCCCTCCCCCCTCCCCATCTCTCTTCGCCTCTGTCTCCTTCCCCATGTCTGTGTGAGTGTGTACAGGGCTGCCTGTCTCTGCCTCTCTTTCTGGGTCCGGCCATTCCTTCCTCCTCCTGGGTCTGTTACCTCTCTGTCTCTGTCTCTGCCTCTCCTTTGTCTTGCTTTCCATTCATCTCCATTCGTCTCTTTCTGTTTCTGTTTCTCTGCCTCCAAAGTTTTCGTCCTGCATCCCCCCTGGTCCTCGGTCCCTGTCTCCTCTGAGTGGGTGCAGCTGGCTCTTTGCCTCCCTCCCACTTGCCTTCTGTTTATTGCTCGTTTTGCCTCTGGATTCCCCTGTGGCGGGTTCCTCTCTAACCTTCCCCGCTTCTCTCTCCTCAGCCCATTGCCGTTTCTTTGATCTTTGCCATTTCTTTCCCTCTTGCTGTGTTTTCTGGGGCTCCCCTTGAACCTGGTTCCCTGCCCATCCCTCCTCACCTTCCCACTCCCTCTGCCTCCACCAGAGCTCTCTGACCACCCTCCCCTGTCCACCATCACCTGTCTTCTTGCTCTTGGCCTCTCTCCCAGCTCTTTGCTGGCCCAGGAAATGGGACTTGCCCCCCACCCCCCCACAGTCCCTGTCTGATGGCCTCTGTCTCTCTTTCTCTGTCTGGTCTCTGCCAGCTCTTTGCTGCTCCAATCACCCCTCTCAGCCCTCCCGTGTCTCTCTCCCACGGCCCTAGCTCACTCCCCACGGCACCATGCCTCCTTCGTATTCTTCCACGAGGAGGAGAATAAACATTATTCCACCTTCCCCCTCCATCTGAGTCCTCTGCTTCTCCTGCCCATGTCTGTTGAGCTCCCAGCCTCTGTCTTTCCCTCTTTTCTTGTCTGTGCCCACAGATTCTGCCTCTCTCTGCCTCTCTCTACCCCATCATCTATAGCCTCCGAAATAAAGATGTGACAGGGATGTGCCTCAAGGTGACAGGCTGGGGCAGAGCCCCAGAATGAGGCCCTGGGAAGGTAGCTGGGGGACAGAGAAGCAAGACTCGTGATGCACAGTCAGTGCACTAACACTCATTCGCATCACTCAGGTGCACCAGTACACACACCCCACCAGCCCCAATCTCGACACTACACTGGTCCTTGGGGGACAGCCATGATTTGGCTGACAGATGAATACCGTGAAATGTCTTCTGGGCACATCAGTCTTCCAGTTTCCTTTTGTTCTAGAATCTTTGTAGTTACCAAAGGAAGGGACATTTTTGTCAACTTAGTAGTCAACAAAAGAAGAACCATTAAAATCTTAATTGAGACCCAGGGAATAGGTTTTGGGGCACGCCCTGTGTCTGAATCTTGAGAAAGGTTCATTATCATCTTATAATGGCATACATGGTCTGAGCAATCACCAATGGCAAATGTTCATTGATGCTTACTGTATGGCAGGCCTAATGCTGGGTCCCGTGGATGCAGGCATGGATCACCCAAGTCCCAGTGTAGTGGGTGCCAGACAAGTGCTAAGACAAGGATGCCTAAGATATTAAGCCTGCTGCTGGAAGCACACTGAAGGAGTGCTGGGGTGCTTGGCCTGGCCTCACACATGAGTCCATGTTTCCGTTGGGTGTTGGATTAATGAGTACAAATTTGACAAATGTCCTAAAACTGGAAGTATTAGGCTAAAGTATTTAAGGTTTTTGATACATAAAGCCAGATTCTTTTGCAAAAAAAAGATCAATTTATACTCCCACCAGCAATGTGTGAAGGTCCATGTTCTATTGTCTTCCGGTCACCCCTGGTTTCATTGTTTAAAAACTAGCCAGTTTCAAAGGTGAAAGGGGTATCCCGTTGGTGTTCTGCTTTGCATTTTTTTGGTGCCTACTGTGGTGGGATTTCCCATGTGCTGGCTAATCATTTGGATTTTTTTTGTGAACTGTTCCTATCTGTTCCCGTTCTTCTGGGGTGTTTGTATTTTTCTTACCAACTCGTAAGAGATCTTTCTATGTGAATTATATTATTTGGATGCTTATAAGCATATGGAAGTTATAGACGCTGTTGAATTATCTGCTTTTTTCTTTGGCTCCGTTATTTATACCACATGATGGCCCCTGGGGTAGAACAGTGTCTCTGAGGACATTGTGCACCTGTAGCCATGGGCTCTCATAGAGGGCACTGGCCTTCACAGTTCTGGCCAGCGCAGCTTATTATTATTCTACAAGGAGTTTCACAGGCGTGTGCATCAGCAAGGGGCCGGGAAAGAAGAACCCGAGGGGGACAGCATGTTAGCTCATGGGAGATGTCCCAGAACGTCGCGGGATTGCTTTGTTGGACGCTGGAGTTCCTGCAACAGCAAGCAAAGGCCAAAGCCAGCAATACTGTAACGGGCGACACAGTCACGTGACCTGCAGATTGGTGAGGCCTGGAAGAACACGTTTTACATCTGTAAACGTTCCATGAGGAATAAGCACAGTTTCATGACAGGTCCCTCCAAGCTGAATTTTGCCTCTGGGGGTAACCACGTGCCCACTCCCCTCTCTAATTGTCCTCACTCTTAAGTGGACAGAGTCCCTTTTCCTTGAGATCACCCAACACAGCCTGTAGTTTTCCAAAATGGGTTTTATCAGAAACAAGAGGAAAAGGGAAATAAAAGTGCAAATGACCAGGAACAAGTGGCACTAAAAGAGTATTTTTGCCCTTTCTAAGGTAATTTCAGTGGACCTCAGATGCTCTGACTGGCACAGTTTGGAGACGGGTAGATACAGGCCCATTTATTTCCTCCTTCTCAAGTCTCTTTCTCACACTGACTTTCTCTACTTTTCGGTCTTTGCATTTTTACTCCGTCCTCTCTCCCCTGTTTTAAATTTAGTCTCTAGGACTCTGGTCACTTCCACGGATCAGGAGAATCACAGCTGATTTTTGGTTGATAATACATCCCTGAGAAATAAATTGTACAAATGAAAACAAACATTTGTGGAAAGATTCCCACATGCCAAGGTTCTGTACTAAGCACTTGTCATCTATTATCTCATTTAATCCTTACAACTTCCCTGTGAAGAAGAGGTACAAACTTTAGAGTAATTAAATGACTTGCAAAGATGCACGTATCTAGTCATTGGCCAAGCCAGGTGTCTCATCCTGGTCTGTGTGGCTCTAAAGTCCAGGCTCTTGACCATTGTGCCCCACCCACTCAGTGGCCCCCGCCTCACACTACATCACCGTAGATACGACGAGTGTCTGAGCAGCCTGCGCCCTCCCACTGGTTCAGGGCGATGTTAGCCTGATGGAGTCCAGCTCTTCCAGGTCTCATGGAAGAGTGCTCACGGTGAGTGTGTGTCCTGCTTTGCTCCCAGGACTTGAGCTTAAAGGGGCCCTGCCTCATCCCATCAACTTGAGGAAAGCCTTTTTCATGGCCTTGTTCCTCAGACTGTAGATGACAGGGTTGAGAAAGGCTGTGGCAATGTTATAGGAAATGGGCCATTGTCTTGCCACTGTTTGACAAGGAATCAGAGCCAGGGCTCGTGTACGTAATGGGGCAGGGGATGGTGGACACGGTGACCACAGTGATGTGAGAGGCACGGGTAGAGAAGGCCTTGATCTGCCCGAGCTGAGTAGATCTTCATGACGGCGGCCAAGGTGTTGGCGTAGACGATGACAAATAGGGAGGGTGGGACCACAGTGACATTGAAGTCCATATGAAGTCCACCACGTCATTGAGGAATGTGTCCGCACAGGCCAGCTTCAGGAAGGCAAGAAACTCACAAAAGTAGTGGTCAATTTCATTAGGTCCCATTGGTGGGAGTGTAAATTGATCTTTTTTTGCACTGTCTTTATGTATCAAGAAACTTGAATACTTTGGCCTAATACCTGCAGTTTTAGGATATTTTAAGGAATAGATGTCAGAAGTGCAGGAAATAATACAAATTTCATTGTGTTACTTAAGATATGGGAAAATCGGAACCAATTAAAAACACTTCTATAATAGTAAATGACTTAAATATATTACTTAAACACCTAATACAGGGGTGGGCAAAAGTATGTTTACAGTTGTAATACAAATAAATAATACATTAATCAATCAATAATAATACAAGGATAAAATGTTTCATGTGTTCACAATATTTAATATATTTAACATTTAATAGTTAATGTATTTAAATAAAAAAGGCTTGAGTTTATACTGCAGACCTGCTCCGAAGGCGAAGGTGGTACGGTGTTGCAGTGCTGGCTAAAACGTTGTTTGCAAACAAGAGTACCTAGGAATCACCTGTAGCATCTCTTCAAATGCAAATTCGGACTCCACAGGTGGAGGGTGGCAAGACTGCATTTCTCAGCCACTCAGATGATGCAGGTGATGCTAACCCACAGACCACTGCTTGATTAGCAAGAGTCTAAATCACCAGGGAAAAACTCTGCATGAACCAGTGCCTCTGAGCTGCAGCCTGGTATTCACACCCTTGTGTTATCCCCGTCCCTAGAGTTTGGGCTGGACCTAGTATTTAATTTCTCATCATCACGACACCCTGAAAGTGAGGGGCATTCACTTTCAGCATCAGGTTACAAAAGACACTGCTTTTGTATTCTTCCCCACCTCTCTCTTACTCTCTTGCTCTCTCTCATGGGGCCAACTGCCACATGGTGTGCTGCGCTAGGGGGTGGCCCCCACAGAAGGAACTGATGGATGCTCTGTACAATAGTCATGAAGGAAATGAGACCCTCGGTCCAGCAGCCTCCCAGGAACTGAATCTCAGCAACAATCAAGTGTGCTTGGAAGCAGTCCTTTCCCAGTCAAGCCTTCCATGATCTGTACCTTCACTGCAGTCTTGTGAGAGCCCTAATCCAGAGGACCCAACTCATAATCTTGATCCAAAAAAACTAAATATATATATATGTATGTATAAAGGTATTTCAGTGAGACCACTTGGATAGCTTGATAGCTTGATGGGTACTCTGGAAGTGTAAAGACACAGTTATTAGATATCTGACTCAAGCCAGAAAACAACTATTATTCATAAATAAACCATACTCCATGAAGAGTCAAAGTCATGTGTTTCCATGGACCAGAGGCAGGGGACACATCAGAGAGAGGGAGAGATGAAGAGAGGACTTCCATCCTCCAGTCCTACACGCTCACTCGGTCCGATAGCATTTGCTAGGAACAGCTAAGACAGCATTTTTCGCTGCGATCTCTATTTAAGTATCCATAACATGGTGCGGAATGCAGGAGGGAAAGAGCAGGAGTGCTCAGGGGAAGAAGCAGAGGAAGTGAAAGCAAAGGATGGGGGAGCAGGCTCCAGGAGCGTACTCAGCTCCACCATCCCCGGTGGCCAGCAGGGAGCATCGCTGGACAGCAGGTGTCTTGGCGGGATGAATCTACCCTGGTCCCTGCTCCCCAATAACAGATCCTTAGAGCAACTCCCAATTTCTGGGTAGTCCCCCAAATCCCTGCCTCCCCTGAGATCTCCTTGCAACCCCCTTTCTCCTCTCACATATCCTAATACTGCTCTATCCAACTTTCCCACCTTCCATCTGCCACCCCTGGTCTTGCCCACTTCCAAGGGTTCCCCTGATTAGGAAGGGAATGTGGGAGAGCCCAGCTGCCTCAGCCTCTCCAACAACAGTCCCTCCTCCTTTTTGGGTCTTTACTAGCAACCAACCAAAGGCCAGATGCCTTGGAGGGAGATATGTGTGCTAAGCCAGATAAAGACAGCGAGTGAAATAAGGGCAATTAGACAGATAAGTAAGCAAAAAAAAAAAAAAAAAGGCAAGAGACTGGAAAGAAGACGTGAACAGAGAATTGAGGTACAGAGCAAGAAGCACAGACATGAAGGGACACACAAATGTGAGGATTTGCAGACAGAAGAGAGAGACAGGGCCGGCAGAAGGGCTCTCTGCCTCCGTTCCTGCTACTCTTTACCTGCCATTGGGCTCTGTGTGAGTGGCAGGAGTCTAAGGAGCTCTCCTTTGAAACTCTGAGCTTAGGGGCTCTGATTCCCAGGAGGATAAATCCAATGACTTCCTAATGAGCTCCTGTGCCTTTGAATCCCCTAAGGTCCAAACATCAAGCCTGAACTTCAACACCTAGTACTAAAAAAACTATATACAGCCAGACCCCTGAGCATTCAGCCCAAACATCAACCACTCCCCAGACGCCCTTCCTGCCTCCGGTCAGGCCAGTCTTCTGCTTGTCCACGCCCTCCCATGATCCTCCACACTTCCTCTGGATTAGTGTCAGACTGCATGGGTGGGTCCCTGCTTTCACACAGGTACCAGCTGTGTGACTTTGTGCAAGTTTCAAAAACCTGTCTGGGCCTCCAGGCCTTTTGATAGTAAAATAAAACCCACTTAACAGGGCCTTAGTGAAGGTAAAATGAAGTTAATAAATGTAAAGCTTTTAGGACTAGGCCTGGCTTACAGTAAGTGACCTGTGAAGTTATTAACCTCCCAATTTTGCAACTTCTATGCACCCCACTTGAAGATCCTCTTCCCTCATATCTCCAAGTGCCCCCTAAATTTCAGGTTCACCTTCCTCAAGAAAGGAGCCATGAATACTTTGACCCCTTCTGTCCTCCTGCTTCGCTCACTTTCCGTCACTCTTCTTGGGATTCCTGGGTGACCTGTGAGGGATGCAAGCAGCTCATCCCTCTGAGGGGTCCAGCTGCAGTCTCCAGCCTAACACAACTGAATGACTTCTGTCCCTAAACATACACCAGCTCCCCTGGGCACCTCCACTTTCTGTCTTCCAATGCACATGTCACATCTCTTCCCTGGGCCAAGTTTTAAAGAAAATTTAGAGCCAAAAGGAAAATTTTTCCTGTAAATAAGCACTTACAAATCAGTGTCTTTAGGACGTTCAGTGAAGATTGCACCAAATGTTAGGGCTCAGAAGGGGTAGGTTGTAGCTAAGTTTGCCCAAAACATTGATATGTACACCAGGTCTTTAGCATGCAATAAAATATTCTTTGTGGAAAGGTATAAAAATCTTAGGCTTGGGAAAACAATGTCTGGGTAATGTCAAAGTACACAGCATGTCTGGGGAGCAGAAAATACTTGGGTGGGTTGATCTGAGAGTGTACATGTGAGTTGGAATTAGGAGAGAAGCTGAAGCAGAAGGCAGTGCTAGGCTAAAAACAAGGGGCTTAAACCAGGATAAGCATCGAGTACTGTACCCTGGGCAATGCGCAGTTCTTAGATCATTTAGTGTAGGGAAATAAAATAGTTTGAATTTATGAATATCGCTTTGATGGCTGGGATGTGGGAGGAACTGGATAAGAGTCCTAACAATAATGATACCAGGAAAAACATAACCCAAAACTGGGGGGATGTGCAGAAGAGGGAATACTACTGGAATCTAATGAATGGAAGCCAGATATGAGGTAAAGCATCCAACAATATACAGTACTTTTCCCAATAATGAGTTTTCCAGCCCACAATGTAAAAACTACTGGGGTTGATAAAGCCAGAACTGTAGGAACATGAGTTCAGATACAGCCACCTGCCTACACACTGGGAAATGGGTCTGCTTTGGTTTTCTGGGGCATTCTAGCATAGAAAGGGAACCTGTCTGTGGGGTCAGAGTCCTGGGTTTGTCTTCATCTCGTCATCCGTTATTTGGAACAGGCTCACTCTACCTGAGAGGCAGTGTTTGTATTTGTGAATGAATAAATATTGGCTTAAAGAGGTCCCTCTTATCAGCCTTACCAGAGTGCCTACTGTCTGAAGATCAAAAGCAGCAGATGTGGCTCCCGCTCTGCAGGAATTCATACACGTCACACCACATGCTTAGTCACTGTAGTTTAAATATAGCATTTAATGGCCATAGAACTCAAAATGCTTAGGAAACAACTACAGAACTCAAAGAAGAGATTCAAGAGTTCATTAAATACATGATGTGACAACATCAAGAAATGAGATATAAGCTGGTACAACTCTCAAAAAAAAGTGAAAGAGCAAAATAAAATGACCCAAAACTGAGGCCATATTGCATATAGCCAAACATCAGCCAGATGTTGCTAAAATCACATCTAGGAGCAAGGAAGTTGGAACAAGAACATTAAGTAATTATAATGAAAATTAACAAAGAATTTGAAAAGATTATAGAGAAATGGTAAATACATAACAAATAAAAACCAACACATGCAGTTTGTGTCTTTGAAGACTACATTAAGTATATGTAACAAAAATTTAAATTAAATATGTAATGCAAAAAATTTTAAAAGAAAAATAAGCTTTGAATCTATAAATTGAAAGTTGACAAATATGATATGCTAGTAAAAACTGATGTAGAAGATCAACAAAGAAGCACACACTGGTAAGCATATTGTGCTTCAGTGATAAATAAAATCTGAGGTAAAAATATTAGACTGGCCTGAGGCTTTTTCATAACATTACTTCATGGCAGAAGACAGTAGACAGTGGAATAATCCTTACCCAAAGCTCTCAAATGGAAATAAAATAGTGTAACCCAAGAATATTATATCTTGCCAAACTTTTTTCTCCTACATAGGTAACAAAAATTTTTTTACATGCAAGCATTCAGGATCCTTTGTTGAAAACAGAAACTTAAGCATGAACTCTGGCCAATTAGGAGATAAATGGAGAAACTATGAATGTAAGCACTGAATTGATTAAAATAGGCTATATATTTAATCTGTAGTATGAACAGTAAGGTATTGTAGAGGTTCCCTGGAAGACCCCACTTGCATGGCTATCTTTATTTGACCTGACTTGCACCTTGCCCTGCACAAAAAGCCTTTTCTCCAGGGATATATATTAAAAACAATTAAAAGCAACTGATAAACTTCATAACTTCCTGAGGTAGTGGACAATAATTAAGACAACCAATAAGACAGTGCAAAGCTTGAAAGAAAAAGTTGTGGAATAATATGTCTATTGAGGCTTTGAAAAACTCTGGCATTTGTGTAGGGCTGTGTGCATCGCATGCTCAGGAAAGACCTGAAAAGGTCCTAAGTGCTCACCTTAGACTGACCTTGAGGTCCTGAACAACCTGGAAGCAAGAGCTAAGGCAGTGTAGCCAACTGCCTGCGGAGCTGAAGGCATGCCCCCCACCCACACAGAGTCCCGCAGCAAAGACTGGGACATTTTTTGCTTCCAAGAGTTTAAGGACATCTCTGTTTAATCACTGTCTGGACACCAAGGTAACTGAGTAGGGACGCCAGCAGCCCATGACATATTACAGGAATACAGATTTTACAGAATTAACTCAGAAAAGTAACAAAACAAATGGTACCAAACCTGTGGGAGCAACAAGGGTCTTATTTTAAGAGCGGCCACATTACATTACGTCCAGTTTCCAACAAAGGAAAACGTGACACATAAACAAAGCACAGCCCACACACGGCGGAAATGGCATTGACAGAAACTGCCCCATGAAGAGGTCTAGATCTTGAACTTATTAAATAAGGATTTTAAATCAGCTATTTTAAATATGGTCAAAGAACTAAGAGAGACCATGCCAAAATAGTAAAGTATAAAAACAACATATCACCAAATATAAAATGTCAATAAAGAGACAAATTGTAAAAAGAACCAAACAAAAATTCTGGAGTTGAAAAGTACAAAAACGAACATGAGAATATTCACTAGGGGAATTCAATAGCATATCTGAGCAGACAAAAGGAAATACTAGCCAACTCAAAGATAGATCAACTAAGATTATACAATCTGAGGAACAGAAAGAAAAAAAATGAAGAAAAATGAACAAAGCCTCAGAAATTTATGGAAAGCACAAGTTTACCAATATTTACTTAGTGAGAATCCTGGAAGTATCAGAAAGAGGCAGAAGTATTTGAAAAAATAATGGTCCAAAACTTCCCAAGTTTGATGTAAAGCATTATTCCACACATTTTAGAAGTTCAATGAACCTCAGGTAGGATAAACTTAGAGACCTACATCTAGACTCATCATGATCAAACTGTCAAACACCAAAGGCATAATCTTTAAAGTAGGAAGAGCGAAGTGATTCATCACATACAAAGGACACTCAGTAACAGCTGTCATCAAAACCACAGAGTCCAGAGCAGTAGGATGATACATTCAAGATGCTAAGAGAAAAAGACTTTCAACCAAGACTTCTATGTCAAGTAAAACTATCCTTCAAAAATGAAGAAGAAAGTAAGGCATTCCTAAATACACAAAAACTGAGAGAATTCATTGTCAGCAAACCTACCCTACAAGAAATACTGAAGAGAGTCCATCAGGCTGAAATAGAAAGATATTAGGCAGTAAATCAAACTGCATGAAGTAATAAAGAATACTGGTAGAGATCATAACGTAGGTAAATATAAAATCCAGTGTATGCATTTTTGTTAACAATTTTTCTCCTGATTTAGAAACATAAAATAATCATTACAAACTTGTGTCGATGGACACACAATGGAGATGAAATTAAAATAAACAAGAAGAGCACACATGTGTAGGGTGGGAATGGAGGTATATAGGAGCAAAGTTTTCATTTACTATCAGAATTATGCTTCAGTAGATTAGATTATTATAAGTTAAGACATTAATTGTAATCCTCAGGGGAACTACTAAGAAAATAACTCAAAAACTATGATAAAAAAATGACAAGATAATTATATTGGTAAACTAGAAAATATCTGTTTAACATAAAAGGCAGTAATGAAGGAATAGAACAAGAAAACCATAATCTATGCAGAAAACAAATAGCAAAATGGCAGACATAGATTCTACATTAAAACATTGCAAACCCTATATCTGACAGGGTATTAATATCCAAAATTTATAAGGAAGGCATACATCACAACAGCAAAAGCAAACAAACAAATAACCCAAACAAAAAGTGGGTAAAGAGTCTGAGTAGACATTTTTTCGAAGAAGACATACAGCTGGCCAACAGTTTGTTTCCCCAGCATCACTAATGACCAAGGAAGCGAAAATCAAAACCATAATGAAATACCACCTTCTACCTTTTAGGATGGCTGTAATCAATAAGACAAGAGATGGCAAGTATTGACAAGGATATGAAGCAAAGAGGGCACTAGTACAGTTGGTGGGAATATAAATTGATGTCTCCACTGAGGAAAACAGTATGGAGGTTTCCCAAATATTTAAAAAAAATAGAAACACCATGTGATCGAACACTTTCACTTCTGAGTATACATCCAAAGGAAATGAAAACAGGATATTGACAAGATATCTGGATTCTCATGTTCAGTGCAGCATTATTCCCGCGCGCCAAGATGTGGAGACACCCGAATGCCAAACAACACCTGAATGGATAAAGAGCATGTGGTGTATACCCAGTGGGATATTATCCTGCCATCACAAATGCAGGAATCCTGCCGTTTGCAACAACATGGATATACCTCGAGGGCATTAAGTGAAATAAGACACATACTTATATGTGGGATCTAAAAAACAAAAAGAAAAATTTTTAAAATCATAGAAACAGAGAACAGAAAAGTGGTTGCCAGTGTTGGGGAGTAGGGGAAGTAAGGAGAGGCTGGTAAAAGGCTATACATTTTTAGCTAATAGATACATAAGGTCTGAGGAGCTTGTAAAACACAACAACTATAGTTGATAAGACAATACTGTAGAACTGAAATTTGCTAAGACATTAGAACTTAGATGTTGTTGTCAAAAAAGGAAGGAAAAAAGATAAAATATGAGTTGATGGATGTGTTAATTAAGTGGTTGGGGGAATCCTTCCACAATGCATATGTATATCAAATCGCCACGATATACACTTTAAATATCTTATAATTTTATATGTCAATTATACCTCAATAAAGCGGAAAAAATTTAAAAGTACAATATATATACCTTTTGACCTAATAATAAAAAAGTCATTTAATCATTTTTATGTTATGATATCATTATATTCCTCCACCTTAGGAAAAAAAGAACAAAATTACATTTGTGTACGTTCATATGCATGCAAAGCTAAAGCATATTTTTAAAGTATGTGCAAGCAGACTTAACCCCCGGTGTGGGGACTGGTACTGAAGAGAAGATCAAAGGGGCCTTTTACGTACACGTATTGTTTGAATGTTTATAATGAGTGCATTAATGTTTACTTGGTACTAGAGAAAAAGGGAAATTACGAATAGCAGCAACGAAAGCACTGTAGGGGTTGTGATGTGACCAGGCTGTCACAGTCATCTGTAAGGCTCCTAACAGCTCTCATCTTTAGTCACCAACTTGCCGGTCAAGGCTAGATCAAGGTGGAGCAACACTTCTCAGGCAGTGTACACCACCTGAATTCAGGGCCTGCCTTGAAATTGTGTGTACGTGGCTTTCCGAGAGCAATCACAGGCCCCAGACTTTGCGGTACCTTGAGAATTCCCCAGAAGCTGTGCGTCAGCTTGACACTTCCCAGGAGGATACAAGCACTATCAATTATGCAGAGAACTACACTATTCTTATCCCAATTAAACTAGATATAATATCTTGATCACTTTTCTTCCCCCCTCCCCCTGCTGTGAGTTTCCAAGTTTATTCCCCAGTCACTGGGAGCCGCTCCTGGGTCCCTCTGCTCCAGAAGTCCTCCTTCCTGGCTGCGGCCCAATTAAGCCACAGTTGAGTTGCTCTAAAGTGACAAGTCCTGGGAGGCTTGTTAATTTCAGTACTTAAGAATATGGAAGGAACATCATTAAGAACTTCAGCTTATTACTCGGCTGGGCCAATATCTGCAGCTAAGCAGGAAGACCAGAAGTGACTCAGTGTCCCTCAGAGGCACCTGAAGAAACTTGTTTTAACTTTATCTAATTTTATCCCAAGCGTGTACACTTAGCCACTAAGCACATGCCCAAAGCGCTTTTACTTTCACCAGCACCATCACCCTGTCATTTCATCATGACCTTGTCACCACAGTGGGGTTCTCATTGTTGCTGCTCGTCATCACCACCCTCAAAATATTCTTCTTCCTTTTTAAAAAAGGTTTTATTTATCTGTTTTTAGGCAGAGGGGGAGGGAGGGAAAAAGAGAGGGAGAGAAACATCAATGTGGTTGCCTCTCATGCGACCCACTGGAGACCTGGCCTGAAACCCAGGCATGTGCCCTGCCTGGGAATCAAACCAGTGACCCTTTGGTTCACAAGCCAGTGCTCAATCCACTAAGTCACACCAGCCAAGGCTTCACCCCCAAAATCTCATCCTTCCCCTATTGCATTATCATTCTCAGTATTCCCACCACCTAAGTCATCATCTCAATATCATTATCATCAGTATTATCATCATCCCCATTATCACTGCAAAGTTATTCATGCCTTTCACTAGGAAGTTTAATATCCGCTATAGAGTTTTTGTAGATGTTCTTTATCAGGTTAAGAAGTCCTTCCAGTTCCTACAAAGGCTGAAAGTTTTCATGAGAAATGGATGTTGGATTTTGCCAATGCTTTTTTTGAATGTATTGAGATGATCATATGGTTTTTAGCTGGTTAATACGATGAATTACAGTGACTGGTTTTCTAATGTCAAATTGACCTTGCCTCCCTACAGTAAATCACATTTGGTCATGATATAGTATACTTTTATTATATTCTTGGCTTTAGTTTGGTAAAATTTTGTTTAGAGTTCTTGCATCTATGTTCATAAGGAACATTGATCTATGCTTTTATTTTCTTGTAATGTCTTTGTCTGGTTTTGATATCAGGGTAGTGATGGCCTCCCAGATCATGCGGGGAAATATTCTCTTCTCTTCATTGTTCTGGCAGCCTGCCAGACCCCTTGCCTTCCCAAACTCCCTTGCTCCATGTCTCCTGGGCAACCAGCCTGGGGCAGGCCTTGGAAGATGGAGACACAGGAATGGGCAAGGTGAGGAAGAAGTTCCTTCCCCTCTCCAGCAGCTGTTACCATAGGCCCAGATCCAGAGCCAGTGGAGAAAGGGGGAACAGAAAAGGCAGGCCTGAATGTTTTCGTGGACTTCAGCAGCCCTGAGAGATCAGATGGCCACACCATCTTGAGACTTGGCAGGATAAGATGAATGAAACCAACCCAGTTCCTCTGAGTGCTGTGACCCACCTCCTTTCTTAGGGACAGATAGGACCTGGGACTCAGAGTTCCTCAGGTTTCTCTGTGACACAACCAGATTGCTGATGACCATCAAATTCTTTCAGCAGCTTTGGGGCAGGACCTGCAGTGAGGATGGCTGTTGGAAAGATTAAAGCTTGTGTGTTGTGCCTCTCCCACCACCCACTTTCCCAGCATTTGTTTCCCCAGGGGCCAAAGCAGTCAAGAGTCTTAACATCAAGGCCTTAAGGCGTTAGTAGCACATACAAACTCTTCAAAGAGCACTTAAGCCCAGAATGTGTTGTAAAGGGCTGTGGGTGGGAACCCTGGCCCAGCAGGGCTGTGGGGGCTGCACAATCAGCAGCGAGCCCCCCCCCCCCCCCCCCCGCCTGGCCATTTCTCAGGGAACTTCTGCGCAGCTTACACAGCATCAGCCACTGAGAATGCTTAAGTGTGAGCTGTTGTGGAGATTTCTTAAGTTCATGCCACGCCCTTTACCTGCAATTTGCAATTGCAAGGCTCAGACAAAAAAGTTTTAGTTCTCAATAATTCCAAGTCAAAGGATGAGAGAAAAGTGAAATGTTAGTTTGAAGGGTTATAGCCAAATGTTTAAGAAAACTAGAAAAGTTCAGGATCCAGTCTAGCTTATAGGTGAAAATACAACTTTGAAGACAATTGAGTGAACTATAATCTAATATCCACAACTGTATATTGTTTCTATTGAAAAACAATTTCTCCTCCTAATTTTATCAATGATAGCCAAATTAAGACTAATTTATTTATTGCATAAGTCTAGTTTCAATAAATTTGTCCTGATTATTTTCATAAACAAATCAAGAATAACAATTGATTATACAGACTCTCTTAAATTTGCTTTTCTGGAATCTTATAAGGAATCTCCAGATTGAACTTTAATTAGCGTCTCAAGGCTAGGAAGCCACATAGTTGCCATCAGGATGTGCCTGCAATACCTGTAGGTTTGGGTGAATTCCTGAGGTTCTTGAGATTCCCAAAATGTCTTGAGGTTCTTCTTTTGCCACCTCTCAGGAGAGCAACCTTTGTTCCTTACCTCAAAAGACTGCTGTGACCCATGTTAACAAGGTACCAGGCTGTTTCTCCAAGGGGCTTTTATCGGCTTCCAAAGTCGATCTTAATTCCTTAAAGCTTTCTGGTGACATCCGAGTCTATGCATATGTCTCTCTCAAACTGATATTTCAGTCAAAGCCTTGGCTAATAAAACCAGTTTTCTGTTATGTCCTGTTACAAGAAGAACATATTCTTACTGAATATATGCAAACAAACCTACTGCCATGAAATTGGTAACACTTGACAGGTTATTTCTGTCTTTGACTGCTTTCCCCTCTCAATCCCAAATGCAGTGATTAAAACATAGGAAGCAACCAAGAAAATATTTATGGCATATAAGTCAGCAGACAATTCATCATTCATTCATTCGAGTAAGAAACAGGGAGCTGCCCCTTCCCATCCACGCGGGCCTTTCCCAGTCCCCCTTGCGGGGAGGGGAGTGCCCAAAGCTTTCACTGCGAGAGCAGCTCTGGCTGTGAGACCCCTGGCACGGGCACCTGTGCAGCAGTTAGCGACACTGTCAGCCCACTGGAGGCTTTCTCTCCCCCGCCCCGCCCCCCCCCCCCCCCCCCCCCCCCCCCCCCGCTACCAGAAGCTAGCCCTTAAATCCTTATTTGCAGCTCCTGACAGCAGCAGTGACAAGCCTCTAACCAGCTCACGATTTGGGTCAAAGCTGCTTGGATCCAGAATAGAGGGATCCTTATGCAAAAAGACTTTGGGGAGAGTGCCAGCAGCTTTTTGGGCGGCGATCTGGGAGACCAAGGGCCCTCATGCCAGGTGTGCGGTCAGGCAAGACAGCCTCGCTGACTTTTTCACTAGAGAATTTTGCTAGATCTTTGCTACTCCAGTTCTATCTGCTTTATAATTGATACCCCTTAAGGATCACTGATCTAATAATACTTTTACTATAATGTGGTACCAGTCTTATTTTTACCTAATGTCAAAAATCTTTGGCTGCTTAACTAAAAGTAAAACTTATGTACAAAAAGGATTGCTTGCAAATATGCGTGTAAAAAGTTCTGTTAATAACCAACTAACTCTTCTAATTCCCGTGGACCTGTGTTGGCCACTACAGTTAGCTTTCTCACTTCGCTGCTTGTCTGCTCAGTCTGGATTAAACTTAGACTTTGAATATAAAATTAGAATAGCTCTGTTTTCTTTAAAGAAAAAAAGTACAGAAAATAATAGGGGACCAAAGAGGCTTACGATCTGGGTGGTGCCCAAAGAAAGCAGGAATGTTGGAGGGAGAGAATTCCTGCATCAGGCAAAGGAGAAACCGAGGGTGCAGTCAGCTCGGCGTCATCTGACAGAGCAAGCATCGCAAGCAGTAAGCAATAAAGTCTAAAACTGGCCAGTCGGCGTCAGGAGCGGGCAGCCATCCCACCGGCTTTGGCCCTGTTTTCTTGGTAGCAGTTTAGGGCCAACAAATCTAGGAACAGCAGAGACTTACCAAAAAGGACACTGTAAAATTCTGCTCTGAAGCACCCCTACAAGATCTTGACCAGAAATAGGAGGGGGTCAGGCTGGCTGTCAGGATCTGTGCCATTTCCGCTTCCGTCTACATGTCCCCTACACTCTGATTTTCTCACCCACTGCCTTCCTATGTACACTTCCCGCCCCAGCTTCAGTGTCCTCACCAGTCATAACACAGACCTAATATTTTTCCTCTGGTGCCTCATATTCATGGAGTGATGTAAGTGCTGTAAATGGCCTTTTAAAAAATGCAGTTAAGTTAAATAGACAGAGCGTTGATTTCTCTCCACTTAGCCCATTTTTGCCTCAGACCCTCAGGTCCCAAGCCCCTAATTCTAACCCAGGCCTTTGACCAGCATTGAACCACCAAGGGCGCAGGTGCAGGTTTTCCCAGGGAATGTGAGCAAACGCTGCAGCCCCGTTTCCAACATCATCTTCCACGATTGCTCTTCCACCCAGGAACTAGGACCATTTCCCTGGTCCGATGGGGCCCCATCGATTTGTCCAATGGGTGAAGGTGTACATGTCATAATGGGCATTATGTCACACAATGAGACAAGCACTAGCATGTGAGATGACTGCTGGACCAGGTCAGAGCTTATGTGCAGTTACTTGACAAGATAAGTAACATTTTTGGAAAGATGAGAAGCAAGCTACCTCGCATTAGCTTATCTCAACCCAAGCCTCCAACTCCTCCTTATGTTCCTAAAAGAATTCATCTTCTAAGCAACCTTCCTAACTTGAATCCTAACTCTTCGGGCCCCACTCCCGTGTGGCACTCACCTCTTTGTCTTTTCTGCCCTACGGCTCTCCCTCCTCTCAACATTACCAACTCTTTCCACTACCCCACCCATGTTATTTACCTTCCCAGTTATTCCTGTGCGCCTTCCAGACCACCCAGCTTTCTGCCCTCTATATTGTAGCCCCCCTTCTAGTTATTCCTCTATCTTTGTCCCTATTCGTCCCTCCTAGCCTCTCTTTCTGGTACATAGATTTCTGCTCCTTGTCAACGCTCAAGCCCCCTCCCTCCTTCTCCCATCCAGACCTTCAAATTCACAAATATTGCCCTGGAGAGACAATTCCCCTACTAGTGGCACAGTTCTGGTGTAATGTAGAATTTCTAGAACTGTGGATTGCCAGCAGCCTGACCTGGTAGACCTGAGACATTCGACGTGAGGGCCTGTCAACATTCAGCTTGGAGGGTAAGCTCGGTTATTCACAGGACCCTCTGTTTTCAGCCATGATGTGATACTTAATCTCATTTGCGTAATGTCTTCCTTCTCATTCTATCAATCCCCTTCAGATGCCGGAGACACCTTTAACAAGTTCCCATTTCCGGACAGTCTGTTCTTTTCCTCTCCTGCCTGACCAGGCAGCCTGCAGAGGCCTCCACCTTTGTCATTGGCTTCCCCGTGGAACTGGGCCTGAGACCACAGAAAAAAACAGCAAGAAGAGTGAAGAGTGGAAAGCACCTTATCTGATCTCTAGGAGGGTAAGTGCATTTGATTTTCCCTGAATTAAACTGAATGTAAGAATGGGTGGCCCCTGAGAACTCATACACAGGGCACAAGTCCCCTACTATTGATACATAAGGACACAAGGCTTTTTTAGTCTGGTTCCTTTAAAATGTAATTTTTTTGGTATCCTAGAATTCTAGGACCTTGGAATTCTACACATTTCTGCCCTTGAAAAATGCCTACTGCAGGAAAGAAGGGACCTCCATTGTGTTCTCTTCACAGCTCCGGAGGGTGAACCTCTTCCTCACCCTGCTGCCTACACCCCAGAATGTGGCAGGTCGCAGAGTCTGGGAGGAAGAACCTGTTCAGATTCTGCCCAGGTGATAGCATCAGAAGAACACATGTTCTGCATTTTTAAAAGTACTCTCCTCTGTAATATTGTCAACAATTTCTTAAAAAGTAAATAAAGTACCCTCCTCAAACTCATAGATAGATTCAGTGCATTCTCAATCAAATTTCTAACACGTAGTTTGGGGTAACTTCACAAGCTGATCATAATTTATATGGAAAGGAAAGTTTCAGAATAACCAAGGCTCTCTCTAGTAGGAACCATTTCCCTAACAAATATCAGAACTTACCACAAAAATTGCAGGAATTAACATGATGTAATAATGGTGCAAGACAAATGACATAGACTGGAGTCCAGAAACAGACTCACACATATGGGGACATTTGCTTTAAGACAAAAATAACATAATGATACAGTGGGGATACGACTGTCTTTTTGATAAATTGGTTCTGTGTCAATTGGAAACTCTCAAGAAAAAAAACATTAACCTGCAATTCTAGACTGCACTACTATCAAAATTCAGTTTCATGAAAGCAGATCCAAATGTGAAGGGTAAAAATAACGAACTCTTCCAGAATTGCTGTGGTTGTCCCTGGCTATTGAACACTTGAGATGTGATATTAAATGTAAACTTTTTACTGGATTTTAAACACTCAGCCCTGACTGGCATGGCTCAGTGGATTGAGTGCCAGCCTGTGAACCGAGAGGTCACTGGTTTGATACCCGGTCAGGGCACACGTCTGTGTTATGGGCCAGGTTCCCAGGTAGGGAGGGGAGCGTGAGAGGCAACCAACCGGTGTTTCTGTTGTTCTTTCTCCCTCCTTCCTTTCCCTCTCTCTAAAAATAAATAAATACAAAACCCTTAAACACTAAGTATATTTAAAATCTCAATAATTTTTATATTCAACTGTTAAAATAAGAAATTGGATATATGGGGTTAAATATTTAAAACTTATCTGTTTTGTTTTGCTCTTTTACTTAGATATTAGAAAATTTTAAATTACATATGTAGCTTTCTTTATATTTCTTATTAAACAGCAAAGATCTAGAAGGTGTTATAAGAAAATATCTTCCCGTATCAAATTAAGAAAATGTCTTAAGTGGCATTTAGAAAGCATTAACCATAAAAGGAAAGACTAATACATTTGACCACAATTAAATGTAAAGGAGACACTATTAAGTATCTTTTAGTTATCAAAATGCACCATTAAGGGACTAAGAAGGCAAGTTATACAATAGGGAGATAAATTTGCAGCACATACAACTCTGAAAGGGCCTATATCAACAATATATTAATATAGAGAACTCCAACAAATTGATTAACAAAATACTATCAATCCAAGAGAAAAATAAGAAAATATTTGAAAGAGGCACTTCACAAAAGAGGCTATCCAATAACCAATACACGTGCAAAAAAAAAAAAACAAAAAAAAAACCCCACAAAATTTGGTCAACCACACTAGTCAATAGGAAAATGCAAGTTAAAACCATGAATTGTTACTACGTACCCATCAGATGGCTGTGATTAAAAAGACAGTATCATGTGTTGGGAAGGATGTGGAGCAACAAGAACCCTAGTAGTAGTAGAGTAGTATATCAGCTCTACCACTTTGCAAAACAGTTGGTACCATCTACTCAAAGTGAACCATAGGCATTTCCACTATGCCTACGGTAAAAAGTAGATTACCATCTACTATGATAAAAGTAGATTATCATCTACTAAAAGTAGCAATTCCACTTCTAAGTATACAGCCACCAAAATGTTTGTACATGTGCAGTAAGAGCCATCTACAATGATGTTCATGCAGTGTCATTGGTAATAGTCCTTACTGAAACAACCCAGGGTCATCTGTAGTAGCATCCATAAATAAATTGTGGTTCAGTCTGAAAAGGGAATACTATACAATAACGAACATGATGACACCACAGCTGTATGCAGCAGCGTGGGTGAATTTCACAAACATACTGTTGGTGAAAAGAAGCCAAACACGAAAGCATGCACACTGTACGAGTCCTCTTGTACAAAGTGCAAAACATGTAAAGTATAATCTATGGAATTAGAGATAGTGGTTACATTTGAGGAGAAAGAAGGCATGTTTGAGAAGGGGCAAGAGAAAGGCTTCCTGAGGGTGGTTGATGTTCTATTTCTGGGCTCATATGATGGAGAAATACGTGTGCTTTGTGGTAAGTCTATGCGAACTGCATTTTGGAAGAAAGCACTTTTCCGTTGTATGTGTGATGTTTCACAATAAAAAGGTTGTGGGTTTTTGTTGCTTTTTTAAGTGCTTTTCAAGACTCCCTGACTTGTGCCTGTGAGTTGGGAGAAGTTGCAGTGTCTAGAGGAGGTGCAAGGATCTCCCATAAACATCCCAGTTCTCCTCTTTTCCCTTCGCTTCCTACCTGCCAAAGTAGAGACCATATGGCTTGTCTCCTTTATGCATTAATACGGTGACTGGGCATTTCTAAACATAAGCCAACCTGGCATGTTTGTCAAACCTCATTGGGTCATGATGGATTGTTTTTAATATATTGCTGGATATTACACAGTTAAGGAATTTTTCACATATGATCATGAGAAATATTTATTTTAGTTGTCCTTTTTGTAATAATTTTTCTGGTTTTGGTATCAATAGAATCCCGACTTCATAAAACGAGTTAGGAAATGTTCCCCTACTTGTTTTCTGAAACATTTTCTTCCTTCTGTGTTTGACAGATTAACCAGAAGAGCCATCAGGGCCTAGAGATTTTATATTGTGGGAAGTTTTGCAATTAAATAATATATTTTTGAATAAATATAAAACAAGTGCAAATTTTTCCACTTTTTTTTCAGTTCCGGAAATTTATATTTTTACAAAAGTTACCCATTTTGTCTAAATTGTCAGACTTATTGACAAAATTCTTTGTAATATATCCTTATTGTTCATTTAAAGTCTGTATGATGTAATGTCCCATTTTTATTCATTAAAATGGTCCTTTGTGTCTTTTCTTTTTTCCTTAGCCTAGCTATAAATTTATCCATGTTGTCAATATTTTCAAAAAAATAGTTTTTGGGTTTTTAGAAAAGATTTTTATTTATTTTTAGAGAGAGGCATAGGCAGGAAGAGAGGGAGAGAAACATCAATGTGCAGTTGCCTCTCACACACCCCCTACTGGGGACCTGGCCCGCAACCCAGGCATGTGCCCTGACTGGGAATTGAACCACCAACCCTTTATTTCGGAGGCTGGCACTCAATCCACTGAGCCATACCAGCCAGGGCTCAAAAAACCAGTTTTTTACTTTCTTGGTTTTATCTGTTGCTTGCCTGTTTTCCATATAACTGATTTCTACTCTTATCTTTATTTCTTTTCTTCTATTCCTTAATTTTTGTTTTGTTCTTCTTTTTTCCAGATTCCTAAGGTAGGAGCCTCATCCAGCAATATTGTACCTTGATTCTTTTCTAATACCAGTATTTAAAGCTAGAAATTTCCCTTCTTCTTCTCCCTCTCCCCTCCACTCCCCTCCCTCTTCTCTTCCTCTTCCTCCAGTTTACTGCTCTACAAATTTTCAGCTACCTCACACTCCATGGACCTCAATCTATGTTTCTTTTTTTTTTTTTTCCTTTTTTAGATTTTATTTATTTATCTTTAGAGGGGAAGGGAAGGAGAGAGGGAGAGAAACATCAATGTGCAGTTGCCTCTTGTATGTCCCCTGCTGGGAACTGGCCTGGCAACCCAGGCATGTGCCCTGACTGGGAATCGAACCGCGATCCTTCGGTTCGCAGGCCCGCGCTCAATCACCAGCCAGGGCTATGTTTCAATCTATGTTCTCCCAACAAGGCAATATTGCCTGGTTCAGCTTGGGTTCCCTTTTCCTGCTTATCTCAGAAAGTGTCTCCAGGCAGAAATTAAGGGCAATGGTGGAGATCACATCTTATCATCCAATGTCTGAAAATAGTCATCTCATGTATTTTGTCCAGCTGTTCGTAGCAGGAGGCCAAGCTTAGTCCCAGTTCCTCTGCTGTGGCTAGAAGTAAAAGTCTTGTTTTATATCTTCACCCTATACTGTGCTACCCTAATCTCGTCACCCAGACATTAACTCTATACCATGCAGAACTGATCTTGTACCACATAGATTGGTCTGTTTCTAGTTTTAATTAATAGCATCACATGAGAAACCTTAGCCTTTTCTAGTTTCTTCGGTCAACATTGTTTTTAAAGGTCTGTCCATATTGCTGTGGTACATCTAGTTTGTGATTCTGTCACAGTTGTCTCACCAGCACCCAATGTTTATTTCATTTATTAAGATATTTTTGTGTTATGAAATTGTATTAATTTTTTTCTTCATAAAAGTTTCAGGCATTCCTTGTCAGGTTAATTCCTACATAATTCAGTTTGTCTTGAAAGTGAATGATATTTTATTTCCTAGTTGATTTCCCTGTTATCTGGGTCTCAGCATCTGATCCCAAATGAAAGGTAAGGCAGAAACTTCAAGAAAAATCTGTAACCTCAGACACTAGATGAGATAAAGGACCAGGACAATTGTTTTTCAGCTCTTCAGTATTTCTCAATACAGTCTCAGAGTTTAGAAGCACCGATGGCCTGGAATGACCCAAAGTAAACAGAAGCTAGCCCCAGAGTCACTGGGCTGGCCTGCCCTGGGCTGGGCTGTTATACAAGCATGTTTAGAGCTCATATCAGGGCTCCATATCAGGAAAACTAAGAATGTAAAGCTGAGGTGGAGAGATGAAGCTGCAGCAATTCCAACCCCTCCTCATCACGAGCCTAGCCCTGTGTGGAGGAAGGGCTGCACCGCTGAGCCCAGGCTGAAAAAATGTCAGTTCGCCTGGGGCAAACAGTCTTGCTTGTTGTCCCAGAGCTTAATGGTGTGGCTCCTTAGCACAGTGATGGCTCATTTAATCCTCAGTTTTAGGAAGGTAGTGAAGACTTCAGGAGGCTTTTTGAGCCTCGTTAGGAAAAGGGACCCAGGCATGGCTCACAATGACAAGTTAACAAAGGCACATCTCCAGGTCCGTCAGCGTGTGATGAAATCTGTAATGATGTAAGCAGGAGAAAATCATGGTGCCAATGGGTTGGACATCCAGTAAGCCAGCAAACATTTACCAAACATCTACATCTGTATTGTGCCAGGTACTATTAACACAGAGATGGGCCAGATATAGTACTTGTTCTCAAGTAACTTAGATATAAACAAATTAGTAAAGCATTCTAATAATTGTAGATTTGGGGTAGAACATGGCACAAAGGAAAACTGGCAATAGAACCCAATAAGGTTTTTGAAAGATGAGCACATGTGAGCTCATTATAAACACTGGGTAGGTGTTCCCCAGATAGACAATGTGGGAAAGAGCCTTCCAGGCCAAAGAGCAGGAGCTAAAGGAAGGAGTCATGAAGTCGCTTGCTGGGCTCAGGAAACTGCACATATGTTCACACAACTGACATGTTCAACACTGTGTCCCCCAGACCTAAACACATCCTGGAACACACTGTCATGAATGAATGAGTGTGTTGAGGGAGGAAAGAAAGGAAGGACATAGTGGAGAACACAGGCTTTGGAGTCAGTGTTTAGGTCCTGACTTTTAAAACCAGGGGTGGCTCCTTTCTTTATGCTAGTCCTATTTTTGGTTCTTTTAAAATAAACTATATTATATAAGGTATCTAGAATAGTCAAATTCATAACAGAGAAAGTAAAATGATGGCTGCCAGGAGCTGGCAGTAGGGGAAATGAGGGATTATTGTTTAATGGGTATGAAAAAGTTCTGGAGATTGGTCTCTCACAATGTGAATACACTTAACACTGCTGAACTGTGTACTTCAGAATGGTTCAGAAGGCAAAACTTTGTATATTTTATCACAATTGAAATTAAAAAAACAAAACAAAACTATAAACCCCCCAGTTACTTAAATTAGGAAAGGATTGTTTTGTCTATATTATCACATGGGTGATCTGGGCCAGAATGTCTTCTCAGCTATGAGACCCCTGCTGTTTTGGGAGACAGACATAGAAGGTTTGATTCTGGGTATCTGCTTTAAAGCAAGAGAGGTTTCTTTCATATTTTTTTTTCTCATTTGTAACTTTAATCAAAGCATTGCTAATATCTAAGTTAACTTTTTGGGGAAAGAAACATCATAGAGAATTTCCTTCCAGGACAAAACATGTTCATCCCCCCCAAACAATCAAATTCAAAGTCTAACAAAACAAAGAACAAGAAAAGCCCACACATTTTAAAAAAGTAATAAAATCACCGTACAGGGGTTCAGTGTGCATTTAGCAGCCTTCTCCCAGCTGTCTTTCAAAAAACAAAAACGAAACAAAACAAAAAAACAACAAATAGCACCCTAGCTCATCAAAATTTACATTTTCCATTTGCTTTTTTAAATGGAAAGAAATGATTAAAAAAAGAAAACTTGGAAGAAATTCACCATCAATTGGCTGACTCAATTCGATGCCGTGGGCAGCACATGAAGGTCAGGAAGACCATTCGCAGCACACAGGATGAGGGCGTGCTGATCTTCAAGGCTGAGCTTTCTTCCAAACAGTGTAAAATACCCACAACTCCATGTATGAAGGGACACAGACGACTTCCTTCGAGAATTCCACAGGGCAATAGAGGCACCCGAGCTGTTGTTCGTAGAGCGAAAGGGCTTCCGTCAAATTGACACAGTTACCCTGTGTAAAATATTTCCCATCCTGCTTCAGTACTCTCATTGAAAGGTCAAGAATCAGTCTGAGAAACTCCCATGTGGAATCTTCTTCCAGAGACGTGGAGATTGGAACAGCTGTCAAATCATTAATCACATAATCAAACTGCCTGCCTTCTTTGGCGTACCTCTTCAGTACTGGAACACAGTCTTCTATGAGAACCTGATAGCAGTCTCCTGTAAGATTGTCTAAGACATCGCCACACGTTTTTCGCATGTATTTCTTACATCCATCAATCACCATGTGGTCAATCTCTACCATCATGGCCATCTTTGGCTTCAGCTTCACTACTTCACATAATATGCCCCCGTCTCCGCCTCCCAGGATCAGTACGTCTTTGCCAGCGTAATCCTCTTTGCCACTACCCATGATAGCCCGGGTATAGGCCCAATCACTCTCCGCCAGATTAACATCCCCATTCAGGATGAGCATATTTCCATACTGCTTCGAGTGTAGAATCTTAATATTCTGGTAAGGCGACTCTTCATCACATACCACGTCATCTATGTCGTACTCAACCAGGCGGCCATCAGCAGTGGGCCAGTATCTGTCGACGGCCCCTCCTCGAACTATGGGTGGCAGTCGCTTCACCCGCGCAGGACTGTCCTGACTCAGTTCTTTCATTCTTTCTTCCACTTTGTTCAAAAGACTGTCAACTTCTTTGGCTTGCGCAGCACCGTCGCAAGTCTGAACATCCAGAGACACCAAGCCATGTGGGTAAATTCTCAAGTTGGCAAAGCTGCCGTTCTTGTTGAGGTAGGTCGCTAAACAGCCATGATCCTGCCAGGTGTGCAGCGACTCCGTCATCCCCAGCTCCAAGAAAACGGACCTGAGGCGTTTTAAAACGGCATTGCAGTCAGCTGGGGCGCCGAGCCGGAAGTCCAGCGTGCCGTGCCGGGCAGCGGCCATAGTGGAGCCCAGCCCAGGCTCAGGCCCGACGGAGGCAGCCGCGTGAGTCCGGAAGCCTTGCAGCCACCTAGCTGGCGGCCGGCGGGGACTGCCCAAAGTAGGAGAGGTTTCTGACCGCTTCGAAATCTTTTGCAGTAAATGACCGGCCCAGATGAGGTCCAATCATAAGCCCATTACCGCCACCGTGGGTCACAGCACTGGGAATCCTTTTCCGGCTGTATCCAGGGGCGGTCCTAGTAACCAGGCTACGTCCAGAGAAGCAGCGGAAGGTGAGGCCCGCGCTCCAAGGGGCGGAGCTTGGAGTAAGGTTCTAGGCGGGGCCGGCCTGAGTGATTGGTGAGGGAGGAAGGTATCCTAGGACGCTGTTGCCTGGAGACAGCCTGGGGCGTCTAAGCCTGAAGACTGCAGGGGGCCCTCACCTTCCGTCAGAGTCGCAAAGGCAGTGAGAGGAATCTGGGTCCAACTCAGCTTGGCCAAGGCGATGGCTGGACACCAAAAGGAAAAGGTGGTGCCAGATGAGGTTCATCAGAACCAGATCTTGCGGGAATTGTACCTCAAAGAGCTACGAACCCAGAAACTCTACACGCAGTATCACGTGAACCCCCTGCGCAAGGGTGAGGGGCGCCGCGGGGAGGAGGAGCCCTCTGGGTGCAGGTCAGGAGGAGGCGGGGTGAAGCACAGCAGGAGGGGCCTTATCTGACCTCACCCAAATGCGTAGACTTCAGGACTTTTAGGGAACCCAGGGGGTGGGGTGCGTCTCACCCCACATCACATCAAATATATTAGAGATATTTGAATGGCCGCGGTAAAATGTTTTTGTTGTAAAGAAGTTGAAAGTCTTTTTATAATTTTGCTTTTGAAATAATTATATTGGGCAGGGTTTTACGGATTTTGTTTTGCCTGTGGTTTTGGCTTGTCTTTAATGAAAAAAAAGGTTGAGATTATTTTTCAGACTTCTAACTTGTCTTAGACCTTTGGAAAGTTCAGGGGTAGTAGACTCAGGGCCCATAGTGTCCCCCTGATAAAATGGCCTTACCTTCCACTCCTCACTTTGCACATCCCTTGGGTGGTTTCATCTGGTACCCTCACATCAACTCCCCCTGAATACCATCGAGGCTTAAATGGAGCCCCATACCCATATGATCAAACACCTCCCAGGTCTCCCTTCCCCTGGACAATCCATGGCTGTCTCAAACTCACCAGTTCCAAAACTAGACACATCCCACCTCACCCCCTGCACCACCTGTTGCTACTCCAGAATATCCTGTCTTTGCAAAAGTCACCACAGCCATTTACTCTCCCAAGTTAGAAGCCTAGGAGTCATCTTCAATCACTGTCTCTCTCACTCCACACATCTAAGTAAGTCCTCAGGTTAACATTTCTCTCGCCTGCCCCTTCCCATGTTCCTACCTCGGTGAAACACACCATCATGCATGTGGAGGCATCTCCGCCTCTCCTCACTTGATTCTGCCCTCTTAATAGTGCCCGGGTCTGCCTCTCTCTCCGTGCTCACCCCCAGGCCTCAGTAGAGCCCTCCTTACTTCTGCCTGGATTGATCTGGTGGGCTCTTATGGCTCTCTTACTCCAAGTCCCACCCCACCCCTAACCCTTACACTGGGGGCTGGAGGCGTGCTGAAAGGCAAGTTTCATCCTGCCATCCCTCCACAAAATCCTCACAGCTTCTGAGCGGATCTGTGGACCCCTGTGGGTCTGGCTCTGCCGCCCACTGAGCTTCACCCTCACTCCGCTCCCCGCCCACACATGCTTCCTTTGAGAAAGGTTTTAGTGCTGACTCTGCACCAGCCACATGCTCCCTTCTCTCCTGCCATCTGAATAAATGGGTTTCCTAACACATCCTGTCATTCCCAACCTCTTTCTAAACATTGTTCCTTCTCTCTGAACTTGTTCCCCCAACTTCTAGACCGAATTAATTCTAGTTCACTGCAGCCCAGCTCCATAGAAAAAAAAATGTAATGTCATTTTTAACATAAACATATATATTTAAGGTGTATTTCATGACATTTTAATACACATAGTGCAATGACTACAACAGTCAAGCTAAACAGCGTAGCCACCTCCTCGCACAGTTACCCAGTGTGTGTTCCTGTGAGTGCACATGAGCAGAGAAAATCTAATGTCTTCACTCTTCTTACGAGTTAACCTGGTTTTCTACTGGAGTCTCCAATCACTGATTTCATGAAAACAAATTATTTTATAGTTTTGTTTAAGTTTGGCCCATCCCAACAATTTAAATAATCCCCCAGCAGCCCTCAGGCTTTCTAGGAAAAGCGATGCTCTTCCAAGTCATGCCCTTGAAAACAGGGTTATTACGATCTGTTGCAGTACAGCGAGAAAATATTAGACCTTGTGCTTAAGTTCACTTTCATGTAGAAAAAAGAAATGCTTTGTTAATATGCTGATAATCACATAAACAGACTATATAAATTACCTATATTAGGGGTACATGCTCAGAAGTTTTTTTACTAGGAGTTTTAGATAAAATCACTTTGGAGACCAGTGGTTCCTTCTGGCCTCTGCCCCCTTCCTGCCACTCTCTGCCTCGCTCACTCCTCTTGAATGACCCTGGCCTTTTCCATGTTTCCCAAACTCACAGGGCCACTCTCAGGTTCTTTGCTTATCCTCACCCAGCGCAAGCCCTCGCTTTATGCAGGACTCTGCTCTCATGTGTCTCCCAGTCCCCCCTCGCCATCAACTCTCGGCCCTCGGGACCTGCTTTACTGTTCGGCATCTCACTTGTTTGTATTTGCCTGGAATTATGTAGCTGTGTATTGTCGGTCACCACAAATGGAATGGAAACTCAGGGAGCATGGGAGCCTTCTCTGTTTACAGGCCTGTCTGCAGTGCACCCGTGATTACAAGCTAAGTGGGTGTCTGTGGATTCTGTACCTCTGTGATCATGTGGCTTCCTACGTATACATCACTGTCTGTCTAACCTTGTTTGGCTGACCGGTATGTCTGCATCCCTGAACACCACTGCTGTCCAAGAAAACATTCTGCAATGATGAAAATGTACTATATGTGGGCTGCCCAAAATGTGCTCTTGGGCACTTGAAATGCTCCTAGTGTGACTCGGGAATTAATTTTTCATTATATTTAAGTATTCAAGTTCAAGTAGCCACATGTGGCTGATGGCCACCAAACTGGACAGTGACACTCTAGACTGTGAGGTCCTTGAGGGCCTTTTTCCCTAGTGCCCAGGACAATACCTGACATGTGACAGACACTGAGAAAATACTAAATGGGTGACTGGCCTAAGGTGGGTCTTAGAGAGGGTAAGGAATTAATGTTTTAACATGAAGTTGCGGTACTGTTTTTGCTCTAGTTCACACAATCACCAGAAAGCCCATGTCTTGGCATGATAACATGGAAGAACCTGCAGATGGTAAGTCCTGGGGCTTGAGACACCACTGAGATAGAACAGAGAGAGTCAGGGGGCTGCACAGCCGCGCGGGGTTGTCCCACCTTGGGGCAAAACGCAGCCCTCCGCTTTGATCATCTGAAAACTGGACTCACTCTACCTGAGCTTACAAGAGGCTGCCATATTCTACCACACGCCCAGTCTAACTTCCAGGCCCACAGAAGTGTTTCTAATGACCCGAACACTGCAGTCATTTGTTCATCAAACATTGGCTGTTATAAGGACAAGTTGTGGAATCATACTTAGTTCCGGTTCTGGTTCTGCCGCTCATTGACTGGGTGGCTTGGGCAAGACTTTTATACCTCCCCGAGCTGATCTCTAAGGATTCTTGCGAAGATTAAACAAAATATTTCCTGTGCCTAGAACAGCATCTGGTACATGGCAATCAGAAAATGAGGGTTAAAATAGTTATTTTCATTATTCCTTAGTGGTGGTCCCTATGTGAGAGTGCTCTGCGGTGGGTGGGGGTGGGGGTCTCGTACCGTAGTGAAGAAGACAGACAAATAAATTAGAGACTAGGACCGGAGTGCCAACAGCGTAGAAAACACATGCCTAAGTCCGGCAGTGGAGTTTTGGGAAGTCGTCTTAAAGGAGGTGGTAGAAGGACCTTCCAAGTTATATGGAAGGACACAGAAAGGAGAGGTGCCACCGTGGCCCTGGAACTGTGAGCACTTTGGCAGGGCTACAGTAATGCAGGTGGACATTGGCCACGTGTGGGTATGAGGAAAGAGGAATGAATGTTGGATGGAAAGCCTAATCCCTCCTGGAAAGCTGTTCTCCTTCCCCTCTGCTTTCTTAGAGTAGAAGGCAGTGGAGGAATGATGTAGGACATACAGGAGGATGGAGTGGGAGGTGTGAGGTGGCAAGAGCACCAATGATCACATAGCAGAGTGGAGACAGACAAGTAAATGAACTAATTGAAAGAGTGCAATCAAAAAAGGTATGGCTCTTATACGTAGTCAAGACACCAGCCTGGCTAGAGTAAAGGATAGGAGTTGGGGACTTGTAGCAATAAGAAAAATAATGGGCGTTGAGGTCTTGAAAGCCAGGCAGGAGTTCATTACTGGCTCCCTTATGCTAAGGATACACTTGGCCAGTGCCAAGCCCTTTATTCACACTCTTTCAGTCCATTCTAAGTCATCTTGCTGAGGTGGATATTTTCAGCCCATTTTACAGATGAGCAAAGTGAGGCCAGAAAAAGTTAAACCCCTTGACAAGCTAGCAATAGAAGATCCAGGAATGTCCCACTATAAACCCCAGGTTCTTCCTGATGTTAAACTGCCTCTCAAATTGAGACTTGACAAGGTAGAAATTAGAAATGAAAATTCTTTAAGTCCTTAAGCTGTGGAGCCACCAATATACCGGGTACAGGCAGCCAGACTTACTTCAATACAGAAGGATTTGACCTCACAGCCCTCCTCCTCGCTCTTTAGGCCACAGCCGCGTGGTCCAAACTCGCTCAGGCCTCGGGCCTTCGCGCTCACTACCAGCAGCGGCGTGCTTTTCCTCTGCCTCCTCCTCAGGGCCGGCTCCTGCTTGGCATCCAGAGAGCTGCCCTCTCACAATCATGTCAGATGTGGCCAGCTGACCTCTGTGTGCCCCTGTGACTGCTCCCCTCCTCCCAGTCCGCATCGGGAATGCCACCGTTGGGTTTGCTTGTACACTTGTACTCTGTGTCCCCTATCCCTCCTCCTAGACTAGGAGCTCCAGGAGAGCAGGGACCATGTCAGTCTCACACTACTCTACCTCCAGAGCCAGGTACAGTTTGTGCTGAACATGCATTTGTTGAAAAATGAGTGGAGGAACCAGGCACCTTTGGCATGAGGCCTAAGCAAGCCTCTGAGCCCAGGTGCTCTGCCTCTTCCAAGGAGGAAAGTGTGTAGACTAAAAAGGGCACAGGGCCACGGGTTGTTCCCCAATACTGACTCTCTAACTCGTGCCCCATCCTCCAGACAAGTTTCTGAATCTTATTCACCATGCTGCCCAGGAACCCAGGAAGAAATACTCGGAGACACAGACTGAGAGCCAAGAAATCGGATGGTTCTCCGAGCCCTTGGTAAGTGTGTCTCCTTTACTTGGGAAGCACAGAGGCAACAGAGGTGGGGGCCAAGATAGCAGAGTGTGGACCAGGGGCCTGGCTTTGAACTCTGGTTACCACTTACTGACCGCGTGACATTGAATAAGTGACTGGGCTATTTTATGACTCCATTTTCTCGGTGTAAACTGGAGATATTACAGTTCATGTCTCATAAGGTTAGGAGGAATAAATGAGGTAGGCTTTGTAAGGCGGAAGAACAGAGCCTGCCACGTAGTAAGTACCGTGTCGGTGTCGATTAAAACAAAGGCTGCTGATGACAGACCGCCAGGATTTGCTTTACTGGTAACTCGTAGGCTGGTCTTGGCCATGTCCAGATGTTAAGACATATTAAGACATCTCTAAGGTTTCCCCTTACCTGTAGAGTGGGACTGATAGGAACAGTCCTCATCTCATTTGATGGGAAGAGTCCCACTACCTACAAGGAGCCTTAGCACATCATCGCCCTAAATGATATAGGGCTTCTGTTACTGAGGAAAAGCGTAGACTTTTAAAGAGACATCTTGCAGAATTTTCCGCCACTCTTGTCTTTTAACTCTGCTTACATCTTTCATCACATAGCAGGTTTTAATTTTTAAGTAGCCAGCGTGCCAATTTTCTCCATTATGGTTTCTGGGGTTTGTGCCTTACTCAGGATGTTTTGTAACATCCTGAGTTACATAACAACTAACTTTGCTCCTGCATTTCCCCCTAAATGTTGTGTGTTTTTAAACACCTGGCTTTTAGTACATCTGTGTATTGTGTGGGTGATTTGGTGTTGCAGGCACTGTTCTGTAGCTGCGCCAGAACTTCCTTCATGGTCTCAAAGGCACCAGGCTCTTACACACCCTGTGTCTCCACCCATGGTGCTCTGGACCCCCAGCCAGTACTCCTTGGGGAAGTCGTACTCATCCTTCAAGACAGCTCAGGAGAAACCTTTTCCAGAAAGTCCCATTAAGGGACTTCTACCTCCCACTCCCTAGCAGGCAGAGCTGGGCACTGTGCCCTGTGCTTCTACAGTACCATGCGCCTCCTGCTGTTACAACTCAATTCAGTGGTTCAGTATAACATGGTGGCTCTGGAGCCAGACAGCCTGGGCTCAAATTCCAGCTCCACCACTTTCTAACTGTAAACTGAAACTCTGAATCTCTACTTATATACCATTAAATGGGGATAAAAACATCAATACTTGAAAGTTTGTTGTGAGAATTAACCAGAAATGTATATAATTTGCTAGGGTAGTACCTAGCACATAGTAAGTGCTCAGCGAATGCGGGCTAATGTGCTGTCAATGAAGAATAGAAAGGAGGGCACATGACCCCACCGAGGACCATCAGGTGCTTCCCCCGGCCCCTTGACTTGTACCCTGTTGTCTTTGTCCGCTGTGTAACTATGCAGTGCACACCCTTCCCACCACCCCGCTGTCCTCTTACTTCTATTGTGGGCACCTGGCCTTCCCACCACTTTTACATCTCAGCCTGGGGCATTGGCTCTGCCAGTGGGCGACTGCGTGGACACCGAATAAGTGTCTCGTAAGTCACTTCTGCCAGTGAGGGGGGAGCTAATAGTTGCGCATTTGCAACAGCCCCTCCTCAGGGCCTGGCTTTGGAGAGAGGAGGCTGCGGGAGACAGGACGAGGGTTCCAGTTGGAGCCCCACCACGTTCCCAGGGGTCTGAGCGCCTGGGCCCTTGCTTGTGGCAAGGCCCGGCAGATGGCTGGGGAAGAGACAAATGCTCAAAGGGAAGCAGGGCCACGTGTGTGCACGGAGCAGGCGGGCAGGTAGGGGGCGCGGTGTTCACTTATGGTGGATGAACAGAGGGTTGTGAAGGAAAGAATGCGAAGGTGATTTAAAAATCACCCCAGTTAGATCATTTGGCAACTTATAAACCTATTTTTTTTTTAAAGATTTTATTTATTTTTAGAGAGGGGAAGGGAGGGAGGAAGAGAGGGAGAGAAACGTCAATGTGTGGTTGCCTCTCACGTGGCCCCCACTAGGGGCCTGGCCTGCAACCCAGGCATGTGCCCTGACTGGGAATACGAACCTGAGACCCTTTGGTTCGCAGCCTGCACTCAATCCACCGAGCTACGCCAGCCAGGGCACAACTTATAAACCTATTACAGAGCACAGTCATTTAGCTCATCGTTCTGCATTTTCTTAACGATATTTTCTTAACGATAAAGGCCTGGCTCCCATGGGTACAAAGTGTGCGTGTGCAAAGGCTGCATCTGTGACAAACACGTCTCACACCAGCCTCACCATGCCATGACAGGAAGGACCAGTGCGACTGCCCTGGCCAGCGCTGCCCTGCCTGACACACCCCTCCCCCAGGCCTTGCAGATAACTGACTGCTGGGGGCAGTCACATCACTTCTCCACCGTGGAGTCGTGAAGGGTCTGCAAATGAGCTAAGCATGTGCATCATTATAAACTGGGGATGTTGCCGCTAGGTGGCACTGGTGGCACAGTAGGAAAGTATACCCCAATACCCTGACATCCGGTTGTAGTGCAAACAGCAACTTGTGCTTGAAAGCAGAAAAGTCTCTATTAGCCCCAGCTTCACTTAGCGCTCCTAGCTCCCTGGCAGCAGTTCAGCCTGTGCAACCCCAGTAATAGGACACTGGGGAAGCCGCACTCAACAAATACTGCTCAATCTCTGGTCTCCACATGAGCTGAACTGTGTCCTTTAGGTCTGATAGCACAGTGGAGCTTCTGTAAGATTTATGTGTCAGAATTCTCACTCTTACTCAGTTCTCTGTGCCACTTCAACGTTCATTCATTCATTTGCAAATATGTACAGAGTTCCTAGTGCCTGCTGCCTACTGTCCCAGGTGCAAGAAGAAGCAGGGACGAAAACAGACAGCACCTGTCCTCCTGGAGCTCACATTCCAGTGGGGGAAAGAGTCCAGAGGCCTTGAACTTAGGCAGTGGAAAGGGAAAGGCAGAAGCTTCACATAAGATACTCTTATCCAGTCCTGCAGCTTTTGTGATCTCAATGTTGTCATCTTCATTTCGCAAACTTGGTTTAGCCAGGAATAAACCAAGGATTGTGCAGCAGCGGAGTGGGGCCCGATTCAAGTCCAGGTCCATCGACTTCTAACCCAGGTCTTCCCCTTCCCCACAGGCTGCTTTCTGACTTACGTTCTCCCCTCTAGATCAACCCAGAACGTGATGACCGCAGGCTGAACCACTTCAAGGTCTACACTGACATCAGTCTGTACAAGGCTAAACTGTGGAGCTTGGGTGAAGATGATCGCCACAAGTAGTTTGCCAGCAGTGATGTCTGCCTGTCTTTAATGCCCAGAGTGTGTGCCGCCCAGATAAAGATACCTGAAAGCCTAAACTCACCTATCCAGAGTCTCATGTTTCTCCTCTCTGCCCGTGCCCACTGGACCAAATCCTTCCTCTTCCAGACTAGTCCAAGGCCAGTTAAAGATGGCAAACTCACTGCACACAGTGTCTCCTCTGCCTTCCCAGGCCCTAGTAAAGGAAATAAAGGGATACAGATGGTATGAATCCACACAAACTGGGAGAGAATCATTAGCAACCAAGTAAACTGGAGACACTTAGAAGATGGAAAGCTGATGAAAGAGGGTGTAAGAAGCCACCAAATGCAGGCTAAATGGGACACCTCTCAGCATAGAGCCCATGCCCCAGTCCTTGCTGGGCCCTTAGACAGAATGGGGCGTGAAACGGGGAAATGAAAGTGGACATCGGTAGGGAGTCTGCAAGGATGCCCACTCCACGCACCAGCGCCCAGGCATTTAACGTCTCCCACATTGGAGGGTTATTCTCGGGCGAAATGGGAAGAGTCCAGGGTTCAGGGAAATTAAGTAAAGCACAGGGTAGCAATGAGGTATGAGGCCAAAAACAATGAAAAGCGGGGGAGGGGAAGTTGAATCCCTAGCCCACACCTGTATTGTGTTTCTACCCTGGGTTTGAAGCTGATGGAATCCTCTCTGGGAGAATAAAACAGCTCTAAAGAGAAAACCTCCCACATAGCTCCTTTTAAAAGTCCTTTTAAAAAGAGCTGGGGTGGGAATGTATAAGGGGACTAAAAGATCATGTGAAAAAACTAAAGACTAGAGAAACTTCTATATCAAAAAAAAATAATAATAAAAATAAAAAGAGCAGGGGGGCTGACCAGTGTGGCTCAGTCGACTGGGTGGTGGTGGTTGAGCAAATGAAAGGTTGGTGGTTCAAATCCTAGTCAGGGCACATGCCTGGGTTTCGGGTTTGGTTGCCAGTTAAATAAGAGGGTGTGAGAGGCAACAGATCGAAGTTTCTTTCCTTCTCTTTCTCCCTCCCTTCCCCTCTCCTTTAAAAATAAATAAAATCCTAAAATTAAAAAAAAAAAAAAGCCAGGGAACATGCAGTCTTGGAACTCGTGGAGTTGGGAGGTGGCCCAGCAGGGAGGGCGTGGTAGCTCCACGCACCCTCCCCGCCCCCCACCGCCCTGTGTGTCTCTTTCACTTGGCTGCCATATACTGCTGACATCACTCCTGCGTTGGGCACCTGAAAGTGTCTAGTGAAAGCCTGCAAGCCTGAGTGGCCTCCCCTGGAGACATTTCCATACAATAGATGATGGACTAGACTAATTATCAATGACTGTGTGGGAGTCTAGAGATGTGCCAATAATCCTTTTGCTATAAGGCAGTGATTTTTCAACCCTTTTCATCTCACGGCACACGTCAACTAATTATATACTAAAATTCCGTGGCACACCAAAAACCATTTTTTTTTTTTTGTCAACCAGACCAAAAAAAAAAAATAGGTACAATTTTGATTCATTCACATTGGGTGGCCATTGTGTTGGCTGTTGTCATTGTTTTATTTGACAGTCTAAGGGGAAAGAGTCAGTGTCCCTAACTAAACAGTCAGGTATTGCATGTTTTAAAGTCTTGCAGCACACGGGTAGAAAAATCACTGCTCCGAGGGACCTGTGATCAAAGACCAGGAGGTGATGTGATATCACATGAAGGGATTTGCCTGAGTCAGGAGGGCTGCCCCTCCTCGGTTCTCATCCTGCTCACAAGAGAATTCAGGCAAGAGACAAACCCATATGGTGGAAATGAGATAGCATGTGTATTTATGAAAGACTCTTCAGCACAAAGCTGCAAGCAGGCACCCGGCTAATCTGAGCGTCCCACGTATGGGGGAAATAAAGTTGTTAGGAGGTTTGTTCTATACACTTGAGCACGTGGCTACAAATGGGCACTCAGCTAATCAATCCGAGTGCCTCGCAATGAAACTGCAAGTTTGTCTATACGCTTGAGCAAAAAGCTGCAAGCAGGCACCCAGCTAATATGAGTGCCCCAATCTTTGGGGTTCAGGGGTTATATACTTTACTCAGTTTCTAGGTTCCCCCTAGTCCTCCTCCCCTCTAGACCTTGGGATGAATCCACAGTTCCAAAGGCTTTCTTTCCCAGCTAGTGGAGACGATCCACAGACTTTCAAGGGCTCCCCTCCTCCTGCACTATTATAGTTTCGCTTGTGATTTTCAAACCACCTGGCAGTCTTACTGGACTAGGTTCAGGACTGCTGGGTCAACGTGTGACATGTTTCCCTTTTGCTTCCAACCTCCTGTTTTAAGTTCTTCATTAGAGTGCATTGGGCAGGGGCCCTGCTTTATTTCCCCTCTGGCAGCTCATTCCTAGCTGCTACCTAACAATGTCATCGGAAGATACTTGCTCTCTCCAGTTCCTAGCCCAGAGCCCCTAAATCCCCAGCAACTCCTACATGACAGTCTTTTGTTGCAATGAGGTGACTCTTGGCAGCTACTAGATAGATCCAAAATGGGGACTGCTCACCAGTAGGACCAAGCCTCGATTAGAAACTTGGAACCTTCAGCCTCACTACCCACCTCTGGGGAGAGAAAAGGGGTGAAGACTGACTTTCTCATCTATGGCCATGATTTAATCAACCATGCCTACATGATGAAGCCTCCACAAACCTCACTAACTGAAGGGTTTGGGGAGCCTCCAGGCGGCGTGTCCAAAGAGGGCATGGAAGCTCCATGCGCCACACCCCCTCCTTTAAAAACTCTGTCAAACTGTATCAAGGTCACTTTGCACAGTTGCAGCAAGAGGTCATCTCATGGTGCTACACCACTGTGTAAACTGAAGACTATACACAAGTGCCTTTTCAGATGACTTGATGTACAAAGTAACAGCGATGTTGGGAAGGAGGTGCACGCAGGAGGTGGCTGCTCTATAACAAGGGGGAGAGGCCATGGCCACTCTCGCAGCAGACAGCATTGTGATGACAGAGACTCCGGAAGCTAATCTGTAATTCGCACTAGATCACAGACTCACCTCTGTCCACATCAGCTAGTCCACTTCTCATGCTCTCTTCAAAATATACTCATGGCGATGAATGAATTGTAAAGCGAGTACACATCTTACTGTGAAATGCATTAGAAAATGAAAAACTAACACTATTATTTATTTAGTAGACCACAATTGAAGCCAAAATATTGAGAATCAAGTGTTTCCTGTTAAAAAAAACCAACAAACCAAACCAGAGCTTGCCTTCTTTTTCCTGTTACGCATGACATGGAGCAGGCACTGTTTCTATGCCTCTGCAGATAATCTGGTTTTTAAACTTGAAATCACTCCTGCATTTAATTTCTACTTTCAATGTAATGAAATATCTCCAAGGACCGTCCAGTGTGGGTGTTTTTGCCAGTGCCGTTTAGTTCTGGGCCGTCTTCATCCTCCCCATCACTTTCCTCTTTATGTCCGTGAAGTTCCCTGGCTACACATCTGCTCTCCAGAACGACAGCGGGGTCCCCACACCCACCTTAGCTGTGACTTCAACTCCATTTGCACGCTTTTCAAATTTTGCTTCTGGCCTTATCACTTTTCATTTCTTCACTGTGCTTTCATCTTTGTTCACCGATTCTCTCAATCACCTACTTTTGTAAAATGCCACATAGGTTCATTGCTGGGTGACAGAGGCACAGAGACAACACAATTCCACACGTCCCTGCCTGTGCAGAGACCATCACCTAGACCTTGAAATCATTATGCATCTGTAACTCATGTAGTGATTTGGGGACTGGAAGTCTAATAGAAAAGTTTCTACTTTCTACAAGTACTCACGGTTGACAATACTTTGACAGTTGAAATTGGAACAGTGTTGAGAAACTGCCGTTACTTAACTGCACTTGATAACAGAAACCCATGCATACTGGAACTGAGCGAAGCAAGAACAGCCTGTCCTGGGTACTGGAAACTGCTAGGTTGCTTCCTTGCAATGCAAGAAATGCTATTTTAAAGAACAGGAAGAAGAGCCCTGGCTTCCTGGCTGGTGTGGCTCAGGGGACTGGGTGCCAGCCTGCAAACGGAAAAGTTGCTGGCTCAATTCCCAGTCAGGGCACATGCCTGGGTTGCAGGCCAGTTGCCACTTGGGGGTGTGTGAGAGGCAAGTGATCGATGTATCTCTTGCACATTGAGGTGCACATTCCCTCTTTCTCCCTCCTTTCTTCTCTCTCTAAAAATAAATAAAATCTTTAAAAAAATAAAATAAAGAACACAAGGATGAACAGTGCTTGCACCGATTCACTTTGAGGGCTGGAATGTACCCAGCACAGATTGCGAACTTTTGTTCTTTCTTTTATGAAATGCAGTTAAACTGTGTCCTCCTGCCTTAAAACTCAGTATATTCCAAACATAACTCCAAGTGACTAATTCTTCTGAAAATATGACCTCTTGGCTCAGAATTTTATGTGAAATTAGTTTACAGAAACTAAATTCATTCTTTTTGTACTAGAAACAACATGAAAAATGGAAACCCAAACGCACAGAAAGAGGTGTGGGGAATCCCGAGGTAATAGAATGAAGAGAACAAAAGGAACCTCTTTTAAAAACTAAAACGGGCCCTGGCTGGTGTAGCTCAGTGGATTGAGCTCGGGCCTGCGAACCAGAGGATCACGGTTCGATTCCGTGCCTGGGTTGCAGGCCAGTTCCCAGCAGGGGACACACAAGAGGCAACCGTACATTGATATTTCTCTCCCTCTCCCTCTCCCCTACCCCTCTAAAGACAAATAAAAAAAAAAAATCTTTAAAAACTAAAACGGTCATTTATGTGGAGAGATATGATTGGAGACTGCATCTACAGAGCAGAAGGAAAATGATGTGAGAAAGGATCAGTTAGAAAACAAAGAACTCTTGGGTATAAAGTGAAAAATGAACACTAAAGTTAAGTACTCAATAAAATGATTAGAAAAAACGAAAGAAATCTTCCCACCAAGTAGAACTTAGTATGAATACCAACTTAGATCACCCGAAGAGGTTCGACATTTCCCTAACAAAAATTGCAGAACGAGAGCAAAGAAAATAGGGGGAAGCTATCCAACATACAATTTACCAGAACCGAGGACCTCACTTTCTTCTAAACACCCTAATCAAAGAATGAAAAGAAGTGCACACCAAGGCATGGCCTCGTGGCACTCCGATGCCAGGGACGAGAAAAGCTTCCAGAGACAAGACGAGGGTGATACAGACACAGGTTTCTCTCAGAGGCAACACAGGAGGCGCCAGGACAAAGCCGCAGGCCTCAGCACTCTTCGGGGAAATTCAGACCAAATTAGAGGCAATTCAAGCAATGCAGAGATAAGAAGTTCACCTCCCATGTTCCTTTTCTCAGGGAGATACCAGAAAATGGTATAGAGCAAAAGGAGGCATGGGTTAAGACATGAAATACGGGCTCCGGCAAATGGTGGATCCAACCTAGAAGGTCTAGAAAAGGGACAAGGTGACAGTAGTATGACAGACCTAGGTTACAGCAGGGAAATTGATAAGACGGATAAACCAATGAAACAACTAAGAAAATATAATGACGCAGAAGGAAAATTAGGCTCCCAGAAGAATGTAATGTAACAACCCAAGGAAAAACCAAAAACTGTGCCACAAAGGAAACGTCATCATAGTTCATCCAGCTCTCTGGTGACGGCTATTTAAAGGCTATTAAGCCTACAAGCACTGATTACTGATTTGTCTAAAGCCATGACGTAACTGTATGGGAGGATGAGGAAGAGGAATGGGGGGTGTTAAATTTTCATCTATCATAAAAGGAAGACAGTTTGGACTCAATGTCTAAATTATTATCAATAAATAGGACTATTACTTAACATGTAAAAGTAACTTCTAAATCTTTAGTCCTGAGTTTTCATCGAAGGGTATATGTTTCAGCATTTTTTAATTTAATGAAAATATTTTTTTACAAAAAGAAACCAACATAAGGAATCCAACTGTATTGTGAAATCCCAAGTCTTCGTCCTTTTTGGGGGGAGATGCTGCTTAGCGTCTTCTGCTCTTCATTTTCTCTCTTGTCCTTTTTCCAGGTCTTTTCTACGGAAAAAGGAATACCACATGTGGTCACGTAGCAGCTTGGCCTTCTGCCCCGAGACCAGGATGCGCAGGGAAGGAAAGGGAGTGGGTGGGTGTGGGTGGGGAGAGGAGGCTGACGCAGCCTCTCAGCTCGTCCCCAAGCTCACTTACATTTGATCCTTTCTTTCCAGGCCTGGCGAGGCCCTTGCCATGGGCTTTCTTGGCCCGGAAGCTGGACACATCATCATAGCTTTCCCGAGTGTTCCACTTGGAGCCTTTCTTCTTACCACCGAAACCAAACTTCTGGTTTTTGTAGCGACGTTTGGCATTGGGACTGGGGAAGAAGGTGGTTTTACAGGTCACCCTCAGCCCTGCAAATCCTGGTCCATCTTACGGCCCAAAATACCCTCAGTATTCTGTCTGTAAGTAGGCAATACTGTTACCCAGATCCTCATCCTTGGCCCCACGTTCCTACCGAACAAACTCCTCAGGCAAGCTCACCTATTTACAGGTTTAACCACCACAGCAGGAAAACAAACAAAGCAAGGACCAGGAAAGGATCCACATACATTTTGTGGCTCACTGAGTATCTGAAAAGCTTTCTATTTTCACTAAATCTTGCTAAATCATCCTCAGTTGTTTCTATGTCTCTCAGGGATATAGACCCACAGTTAACATTCAAATGTAAAAAATCTTAAAACTGGTCCTCCCATAGGAATCTCAAATTCAGCCTTCCAAAACCACGTGCCATCCCCCTTCCTAGCCTGGTTTCACCTCCTGTACATACGCCCCAGAGAGGCTGGTGGCACCAGACTGAAACCAAAGGTGAACTGAAGCCTGGAAGTCAGTCTCAATTCTTCCTTATGACCAAGTCCTGCTAACTGACCTCTTGAATAGTAGTCTTCCCATCTATTTTCTCTTCTCCACCCCCACGACCACATTCAGGCCATTATCATTGCTCATCCGGACTTTAATAGTCCCCTAATTAACTGCCTTGCCCCTCAAGTCTATCGTTCACACTGTAATTTTTTTAAAAAACATGAATATGACCTGCACATTAATTATTTTGAGTAAAGCCCAGTGGAGTCTCCCCACTGCCTACCGGATAAAACCCAAGCTTCTCCACGAGGAAAGAGACACCATCTCTGCGACTCCGCGCAGGTCCTCCTCCAGCGGCATCTCCCACTCATGCCTCCCTCTGTTTTCCCAGGGATGCCAAATGCTTGCTGTTCCCACACACAAACCTGCTGGTCTCGTCCCTCAGCTGTTGCTAATTGGTGTCCTCCCTTATTCCCCAAACCTGCGTCCCTCCTATTCTCCGGGTTAATTCTTATTCATCCTTCAGACTAAGCTCAGGTGGGACCCTCCTCCAGGAAGCCCTCCCAAGACCAGGTCAGGTATTTCTACAGCATGCCTCCACACGACCCCCTAAGCGCCTCATCAGAGCATGTACTACGTCACACAGAGATGATCGCTACTCAAAGCCTGGTGTCCAGGAATGCCTAACGGTGAACTAAAAAGAATAATAATATCCAACATGATCCCTTTTGATATTCACAACACTATGAGGCACATACAGTTTTCTCATATTCATAGATGAGGAAATCAACATTTCAAAAGGTAAAGTAACTTGCTCAAAGCTACCCTCTCAGTGACTGGCAGAGTCTGGATCTGAACCCTTGACCATGCTCTTAACCATCGCACTGTGAGATGGGGGATCAAGTTTGCCTGAACATTCACATGAATGGGCCAGATCCTTAGACTATCTCACTTTCATCTTCAGAGACTGATAGGGCTGAAGGACCATCACAGAGCCTGGTGAGTCTTAGCCCCAGGCAGCAGCGACACTCTCGGAACCCTCAGGCTGTTCCTTCGGGCAGCCCCTGCCTTACTGTGAACTGCCGCCCAGTACACACCACAAAGCCAACCACACACTCCCTACCCCTTCCGCGTGGGCTGGCCTTTAGCGCCTTCCTTCGAGCCTCGTGCAACAGGTTTCTGATCGCCGTCAAGGAAGTCCAGTTTATCTGAGAAGCCTGGGAGTGAAGCAGTATTTCAATTAGTGCCACTGCATTTTAAGGAATGCTTAAACTTCAAACGATCATTGCTTACTGAATTGATTTTAAGATTTATATCTTGCTCCCCATACCCCTCCCAATAGTTCCAAATCAGTCAAGGCTCCAGAGCAGTAGGTGACAGAATTAGCAGGGACCTCGCTCCCTGTATCTTTAGGAGAGAGATATACCGACCTTTCTGATACTTCTTAATGGCATGCATCATGTGCGCTTTCTCCCGCTGCCTCTTCTGAAGAACCTCTGTTTGCACCTGGGACACGGACATAGGACTGTTACAGCCATTCCAAGCCACCACTGACTGTGTATATTCTCCCAGTATCGAGGCTGCGATAACGCCACCACTGCCACAGAACATTCACTGTGTGCCAAAACTACGCTAAGTCTCTAAGTGCATTCTCAGTTCAGTTTCCCAGAAATTCTTAACATCCCCGAACCCGAAGCACAGAAAGGTGAAGTAACCTGCCCTGGTCACGCAGCAGGCGAGTGCGGAGCTGAGATTCACAGGCAGGCAGTCTGCACCCTTCCCCCATTACACAACCCTGCCTGCAAAACTGTAGCAAATCCCACCTCAGTCCACACCCAGTTCTCCCCATTAACTGGACCTGGGCCAACTAGACACCTAATCTATTGTTATTAGTCACAAAAGTGCCAATGGGAAAAAATGACATCCCCAAAAATCAAAAAAGAAATGAAGACTTGAGGATAAAAGGAGATGCTTTCACCCTACAGCGGGTTTCTCAACCCCAGCACCGCTGACAGCCTGGACAGGACAATTCTCCGGTTGGGGTGGGTGGCCTGTCCAGGCATTGGAGGGTGGTCAGCAGCCTCCCTGTCCTCTACCCACTGGGTTCAGCTGCAGTCTCCCCACCGAGATGAGGCAACAAAACATGTCTCCGATACTGCCGAGTGATCCCCAGGAAGCACAATCACCCCAGTCCAGAAGCAGTGCCCTAAGATTTCCTCAAATTAGAAAAAGTGAGCTAAATGGCCTGACCGAATTTTTCTTTGCTTTTGATAATTTATATTAAGCCAACTGCCCATGTTTTTGAGCTTATCTCAGCCACTGACCACCAGAACAATCCAATAAATCCACAGCAGCCCGTTCCCAGAGGACAGGAGGTTAATCTAATCTTACTCCACGAAGGATCTATCAGTGAAATGATTCCAAACGAGGACAGCAGCTCACACCCCAGCTCACAATGTTTATGTCCAAAATATGGACAAACTGTTAACAGCTGCACTGAGCCTCCTCACACACATTTCTTCCCACAATCCTAACTTTAGTTCCTGTCATTCTCCTTCTTAAGGGATCATGAAATAAAGAAGAAAAACCAAAAAACAGTCCATGGTATGCCTGCTGTGGTTTTACATTAGAACTCAGACAGTCATAGTTCAAACTCACAGGTGACATTTTTCTCTGACTGAATGACAAGCAATATGATTCCTCCAAGGACTTTAAGTCGCCGAGGCCAGCGATGTTGAAACTAGGGTACACAATGGAATCCTCTGAGGAGCTTTGAGGGGAAGGGAAGACACACCAAGTCCCAGAGCAACCTGTTTTGAAAAATTTCCCCAGGCGATTCTGCTGTGAGTCAGATTTGGAAACCACTGATCTGGACCCCCAACTCTTCACTGTCCAGGAGTGCAAACTGGAGCCCTGGCTGGTGCGGCTCACTAGGTTATGTGTCAGCCTGCAAACCAAAAGACTGCCGGTTCGGTTCCCAGTCAGGACGCTGGGTTGTGGGCCAGGTCCCCAGTTGGGGGCATGACAGAGGCAACCGATTGCTCGCACATCAGTGTTTCTTTCCCTCTCTTTCTTCTTCCCTTCCTTTCGCTCTCAAAAATAAATAAAATCTTTTAAAAAAATTTTAAAAATTTAAAAAGGTTTAAAAAAAAGAGAAGTGCAATCTGGAGAGGTAAAGAACTTGCCTACAGATTCCACACTTCTCCTGGTAACACACTGGTGCCGAGGAAGGACTGCGCTTGTGAATACGAGTACACACGCTGCTATGGGTCGCAAACACACGGTCGGACACATCTGGGTCACGGAACCACATCAGACCTCAGAAACCTGGCCCAACAAACATGCTGGGCCTCGTTCGGCCCCCTGCCATGCTCCTTCTCACCTTCTTTCCGTATTTCCTAAGTGCTCGAAGTTGCTTAGCCTTTTCCGATTTCTCCATGGCGGCCTGTTTAGCCTGCAGCTTCTGTCGTATCTAAAACGCAAAATGTTGTCAGCTCATATTATTTGAATCTGGTATGACCACTGCTTTGGGTGCACTATAGCAGGAAACAGATATTCCTGTTCTGCAAACTATGGAGCTCAAAGGAACCTTGTAAATCGTCTGTTCCAAGACCCGGGTTTAACCCATGAGGGCAATGTGACCCAAAGACTGAGCACTTTGTCAAGACATATCAGCAGTGAAACTAGGAATTGAAAGCAGCCTTCCCACTCCTAGTGTGCCATTTGCTCCATTATACAAAACTGCTGCTTGCAGTTTTGCCAAGAGAAATGAGCTTCTGCCCACCCCTACTGTCTGCACACTGAGGATAAACTTGCACGCAGCCCCAGTTCCCTTCTCCAACATACCAGACACACACTAAAAACTCCAACTGGTATCAGGCACCTAGCCTTTCCCATCAAATACACACACTTCAGTTAAAGGAAGAGCAGCTGTCAGTGTGAAAGCACAGAGATTAGCTTCCCTAAGTACCACCAAGATAAGAGCTCCCTACCATCCAGCTTGAGACCCAAGGGAGCTATTTCAATACATCTGGGATGAGATTTTGGCAATTCTCTTCCCCCCGAAGTTAAATAAGGACCAAGTTCTACCTAACTCTAGATTATACTACATGAGCCATCTATGGATCCCTCATTTCACAGACAACCGAAGCTCAGAGAAAGTGAACTGTCTGCAAGTTGCAGCACTGCCCCCTGGCAACAGCCGGACAAGGTCTGTGTTTCTTCTACACCTCGTGCCATGCTCATGCCAGCCAGGAAGTGCGAAGGGCCATCTTTACCTCGCGGACCACACTTCTTCCACTGCTTTTCCTCCCCTTCATGGTTTAAATCAGGAGAGTCATCCTAATATTTACCTACTTGGTGGTGATTGGCATAAGTCTGAAGTAGACAACAGAAATAGCAATTGTCCTCTGAGAAACTGGTTCCCTATTATTAGGCTTAGTATTTTTTTTAACATTATAGGTGATTAGCCTATATACTTAAATATAGGTATATTTAAATATACTTAAATATATTAGCTAAATATACTTAAAAATACAAAGGCTCCGCTTTCTAGGAAAAAAAAAAAAAAAACGAACAAGAACCAAAACCTTCCCTTTTTCTTACCTTCTGCATCTGCTGATCAGACTTGGCCATCTCTGCGAAATAATCAGTGGGCCGCTTAGTAGGGACTTTGAGCTGATGGAGGCGGGGTAATACTGCAAGCACTGCAGCCTGGGCCTGACGGTAGCTGAGGATATAGAACCAAGTGTGAAATAAGCTAAGAAGGGGAGGCCTTACATTCCTTCTCACTGCCTCTCAGGAATTATCCAAGGTCAGAAGGACCCTTAACATCTGACCTTCACCAGCAAGAACACACACACAAACAAAAACTGTAATAAATAAAACCTCATTAACTTGGTATCTGGAAGAAATGTAACTGTGCACTCTTTTAAAAAGGGGGGTGGGCAGGAGTATTGCTGAAAATGAATTAGTTCAAGAGAATGATCATTCTAAAAGTAACTATCAACTTACAAACGAATGCCAACTATGAATTCTTACGTGGTCTGTAGTCACTAAAAAAGTCCACATAAGAACCTTCTGTAAGAAAAGTTTTGTTCTAATAACTGCGCGCGCATACACACAAGCTGTTTTTGGTCAAGAGAAGCCTTCCTTCCTGCTCCCAAGCTTCTTATATCTTCTGAGGAGTACAGGTTCATTATTCCATCCATCCCCCTGCCCCACCCCGCAACACCACCTGCCCCGCGCCGCCACCACCACCACCATAGCACAGGGACCCCAACCTCTTCCACATTTGAAAACATACAAGCTCATTTCCCGCTGGAAGTCATCTTCTGGATCGACAGCTTTCTGATCCTTGTTCTGAGGTGTTGACCGAGGTCCACTGACTTCTGGCACGGGACCGAGGGTGACATCAAGCCTTTCAACCCATTCCAGATCCCGCTGGAATTCTGTCAAACACTGCTTCAAGCCATTCTAGGAAATTCAGACACTGAGCTCCTAAGAAGGGAACCCTTAATATGTCTCTCCCAAGCCCAGGGTTTTAGGCCAACCGACAAAGAGCTAACCCCCAATACCGCAACAGGTAATGGACCCTCTTGACAAGGCACATGTTGCGTCCTTCCTTGGACAAGAACTCAGCCACCCAAGTACAACTGTTCCATGTGCTCATCTCACGTCCGAGTACCCCCGACCTGGCGCCCAAGCTCACCACGTCGTTCACCGCTTTTTTCGGAGCCTCTAGCACGGCATTGAGGCCTGGCTTCAGGAGCCCTCGGGAAAACGCATCCTGCAACTGCAGGGCACGATCGGCTGTCAGTACCAAGAGACTAAGGCCGCCTCCCGCGCCCAACCGCGCCAGCTCGGCTGATACCTACCTCCTTGTCAGTGACGAAAGAATCTTCAGAATCCGAGTCCGAGCCTGAGAGCAGGGCAGTGTCCATCTCGCAGCGCACACATCCAACACTAACCAAGGAAGCAGAGCAGGCTGAGGCCCGTGCGGTTGGAAAAGGACGCCTCTCACCGCTGCAGCTTGCTTCCAGCCCCCGACCCTCACCACGCTTCTCCACGTGGACGCGAACCACTCCAGTGCTACCAACCCACTGCTGCTGAATTTCTTGCTCGGACTTCCGCTTCCGGCCGCAGACCCACACTTCCGGTTTCCGTTGCTATAGGAACCGCTCCGGCGTCGGAAAGTGCTCTAGTTGCTTGGGATCCGTACGAACACTCCACCTGGATACACGTGTGGTCTGGTGACTCGGAGAGGAGAAGCCAAAGGTGAGAGGGGGTACCCTGGAGTCATCCGGAGGAGGAGGAAGCCGCGAGGTTAGAAAGGAAAGGGGAGAAGCAGGAGCCGAGCCCAGGGTGAGAGTGAGGGGCACTCGTGGAGGAAGGAGGTGCGACGGAGAGAAACCCGAGGGCAGAGTCAGGGGCGAGTTCCGGGCGGGCGGGGGCGGAGCGGGGCGGTGCACTAAAGCTCACCTGCGGCGCTCGGTCTTAACCGATCCAACCCTTTGGCCAGGGACCACCATGTCGACCGTGGTTGCACTCTCGCAGCATGCTTTTGGTCTTCGACCCCACGTGACCAACAATATCTGCTTCTTCGATGAACAGATCATTATATTTCCTTCAGGAAATTACTGTGTGAAGTACAATATAGATCAGAAGTGGCAAAAATTCATTCCAGGTAAAACCCTTCCCATCCTGACACATTAACCTTTTGTGGCAAATATAACCTCATAATTCCAACACGATGATTGAAAGAAAGTGTTTTGGCCAGCTTGAATAAACGCATAGTTCTGTAAATGTGGAAGAAATGCATGGCTACTTGCATTACATGTAAAAAATGTGCAGATGGTGTTTTATTGAGTCATACACTTAATACCTGCATGGTTTTGTAAACCTATGTGACCTCGATAAATTCAGTTTAAAATAAATATTTTTAAAAGTACTTTTTTCACAGTGATTTAATGAAAAAATTGCTTTAAAGAGCCTCTCTTCATGCTTCCTCAGTATCATTGTTTCTGTCGTCACCAGGTCCACTTTTTGAGTAGTCTGACAGTTGTGCACAGTATACTACCCTCATTCCAGCACCTTCTGAATGCACGTATGATGAAGACACTGGAGATTTTATCCCAAATAATCATATGTGTAATATTACATTTGTTTTATTCACACTGGTTCTGTTGATGATATCCTTGATTTCCACAACTTAATCACATTCCTGTTTTCCACTCTTTGTTGCATGTAGTTTTACCATTCATGGGGTCTGTCCAGAAAGTACTATGTCTTTCCAGCCATGTACTATGAAAAATAGAGACATTTATTGAAAAAGATACAAGGTACAAGAAACATTCTACATAGGACAATAACGCTTCAGTTCCCTTCAGAGTAGGCACCTTGGGACCTTAACAATGGCTGGACTTTTTCTGAACAAACCTCGTACCTATAACCTCATTAAGTTTCATTTTTGCTGTTTATTAACTTTATATAAATGGAATGATAGTATATGTAGTTTGTGACTTGCTTCTTTTGTTCAACATCTTGCTTTTGAAATCGTGCATCTTCATACACATTACATGAGTCTTGAGTTTATTTTATTGCTATTTTATTTACTACTTATTAGTGTTCTGAGCTATGAATCTAATGTCTCAAATGTGTCTATCAATTCCAGTGTTAATGGACTTTTGGGACACAACACTTTTTTTGCTATTACAAGCCATACCAGTATAAAACTTTCGCATTCATGTATGCTTGTCCGCTTGTGCAGGGATCCTCGGAGGCACGCAGCCAGGGCTAAAACTACTGGGTAATACGGCAGTACCAGTCTGCACCCCCACCAGGGTGCCCAGGACTTGCCATTCCCCGAAATCTCACAAATGTTTGTCCAGCTTCTTAGTAATTTTTTACTAATCTCGTGATTGAGGAAGTGTATATTACTGGTTTTAGTGTGCACTTCTTTATTACTAATGAGGATGAATTTTTTTCACATGTTTATGGGCTGTTACTATTTAGTCTTCATTGAAATGCCTCATTCATGTCTTTTACCCATTTTTCTAAGGGACTTGGGGGGTAATTTTCTTACTGATTTATGAGCACTCTTTCTGTATTCTGTTTACCAATACTTTGTCAAATATATGTATTGCAATAATTTCTCCCAGTTTGGAGCTTGTGTTTTTTTCCCTCCTTATGGTATTCTGATGGATAGAAATTCTTAGTTTTAGTGAAGTTAATCAATCTTTTCCATTTTGTGTCTTGGTTGGGAATTGTTCCCTAACCCAAAATTATTATTATATTCTCCTATATTATCTCTATTATGCTTTATACTTTTGTCTTTCACCTTTGAGGCTCTGAGTTAGGAGGGTGCTCAGTGTGTTAGGGGAATAGCAAGGAAATCAGTGTGGCTGGAATGGAGTGAGTGGAGGAGCAGGGAGTGAGAGGTAAGGCAAGGAAGTAATGGGAGCAATGCCACATAGGGCTTTGTAGGTCATAGGCTCTCACTTTGCATGAAATGAGAAATCATGGGTGGGAGGATTCTAGGCACAAAAGGTAACATGATCTGATTTCTGTTTCAACAGGTTCATTTTGGTAACTGTATAGATAATAGATTTAAGGAGGGGCAAGGGAGGGCATAGGAGACCAGTTGAAAAACTACTGTTATAATCCAGATGAGCAAAAATGGTGTCAAGGAGCAGGTTGTAGGTGATAGAGATGGTGAGAAGAGGTCAAATCCTGGATACATTTTGAAAGTGGAGGGGACAGATTTTCTCAGAGGCCTGGTGTAGGGTGGAAAACGAAGCAGCAAGGTGTTTAGCCTGATTAGTCAGAAGGATGGTGTTGCTGTTAACTGAGACAGAGGACTTACCCACAAAGTACAGAAGACACAGAGCCCAGGGCCCGTGATATATTGAGGGACCCAAGGAAATGCTTTAATTTTAACGTATTTTAAAATGAGCCCCGGCTGGTGTGGCTTAGGGGATTGAGTACCGACCTGTGAACCAAAGGGTTGCCGGTTTGATTCCCAGTCAGGGCACTTGCCTGGGTTGTGGGCCAGATCCCCAGTTGGGGGCATGCGAAAGTCAACCACATATTGATGTCTCTCTTCCTCTCTTTCTCCCTCCCTTCCACTCTCTCTAAAAATAAATGAATATATAAATAAATAAAATCTAAAAAAATAAAAATGAAACCAGGAAAAATAATATAACAATTATAAATGTATCATAATGAATGCAGCCTGGACGTATTTTTCTTTATACCAATGCAATCACAAAATATACTTTTAAACATTCTTTAATGGAGGAAAGGGCTCCTGAAAGCAATAGTACCCAGGGCCCACAAAAATCATAACGTGGGCTCGATTGCATTTTCCAAATAGAGTATTTGCGCTTTAATCTTTGCCTTGGGCACTGCTAGGAAGAGGACCATAGCTTTCATTCTCATGCTTGTTGCCTCATTGTTGTAAGATTACTGCTATATCTCCAGGCATCATCTCTCTATTCCAGGGAAAAGAGGATAGAATGCATCTATCCCTGGTTTTCAAGAAAGCAAAGGCTTTACCAGAAAGCCAATCCAGCAAACTTCTGCATCTGTCTCAAGGCCAGAATGTCACACAGTAGTTAGCATCCCAGTCTTGAAAGCAGAGGAAGAGTATTGTGTGCTGCCCACACGGGGCATGAAGGCCTGTGTGATCTGACCCTATCCCACCCTTCTAGACCTATCTGTGGCCACCCCTGGCTCGCGTGCAATGCTGCAGCAATACCCTACTTTCTCACACCCTCAGCTTTGCTCTTCCTGCCCTCTGTCCCACTTTGTCCTCCTTCAGGAATCAGCCCCTCTCCCCCCTTGACCCCGGGGAGGTGCCCATCCTAGTCATTTTCATCATACCTCAGGCGTGGTTGTACCGAGGAGTTTCACGGTACAACGGGTTGGCAGTGGCCTGTTTCTGCACTTGTCCCTGTTACATCAGCAGAGCCTGCCACCGTGCCTGGTTCAGGTTGAATCTTGGTGATCAACCCTCATTATTTCCTTTTACCTGTTTGCAGGCTCAGACAAGAGTCAAGCCATGTTGGCCTTGTCCATCAGCCCTAATCGGCGATACCTCGCTATGTCCGAGATAGTGCAAGAAAAGCCTGCCATCACCATTTATGAACTGTCATCCATCCCTTGCCGGAAGCGCAAAATCCTTAATAATTTTGACTTCCCAGTTCAAAAATTTACTTGCATGGCTTTTTCTCCAGACTCCAAATACTTACTGACTCAAACATCACCTCCGGAGTCCAACCTTGTCTATTGGCTGTGGGAAAAACAGAAAGTAATGGCCATTGTCAGAACTGACTCTCAGAACAACACTGTCTACCAGGTACCTCCCAGCATAACAAGTATCATGCAAATTATAAAAATAGAAGAATACGAGCCCCCTTTTATTGAATGCTTTGTATCTAGCAGGAGCAGTGCTAATTTCTTAACATACATTTTTAAACTCAGTCTCACAAAAACCATATGTGGTATGCATAATTATTATCCCCATTATACTGATGAGGGAACTGAGGCCAAGGTGATTATACTGATGAGGCAAGAGGTTGTTACTCACCCGAAACCCCAGAGGTAGTGAATAGCGGACCAGGAGCCCCTGGCTCCAGTGCCTGTCTTCTCTGCTCTGGCCTCGAACTGCTTTCTGGTCGCAGGTCAGACCCAGAGGTGAATGATCAAACTTGCTCTCTCTTTCTGGCTCTGGCCCCTTTCCAGCAGCATTGCTAGGCAATGGGAAGATTTCAGGGATGTGATATGAAGTGGTAAATCTTAAAAAGCTTTCAATGAAACTGCAAGTATGTGGGGAGCAGAGTTTTCCATTGTGTGAAGGCAAAATGAAGACCACCTGTTAGAAAGCGGGTCCCTGCTTAGGCCACGGGTCCCAAGGAGTTTAATCTTGGTGCAGTCAACACAGTCCAGGATCTAGAACTCAGCTTTACAAGTTTTTGGGAACTCAGTTCTGTTCATGTTCAGAGACCCTGGCTAGTCAGCGTCCCAGGCGTAGACTCAGTTCTTCTCACAAGAGCCTGGTGTATAAGCCCGCACGTCAGGGCCAGGGCACTCACACTGTTTATCCGATGTGTTTCCTCCCTAGTCATAGAGAACTTGGGAGGTGAAATTAGCAATCAGAAGGCTCGGTTGTCACAGATTCAGGTAGAGCCGGAAGGTCATTTCCTCCAGGCCATGGTAGGTCTGTGCAGCAGCATCCCCATTCAGAGCAGAGAGCTTCTCCACTCCAGTAGAATCGGTGCTCACTTGTTGGACGTCCACTAGGAACCCAGCACTGGGAGTACAGAGATGAAGAAGCCACAGCCCCTCAAGCTGCTTGCCATCCAGTGGGGCTGGCAGGTCGACTGCCCGTTACTGTGCATGGATTGTGGGTACAGATAAAGCTCAGCGGGTAGGAGACTACAGAGTAGTCCCTGACGTTGGTTCCTCCCCCCAGACGGCACATTCACCTGCCAGATCCTCACGCTTCTGTGTCTCCCCTGGAGCTTTCATTCGTTTTGTTGGTGCGGTGTCTGACCGCTATCAAGACCTGCCCATTTTGGTTTTTGGCCTTTGTAAAATGGCTTTTGTGTGTTTCCTAGTTTAAAACAGCTGGCCTCACAAATATAATGAGTATAGATCTGTGCTCTTATCAAATATAATATCAAAAGTATATGAGTTAATGATGTTTTAAGGATACTCCGAGCTACCTGAAATAAATATTAATTAGCAAAATGAGAAATAACTTCATCGAGATTAGTTTTATAAGTCTTTGTCTTTTATTCTTTAACATTTTATAGGTGAGCTTCAGTCCTCACGATAACACACAGGTTTGCGTCACTGGAAGCGGGATGTTTAAGCTTCTCCGTTTTGCAGAGGGAACCCTGAAGCACACCAACTTTCAGAGGGGAGAACCCCAGAACTACCTAGCCCATGCCTGGGTGTCTGATGACAAGATTATCGTCGGCACCGATACAGGCAGGCTCTTCCTCTTTGAATCTGGAGACCTACGCTGGGAGACCAGTATCATGGTCCAGGAGTCCGTCAGCGAAACAAAGAATCTGGAGGTGATCCAGGAATCAGAGAGGTGATGGCAGCCCCTGGGCCGGGGCTCTTGTGAAAATATGCTCATCCTACTAATAGCATTACACCAAAACCAGCATTCTTTTAAAATCACTCCTGTCCTCTCTACTTGAAAAACCAACTCTTTGCCTTCCCTCTGTCCGTCTGTCATCAAGCACAAATTTGACCATTAGGACCAGAGCCTAGATACAGCTCTTTTTATTTTCATACCTAACCTCATTTCATAAGCATTTTAATACGACTGGTCCTCAAAGCTACAGATTACCAAAACTTTCTTTTCTAACGGCTGCCTCATTGACTGAATCAGTTAAATAAATGTCCACCACGCCCTTGCAACGTGCACGGCGTCTTGCTAGGCACTGGGGAAACAGATCCTCCGGGGCCTTGCAATTCAGCAGGAGGCCGCAGACCAGCAAAGAAGCGCAAGGAGATGTCATTGGCAAACCTGACAGAAGACTATGGGCTCAGGCGGGGGCTCAGGAGGGAGCTGTCACTGTTTCCTCCACCACAACCACCGGACTGTGCACACACCGGACTGTGCCAGTGTACGGGCGTCCTGGGCCCTGCCTTAAGCACTGTATTTTTTTAAGGTTTTTAATTTTTTATTATTCACATCATAAATTAAGTGGATGAGATGCATAGAGCTAAGTGTCTTAAGAGTGTTATTTAAAAGAAATTCGTAGAAGTCTTTTAAAATACAAGATTTAGAGAAATTAGTCTCCTTTTTCACAGCAGCTAGCAGATAAAAAGTTCCTTTCTAGCTGCTAGCTACATTTTTTCTTTTTAATTTTATTTTTAGTATAATTAAAATTTTTATTTTAATATTTTATTGTTTACACTATGACAGTTGTCTCACTCTTTCCCCCTTCACCTCCCTCCACCCAGCCTGCCCCCTTGAGCACTTCATGTACCCTCATTTGAGTCTTACGTTGTAGAATGCATATTATTGTCAGGCCCACTTTATAGATGAGGAAGCTGAGGCTCAGAGAAGTGAACTGGCTCATCCAAGGTCACAGCACTGTCCAGTAGCAGGGTCAGTAATCGAACCCAGATCCGTCTGACTCCAGAGCCTGAGCCCTCAGCCACCATGGCGTTCTGTAGATCCTTCTTCCTCAGTAACTTTCAGTTCGCCATTTTCACCATCCCCCATGCCAATGACATCTCCTTTTCTGTTGCGATTTGGTTAAGAGCTTCCTAATGCCCTCCACTTTGCTGTGTTCACAATCCTTCAGTGGGTCCAGGGCTCTAAGAATAAAGCCCAGAGTCCTGAACTTGGCCCACACGTCACTTCTACTCTGACCCTTCTGTACATGGAGGGCATTGGCTCCGGCCTCTACCAACCACGCAAGCCTCGTGTGTGCTCTTGCCTCTGGGCTCGGTCATGTGTAGTTCCCCTGCCCTCGCCCAGCACACTCCACTTCCATAGTCACATACACAATACGTGACATAAGGTGGCTTGTTCTTCAGCTCAGCCTCTGCTCATCTCTGGTAGGTGCACCTTCTCTGTAACTGTCCTTGACTGTAACCTCCTAAAGGCTGGAACTGTATCGATCTCATTTCCCATTGTCTCACAGCGTTGTTAACACAGTATAATGCCAATAAATACTGTTATATGAGCGAATGAAGGAATGAATAAATGAGGGGGCAGAATGAATAAATGAGGAGGGAAGGAAGGCAGGAAATGGACACCTTGATTCAAATCTTAGCTCTTCCACTTACTAATTGTGTGATTTTAGGAAACTCAATTCCTTGAGCCACTTTTTTCTAAACACCAAAATGAGGATAATACATAATAATAACAACAACAATGATAATAGTAGTGACCACACAGGATTGTGAGACTACCAAATAAATGTGCAACCTTCCAGTCTTCCCTTGGAGTTTGGGTAGCATTCCCAGGGCAAAGGGCAGCATTCCAGCTCTGGGAAAGGGGCTTGCACTGGGTGGCTTCTCCCACACCCAGAGACAGCCCTGCTTTCTCATCTCTAGCAAAATTCATCTCCTTGGGATTGTGTCTGTAAACTTTACATGCAATTTTCTTTTTCTAGCTTGATTGACTTTCCACCGCTCAGCTCCCCAGCCCCTTCCTACGAACAGGTCATGATAACCGCTAGCCACAGTCAGCTGGCCATGCCCCAGGTGTTTGCCATTGCAGTCTATTCAAAGGGATTTGCTTGTTCTGCTGGGCCGGGAAGAGTTCTGCTGTTTGAGAAGATTGAAGACAAGGATGTTTATCATGAGACCAGGGAAATCCGGGTAAGGAGGGGAGGAAGAGGCAGAGCTGGGGTCCTGCGGACACTTGCTCTCCAGCAGCAGAGCACCGACCAGGAGTTTGATGGGGGACAGAGGGGCTGTCGGGCTGAGTGGAAATGAGGATTTGAGCCGTTCGTCCTGAGGAAGTTTTTAGGATGGGTTAGGCATAACTGGAGTTCAGAATTGGGAAGGTCTGGATTTGAATCCTGGAAGAGACCTTTGGCAAATTCTGTTTTCTCTTAGAAGCTTGGTATACCCATGAAAATTGTATCATCGTGATACATGTTCATATTTAACTCCCAGCACACTGCCCCACAGAGAGAGAGCATTCGGTGGATGTGTAAGGAATAAATGATTCTCGCTGCTTTGGAGAGAGAACATACCTAGTCAGGGAAGAACCAGGAAGGCTTCTGGGTGTTTGATGGTCATCTCTGAGGAGAGGCCTTACAGGATGGGCAACATCTGACAGGAAGAAACAGATTAGGAATTCCAGATGGAGGGAACAAATTAAGCAAAGACACCACTCACTGTCAGGGAGCAGGTGGTATATTTGGGATAGCCCCGGTGCCCCACTAGAGAGCGACTAAAGTCACGTGAAGGGAAAAGGTGGCAGCTAAGGTGAGTGAAAGATCCCAAATGCCAACCCGAGGAGTGTGTATGTAATTCAGCAGACAACCTGTTTGAGTGGAGAAGCATACACTTAAGAACAGTACCCAGCCTATGAGAGATAGTGCAGGCCATTCAGGGCCACTGGACATGAAGCGGTTAAAAACATACTGAATGAGTTAAACTTGGCTCTACTGCTTATTGGCTGAGTGACTTAGATGACAGCCGAATCTAGCAAAACCTGCATGTCTTCAGGTTTTGTGGGAGACAGCAGCTGGACAACACAGACAAGTCCCGGGTCTGCGGGCTCCCATTCTACTTCACACAGTGTGGTTGATGAATGTGCAGCAGGGGGAGCTGTCGGGTGCCACGGGCTTGGTGAGGGACTATCAGTGGCCACCCAGCCCAGGGTAGCGACAGGTCAGGGACAGGTTCCCGGAGCCTTCGCTGTCCTGCGGAACGGGAGGAGTTGACTACGTGAAGAAGGCGTAAGGGGGTAAGTAGTGAGACAGAGCTCCAGGCACAGGAAAGGAGGCACGAGAGCCTGGCGTCCTAGGCCCCGGGGAGGACGTGCCGCCATTGCTGCTGCAGGCTCTGGAAGAGTCGAGAAGATGAGGACTGAGCAGGGTGTCTGGCTTTGGTGATAAGGAAGTTTCTAATGTTCGTGAGGACAGTTTCAGTAAATGATGCGGTGGAAGGAAAATTCATTTGTCAAATGATAAGAAAGTAAGAACTGAGTGTGCGATAAAGAAGTGGAGATGGTTTGTGCAGGCCAACCTTTCAAGAAGTCCGATGGTTAACGGAAGAAAAGCAATAGCAGGGAAAAGGAGATCTAATTTTATAATGTCTAGTTGGGAACTACAGGCCCTCTCAGAGACTGCCGGCAGGAGCTGTTGTGACCCCTTCCCTCTTCTCTGCCCTGCCACCCACCCCCTGTGGAAGAAGGGCTGTCACCTTCCCCTGCGCTGCCCTGAAGTGCACACCGGTATGCTCGGGGCAGGTGGGCACCGGCGTGGGTTTCAACACATCCCAAATGAACCCAAGACTGGGAGTGAGTGGGAGTTAGGTTTGTGTGAAAGCGCTGGTTTTCAGAGAAGATCTCAACTTGACATGTACAGACTGATCATCTTTATGTAGACCATTGTCTTATTATTCAACCACTAATCACTTAAAGGTGAATAGAAAACCCACAGAAACAGAGGCAACTTAAGCCCTCCCTTCTCCACCTCTGAGGTGGAGCCCGGAACCATGCTGGTCCAGGAGCCTGTGAGTTCAAAGCATCTGAGAGAACTCTGAAAGTCCAAGGGCCCACCGACAGTGTGGGGACATCCCTGATAGCTGTCTTGCACCTTGGGCAGATTCCCGTGGACCTGCAGAGCAACGACTCGAGTCAGTCTGACAAACAGGACATCCTCTGCTTGTGCTTCAGCCCTTCCGAGGAAATGCTCATCGCCAGCACCAGTAAGAACCAGCTCTACAGCATCACCATGTCCCTGATGGAGATCAGCAAGGTCAGTCTCTCCCAGCAGTGCTTCCTTCCCACTTTCTTCATCTGTATCCATAAGAGTTGGTCTGTCGGTTTTTTCTCAATGCCTTTGTCCGCCTTTGGTGTCAGGATAAAACTACCCTCCTAGAAGAAGGTGTAGGAATGAGGCTAGAGACAGAATTGTTTTTTTAAGATAAGAGAGATCTTAGTGGATTTAAAAGCTAGTAGGCTAACATATCAAATCATTATGTTGTATATACCAAAAGAATACAATGTTATATGTCAATTATATCTCAATTTTTTTTTAGAAAAAAAGATGCTATCCAGTACAGCGTTTTGAAACTCACCAAATGAGTTTATGAAAGTTCGGGGGACTAGTTCTTAAAAGTTACTATGTGGCTTTGGTGAAATCTCTTTGAATAAACCTCTCTGGGCACCCCTTTCCACATATTTTCAGCAGGAGGTCGTAAGAGATGGCCTCTTTTTTCTTTTTTCGAAGTAACGTTATATATATAAATTTTGGGTGTCTAACTTAATTATAATCCGACATCTGTATGTACTACATCGTGCTCACCACCAGAATCCAGTTCCCACCCATCACCATGCAGCCGACCCCTGTACCCATTTTGCCCTCCCTCCTCCTTTTCCCCTCAACCACCAATGTGTTATCTGCCTCTGTGAGATTTTTGGTTTTTGTTTGTCTCTCTGTTGTTTGTCTCTTTGTTGTTAAATATCCCCCATATTAATAAAGTCATGTGGTATTTATTTTTTCCATGAGGGCACCCACTTGCCTTATTTCACTTAGCACAATCCCCTCAAGGTCCATCCGTGTTATAGCAAATGGCAGGGTTTTGCCTTTTTAATAGCCGAGTAGTATCCTGTTGTACAATATACACTGTATGTACCGCATCTTCTCTATTCATTTATCAATCGATGGACACAGGTTGTTTCCATAAGAGGTGGCCTCTTACCTGGAGTTCAGAAGTGAGTAAAGGAGATGAAGCTGCCCGGCTGACACTCTCAGGTGGGCCTTTCTGTCCACCTGTACTCGGGGTCACCATGAATCCAGGGCTGTTTTAACCTGCTGATTGAGAAACTGTTTTTATCATTTTGTCTGGGAACTGACTCACATAGATGCCAGAAGGTCTCTTTTGATGGCCAGCTCTCCAGTTTGTTCGCTTGCTCTGTCTGGAGGGGTGAGCCCGTTGGGCAGAGCCTCCCTCCCTCCAGGTGGGCCGGGCAGAGAGAACTAGCCCAGAGGAGTTGGATCTTCTGCCAAGAAGAGCGTTTCCACTCTCTCTCCTTGGCTGTAAGAGTTTTCTGCCTGTCTCCACATTTACACTCTTCTTTCTGGCCTCTGAGTTATACTCCATTTTGATGCCAAAGTGCTCTTTTCCAAACCCGCATCTGGTCATTGCAAGACGCACATCCTCCACCACCACCGCCGCCACAGCTGCGCCCCTTCAGCGGCCCCTGTGCTCTGAGAAGAACCGAACTTGGGTGCACAGGCTGCCCACGGTCTGGCCCTGCTGCCCTCCCCAGCCTCACCCCATCATTCCACCTGACAGGGCAGACTTTTCCCATCACCTCGAGTCTGCATGCTCCTTCCTGTTGAAAGGCTTGTGCAAACGCTGGCCCCTCTGCCTGGAACCCTCTTCTCTCCCCTCTTCCTCATGTTGGTTCTTGCTCATCCTTCGGAGAACAAAAAAATCTGATAGGAATATGCCTACAGAGGCAGGGAGTTTGAAGGTACTGGAGAAAGAAGGGACAATAGATGGAGAAGAATGGCTGTGTTCCACGCCTGACCCCACCCAGCACAGTGCCTCTTTCTCTGAGATGGTGGGAAATGATGGAGTGATGCAGATACGTTTGTAAGCGGGAGAGGGCCAGAATTTGAGGGAATTCGCACACACCTTAGCCTTTGCTTTGTCTTGTCTTGTGGACAGACCCGAAATATGTACCCCTCATTCAGTTTCCCAATCATCACTCCTCATTCAGGTGCCCCAGGGACAAGGCCTCCGATGACAGGCGTCTGCAGCCTACACAAGCAGTGTAATAGGACACAATTGAATTTACATCATTCGCCCAAGTCCCATTGCTGCCGGAGGTAGAGTAACACGGCCTCCCTGGGGAGGAGTTTGGCAGTACCTACCAGGGTCCTGAGAACCGTTCACACCACGTTTCCTGCTATTCCAGTCTGGAGATGTGTCTGCTGTGCCAGCCCCAGCCCGTCGACAGACATGCTGTCAGCTAGGAAAGCCCAAGGCCCTGGCCCAGGCCTGCGTGTTTCCCCACAGGGGCCAGCATTGTGGCGGGACCAGCCTTTCTGGTCTTTATCACAGTCGCAGGTGCGCTTCAGCAAAAAGCATCAGGAACTTGGAAAAACAAGATTTATGACTCATGGGCCCTGGTGGGGACACAGCATGCATGCCCAGGGGCCTCGCAGAGAGGTCACAGGTAGAGAGACAGCACTGACCTGGGGCTCTGCCTTTATTAGGGTCCAAGGGTGGGGTGTCTAGGGTTTTGGGGAGTTATTCTTTAGGGCATAATTTACAGCATAAGAGTGGGAATGAAGGTGTGGGAAGGGAGAAGTGGGGTCACTGAAGCCATAAGGTACCTAGGTTATCCAGGCTTTTCTGAAAGAAGAGGGCAGCCTAATTCTTTACCCTGCTGTTGTGCTACGTCATATAGCTGGCAATATGTTTATTCAAGATGAATATCTTCAGACGGATGTCCTAACAATCAAACGCTGACCATCAGGCACTTACATCACAGTAAAAGAGCGTCATGTCGGCAGTATCTAAGGATACTGATGGTGTCTTAGTACCAGAGAGGTACACCGACTTACCTGCAAGGAAATTTAGTCTAGTTATTCCTAAATAACAAAAATTGGAGACCACTTAAATGTTCTCACATAAAGGAATGGCTAAATTGAGTTCTGGAATGGCTAAATTGGTGTATTCATGGAATAAAATATTTTATTGCCATTGAAATAATGTTTTAAAATAATAGTGGCTCAGGAAAAGATGCCTAATATTCAAACAATTTGTTCACAGCCTGATCTCCGGGCACCCAGGCTAATTCATGTTCATGGGTGGTAATGAGGGCTGAAGTGCACCACCAGCCTTTTGCTTACTCTCCCGGATCTCGTTCTGTATGATTTCTCCAGGGGGAGCCTGCCCACTTTGATTATCTGATGTACCCATTACACTCAGCATCCATCACTGGCCTAGCTACTTGCATCCGCAAACCCCTCATTGCCACCTGTTCTCTGGATCGATCCGTTCGCATCTGGAATTATGAGTCGAAGTAAGGAATAAAAGGCTTTGCTACTGTAATATGGAGAATTTGGGTTGTTACATTTTTCATGTGCATTATTGTAGAGGGTTTTAAATTTTAATTACTTAGAAGCTTTCAGTTGGAAAAATTTATTTTTTTAAAATGAACCATTCTTTTTGTTTTTTTGGATTTTATTTATTTATTTTCAGAGAGGGAAAGGGAAGGAGAAAGAGAAGGAGAGAAGCGTCAATGTATGGTTGCCTCTTGTACACTCCCTACTGGGGACCTGGCCCACAACCCAGGCCTGTGCCCTGACTGGGAATCAAATGGGCAACCCTTTGGATCACAGACCAGCACTCAATCCACTGAGCCACACCAGCCAGGGTGGAAAATTTTTTTAAATCAAGTCAGTTGGCCTACCTTCTCTTTTCACTCTTGCATAGGCTAGAAGATTACTTTGGGCTTTAGTAAATGCTTGCTCCTTGTCAGACACTATGCTAGACTCTGGGGACACAGAGATGACACTCCAGTACCTCACCTTCCTTCATGACCTCCTATGTCCTTCCAGCTTTCCTAACCCCCTCTCTCCCACTAGATCTGCCTTTGACCTTATAGAGCTCGCCAGACTATTATTTATCTTTTTTCTCCTCATCATTGCCCACAAGCCCCCGCAGCTCCCTAGTGATTTTCTTTTTTCTCCTGGCATAGCTTCCCTGAGAATCTCTGACCTTGACTGGCCCCACACTGCAATTTCTTTGTTTTTATATACCGCTGCTGGGGCTGCTGAAAATGAAATGGGCTGTCCTGATGCAGGGACTCCAAATGGAGCTGCGTGTTCAACATCACTAGACAGCCCCTTGACCAGCCCCCCAACTCACCGTGCTCATTGCGGGACGCTGTCCTCAGCCAAAATCTAGAACAGAGAAGAAGTAGTCATCGCAAACAGTAAAGCCTTAAGTGCTATGATAAAACTACACACCAGATGCAATGAGGGGCTTGAGGGATTTAGCAGGCTAGACTCACAATTTGATAATTGGTCTTTTTCACAGCAGTCTGGAACTCTATAAGGAATACCAAGAAGAGGCATATGCAGTCAGCCTTCATCCGTCCGGTCACTTCATTGTGGTAGGGTTTGCTGACAAACTGTGCCTCATGAACCTGCTCATTGATGACATACGTCCTTTCAAAGAATACTCCGTCAGAGGATGCAGAGAGGTGAGAACTGCTGGAGATAAAGGTCCACTTTCTTGGAAATCCAGGGTTGCAACATCAACTAACACATTCTAGGGAGGTGGGACCAAAGTGTGTCTTAGAAAACTTTAATGGCTTTAAAAAAAGCAAATGAAGAAAGGAAAATCCAATTCTTCTCCCACCAAACTTACTGAGTATATGACTCTATCCCATTTTTCTTATTCTCTCCAAAATGTTTCATTGAGTCCAAAGCCTTACAAGAGCCCACCTGTGATAAGTCTTGTCTGTGGTTGTGGAGTAATACAAAAGCACCAAAGAAGAGAAGTTCCACCCCGACCAGTGTAGCTTAGTTGGTTGGGCTTCATCCTGCAGAGCGAAAGGGCACCGGTTTGATTCCTGGTCAGGGCACGTGCCCGGGATGCAGGTTTGGTCCCCAGTCAGGGCGCATGTGAGAAGCAGCTGGTGGATGTATCTCTTTCACTCCCTCTCTTTCTTCCTTCCTTCCCCTCTAAAAACAAATAAAATCTTTTAAAAGGAAAACGTTACCACAGAATCAGGCACAACTGGGAAGGTGAGATTGGAGACCAGGAGGAGTCAGGAAAAATAAGCAGAGAGGTGGTGAGCAGTCCATCAGCTTTCCCCAAGAGGGCTTGCAGAAACAAGGCGGTGATTCCAGGAATCGCTTCCCCACTCTGAAACCTCTTGTACAGACAAAATGAGTGTTCTACCCTGTGGTCCAAGCAGCTTCATGCTCAGAGCTCATGGCAGTGTCCCTTGGCCGGTATGAGCTACAGGACCAGCAAAAGGGTCCGAAAACGTCAGGCAGTGCTCAGTGTGTTCGTGCCTTCCCCAGTTCCCACCCCCACACGTGGCTTCAGCCTGCGTTCTTTGAGGAAAGGGGCTCTTGACTGTAAGCTCTGGGGAGACTGCTCATTTCTCCCATGCCTGCTCTCTGGCCATATTTCCTTGTAGTGTGCCTTTAGCAATGGAGGTCACCTGTTTGCAGCGGTGAACGGAAATGTGATTCACGTGTTTACCACCACAAGCCTGGAGAACATCTCAAACCTGAAAGGACACACAGGGAAGGTGAGTGAGTGAAGCGTGTGGGGGCACAGAGCCAAGTGCTGTGGCCGTCAGTGGGACACAGGTGAACGAGAGAGATGCCTTTGCCCTTGCGGGGGTCCTTGTCTACAGGGGGAAGAGACAATAAAACAGATGCACAGACAAACTTAGTTACTAATCACAGTACACTCAATGAAAGAAAACGACGAGGCGTTAGGAGAGGAAATATGAAGGAATTGGCATAGTGAAGGAGATTGGAGTGTTCACAAAGGCTTGGTCCTAAGGGAATGGGCAGGAGTGAACCAGACAGAGCTGGAGGGGATGATCATTGCCAATCGGGCCCCGAGGGCCCTGGGGTGGGAGACTGCATGGGGTCTTAGAGGAACTGAAATGTCTGTGGGGCTGGAACATAAGTATCAGAATAAAACTTGGGGTGAGCTGAGATTGGAGAGATTAGCTGAGGCCCAGCTACATGGAACCTTGTATGCTTTTAAGGATTTTTATACTTTATCCTTGTTCCTCGAAATCAGTGAAGACTTTCAGGGCAGAGAATGATATGACTAGATTTGCATTTTAAAAGATTACTTTGGCTACAGAGTAAAAAATGTATTGAAAGAAACAAGGAGATTATTGCGGATGTCTACACAATAGAAGATAGTGTTTTGGACCAGGATGGAGGTGGTGCAGACAGGGAGAGGTGAATGAATTCAAAAGGTACTTAGGAAGTAAAATCAATAGTTCCTGAAGACAGACTGGATATGAAGAATGGAGAAAAGGGAGGAGCCAAAGATTGAAAGGGTTAGGAAGATGTCAGCAGATAAATTTGGAGGAAAATAAAATTGAAAAAGAAAGCTGCTCCAGGCAGGATGTGTTCCAGGTGATGGAATGGGAGCATACCATAGGATGGTGGTTGGTGGTCTCTATGGCTGGCACACATGAGGAATGTCAGCAGAAAGAGCTGGAGAAATTGACTGTATCATAGTGTATGCTGGGCCAAGGAATTGAACGGTGCTCCATAGGTGATGAGAAGCAACCGGGAGGATTTAAGAAAGGATGTAACTCACAGCTATTAAGAACCACACCTAAAGCAAAAGCAAACTAAGCAAACAGCTAGAACAGGAACAGAACCACAGAGATGGAAATTATATGAAGGGTTAGCAACAGGAGCGTAGGAGGAGGAGAGAGGGGGAAAAGGTACAGAGAATAAATAGCATAGACGGTGAGTAGAAAATAGACAGGGGGAGGGCAAGAATAGTATGGGAAATGTAGAAGCTAAAGAACTTATGACACATGGACATGAACTAAAGGGGGGAATGTGGGTGGGAGAGGGTGTGTAGGGTGGAGGGGAATGATGGGGGAGAAATGGGACAACTGTAATAGCATAATCAATAAAATATATTAAAAAAAAAGAAAGGATGTAAAGGGATCAGGAAGGTAATTCTGTAAAGGGTATTGAGGATGGATTAGAGGGAAGGGAAGTTGGAGGGTTGGAGGCCGGCTAGGAAATGGGAGTGGAAGATGAGTTAGGGACTAGACCACGGCTTTAGTAGCAGGGACAGGGAGAAGAAAGAGCAAGTTGCATTTGGACAAGTTACGTTTGACATGTGCAGGGAGTGTGATACGTGAGTGTGGAGGTCAGGAAAGAAGGCAATGCTGAAAATTAGGTTTCAGGGGTTAGGGTGCAGTGGAAGTTGGAGGCATAGGTTAGATCACCAGGGACCTATGTGGAATCTGAGAGGAATCTTGGGCAGAAGACAGGTGACCAACAGTTAAAGGATTGTTAAAAAAAAAAAAAAAAGAAAGACCGCAAGTGAAGGTACAAAGAGAACCTGGAATCAGGGACGTGTATCAGAGAGGCCAGGGAACTAGATCCCAAAGGGAAATCGCGGTCACTGGTACTCCGTGTCTGCGGGAGGTCCTGTGAAGTGAAGACTAAAAACTGACCGTTGACTTTAGCCATGAACAGGTCACAGGTGAGAGCGCTGTGTAAACACCAGCATTATCAAGAGCTGTGTTCCAGTTGGGTTGGTTTCCAAGTGACTTTGGAGACACAGATGAAAGCACACCATGCTCCACTTCAAATAAGTGGGTCCCTCCAAGCAGAGCTATAGAGCTCTTGTTTTATGGCCTGCCTGTCCCCTGGGCAGAATCCCTGCTCCATTTTCCAGGAGTGACATCCCCACTCTGAGTGGCAGTTGCAGAGGGGACGGGGCAGAAGCCCCTGGCCTTTTGGCTCTCCCCTCATGGCAGGGAATCAGTACTCTTGGGTCACCAACGTTCTTGGCTTCCTGCACTTGGAGCAGAGTTTCCACCACCAGGGGGACTGGCTGGAGGAAGGGAGACCAGGTCCTCCTGGCCATGCCTGCCTGGAGTAGAGCTTCTGGGTGGGGACGAAAACACCAGCAGCCCGCCCTTCCTGAGAGCCAAGGGGAGAGGAGCCCCATCTTGGGGCCACACCTGTGCGCAGTGCGCAGGAGCCAAATCCTTGGAGCAGAGGAGGGTAAAGGAGCGGGCCGTAGCTCGTGCCACAGGTTCTGTCTCACTGAGACTGAGGAGATTTTCTTGAGTGGATGTTTCCACGTTTGCTGCATGCCCTTAGGACAATTTCCAGAGACTTTAAATAATTGCTTGTATCATTTTCAACAGTTAACTTATTTTGTTGGGGAAAAGGTCAGCTAAGATCCTTCCTCTGCCATTCCAAAAGTCCCCTATCATTTTTGCCACTTCCTGTGGATATATAATTATTTTCCCCCCAAAAGCTTTTTTTAAAGCATAGCAATAATTGGTTTTAGCATTATAGGGACAATTACAACTCAGCCTTCCCACCTCAGGTAAAAAGGAAATGGGAGTGTTTCACCTTTCACATTTTGCAAGCATCTCAGAAAACAGAACGTTGATATTCCCACGAAGCTAGGTTTCGTGCTCACTGGAGAGTACGTACCAGGAGTTGCGCCTCAGTCTAGTGGAACGTGTGAAGAATTCGTCCGCCTTTTCCACGGGAGGCTGTGTATGTACATGTGTGCACTCTTCACTGGGTGTGTCCCCCCCGCCCCCCCTCAGATACGCTCCATCGTGTGGAATGCAGATGACAGCAGACTGATTTCCTGTGGCACCGATGGCGCTGTGTACGAATGGAGCCTGTCCTCAGGAAAGAGGGAGACGGAGTGCGTGCTCAAGTCCTGCAGCTACAACTGCGTGACCATCTCCCCTGATGCCAAAATTATCTTTGCTGTTGGGTCTGACCATACCCTCAAGGAGATTGCAGATTCTTCCGTGAGTCTGCCCCCGCCCGCCCCGGGCTGCCACACTGATCTTCGGGGACAGTCCTGCATTCACAGTGGAAAGCAGGGTGGGAAGAAGGTCTGAGAGAACAGGGTCCCTTCTTCACAGGGGGACCCCTGCTCCCCATTCCTCTTCAGTCACCTCAGTTATCGTTACTTCTGGAATTTCCTGCCCAGGACCCTACCTGACTGGGCTGAACTGTGGGGCCCCTTTCACTTCTGTTTTGCTTGCTGTCTAGAACCTCTCTCCACCCTCCAGGCCTGGAGCTTAGCAGTGTCTCCAAACGGCACTCGTACCCTTGACCTGCACTTACTTTCCTGGTGGAAACAGAACTATAGTTATTGCCATCACCTAGGCTTGCTATCATGTTTGTTTGAGACCCTCAAACTCTGAAATTGTAGGGTTATGACATTTAGCTCCAAATACAGTCATACTTTGGTACTCATCAGACCCTGCACTCGTCCCATTTGGACGAGAAGAAGGTGTTGCAGCACTCAGCGCTTGCTCGGTACTCCTCGGTTTCAGCGCCCATCACAAGTTCCAGAATGAATTAACAATGAGTGCCGAGGCACCACCGCAGCTGGGGGAGGAGAGGAGAGCTCCGCAAGGACACTTCGTGGCTGTGTCCTTCTCCAGGAGCCCAGCGGCATCTGGTCTTCGTTGGTTTCTCTTGCTTTTCTTTGGCGCTCGGCACTCTCTTGGTGCTGGTACCTGGGGAAATGCAGAGGTACCACAGCACCAGACCAGCCTGGGGCAGGTTTGCCCATAACTGGAACACAGCTCAGAGTAGGGTGTCTTACTATTGTACCCCCAAGTAGCTCCATCCTGGCTCTGGCTTCCACGGTGCTGCGCCGGAGCAAAGCTTCTGGAGGGCAGGGCTGTGGTTCTCCCTCTTGGTCTTCCCACCAGCTGGCGCCCACTGCGTGGCCCGAGGCGCACAGTCAGTGCCCGGTGGGTAGGCACACGGGCAGGCAGGCGGGTGGGTGGGTGAACTAACACGTGAAGGAATGAGTCCCCCAAAAGTATAGTTTCATTTATATAATGGATGTTAATTAATGTTTGCTGAATAAATTTGTGACCCACATCCCATTCTGAGTTTGAGAAGCGTGGTCCTATGGCAGCCAAGAGCAAATGCTCTGGAGTCTGACGACCACTTACCTCGTGGGGGAGCTGAGGCAAATGACCTACCATCTCTGTGACCCTCTTTCAGGGGTAACAGTGGCTCCCTCAAAGGGCGTTGCATATGCATAAAAGCCATAGAATTGTGCTTGGCTCCTAGTGGTGCTCTTTGAAGGTTTCCCTTTGTTAGTGTTTTTCCTAACTTGCAGAACTGTTTACTATCAGGCAGCTGACGAACATTTAGCTTGTGCCTTTTATGTGCTAAGCACAGTGACAGATGCTGTCAGGAAGAGGAAACACATTTTTTTAAACACAGAACTTTCTTTCCCATGGCTCAGAGAGGAGAGGAAGAGAATGACCTGAGGACCTGGGGACAGGGCTCACCCCTCACACTGAGCAGAGCTGTCCTTTCTCCAGATCCTTCGAGAGATATCAGCATTTGATGTCTTCTACACAGCCATCGTCATCTCTCACTCGGGGCGCATGCTGTTCGTGGGGACCTCAGTGGGAACCATTCGTGCGATGAAGTACCCTCTGGCTGTGCAGAAAGAATTCAATGACTACCAGGCCCACGCTGGTCCTGTCACCAAGGTGAGAGGGGCCCCTCTCTCCAGGGGCCCAGTCCCAGGACTGGCCGTCGGTGGGTCCGTTCGATCCTGCCCCCTGGTCCCTTCTTCACCCCATCGACCTCCCGGTGCCTTTCCTGTCTCCTTTTTCCATCCAGCCATCCATTCAACAGACATTTATGGGCTGTTAACATTCTTTGTTTAAACTATTCCAGGAATTTACCCGGAAATAAGCAGATATGTACCTAAAGATTTATGTACAAGGTTACAAAAGGCCCTCCTGGGGGCAGTTCCATGAGCACACATTCGCACTAATAAATTATCCCTCCGTTCTCCCTTCTAAAATAGCAGTGTTTCTATTACCTGGAGTTCTGAAGAACAGGCTCCAGGAAATGTGTGTCTCCTCCCCCGCCCCTCCCTCACCCCAGAGCGGACACCACCAACACCTGAGGCTTTGCATCTCCCCCCAGACTCTATTGGCTCACCTGCAGACACAGGTTTTTCATTATAAACCGGAACACCCCTGTACTGAGCCTGGTCCTTGGGGCCAAAGTAAATTACTATAACATAGTCCCTCCCACCTTCCCTTCAGATCTACTGAGTTTTGTGGATAAGCTGTCTATTGTTCTGATTATAAAAGTGATGCATGTTTATTTGAGAAATAAAAACGCTCATTGTAATATCATCATTAATATTGGTGCATTTTAAACTTCTACTCTTAAATATATATAGCGTGTGTTTCAAATAAATTGAGGCTATGCCATAGGTACACCCTTTTGTAGCCTTTTTTTAAACTGGATGCTAGTATAAGCACTTTGCCATGTTCAATAATGAAATAGTCCTCAAAAGCATGATTTTTGTAGCTATGCAGATATTCTATCATGTAATGGACCATAACTTGTTTAACTCTTCTCTTATAACCAGGCATTGAAATTACTTTATAAACTCTAATAAATGTCCTAGTCAACAAATTTCCAAGGGCCTCTCTGATTATTCCCTAAGGCTAAATTCCCAGAGAAAGAGAGAATTTCTGAGGGAAAGAGCATTGCCACCTTCAAGGTTTCTGATACACACTAGTGATTGTGGGAAGATATTTCTGTAGTCAGCTCTTTTGTTTTTGTGTTTTGTTTTGAAATAATAATAGATTCACAGGAAATTTTAAAGATAGCATGGAGGTCCTGTGTACCCTTCACCCAGGTCCCCCCAGAAATCACACCCAACATAAGCACAGTAGGACACCAAACCAGACGCCGGCATTGGCACAATGCATGCATGCGCGGGTCCCTACCATTTTGTCTCACGCGTGGGTTTGTGTAACCACCGCTGCAATCCAGACGGGGAACTGCGCCCTCATCGCCAAGAGCCCCCTCCTGCCGCCCTTTCACAGTCCCACCCAGCCGCCTCACCACCCCCATCCCTGGTGCTTGGCAACCACTTGTTTGTTTTCCGTTTCTAAGATGCCGTCACCTTGAGAAAGTTACATAAGTGGAATCATACAGGTTGGGACCTTTTGAGAGTGGCTTTTTCCACTCAGCATAATGTCCTTGCAATTCATCTGAGTTATTTTATGTATCAATAGTTCATTCCTTTTTACAGCCGAGTAGCATTCCATGGTAAGGTTGTACTATAATTTGTTTAACCATCTCCCTGTTGTAGGATATTTTTATTTTCTCCCAGTTTTTGGCTATAACAAATAAAACTGCTAAAATAATTATGGACAAGCTTCTGTGTGGACCTAAATTTTCATTTCTCTGGGATAAATGCCCAGAAGTACAACTGCTGGATCATATTGTAAGTGTATATTTCATTTTTTAAGAGCCTGTCAAGCTATTTTCCATTACCACCAGCAATGCATGAGAGGGCCTGTTTCTGTTCATCATTGCCAGCATTTGGTATTGTCACTATTTTTATTTTAGCTGTTTTAATAGATGTATAGTGATAGCTCGTTATGGTCTCTTTTTTTTTTAAGATTTTATTTATTATTTGTTTTTACAGAGCGGGGAAGGGAGGGAGGAAGAAAGGGAGAGAAACATCAATGTGTGGTTGCCTCTTGCACACCCTCTACTGGGGACCTGGCCTGCAACCCAGTCAATGAGCCCTAACTGGGAATCAAACCAGCGAACCTTTGGTTCACAGGCTAGCACTCAATCCACTGAGCTACACCAGCCAGGGGTCATCATGGTCTTAATTTGTAGTTCCCTGATGGCTAATAATGTTGAACATCTTTTCATGGCCTTATTTGCCATCTGTACACTCGCTTCTGTGAAATGTTCCCATACTTTGCCCACTTTCTAGTTGGATTGTTTGGGCTTCTTTTGGGTTTTCAAAGTTTTCTGTATAGTCTAGGTAATAATTGATTCCTAAGGTTCCAAATCCACAAAGAGCGTAGACATAATCTTGCTTCTCTCACTTATTATTGGAAACCCCTGAGGGCTACTGTCTCATTCTCACCCAGGACTTAGTCTTCCTCCCTGGGAAGCAGGGCCCAGGGTTGCACGGAGGGAGCCTGGCACAATAGCCAGTCCTGGTCCCCCAGGGGCTCAGAAAGCCTCCTGTCCATGGTCTTTTTCTCAGATGTCGCTCACCTTTGATGACCAGTTCCTGCTGACGGTCTCTGAGGATGGCTGCCTGTTCACCTGGAGGGTCTTTGATAAGGATGGTCGGGGAATCAAGCGAGAGAGAGAGGTGGGCTTTGCCGAAGAGGTGCTTGTCACTAAGACAGACATGGAAGAGAAGGTAAGAATCGGATCTGATGAAGAGGGACGTGGAAAGTCCTCACAGGCACCCGAACTCCGGCCGGCACTGGAGGCCCTCTGCAGCCGGCTGCACCCGGCGCCCAGCACTCCCTGCCCACGCCTCCTTGCCGCCCTCCTCACTGCCAGCTAACCTGTCCCTGCCGCGCCCCGCCCGTCATCCTGCCCCGTGGTCATCCTGTGCTGGGCGCTGTTCTTCGCCCACGAACTAGCTTTTCTCTTCCTACCCTTTGATGGCAGGCACCATGGAAGTTTCTAGCCCATGGAAGACAATCAATAAATATTTATAAAACTGAATTGATAAACTGAGTATCCCAATTGTATCTGTGAAACTTAATAACTGCTAGTTTTTAATATAGAACCTTCTTTAAAAAAAAAAAAAAGAGGTATTTACAAACTTCCCTGAAACCCATTCCTCTTAATAATAAAATAATAAAAGTAATAATCAATGACCAACTCTTTTTTAGGTTTGCCACGTACCAGGCCCTGTGCGAATTACAAGCATTTTCTCATTTAAATCTCACATAGTTTCTTTTTTTTTTTTTAAATTAACCTTAGTTTCAAACTTTATTCCCAGGCTTCTTCGGTTTAATTAGCTGCAAAAAATGATGTGTGGAGAAGCAAAAACTGCAAAGAGCTGCAGTGTCCAAGGGGCTAGGGCCTAAAAACATTAGAGATGAAGATTTTATCAGATCCATAAACAAAATTTGAAAAAGCAGTCATTATGTAAGATAGCAGCCACCAGTGACTTCTTCAAGTTCATCTTCTTCTGAAGGTGACTCAGTTCAGTGTGCTTCATTCTTGGAAGCCTCATCAAAATGCTCCCCAAGATCTGGGACTTCATCAGCAACTGCCTCTCCTGTAGCGAGTGGTGCTGTTCCATCCAGGTGGTTCGGGCAGGGCTTCAGTGAGTCTCCTTAAACTAGCCCGACTGTGTGCAGCAAGCTGACTTAAGGTGCTGACCAGCAGTTCTGTCAGCTGCATTATCTCGGTGTGGCCTGTACTGCTGAGAGTGTTCACTGCCAGAGATGCCTGAACTTGCAGGTTGTTACAGTGGGTCACCGCTCCTTGTTTGTGAACACATTTACCTCTTCGATACCAGAGATACTGTTTACCCCTAACTCCTTTAAGGAGAACTGAAGTTTTTTATCATCTGCTGTAGCTGTTCTATGAACCATCTACTTCTTTCTATGAGCAGTGCCTTTCCTGCCAATGCACACTTGTGCCTGCAGTTTGGCGAGTTTCTCTCAGTTCACCATAGTTTCTTTCATCTTGTTGGAGAGATAACAGGGCCGCTCGGGGGACTAGGGTTGGCGCTCTGGGGGCCTTTGGTGGACCAGCTGAGAATAAGGACGCGTGTGCAGGGACACAGGATGGCAGCTAGGCTCATGTAGTTTCTATGAAGGAGATACTAGTATTCTGCCATGTTTCCAAAAATGGTTTCAGACAGGTTGAGTGGCGTGTCCAAAGTCACTGAGCTAATGAGTAGCAGGATCAGGGTTCCGATCCAATTTACTCCAGAGCCCACTCTTCCCCAAAGGGCCTTCCCTCCTGTTCCTGTGGTCAACATTCTGTCCAGGTGTCTGTTGAGGGCTTCGAGTGCACAGCTCTGTGCCTCACACCCTAAAGGAGAAGCTGTGTGGATGATAAACTCAAGAGGCTTACAGCAGGTGGCAAAACTATGTGCTCAGTGCCATTCATCCAGAATCCAAAGTGCATTTATCCAGTTCCTCCTGTTTACTAGGTGCTGGGGGTGCTTGTGTGGAACAGGCTTGGGTCCTGTGATCAGGAAATCAGTCACAAGGGATGGAGACAAGTAAAACCATCACACCAGCAATGCCAAAGTGGCCCCGAAGCAAGAAGATAGGCCCCTGGCATTTCCTGGGGAATCCCTCCTAGAGCTGCCGGGAACTTCCTGCAGGAAAGGCAAAGTGGGAGGAGAAGACGAGGGAAAGCCTTTGAGAGCTGGGGCCTGACCCATGGCAGGCAGGCAAATGTTTCCTGTTCCTTCTCTTTGTTTTCTTCTCTCTTCCTCTCACAGGGTAGAGGAAGAGACCAAATAGGAGACACCAGTGCGTACCAAAAGCCTGAGGTGTCTCAGCTGACTCCTGCCCCCTGCCCAGCCTAACAGAACTGCTACCAACCTGGAAATGACTAGTGTGTGCGTTCTCCCAGAATCCCCTAGGCCACATTTTTATTATTCCCTGTGAGCCTCTCCGCTCCTCCCTGGTTCCTCCTCCACCAGTCCTTTAAAAGTCACATTCCCCAGAATTCCCAGCTCCTTTCTTTCTTTATATTCTGTGACATTCTCTGTCTCTGTCTCTCTCTCAGGCCATGATTCACTCACTCATTCAGCCATTCATTTATTCATTCATCCAGCTGGTATTCACAGAGGGGTCTGCTGTATTCTGGACACTGACTAAGGTCTGGGATCACAGAAATGAAAGACATAGAGGGTCCTTCAGTGTATAGTCTGGGGGGAAGATTAGGTGAAATTTAAAAAGGGAATTAAGGGTATGATGGGTGTTGGGAAGGAACAATGCTGGGAAAGGGACCCAGGCCAGGTGGTGCCAGAGGAAGGGAGCCTTGGATGGAACCTTCCTGAACAAACGAGAAAGGATCTTAACACCGAGGAGTAAGTGTGCGCAGAGGGATGAGCGAGGGCTGCTCTGGGGAACAGGCTCCAGGCCAGGTGGGGCAGGAGAAGAGAGGGCGTGAGGGAGGGAGGGCTTGGAAATGCTGTGCAGAGATCTTGCGGGGCCTTGTACACCATGTTTAGACTTTGGAAATCGTTCCCTTGGACCCACTGATAGACTTAGGTTAGGGAACGATGTGGTAGATTTGTGTCTTGGAGACACTACTTTGCAGCAGCTTAGAGAAGGGATTAAGGAAGGACAATGAGCAAATACTTCAAACGCAACCTGTCAAACACCAGATCGTCCCCACAATAAATGCATTCCACTAGTCCAAGGCATCAGTTATTCATTTAATAAATATTTGTTTAGTGCTGGCAATGCTGCCGGTCTACACCAGGCTCCCAGGATAAAACCCTGAAGCAAGACAGGCCAAGTGCACCCACAGGGAGCCACCTAGCTGGGGAAACGGTCTTCGTCCCCTGTCCTCTCACCTTCACCTTGCACCTCACCCCACACCCAGTTAGGCTCCCATTCCCTAAAATCTCTCTCTCCAATCTTTCCGTTACTCTCTGTTCCCCCTACCCTGCGTCCACTCAAGCCCCAACCACCTCCCCCCTGGCCTGTGCAGCACCCCTGCCTCAGTCCTCTCATCTGGTCTGTGCCGCACACTGACATCGGAGAGGTCTTTTTAAGGTCAAGGTCAGCTTCATCGGGTTAGACAAGGGCCTTCCAAGGTCCTTTCGAGGCCCTCTGGGGTAAACCCCAAATTCCTTAGCATGGCCTACGGGGACCTTATGGTCTGACCCAGTCTCAGCCGCCTCTCTCACCCTCTGCTCCCCACCTGCGCCCAACCGCACGCAGTGCCCTGAGCAGGCACCTTCACTCTCAGCTTCCTCACTTTGCATGTGTACCTTGTGTTCATCTGTCACCTCAGGGCTTCCCGTGGGCCAGACTCATACTAGTCCGCTGGCCAGGAGTGCAGAGACCCGCACAACACGGCCCTTGTTCTCTCGTCATCCGTGGTGATGGGGGGGATGGATCAGAAAAGACGATTGGGGGCTCACAGAGTGTGCTCATAAGTGAGCAGGAAGAAAGCACCTGTGTTCTCACCTCCTCTGTCCTCAACTTTAAGGTTTTGTTAAATGAGGGGTATGGGTATTACAGTATTTTCATAGAACTGTAGCAATGTTGAGTATATGATAGGAGGAAGAAGACACTAGACATAGGAACCAGGAAGGTGGAAAGACTTAGGACCTAAATTAAAGTAGTAACAGTGAAGCTAGATGAGGCCCAGCAGGCATTGAGGGGACAAATGAACGGTCCTGGAGTCAGGCACTTAATGCAGTTTGTAACGTTCCGTTCATCTGGCTGCCTCGCTCTGTAAGTTCTCTGACTGTAAGTTCCGTGGTAGCAGGAATCATGGTTCGACAAATATGTTTCAAGAGCCTACTAAGTGTTGCGCACTCTTCTAGGTACTTGGGATACATCAACGTCCAAACTCAACATAGACCTCAGTCTTCTTGGGGCTTGAATCCTAGTAGGGAAGAAGACAAAGACAACCCATAAAATAATAACTTATTGTTAGAAAGTGCCAATATCTAAGGAAATAATTAAAAGTAGGACAGAGTGGCCCTGGCTAGTGTGGCCCAGGGGACTGAGTGACAGCCTGTGAACTGAAAGGCTGCCAGTTCAATTCCAGGTCAGGGCACGTGCCTGGGTCGTAGGCCAGGGCCTGGTTGTAGGTGTGCGAGAGGAAATCAACTAATGTATCTCTCGCACATCAATGTTTCTCTCCCTCTCTTTCTCCCTTCCTTCCCTCCTCTCTAAAGATGAATAAATAAAAGCTTTTTAAAAAATAAAATAAAGTGTGCTCTCCCTATTGAAACTACTTAAAAAAAAAAAAGAAAAGAAAAGTAGGACAGAGTTGGGGAGGGGGTGGTTGTGAGTGTTGGGAATGAGAAGGGGGTGTAGCAGGAATAAATATGTGGTCCACGTAGAGCTCACTGAGCAGGCGGCATTGATGCGTATTTGCAGGAGATGAGAGTATTAGTATAATGTCTGGCACTCAGTAGGACACACTGAATACATGATGTGAGTGAGGGTAGAGGAAGAAGCTCATATGTCTCCTAGTCTTTAGTCTGTGTGTCTTGTGGGGGAAGATGACAAGTTCTAGTTGAGACACATGAGTTGGAGGCTAAGCGGAGCTGCAGGTCTCAGAGAGGTCAAGGCCACAGGTGTAAATAGTCTGAGTGACCACACTGCCAGCATTCTTCATTCTGTGTCTTTCTCCCAAAGGCTCAGATCATGCTGGAGCTGAAGACTCGCGTGGAAGAATTAAAAATGGAGAATGAGTATCAATTGCGACTAAAAGATATGAACTATTCTGAGAAGATTAAAGAGCTCGCTGACAAGTTCATGCAGGAAATGGAGTCCTTGAAAACGAAAAACCAGGTCTGTTTGAGAGACAAAACCAACAACCACAAATAACAAGAAATTTCCTATTTACTCCAATGTACTGTAGATGGAACTAGCATATATTATTCACACAATAAGATATATGACAAAGTGTGATTTGAAAGCATAGTTGATAACATTAGAAATGATTACAATGGCTCTGGCCGGTGTGGCTCAGTTGGTAGGAGAATAGTCCCATAACCAAAGGATTGCAGGTTCGATTCCCAGTCATGGCACATACCTAGATTGCGGGTCTGATTCCCCTGATCCAGGTGTGTACAGGAGGCAACCAACTGCTGTTTCTCTCTCACATCAATGTTTCTCTCTCTCCCTTCTTCTCTCTCTAATAAGCAATGAAAAAAAATCCTCTGGTGAAGATTTTTAAAAAAATGGTTACAAGGAAGTGCTAAGTGAAAAAAAAGCAGAATATAAAACACTATACTAAATAGTGTTAAGTAAAACAAATATGCATGAAACAATTTTAAAGAAAATAGCTAACAGTGTGATTGTCTCTAGAATTGGGATTGTGGATAATTTAAATTTTGTTGTTTATACTTTTATATAATTTCCAGATTCTCTACAAGGAGAATATATTACCTTTATGATCAAGAGAAATTTATTGAAAAATAAAATGCAAAGGTCACAAGAAAAACGTAGTGTAGAAAGAAAAGCTAGCAGAATATTGATCTCTGGATTGCCGGTGAATTAAATAAAATTAGTTTAAATGGTCTTCCTGTAGTTAGATTTGGTCCAGGACTCCCTCGGAATAATTTTTTTTATTTGCACTAATCTGCCTGGCCCTGTATCCAAAACTCCCAATTTTCTGCTCAAGGAATATTTGTTATTTTTACGTTATCTCCATGGGTCAGAGAGTTTGGGTGGGAGGAAACTCCTGGCTGTTGATTTTATTACTTCACTCATTTAGTCAGTGAGCTTTGATTTGGGGCCCTCCACCGGCTGGACACAAACTTAGTCCTGGACATGGCTCCTCCCCTACCTGCAGGGAGCTTCCCTGCTCCCGTAAAGGAAACACTTCCTTTGAAGCTGACACATGACCATCTCCAAGGATTCAGTTATCAAAAACGTGCTAACAGCAGAGGATTCCACTGAATCCTTACTTTTTTCACCCAAAAAATGCATTTGCTACATGTCCAAAACTGAGGTCATTATTAAAACACACTTAGTAGAAGCACACATATATATAGTGAAAGCATATCTGCAAAAAACCCAGAATTACCTTCTGGAGGGCAGGCCCCTGTAGCACAGGCTTCCCCTGCTGGGTGTGTGTTCCAGGAACCCACCTGTATCGGTGCACCAGCTGGCGTTGTTGTGGGTGAGAAGCTATGTTCAGCTTCAGTGAATTTTTTCTTTAAGATTCTTTAAACGCATTTGCCCATTTCATGATGGGTGAGCTATGAGTGCACCTGCTCCCACAGTGCTGACCGTTCAGCAGTTTTTGGCCAAAAACCGCATGACCCCCATGCCGCACCCTCGCCGTTCACCCAGTCTCACCTCAGGTGACTTTCCATTGTTTCCCTGGATGAAAAAGTCCTCAAAAGGAAACAGTTTGCTGATGTGGAAGAGGTGAAACAAAAAACAGCAGAAGCGCTAAAAGGCATCAAAATCGATGAGTTAGTTCAAAAACTGTTTCGAGCAGTGGGAAAAAAACATCTTAGTAGGTGTATTGCATCAAATGGAGAGTACTTTGAAGGTGACTGAAGTTTAAACATGTAAGAACAAATCCACAATTTTTAATAAATAAATTCCAGGGTTTTTTAGTCCCCCCCTCCCATAGAACTTTCAGAGCGGAATATAAAGTAAATAAAAAGCAACAGCTCGATTGCTCGCAGAACAGTGCTCAGTGTGAAACGTGAGCTTGGGAAATGCTCATGAGTGGAGGTGGCTGTCACTGTCAAATGTGCTCTTGCCCCGGGCGTGCTTTCCTCAGGTGTGTGGAAGAAGAACGTTTGACCCTGTGTTTTAGGTTTTAAAAACAGAAAAAGAAAAGCAGGATGTAAGTCACCGTGAACGCATGGATGAACTCCTAGATAAACAAAGCCGGGAACTGCAGGACATGGGTGAGTCCGCAGTAGAGGCCGTGCAGGCACAGGGTCATTGGTAAGGGGCAGAAGTCTGGGAGTCCCCCTGACCCGGCAGAAGTCCCAGGTGATATGGCTTTGTCTATGAACAGGCTGCGTTTATCTCCTGGAATGCACCATGGCTCTTATTCCTGTGCATTTTACTCATTCATTAAACACAAGCCAGTAGGCAACATGGAAAAGTGCAGGTTTGGAGTCTAATGGACTGTCCCAGACTCACCATGTACTTTCTAGGAGCTCTAGGGAATCACCTGACCTCACCAGGCCTCAGTTTATTCTTCTGTAAAATGAGGATACTCCTACCTATTGCATACTCAGGACATTCTTCTTGGCTCCAAGCCCCCACACACCCTGTCTGTACTTTCCCAGAAACCTTTCTGCCCAGACAGTGAAGGGAAGGGAGTTTGGCTGCCCGATGAGATGATGGCATTGTGGGCAGGTGAGAGAGACAGGCTGGCATTTGAATCTTGGCTTTGGCGGCAGATGTTCTAGCGGGTGCTGGAAGCGGGTGGGAAAGCACCCAAGGCTGCTAGGTGTCCCTGAGGTTGGTGCTAATATCTCACCTTAAATACCTTTCTTGCTTCTCTGAAGAATGTTGCAACAACCAAAAGTTGCTTCTGGAATATGAGAAGTACCAGGAATTGCAGCTGAAGTCCCAAAGGATGCAGGAGGAGTATGAAAAACAGCTTCGGGATAATGATGAGACCAAGAGTCAGGCCCTGGAGGAGCTGACCGAGTTTTACGAGGCCAAACTGCAGGAGAAAACCAACCTTCTGGAAGAGGTACTTACCGAAAGCCAAGCCATGCCTCCCTTGCCCAGCGCATCCTACGGGCCCTGCCTGTGAGCAGCCCAGAGCTGTGGGAAGCCTGCTTGACCTCCTTCCCCAGCTTTCCTTCAGTGTGTGTGCCCTTCGACCTTTGTTTCACACCTTTGTTTCTCTGCAAACCAGGCAACCCCCTGAGCTTGGAGGTGCTCAGTTTTTGAGTCTGAAATTCCTTGGGCAGATGAAGTTGATACCTATTGTTCTCTCTGAACTGTACCCTCAAGCCTTAAGACCTGGGGAGACTTTTCTAGAAGAGACTTATATAGAACCTGGAGAGGAACAAGGGCCCTGAACAGTGGAGAAGGGGGTTGCCTAAACCCCCTTAGGAACTTCTTTTGTCTTAGAAGATGAAGTCATTGCTTTGCTGACTTAGCAAACGCATCTTGGTGGTTCACCAGCCTGAGTGCTGGGTGACCAAGAGAAATAAAGCATGGGGCCTGGTCCTCAGGTGGGTGAGCGAGGCAGCCACACACACCAGCACTCAGCGAGGTGCGCACGGGACAGCAGAGGCATGCAGACAAAGGCACCACCCGCCCCACCCCCGGAAAGGTCAGAGCAGGGCTGCAGGAGCTAATGTGATCGAGGGGGGGAATGTGAGTGAGAATGCACAGCAGATGGGGACATGCAGGAGGGAAGGGCATCCAGGCAGAGCAGTGGGGTAGGGTGTTCAAGCAGTTGAGGTTGCCGAAACACCAAGTTTCCCAAGATGAAGAGAAAACTGAGAGAGGCCAGACAGCCTCCTTTCTGGAACGAAACGGTGGCAGACGGCATGCTGGGAGTGAGAGGGCAGGAGCGTCCTGAAGGGGTGGGGTGATTTTTTTGAGGGAAATGGGGAAGGAGGTGGCCAAGAAGAAGGCTGGCAGGTGTGTGGTTGAGAGCCTGGCTCAGGCGTGAGACGTGAATTCTGGTGATGTCAATCCTCCAGTCTGAGTGCGTTTCCACCACGTGGTGCAGCAAGCAGGTGTGTGAGTGAGGGCGACACAGCAGCCCGGGTTCAGAGCTGGGGTTCTGCTCTCGTGGTGCCCCAGAAAATAGAGGTCAGCCGGCAACCAGCCAAAGAAGGGTCAGAAAAGGAGTCATTATAGGATCCTCTATAACCAGCCCCAGTTATGGCAGAAAAGACTGAATTGGCATCTGGAAGTCTGGAGTGCACTGGGAAGGGGACCAGACAGCGGGAGATCAATGTAGGGAGAAGCAGGGTGGAGGCCTCCGGGTGGCAGGAGCCTCAGAGCAGCAGGCTGAGCGCTGACCCCGCCCCTAGTCCCACGCAGCTCATCTTGGTTCCTTGATGTGAGGGTGCACCTCGGGACTGCTTGCCCCTCTGACTCAGATCTGCCCACCCTCCCATCCCCACTTCCGGCCGGCCAGCCCTGTGCAGCTCCCAACCATCTAACAGTACGGAGCAGCCAGAGTTTCCCACACAACCTCTGAGCCTCTGCTCAGGAGGGTCTCTCTTCCCAGGACCCCTTCCCCTTCTTCTCCCGGCCACCTGTGTCCACCTTGCAGACTCAGGACAAGAGCCAACTCCTTGAGGATTTCTTCCTGAACCTCTCTCCCCTCCCTCAGGGCTGAGCAGGCTTCCTTTACGTTCGCCTACCCCTGCATGGCTTACATGGTGACACCCCGAATTCAGAGCTCTGCCTTTAGGAATATTGAATCCATCTGGGGGAGAGAGGCTGGCCTCCCCCTGGAACCTCCCACAGTGATGGCAACGCAACTCTCCTTCTGAGGCAATAAGATGTAACTCAGAACTTTCCTCGAGAGCTCCCACCTGGCATGCCATCTTAACTAACCTGGCTGGGCTGCTTTGACTTGTTAGCAACATCTACCGGGAAAAAAGAGCAGGTGTTTGTGGGCCATGTTAGGCTTCAGACAGAGCTGCAGAGCTGACCCCGCCAGGCTTCTCTGTAGCTGGGGTGTGGTGACGTGGGATGGGCAGAGAGAAGCTTTTCTCAGGAGGCCAAGGAGCCTATTTTTAAAACCATCTCATCTCTCTTAACCCTCGAAACTCGCAGTCCAGGAGCGGTGCACACGGTCCAGCCTGGGAGAGTGCCAGGGTGGGTATGAGAGGAAAGAATTGATTCCGAAGGAATCTAAAATGCCCACCCCGTGGTGGCAGTATGCAAAGAAGAGTCAGGCCCTAATCACTCACCAGACTCCGCCCCCACCCACCCCAAGGCTGAGGGAGTGCTTCAGCGGCTAGGCTCTCCAGGCTTTCACTCGCTCAGCACCAAGTACCACCCGGTGCTGTTCATACTGTTCTCCATGGGGAGCAGAGAGAGGTGGTCCTGACATCGAGGAGCTTTCATTCCAGTGGATGAACCTGTCACACAGGCAACCACAGTATAACGAAGTGATGGGGAACAGCAGGACGTGATAGCTGAGCCGGGAGCTGAAGGGAGAACAGGAGACAGTCACAGGCAGAGGGCTGAAAAGAAGGGCGGTGTGGGCCACGCCCAGCAACTGGGGAACATGCACGTTTGGGGAACCGAAGTTAGGTTATTCCGGCCAGAGCTTGGCGTGGGAGTGATGGCTGAAGCTGAGAGGTGAGCCGCGGCTGACGCACGCACAGCCTCGCAGACCCAGCTCAGCGGTCTGGACTGCGTCCCGGGGATGAGGGCGAGCCGCAGAGGGCTTTCACGCTGGGGGAGCCACGATCAGGTGTATGATTTAGAAAGCTCGCCGTGACTGAAGAGTGGGGACAGACTGGAGAGAGCCATGACTGGACATGGGGGCCTGGTTAGGAGGTGGAGACCGTGGTCCAGGCGGCAGATGACAGTGGTGTGGGCAGTGGTGGAGGCATAACGAGACGTGGATGGACTCAAGAACTCTCATTTAAGTGGGGAGTGAAAGATCAGATTGACTGGACTAGGGACCCGGAGCGCAGAATTGAAGACGCGCTCCTTCATTCAGGCGTTCGACGCTCGCCTGCTGTGTGCTGGTGCGTGTTGTGCCCTGGGAGCTCCCTAGTGAGGACAGAGGGTTTCTAGCCTCAGGGAGCTTACCTCTAATGGGAGAGACAATCGAGTCATTTCACAAATAAATATAAAAGTGCCAGTGTCACAAGCTCAGTGGAGAAAAGGTAGAGGAAACCTGGGTGTCAGTGCGAAGACTAGCGCTACAACGGGGTTTGGGGGTGCTGGTAAGGCGATGTCGAAGGGATGGAGCCTGAGGCCTGATCTGGCAGGGAAAGAAGGGGAGCTAGAAGGACAGGGGGAGAGAATGTGGTGGCGTCCGGGGACCTGTGGCCTTGGCTTCCATTTCTGCAGTAACACGCAGTCTCCCATCCCCATGACAGGCCCCATAGGCTCACCTGGTCCTAGGCCCTCTTAGCACCAACGAAGGTGGCGCGTGCCCCCCCTCCCTGGAGCACACACTCTCCCTCTCTCCGAGCAGGCCCAGGAAGATGTCAGGCAGCAGCTTCGAGAGTTTGAGGAGACCAAGAAACAGATTGAAGAAGATGAAGACCGAGAAATCCAAGACATCAAAACCAAATATGAGAAAAAGCTTCGGGATGAAAAGGAATCAAACCTTCGGCTCAAAGGAGAAACAGGCATCATGAGGAAGAAGGTACGGGGCTGTTCCCTGAGAGGCCCTAAGGTTCACCGTGACACTGATGGACATTCTCTGGGCTTCCATTTATTGGCAAGTAGGAGTCAGTCAAAGTTTTCAGAGCTAAATCCCCAATAGAAATGGACATGAGGTCTTGTGGAGGTGAGACAGTCTCCACTGGAGGTGTCCTTGGGCTCTCGGTGCAGGGAGTCCTGGGTGGCTCCTGCTCGCGCTCCGTGGGCAGGAGCAGCATGGGGCTGCAGGGTGCTTAATTTACAGGACAGGACAGATGTGTTTAGTCACTGGTGGTTGGCGTGAGGGGGGATTCAACTGAGAGATCCTTACAGAATTGCCAGTTTCCCCAAAATGTTTAGTGATAGAGAAGCCAAGTTCAAAGCAAGCTCGAGTTCCTTCCTGCTAGAAATCATGCTACTTGCCCATCCAGGGGACAATCATACCTTTCCTTCTTGGACATGGCGAAGAAGACTCATCGGTTAGGACTCCATATCTGTGACCTTGATGGGGGATGGATTCCAACCTTTCGAGGTTGGCATGGTCATGGAAACTCTGGGTCCGCTCAGGGAGTTGGTCTCCGGGGCCCCTTGCTGCAGACAGTCCGTCCCCACCTGAGGGGGTGGGACCGGGTGTTATCAGACAGAATACTACATGCATCGTCCACGTGGCCTGGGAAACTCCTGACTGTCCCAAATTCTGACGCGGAGCTCTTTACATTTACGGACAGTTGGGAGGAGCGGAGGGAATTCAAAGACTTTGCTGTTGCCATCTGTATCTTTAGTTCAGCAGCCTGCAAAAGGAGATTGAAGAGCGTGCCAATGACATTGAGGTCCTGAAGGGAGAGCAGGTGAAGCTGCAAGCAGTCATTAAGTCCCTGGAGAAGGACATCCTGAGCCTCAAGCGGGAGATCCAGGAAAGGGATGAGACGATTCAAGATAAGGTGAGAGAGTGTCTCCTGTGCTCCCTCCACTGCAGCCTGGATGACCCAGGCAGTGAGGACAAAGTCCAGGAGAGAGGGTCCCTGGCTTCTCGGAGCGTATTTATTTAACTTGATGGGGGGTGAGTGGTCAGTGAAGTGCTCACTGTGTGCTTTGCACTGGGCTAGTTGCTGTAAACACATCACAGTCAATTCTCCCAGCAACCCCAGGGGCCAGGAGCAGCCCAGTTGTAAAGCTCAGGGAACTCGAGGTCAAGTATCTTGCCCAAAGTCACACGATTTACAGGTGACACCTTGGGATAAGAACCTGGGTCAGCTGACTGCAAGGGCCCTGCTGTCCACTGCTTCGGGTATCCCTGGGTGACCTTCCCATGGACTGGGGTCAGCTCACCCCCCCATTGCCCACACGTTGACCTTCTGGTCAGAGAGGAACTCCCCCATTGGCCCCACAGCTGCCGGGCTCCCCAGGAGGCTGGTATCACTTTTCAGGGTGCCTTTTCTCACAGAACACTCAGAAGACGGACATATCACATTTTGTGGGACACACCACCTCAATATCCAAAATCTCATATCATCCTCCTGAGCAAATCCAGGCTCTCTTGTTACGCCTCGGGCCAGATTCTCCCTCGGAGAGAACATGTGGGCCGTGGCCCAGGTAGCTAGTTTCCACACAGGCTCTTCCCTTCAGCTGCCGAGGGATCGGAGGCAACTTCTCCATGCCTTTGTTTTCTCACCTGTGAAACTGGCCCCTCAGGGCATCTAATGAGGATGAAATGACGCTGTACCCATGTGTAGTTTCTACATGTGCGTGTTCGTGTGTGTGTCCAGGCATTCTTTAAGGGAGGGTCCGAAGCTCTCCTCAGAGTCTCAAAGCAGGGGAGAGGAGTGACGAGAGAGAGGTGAAGACCTTCTGACCGAGAAAATTGCAACAGCCTCCTGACCGGTCCACGGGCCTCTCTTCCCACCCCCACCCCCAGCTCCCCACCACCATCCTCTGTAATTGCGTCAGTCTCCCACGTGCACTGCTATCCTGGCTCCCCATGGCCTACCGCAGGGGTCGGCAAACTCTCTTCTCTGTGAAGCACTCTTTGCAGGCACAATGGTCTCTGGCATAGCTATTCCACTCTGCCGTCGTAGCATGAAATCAGCCACAGACAACACAGAAGTGGACGGGCATGGCTGGGTTCCAAAAAAGCCTCACAAAAACAGGCTACGGGTCAGATTTGATCCGAGGGCTGTAGTTGGACCAACTCCTGGCCTCCTGGGTACATTCGGAGCCTTTTGTCCAACACGCAAGGCCCTTGCCTCCGTCCCCAGCTCCCCTCCAGCCTCCAGTGTCCCTGTGGTTTTCAGCGCCCTCAGTGCATGCTATCCCATTCACGCCTTCCTCCTCTGCGCCACCCGTCACAGTTCGGGGGGCAAGGCACGTTTGTGGACACTCCTGATTCCCCAGCTAGTGTTTTCCTTTTAAGGGCAGCATCTGTGTCCTTTTTTTTTTTTTTTTTTTTTTTTTTTTTTGTATCTCAGGCCTTGCTGAAAGGTCTTTATTTAGTAAACATTTGATGAATGAACCTACATTTTAATTACTATTGCCTTGCAACAAATTACCTCAAAACTTAGTGGTGAAAGACAACAAGTCTTTTATTATGCTCACAAATTCTGTGGGTTTGGAATTTAGACTGGGTGCCAAAGTTTGGGTTGTCTTTGTCCCCAGTGTGGGGGGCCAAGCTGGGCCTCAGTCAGGGGGACTCAGGCAGCTGGGGGACTGGAAGGCCAGCATATAAGGTGGATTTGTCATTCATGTGCTCAGCCCCTTGGCAGGGATGGCAGAGGATGCTGGGATCAGCCAGGACCGTGCACCAGAGCACCTAACGTGTTCTCCAGCCTGGAGGTCTCAGTGTAGCGGCACTGCTTACATAGCAGGTGGCCTACCTGGAGAACCAGGTGGCAGCTTCTTGGCCTTTCCTGAGCCAGCCTGCGAAGCCACACAGCACCATGTGAGCTACGTTCTGTGGGTTACACATGAGCTGGAAATCCAGCCAGATGCAAGGGGAGGCAATCCGGTCCTACCACTTAATGGAGAAGCCTAAGGTCAGACTGTACAAGAGCATGTGGGCAGAGAAAGGCTGGGGAGGCCAGCTTTGGAAAACACGCAGTCACAGCCTGTGTGTGAATGAGTGAGTGAATGCACGAAGTGCCGCCCCACAGGGAGCCGGCCTTTGTGTCCCCAGCAAGGGGAGCTGTCTGTGGCCTCTTCAATCAGGAGGGCACAGGATGTGTGTTCTTTGCCTAAAGGGATCCCATCTGCCCAGGCCTCTGGACACCTCGCTTCTCTCTCACCCGCAGGAGAAGCGAATTTATGATCTGAAAAAGAAAAATCAAGAACTAGAGAAATTCAAGTTTGTCCTTGACTACAAAATAAAGGAGCTAAAGAAGCAAATAGAACCTCGAGAGAAGGAGATCAAGGTGATGAAGGAGCAGATCCAAGAGGTGAGAAGCCATCTGCCACTCCCTGCCTTCTCCGGCCCACTGCCACCTCCCCTGCTAGTCCTGGCTGGCCTCCACTCTGTGGAGGGTGCCACAGAGAAGGCTCAACCAGGTGTTCAGCTGTGCAAAAGCAAAATGCTTTGGGATCTCTCTTGCTGCATGTCCTCAGAGTAGGCCCTGGCCCTACCAACACCTGAAGGTGCATGCCCTGGGCCCTCAAAGGGAAACCGCGGCTGTTGGGCCTTCGGCCACCAGGGGGCAATGTGGACTCAGCCACCAGCCTTGGGCACCAGAAAGTACAGGCCTCTGGTTCAACACTTTTTTCTCAGACTGGAAATGTTCGTTGGGGCACTCTGCAAGACTGTGTTTGAACTTTATCTGATAAAGAATGGGAAGTCATCAAAGGCCCTTGAGCAGGAGAGTGGCAAAATTAAGTGTGTGTTTTAGGAAGCAAACAGGATGAAGGTAGCAAGATGAGAAGCAAGAGCAACTGGAGGAGGGCTTCTGAGAGTCCAGTGAGGTACAAATGCCCTCGTTTGGCCCCTCTGCCCCTTGCATTTCGCATTTCGCATTTCCTTATGACACGTCTTTGCCTGTCAGCCTCCCCTCCCTGGGCAGAGAGCAGGTGATGGTAGGACGTGGTGGGTCAAAAACTAAACTCCTGACTTCCCCTTCCTCATTTCCCATTGCTCAGTCAATGGCACCGCAGGCCACCCACGTGCTTAATGTAGACGTGTAGACGTCTCTTTGATTCTACCTTTCCCTGAACTCCTGTATCCACATAATCACCGATACCTGTCTGATCGATTTCCAAAAGACATCTCCAATCCAACCCTCCTTCCTTTCTATGGCCGTCACCCTGGTCCAAGCCTCTGTCACTTCTGGTCCGGACTTGTCTCCACCCTCCAGTCTACTGTCCTCCACACAGAGGCCACAGCAAGCCCCCACAGTGTCACATCCCACCTAGAATAAAAGCCAGACTCCCTGTGGAGGCCCAGGAGACACAACCCAGCCTCTCCCTCCTCTCCAGCCTCATCTCCAGGCTCCCTCCCCTTCTCCAGCCCACGGGCTTTCTGGCAGCTTTGAGGACAAGCCAAGTGTTTCCCATCTCAGGATCTTTGCATTGCTGCTTCCTCTGCCCAGAAGGCTCCAGATCTTCACATGATTGGTTTTGCGGCTTTCAAAGTTTCAGCTCATGCATGAGTCACCTCTTCAAGGAGGCCTTCCCTGACCTCCCTATCCAAAATAACCTCCGGCTCCCCCTCCATTTTCTCTGTGCTGAGCAGGGATAACAAGGAAAAAAGTGTCAGAGAGCATTGTTGACCCAACTAGAATTGGATCCACAAGTGCTACGGTGGAGAAAATCAAAGCCTTTTCTCCAGGAGGCCCAGGGAAGAAGCCGGGTGTAGGATCTCCGGGGCCAGGGCGGTCCAGAGATGTGTCCCTGTGCCAATGACTCTCCCTGGCCTCTGTGATAAGGAAGGAAGCTGATCACAGAGCTGTGTCCTCCAGGCCTGCTGCCATTCTTGAGTGACTTCAGGGCCCAAAAATGGCAGCCAGAGAATATGAAAGAGAGAGTAGAGGTCCCACCTGCCTGGGAATCTATGTGCCACAGGCCCTGGAAATCACTGCCCATTTCTTCCTCCTCATTTGACATATTTGTCAACTGGGTTTGAGATTGGATCAGTTAACTTTCCACTCCAACATACCTGAGAGCTTATTCATTTCCCTTCAGGAGATGGGCCAACCATGGCATTGATTCTCAGTAGGGGACATGTCCCAACCGTGGGAGTTAGCAAACAGCATGCTTCCTACTCCACCCTGGTACCAGTTGCTTCCAGGGCTGACAGCTGGGCCTGTCTCCTTCCTCAGAGGTCTCTGATCTCGGAGCTCAGAGACCCATTTGGGCTCCTCTCTCTGTACCAAGTATTTTTAGTAATGAGGAGAACGTTCTTCTACAGTCTGCCCCTTTGTGTTCAGAATATGAATGTGGCTCATTAGGACCTCCTGGTGTCCCCAGAAGGTGACCAGGAGCCTTGAAATCTGAGCAGAGGGCCTGAAATAGACTAGAGGGGCTACTCCATCCAGTTATGCACAAAACCAGTGAACTGTCCCATGTCCCTAAAATGGCAAACCTCTCTACTAACAGGAACACCAGGGTCCACCAGATTTAGTGTGTAAATCAGCGTCACTCCTCCCCTTTGGGAGGAATTAACCAACTGAGAGCTCCCCCACAGCTGGTCTCATGCTCATCAGAAGCTCCAGATGTCAGTCACATCTTTGGTTAATAAAAAGGCAACAACAAGGAAAATCTTTCAGAAGCTCCTTGTGGTTTCTGCTTTCTCTTTTTTCGATTAAAGATTTTATTTATTTATTTTTAGAGAGAGGAAGGGAGGGAGAAAGAGAGGGAGAGAAGCATCAATGTGTGGTTGCCTCTCAGGCACCCGCTACTGGGGACCTGGCCCACAACCCAGGCATGTGCCCTTACTGGGAATCAAACCCAGTGACCCTTTGGTTTGCAGTCCAGCACTCAATCCACTGAGCCACACTAGGAAGGTCTGCTTTTTCTTTTGAAGATGGGACACTCCCCTCATTTGTACTTGTTAAGACCCTTTCAACAGAGTGATTAGGCACAGCTTCCTTCTCAGCTTCCTCTTTCCTGTCTTATGCCTTTGGCTGGGGACATCTACACATCAGTCCCTCAAAACTTCCTGCTTTAGAATCCACGCTGATGTGTTGTGGCCCCAGAGGGTCAAGATTCACTCACACAACATCACAAAGAAACCAAGGAAGGTGCTTCTCTGCAGGACCCTGCCTCAGGTTAGAGTTGAGGTTCCAGTACTTGAGAGTTATCAATTTATAAGGAACGCAAGAGAAGAAGGCAAGGAGCTTGGTTGAAGGAACAAGGAAACTAAGAATGGAAAATTCATAGCCTGGCTATAGAAACATATGGTTAGGTTAACATGTCAGCCATGGTGGTGGGGGCTTTGGGGATGGCAAGGAGTAAAAAGAAAGGTTTTGTTCCAGAGGACATGTGGGAACTACAAAAGACATATCCTGGTAACAAGGGAGACATTCCCACTAAAAGATTTCAATTCAAACCTAATTTTATTCTCTTACGTTCTCATTCTTGACTCTGTCCCTTGTTTTCTACAGATGGAAGCTGAACTGGAGCGTTTCCATAAGCAGAACTCCCAGCTGGAGCTGAACATCACGGAACTGTGGCAGAAATTAAGAGCCACCGATCAGGAGATGCGCAGAGAGAGGCAGAAGGTGTGAGGATTCTCAGCGTCTGGAGCTCTTGGATTCAGGATCTGGCACCTGTCTGCGGCGGGCAGCTGGCTTCTGAGAGACAGAGCCAGCCCACTGCCTTCTGAGAGACAGAGCCAGCCCACTGCTGAGATACATTCCCATGTTAACCGGCACCCTTGCTCACGGCCCTGCCAGATCTCAGGCCTGTGCAAATTTACGTGACTGAATCCATCTGGGACTGTAGGGTGCCTTTGGGTTAAGTGACCAGTGGGTGGGACACCATTTTCATGGGCATGCCCACAGCATTGGCTTGTTTGTCCTGGGGAGGAGCATGCTCAGAGAGGTCATTTGTAGTCAGCGGTTAATGACCTTGACTACCAAATCAATGCTGAGCCTAGGAGGACCTTGCAGATCACCAACTCCGGTCTCTTTGTGTAAGAAATAAGGAAAGCAGGTCCAGAAGGACCAGGAGGTTAAGAAACTTCACCTGGCATCCATAGTTAGTAGGTACAGGGCCAGTACCAGGAACCAGGTCTTCCGGCCCTGGGCCCGGCCTTGGCTGCACGCTCACCTGCTGGCACAGGGCACCTGTCATGTTGGTTGGATCAGATTGAATGTTTTCATTCCCCCACATGAAGCACTGGCTCTGTACTAGGTAATACTAGAAGCTGCTACAGAGCTGCAAACGTGAACCGACACAGATCCTGCCCTTCACAAACTGAAATGGTTGGCAGGTGATTTGTGGCAGGTGTGTAATAATTATAATGCACAGTGGAAAACCGTGGAATATGAATACAGGGCCATGGGAGCCAGAAGAGAGGGGGGACCGTCTATGTCAAGGCTAAGGGTACCAGAGAAAGCACGATGGAAAAGGGAGGATCTAGCCCAATTTTGTCTTTTTTTCCCCCTACCCATCATAGCAGCCCTCGGGAAGGATAAACCCTGGGTGAGCTAGAAGGGAGTATGGAAGCCCTGGCTGGCCCAGGGACCTGCAGGAGAGCGGTGATGCTCCATCCTGGCTCAGAAAGGAGTAAGGGTGACTACTGCGCTCCCTTTCAGCTCTGGTGCTCCTGAACGGAACCAGAGCCAGTAAAGGAATCAGTCTGTATCCCCTTAAAGATGACGCTGTTCAGGCCAGGTGCACAAGAGTTTTAGTGCCTCCACCTCCAGGCCGTGTGTCCATCTAGGTCTCTGTGCCCACGTCCCAGATGCGGTGTCTCCTGTCCCTTTCCGCAACCATTTAGCCTTCAGCCCCTGCCCCTGGAGAACCCCTTGGGTGCCAGAAGTAAGCACCTCTGGTTGCAGGAGCGGGACCTGGAGGCGCTGGTCAAACGGTTTAAGACAGACCTGCACAACTGTGTAGCGTACATCCAGGAGCCCCGGCAGCTGAAGGAGAAGGTCCGAGGTCTCTTTGAGAAGTATGTGCAGCGGGCAGACATGGTGAGCTCTGCCTCCCTGCCCACCCTCCCCTTCTCCCTGGCCTCCCCTCGCTCACTGAGAACCTTCCACACTGTCAGGTGGAGATCGCAGGGCTGAACACAGACCTGCAGCAGGAGTACGCCCGTCAGCGGGAGCACCTGGAGAGGAACCTGGCCACTCTCAAGAAGAAGGTGGTGAAGGAGAGCGAGCTGCACCGCACCGATTATGTCCGCATCATGCAGGTACCTGCGCGTTCCCTGCCTCTCGGAGGCCAAGCTGTCCAGGCAAGAGAGCCTGTGAGGGCCTCTGAGACCTCCCAGCATTCAGTGGACCCGCTGGCTTTCCCTGAAACCTTCTCTTTGACTCCTCTCCTCTGACCTCCCAGAGCTTGTCCTGGCTGTGACCAGGGCCCGGAGCCCCACCCGGGGGGGTCTCCCAGGCCTCCCCGTCCCCCCCCCCGCCCCCCGCCGCTGTCCGTGCATTTCTCCCCGCTTGCTCCACCCATTTCTCTCCTCTGCCTCATCTTTGTCCAAAGCACTCCTGTGTCCTGCCTCGCTCCTCTCGCTGACCCCTGTCTCTTCTGGGCCTTCATCTGCATGATGTTAGCTCTCCTGAGTCCCACTCTCCTTTCCCTTTCCTTCATTTCCAGCTCTTATTTCACCTTACTTTGTTCTGCTGCTTTTTATTCTGCTACTCGTATCACATGGTCCCTGCCAGCCAAGGTCTCTCCTCTGAACGCGCCTGTCTCCACCCACCTCATCTGACTTTTCTGGTGCCTCAGGTTCCTACCCTTATCTCTGGGGTGCAGAGCTGACCACACCCACCCTAAGAGCCTCACTCTGATTTAATGAGCCCTCCACACCCACCTCCCAGGATCCTCCGTAGGGCCATGCAGAGAACCTGACCCCATTAAGGCCACGTCCACTTAAGCACATTATTAGGACTGCCAGTCAGGCTTCTTCTGCCAGATTTCTGTTTGGGTATCAGTATTGTCTGAGGCAATTAATGTGGATTAATCAGAATCACATTAATAAGGCACATTCCTTTTTACGCTTATATTTCATTCATGCCATAATTAAAATACTGGAATGGGGATGGGCTGCAGTTGGATCGAGACAAGCCAGTGTCCAGCTTGGCCAGTCCGTTCACTGCTGGGTAGAGCACCCTGCAGTTCAGGCCAGGCCCAGGCATGGCAGTTCCGGTGCCACCTTACATGTAGCCCTTGCTTAAAGGCAGCCCACGCCATCAATAATCACTGCCCCACTGCAGGGCCAGGAGCGCTGTCAGAGGCCCAGGGACAGGGGTGGATGCCATTGGTGAGGCCCTGAGGCATGAGCAGCTGCTTCACAGAGCCACTGCTCAGGGTCTCAAGGGCCCCCAAGCACAAGGAACCTGCCCGGGAGTGCAACATGCAGGGCAGTGGGACCAATGGGGCCACAGGAGCACTTGTCAGCGGGTGACGCTGCTGAGCTCCTGTCCATGTCCTGCTACCAGAGCACAGGCCCAAAGGGTCTGCCAGGGGCCAGTACCTTTCTCCATGCCAAGCAGACTCCAAAGCAAGTGTCAGTCCTAGCAGAAGAAGGCCAAGGAAGGAAAGCAAAGACTATAGGCTAGCCAGAAGGTGCAAGCATCTGCATGAGGCCGCTCGGGGGTCCCCTTTTACTCCTCAATGCCCCCAGATGCTATATACCCACTCCTGCTGGGCCAGGGTGCACATCTGGTAGAGGGAGCAGCAGAGGCCCAGCAGGGGCCTGGCCAGCCCTGTCACTCACTCCCCGATGGCGGGCGGAGGGAAATCCCTGGAAGAGTGTTTTCTTGGGCAGCACTGTAAACCCATGTGCTGAGGGGCCCCTAGAAGTACCCCAGACAACTGCAGGGAGCAAGAGGGGGGCTGGGAGGCAGGGTCCACACCCCTTGACCAGAGGGACAGCTTGCTTTTTACCGCAGGCTCTGTGTAACACTTTATTTGGAAGATTTTTTTAAAAGGAAACTTTTCAAAACCACTGGTCTGGCCCTGGCTGGTGTGGCTCGGTTGGTTGGAGCATAGTCCCATAAACCAAAAGGGTACAGGTTCAGTCCCTGGTCAGGGCACAGGCCTGGGTTGTGGGTTTGGTCCCCCAGCCGGGGTGCCTACTGATCAATGTTTCTGTCTTGCACAGATGTTTCTCTCCCTCTCTCCTTCCTCCCCTCTCTAAAAGGCACTAAGCCTGTACTCAGATGAGGATAAAAACAAAAAAACGAAAAGACCACTGGTCTGGGTTCTAAATATTGTTTCTTTCTTTGACCCTAAGTTGAAGGCGAGGGGCCAGGTGCTGGGCAGGCACTGACGCTGTTCAGACCTCGTTGACCTGCCTCAGCCACTGAGAGAATTCCGTAACTCCTTCGGGAGCTACTTTCCCTGTCTACAAACTAGGGAAGAAAATGCCAGCTTCAGTGAGTTAACGCGAAGTTTGGATGCTATAACTAATATGAAGCACTTGGCACTGGCCAGGTACAGAACAGGTGCTCAAAAATTATTTCCCTTCCTATCTACCGAGCAAAAGGCCCATTGAAGAACCAAGTTGGAAATCCAGTGAGAGAGCCTGGAAGGTCACCACGACATGGACCAGGGGTACCCGTGGGCTTGGGGCACTGGAGAGGGGACCACTCAACTGATCCCAGAGCCTCCAGCTGGGGCCCCAGGTGCCTGATGCCTTGGTATGCACTGATAAGGGGCCGTGTCTGCAGGTTCCAAGGCCCTCATGCTTCAGTCCAAAAAGGACAAGATAGGCCAGGGTGGACATGGCATCGGAGACAAACTCATTAGGAAACAGAAAATGAGGTCACTGTCTCATTTGAATGTTCAGGCAGGAACACAGAGCCTCCAGCACACTTGCAGATACGGAAACGAGTTGCTATGGAATACAAATATGTAGGGCACATACTTTGTTCATTCAGTATGTGTGTTCTCAGGGCTTCTTACCTGGAGCACTGGCACAGTGCTCCCTGTGCCGTCCGTGCAGGACCCCAAGGTGGGTGTGACAGCAGGCCTTCCCCCAGGGAGCTCGTCGGAGGGAGCTGGAGTAAGACACAGGGAAGCACTGCTCACTCAGCGTCTCCAGGGCTGTGAGCTCCTTGTAGAGGTCGGCTGCAGCTAGGGGAAGCAGCCTTCGAGCCAGGCCCTGAAGGGTGAGTGGAGGATGAAGCAAGTGGGGGAAGAGCCTTTCAGTCAGGGGGCACAACCCGAGAACAGGCAGAGAAGAGCAAGGCCCGTGGGGCGTTCGGGGCACCGGGGTGCCACAGACCTTACTTTATTGCCCAGCACGGGGACAGGGAGAAGGGCCCACTGTGACAGCAGGCAGCTTCGGGTCACACTGGAAGTGCTCATCTGGTAAGCGGGTGCCACCTTAGGTTTCTTAAGTAGGTAGGGGTGTTATCTGTTCCAAAAAGGTTAAGTCAGTTGTCAGGTGGAAAGGCCAGTGGGGAAGGGCAAGTGGCAGGAAAAGCCACGTTAAAGGAAGATGAGAAGGGCTTAGAAGGGGGAAATGTCAAAAGACATTTCAGAGTAGAAAAGATTAATAGCAGTGTCAGGTTAGACATGAGAAGATGTTTGAAAGAAGAGCAGAGAAATGGCTCATTTGTGAAGTTCAGCAGACGATGAGCCCACCCACCGTGGGTTCCAGAAAAATGCCACCAATGCAGGGCTTCCGAGTTCACAGAATAAATCAGTTGTCTGCTCTTTCCACATGGTTGTCTTCTTAAAGAGATTGACTCAGGAGAAGCCAGTAGGGGGTGCTATAGGCATTCTTTCCCTTCCCTGCCAACTGCGCGTGTTAGTTGTGCCAGCCAGTTCCCACCTGTAGCTCTCCAGCTGCACACTCTGCCAACAGCAATCCTGGGCAGCTTGGTAGAGCCCCTTTATGTGGAAGGGTTTTTATATCAACAGACCTCAGCATCCCCAGGCAGCCTCTCACACGTACCCACCGCCTGGGCACTCGGTGAACCCCGGGCCACGGAGGGGCTGAGCTGGGGGGTGGGGTATGGAGTATCGGAGGGGTTTCCGTAGGCCTGTCTGACCGAGGAGGGATCAGGAACAGAAGGTGCAGCAAACCTGTTTCATTCACAGTTTCAATGCGCAAAGCTCGCTAAGCACATGCAGGCGCGCTGTGTCCGATGGGGCCTCACAGATGCCGTGTGAACACACTCACAGAGTGAGGTTTGTGGAGGCATCCAGCAAGTCTGTCAGTTTTGCAGTAGCTCAGATCACAGGTAGCACTTTTTTAGTAATAAAGTATTTTTAACTAAGATACATACATTGTTTTTAGATATAACGTTATTGCACTTTAATAGACTGCAGTGTCGTATAAAAATAACTTTTATGTGCACCAGGAAACCAAAAAATTCATGTGACTTGTGTTGTGTTACTTGTTTTGTTGCGATGGCCTGGAACCCAAACCGTAATATTGCCCCGAGGCCTGCCTGCCTGCACAGTCGCCTTCAGTGTGACCTCTGGATCCTGGGGACACGAACCACCCCAGAAAGTACTCTTGAGGGAGGGGAGCCCAATCAACCCTTGAAGCTATGATTACTTTTATTATTACCATTGAGTATTCAGTGTCTCAATTCCTGCTTGCTCCCTCCTGACTCTGGGCCTGAAACGCTCTTCCCTGTCCCCCCCCCCCCGCCCCCCGCGGAGCCTTCCTCACTCGGGCTGAGGGCCCTTCTTCAAAGTCTCATGGCGTCTCTTGGCATTGGATCTAAGCTGGACCTCCTGTGTCTGGCCCAAGGACCAGTGTATAGCAGGCCTTTTGGAGCTGGTTCTTAAGTAATTTTTAGGACTGGATGAATGAACAAACAAAAAGACTGAGTGGAGCAGGGGAATCTGGCCGAGTTGGGTCAAGGGTCTCCATCACACCCTGATAAGAACTGAGCCACGTCCTGGAGGGCCATTCGGTGGCCAGCACCGTGGAGGTGTCCAAGGCTGATGGCCGGGTCCGAAATGGGCATTCACACCAAAAGGTGCCGGGAGCCAGAACTGCCAGTCATGTGACAGGGTTGGGGGGGGTGCGGGGAGAGACCTAAGGCAGGGTCACGAGGGGCCATGATGGTAGCAGAGGGAAGAGATGCTGAGAGTTGGTTACCGACCGCAGCAGGAAGGGAGGACATGAGGTTCGGTTCCGACACAAAATCCACAGGATCCGGTGACAAAGTGGACGGAGATGACCGAGAAGAAGTACCTGAAGATGCTAGGAAGGCTGATTAGTGTTGATAACTATGCTGAGTGAGGCGGGAGAGTGAAGCTGAGCGACACCAACTAAGAGGGCGCGTGGGCAGAGCTCCTATGTGTGCACGAGCGGCCCACGAGCTTCCTGCAGCTCTTCTGAGAGGCCTTTCTGTCTCCTCAGTCCCACCCGACCTTTACCCCCTGGCTTGTAATTTCCTCATTAGTAAGAATCTCGTCTTATTCAACTTTGTGTGCACTGGATTAGTTATTCATCTGCTTATCCAGTCCACAAATATTTATGGGGCACCTCTTACAGGCAAGACAGAGTCCAAGGTCCTAGAACCCAATAAACCCATATTTGAACGATTGTGTCATGAGTGGAAGTCGGCGTGAAGGAGTTCCGGGGGGAGGAAACACGGAGAGCCTGACTGGGGAGCGTGTGCACAGGGAGTGTGGGATACTCGTCACCCAGGCCTGGGCAGGTGATGAGGGTGAAAGAGCAGATGGAGGAACGCTGCTGGCTTGATGCAAAAACAGACTCGGCCTCACCTGAGAGCGAGGGATTGGCAAAAGGGGGGATGAGGAATGCTAAACGGAAGTGATGCCCTGAAAATCTGAAGGTGTGTCTGACTTTAGAGGAAGAGGCCCTGGAGGGAAAGACTACGGGGGCGGGGGGTCTCCAGGTCAGCCCCTGCTCCCTCTCGGGCCCCACAGGCTTGTCCCTGTGACTGAGAAGGGTGAGGACTCGGTGAGAGCAGAGCTCCGGACCCTCCTGTTCTGGGGCTCTGGCTCTGCCCTCACCGCTCCCACACCCCGTCCGGCATGGAAGCAGAGCTGGTTCCCGGCAGGAGTCCATTTTATGTGGGTTCAGCCTGCCTTTGCCGTTTTTGGTGCTCTCACCCTCCAGGCCTTGCTACCCACTGGTGGTCTGGCTCACAGACCAGCTGCAGCATCTCTTGGGAGCTGGGAGAAACGCAGACTCTCAGGACCAGCTCTAGACCTATGAGTCAGAAGCCACCTTTAACAGCATCCTCAGGTCATTCTTTTGCACAGTCATGGGAGAGATGCTGAGTGCTGTGGCTGTGGGCTCTGAGAGCAAAGTGGCCAGTGTCTCCCTGGGCCTGTGGTGAAGGGGCACCTCCACAGAGCCACCCTTGGTGCCCTCCTGCTGAGTGTGAACAGGAAGGCCTGGGAAGGGAAGAGTGTTTGTTCCCAGGGTGCAGAGCCCCCACTGCCCGGCGTCCTGCAGGCTCTTCATCCTCACTGCTCCCCACTCCCCCCCTCACTTGGCATTCCAGTGCCACAAGTCGCCCCCATGCCGGCTCTCCCCCTGCTGTGCCAGTTGTCTGGGAAACCCCTTACCTTCTCTATGGTAACTTTTTCAAGCCTCAGCCCAAGGGTCAATTCCTAGGAACCTACCCTGGTCATTCAGGCGGAGCTAAGGGCGTTTCTCCTGTGCGCCACTCCTGCATCGCAGCAAAGCAGCCTTCACGCCGAGCTGAGCCCGGATCCCCCACTGCACCCAGACTCCTCAGGGGCAGGGGCCAGGTCTCACAGGGGCAGCACAGTGCCTGGCACGTAATTACTGTACGTGGTATGTATCGGACGGGCGATGCATGGGTGAGTGGATGGATGGAGACTGTCAAACACAAGAGGAGTGAACTTCCCGTGGATGTCGCAAGTGTTAATAATCCATTTGCTTTTTCGTGTTTGTCACTAAACAGTGTGCTCTTGGGACCTAACATGGTTATGTCTTTTTTTGTGTGTGTCTGCATCTCAGGGACATGGCAGACACCTTACAAATGCAGGCTCAACAATGAATGGGGGGAATGAGTAACGTATAGGACAGCACTTCAGAGCTCGGAGCTCTGGGGCCAGACTGCCAGGGGCAGAGCCCTGGCTCTGTTGCTTGGCATCTGTGTCTGTGTAATGCGGGCAAGTTCCATGACGTCTCTTTGCCTCGGTTTTCTCTTTTGTAAAGTTGTGATTATAATAGAATGTACTTACAGGGTTATTATGCTACCTCAATGCATTAAGTTCATATGAAGTTCTTAGAAAAGTGCCGTTGCTGCTGTTGATGTTGGAAGAAGCTGCATGGACGGGAATAGGGTGCACTGTCTGTATCTTTTGAGCCCACCGGAAGCTGAGTTAGCTGGGACCTCGAGAGGCTGAGCCGTAAGCCAGGAGCAAGGCTCAGGCCCCACTAGAGGAACCAGGGAACTAGTCTGGGTCCAGGACCAACCCCACCCATGCCCCACACCCTCCGCTCTGGCCAGGGCGGGCCCTGTGCCCACTGCTCACTCGGCCATCCATACTCTCTCTCTTTTCCTTCTTTTCTGCAGGAAAATGTCTCCCTCATCAAGGAGATTAATGAGCTCCGCCGGGAGCTGAAGTTAACCCGCTCCCAAGTCTATGACCTTAAAGCAGCTCTGAAGGTGACCAAGAAAGGCCAACCACAAGAGGGTTCAGAGACAGGTAATGTCACCAGTGGCTAAAGAAGATGGGCACTGGGCAAAGGGACCAATGGCAGCTGTGAGCAGGTCTCCCTTTGGTTTCCGAAGCTTTCTCTCCCAAGTGTCTGTTTGTACCAGGTCACATCCACCCCGTGGCCTCCCGGGAGCCTCTGCGAGCCACACACCAGCTCTCTGAAGCATTTGTGAGGACCCTAGCACATTCAACTGTACGCGGGTCCAAAATCCTTGGGGTTACCTACGGTGTCAGAATTTAAAGTCTTTCAGATCTTAGACCAGCCATTTTCAATCTTTTTCTTCTCTTGGTACATATAAACTAATTACTAAAATTCTGAGGCACACCAAAAAATATATAATATTTTCTGCCAATTTGACAAAAAAATTAGGTATAACTTTGATTCATTCACAGCAGGCAGCTATTGTGGTATCAGCTATCATCATATTTTATTTGACAATCTAAGGGGAAAGGCGGTCAGTGCCCCCGACTAAATAGGCAGGTATTGCGTGTTTTAAAAACTCCTGCGGTGCACGGTTGAATATCGCTGCCTCGGAGCGCACTGCGTACCGTATGTTACAGGGCGGCCCTGCAGCTGGGGGTGGGGGCAGCGCTCCGAAGGCAGACACATCAGTGCTTCTGTCGTGACACAGAGGGACGCTCACACCAAACTTTGTAATTTAAAAAGGATTTTTATTTTTAGGGCTTCTTGGCTTTCAGAACCGTGGGTAAGGGGTTGCAGACCTGCACCACGAAAGACCAAAAAATCAGAAGCTATTTAAAGGGAGGGGGGAAACGACACTGTGAGTTACCACTGCAGTTGTATCCTTAAGTTCCTCTGAATTTCTGACAGCCAAGGTGAAAGAGGAAACAAAGAAATATGGGTATTTACACAGTTATCATTTATGGAAAAAGGAAGTTTCTTTTTCTGGAGACACAAATCTTGCCCTGGCACTAAATTGCATGGAACACTTATCACGTGGATGCTTATGAAAGGGATGTTGAATAACCTAACCGATAGTATCTAACTATAGGTTTGCAGACCATAAGAAACATTTTTCAGGTGTCCATTTCTTATCTGAACAGTCAATAAAAACCAAGAGTCTAAGGCATTTCTATGGACAATTAAGCCAACATGGTTCGAGTATATTGTTTTCTGGGGGGTTACATGCTGGAATAAAGCTCAGAAACTCCGGTGAACCGACACAGCCCGGGGCTGTGGACTGGGCCTTCCGAGCACCAGCTGTCACGTGTGCTGTGGTTAAGACAGACACGGCCGCTGTGGGAAGGTGGCAGAAGGAAGCTCAGGCACTCTCTGTATTATTTTCATCACTTCTTGTGAGCCTAGAACTTTAAACGTATATATAATGTTGTTGTCTCCTGTGCACTTTTTACTCGAGTTGAAGAGAACTTGACACCACAGCAAACCCTCTGAGCAGTGCCTGAAGTGGCAACGTGAGGTCCAAAGCGTGGCGGAAGAGCACAGTGTGTTACCAAGGCCGAGATGCTGGGCCTCTTGGAGGTGAAACCGCCTTCAGTCGGAGGTAAAGCGTGGATGTGCCTGTAAACAACTGCAAAACTTCTCTTTAAAACATACTTTGACTATGCCCAAGCATCCCAGCAAACAATCAAATCGAGACCTCCTCAGGATGATGTATGATATGCCCAGGTTTTTCTTACAACAATCATGGAAATTTTCAAACGTTTTCAGAACCTGAGAGAAAAGTCTAATGAATCCATCCCCCAACCTCAGCAAGTATCAGTCTCTGTCACTGTTGCCTCGTCAGTATCCCCACCCCCAGGGTTTCCCCCCACACCCACCAGGGACTGTTTTTAAACAAACCAGATGTGACATCACCACGTGATGCAGTTTTCTCACGGAGATACTGTCCCTAACAGCTGAAGGCCTGTATCACCAACCGTCTGCCCTGATCGTGAAAAACCTCAACCTGACCTTAGAGTTTGAACATGGGTCCACCAAGACACATTAGTTCAAAGTATACATCCTCCAGTTGTCTAAGGAATGGACTGATTCCGTTCGATTTTAAGAATTCTTCATCCAAACAGGAGAGGTTGCCACCCCCAAACCACCATCTTCATTTTGGCTGCATTTATTACGAAGTTTCCATTCATGCAATTAACAGTTCTGACAGTCGTACCTGCTTGTTCTTTATTATTAACACCACGTCATCAGACCTTCTAATGAAAAATAGCTCGTCGAAAACCAACTAAAACGGCATACCTAAACCATAAGATCAAAGAAAACCCAAAAGGAAACAAGAGATACAAAATTCTGAAAGCTGGAACACTGATACCCCAGCGGCGACCCGCCTCACAGGCACCAGAAGCCTGGCCCCCGTGGCAGGGCTGTGGAGACGGGAGGAACCTGGCGCGCATGGCAGAGCCCTCAAAAGGCTCGGGAGCTGGCCGCAGCAGACCTCTCCGGAAGTGGGAATAAAGGTGGGGCTGAACACCAAAGGGAAAATTTTAAGAAGCTATTTGATCCACCTCGTGTCTAATACAATAGTTAAAAATAGACCATCACCAGAGCCATCATCGTGAAATTTTAGAACACCAGAGTACAAAGACAAAAATCCTCTACACTTCCAAAGAGGATAAGGGGGATTTCATGCAAAGGATCAAAAAATTCCTATTGCAAAATACAAAATCAACCCACAAAAATCAGTTGCATTTCTATATACTAACAAGAACATTTTAAAGAAGGAAATTAAGAAAACAATTCCATTTACAATAGCATCAAAAAGAATGAAATAGGAATAAACTTAACCAAGGAGGCAAAAGACATTGACACTGAAGACGGCCAAATGTTGCTGAGAGACGTTAAAGGAGACACCAACAAATAGAAAACGTCTCGCGATCATGAATCAGAAGACAATCTCGTTAAGATGCCAATACCACCCAGAGCAATCTACTGACTCAATGCAATACCTGTGAAAAGCTCAGGAATGTTTTTCCTGACAGAAATAGAAAATCCAGCCCTGGCTGGTGTGGCTCAGTTATTTGGAGCATCATCCCATAAACTGAAAGTTTGAGGGTTTGATTCCTGGTCAGGGTACTTGCCTAGGTTGCAGGTTCCGTCCCCGATTGGGCTGCGTACAAGAGGCAACTGATCAATGTTTCCCTCTCACACCAATGTTTCTCTTCCTCTCTCCTTCCCTTCCCCTCTCTCTAAAATCAGTAAGCATGTCCTTGGGTGAGAATTAAAAATCCTGAAATTCATATGGAATCTCAAGTTACCTCCAATAGCCAAGCAATCTGAAAAAGAAGAACAAAGTTAGAGGTCTCATACATTGATTTTCAAAACTTACTGCAAAGCTATAGTAATCAAAACAGTGTGACACTAGCAAGAAAACAAACATACCGATCAATGGAATAAAATAGAGAGCCCAGAAATAATCCTCACATATATGATCAAATGACTTTCAGCATGGACACTAAGACCATTCAATGGGGAAAGACAGTCTTTTCAACAAGTGGTGCTGGGAAAATGGAATGTCCACGTGCAAAGGAATGAAGCTGGACCCTTACTTTATATCATATTCAAAAATTAACTCAAAATGAACCAAACACCTAAATATAAGAGCTGAGACCATAAAACTTGTAGAAGAAAATATTGGGGAAAAGCTTTATTACATTGTATTATTTGGCAATGATTTCTTCGGTATGACATCAGAAACATGGGCAACAACCTCTGGTTGGTGTGGCTCAGTGGACTGAGTCCCGGCCTGAGAACTGAAAGGTCACTGGTTTGATTCCCACTCAGGGCACATGCCTGGGTTTCAGGCCAGGCCAGGCCCCCAGTTGGGAGCATGCAAGAGGCAACAAATCTTTCTCATACATTGGTGTTTTTTTCCCTCCCTTCCCCTCTCTCTCAAATCAAATAAATAAAGTATTTTTTAAAAAAAAACATAGGCAACAAAAGGAAAAATAGATAAGTGGACTATATCAGAATTTAAAACTTTTGTGCATTAAAGAAGAGTAAAAAGGCAAGCTACGAAACAGGAGAGAAATATTTACGAATCGTGTATATGATAAAGGATTGATACCCAGAATATATACAGTACTTCTGCACCTCAACCACAATCACAAAAAGAAGAAAAAAGGAAGGAAGAAAAAGAGAGAGATTAAAATATGGGCAAAGGACTTGAATAGACATTTCTGCAAAGAAGATATAAACAAATGGCCCACAGGCACATGAAAACATGCTCAGCACTACTAATGATTAGGGGAATGCAAACCAAAAATACGAGACACCACCTCACACCCATTGGGGTGGCTACTATCAAACCAAACAAAAACAAAACTAAAAAAAAAAAGAAGAAGAAGAGAAGAGAAAATAACAGGTATTGGCAAGAATCCGGAGAAATTGGAAACCTGATGTACTATGTTAAAATGGCATAGCCACTATGGAAAACAGTATGGCAGTTCCTCAAAAACATTAAAAATAGAGTTACCATTTGAATCAGAAGTTTTACTTTTTTAAAAAAAGATTCTATTTATTTATTTATTTTTAGACAGAGGGGAAGGGAGGGAGACAGAGGGGGAGAGAAACATCAATGTGTGGTTGCGTGTCACATGCCCCCAACTGGGGACCTGACCCGCAACCCAGGCTTGTGCCCTGACTGGGAGTCAAACCGGCGACCCTTTGGTTCACAGGCCAGCACTCAATCCACTGAGCCACACCAGCCAGGGTAGAAATTTCACTTCTGAGTATATACCCAAAAGAGTTAAAAGCAGGGTATCAAAGAGATATTTGTACATCCATGTTCACAGCAGCATCACTCACAGTAACCAAAGGTGGAAGCAGCCGAAGTGTCCCTCGCAGATGAACGGATAAACAAAACGCGGTATACACACACAATAGAATGTTACTCGGTCTTTAAAAGGAAGGAAATTTAGACATATGATACAACATAGATGAACCTTAAGGACACCATACTAAATGAAAAAGCCAGTCACAAAAAGACAAACACCTATTGTCCCACTTCTCCAAGGCACCTCTAGAGTAGTCACACTCACAGAGACCCAAGTAGAGCCAAGGCTGCCCAGGGCTGTGGGTGGAAGAGAGCGGGGAGCTGTCGTTCACGGAGTATGGAGTTGCAGTTTTGCAAGATGAGAAGAGTTCTGGCGATTGGTTACAGAACAGTGTAAATGTCTTTAACACTGCTAAACTGTAGACTTAAAATGGTTCACAAGGCGAATTTTATGTTATCTGTATTTTACCACAATTGTTTAAAGGGGGGGGGGGAGCTCGAGATTGACCTTCGGAAGTGCTGCCGTGGAGGAGGAGAGTTTGCAGGCTGTGGACGTGAAGAACTTGAATCTCTCACGCGTCACTTTCTCACTCTGGGGCGTGCATCAGGCCAGATGGGAAAGTGGGGACACTGGGTGGTTGGATTATCTCAGGTCTGGGCCGTGCAGGGCACATGGGGCTGAAGGAAAAGACGTAGACCACCGAGGGTGCTGCAAGAAAAGGCACAAGAAACTCGCTGTGAGTCTAACTGGACAGAAAAGAGAGTGAATCTAAAAGGATCCCTCTTGGTGGGTAAAAAAGGGAATTGTCCAGGAAGAAGTGGTCCAGACTCAGTCAAAGGCCAGGTGTCTCGGGCATAAGGCAGGAAGGGAGGCCCTGCTGGGAGAGCGCGGTGCGCGTGCGTGATGAGGGAGGGGAGGCCACACAGACGCCAAGGACATTGATGCTGCGGGTCCAGCCTTGTGAGGCGAGGTCATGGATGAGCCCTGGACCCTCATGGACACCAGTGTTGCCCAGGATGATGGCAGCACCTGAGGGTGACTGAGAGTCTGGGGAAAGGCCTCGAGGAACGTGGATGAGTGGCCGCAGCAGGAGGGGAGAGAGGAATCTGTCTCTAGGAGCGGGGTTTACCTGAGGAGGAGGACTGGCGGTCTGGTAGCAACCAAAGTCAACAGGGGAGGCCCCCCTGCTTGGGCGTGGGGAATGGGAGAAGGAGCAGTTTGCTCTGGAGGGGGCCTCGGGGCAGGCAGTCTGGGGGGTCAGGAGAGGGCAGGGCTGAGGTCATGCTCAGCATTTGTCTATCACCCTAAATTGTGTCTCTTCATTTCTCCATCTCTGTGAGACAGTCAAGTGGCTCATCTCTGTACCCCTAGCATCTGGGATTGAGTGTCTACCTCATAGTAGGTGCTCAATAAAGGTTTGGGGAGGCAGGGAGGGAGGAAAGGAGGATATGCTGGTTTCAAAAAGGTTTTGCTGCCGTTCAGTGACTGGCCCACATTAGTCCTGCTCCGTCCCTTACAGTGTCCAGTACCAACATGCTCGGCATCACTCCCGCCATGAGACTAAATGAGCAAGAAGAAACCGGGAGAATTATTGAAATGCAGCGCCTCGAAATCCAGCGCCTCAGAGACCAGATCCAAGAACAGGAGCAGGTCCCAGGGTTCCACCCCATCACCGGGATTCGGCTTCCTTCCCTCCTCGAGTCAGAAGAGGACTTTGAGGTGCAGATCAAGTGACCCCCTCTGGTGGGCCATCTCCAGCCACACTAGAAGAAGCACTGTGCGCCTGTCCCCAGGCCAACTCTGGGCTGCAGTCCCTGCAGCACTGACCGCACTGAGGGCACCAGCCTCTTTCTCCTGCCTGGAGGAATGTGAGGCTTGGTTGGAATAAAAGCGTTTGCCCATAACTGTGTCCAACTCTCTGCTTAGCCAGGGAGCTGGGGAAGGAGGAAGGGAAAGAGGGGACCCTGAGGACTGGTGGGAGGGGCTCCAGCTCCTCCAAAGTCACTGTTGCCTGTCCCTATGGCAACCACACTGAACTTGTAGCTGGCTTCCTGCCACCCCTTTCCTCTCTGGGCCTCACGGATGGGTTGCCTACTCCCAATTCTGACCTGGTTTCCTTCTCTGCCAGCCAAGACGAGACCAGACAAAGCCTCCTGCATTTTCTTCTCCTCTGTGAGACCTGATGAGGTGTTCTGAGGCTTTCTACGTTTGTGTAAACACGAGAGTAAAACAATGAACATGGCGAAGTCCCCTGAGTCTTCCTTACCTGCTGACTCTTGTTAGAACTGTAAGCAGAGCTCTGCCCTTGCCTCTCTCACCTCCATGCCACTCTAGACTTGTCATCCTTGTTCCTCAGGGCCCTGCCCCACTCCTCCATTTCTGGGGGGGAACACCTCTTCCTTGGGGCCCCATGCTGTATGTGTGACCCAGCCACACATACCAGAAAAGGTCGTTTTTATGCACTAAAGAGCAAAGCAATCTACCCAAATGGTCCTGTGTTCTCCCACCTGCAGAGGCCAGGCACCCTCCGAAGACCCAAATAACAAATATTTAAGCCCCCAGTCCCTGCTGGTCCCTGCTGGCTGGTGTAAACCTGGGGTCCCCAAGGCATCTCCCCAAGTTCCCCTGTCTGTCCTTGGGCACTGCTTTGGGTGCGTTTCCCCAGCAGGAGCTGAGACACAGATATCGCACCTGGCAGGTCTCGACCGAGGGCTGGGAATAGCTGAAGGCGGGCTCGGGGTCGAAGTTACAAAGCAAAATGTACATGGGACTCTCTCCCTAGCAATGTCCACCCTCTCCCCCAGCCCACACCCAGTCTCAGTGGCCAGCTTATCTCCTCCAGACCAGCCTGCACCCCAGCATGTCCTCTGCCCCACTGGGAGGCCAGGCCCGGGGTGCAGGGAAACATTTGGGCATCCCTGAGAGACTCATCCATTGAGAGAACAGCCATGCTGGGTAGACAGGCTCTTTGGGAGTCAGGTTTCCCATTCCAAACCAGCATCTTGGCTTCAATTCTGCAGAAGAAACTAACTCAAAATAAGGTCAGCAGGGCCAGATGGTGCCGGGTCTTGAAGACACACTGCAGAGCCCAGTGCCGAGCCACCGGGAGTCACTTCCCACCGCTTCCCGAGCTCTTGACACACTGGCCTCCTTTCAATTCCTACAAAAGGCCAAGTTCTTCCCTATCTCCAGGTCTTTCCACGGGCTGGTTTGTCTGTCTGAGATGCTCTTGCCCTCACGCCTCAGTCAATGAACTTCTACTCATCCCTCAGAGGATAACAGAAGTGTCGCTTCTTCAGGAAGACTGTCCCTGACCCCTCCCGCCCCCATCTAAGTTACATTTGCCACAGTTCCCGCTCATAACCCTCACTGTAACATGTCTGTTCAGTTGTCTGAGGCTGCCTCTCCTTCTTGGCTCTCAGTTCCATGGAGGCAAGGCTGGGTCTGATTTAAAAGTCCACTCAGGGCCCTGGCTGGTGTGGCTCAGTGGATTGAGTACCAGCCTGAGAACCAAAGGGTCACAGGTTCAATTCCCAGTCAGGGCCCATGCCTGGGTTGTGGGCCAGGTCCCCAGTAGGGGCACGTGAGAGGCAACCACACACTGATGCTTCTCTCCCTCTCTTTCTCCCTCCCTTCCCCCTCTAAAAATAAATAAATAAAACCTTTAAAAAAAAATAAAATATATAAAAGCCTGCTCAGGTATCTGGGTGGATCATTGATTGAGGTGCCCAAGAGGGGAGGCAGGGGAACCAGTTAGGAGGACAGCTGCTGGGACCAACATGGAGGCAGCGGGGAAGCAGAGAAGGGAGTTCTTCTGACTCTAGGACTGGGGGGAGTTATCCAAGCAACGAGGGAGGGAGAACGACCAGGTAAGAAGGAACATGCCAAGGAAACTGGGGCTCTTCTCAGGGCCCTAGGAATTTAATTAGCTGTGGCTAGGATGTAGCAACACTCAAATGACGGACGCTGGCCTGGCCGGGGCCCAGCTGCGGAGGAGAAAGCCAGGCCAAGGAGGGCCCCGCCCAGCGGAGCTTGGCCCCAAGGCCAGCAGGTCAGCAGCGTGTTTTCTCAGCTGCACAAGAGTGAGCACAGCTTCTTGCTAGCAAATCTGGGGTCAGAGGTCCAACCTTGTTTACCTCTCCTTGTTCTGTCTTTTGCGTCCCTACGTCAGCCCGCTGGGTGGCACTGATTGGGTGGCTGCTGCACCTAAGACCTCCTTCCACTGAGGAATCTGACCCCATGGGACAGGTCTCACCTCCTTCACTGGCACCGCCTCTTCCTTCACAGGGTACCTCCCTCCAGTCCACTCCTCACTAATGCAGTGGGCCTGGCAGTCCCCTCCTCCTGCCTCAGCCTTAGGAACCTTGCTGATCACGCAAGTGGCCAGGCATTGGTACACAGACTCGCCTCTTACCCTTCTGGTTGCAGTCAGTCCATCACTGCACTCTGGGAACTCGGTCAGTTCCACTGTGACAGCTGATACCTAAGGAGGCTGCCCTCTCCCTGGGCCTCAGACTCCCACTGGCTCCCCTGCCCTCTTCCAGAGTCCGCATCAGCTGTGGCCAGACAGTGTGAGCTCCCACTGAGCCTCCTCCGCCATCCTGTTCTCCCAGCGCCGAAGACCCTGCCCCACAGGAGGTTCTGGCGTGGGCATCTACCTGTCCCCGTAGAAAGCATGACCAGTCGTTACCAACCAGCGGCTCCCAAGTAGTACCCGAAGGACCCTGGGGGGCCTGAGAATACCTGCGTGTCCAGATAGGGTCCACCCCTGGCACCTGTGGCTCTGGATTTGGAGTGACAGGTGAGAGAGAGGTGAGTCAGGACCAGGAGTGGAGAAGAGGAGGGAAAACATCATGAGTTCCCTGCCCCAGGCCGTTCTGCCCGGGACTGGCCCCTCCTTGGGACCAGGAGAATAAATGAGTGTCAGACATGTGCAAGAGGAATACACAACCCAAGAGCCTGCCAGGCCCCACCGCCTCCCTGCTCCTCCCAGGGAAGGGGACACCTTCATAAAGCTGTAACGGGGGCTTTGCAAAGGGGCAAACCCTCGTGTCCCCCCTGAGGCCCAGCCTGCCCCACAGCAGTCAGCCTACGCCGTCCAGTAAGGGAGCCACAAGCTGCACGAGCAATCGCAGCAAGGCTAGTCTAACCAGGTGGAAGGCACGCAACTTATTTTCAAGAATTCATACAAAACGAAAGGCTAAAATAGCTCATTTAATCATTTGAATGTTAAAATGTGAATATTTAGGGGTGAAATACAATGTTAAGGTATGAATATCTCTTTCTTTTCACTTTTTTTTTTATCATGGCTACTGGAAACATGGAATTACGTATGTGGCTGATGTTGTTACATTCCTGCTGGACGGCACCGTCCCAGAGCCGGGGCTGGCCCCGCAGGCACCCCCACAGCACAGCACAGAGAGAAGCATGGACAGGGTGAACGCAATCACTTGGTGAGCTGCTGGTGGAAAGATAACTTTGGTTTGGTTTTCCTCATCTCTTGGACACATCAGGAGGAGAGAGCAAGAGGCAGTCATTACAAGGGGCCCAACCCAGGAGGTGGGGACAGCCTCACCCCCTCCTACAGAATGCCACCCCCCCAGCCCACCAGAGTGCTTGCAGTGTGTGGTGCCGGATGTGCCTGTGAGCAGCAGAGCCCTGACTGTGCCCAGTTACACTTCGGGACCCTCCATGAGCACCTCCAATGACAGCCAGGGCCTCACCGTGGTGTTCAAGGCTTGGTGCAGCCTGAGCTAAACTTGTCTTTCCAGCTTCATCTCACATGCTCCCTGCTCAAAATCTGCATACCTCATGCAACAAATATTTACCGATTACCTCCCATGTGCCAGGCACAGTGCTGGCTGAGGTCACCATGGTTCGCAAAATCGGCACAAACCTATATGCCTTCGAGATCACACATCTAGTGGAGGGTGACAGATAAGTAAAGAAGGAAAATTACGCACATGCAATCTGAGCAGTTGTGGGGCAAACACAGGGGCCATGGGCGCACCCAAGTGGCACCTGAACCAGACTGGAGGTCAGGGAGGGCTTCCTGGAGGAGGTAGCATCTCAGTTAAAGAATTTGAATTCATGTTGGCGGGACTGAAGCTGGGGTGGTCAATATCCCAAGCAGATGGGACTCTGTGTTCAGAAACCAAACAGAAATGCAGAGCGAAGGGCAGAGCGTGCTGAACCGGAATGACTTGCATTCTGGCTGGAGTGCAGGCACCAGTGGCAATTGGCTGACCTGCTATGGTGGCCAGGGCTTGTGAGCCCTATGAAGGAGTGTGGCATTTATCTGGAAGTTTGTTCTGCAAATGTTTTCAGGAAGGGAGCTCCTGTTTCCTACAGGAAGTGCCTTTACCCCTCCTCCCTGCGTGCTCAAATCCTGCCTCCCCCAGCAGGAGCCAGCCGTGGGACACAGGCAGGCACTGGAGCTCGGAAGGAAAATGAGTCAGGGACTTGGGGCGTTTCAGCCAGAGGGGAGTGCCAAGGAATGGTGGGACAGGAGCTGGGGCCAGGGTCAGCTGTGGAACTTGAGGCCGAGGCGTGGTCTGAGTTTGGATGTAGTATTTGGGGGCTGGCTTCTGGAACAGGAGGCAAGGTTGGGGCTGAGGATGAGAGGAGGGTTCCAGAATTTGGAGCTGGGGTTTGGTGAGGAATTTGATCTGAGGTTTCAAGCCGGATTTGGGGTTAGGATTTGGAGCTGGGACAGGACTTGGGTCCTCATTTGGAAACGAGGCTGGGGGTTGAGACTGAGATTTGATATTCAGGGTTGAGGCTAAGATGTGGGGTAAGGGCTGGGGTTCGGATGTGAAACTGCAGCTGGGGCGGGGGTTAGGTTTGGAACTGGGGCTAAAGCCCAGATGGGGTTGAAGCTGGGGGGATGGGTTAGGGCCCGGGCGCTGGGGCGGATAGACGACATTTCTCCTGCAGCCTAGGTTCTGGGAATTCTGTTGGAGCCCTTACAGCAGCTGACAGAAGCCCCTCCCTTCCCTGGAATGCATCTGTCCGCTGAAGGAGCAGTGCCACGTCAGCCAATCGGCTCAAGCTCTGCCTAGGAAACACCTGTTGATCTCCCTGCCCACCGCTGGTCTCACCGGGGTGCAGGTTAGGCAGGTGAAGCACCTCCCCGGAAACGGAGCTGGAGCGCCCCACCTGCCCCGCTCGGGTCGGATCCAGCAATTCCAGGCTTCTCGTGAGTTTCCCTTAGCCCCCTACTCCTCTCCCGCCCCCACCTCCTCCCACTGCCTCCACCTTGACCCAGCCGGTGCAAGCACTTTCAGACCCGTGAAATCACCGCCCTGGGGAAAGTGGCACTGACTCCAGGGCCCCTCCCATAGCCCCCTCCCCACCTCCCTCAGGGGTATTTGCACCTGCCCCTCCTACCCAGCTGCCCGGCTGCCCCTGCTGAGGGATTGTGGAGGGCGGAGACCTCATCAGGGGCGTAACCCATGTACAACCACATAGTCACATTCCTGGAATGATCCGGGACTTGCATCCTGTGTATTAGCAGGAGTCCCATCCTGAACTGGAGGGGATAACCAGCATTGTGTCCTTTAATTCAAAAAGCTTGTTTGGGGCATCTATACAGGCTCCAGAATTCCCACTGAATTCTGAAATGGAGCTATCAAATGACTAGCCCCCACCCCTCAAGATAAATGTTATTGTCCTCGATTTTAAAATAAGGAGACTGGGACTCTAAAAGGTGAACTCAAAGGGACCTCTCTGACCCTCTCCCAGAACCCCTCTTCCAACTAATCCACACCCGGCATTTATCACATGAACCACAAACCTACCTGCTGTAACTGGGGCTTCTTGAGGGCAGGGACCCTGGCTGCTTTATTTCACCCAGTCCTGCTGGCAGGCTTCTCAGGGACCTGTTAAATGAGTAACAATGAGGCCCCTCACCCCAGTCCGCATGGGTGGTAAGCTCTGCAGCTGGGGTTCAGACCCAGAGCCCTCCTTTCCTTTTGCACAACTTTGGGAAAATCTTGGAGGAGGGTGCCTTGGGGGTGGTGAGAGGGCAGAGAGCTGGGAGACAGGAAGACCCTGAGGAGGTGGGGTTGGGAGGGGTAGGAGTCAGGGAGCTACGGGGACGGACGAGGGTAGGGATGGGATGAGAAATGTTTAGAGGTGGCTCCCTGGGGCGTGTATGAGTGAGGAACACAAGAGGAAGAGCAGGTTTGGGTAAGAAAAGGAGCTGGGGTTGGACCTGTTGCATCAGAGGTGACAGTGAGTCTATGGGACATCGAGGTGGCAACTGGCTCTGTGTCTGGGCCTTGGGAGGGAGATCTGGGTTTGAGGGGCATAGGATGGGTTTGGGCACCAGCAGCCATGGCTGCGAGATTGGACTGGATGTTAGGGGAAGGAGGGCATTAGGGGTTAGACCCTAACCTGCAGGGACACAGCCCTACGAGAGAAGATCCAGGATCAAGCGGCTGGTTCCAGAAGGGTTAAGTCACAGCCCCCTCCCCCCAGGAGCCAGTGGTGACAGCTGAAGCCATGTGAGTGGATCCTGAATGAGGCTTTATCTCTGGCTCTCGTCATCGTCATCGTCCACTGTCCATCGTGGCACCAGCTCCCTTGGCCAGCCGGAATGGGACAGGCAACTCAGAGAGCCAGAGAGGTCAGGGGCTGGGCAAGGGGGGTTCCTTGGAGGGGTGGGGTGCTTTATGTGGGGAAACTCTCCTGGGGTCATTGGAGAGGCACCCCAAGGGGCAGTGCTAGGGAGGGGGCTTTCCTGGGGAACATTTCAGGGGACGTGGGAGGATTCCCGGGTGCATCCCCACAGCCCCCAGGAGAGACCATGGGTGGGGGCAGGCGAGCACAAAAGTAACAACTGTGACTCTCCCCGACAGATGACGGTGACTTTACCGCGGACTGTGAAAGGAATGGGACTCCTGGCTGCCAGCTGCCAAGCAGGCGGTGGGGGCTCCGGGCCCTGATCCACACCCTTTAGTCCCTCCCTGGTGCCGTTCTCTGCCCTGACTTGTCCCAGACTCGGCCATGCCGGGGGGAGAGGCTCGAGCCCCGCCGGGCAGGGGGCTGCCCCCAGATGTGCTGGCGGAGCAGGTGGAGTTATGGTGGTCCCAACAGCCACGGCGCTCAGCGGTCTGCTTCGGCATGGCCGTGGGCCTCGTGGCTGGCTGTGGGGCGGGCGGTGTGGCACTGCTCGCCTCCACCAGCAGTCGCTCGGGTGAGTGGCGGCTGGCAGTGGGCACCGTGCTCTGCCTGCTGGCCCTGCTGGTTCTGGTTAAGCAGCTGATGAGTTCAGCTGTGCAGGACATGAACTGCATACGCCAGCCCCAACATGTGGCCCTGCTGCGCAGCGGTGGCGGTGCCGATGCCCTCGTGGTGCTGTTCAGTGGCCTGGTGCTGCTGGTCACCGGCCTGACACTGGCCGGGCTGGCCGCCGCCCCTGCCCCTGCCCGGCCACTGACCGCCATGCTGTCCGTGGGCATCGCCCTGGCTGTCTCCGGCTTACTCTTGCTACTGGGCTTGCTGCTGTATCAGGTGGGCATGAGTGGACACTGCCCTCCCATCTGCGCAGCTGCCCCCTCCACCCACAGTGATCACGGCAGCAACGGCAGCATCTTCAGCATCTCAGGACGGCTGTCTGCTGGCCAGCGTCAGGAGACCACGTCCAGCATCGCCAGCCTCATCTGACCAAGCCAGAGCCCTGCCACAGCCTGCCCACAGATCCGAGCCAGGGCGTGAGTGAGTGCGTGTGCGTGTGTGTGCCCACGCGTCCTCAGGACTGTCCAACCCTTCTGTGGGGCTGTGTGATGTGCACTGGGGCCCTGAGTGTGCCCACTCATCCACACCATGGCGAGGTGCGAGTGTGTCTTCCTGGGGCTGGGGGCCAGGGCCGTGGGACTGTCAGAAGCTGTCTATTTGTATCTGGGAACCCTGTACAGAGATGTGTCTGGGATCCCTGGAGACTCTTGGCTCCTATTCCCCACACCCCTCCCAGCCAACTGTGCCCTCCAACCCCTGTCAGGGATTTCCCCGGGAGGGACGGCTGCCCACCCCAGAGAGTGCACCGGCAGGTCTCCATCGAGGAGAATCGCTGGTGACCAAGTGGAGAGAACATGGGCTCTGGAATGGGATGGCCCTGGACTGGACTCCCCCTTCTGCCACTTCCCAGCTGGGGAACTTGGGCCAGTGACTTAACCTCTCTGAGCCTCGGTTCCTTGAGAGTCGTGGCTGTGGTCATGGTGGTCAGTTCTGAGGATCAAATGACATGTATGGAAGGACTGGGTACGTTACAGATGTGCAATAAAAGTGGTGGCTGCTCTTATTGCTACTGTCTTCACACCCCCATCTCACCTAGGGACACCTCCTGCCCCGCCCCCGCCCCTTCCCCACACTCACCCCTTCCAACACGAAGGAGCCTTGAAGGTGTCCTCTGTGATACCTGTGCTTTCTCCTCTTAGATACCCTCAAGCTGGAAGAGAGATGGGGAGTAGAGGGTGCTCAGCTTCGGGAAGGTGATGGGTTTCTGGTCCCAGGGAGGGAAGGGGGTACTGAGTCCTTGGTATTTGCTCATGTGCTGGCTTGAGATGAAGCCTTAAGTGTTGGGGTTTTATCAGTTGGTTTCTCGGGAGGCTGAAGTCCCTGCCCTGCCTCTGAAACCAGAGCATCCTGGCCCATGTAGTCAGTGCACTGGCTGGCCTGCCTCTGGGTTCCTGGGCACGGGAGGGGTGTTTGAAACACCCTTGGGTGGTAGGAGTCACTTCCTGCTTGAGGTGCACCCTGGAAGGGATCTCCCCTTCGGTGGTGCAGGAATAAAGCACCAGCTGAGGAGGGCGCAGTGTTCTGTCATCGCTTGCTGCTTCCCAAGGTGCAGGTTACAGGAGACCCTTAGAGGATAGAAAGGAAGGGACCAGACGTGTCCCCTAAGAGGGGTTCGATGTAGAGCTGCACAGGCTCCAACAAGAGAACATTGCTTTCAGCTGCCAAGAGCAAGGCAGTGTCCTGGAGAGAGCGTGGAGCTGATGGATGAGAAGCATGTTGCCAACCCAGGGAGCGAGTCGCGTGAGCGGAGAGGATAGGGCATGTCCAGCAGCCCCAGGTCTGCCAGAGGCACCTCAGGCTCCTCCACGTATGCAGACTGGAACCCCTCTCCTCTCTTGAACCAGCTCCTCCATCTCACCATTCACCCAGCACCTGGGTCAGAACCCTGAGTGTGGTCCCAGTTGGCCCCTTGGTCTCTCCTCACCCTGTGCCCCGCCCACACGTCAGCCCCTGCGGACGTCCTTTGTAGGCAGACAGATGTCCGTGCGGTGATCATCGCATCCGCACTCACCACCCAGACAGGTCCTCTGCGCCGTCGCCGTGGTGCCACGGCCTCTCTCCTGTTCGCCCTACTTTCTTCTCTGAAATCCGCCTCCCGCCCCAACCCCAGCACACAGGTGGAGCCCCAGTGACTGTGCTCAAACAGAAGTGAGAGTTTACCCTAAGATCCTTCCACGGCCCCCACCGCTTACAGGGTAACGTGCAGACAACAACACGGTTTGGCCTCCCCCGCCCCCGCAGTCACCCCCTGAGCCAGACACGCTGACCTACTGCTGGGCCTCGCCTTGTCCTCCCACTTCTCCCAGCCTCTGTGTATTCTTTTCTTGCCTCCCTAATGTCCTTCGAGACTCAGTTCTCTAGGGAGCCACATTCTCTGGGAGTCTTCCCAGACCTGCTTCCCCTAAACTAGCGACTTGCCCCTTTTCCAGCCTCAAACCCTCAATCATAGACACCAGTCTGCAATTTTTTTTTCTGTGTGCCTATCTCCTTAATCAGGCGGTGAGCTCCTTCTGGCAGAGTTTGGGTCTTCTCACCTGTGCATCCCTAGTTCCCAGCATGGACTCGACACAGAGTAGGTGCTTTGTCAGATGGATAAAGGACTCCAGGCTGGTTGGGTGGCAGTGTGTGTGTAAATATCAGGGAGAGACGCACCTGTAGTTGGGAAGGGTAGGGAAGGTAGGGCACTGTCCACCGTGGGCCCTGACTCTCCTGAGGCCCCACACCACTGGCCCCAGAAATTCTCACTCTTCCTGGGTTCCCAAGAGGGAGCTATCTTACTGCCAACCCCTGGACCGTTCCAGGACCACAGAACACCTCTCCATCCTGTAACATGGGGAGGAATCACGTTTCTTTTCTGCTGAGGCAGGGTTAGACTCTTCCATAATATTTCCTTTAAGAAAGTAAAGGAAAACAGAAAACAGAGGCCTAGAAAATGGGGAGGGGGACAGTTACTTGACACAGTGTCTGGATGAGCAGCTGCTGTAGGCGAGGCCTACTTCGAGGGGCAGTGGAGGTAGACATCTGCACACCCACCTGGACCATGAGTTGGGAGGGTAAGAGGTGGCTCGAGGCACAGGCAGGGCACAAATGCTACTGCTTCCTCAATCAGTGAAGCCCGCCCCACAACCTCCCTCTTCCAGCTTGTTGCTCAAAGCATCTCACAAACCCCCATCTTGGTCCACATTGCAACCAGCTGTCCACAGGACCTTCTGATATCTCTCTAAAGCTGTCCCCTCCTCTCTTACCTACCCCTCCCATCTTCACCTCCCTCTGGTTAATATTCCACAACCCATCATTCCACCCACTCCTTGACAGAGTCCTCATCTCCTTAGCCGCCTGCCTCTCTGGTCCCACTCTCCCAGGAAAGCCCCTCCATGGACCCTCCATGGACGAATCCGCACATCTGCCTTCACTGCACCTGCTGCCTCGCACTGAGCAGTTATTAGAGGAACCGGCACCACCCGGCAGCCAGGCGTCACCAGGAATTCCTCATCACCAGTCTCAACCTGGTCTGCAACGCAGCTCAGCAGTCACGCCATTTCCTTGTCAGCTGGTCCCATGGTGACCCCCAGCTTCCTTCCGCTCCCTTCATAGCTTGCATCACCCCCAACACCACTCTCCACAGGAGGCCTGAGCCCTCCAGCTGGTGAGAAAATGAGAGTCCTACAGAGGGGAGCCTCCATGTTGCTCCCACCAAATCTGTCCCCCTTACTCCTGTCTGTGCAATGACCTTGGCAGCCCCGCTGAGGAACACTGAGAAACACGGGGAAAGTTTAATCAGAGGAGTGAGGACTCTGACCAGAGCAGGCTTCGGGACTCACTGGCTGCAAGGTGGAGCCAGGGTCAGCTTTCCAAGAAAAAGAATGAGAAGAAATGGCCAAACGGCCCCAGAAGAAGTGATGTCTCCATGGGCCCTGAGGGGTGAGAAGCAGCTGGCCAAGCTGGGAGTCTGGGAAGAGTGCCCAGAAAGAAGGAAGGGCAGAAGGGTCCAAGGACAAGAGAACTTGGCTCCTTCAAGCAACGACAAAGGGTGTGGGTGGCTGAACACAGCACAGTAGTGGGAAGAGGCCAGCCCTGTGCTTTAGCAGCTTCCCGCATGAGGCACAGTTTCTCAAGGCCAAGAGGAAGCCAGTAAAGGGTTGTAAGCAGAGGAATGAATGGCCTGGTCGGAATTGTGTTTAGGACAATCATTCTGCCTGCAACCCAGAGAATTCATTGGAAGGGGCCAAAATGGAGTCAGGGAACTCGGTTGATTAAGGCCATCGTCCAGGTCGAAGATGATAGAGGTGTAGGCAACAGGAAAGCTTTTGGGACAGAGCAGGACAGAACAGACTCCATGGATGTTCAGAAGCTGGGACCGGCAGGTCTTCATGGCGGACTTTCAAGATGGGAGACATGAGATGGGTTCACATCACAGAAAGAGGTTTAAGCTACAAGGTAGAGAAGCAGCTGGTCTTAAAGTCCCTGCACAGCAGGCGGGAAGGTTGGTCCAGGGCACACAGTGGAGGTACTGGGCTTGTAAAGCCGTTGGGTGAGGGAGAAGGAAGAAGAGACATGGGTTAACTTTGTGGGGTTTGTAGCAGAAAATTGAGGGAGGCCCTGAGCAACAACTATTCTGACTGTAAGGAAGAGGCCATTTTATTTTTCTTTTTTAAAGATTTTATGTATTTATTTTTATTGTTTTTTAAAGATTTTATTTATTTATTTTTGAAGAGAGGGGAAGGGAGGGAGAAAAAGAGGGAGAGAAACATCAGTGTGTGGTTGCCTTTCACGTGGCCCCCACTGGGGACCTGACTTGCAACCCAGGCTTGTGCCCTGACTGGGAATCAAGCCGGCAACCCTTTGGTTCACAGTTCATGCTCAATCCACTGAGCTACACCAGCCAGGGCATATGTATTTATTTTTAGAGAGAAGGGGAAGGAGGGAGAAAAGGGAGAGAAACATCAATGTGCAAGAGATACATTGATCAGTTGCCTTTTGCATGCCCCCTACTGGGGACCTGGCCCACAACCCAGACAAACTGGCGACCCTTTGGTTCACAGGCCTGTGCCCAATCACTGAGCTAACCAGCCAGGGCAGAAGAGGCCATTTCAAAGAGCTGCTATGGAGAATGAGAGAGGGATATGACCAAGGAAACAGCCAGTTTGCTGGAAGCTTTGAGAGCCCACGGGAGGCTGCAGGCCAGACAGTAGCAGATTCACCAGCCTGGGCGACGGCCGGGGTTTCTCAGCAGCACACGGAGGTCGGGCACCAGGTCCCAGGTCGGAGTTCACCCAGAGTGTGCAATGCTGAGACAATGGGGTATGTAACTGAGGATATTGGCGAGACAGGTTGACATAATAGACCCCGAGATCTAAACCAGTCTCGGGTGAAGAGAAAAGAGCAGAAGGTGCCCGTGGAGACAGACTACAGAGATGTGACGCTAGAGGCTCCCGTCAAGGTGGCAGGCAAGTTGGAGAGAGAGGCCGCTGTACGTTCCTCCTGGGCTCAAGAGTCAAACTCCAGCTTCTCAGGCACGTCCTCTGGATGCCTGGATCCTGGAGGAGCATTTCCCAGAAACTTTCCAATCTGTTCCATTCCAGGGGGAGTTTATATCATGTCCAAGCACACAAGACCTTGGGCCTTCTGGGGACCCTCCGGCCTCCCTAAAGGAGCTTCTTCCAGGCTGTAGGGAACCAACACAGGCCCTTCCTGCTCAGCTCCCTGCACAGGACAGGGGTGCCTGCCTCAGGACCTGTGAGACTCCCCTGGGCATAGGCATGGAAGTCAGCCCCCCTGATGGGACATACCACGTCCACCCTCACAGCCTGCTCCCCCAAACCGGAGCTTGCACCCAGAGACTTCTCAGCCCCCGTTCACACGGGGAGTTGCGGGAGCTGGCCCAGCAGGACCAATGCAAATACCACAAGCAGGAAGTTCCTTCTCAGGGACTGTTTATTTATTTATTATTATTATTATTTTTAATCCTCACCTGAGGCTTCGTTTATTGATTTTAGAGAGAGAGGGAGAGACATTGATGTGAGACAGAAACATCGATCGGCGGCCTTCCGCATGCACCCTGACTGACTGGGGACCGACCCTTTGGTGCTCGGGCCGACGTCCCAGCCACCTGAGCCACCGGCCAGGGCGTTCTGGGTCTGTTTAGTCGGTAAGCTGGGGCAAGATAAGGCATTGTTGCTGAGTGAAGAAGCAGCTAACAGGAACTCGTTTGAGCCTCCACTTCTCAGACTATAAAAGGAGGGTCTGCCCAGCAGGACTGCTGGAAGAAGTGCTGGAACATCAGTGCTGTTAGTGTTGTGGTTATTTCCACAGCATCGGAGATGCTAATTCGAGTCCTTCCTGAGCTGAGTTTCAGGAAACAGAGAAGTTCAAATCCCCAGCCCAGAGTAAAGGAGGAGGGAAGGGTCTTGACAAGCTCCTTCCTAAGGGTTAAGCCTGGTCCCCTGTTGTGGGGAGACCCTGCTGTGGGGAGCGACTGTCCTGGGGGTGCCCACAGGCAAACAGCTAACACCTGCAGATGCTGGCACTGTTCCACTCTACTTATATAACTCATTTAATCCTTCTAACAACCATGTGAGGCAAGTACTATTACAATCCCCATTTTACTGAGAAGAAATTAGACCACTGAGGGCGTAAGTAACTTGCCCAAGGTCGCATAGCCCATAATGGCAGAGCTGGGATTTGAATCCAGGGATTCTCAGCTCTTAACTCACCTTGCTACTGTGCTGGGGCTTCTTAAACTTCCTGTCTGTGGCTTGCGTGACCCCTGTCTTTGGCCTCCAAATATGGACAAGGGATCTGGTTCTGCTTTGGGGACAGGAGGACAAGGCAGCCAGGAGCTGAGTTGTCCCCGGCAGTCAGGTCAGGGTTGGGGTTCCCAGGACAGAGTAGGTACTGGCAGGTGCTGGGGGAGGCAGGACAGGGTGCAAGGCTGGGGCAGAGGCAGGCTGGAGCCGGGGCCTAAGCCTAGAGGACAGAGCTGGGTCTGGCTGAGCCCCAAGCCTCCCAGCAGGCTCAGCATCCCTGGGCCCTTGAACCTGTGGACCCAGGTCACATGCCTTCTTTGTGCACAAGGCCAGGCATGTGGAGCACAGCAACAACGATCCCTCAGAGGAATCCAGCAAGGACTCTGAGGACAAGGTCCAAGGAACTCATGATCTCAGGGTCCTGCTCGGTCAGGCTTGCTGCTCACAGTGGGTTCCGAGAGGAAGCCCTCCCCAGCTGACCCGCGCTGGGTGCTAGGCTCAGGAAAAGCACCTTCTCGTCTGGGATCAGGCCCATACCTTTTCCTGGGCCCCTCAGATATTCTGGCCCAGGTCCGAAGAAACATGTGAAACCAGGGACAGCTGGGCTGCCTTCTGGCCCAGGGCAGCCCCTCCAGGTGGGCCTCAGGGGCATCTGGAGGGCAAGGGCAGGCCCGCTGCATTTGCAGCCTCTCTGCTCTCGGAGGCCAGGTCGGGCTGGGGCAGCCTCTGCTGCTGTCCTAGACACAGGGACTTCCCAGGTCTGCGAGGGTCCAGCCATCTCGGGCTCAGGAACAAGTGCTGGAGTTGGGGCTGTTCGCTGGGCTCCCCTTCGCCCTGGCTGCATCGCCGCTGCTGACAAGCCTGCAGATGCCAGTGTTTCCCAACTCCATTCCCAGTGCCTCCTCAACTGCGCTTCCGTGACCAAATCGCTCCCAGGGCCTCAGTGACCCTGTCGAAGCTGACTGTCCCCTGACCCATGTCGTCAGACAGGACTTCTTCCCTGTGAATCCCAGCTGCCCCTGGGCATCTTTCCCTGGAAATCCCACATCCGGCACTGAATCCTCACTCCCCAGAAACCGGCTCCTCCACAGCGCACCCAGCCACCAAGCCAGAAACCGGGGCGACTTCACAGACTCCTTCCTGCCCCCACACCCGGCAGCCAGGAGGTGCTGCCAACCCTGCCTCCTTCAAGTCTCTGGACTGTTCCCTGTGCCTAAGGGAACAGACGTTAGTCACATCTTCCTCATCTCTGTCTCCCCCGCCGCCCTGGCTCTGCCCTCCAGCCCATCACTACACAGCATCCGGAACAACTTTTCTGTCATGATTGCATCACTCTCTCGCCCAAAAGCTTACAGATGAGCCCAGGTTGCTCTCAGGCTAAGTGCAAGCTATCTTGGCACAAGGCTGTAGCTGATCTGGCCCATTCTTCAGCCCCACCATTGCCCCGGGCACCCCTCAGACCATGCTTGTGCTCCGGCTCCAGCCCCACTGGCCTCCTGCCTTTTTCCCAAGCACCTCCCAGCATTAGTTATTCCTCACTTCCCTTCCCTACTGGCTCTTTTCTCAAAGGTTAACACAGTGTCCAGATGGACACAAGGTGGGTGGCTGCCTGGTTCGTGACTTCCCCTTGCCTGGGAATGACCTGGAACAAACAGGCCAGCTCCCCAAATCACACACGTGCTCCCACAGGTCATGGCCAGTTGGACCTGTGGTGGATCCTGGACCCAAATGGGGCCGATCAGATTCTCACACCTGAGTACCTGAAAATCAGAATTGAGAGTTTAGGAGTCCCAGACCTGGAGTCCCACTGACGTCCATAAATGAGAGTGCTAGAGGTACCCTGCCTGACCTCAGGCTGCTGGGACCACCTGCGTCCTGCCCTCCTCAGTCAGCTGTCCCCTTCTTTTTTTTTTTTTAATCAGATTTTTTTATTTATTTTCAGAGAGAGGGGAAAGGAGAAGAAGAGAAATATCAATTGGTTGCCTCTTGTTCCCCCCCAGCTGGGGCCCTGGTCCCACAACCCACGCATGTGCCCCAACTGGGAACGGAACCAGTAACCTCCTGGTTCACAGCGGGGCGCTCAATCCACTGAACCACACTGGCCAGGGCTGTCAGTCAGCTGCCTCTTTAACGCTGTGCAGAAGCCAGGATTCCTTTCCAGGGCTTGTGAAAGGAGTGTGACCGACTCCCTCACCCCGATATCCCCACCAGCAGCTGTGACCCTCTTCTTCTCCTGTCAAGTTCTTGATCAAGTCTTCCACAGTCCACTGCACTCCCTTACCTTTCACCTTACTCTTGAGCCCAAGGTAACTGAACAAATTTTTACAAATATTTATTTAGCATCCATCTTGCGCAAGAGTCTGAGGATGCAAGTAAGACAGAGCCTGTGGCCTCAGGTAGCTCACAGTCCAGCTGTAAGGACAGGGACAGCAAGGAGGAAGTGCAAACTGCAATCAAGGTCAAGGTAGAATGTGGTGAGGGTGATGATGGTAGAGAAGAAGCTCACGGGGTTTTATGAGAGGGAGGGGCTCACTGGAGCAGTGTCTTCCAGCTACGAGGCAAGGAACATTTTCATGCGAAAGGTCCAATTCAGGGAAATAAAAATGAGCAGCTTTTAATTTTTATTTGACGTGAAAACAGATTTAGTAATACCTGTGAAAAACAGAATATATTATAGCCACTTGGATTATACACTTTATTGGCAGGGAAAAAATTTCAGTAAGAATCAGGGCACACTGATTTTCATCTGCTAACTGTTATCACCTGGTGTATAATAAGAATTACTTAAGTAGGGAGGATAATAGGCAAAGGGGAGAAAGGAAACGAAGAGGCTGACAGAGGCCTTACTTCCATAGTTAGGCTCCTGGTAGGCTTTATCCTGAGAATAGCAGGGAGCCATCGACGGTCACGGAGCAAGAGAGGGTCATCATCACTTTGGTGGCCACCGTCAAAGGAGAATTGCTCAATGCCTGGTTATCCCTTAAACCCTAGCCACCTCTGTCCCTGAGGTTCCACAGCCCCCATTTTGTACTCACCATCCTTAACCTGTTAGGTACAAGGGGTGGGGCGGGGGTTTCCACAGATAGGGGCTCAGAGGGAGAAGTGGTTCCTGCCACCCTCCCTCCCCAGCCCGCCAGCCCCAGGCTGAATGTAATTGTCCTCAATGAAGCCATCATCATCCTCATCTTCACCCATCTCCGGGCAGATGCCCTTCCTCGTCTCTGGCAGCCGGCGGTGCTGGTAGCTGGTGAGGTATTTGTGGCAGAGGTGGCATTTGGCAGCAAGTGCAATGAGGACAGAAAGGACCATAGCTCCAAGCACAACCCCCAGCAGCACAGGCCACGTCCGGGTCCCGGTGCCTGGTCCAGGGGACATGGCTGATGCTGTGGGGAGCTCCGAGGGCCCCACGATGGCTGCAGAGAAAGGGACAACGTTATGAACGGGGCCTCGGAAGGGCCCCCTGGTGAAACCGAGAGGAACGGGGGCAGGGTCCTTGCCCCAGCCCCAGCCCCAAACCAGCCCCGCTTCAGCTCCCCTCCACTGACACTTACTTTGGTTGGTCTCACTCATGGAGTGGCTGGAAGACACCCGTGAGCCTCGGCCTCAACCAGAAGGGCCCTGGCTCCAAGGAGATCCCCAGGTGCCAGGCAGCCCTGGGGCACAGATCCTGGAACGTAAGCACATGTGTGGCTGTTGGGGTGGGGGTCACAGGGCACACATTCGGGCCACACTCACAACCACGTCAGGGTGCTGCACAGACTGTGGAGACTGGACAACTCACCATAACCAGTTGTTCACAGGAGAGAAACAGGCTGAGAAATTGGCTATTTGTAAAAGACTACTGTAGGGGCCAGCTCTGGAAGGGGCTGGAAAAGGTAAATCAATGCTGGATCTTACACTGAGCACACCTTTTGATTCAGGCACCCAGCATCAGGCCCACAGAGATCTGTGGTGTGGGGTGTAAACACTATCCCGTGTCTATAGATGAGGACGGGGAGGCCCAGAAGGGTAAACTAACTCAGCCTAAGTTCCAGAACTGGAACCCAGGTCTCTGATACCAGGGCCCAGAGCCCAGTTTGCTACACTGCGTGGTAAGCTGAGGATAGGGGGGCAGGGGTGGGGTGGAGGCAGTCCTGGTTCCCAGAGGTTGAGCAACAGCAATTGCTTAGAACTAACAAGCCAAAGTGGAAACCACACATGCAAGACAGTGCCAGTCCCCCCGCCCCCAGGGCAGACCTGGCCCCTGTGCTCCTGAGTCAGGAGCCCCCTTAACCCACCTCTACCCTCAGCCCTTCAGTTACACTGCAGTCCATTCACCTGTGCCCTCAGAGGGAGGCTATATTCAGGGAGTAGCCAAATATAGACCACCTGAACCAGGAAATCATCTGGATGAGAATCACTAGGGCTGGAGAAGACCTACAGGAGCACCTGAATTAAGGGAGTATCTGGAGGAAGATCATCTAGGCTCAGGAATACCTGGAGGAGGAGCACCTGAATCAGAGGAGTGGGCGTGGGGAGCAACACCTGAATCTGGGGAGTATCTAGAGGAAGAGTCCCTAGGTTTAAGGAAGTACCTGTTAGAGGACCAGCCAGGGCCTAAAATCAGGTACTTGCAGGTAGAGTACCTAAATCAGAGGAGTGCCTGGGGAGGAGTATACAGGGCAAGAAAAAACCTAGGAAAGAAGCACCTAGTTTAAGGGAGTACTCCACCATTGTCCCTCATACCGATACCTTAACGAGACCTCCCCTCCTGACCACCAACGTGTCACCAGCTCCATCAGTTCTTCCTCCAAATACCTCTGGAATGACTATTCCCCTCCTCTGCACCCCACTGCCACTCCCCCAGTCCAAGCCACCTTCATCGTGTACCTCAGCTCCTACAATAACCTCCCACCCAGTCCCTCCCCATCTCTAGTCCATTCCCCAGAGTGATGGGCCGAAAGCCCAAATCTGACTCCATCACGCCCGTTTCCAAACCCTTCACAAGCTCCCCATACCCAGTGCTGCATGCAGATTCCTCAGCCTCACGAGCCAGCACAGAGCCCTCTGGCCACACTCTTCTTCCTGTTCTCCACAGCTCCCTCCCCTGCATACCCCCACCCCCACACACGGACACCTCCCACTTCACCCACCCCGTTTCCCAGCCACCAGCTTTTGGAGTCCGCTGTCCCTCAAGGCCAAATAAGACCACGCAGGCCTGTGAGGTTGCCCCAGGACCCTCTGGATGACCCCCTTCACTGGCCTCTGGTGAACTATAACAGTCAGAGTTGGCCAGTTTACTAGAGGGGCAGCTCCCTGGGGGCAAAGACTAGGCTGACTAACCCGTTCCCTGGGACTGCCAGAGAGCTTGGCACTCAGCTGTGAAGTGCGAGCCTGGGAGCTGAGGGAGGGAGGGAGCTGAGGGTGAATACGGGCGGGGGGTGGGGCAGGGGACGTTAGAAAGGAGAGGTGAGCTATCCAGTCATTCATTAGCAAACACTCGGTAGGTGCCTACTGGGGACCCCACAATGTGCCGAGTCCCCCCAAAATACGATTCTGTTAAACTGAAATGATCTGAATTCATCTTGACCTTTCTGTTCTTCCTATGCCATTCCGTTCCCTCCTGCCAGGTCCCCTGAATTCTTCCCAAGGACACAGACCCACGCCCACATGCTGTCACCCCACCCGCTCAGGTCACATTTCTTCCGCCAATAAACACACACCCCCTCTGATCTTCAGACATACACACCCACTCTAACTTGTGGTTCCTTTCCAGCTCCTGGGAGCCCTCAGGGATTTGTGGGTTCCCCCCAGCCCCCCAGTTCTTCCCCTCTGCTCCCCACCTGTAAGAACTGTGTACAAGCCAGCGGAGGAAGCTTCCGGCTGGGGCAGGCAGTGGGCGGGCCAGAACTGTCGCTCGACTCACCTGAGGACGCAAGGCAGGTAGGGCTGAAGCTGCGGTGGGGGGTGGGGGGCGGAGGGCTGGGTAGCTGGCAACTCCCCCAACTCACTAGTCTTCCCAAGCTTTCGTGGAGAGCCTATGGGCGCAGGCCTCACTCCCACCCCCAGGATCGAGGCGGGGGCGGTGGGGAGAGGGACGAGCTAGTGCAGTTGGGATCCTGAGAGGGAGGGGCTGGCCAATGCGTCGTGGAAGGGGCGGACACCGCAGCAGGCTGCTCAGGCAGGCGGCCCAGATTAGCAGTGAATTTCCGGGGACAGGTGCAAAGTCCAGAGTTGAAGAGGGAGCTTTGCGGGCCTGTGAGGCGGTGGGCCGTAACCGGGAGGCTGGGTGTTTGGCATTCTCACCAGGCAAAGCCGGAGGGGCCAAGGACACTCAAAATTGCCTGGAAATGTGTGTGCATGTGTGTATTTGTGTGTAGGGAGGATGTGGAGGTCAGTGAGGAGTGTGAGTTAAGAGACACTTTGGGGAACGTATTTGGGCCTTTGGGGAGTGATGGTGTGTACGTGCGTTTATCTGTGTAGAGGGTGCAAGCCTTCATCTGGATCTCAAGGATCCTGTGACCCCACGAAGCTGGGCCTGCATCTCCCTTTTGCGCTACTCCTTGTCCTTGAAGACCCAGTTCGGTCTACCCTGGCCAGCTCCGCCTCCTCCGCGTCCTGCCCACGCTTTATCTCAGCGCTTCTCTATTTATCTTGTAATGATTTCTTCCTGTGCTTCCTCCCCCACCAGCCCAGGAGCTCTCCCAGTGTGGAGCCAAGTTGTGACAGTCTCTGGTTGGCCGGCACTTGGCACAGGGTAGGCTCTCCGTGAATATCTACCGAGGAAGGATTGCGTGAGCTAAGCCATGCAGGCGCAGGAATTCACAGGGGCCCTCAGGCCACAAGCCAGCAAGGACTGTGCCTCAGAGGGTACAAGGAGGGTAAGCCAGAACTGCACTGCAAAGTGGAGGACCTTGTAGGACCCTGGATACCTCAGCACGTAATCGGAACTCTGACTACCAGGGCCTCCTTTCGACCTCTCCCACTTCATCCGGTGCCTACCTTTCACGCTCTCTCCTGCAGTGGCACCAGCCTGTTCTCAACTCCTGGAAACCACCACGTTCTCATCTCCCAGGACCCTGTTCCTGGGACCCCTGATTTTCCCCAACCCTCACCTCCGGCTCCTCCCCCCACTTGTCTATCACCCCCGACCTGGCTGATTTTCCTCCCAGGCCTACTCCTCACTCAGACTCTGGTTTAGGTGCCTCTTTCTGCAGGTGGCCTTCCCCAACCAAGTCTTCCTAGTCTGGGTCCCTCTTCCTGTCCTCTGTGCCCTGAAGACCTTGGCACTTCTCCCCCTTTGCCCTAACAACACGGTACAGCAATTTTCTCTTTATTTTACAGGGCTTCTTATAAGCCTGGAAACTCTGGGGGTAGGGTCTGTGTCTGTCTTGTTCCCCTTCAAATCCCCAGTATCTCAAATGGCAATAATAAATATTTGTGAAATAAATGAATGAGAGGAAAGTGAATACTACCCGGGATGGGACAATGAGGAGTCAGGAAGTTTTGGGGTTTTGTTTTGATTTGGAAGTACGGAAACCATAGGATTCAAAAGATCTGAACCTTCCTGAGCACCTACCATGTCCTGGGTGCTGTGCTGTTTTTTTGTTTTTGTTTTTCAAATTGAGGTATTCATACAATGTAACCTAATTCACATCATGAAAAATTCACCATTTTAGCTGTTTTTAGTACATAATTTAGTGGTATTTAGTACATTCAAAAAAGTTTTACAACCATCACCAAAATATTTTCATCACACCTAAAGGATACCCCTTACCCACTAAGCAGTCACTCCTCATTTCCTCCTCCCCCAGGCTCCGGCAACCACAGATTTGATTTCTACCTCTATGGACTTACCTATTCTGGATAGTTCATACCAATGAAATCATATCTGTGCTAGCTTTTTAATGAGCTGTTTCACTTAACCCTCCTAACTATACTATTAGATATTAATCAGTCCCTTAACAGATGAAGGAAATAAGGCTATAAGAAGGGTATTTGCATGAAGTCCCCAGAAGAAAATAAATACACCTGGCTGGTGTGGCTCAGTGGATTGAGTGCGGGCCTGCAAATCAAAGAGTTGCTGGTTCCATTCCCAACCAGGGCACATGCCTGGGTTGCGGGCCAGGTCCCCAGTAGGAGGCACAGGAGAGACAACCACACATTGATGCTTCTCTCCCTCTCTTTCTCTTTCCCTTCCCCTCTCTCAAAAAATAAATAAATAAATAAAATCTTAAAAAAGAAAATAGATACAGGTCTTCACATCTATCAGTCAGTCCTGTATTCAACGACCATTCACTGACAACCCATCACAGAGCCACAGTCACCCATGGGCATGCATGGCAAAATAGCAGAGGACAACCTGTTGGGAGCACTGAGTGTCCCCACGGCATGGAGAGCAGGGAGCGCCCACTGGCCCCTCAGCCTGGAGCTCGGGTGCGCTGAACAACCTCTACAACCTTTCGTGGCAGCCCTGGCAACCATATGGCAGGCGCCGTGCCAGCTGCTGGGGAGGGACTTCCCACCACCATATGACTTTATTCTGGTGGGGAAGACAGACAATGCACATGTAAAGAAATAAATAAGATAACTTGCAATTATGTTGCGTGCTATGAAGAAAAGGGCTGCACATGATGGGGAGTTGTGGAGGGGCTGCTACTTTACACGGGTCGGAAGCAGAGGGGACTCACTGAAAAGGGCATGTGGGAGCTGAGACCTGAGTAAGAGTGAGACAGCAGACATGCTCCTCTGAAGGAAGAACATTCCAGAAAGAGGAAACAGCCAGGACAAAGACTGAGAGGAGCATGGTTGGCGTGTTCAAGCAGCATCAGGAGGCCCGCTGGACAGAGCCCAGTGAGCGGGGCACGAGGAAAGAGCTGCATGGGGGACCTGGCAGCTCCCGAGGGGCCTCCCCGGGGCCTCCCCTCCACGAGATGGGGAGCCTCGGATGATCTAAGGGAGCAGAGGACGCACGGACTGTCCTTAGCTTCTGCATGAAGCGTGGATGCGAGGAGGCCGGAGTGGAAGCAGGGAGGCCAGTTGGGATGTTGTTGCTGCCCTCCAGGGGGGAGGGAATGTGGCCTGGGTGCTTAGGTGGAAACGGGGAGAAGTGCTCAGACTCTAGATATATTTCGAAGATGAAGCCTACATGATTTGCTGACTCGATGTGGAGTTTGAGGAAAAAGAAAGGAAAAGAATAACTCCAAAGTTTTGACTCTTTTAGAAGCTACTAAGATAATGTTGTCATTTACTCCAGTGTCAGGGTGTGGGGGGAGGGGAGCCAGAAGGAGACCAAGGCGTGGCCTGCGGCACCCTGGGAGGCCCGCAGGTGCAGGGGTGTGCTGCGGGCGGGGAAGGAAGCGCAGGGGGTGGAAGTGAGGCCTGCTTGAGTGGGGTGGCTATGGTAATAATATGGGTGTGATAATTTAAGGTTTTAATTTGAACATTTCACCCAAAATGGCATGTGGTGTGCTCAAGTATGATATTGTTATGTTACAGAACTCCATGCCTATGATTTTGTCATAAACAAGGGGCATTATTTGTGTCAGACCCTGTATTTCAAGGGCAGGGGCTTAGTCAGCTATGCCAAATGCTGATGATATAGGTCGACTGAGGTACAGATCGGTAACTGACTTTGAAATGGGCCGTGTAGAGGTCACTGGTGACTTTGGCAAGAGCAGTCTCGCTGGTGTTGGGGACCAATGCCTGACCAGAGCAGTAGTCCAGACTGGGAGGAGCAGAGGAAGTAGTGACCACTTCTTCAAGGGATGTTGCTACAAAAGGAGCAGAGAAGTGGTGCAGACACTGGACACGGGGGTGCTGTCGTGGGGGACTTTATTTTTAAGGCTAGGAGCTGTTACTCCATGTGTCTACATTGGACAGAGTAATCCAGGAGGGAGGGGAAATTGGTGACACAGAAGGAAGAGCGAAGGGACAATAGGGATGTGGAAGTCCTGAAGGCATCGAGGGGAGTGGGGTCAAGTGCATATGTAGGTGGAGGGTTGACCTTGGGCAGGAGCAGAGAGAGTTCCTCTGAGGAAAGTGGAGCACACAGGTGAAACGCTGGGAGCCTTAGGGAGTTTTCTTCCCATGGCTTCTGTTTTTCCAGAGAGGTAGGAGGCAATGTCATCAGCTGAGAGTGGAGTGGGGAGTGGGTTCCAAGGTTCCAGGAGAGAAAAGAAGGTACAAATTGGTCGTCAGTGCCTGCCAGTGTGTGACAAGCTTGAATCACAACATAGCATGAATCTGAGGTCCTTTGGGGTGGGAAATCTGGGCCCAGTAAACCGAGAAGTGAGGACGAGAAGTGAGGACGGAGTGGGGAGGTGTGAGGAGCCCTGAAAGAGTGGTAGGATGGATGGCGGATTTTAGGAGCAATTGCTGGCGGACTGGAGAGAGTAAGTTGAAAAAATATTGAGTGTTGGGCTGACAGCGATCTATGGAAATGGAGGTTACCAGGGGATGCAATTCTGGATAAAGACAAGCCCAAGGATGCTGACCATGGAGTGGTCCTGAGTGGGGCCCACGGGCCAATGAGGGGTTTACTATTATCTGAAGCATGTAAGTAACTCAACTTCTGCATCAGCGGTCTAATGATGACATGCTAATAGCTGGACTAGTAAATGGCAGAGCCAGGATTCAAACCTGGGTCTTCTGACTCTAGGTCCAGCGCCTTTCCAGGATCTCCCGACTATGTCACTCTGTTAAACTAAAAAATGTTAACTTCCACAGCTGAAAGTCTTTTTGTAAGTAAGGTTTTCCTGAGCCAAAACTGCAGCCCAAAGACCAGTCTTGGGGCATGGAGTCTAAACCACCAGCAGCTTGGCTGCAGAGAAAAGACAGCACACCCATGTTCCAGTTTTGCAAGCCTTTCGTACACCAAGCAGGGGGAAGGGAGCTATAGGCAAAGGGGTGGCCAAAGGGAAAGAGGGCAACTCTGGGATAGCTGAGTCCACAAAAAGGAACATCCTGTAGATTGGCCAGGGGCAGCTGTTGGGAAAGTCCTCTTGTAAACAAAGGGTAGAGGGGTGGAGAGGCAGGGGGGAGGGGCAAACCTCCTGGAGTTAGATGGTGCCTGACTAAAATAATCTGTGGAAATAGCCACCTGAAAATTAATCTGAAATTCAAACAGGCCAAACAGGAATGTGAGAAGTCTTTTGTTAGCTGGTCAGCAGCCATTAACAGGCTAACAGTTCCTTCTCTTTCTCTCACATTCTGGCCACTGCAAATTAATTTAGAGCATCTCAGAATTTTTTCTTATCAGCTCCTAGGAGTAAAATTTGTCATCAAAGTATTCGATTCCACCTAATCATTTGGAAGGACAGATAGCAATCACTGCCTTTCACAGATTGAATTATAGTTCCCAAAGGAAATGAAAGCTGAGCCAGCAAAGAAAGAGGAATCTGGGTCCCCACCTCGCACCCACTCGCTTCTCCATCTAACCTAGCCCTTCCCTGGGGCAGAATGGGGGTCTTAGCCTTGGGGGTGTTATGGTCCCCTTTTGAGAAGCTGATGAAAGCAGGGAAATGCATGTATACACCCAGTCACAAATATGCTCACAGCATGTAGCAGGTGGCCAATAAAACCCTTTGGATGAACGGTTAGATTCCCAGGGGGCTCACTTGCTCCCTCCAGGTTAGGAGCAGGCGTTACCCCTTTGCACTCTGAGTGTGGGAACCTCTCTTCTGTTGTAAACAGATGCCCCTTTGAATAGGTAGAGGACCCCTTCTCCTGGAGAAGGCTGCCTGTTTCCTGTTTCCAGTTACTTCCAGCCTCCTGGTCACAGAGCCAGCACCTCCCTAGGACCACCCTGCATTCCTCCTCCTTTATTCGGCCCCCACTTTCCCCACTCCCGGTCTGCCGTTGAGGATCCTGGGACGCCCCAGCAGTCAGAGCGTCCTGGAAGTAGTCCCGGAGGGGTCAGGGCTTAAAGCCTGGTGAAAACAAGCCCTTCGACCCTGTCACCACTGAGAAGTCATCATTCAATAAGGTAAGCTCACAGGATATATCCCCAGAGGAGCTCCCCAGACATGGGCCTGAGACTGAGGAAATGCTTGGAGATTGCAGCTTCTACTGTTTCCCCACTTCCTCAAGGGGGACGAGTCTGACAGGTATTCCATGAAGCCCTGAGGGAGAGCTGGCCAAGCCTGGTACATCCTCAAACACACCACCCTTGAAACTCCAGTATAATTACCTCATATGGTTACCACATCAGATCCCACATCGAGGTTCACGGGACAACTGTCCCACCAGCTCCATCTCACCACATCAGATGTACTATTAGGCATCACGCACACCCGTGTAATGAGGTATCATTCTGTGCCCCCTGCTCCCATGCTCAGTTATCTCAGGGGTCACTGTGTGTGGGAGAACCCAGCTCAGCAGACCTCTCCTGAGGTATGTCATGCCAGGCAAGTGGCAGGAGGTGGCAGGCAGACCAGCTGGATAGAGCAGCCCCATTGTGGGGCTCCCAGCCCTGCCTTCCTGGGCCTGGTGCAATAAATAGGAAGAGTCATCTCTCCCACACATTCTTGCTTTCTCATGGTTATCAGAAAAGTCGTTGCCCACCTGAGACCTCTAGAGTTTTGGGACAGTTCCTGTGATGGAAGGTGCCACTTAAGCCCTGAAGGAGGCACCTCTCCACGTGGGTTCAGAAAGCCCAACCCTGGGTCTCATTGCACAGGCATCCCTTCCTCAGGGGAGAGGCAAGGATGGAGATGGCAAAGCCCCAAATAAGCCTTCCGGTGAAAAGGGTTAACAAAAGGGAGGAGTTGGGGGCCCTGCCTTCAAAAGTCTCCCCATCATCCCTGTGTCACCCAAATGAATCACGAGTTTCACCGTGCTGTCGCCACCATCAAACAGCATCTAACGTGAACTTGATCGAGCAGGAAGCCATCCCCGTGGTTCACCCAGGCTGGGGATCCTGCAGGAACATGTGGCCGGGGCCTGCGGTGGCAGCTTTCCCTCATAAAATGGGCTTTGTATTCTAAGTCGGCTGGCTGTTGTTTGAGGCAGAACAACGAGTCACTTGTGTTGCATGTTATTGGTTCTAGGGTTTCCGAGTGACCTGGGGTGGAGCAAGGACCTGGTGTACCTTAAAGGCAAGACGCCCTGAAAAGGGGTGCCTGCCGCTCTGTGCTGGCTCCCCTCTGCCTTTTCGAGGGGCCCCACTCGATCACAACTCAGTACAGAGTTGAGCTTATTATTTTCCTGACTAAAATCTCCAATGCTTTCTAAGTTCGTAAGGATTGGCTTTCTCAAACCATTGTTAAGGGTTTGGGGGATGACATTCGTCACAGCCCTCCTGTAAACGCCGACAGAGATGTTAAGCTGCTAGCTGCCTGGGCAGGGCCCTCCTGTGGGCCTGGTTATGGATCAGATTGTCTGGGGTCAGGGTTGAGCTCCAGCACTGAACTAACCTGAGAAAGCATCAATTTTCTCATCCGCGAAATGAGGACAGTAATAATGGCACCTACCTCAAAAGGTGCAGAGTCCAGGAAGTGGCATCATCACCTTTTCCTGGCATCTGTCAGTGTTCAGTGACTGTTATTCATGGCAATTCAGGTGTTATGGGGTTCTTCATAAGACCTCTGCTTGCATTGTCAGGTAAATTTCATTCTGACCAAGGTCAGTAAAAGTCTGCTATGTTTTAAGTAGGTCCTGAGCCTTGAACTGTCTGAACCCTCTGTGGGGTGTTGATTCCAACTTCTGGCCTCAGCGGGTTCCTTGGGGCCAAATGGTCTTTGTCAAGCAGTTTGTATAAAAGGGAATTCATTCAAAGCTTTGTTGGAGTAACTGGGGCTTCCTTTAAATAAGGGCCTGTTTTCAGAAGCTCTCTTTTTCCAACACGGAAAAAGAACACAGTGAGTTCCAAATAACCTGCCGTCCTCCTCACAGCGTGTAGGGAGCGCCTGGCACGACTTCTCAGCCCAGACTGAGAACGCACATGCTCCCTCGCTGGCCAACTTCAGGGGCACAGCTTCAGCCTGATGTTCCAAAAGCGTTTGCTGACAACTTCCTCTCACTATGGAAGTATTCCCTGGAAGAACAGCAAAAACTGTTTTTGAATTGACATTATAAATAAATAAATATAAATAAATAGTGACTTTAGTTGCTAACTGAAGTTAAGCAAAAGTATTATTGTTACCAACTATTAATCTAGAAAAAAAGGAAAAGTATTACTTTTAAAAAAATTTTCCTTTGCTGATCAACATGAACAATGAAATATTGGTCAAGTCGATTTCAGGCAAAGACAGGACTTAGGAATTGGGTTAACGTGTTTCTTATTCCAATGAAAAGAAAACTCTGTCCTGTTGTTTGGGCAGCATTTTACTTGATTCTTCAAAAAGCAATCGTGACAAGCAGTAGAGAGTCAAGGCACTTATGAAATATATAAAGACACCCGCATTCGGGGTTGCACGTAACAAAGAAATATCTTAAATACTTTTCAAAATATTCTAGGAGCCAAGACACAATGGCATGCTTTCGGAGAACACAGGAATGTAATGGGGGAGGAGGGGCATATTGGAACTACCCATTTCCTTTAAAATCACCGAGGAAAACAAAGCAGCATTCAACTTCGCACACGGACTTTGCACAATTTATATATAATAGCTGACTTAAATCCAAAACGCAAAGATGAAACTCTCGCTCCATTTATTCTGAGAGAGAGATGCATGGACACCAGGGAGCCCTCCCCCCCCCCCCCCCCACCGCCCGGCAGGCTTTCTTGGTAGGAGTCTCTGTTGCTTAGAAGAGGACCCACTTGACACATCTGTTCACGGGGCCTTGATGTTGATCTTGAGGGGCAACTTGGAGGGCTTAATTGTCTTCCTCTTTGTCAACCCAGTCTTAAATTTTGACAGTGTTTTTTTCTTTTTATGTGTGTGCATAATTTGCATAACAGTTTCACCCAAATGGGTCTCAATTCCATCATTTCTGCAAGACTGTTAAAATGTCATTTGTATTTACTTTTCTATAAACTTTCATAATCACAAAATTGTGTGTTAACATATTATCTTTTTCATGATCTTTGCCCATTTTCCATTGGATTTAGTTTTTATGATGCCTAATCTATAATATGTTATAAATATTTTTAAATATTTTATTTATTTATTTTTAGAGACAGGGGAAGGGAGGGAGAGAGGGAAATATCAATGTGTGGTTGCCTCTTGAGTGCTCCCCACTGGTGACCTGGCCCACTACCCAGGCATGTGCCCTGACTGGGAATTGAACTGGCGACCCTTCAGTTCACAGGCTGACATTCAATCCACTAAGCCACACTAGCCAGGGAATGTTATAAATATTTTTAACATGTCTCTTATTTTTGCTTTTTGGGGTTTTTTTAATATGTAGTAATTTAGGTACATTGCCAGCCAAGATGGAGGTGTAGGTGGACCCACTGTGCCTCCTCTCACAACCAAAATTAAGGACAATAAAGATTTAGAAACAAGAAAACAATCAGAGATAACAGAAAATTGAACTGCACAGAAGTCCAACAACCATTCATCCAGCCCAGTAAGAGGGGCGGAGTCACAGCAGGAAAAAGTAGAGGTTGGTGGACCCAGGCATGCAGGCTAGCGGACCTGGGCACAGGGTGGCAATGGGCAGACCCCGTGAGACCGCGCAAGGCAGCTGGCTGACCAGGCAGTCCCACATTCACGCACAGATAATCCAGGTGAAGGGGAAGAGGCAGAAGGGACTGGATTCCGAGGGAGAGGGAGAAGGGGAGCGGGGAGAGAGAGAGAGAGAGAGAGAGAGAGAGAGAGAGAGAGAGAGAGAGAGAGAGAGAGAGAGGAGCAAGCACCATTGTTCTGTCTTGGACCCTGCCCGCACATACAGCATCACAACCCAGCATCACAACCCAGCGACTGGGCTGCCCCACCCTGGGGAACACCTAAGGCCCTGCCCCTCACTACGTAACAGCCACAACCAGACCAAAACAAAACAAAACAAAACAAAAACACCAAAAAAATGGCTCAAACAGGAGGACAGATCAAAGCCCCAGAGCCAATTCATCTAAGTGACCAAGAGATAGCCAACCTATCAGATGCACAGTTCAAAGCACAGGTGATCAGGATGCTCACAGAATTGGTTGATTTTGGTCGCAAATTAGATGTGCAAATGAAAGCTACAATAAATGAAATGAAGGAAAATGCACAGGGAACCAATAGTGATGGGAGGAAAACTGGGACTCAAATCAATGGAGTGGACCAGAAGGAAGAAACAACCAAACAGAAAAGAAGGAAGAAACAAGAATTCAGAAAAATGAGGACAGGCTTAGGAACCTCTAGGACATCTTTAAACATTCCAACATCCGAATTATAGGGGTACCAGAAGGGGAAGAAGAAGAGCAACAAGTGGAAAACTTATTTAAACAAATAATAAAGGAGAACTTCCTTAATCTGGCAAAGGAAATAGACTTCCAAGAAGTCCAGGAAGCTCAGAGAGTCCCAAAGAAGCTGGACCCAAGGAGGAACACACCAAGGCACATCAACATTACATTAGCTAAGATCAAAATGAAGGAGAGAATTCTAGAAGCGGCGAGGGATAAGGGGACAGTCACCTACAAAGGAGTTCCCATCAGACTGTCAGCTGATTTCTCAAAAGAGACCTTGCAGGCAAGAAGGGGCTGGAAAGAAGTATTCCAAGTCATGAAAGTCAAGGACCTACATCCAAGATTGCTCTATCCAACAAAGCTGTCATTTAGAATGGAAGGGCAGATAAAGTGCTTCTCCGATAAGGTCAAGTTCAAGGAGTTCATCATCACCAAGCCCTTATTCTATGAAATGTTAAAGGGACTTATCTAAGAAAAAGAAGATAAAAAATATGAACAGTAAAAAGACAGCAAACTCATAGATATTAACAACTACACCTAAAACAAAAGCAAACTAAGTAAACAATTAGAACAGGAACAGAAACACAAAAATGGAGATCACATGGAGGGTCAGCAACAGGGGAGTGGGGGGGGAGGTACAGAGAATGAGTAGCATAGACGGTGGGTGGAAAATAGACGGGGAGGGCAAGATTAGTGTGGGTAATGTAGAAGCTAAAGAACTTATGACACATGGACATGAACTAAAGGGGGGAATGTGGGTGGGAGGGTGTGCAGGGTGGAGGGGAATGAAGGGGGGTAAATGGGACAACTGTAATAGCATAATCAATAAAACATATTTTTAAAAATATGTAGTAATTTGATTAATGTTTTCTTTTAAGGTCTGTGGATTTGGAGGCTTAGTTGCAGAGGTTTCCCACCCCAAAGTCACAAGGTAATCACCCGTTTTCTTGTAGTTCTTTTGTGGGTTTGATTTTTTAAATGTTGATTTTATTTATTTATTTTTAAAGGTGTTATTTATTTATTTATTTTTTAGAGGGAGGGAAAGGGAGGGAGAAAGAGAGGGAGAGAAACATTAATGTGTGGTTGCCTCTCACAAGCCCCCTACTGGGGACCTGGCCTGCAACCCAGGCATGTGCCCAGAGTGGGAATTGAACCAGCAACCCTTCTGTTTGCAGGCTGGTGCTCAATCTACTGAGCCACACCAGCCAGGTCTTGATTTTTTTTTTCATGTTTAAATCTTAGGCTCCTTTGGAGTTTGTCTTAATATATATGATGTAAAAATATAGATCCAACTTTATTTTTTATAGACAGGTACCAGTTGTTACAACATTATTTATTGAAGAGACCAAATTTCCTGCTGATTTGAAATGCCATTTTTTTTTTTATGTATGCTCAGTTCCTATGTGTATTTGGGTCCATTTCTATTGCTCTATTTTGGTGCTAGTACCACACTGTTTTAATTATTGAGACTTTATATACATGTTTTATGTTTTGGCAAATATTGCTGTGAAATAAATCACCCCAAAGCCTAGTCATTCAAATCAACAATTGTTTTATTATATGTCACAATCTCTATAAGTCATGGATTCAGAAAATCTGGGTGGAGAGGGAGAACCTCTTTCTCCTCCAGTGGCTTCAGCATGTGTCCGTGGTCTCTCTGCATGGGCTTGTCTGGGCTTCCTCCAGCACGGGGGGCTGTTTCCGTGGCAGCTCAGAGGTACAGTGCAAATGTTTCCAAGAAACTCGGAGCTGCCTCACCTTTGTGACCCACACAGCATCACATCCTCTGCATTCATCCGATGATGAGTGAGTCGGTGCCATCCAAATCCAAGGAGAGGAGATGTGACCCCTCCTCTCAGTGGGACAAACAGCAAAGTCAGACTGTAAGAAAAACATGTGGAACAGAAGAGACTGTTGCGGCCGACTCGGGAAAATACAATCTGCCACATTTCACTTTCTGATAGGGCTGGCACGTCCTTTGTTGATCCAGTTCAGAGCTTTTCTGGCTATTCTTACCAGAAGAAAACTTCTCTTTCAAGCAGCCTTTTTAGAAATCTGATACTTGTGGTGAATTCACTGATAAACGTATGTTAACCTTGTTTCACTTTCTTTTTTGGCAGTTAAAAAAATAATCTTTTTTTTTTTTCCATTTCCAAAAGGTACATTTAGGTCTAAATATGGATAAGCTCTCATTATCAGATGTGATTCGTTTCTGAAAGTATGCTTTAAAAAAAAAACCACACAATAGGAATAAACATTGTGTTTGGTGGGGACAGGATGGTCCTAGACAAAAATCTCTGCCCCTGACCCATTCGGTGAGGAAGTGGAGCTGGAGACATCTTGTGAACTCATGTTTGGCTCAGTATGTGTTGTTGAGTAAATAAATATTTATAGATGTGTGTACACACACGCACTGGTGCACACACACATGTATTTCCTTGATCTGTCAGCTGACCGGCCTAAAAGGAACAGTACCCCAGCAGCAATGAGCGCACCCGGCCCCCTGCTTTTGGTTCCTAATGTCATTCTCAAAGGAGCTGGAGCTCCTCGAAGGGAGGGCTGCTTCTAGGATCGGAGCAGGAAATACACAAGATGAGCCTGGAAGTAAGGAAGTGCTGAAGAACGAACAAACAAACAACAAACCCACCCTGGTGAGTGGGAGAGCTAAGGAGATGTGACAACTAAATGTGACATGGTATTGTGGATAAGATGCTGGAACAGAAAAAGGAATAGGGAAAGGCTGAGGAAATCTAAATAAACCATGGACTTCAATTAATAACGATATGTTGATAGTGGCCCATTACTTGTGACAAACACATCACACTGTACTCATGAAAGGTGTTAATCACGGGAGACCGGGCATGGGGTATGTGAGAACTCTCTGTACTATCTTCTCAATTTTTCTGTAAATCTAAAACTGTTGTAAAAAATAAAATCTATTTAAAAAATTAAAAAGACTTGCCCCCTCCAGCTCAGGGGAACGAGATGCACAGGAGCCTGTCAGCAGTGGCCCTGGGGAGTGCCACCTGTCACCCCAGGGCCTGCCTTGGGACCGAGGAAGCCCAGCCAGGCACCACCAGCCCTCTCCCTGACTTCTCCACAGGGCCAAGTGAAAGGTCAGGCAGTCCCTTAATTAAACCTAGGATGAGGAAAACGGACATTTCCCCCAAGACCACCACCATCTAAAGCACAAACTAGGTACAGCCTTGGTCAGCCAGCTCTCATCCCTAAGAGTGAGCTCCCACCCAGCCTCCTGCCCACTACCCAGCGTGGTCTGCTGCTCCCTATGTCCCCCATGTCCTCCCCTTTCCCCTCCCCAAACTCCATTCACAGAAAAGAAGGGTAGAGGCCAGAGGGAAGATGGGGGATGGTCCCACATGGAGAAAAGCAGTCCTCAGCCCCAAATAAGCAAATACAGCAGGTCTCCCATGGTCGGGGGTCCTTTGAGCACCCCTGAGTCAAGTAGGACATGCATTGATCATGCCTGGCAAAGGAGGCCAGAGGAGCTCTGTCCTTCCCATCGCCACCCCAGAAGACCTTAGAGTCCCTCTGAAGGAAAGACAGAATTCCATTTTCAGATAATGTAAGGGTCTTGATGTGTTAACATGCAAATGGCACACGAGTCAGGAAGGAAGGCCTGTGTTGGAAAGGCCCAGTGCAGAGTCTCCATATGCCTGCGTCTGTGTGGAGATCCAGTGTGTCCTGAATGCAGGGAGTGGGGAAGGAGCATATCCTCAGAGATGGTCCTTCCAACCACTGCACAGCCTTTCCATCTCCTGCGGCCCTCCACTTTGCCATTCCCACAGCCCCGGACTCTGTCATAACCCGGAAATGCTGTAGCTCCCAAGCAAATTCAGATCTTGCTCTGACTTCAGTCATTATCCCTCCAACCTCTTTTGTCTGTTACCGGGTTAGACTAGCAAAAATGTGGTGAGTAGCCCAGCACCAGCCTGAGAACTGTTACAAAGAGATAAGCAAACACTGAAGGTAAGCATTCAGAAACTTTTGTAGCAATTTGATATTGCTGCGACATCCAAGTGCATGACCAGTGGGCTTGCGTAGACCAGATCAGGTGGCAAAGAATTCAAACAAGCAGTGGCAAGTGGCAAGTGGCAAGAGCTGCCTCATCGGCGGGCACAGCAGGGCCACATATTGGCCATGTGACTTGAGAAGCTGCATTATTAGACTGCTCCTCCACCTCTACCTTCAACCTGAAGCAGGTATTTCTTGTTCCTCCTGTAACCCCTTCCTGGAGAAGAAACTCTTTTCCAAGAGAAACACTTCAAAGTCCAGGCATTCACTCCTCCCTGGTTTCACTTCTTTCCCAACCCAACCTGGGTCCTCAAAAAGAACCCCCACGAACATTCACACCATCAGTGCATCTGCCCACACCGTCTCCACCGGGAAGGAAGCCAGTCGGTGCTGGCTGCCAGTAGGCGCTGGATTCAGGCTGCCAGTCGGTGCTGGATTCCTGTGAAGGAACTCCGTTTCCTGGGATGACGAGAACCGAAAATTCCTTTCAAGGAAGATCCAGCCCCTGCCCATGCCTTTCCCTGTCATAATTCCACATAACAGACACAGTTATTTTTTTGCCAGCTGTTTTTTGAGAGCCAAATACGGCCCAGGTAGTGCCAGGAAGTAGGAGGTTATATAACAGAAAGGGACAGGAGGCGGTGACAAAGTGTGACAGCCACTGAAGAAGTACATTCATGTCGTAGTTGGGCAGTAAGTGGGCATTGTGTGCATGTGTGGTGGGGTGGTTGAGGGGGTTAATTATGTATCCCCCTTCAAAATGGAAAGGCGCTTCTATTTTGTCATTTTATTACACTAAATATTAGCCTACTCGGGAAAGTAACACAACCAGGCTTATGCGTCGTTATAAACCGATTGGGTCTTCCTTATACTTCCCTATGCTTCTGCAGCTGCTATCCCGGAACCTGGGCTTCCCAAAAGAGACGATACGCCAAGGGCGTCTCCACCACGCGGGTCACTTAGTCATATGCCGAGACTCTAAGAGGAGCTCCAGTAAGACATAGGTCTTGCCCCCCGGAATATGTTGGTTCCCATTCTCTGAACAAATGCTCTGAAGCTTGATGTCTTCAAGTTTCTGCCATGAAAGGATCTCTACTTTTAGGCTAAACATCCCAGAGCCCGACATCTGCCCTTCTCGCGCCTGTGTCTGCAGCATGTGGCACAAAGTCTGGTACCCAGGAGGGGCTCAGGAAACACGTGCGGGCGGCCTGGGTTCCTGGGAAGCTGTAGGCCCGTTCCCACCTTGCTTAGATTGACCTGCTCCCAGAGAAGGGCAATGCTACCGCCTGAATGTTTGTGTCTCCCCCTCCAAACCCAGTTGTTGAGCTCATAATGCCCAATATGATGGTACTAGGAGGCGGGGCCTTTGGGAGGTGAGTAGGTCATATGACTGAGATGAATACCTTTATAAAAGAGGCCTAACAGTGCTCCTTTGCCCCTTCCACCCTGTAAGGATCTTTAGCCTGGAAAAGGGCCCCCACCTGACTATGCTGGCACCCCGATCATGGACTTCTGGCCTCCAGAACTGAGAAAAATTAGTGTTTGTTGTAGTAAGGCACCCAGTCTGGTGGTTTGTTAGGGAGGCCGAAAGGGACCAAGACAGACTACATCTCCAAAAGAAGCAGCCCCAAATCTACAGACTAGCATTGGAAGATACACAGTAATTGTCAGTATCACACCGAGCAGTTGACACCGCTGGGCAAACACAGACCTGTTTAGCCACACAACCCACAGTGGAGCAAGAGGCTGTCCCAATGGGCCTCGGACAGCTGCAAAAACACACATCCTTTGTTCAGTTGTCATGGGTAAATGATAACTCATTTCATTATCCTTTTTTAGGTCCAACTTCAGGCTTCTTACTAGTAGCATTCTTTTTTTTTTTTTTTTTTTAATTTACTTCTTACGGGTGCGGGGGGGAGGGAGGGAGAGAGAGAAAGAGAGAGAGAGAGATCAGTGTGTGAGAGATACATCAATTGGTCGCCTCTCAAACACCCTCAAATAGGGAACCTGGCCTGAAACCCAGGCATGTGCCCTAACTGGGAATTGAACCCACGACCTTTTGGTTCACAGGCGGACACTCAATCCACTGAGCCATACCAGCTGGTAACATTCTAACTGAAGGTCACTAAAATTGGTATGTACGGTTTACTAAAATCTCCATGTGCCATGAAGAAGCCCGGCTGCCTTGAAACAGCTGGCAACCTGACAAAACTCCTGGAGGTGCCCACCTGCCGATAGCTGGGACTCCCGCTGTGCACAGGAAGGCAGCTTTCTTAGCGGTGAATTCTGTCTCGTGTGGAGTTGGTCGTGCTGTTCCTGTTGCTTTAAAAAAAACAAAACAAAACTGTCTTTAGTTTACCTCTATCAATTAAGTTTGTTTTGAGTTTGAGGGTTGACCTCGCAGTGTGTGGAGCTGTACACCTGTGTTAACATTATTTTTAACTTCTCATTCTCCAGTGACTGAGACTTTAGGATATGCATTGTGGTTTGTTTTTATTTAGTTGTTTATTTGTTTATGTGGTATATCATGTTGATTGATTTGCGGATATTGTGCCGACCTTGCATCTCAGGAATAAACTCCACTTGATCGTGGCATATGATTTAATGCATCGATGGATCTGATTTGCTAATATTTTGTTGAGGATCTTGGCATCTATTTTCATCAGGGATGTTCATCCATAATTTTCTTTCTTTGTGGTGTCCTTATCTGGTTTTGGAATTAGGACAATGCTGGCCTCATAAACTGAGCTTGGGAGTCTTCCTTCCTCTTGAAATTTTTGGAATAGTTTAAGAAGGAGAAATGTTTAGTTCTTCGAATTTTGATAAAATTCTCCTGTGAAGCCATCCAGTTCAGGCCTTTTGTCTGTTGGGAAATTTTATTATTATTATTATTACTGCTTCAATTTCATTAGTTGTAATTTGTTTATTCAGATTTTCTCACTCTTCCTGATTCAGTTTTGGAAGACTGTATGTTTCTAGGAATTTATCCATTTTGTCCAGATTGTCCAACTTGTTGGCATATAGTCGTTTTGTAATATTTTCTTACAACCCTTTGTGTTTCTGTGGAGTCAGTTGTTACTTCTCCTCTTTCATTTCTGATTTTATTTCTTTGGGTCTTCTCTCTTTTTTTCTTGATGAGTCTGGTTAAAAGTTTGTAAATCTCGTTTATCTTTTGAAAGAACCAGATCTTGGTTTCATTAATCTTTTGTATTGTATTTCTGCTCTGATCTTTATTATTTCCTTCCTTCTACACACTTTGGGCTTTGTTTGTTGTTTGTTTATTTGTTTGTTTGTTTTTTAGTGCCTTTCAGTATAAAGTTAGATTATTTATTTGAGGTTTTTCTTGTTTCTTGAGGCAGGGCTGTGATACTAAGAATTTCCCCCTTAGGACTGCTTTCCCTGTGTCTCAGAGATTTTGGGTTGTTGTGTCCTCATCGTCACATGTTTCAAGGTGTCTTTTGATTTCTTCCCTGATCACATTGTTAATCCATTCATTGTTTAGTAGCATGGCATTTAGCTTTCATGTAATCGTGTGTTTTTGTCTCATGATCGATTTCTAGTTTCACACCATGATGGTCAGAGAAGATGCATAATATGATTTTAATCTTTTTAAATTTATTGAGACTTGTTTTGTGTCCCATCATGTGCTCTATCCTAGAAGATGTTCCATGTGCACTTGAAAAGTATGTATATTCTGCTGCTTTGGGGTGAAAGGCTCTAAAGATATCGATGAAACCCACCTGATCTAGTGTGTCGTTTGAGGTCTTTGCTTTCCTGTTTATTTTCTGTCTGGAAGATCTATCTATTGGTATCACTGTTAATTGGTGTTAAATCCTCAACTATGGCTACATTACTGTTCATCTCTCCCCATATGTTTTCCCACTGAGATTTGCTTTCTATATTTAGGTGCTCTACATTGGGTACATGATGGTTTAAACATTCCTATTGCAACTTTAAGTATTTCTATTGCAACAGTGGGTGTACTCACAGCCCACTCAAAATTGGTGATATTTCATTTGTGACATGCTGTTTGTAAACGGGCTCTGTTTAAATCATTTGCAACATAACCCAAAATATACAAAAATATACTTTTACACTGACACAACGTTGTTGTATACTACAAATTCATGTATACAAACTCTATAAGAGTTGCTCTATACTGGGGGGGACCCCAAAAACCAGAATTTATTTATAAAAAATTGTGTATTTATTCTTACATGTTTAAACTTCAGTCACTTGCAAAGTACTCTCCATTTTAAGCAATACTATCGAGACCGTTTTTCCACTGCTCAAAACAGTGTTTGAACTTGTCGATTTTGATGCTTTTTAGTGCTTCTGCTGTTTTTTGCTTCACGTCTTCCACATCAGCAAAATGTTTCCCTTTGAGGACTTTTTTCATCTGGGGACAAAAAATCACTCAGGGCAATATCAGATGAACAGGGGGGGTGGGGCACAGGGGTCATTCTGGGTTTGGTCAAAAACTGCCGAACAGTGCAGAGTGGGTAGGTTCTCTCGTAAATCACCCGTCATGAAATGGACAAACGCATGGAAAGAGTCTTCCAAAAAAACTTCACTAAGGCTGAACTCGGCCTCTCACAACAACGCCAGCTAGTGGGTGCACTGATACAGGTGGGTTCCTAGAATACTCACAGGGAATTCTGTACTACAAGGGGCCTGCCCTCTAGATGATAATTTTGGTTTTTGGGGGGTCCCCCCTCTCATTTATCTAAAGATCATTACTATTGAGTTTTGTCTCCCAGTTGAAAGTGGGCGGGGGGGGGGGGGCGGCAAATGGGCCGAAGTCTTTGCGTGTGCTGTGGTGTCACAGCCTCAGACTCCATCCAGAGCAAACACCTGTGCCAGAATCTGTCCTTTTCAAGAAGATGAGATGCTGCCCAAGTGTCCTCCGTACATTTCCAAAACGACATTGGGCCTGCCAGAACCAAGGCGGAAGTTTCACAAAAGTGTCCTCTGTCTACGACACTGCCAGACGAACTGCCCCAGCATTCCCCTGCTCTCTCATGCCAGACTCCAAGATGAACTAAAGTCTAAGGCATCAACCACAACTTCCCATCCCTATTCCCACTCCCACCTGAGTCTTGTCCAGAGAAACCCCTTCCCAGCCTCAGGCCTAGGAATGGGACATCTGCAGACCCATACAGTGGGGGTCTTCCCGATCCTTCTTCATGCTGTCCCAGGAGTCAGAGCTTCTCCTGGGACTGTACAGGGATTTTCAGAAGAGCCCTAGAGCTAAGCCAGCTCAAGCTCCTGTAGGGACTCAGCTTCCCAGGACAGAGAATCTGAACCTGGAAGGTCCGCAGGACCTTCGAGGTCTTCGAGCAGGAACAGCCTCTGGGAAGATGTTCCAGCCCCAGGGGAAGGGTTTGGACTTCCAAACCCAAGTCGCCTAAGCTGGCACCAGGTCTCATCCCCACCCCAACCATTCCTGCCCGGCCAGAGGGGCCACAGATCTCACCAGCAGGCCCCCGACATCTGAGGGCTCCACGACCCTCACTCTGCTCCCTGCAAAGACACACTCACACACATTCCACACCTGCAGGCCATGGTCTGTTCTAGAAACTGCGAGCAGCGACTCCAGGTGGAGCGGTGGTACCAGGGCAGTGAGAGATGAGGGGGCACAGCAGAGGCACGCCCCATGGGGCTTGGCCAAGGGGCTGGGACTGCCCCAGGCTGTTGTCAGCCCTCAAGAGTGAGTGCATCCTCGGGGCAGACTTCTGTTACCCCAGTGCTCAGGGACAGGCAGGGTTTGCTGTAAAACAAATGACATCAGGCAGGCAAAGAGCTGAAGCCTCCGTTAGTGGTTTCAGCTGAGGACTATAAACAAGAGGCTCTCTGGATCTGTTTAACACGTGCCCTGAGGAGTGTCGCAGTCAGAAGTTCAAGCCCTAGCTTTGCCATGACCCCAGAGTGCGCTCCAGCCCTGCAGGCCTCAGTTTCCCATCTGTAAATTTAGAGTTGCACAACATAGAATCGAAGATCCCTTTTGCCCTATTTAGTGTGAGTTATTTTGTTCTTCTGAGTGCATACATTCACGGGCCCGCAAAGAGCTTTGTGTTACATACATGACCTACTGTCCAGGAGACCCGTGTAACTGTGTCCCGGGGCACATGAGGAATCATGTGGGTTGTACTGTGTGTATGTGCTGAGTGGGAGGGGAGACCCCAGAACAATATTCTCCCCCTATCCCTCCTCAATAGGCGGAAGCCACTGGCTTCCTCCCTTTCCTGCCTCCTGTGTGCTGGCCAGACAGAGGACGGAGGGGAGAGGAGGAGATGGAAAAATTCAGCCCGACAGTCTCCGGGTCTGTTTTTACCAAAACCCTCCCCCTACTTTTAGTGACCCCACTCCAGGGACTTCTAGGCCACACCCATCCCCAGCCTGTGGGGATCGGACTGGGGGGCCTAGAGGCCCAGAAGCAGGATAAGTCCTTCCCACCCCTCTCCCCGGCCTCCCTCCCACCCAAGCCACCTCATTTCCTTTTCCTCCCCAGCACCAACACTCACTGACTAGCACAGGCTGAGCAGCCAGACCCAGAGTCACTGACTTAGGGCCCAGCTTGTCCTGGTTGGCCTGGTCAGCCTCTGGAGTATGGTCTGGCTGGGGCCCCCATTGCTGCTCCCCATCGTCTTCCTGGCTTCTCATGTTGGTAAGTCTCCCCCAAGCCATGCTGCAACCCCGCCCCCAAGGCCCCCGTTTCTCCCCCGGTAAACCCTATCACCACGACCATCACTTTCGTCCATACTGTGATCAGGTAGAAAGTGGGATCAGGGCCAGGAACACCTGGAAAGTGGGATCAGGCGCGAGAAATCACTGCAGCCCAGGACTGAAGGTTGGGGGAGGGGAGAGCAGCCATGGCCTCTGTTGGACCTCAGGATCAGTGGGGCACCGCAGGGCCTGCAGAGTTTTCAGTAAGTGCTCACATAGCCATCGTGTTGTGTTTATTTATTCATTTGACAAACATTCATCAAGAACCAACAATGCGCCCTGGCTGGTGTAGCTCAGTGGATTGAGCGTGGGCCTGCGAACCAGAGGATCGCGGTTCGATTCCCAGTCAGGGCACATGCCTGGGTTGCAGGCCAGTTCCCGGCAGGGGACACACGAGAGGCAACCGTACATTGATATTTCTCTCCCTCTCCTTCTCTCCTACCCTTCCCCTCTAAAGATAAATAAATAATAAATTTAAAAAAAAAAAAAAAAAAGAACCAACAATGCTCCAGGAGTTGTGCTAAGCGGTGGGCCATTAGTTGAGAGGCAGGCAGCCTCCAGATCTACACATTGAACAATGCTCACCTCCCATGGCTCTTACAGGCTTAAATAAAGTAATTTATGCAGAGCAACTGGCGCAATGCGTGGCACTTGGTAAAGGCTTCTGAATAAGGGGTAGCTGATTCCTTCAGTGTTCTGGCCAAAGTTGATTAAAACACAGGCTGCCTTTGAGGGGTTCACAGTCTAGTGGGAGGCACAGGACATGGGGTGAGGGATAAATGCATAGGCATAAGGAGCTCCAGAGAAGCGTGTATTCCGCTTCGGGCAGTAGATGAAAAGGGGATCATGAAATCCCTCACTGAGACCAGGGGTCTTCATCCCAGGCAGCCAGCAACAGGTGCAAGTCTCAGAGGCAGAGAAGTGCCTGGGAGAGAGGGTTCCTGAAGGGAACACAGCAGGAGGGGCAGTGTGTGAGCAGCAAGGGGCTCGAGAGCATGTGCTTTATCCTGAGGGCAACAGGGAGTCTTGGGAAATTGTAGGCCAGAGAGTCACAAGGTCTTAGATGGGTCACTTTGGTGGATGAGCTCAGAAAGAAGGGGCGTGGCTATTGGGATGGTCCAGGTGAGTAAAGGTGAGGGTGAGGCAAGGGCAGGCTTGGAGATGGGGATGAAAAGCCAAGAGGCTTGGAGGAAAGCGGATTTGCAAAATTTTGTGACTGATTAGGACAGACAGTCTAATGCTTAAAGGTGTGGACTTTAGAGTCAGACACCCTGGCTCTGCTGGTTACTACTAATTACATGACCTTGGGCGAGTACCTCTCTAGCCTTCCTTCCCTGGCTGTAAAATCCGGGTAATAACACCCACCTCCCCAGACAGTTAGGATGATAACATAAGAGAGCATAAGTGCCTGGCGCACAACTGACCTCCAATAAACATGAATTATTATGACAGTAGGAGCGCGAGATGACTCCGAAGTTTGTGTCTCAGGTGGCTGGTGCCGTCCGCTGAGTCAGGGAGCACTGCAGAGAGGCAGGTTTGGAGGGGAAGCAGACAGACAGGTGGCCCAAGCAGAGAGGCTGTCCCAGGGTTATTGACTCAGAGGTGATATTAAAGCCAAAGGAGTAGATGAGTTTGCTCAAGGAAGCCTGTAGAACAATCATCCCTCCTCTGTAAATGGAAAGACACTGACGTCACTGAGGGGTATGAGGATCCCTTGGAAACCAGGTACTCGGCATAGGGGAGACCGTCATTTCCCCTGGTAGACTTTCGAAGAATATTAGTTGGTAAGCTAAGAGGCATTTACACTAATTACTTGTCAGTTAACAGGCAGGGGACAGGGAAGGAGAAGCTCAGAAGGGTGTGGGGTCACGTGGCTGAGGAGTCTCCCAGGGCTCAACGTGGTAAGACCTGGACTCCAGCTCCGCCTGGTCTCTGTGCTCACTCTGCCTTACATCGTACGCCCCAGCCACACTGAATTTACACGTGGTCCTGTCCACACCATGGCATTTTCCATTCCATGTCTTTCCTTAGGCTGTGCCCTCTGCCTAGGATGCCCTTTCCTCCCACTGACCTCCCCCCCTCCCTATTCTCCTCAAACAGTTTGTTCGTTTGTTTTCCATAAGATGGCTCTCGTCGTGCTTAGTTGTCTTTAACTTCATTTGAAACAAATTTGTTAGATCGTATTGTGACAGCTGTCATATCAGTGTGCATTAAAAAAAAAACCAACATCAAAATTGGTGAATTTTTGTGTGGCCATTTTAATATGGAAGATGGAAGAAAATAAACAACATTTTGGACATATTATGCTTTATTATTCCAAGAAAGGTAAAAACACACTGAAATGCAAAAACAAAAAAATGTGCAGCGGATGGAGAAGGTGCTGTGACCGATAGAACATGTCAGAAGTGGTTTGCGAAGTTTCTTGGTCATTTGACATTTTGTCCAAAAAATTCTCTGCTGTGGGGCTGCCTTATGCATCAGAAGATGCTTAGCAGAACCCCTGGCCTCTACCCACTAGAAGCCAATAGTGGGAGACAGCCAACATACTCAAAATACCCAAATCAATAGACTTATTGGCAAAAATGAAAAATGTATATTTTATCTTACAGAAAAAGACTAAATGGACTTTTTGGCCAACCCAATATATCCTCCTGCTCAGCTGTAAGGCCCTCCGGGGAGTCTTCACCTCCCAGAAGGCATCTTTTCCGCCCCTGGGGCACCCCTAACGGGACAGGCACCCATCCTCCGTGCTTCCCCACAAGGCACCCTGCGTGGGACAGGTGTGGCCGTATCTGTCTTCCAGCAAGGCCGGGAGTTCTATGGAAGGCAAAGTCCCGAGGCCCACCTTGTGTCTCTGCACAGCCCCACGCCTGCCCCAGACTGCCCTGTCTGTCTTTGGGCTTGGCGCTGGGCCCACAGCTCTCTTCCTTTCTGCCCCACAACCACCTGGCTGCAGAAGCCAACCTTGCCAGCCTTAAATTCCAGCACAACAAACAGGTCTAGATTTGGTGGGGGGGAGCCCCTCCAGGGCATTCTATTCTCCTCCAGCCTGCACCCTCCTGGTGGGGGCAGGCAGAGCGGCTCCCCTTGGCAGAGCAGTTTGAGACAGAGGTTGGGACAAGGGGACGGATAGGGAATAAAAAGGAAACGGAGAGGGAGCATAGATCATTCTTTCCAAAGCTGGGCTGCTAAGGGAAGCCATCTGGCAGGAGGAGGGAGGGGAGGAGGCCAGAGAGGGGCTTTGTTTTTGTTTTAGCTCTTTTAGCAGAAGAGGCTGGAGGGAAAGGGGTCAGTGCACCGGGGAAGGGGCAGGAAAGGATGGGAAGGAAACGCCTGCTCAAGTGCAGAGCCTGAAGGTGGGAAAAAGGGGGATGGGGAGGAAGGAAGGTATACCGGAGGACGGCTGCTCCTTCCCAGGCGCGGCGGTCGACCTGACGCTGCTGGCTGACCTGCGCCGCACGGAGCCACACAGGTTCTACCTGACCTGCGTGTCCGGGGAGGCCGGCACTGGCAGGGGCTCGGACGCCTGGGGCCCGGCCCTGCTGCTGGAGAAGGACGACCGCATCGTGCGCACACCCCTACCCCGGCCCCCACCACAGCTGGTCCGCAACGGCTCCCAGAGGATCACGCTGCGCGGCTTTTCGAAGCCCGCTGACCTGGTGGGCGTCTTCTCCTGCGTGGGTGGCTCCGGGGCACGACGCACCCGCATCCTCTACGTACACAACAGCCCGGGAGGTGAGTGGCTGTCAGGAGGGAGAAGAGGGGCTGCCCTTGACCTCTGACCCCACCCTCTATCCATCCCTCAGCCCAGCTGCTCCCGGACAAAGTCACACACACGGTGAACAAAGGCGACACGGCTGTGCTTGCTGCACGAGTGCTCAAGGAGAAGAAGACAGATGTGATCTGGAAGAGCAACGGTGAGGGTAGCATTTGAGCTGGGTGGCCTGGAAAACCCATAGATCTGACACCCCAACACTGCCATAGCCCTCAGCACCCCCTCACTCGCATACACCTGTGACCCGCTGGCCAACCTCCAGGGCGCCCTCTGTCCTGGACCGGTCCGTGGAAGGACCTGCATCCACCTCTAGGTCAGAGCTGTCCTCCCACTGCCCCCAGAGGACCAGCGGCAACATGGTCACCAACCTCCTTCCCTGTCACCCCCCAACTAGCACTCTGTTAAGCCCTCACCTTTGACTCTCCCCGGGGAGCTCTCAGGTGCAGAGCCCACATGTCGGGGAGAAGCAGTCCCGCTGGGGAAGAACAGAACGATTACCAAGAACAGAAAGGTTACCAAGAACAGAACTCAGCAGCCAAGTCCGAGCACCAGCAGGGAAAGGCTAACACATCTTCTGGAGATCTGTCCAGATGTATGCTTGGTCTGGCCAGACCTGGGGAGCTCAGCCACCTGCTGTTTTTTCTCTGTGGCCACAAAGATTCTGCCCTCCACCCTCAGACCCATGGCCCTTTGGGTGCCTTTTGGGACCTTGGGCTCTTGAGGTAGAAAGACTCTTCCCTTGGGTCAACGGATTTGCCTCCTGAGCTCCAAGCCCGCTGAACTGATGTGGATAGCCAGGCGCACCTGCAGTCCCTGGAGTCTCTATTCAGTCCTGAGCAAAGAGGCCACGGGTGGGGGTGGGGCGCAGACAGGGACAGGGACACTCAGCTAATATTAGGGTCTGCAGGTCCTGGAGGGAGATGCTCCCTGGGAGAAACCCCTGAGTAGATGACACCTGAACTGAGCCCCGGAGGAGGAGTGGGAATTAGCCAGACAAAGAAGGAGGGAGAGCGAAGGCAGGAAGAGAAACCAGCAATTCAGGAATTTAGGAACGGTAGGAGTCAGGCGGGTTGTGGAGAGGTGTGGGGCTAGAGGGCTATGCCAGGGAGTCGGATGTGGTCCTGAGGGCAGTGGAGAGTGACTGAAGAGGTTACGCAGGGAGCTCCAGAGGAGCCTGTTGCAGGAAAAAGCACACTGGCTGCTGAGTAGAGGCAGAGGGGAAAGCGGCAGCCTGGCAGCAGAGGGACCCAGGACTTAGGAGGCTGTGGGAAGTGGGGACCAGGGTGGCAGGTGGCGGTGGGCTGAGAGAGAAGAGGACAGTTTAGGAGAGGAGAGGAGACGGACTAAGCAGGGCCTGTGATTTACGGAGTGGCTAGTGGAGTATGGAGAGAGGATGCTTCCCAGCTTTCCAGCTTGCTCACTGGTGCCTTCCCCCACGTGGGATCACTGTGCATGATGCCCATGATGCCCTGGGCAGGTGAGCAGAGAGAGGGGACATCGGCTCTCACACGGCACTGAGGCCCCTGACCCACTTGTGCCCCCAGGATCCTACTTCTACACCCTGGACTGGCACGAAGCCCAGGATGAGCAGTTCCTGCTGCAGCTCCCAAACGCGCAGCCACCGATGAGCGGCATCTACAGTGCCACCTACCTGGAAGCCAGCCCCCTGGGCAGCGCCTTCTTTCGGCTCATCGTGCGGAGTGAGGGGCAGAAAGCAGAGGTGGTGGGTGGTGTGGGAGGTTGGGAGCCCTATGGCTACTTCCTGTGGGTCCCCAGGGCTGCCCCATTCCTCAGCAGCCGTGGTCAGGTGAGCGAAGGTCGCTTGCTGAAAGCACATTCCTCCAGGCTGTGGGGCAGGACGCTGGGGACCAGGCTGTACCAAGGAATGCCCAGGCTGCCTGCATGGAGGTGTCTGCCATGACCAGGATGGCCAGTGTGTGTGCCCCCCTGGATTCACTGGTACCCGCTGCGAGCAGGGTAAGGGGCAGGGGGAGCCAGGACCTTGGCAGGAGAGGAGGCCTGGATGGGGGAAGACCCTTGAACCACGGGACGGAGCTTGAAGGATGAGAGTGCCAAGTAGGTCCCAGACCCTGGGACCCAACCGAGGCTCCTGCACCACATTCCCCCTTTCCAGCCTGCAGAGAGGGCCATTTTGGGCAGAGATGCCAGGAGCAGTGCCCAAGTCCATCAGGCTGCCGGGGCCTCACCTTCTGCCTCCCAGACCCCTACGGCTGTTCTTGTGGATCTGGCTGGAGAGGAAGCCAGTGCCAGGAAGGTGTGCACTCACCCACCCTCTGTGGTCCCTGACCCAGACAGCTGGCCACAAGCTTGCCCTTGACTCTGGCCCTGACTTGCACACCAAGCCCTCCCTAGTCCCCTGCTCACCTAACTGATGCCCTCTCCACCCAGCCTGTCATTATCCAGGCCCCAGCTGCACCTTTGTTTCCCCCTGACCTGGGTCCCTCTAACCACACCCCTTCTGTTCCCAGCCTGTGCCCCTGGTCATTTTGGGGCTGATTGCAGCCTCCGGTGCCAGTGTCAGAATGGCGGCACTTGTGACCGCTTCAGTGGCTGTGTGTGCCCCTCCGGGTGGCATGGAGTGCACTGTGAGAAGTCAGGTATGAACACAGGGGTCTCAGGTCCTTCGAGACAAGCCACCCTTCACTACACACATCTCCGTTGACACTCTAAGTCCTGCCCTCAGGGAGCCCACGGTCCGGAAGGAGTTCTCACCACCCAGCCTACACCATCCATATAAGATGAGCAGCAGCCCTGGGTGGGTGGTAGCCCAGAGGACTGGGCTGAGGTGGTCAGAGAGGGCTTCCAGGAAGAGGCAAGACCTGAGGTGGGATATGAAGGACAAGAGAGAAGATGGCTGGGAAAAGAGCCTGGGCAAAAGGCCTGGGTACCAGGACAGAGGAGTAGGGGGAGCTGGGGAGTGGTCAGAGGAAGTCACATCTTGGGGACTTTGAATGGCAGGCCAACTGATTTGCACTTAGTATGAGAGGGGCAGGGAGGAATTGTTGAAGAGGCACAAGATGGTCAGGTCTGTGTTTGAGAAAGGACCCCAGCTGCTGGGTGGAGTGGAATGGGAGACCCCAGATGATCTCTGTAGAGCCCAGAAATGGATGAGGCCTGAACCGGTGCTCTGGCCACAAGGCTGAGTCCTGTGAGGGTCCTGATTTGGGCATGAAAGAATCTCAGGAGGGGAGGAGTTCAGGAGGCAGACTCTGCAGCAGGTCGGACGTGGGGCACCGGGGCCTTAGAGGACTCACACAGGACTCTGCTGGCTTTTCGGCTTAGTGACTGGGCAGATGACAGTGCCCCCACTGAGGCACATGACAAGACGAAGGGCACTTTGGTGGTCACGTGTCGGCCCTTGTGATGGCTCCAGGATGAGTGTCCTTTCTCTTCCCCAGACCGGATCCCCCAGATCCTAGATGTGGCCTCGGAACTGGAGTTCAACTTGGGGACTAGGCCCCGGATCAACTGTGCAGCTTCAGGGAACCCCTTCCCAGTGCGGGGCAGTGTGGAGCTCCGCAAGCCAGACGGCACTGTCCTCCTGGTCAGCCCCGTGAGCCCAGCCCGGGGGGCCCCCCACCGCCAGCTTCACAGTTGGTTCCTCAGACCTCTGACCCCTCAGGGCTTTCTGCAAGCTCCACCCACTGGCCTGAGCATGGCTCAGACAGGGTCGAGCTAATTGTGGAGGGGCTGCCTCCTGGCTGCTGCCCCTTCGTCAGTCCAGACAGACATGTACCTGCCACATGGATGTACATTGTCTTCGGTTTGTCTTTTTCTTTGTCTTTCTTAGTCTACCAAGGCCATTGTAGAGCCAGATAGGACAACAGCTGAGTTCGAGGTGCCACATTTGGCTCTTGGGGACAGTGGGCTCTGGGAATGCCGTGTGTCCACATCTGGTGGTCAAGACAGCCGGCGCTTCAAGGTCAATGTCAAAGGTCAGTGATATCCATGGTGGATGGATGACAGGCAGTGTGGGCACTAGCCGATGCTGCTCAGACTGGGCATCATAGTAGGAAGGGCAAGGGCATCTTGGGTCACAGCCCTGCACCAGGGAAAGAAGAGGGCATATGGCCACACAGAGGCCTGGGCAGGGCAGTGTTGAGGTGGGAGCACCGCTCAGCCCCGTCCGGAGAAGGCATCCCGTGCCCCAGAAATGGGCCACTCTCTGGCCTCACCCAGCCTCCTGCCTGGCCATGCTTGTCCTCTCCGTGTCCCACAGACACACCCAGTGGCCTTTAACTCTGCCTCTGGGACGCTGCTTCCCCCGCTGACCACATCGCAGGGCACTCAGCACCAGGGAGGGTGTCCCACTCAACTTCCCAGAGGCAAAACGAGGAGGGAGCTGCCAGTGCCCAGGACTGCTCGGAACAGAGCATGCCCGCCCGGTCCAGGTGTCCCTTCATCTTCTCCAGCTCCATAAGCCTCGGCCACACACACCCCCTGCCACCTCATGGGTCCCCTTTCCTTCTGCTTCCCACCCTCCCTCCTCCCCGCATAAGCCCACACTTCCCTCGCTTCCCCTTTCGTACTCTGTACTCTTCCCACTGGCTCACCAGCCCTGTCTCACCACTCTTTAGCACCCCTCGCCGCCCCCCCGTCCCCCACCGCACACCCCCACCAGGGAATAGTAGCACACCTCAGGGCTCCACCTCCAGCCTTTCTCCTCTCATTCTCCCCAGGCTTCAGATCCAGACAACCTGGGTTCTAGTCTTCACTCTACGAATTCCTAGCTCATTACATTAAGCCAGTTTCTTAGCCCCTCGTGGGTTTTTTTCTCTGTAAAAGGAAGATACTGGCACTTACTGGATTAGGGATGCTGTGAAGAGTAAATTAGATGATACATTGAAACATGTACCGTAACGCCAGACCCCGTGCCCCACACTGCCCAGGGGCCGGAACCCTGTCCTCCTGGGGCCACGGCCTCTCTGGTCATCTGCTGAACTTGGTCTTCCCAGTCCAGATCCGAACTGAGACCCACGGTGTCTGTTTTGACCAGAACTCTGAGTCCTCTGGTGCTTCTGAGGACTGGGGGAGCTTTCTGGGCCGTGCCTGACTCTGAGTGTCCTGGCAGTGCCCCCGGTGCCCCTGACCGCTCCCAGGCTCCTGGCCAAGCAGAGCCGCCAGCTTGTGGTGTCCCCACTGGTCTCCTACTCTGGGGACGGACCCATTACCTCTGTCCGCCTGCACTATCGGCCCCAGGACAGCACCATGGCCTGGTCTGCCATTGTGGGTGAGTGGGGAGAGCTGGGGCGGGACAGGGTGTTGGACAATAATGAGGGGAGAAGGGGAGCAGGAGGGGGAGGGAGCAGGGTATCAGGGGAACAGAGGGCTGAAGGGAGCAGGGTGGCTCCTGGAAAGACCGGACAATGCATGCTGTTGCCCCCACCCCAGTGGACCCCAGTGAGAATGTGACGTTAATGAACCTGAGGTCGAGGACAGGATACAATGTCCGTGTGCAGCTGAGCAGACCCGGGGAAGGCGGGGAAGGGGCCTGGGGGCCTTCCACCCTCATGACCACAGATTGTCCTGGTGAGACACCAAGCGTCATCCCTTTCTGTCCCCCAGAGCTTACTGTTCTGCACACTCAGGGGTTGTCAAGCCTTGTCCATCCCACGGGCCCCTGCTTTTCCCACTGGAGGTTGTCCCACTCAGTCCCCTGGGGATCACTGTCCGGTCTAGCCCCGAGGACCCACTGGACAGTTCTGACCCCTGACCTCTGGCCCCAGAGCCCTCCTTGCAGCCATGGCTGGAGGGCTGGCATGTGGAGGGCCCCGACCGGTTGCGAGTGAGCTGGTCCTTACCCTCGACGCCTGGGCCACTGGTGGGCGATGGTTTCCTGCTGCGCCTATGGGACGGGGCACGGGGACAAGAGCGGCGGGAGAACGTCTCGTCCCCCCAGGCCCGCACCGCCCTCCTGACTGGACTCACGCCTGGTGTCCACTACCAGCTGGATGTGCGGCTCTACCACTGCACCCTCTTGGGCCCAGCCTCGCCCCCCACACGTGTGCTTCTGCCCCTCAGCGGTATGCTCGGAATGAGGGGAGGACAGGGGACGCAAGGGACTCATGAGACCCAGAAAGGCATGGGAGGTTACAGGAGACTGGATGGATGTGAAGAAACCCAGGACACCTGGAAAACATGGGCATGGGAGGACCTAGGACATCAGTCAGACATGACACAGGGAGGACGTGGGACAGAGGGAATGTAGGGCACTGGGGGACATGGGGAGGACCTAGGACACTGGGAGGACCTGGAACACCAGGAAGACTTGGGATATAAGGAGAATAAGGGGAAGCAGAAGCTCAAGGGTGAAGGAGACCATAGGGACAGGAAGGAATTCAGCCCAAGAGGAAAGGAGGAGGTTGGTGGGGTAGCTCCCTTTCTGGGGTCCTTGGCAGGGACACCACTAGGCAGATGATCTGTCTGACTCCAGAGCTCCGTAACTTGGTCCTGTCTGAGCCCTGCCTTTCCATCCCCATCTCTGCAGGGCCCCCAGCCCCCCAACACGTCCATGCTCAGGCCCTGTCAGATTCTGAGATCCAGCTGATGTGGCAGCGCCCAGAGGCTCAGTCCGGGCCTATATCCAAGTACATCGTGGAGGTGCAGGTGGCTGGGGGCTCAGGTGACCCACTGTGGATAGATGTGGACAAGCCCGAGGAGACAAGCACCACTGTCCGGGGCCTCAATGCCAGCACACGCTACCTCTTCCGTGTGCGGGCCAGTGTCCAGGGTCCCGGTGACTGGAGCAATACGGTGGAAGAGTCTACCCTGGGAAACGGTGAGAGGGACAGCCCCATGGGGACTCCTGGGCCCTGGGGTCAGTCTCAGGAATCCCTCCCTTCACGTGATCCCCTGCCTTGGAGCTAGGGCATCCCAAAGCCCCTCCCAAACAAGTGCTATGAGTCCTGGCGCTGGGACGCTGACCCTCCCCCTCTTATGACCTGCTATTCTCGTGCTGGGAAAATCATGTCACTCCAATCACCCGTTGGCCCTAGGCCAGACATCCCTGATCCCTCCCTGGTACTGGGATCTCTGACCTCTCCCTCTGTGTGACCCATGGTGGCCCCTGGGTTTCCTGACCCCGGTGTCCCCATGATCTGCCCATTTTATTGTGTCCAGGGCTGCAGAGCGAGGGCCCAGTCCAAGAGATCCGGGCAGCTAAAGAGGGCCTAGATCAACAGCTGATCCTGGCTGTGGTGGGCTCCATGTCTGCCACCTGCCTCACCATCCTGGCCGCCCTCCTAACCCTGGTGTGCATCCGCAGAACCTGCCTGCACCGCAGACGCACCTTCACCTACCAGTCAGGATCGGTCAGTCACCTACCTGTCCCAGCCCTGGGGCACATGCATGCAGACCTCATGTATACATGCTTCTCCCTCTGTGCAGACAAGTACTCGTACACTCGAGTGTGTGTGTTTGTGTGTACGAGCATGCGTGTCTGGCCTCTGTCCTGGCAGGCCCTCCCCAACTTGGGGCCAGCTTCCATCTGCATACAGCTGTGGCTGCGGGCCTCAGCCTTTCTGTGGCTTCCTGCCAATGGGCTGCTCATTCAGGGAGCTGCTCATCCCATCCTCCATCCTTGCAAATCCCAGAGCTTCCTTGGGGAGACTCAAGGACTCTGGGTGCTTCCCTGTACCCTGTGGAGGACAACGTATCTACGACCCTCAGACCCTTGGCTACAACACCTTCCACAGCTGTTTCTGCCACCCTAGCGCTGTGCTAGGCCTGCAGCCTCACCCATTGCTCCTTGAGAAAGGAAACAAGCCTCACTCTTCCAGGCTTCCCTGCAAACCTGTCTGAATTTTCTGTCCTTCTGTGGTCCTTAGGGGTGAAGGCAGGGTGCTGGCCCATCTTTCCACACCCAGTGTCATCTCATCTTATCACCTCCCATTGCTCACTTCCTCCCTTCTCTCTCCCACCCCCTGGCCCTGTCACCTCTGAGATCTTTGCCATGGTTGCATCTTATGACCTGGACTCAGCCCTTGGTCGTCTGTGCCTGGGTCTCTTGATATTTACAGCTCTGGCATTTCACAAAAAGACCCTCTGCTCTCTCAAGGGCTGATCCTTGTGATAGAAAGCCTAGTGTCCAAAGCTATTGTCTTTGCCATGCCTTTAAAAGCTCCCTTCAGAGATTCAATTGGCTTCTTTGTTCAGGCCGTGTGGGCCCTCCCTCTGCGGTCAGTGCGCACTAAAAGCTGCTGCTGCCCTGGTGGGGGAGTGCCATCAGCCCCAGTGTTGAGGAAAGGAGGTGGGAAAGCAGCCTTTAACATATATATTATGCTAACATACATCAAGCTATTCCCCTGCTACATGTGCCTGCACACAGGTGTGCACAGGAGTGTGTGCCCTGTGTGCACGCACAGCTATATCCCTGTGAGCACCCTCATGTATATGCCTGTGTGCCTCTACACATGTCCATGTGGACCTCTGCTTGGATGCACCTGCATATGGTACCACCGCTACAGCACATGTGTGCATGCTAGTGCGTGCCTTCTGCCATCCAAGTCTCATGCAAATCAATGTGACCCAGGTCCCCACCCCTCCCCCATCAAGCGGGGCTTCGGCTCACTTAGGGAGCCCCACCATATTGACAGTTAACCTTGTCCTCCTGTTCTACTCTTTCCTTTTCCTGTCATCAGCCCTGCCCAGGTGGCCCAGCTCCTTCCCAGTTGGTGGGGAGAGGATGTTCTTCTTTGTTATGGTCTTTCTATCTTAAGCCCCAAGGTGGTTTTAAAGCTATGAGTGGATACCAAGTAGGTGGACAGTGGTGATCCTGCTTCTGCTACTGTGCAGAAGAAAGACCCTCCCCTGGCTCTCAGCAGCTCAGAGCCTAGCATGCAGTAGGTGCTCAATAAATGAACAAATGAACCCTAGCCCGAGGCTCAAGAGTGGAATCCTCTCCAGAGCATCCCTAGTGACAAAAAAAGCTCAGTTGTGGGATCAGCTCACTGCTTCCCATCACAATTCATTCCAATTCCTTTCTGTTTTAGATGTTAGAAATATCATCCTCCCATTGGCTCAGACTGTGGCTTCTAGCAACTTCACCCATTCCTTGTTCTTCCTGCAACCCACACACCTGACCCCCAGGCTACAGCCTCTCTCGACGGACATCCGTCCACCCAATGGCCCACCCGTGGCTCCACCTCCTATGACTCAGCCTCAATATGTGCCCTCTGCCTGTGTGTGTCCCTGACTGACTACCGTGATGCCCTCTGTCTGGGTCTCCATTTGCCTGACCACTCTGCCTGTCTGTGCCTCTTGCTGACCCCATGTTTCTTGTGTGGGCTCTCTGTCCACTTGTCCCATTCTGTGAAGGGTGAGGAGACCATCCTGCAGTTCAGCTCAGGCACGTTGACACTGACCCGGCGACCAAAACCACAGCCCGAGCCTCTGAATTACCCAGTGCTGGAGTGGGAGGACATCACCTTTGAGGACCTCATCGGGGAGGGGAACTTTGGCCAGGTCATCCGGGCCATGATCAAGAAGGACGGGCTCAAGATGAACGCAGCCATCAAGATGCTGAAAGGTCTGCTGGGAGTGACCCTTGACCCCAGCCCTGACCCTCTCCTTTGTCCCACAGATCCTAGGTCCCACCTGGTCCCCTCCAGCAAATGACCTCAGCCCTTACCAGCCCATGCCCTTTCTCCACAATTATTTCTGGCAAAAGTGACACTGGATTCCTTACACAGAATATGCCTCTGAAAACGACCATCGTGACTTTGCGGGAGAACTGGAAGTTCTGTGCAAACTGGGGCATCACCCCAATATCATTAACCTCTTGGGAGCCTGTGAGAACCGTGGTAAGCCCCCAATTCATCACCTTCCCCTTCTCCGCAACCCCCATCATTGGCCATCACCTCCTCCACATCAGTAACTCTCTGGGGACTTCAGGTTACCTAAATAGCACCCTTCATTCACCTTCATGATTCCGGCGCCCTGTCTACTACCATTGGGTACCTGCCACCACCCAGTTGCCTGTATGTAAATTATCACCATGTAACCATGTATCTCCCCACCTCCCAGGTTACTTGTATATCGCTATTGAATATGCCCCCTATGGGAACCTGCTAGATTTTCTGCGGAAAAGCCGGGTCCTGGAAACGGACCCAGCTTTTGCCCGAGAGCATGGAACAGCCTCCACCCTCAGCTCCCGGCAGCTGCTGCGTTTTGCCAGTGATGCTGCCAATGGCATGCAGTACCTGAGTGAGAAGCAGGTGTGTGTGTGTGTTAGTGTGTGAGTGAGTGCAGGGAGGGAGGGTATGCTAGAGGGAAGAGGGGAGGCCACTGGGCCGACCTCAGGAGATAAGATCAGCAGGCTCTCATTGGATGTGGGATTGAGGAGTCGAGAGATGGATACGATCCTGAGGTGCTGGCCTGGACGAGTGGGTGAGAGCACAGGACGAGAGGCAGGTGGGATGGCACTGTTTCATTTGAAGCATCCAAGGAACATCTTGGTGGAGGCATTGAATTAGCAGTTGGAAATACCCACCTAGAGCTCAAGAGAGAGGCTGGAGACAACAATCTGGAAATTGTTACCCCCCCAGGTGGTGACGCTAATGGTGAGGGAGGGAGTGAGGCCCACCAGGAGAAGGTAAAGGTGGAGCAGAGAGTGGAGCTAGAGTCCGAGTCCCAGGACACCCTGCCTGAGTGAAAGGAGAGAGGGACAGCAGGAGAAGGGGAGCAGGAGACTGCGGGAAGGCTTTTTAAAGGTCCCAAAGTTCTGAGTGTCTTTGAAAGCAGAGGGGGCACAGGGCAGAGGGAGGGGTTGATGGATTCAGGTCTCTGAGGATGGTGGAGGGTCAAGTGGAGAAGACTTGAAACTCAAGGGAAAGGGTCACTTTGGGCAAGAGAAGGGCCTTCCCCACTCTCGTCAGTTAAGGGAGAGAGGGAGGTACAATGAGGTCACTAGGCTAAAACCCCCCATTGCCCCAGGAAGGAGGATACAGCTGAGCTTGGCCATGGCCATAGCACAGAAAGGTAGGGAGGACAGCAGCTGGTGCTGTGGTTTTTCTGAGGCAGGAGTAGCTGATCCAGGAGGCCTGGGTGGGTAGGAAGAAGAATAAGGGGCTACTAAAGGCTTTGAGGGTAGCCATGAAAACTGGCCATGGGGTCAGCCCCATCACTGACTCAGGAGTCCTGGACTCACTCATCCCCAGTCTTCCCTGACTTCTGACCGTGCCTGCAGTTCATCCACAGGGACCTGGCTGCCCGAAATGTGCTGGTCGGAGAGAACCTGGCCTCCAAGATTGCTGACTTCGGCCTTTCTCGCGGGGAGGAGGTTTATGTGAAGAAGACAATGGTAAGTCTCACTCCTCCGCTCAGGTTCCAGGCCTGGCCCTGCTCCCCAGAGCCCTCTAAACAGGCCCTTCCTCTTCACCCACCCCTCAAGCCCACTCTTTCCTAGGGGCGTCTCCCCGTGCGCTGGATGGCCATTGAGTCCCTGAACTACAGTGTCTATACCACCAAGAGTGACGTGTAAGTGTGGGGGCGGTAAGGGGTAGGAGGGCTTGGCCTCCCAAGGATGCGCACAGACATAACCTGGACACATCTCGGACATGCCTCGGGTAGTCCAAGGCATGACTTGAACATCCCACGGTGTGTTTCTGGTGTGGTACAGGTGTGATGCTGGTGTATCTCGGGTATACCTTGGTGATGCCCAGCATCTTAGTGGGAAAGTAGTGGAGCTAGCTGGAAGGAAGTTTTGTCTTAGAAGGTGTTTCAGGGGTAGGACTGGGGTAGGAGTATTTCAGGACAGTGTTTGTCTAAGAGACTGGGGGACACCTTAGAGGGGTTTGGGGATGCTGGTGGATAATGCCCAGTGGTAGGGAAAGACCACTCAGGAATGCTCTTACCTTCCTCTTGAAAGGGCAGGGTCATCCCCACATGAGGACCTAACCAGAACATGACCCCCAAGACTCCTCTGTGCTCCCTGCCTCCCACCCCCCGCAACAACCATCTTGGCACACCCCTCCCCCTCTCTCTGGGAAACCTAGCCTGCCTAGCCCTCCAGCCTCGGCTCTGCCTATTTGCCCCAAGGCCTGGCCTGCCCTGGTCACTGTCGGCCATGCCGACCACCATTCACATCATCACTTGCCTACTTCCTGCTTCTGCTCCCAAACCCCCTCTATCCCCTCCCCCTGCTAGAACTCCCATCCTGGTCTTGCCTGACTCTCACATGCGTGGAGGTTTTTAAACTGTAAGAGCCAGTTAAGAGCAAGGGCTTTGGAGTCAGATTGGCAGGGTTTGAATCCCAGTTCCACTACTTACTAGTTGTGTGACCTTGGGCAAGATCTATAAAATGGGGATAGTGACAGTACCTATATCACAGGGTTGGTGTGAGGGTTAACTGCATTAACACATACATTAAATGATCAGTGCCCGGCCCATAGCAAATGTGCAGTAAAAATGCTAGCTACAATTACATGGAGCCTGGGAGAGGCCATGAAGGCGTTTCAACGGAGCAAAGGCAACAGCCAGACAATGCCAGATGCATACAGAATAGACATGTGCAGGGGCTGGGATGGGTGGCAGACGGGGGTAGACAGGCACCAAAATGCTGGCCCCAGGGCGTAAAGGTAACTAGTGCGTCCTCCTCATTTCAGCTGGTCTTTTGGGGTCCTCCTCTGGGAGATTGTGAGCCTCGGTGAGTCCCTGACCCCCCATGACCCAGGGTGCCCCCACCTTACCCCCTCTGGGGTCCAGGGCTGAGGGAGCTTCATCCCCTCCTGCAGGGGGCACGCCCTACTGCGGCATGACCTGTGCTGAGCTCTATGAGAAGCTGCCTCAGGGCTACCGCATGGAGCAGCCTCGGAACTGCGATGATGAAGTGTGAGTCGCCTCAGCCTTGAGCCCTGTGACCCCATCACCCCAGTCGGCCCTGACCCCTCATCTCAGCAATGCCCCATCTGCAGGTACGAGCTGATGCGTCAGTGCTGGCGGGACCGTCCCTACGAGCGACCTCCCTTCGCCCAGATTGCGCTGCAGCTGGGTCGAATGCTGGAAGCCAGGAAGGTGAGGAGATGGGGGTTGATGAGGACTAGTCAAGCCCAGGCTCACAGGACTGCCCTCACATGGGAGCCAGCGTCAGCCTCCAGGTCCCGGTCCCCACCATGAGTTGCCAACACAGCCAGGCCAGGCCCCCCTTTCCAGCTCTCAATAAGTTGGACATCAGGCCCTTCTAAACTTTTCCAAGGCTATGCTAGCCCAGCAGGAAGTCCCTCTCCAGGTCCCAGGTCCCAGACTGCTGCGTCATCTGGGATACCTCTCCTCACCTGTCACAGACCCAGAGTGCAATGCATGAGTGATCAACTAAAGAAATGGAAGGATGGATGAATGGATGGATGGATGGAGCTATGGTAAATGAATGAGTGAATGAATGAATGAATAGAATTAGTACATAGATGATATATTCATATGATATAGTCATATGAATAAACACATAAAATAATTAAATCCAATAACAATGTGAATAAATGAATTATCAAATAATTATACATAAATATATCAAAATAAATGTAATACATTTGCAAATACAAAGAGTTCTTCATATGAATTAATTAATGACAAAATAGCTATAGGAATGAGTAAAGTATCTTAAGAATTAAGGAATAATCAAATAGCCATATGAATGGGTAAATCGTCAAAAATAGCTTCATAAATAAAGGAAAAAATGAACGAATGAATGAGCAAACAATTCATTGGATGAGTGCATGAAAGTCCTATCTAACAACTGTGTCAAGGGTCTCTCACTTGAGCCTTCAACCGTGGTCTAATGCCCTTGCTGTTCTGGGCTCATGAGCGCCACCCTTGACTGTGGGGCCATCTTGAGTGTCCAGAACAAACCTGTGTGTCTTCAAACACCCAACCACATGGAAGTCAAGGACCTCCAGGCCAGAGCTGCCCCGTCCCTGGCCCCCACTGAAGCTTGCTTTGCTCCCCAGGCCTATGTGAACATGTCGCTGTTTGAGAACTTCACTTATGCGGGCATCGACGCTACGGCTGAGGAGGCCTGAGCTGCTGTCCAGGCACAACCTGGCTCTGCTGGACGGAGCCAGCCACTCTCCGACCTGTGACTTCTGATCCTCGTAGCCTCTGACCTGGGCTGCCTAAAGGATTTTTTTTTATAACTTAAGGAAGAAAATAGGGGATCCAGGGATAGGGTGGGCTTGGGGAACTGGGTCCTCATCCTTTGATGTTGCTTCCCTGCCCCCTGCGGTTACTCTTCCCACTACTTCCACAACCTTCCTTCTAGTCCAGCTGCTCCACATAGGTGCTCCTCTTCTACTCCCCCACTGGCCCCCTGCCTCTCCTCCGGCTCCTCCTCCCAGGCCAGCACTCACCGCTGACGTGCCCTGTTCTACCCCTCCCCACCCCTGGCCTCATAATCAGAAAAAAATAAATGCTCTGAGAAGCTCCATCCAATGTCTGCTTTTTAATGCTGGCCAATCTCAGGGAAGGGGTGAACCAGAGAAAGAGAAACTGGACTTGCCCGGAAAAGGAATGCTGTTCCTAGTCAGTGCTGTAGACCCGATCCCTCTGTTGGGGTGGCCTCTCCACAGTGGGAGGTGTTCTGGAAGAACCATTCTGCACCTACACCACTGCTACATCTTTGTCACATGAAAAGCCCAATTTTCCCCTGGTCTCTTCGAGACTCCGCAGCCCCATCACCACCCACATGGCTCCCTGTACCTCTAGGTAGCGGCCAGCCTAGCATTCTCTGCTCTGTCCACACAGTCCATGCCGGAATCAGCTGTAGCCCAGCCTTAGTTCAGACTGACACCTAAGCACCAGATGCTGGCCTGTCTGAAACTCCCACTTTTCTTTATGTCTCTAGGTACCCTTTCCTGGCTTGGTAGCCCAGTTTGTGGACCCCAAAAGAGGAAGGCAGATCTTTTTACGCCCATCTTTAGCCAGCCACGGGAGGATTCCTTTGCCTTCCTCAGGGTCTCCTAGTGAGCTGGGAGGTGCTCCTTGTCCGGAAAGCTCGTCCCACGTCCCGCCCTGTGCTGCGTGGCCTTCAGGTTTGCCTCTCCTTTTGGTTTGTCACTGCTGTCCTCTCCCACAGATCCTTAGGAAATGACATGTGTCTTGCTTCACACATTTTTTTCAGCAAATTAGATGAAATCAAAGAATACATAACATTGTATGGCCTTGTAGTTAAGAGCACAGATTCTGGAATCACACAGACCCATGTCTACATCCTTGCTATACCACTTACTACCTGTGTGACCTTGGTCAAGTCACTTAACCTCTCTGAAGCATGGGGTTAGTGATAGCTCCCTCGCTGTTGTTGGCACTGAATGAGACCATGCAGGCACATTTCCACAGCACCGGGCCTGGTGCACAGTGCGCAGTGTCAGCAGGTAATACATACAATGCAGGGAGTTGGATGGGGTGGGGGCAGGGGTTGTCAGAATCGGTGTTCCGAAGAAACCTGAATGGCTGATGCGTGGAGCTGAACTCAAGAGGAAGACACTAACCAGAGTAAATGGGAGGCTACGCGGGGTGAGGGAGATGGGATTTGCTAAAATGAAATTCCATTTCAGATCCACTTCAGGGATATTGCCAGGTCCAGGATGTGGGGATTAGAAAGTTGTCCCTGATGAGGCCCAATATAAATAGGTATATAAACAAACAAACAAAAATAGGAGAAGATGCTATAAGAGAGGGAGAGGACCTAGGTAACACCTAGAAAGGAGCTGGAGCGTGGAAGCTTTGCAAGAGAAAGTGACATTTTCATCTGGGCCATGAAGAAGTGGGGGCTCGCCGAAGGAAAGGGTCCCAGCGGAGGAAACAGCACCTGGGACAGGTGGTATGTGCAGGAGCTGCAAAGAGTCCCATGTGGCTGCAGCAAAGGGAGGACGTAGCTCCGTGAGGGTAACAAACCCCAAGAGGTGACGGGGCCCTCAGTGTTGACCTTAGAGGCAGCATTGAGGGCACAGATCTTTATCCTGAGCACAGAGAGCAGCTGTGGAAGAGCTGGAAGTGGGTGTGTAGCACAGTCAGATGTGCGTTTTTTGAAATAATCACTCCGGTACCGCATGGAGAATGGATCGTTACAGAGGAGCAAGAGTGAGGGTAAGGGGTGTGCCCGTAAGTTAGATACCTGAGATGGAACGGACTTGAAAGAAAAGAGCTACCAAAACTGACAAAAGAAAAAGTAGGCAATCTGAACCTTTACAACAAGAGAGTAAATTGTCATTTTAGAAAACTACCCACTGGTGAAGCCAAACATTTAAATAAAAACAAACATAAATTTTCCACAAACACTTCCAAAAAATTAGACTAGGAGAGAGTAGTTCTCGATCCATTCTGTGAGGCCGGCACTGCCCTGGCACTTGGAACAGACAAGGGCAGGCCAGAAAACTGCAGACCCATATATCTCGTGCATATGGATGCAAAAACTCTCACTGAAATCCTAGCAAACGGAATCTAGCAACATATAAAAAACTATATAGCCTAACAAGGTATGATTTATCCCAGAAGCACAAAGATAGTTGAACATCCAAAAATCAATTAATGTAACACATCATAGCAATAGCATAAAAAACAAAAACTACATAATCATCTCAATAGACACACACACAAAAAAGCACTTGACAGAATCCAGCACTTTTTCATAAATAAAAAAAAAACAACTAGGAATAGAAAGAAACTTCATTTACCTGATATAGGGTATTTACAAAATCCCACAGCTAACATCATACTCAATAGTGAAAGACTGAATCCTTTCTCCCTAAGATTAAAAATAACACAAGGATATCTTCTCTCGCCACTTCTATTCAACATTGTAGTGGAGGTTCTAGCCAGGGTACTTGGGCAAGAAGAAAAAAAACTATCTCTATTTGCAAACAACATGAATGTATATATACAAAATCCTAAGGAATCCACTAGAAAATTATTACAACTAATAAAAGTTTGGCAAAGTTGTGGGACACAAGATCAATATACAAAAAGCAGTTTTCTTCTAGATACTTGCAATGAACAATTTGAAAATGAAAATAAGAAAACAGATTCGCTTAAAAGAGCATTAAAAAGAATAAAATCCTTAGGAATAAATTGAACAAAAAGTGCAAAACTTATACTCTGAAAACACTGAAAGAAATTAAAGCAGATCTAAATAAATGGAAAAGTATCTCATGTTTATTAAGGAAAGACTTAGTATAAAATGATCTACAGATTCAATAAAGTTCCTGTCAGCATCTTAGCTGTGTTCTTTATAGATGTTGACAAGCTGATTCTAAAATCCATATGGAATTGGAAAGGACCCAGAATATCCAAAACAATCTTGCAAAAGAATAACAAAGTTTGTGGACTCACACTTCCCAATTTCAAAACTAACTACAAAGCAACAAAAATCAAGATAGTGTGGTACTGGCATAAGGACAGATATATAAACCAATAGGATAGAATTGAAAGTCCAGAAGTAAACCCCTGTGTCTACAGTCAACTGATTTTCAATAAAGGTGCCAAGGCCAGTCACCAACGAATGATGCTGGAACAACTGAATAGCCCTATGCAGAAGAATGAAGTTAGAGCTCTACCCAAACACTATACAAAATTAACTAGAAATGGAACAAAGACCTAAATATAAGAGCCCAAACTATAAAACCCTCAAAAGAAAATATAGGGGTAAATTTTCATTGCTTCAGATTTGGTAATGGATTCTTATATATGACACTAAAGTATAAGTAACAAAATAAAAAAATAGATAAACTAGACTTCATCAGAACTGAAAACTGTGCATCAAAGGATACTATCAATAAGGTGAAAAGACAATCCACAGAATGGGAGAAAATATTTGCAAATCATTTATCTGATAAGGGACTAGTATCTAGAATATAAAAGTCTTACAACTCAATAATAAAGAGATAAATAATGCAATTTTTTAAATGAGCAAAGGATCTGAATAAATCTTTCTCCAAAGAAGATGTACAAATGTCCAACAAGTACACAAGAAGATGTTTGTCATGATTAGTCATCAGGGAAATGCAAATCAAAACCATAAGGAAATAACAAATTCACACCCACTAAAATGGCTATTATCAAAAAGTCAGATAATAACAAATGTTGGCAATGAATAATCAGAACCCTCTCATGCTGCTGGTGGGAATGTAAAATTGTGCAACCTGTTTGGAAAACAGTCTGGCAGTTCCTCAAACACAAAGTTCCTATTAGATCCAGCAATTGCATATGTGTCCACACACACAAAAAAAAACATTTACACAGCCCTGGCTGGTGTGGCTCAGTGGACTGAGCCCTGGCCTACAAACCAAAGGGTCGTTGGTTCAATTCCCAGTCAGGGCACATGCCTGGGTTGCAGGCCAGGTCCCCAGTAGGGGGCGTGTGAGAGGCAACCACACATTGATGTTTCCCTCCCTCTCTTTCTTCTTCCCTTCCCCTCTCTCTAAAAATAAATAAATAAAATCTTTTTAATAACTTGTACATAAATGTTTACAGAAGCACTATTCATAATGAAATAAATCAATTAGTCATAGATAAAAGTGAAAATAACCCAAATGCCTATCAACTGATGAATGGATGAACAAAATGTGGTACAGCCACACAATGGAGTGTTCTTCAGCCATTAAAAGGGAATTAAGCACTGATACACACTACAACATGCATGAGCCTTGAGAATACCATGTTAAGTGAAAGAGGCTAGTAACGAATGACCACATATTGTATTTGTATATAATTGATACGAAATGTCCAGAATAGGCAAATCTGCTGCTTTAGGGCTGGGAGGGAGGAAGATGGGAGGAAGGGGCGGGGATAGGAAGACAGAGCCAAACAATATAGATTCCTTTTTTTTTAAGATTTTACTTTTTTTTTTTTTTTTTGAGAGAGAGGGGAAGGGAGGGAGACAGAGAAGGAGAGAAACATTGATGTGCCAGAGAAACATTGATCAGTTGCCTCTCACACACCCCCAACCCAGGACCTTGCCTACAACTCAGGCATGTGCCCTGAGTGGGAATTGAACTGGTGACCCTTCAGTTTGTGGTATGATGCTCAACCCACTAAACCACACCGGGCAGGGCTGGATTTCTTTTTGAGGTGATAAAAAAGTCTAAAATTGGCTGTGGTTATATATATCTGTGAGTATATTAAAAACCACTGAATTGTACACTTTCAATGGGTGAATCATATGATATGTGAATTATATCTCAGTAAAGCTACTAAAGAAAGACAGAGTGAAGGCAAGGACATCAGTGAGAGACCATTCTAGTTGTGCAGGTGAGAAGTAATGGTGTGGCGGCACACTGGAAGAAATACACGGGTGAAAAAAAAAGGACATGGCTTGAATATGGAAGTGGAAAGAAAGGGTAGAGTCTAGGATTACTGCCAAGCTTCTGTTTAGATAACTGGGTTGATGGAGATGCCAGTCACTAAAAGAACAAAAACAGCTAATACTTAAACGGCACTTAATTGCCAGGCACTGTTCCAAGCGCTTAGCATGCATTAATTCCTTCAGTCTTGAACAACATATTAGGTAGGTACTATTATTATCCTCATTTTACAGAAGGTAAAACAAACTCAGAGAGGTTAAGGGACTTGGCCAAAATCTGACAGTCAGTAAATGGCAGGGCTGGGATTCAACCTAGAGATTCTGACTTCAGAGCCTCTCTCTTAGGCACAATGCTATGTTGCTTCTCTGGGACGGTGAAAAGAGGCCAGAATGGGGTATAATACAACTTCCGAATTCAACACAAAAACACAGATCTCACACTGGGTCCTGGGCTAAGGGCAGGACCCAAGGGACACCCTCTCCCAACAGAAGATCCTCACATTTCCACTGTGGCCCATTGCACCCAGAGCCTCACTACAAACGAGGCAGCAAACTGCAGGTACAGTTTGCTGTACTCAGCCTCACCTGCCCCACACCTGTCTAGTTTCAGTTCTCACTGCTTCTCTCCACAGCTATCTTCTCACAGGTGATGGCCTAGGCTGGGCAGAGGTTGGAACAAGAGACCAGTCTGGCAGCACAAACTGGTATCCAGAGAAATGATGGAATAGAGAAGAGGGAAGCTCAGGATACATCTCTCAAAGCCTCATTATGCAGGCAGCTGGGGAAGGCGAACCTGAGCTGGCTGTCCAAGGGGCCCCACTGCAGCTGGTCCTGGCCACAAAAACGGAACTCCTACCAGCCAGCCGAGTCATTCCCTCTCAGCCCCCAAGGAAGGAGTGATTTCCTGCATGGCCCTCTGGGCAGCTCAGGCCCCTCCTACGGGCTGTGCATCCTCTTATCTCACCCCTGGCCCTGTCCCCGGGGTGGAGCAGGCCAACCAGAGCCTGGCCTTCCTAGGCTGGTCCTCCTGTTTCTTCAGCAGGAAACATGGATGCAGGGGTCAGAGAGAGCCTGGCAACTCAGCAAAAGCAGCTCAGGAACCAGGATGGCAGCTCTCTGGCTTGGGGTCACTGCTAAGCACCCACTGGTCCTTTTCCCATTTACTTAAATTCCTTCCTGGTGCCTGTTTTGAACTCAGCCTCATACTGTGGGAGAGACTCACACCAGGCCCTGTGCCCAGCTCATAGCATTAAATCAATGAGTAAAATGGAGGAACCAGAGGCCCTAGTCAGGGGTGCCTACGCTGTGGCTAAACAACAGACTTTGGAGTCAAACAGACCTGAATTCAAACCTCAGCTCTGCTCCTCAATAATGACTTTGGACAACTCATCTAGTCTATCTCAGCCTCCCCTTTCTCTTCTATAAAGTAAGGAAAAGGGCACGTGTTCATTAATGGTCACTGGTAGGAGCATGGTAGGACAGGGAATCAGGGAGGAAGAGGCAGGCCCACTCCCACCCGACTTTTACCCCAGGACGGGTGGGTCCCCACTTGTCAGGGTTCGAATTTTGTCTAGCTAAGGTGGAGGCATAGCATATCTCCTTATGTATGAAAGTACCCCAACAGAGGCACAAAATTTTGGGGGGACTCAGAGGAAGAACACATTGTATGTTTGCAACCCGAATGTCCTCAAGGCAGCCCTTCGGTGTAACCTTGTCCATTTGTATTCCATCAGAACAGCTCAGTCCCTGTTCTGCTTTCTCAGGGAAGCCCGCACCCTCCTCTGTTTTTACTAGGACTCTGCCAGGCTTTACACCTGCGCGGTCACCTTCGGTCTGCATCCCTGCTCTTGCTCAATTCTTGGCCACTGGGGTGCTCACTTTCCACAGCTTCCATCCTCTCTCAACTCCGCAGGGATCAGAAAAGGTATTTCTCCCCTTGTTCCCCAACCACCATGAATATCAGGTTCTGTATATGGGATGCTTTCACTGAGTGTCTAGGGTGCTATAAAGAAGCTAAGCATCACGGAGTAGGGTGTAAACGTAAAACAAAGTATTAGGCATCACTGTTCTAAAATTTTCCTCCAACAACCCTGGCTGGAGTGGCTCAGTGGATTGAGCACTGGCCTACAAACCAAAAGGTCGCCGGTTTGATTCCCAGTCAGGGCACACGCCTGGGTTGCAGGCTAGGTTCCCAGTTGGAGGCGTGTGAACTCTCACACATCAATGTTTCTCTCCCTCTCTTCCTCCCTCCCTTCCCCTCTCTCTCTAAAAATAAATAAATAAAATCTAAAAATAAAATAAAAATTTCCTCTAACAGTCCTTCCATTGGAATTTCTCTGGTGAAGCTTTCTTCTCTCAGGAGGAGGGCTGTTACTAGCCCTCCTCCTTTCTCTCGGGAGTTAGCAGGGAACAGGCCAAAATTCCCGTCAATTTCCTATTCCACTCTCTAACGCCTTCCTATCAAGGTCACGCCCACAGGCTCACCAAGTTGTTTCTGACCACAAAAGACCTACTGAGGCCTCTGAAAGGAATGTGAAATTGCATTTCTCTTTTTAAGTTAGCCTTTTCTCCCATTACATATAGTTGGGAGATAAGAAAAGACTCCCCAGGAAGCAAGAAATAGTGACTTGGGGACAGATCTTAAATCACAAAGAAAGTTCCAGCAGGCTAAGAGGTGGGAGGGCACTGTGCCTGGGGGAGCAAGGAAACAAGGTTCTGTGGCAGGAGGGAGGTTGGGCTTGAGTTGTTCTGAGGGAGAGACACCTAGAACTGGAAGGTGAAAGGTCAAAGGGCTGTGTTCTATCTGGCCTCAGGAGTCCTGGCCCAAAGGATCATGCAGACCCACGAAGGATTTTAAGCAGGGAAATAAAAGCCAATTCAAGCTGCAGAAAAAGCCCTGAGTAAGGAGATACCATCTGTTGACTGTGGGAATGGCAAACGTAAAACGACCTTGATGAAGGTGTGGGGGAGTGCAGGGCTCTCACACACTGCTGGAGGTGCGCATGGAGTGATCATTCCGGAAAGCAGTGTGGTGATGCTGGGGAAGAGATGGGGGGACGGAGACCCCAAGTGCCTGGAGACACGTGTCTCGGACTTTCAGACTGCACAGAAACGCTGGTGTTGGAAATCTGGGAAAATGGCGAGACAGCAGGCAAAGGCATAAGCACGGGCTCAGGAGAGCCAATCCCCTTCCAAATCATGTTCAATGTCATCATGTTAGTAGCTTGAAATTGGCCACGGTTCACATCACAAAAACCAGCAAGTGCTGCAGAACAAGACTGCCCCTGCCCCTGGCCCTGGAGAGAGCAGTTGAACAGCACTCCACTCTCTGTCTGAGCCAGTCCTCGTCCAGCAGCCCCTTGGGTTCCCTCAGCAGTGACTGCACAGAGACCGGAGAGGGGCTTTAATAAGCCAGGACTTAGACCTTCTGTGCCAACAGGAAAGCCTAGGCCTGCTAATTCGGGCTGTGCCTTAGAAGCCTACTGGGCTCTTTGTCCAAAGAGCAGACAGACCTAAGTGGTCTCCCTAGGCCTATTCCAGGTCCTGCTTGATATTTCAAAGAAGGAAAGAACTTGGGGAAGGCACCTCTTTCCAGCTATGTGGGATCAGAGAAAAATGGGAAAATAACAAGAACTGGCAGCTGGACCTCCTCCATGCAGGAGCAGAAAGTCTTCATCTCAACTCTCTGACAGTCACAGACCAGCCTCTTGTGTTGTGGGCCCTGCACCCCTAAATCACAGGCCTTTTAAGACGTGGATGCTTGGATGCAGGGGTGGAGGAAGAATGAGGAGTTGAGAATAACTCTCAGGCTTCAGACTTAAATGCCCAGGCAGGCTACAGTGAGATGCAAACGTAGACGATCCGAAAGGGCACAGTAGAGTTAGTAATAGTTCTTTTTGGGACTTGGCGAGTTTAAGTGCCTATGGGACAACAAATAGAGATAGCTAAGAAGTCACTTTAGATTTTAATTTCAAGGGAGTGATGAAGTTACTGCTATATAGATGAAATTGAAGCCGAGATCACTCAGGCAATATAAAGGGCAAAGCAAGAACACCTGGGGAACAGCAACACTTAAGAGAAAGAGCAAAGAAAGAAAGAAACTGGGGGTGGGGGGACTGTTACAGGAGTAGGAGGAACCAGGAGGATGTGATACATTGTAGAACCCAAAGAAGGAAAAGAATATCAAACGTTGCAGAAAGGTCCAGTATGATAAGGATTAGGATGAGAGACACGATAAGGTTATTGTGTCTGATTCAGAGTGAAGAAGACAGTGGTAGGAAATGAGATTTATGCAGGCAGGGGCCAGGTCAGGCAGGACCTTGTGTGCCATTAGGAGGTGTTTGGATATCATTCTAAATGCAGTAGGAAATCACTAGAGGAATTTATCAGGGGAGCAAAGAAATATGCTTTGCAGTTCAAACATATCACTGCATTATGTGGAGGGTGGGCTGAAGGGGGTAGGAGTGGAGGCAATTGGGGAAGCTACTGTAGTGCCCCAGACTTGGGCTGGGCTGGTAGGAGCAGAGGTGGTAAGAAGTGTTCAGATTTCGGGGTACATGTTAAAAAGATATCTTGCCCTGGCTGGTGTGTGGCTCAGTGGGTTGAGCACTGGCCTGCAAAACAAAAGTTGCTGGTTCAATTTCCAGTCAGGGCACATGCCTGGGTTGTGGGCCAGGTCCCCAGTAGGGGAGGCAAAAGATGGATGTTTCTCTTGTACATCCCTCTCTCCCTGCCTTCTCCTCTCTCTAAAAATTAATTGATTAATTAATTAATTAATTAATTGAAAACTCTAAAAGAGATATCTGGGTACTAAAGAAAAAAGATATCTGATAGAATACAAGATAAGAAAAAAATAGGAATCAAAGACTATTGAGAATTTGGTTTGACCAGCTGAGTAGATAGTGGTACCATTTACAGACGTGGATAAGACTAGAGGAAATAAAACAGGTTTAGGGGTGGGAAGCAGAATCCAGAGTTTTATTCTGGCCGTCTTAAGAATTTGATGCCCATTGGACATACAAGTGGAGGTGCCAAGAAGGCAGTTGGCAATCCAAATCTGGAGCCTGGAGGGGAGTTGGAGACATTAATTTTGCGGTCATCAGCACATACCGAGCCTCAAAGCAATGGGCCTATGTGGACATTAAAGCTCTGTTTCCCCTTTCACTTGACCTGACAGAGGTTGGGTGGCCTTGGCTGGGGGCTGGGAGAAGCACACAGTCATCCCCACTGGCAAAGAAAACTGGTCCTTGAATCTGAGAGCTGGACATGAATTGGGACAGACCTGGCTGAGGGACCTCTGACAGAGAAATGGTGCCAGGGAAACTAAGACCTCACAGGAAAGCCGATGGATCTCCATTTCCCCCTTCTCTCTCCCCTCCGCATAATTCTCTGTGTTAGTAACATCAATTCAGGAGGGGGAGAGAAAGGTGATATTGAGGACACTGAAGTCTGTAGAGCCAACGATGGGAGCTCCAGCTGAGGTCAGAAGAGCTAAATGTGGGAGTTTGTGTGACATGCGCCCCCCTACGCCCTGCAAGAGTCAAAGCTCCTGAGAGTAGGCATAAGAGCCAGCCACAGCTACAGCACTCCCAGGAGGAGGCCTGGGCTTTCAGGCAAGGGGCCCTATTCTGCTGCTAATGTGAAGATGAGCAGGGGTCTGACACCAACCATCCCATGATTTCGAGCCAACCAGATGAAAGTACCAAAGACCAGTGCTTCTCCAACTTTAACATGCATCCACATCATCTGAGCACTTTGGTAAAATGCAGATTCTATTTTGGTCCATCTGGGGCAGGGCCAAAGATTCTGCATTTCTAACAAGCTCCCAGGTAATTCTTTTGCTGCTGGTCTACCAACCACACTTTGAGTAGCCAAGGATGAGCCGTGGAGCTGCCCTCAATGGAAGGGGCATGTCCAGCTCCAGAAAGAATCTACTGAAGTGGAAACAGCCATCATTCCATCGTGGCTGTGAGGCAGACGGCCATGCCTTGGCAGATTGCACTTTTCGGGAACATCACATGGTCGTTAAGCACTTGGGTTCCTGAGCTTTACCTCCGAGGAGGTATGTGATCTGGGGCAAATCTTCAACTTCTCTGCATCTCAGTTTCCTTGTCTCTCTAACCAGAGTAATAGACTATTGTGACCATTAGCTGAGTCAATAGATACAAAGCACTTGAAACGTGGCAGTAAGTGCTCGGTAACTGTTACTATTCTTGTATAATACCCCCTTCTACAACAGCAAATGTAGACACACATGGCGGCTTAGCCTCCTATGGGTACACAGTCAGAACTATACCCCCCATCTCCCTCCCACCCAAAGGCCTGTATCCTCTCTTTCAAATTCCTCCTACCATCCTGCCCTACTCCCCTCCCCTGGCCCCTGGCCCCAGTGTGGTCTGCATGGGCCCCACAGGGGCAGGGACAGGGACAGGACGTGGGGCTGTATCTGACAGGAACCTGAGGGGCTGGCCCGGGAGGGGATTGGGGCCCAGCTTCCTGAAGGGAGGATGGGCTAAGGCAGGCACACAGTGCAGGAGAAGATGCCCTCCTGGGCTCTCTTGGTGGTCACCTCTTGCCTCCTCCCGGCCCCCCAAAACCTGGCACAAGTCACCAGCCAAGGTGAGGTGTGTGGAGGGTGGAGATCACTTATAGCCAGAAAGAGGGAGCCCTGGGAGGGGTGCAAATTAGGAGGCTCCCACTTGTCCCCCACTCTTTCCCATAAACATGCCTGGAAGGACCCAGAGCCCAACTCACCGGCTGTTCCTCAGATGCCTCCTTGCTGGCCTCGGACTCAAAGCCCCTGAACTGTTTTTCTCGAACATTTGAGGACCTCACTTGCTTCTGGGATGAGGAAGAGGCAGCGCCCAGTGGAACATACCAGCTGCTGTATGCCTACCCAGGGTACGTGTGGGGCTGTGCCCACTCCCCAGTGTCTGTCCTGTCCTTACCTCAGCAGATCCTCGCTCCAGTAGCTTCCCTGCCTTTGTCTCTGTAAGAGAATTTCTTCAAGTACATGTCCTAAGTAGCCACTTACTGAACCGATGTGCTTTGGCTAGATCTAGCTTGAGTCCCTATAGAACCCCTCATCTCACCCATCCCAAGCACTGGGAAGAAAAAGGCAGTCATGGAAATAGAAGTAGGGATTGAGCCCAGCCTGGGTGCTGATGGTGGCCAGGTAGGCAGGATGGACTTTTCCTATGCCCACAGGGAGGAGCCCCGGGCCTGCCCCCTGAGTTCCCAGAGTGTGCCCCCCTTTGGAACTCGATATGTGTGCCAGTTTCCAGCCCAGGATGAAGTTCGTCTCTTCTTCCCACTGCACCTCTGGGTGAAGAACGTGTTTCTGAACCAGAATCTGACCCAGCGGGTGCTCTTTGTGGACAGCGTGGGTAAGGGCCATCCTCCCGTCACCCTGCCCCCTCCATTTGCTGCCCCCAGGCCAGATCGCAGAGTCAGCCTGGTCGAGGCTCTTTCAGGACGACAGGATGTCCTCCATTACTAGGCCCCCCAGAGACACCTCAAGATGCCCTTCTCAGTCTTCCCAGCTGTGGCATCTAGAGCTGGACTTCGTTTCACAGGGGAGACCTCCTGGTCCTCCCATCGTTAACCTATTCACTCACACACTCATTTGACAGTTACAGGATACTCACCATGGGCCCAGGCACTGTGCTAGGTGACCAGGATACAGAGATCCATGCTTTTGACGGAAACAGATCCTTGCTCTTGAGTCTAACTAACCAGGAATGAGGTCACTGTTCTCATGAGAAAAGGAAAACAGGATAAGGGGCCTCTCTGTCCTGCCCTGCCCTCCAAGAGAGCCAATCCGGCCTCACTCACCCCTCTCTACAATCCACAATGTGCCCTGTCTTGCCCTCAGGCCTACCAGCTCCCCCCAATATCATCAAGACCATGAGCGGGAGCCAACCAGGGGAACTTCAGATCCGCTGGAAGGCCCCAGCTCCCGAAATCAGCGATTTCCTGAGGCATGAACTCCGCTATGGCCCCAAGGATCCCAGGAACTCCACTGGTCCCACAGTCGTGCAGTTGCTGTCCACAGAAACCTGCTGCCCAGCACTGCGGGGGCCAAACCCAGCCCCAGCTCTGGACCAGCCTGTGTGTGTGCAGCCCATGATGCCCCAACAGTACGGACCAGAGCAGACCTCCCCGATCAGAGAAGTATCCTAGCCTTCTTCAACTCCACTTTCTATCTCCTACCCCTAACTTTGCCCCAGGAAAGGACAGGCTATATTTTAGGGATTCCAGACTGCTTTGGTCCTTGGGGAGTTAGTACCAACCCTGATTAGTTCTCAAGAACTGTGTCTATTTAGAGATTTCCCACTTTGGGTCATTCACACTGACAAATTTGAGAGCTTTGGGCCTCCAAATTAATGGGGATTTCCCTAAAAACCCCTGAACACACCCAAAACCCAATGACCTGGTCCCCAACCTGTGCGCATCTCTGTCCAGTAAGGAACTGAGCATCTCTCCACAGTCATGCTGTGGGGCTTCAAATATAAGAGATGAAGGCTGTCTTGGCTGAGAGGCAGACCTAGATTCTGAGGCTGGGGTTCTTCTCTCAAGGCTCCATCTCTGACAGTGATGAGTGGAAGCTGCCTTATCTCAGGGCTCCAGCCTGGGAAGTCCTACTGGCTCCAGCTGCGCAGCCAACCTGATGGGGTCTCCTTCCATGGCTCCTGGGGACCCTGGTCTCTCCCTGAAACCGTGGACCTACCTGGAGATGCAGGTGAGACAATAAAGGAATGGGGAGATGAAGAGGAAATTAAAAAAAAAAAATCTCTAGGGAGGCCTGGGCTGGACATGGAAGCTATGATAACCAGGGTCTTCCCCGATGACCTCAAACCTGCCACTGGACAAAGTGTACTATGTTCAGGGAGAAAAACAAAGAATAGGAGTAAATGTTCCATGTTATGCGGGTAAAGATGATCTGGGTACCCTATGGAGTAGGAGCATGTGGGCCCTGATGGGACTTCCTTCTCTGATTCAGTGGAAATTGGACTGCAATGCTTTACCCTGGACTTGAAGAATGTCACCTGTCAGTGGCAGCAACAGGACCATGCTAGCTCCCAAGGCTTCTTCTATCACAGCAGGCCATGGTGCTGTCCCAGAGACAGGTGAGAGATGAACTGCTGATTGAGCTTGATGTCATGGGGAGTGAAGCCCAGTCTTGCAGGAAGAAGGGAGAGATCGTTCTGAGTCCTCTTCACTCCCCTCCCAGTCCCAAAACCAAGTGACCTCCCTGCTCTCCTCCACCAATGGGCATTTTATCTTCTCAACCTCTCTCAATTTCCACTGGTAATGCCTTGGTTTAGTTCGGCGTTAATCACGACCCCTGGACCGCTGCCACAGCCTACGTCCTCATCCACCTCCAACGGATCCCCCATGCTGCTGACAGAGTGATCTTTGTTAAACTCAGACTTTGCCAGCTTTCCGCTGCCTATCAAATCCCATCAAAACTTTGCCTGGTCTCCAAGAATTTCCATCACACATCTCACTGATTTCTTACCACCCTCCATATCCGATCTATAACCACGCTTTGTTGATCTTACCTGTTAAATATTTCTAGACTCTGCCCATTTTCTTTTCACCATGGCCATTATCTGGTACATCATCATCTCGCATTTGGGGGACTGAGAATACTTATCAGCTGATCACCTCCTGAATCCTCTAAATTATTCTCTGCAGGAGCTGAAGTGATCTTTTAAGAGTAAAAAAATGATCGTAACACTGTGCTTAAAAATCTTCAATAGCTTCCCGTTAATCTTAGGATAAAGAACCCTACCGTGTGGCCTAATAAAGTTCTAAAAGACTCAGCCCTTACCTCGGCCTTCAGCCTCGTGTTTACTGTGCCGCCTTTTGCTCTCTGTGCCCCAATACCTGTCTTCTTTGGTTCCCTTTTATCTGTCATATTCCCTCCTGCCTCCAGGTCTTTGCACATGCTGTTTACCCAGCTCTTTTATGTACCCTCAACTTCTACTCATCCTTCAGATCTACACTCAATGTCACCTCCTCAGGGAACCCTCCCCTGACCTTCCAATAGCCCTACTATGCATCCTTGTTGTAGCACGTACAACAAGTGCTTAATCATAGTTACAGTTTTACATTTTAATTTATGTGGCCATTTGATTGATGATAACATTGTCTCTCAGAATGCCAGTTGGAAAAGGCTGATCTTGACTCTACAGGATCCAGGAGGGCAAAGTCAGTGTCTGATCTTTGCTCACCAACGTACTGTCCCCTGTTACAGTGCCTGGGGTGTCACAGGTGCTCTGTGAACAATTGTTGAATGAATGAATAATGAAACAAAACATTATTCACAGTTGCAATCTATTCTTCCAGTTTTTCTATGCATTTATATATGTCCATACATGACAGTTAATTTTCAGTATAAATTACATGTGTGTGTATGTGTGTGGTTTGCTAAACTACTTTTTTACTCACAAATATGTCTTGAAGTTGATTACAAAGAATGCCACTCACTGTTTTTACTAACTGCATAGATTTCCATAGCACAGAGGTACCTTGAATGACTGAAGTGTGGCAAAACTGGAGTTATCATTTCCTCTATCAAAATCTGTTCCTCCTCTTATTTCCTCCATTCTACCATCCACTCAACTTTTCAGGCCTGAAACTTGGAAATCACCTTGGACTTCTGCCACTTCTACACCCTCAAGGTTCAATCAGAACACCTTGTCATTTCTACCTCTTTGGTATCCTTGAGACCATCTATTTCTCTCCACCCCCATGGCCATAACCCTATTTTCAGAGCCTCTTCACTTGGCACGTGGAAAACCATAACAGTGTCCTAATGGATCTCTCGCCTTCTAGTCCACCCTCACAAATCCTTGCCTAAAAACTGCAGTTAGAATGATCTTCCTAAAGTACAAAGCCGATTATGACAATTCCCTGCTTAAAATCCTAAATGTCTCCATAATTACTACAGGATTGAGTGCAAGCTCCTTAGAAAGGCCACAGGGCCATCCAGGACCTTGGTCTGCCTTCTCACATTTATCACTCACCATCAGGCCCTCTGTGCTAAAAGCATTCTGCACCACTTACAATTTCCCCCAAAGCACAGTATCTCTTATCTGGGCCCAAGCATGTGCCTCGGATGCCCGTCTGTCCCCTTTGCATCCTATTTATAGTCCAAGACTCAGTTTAAGTACTGCCTCATCCAGGAAGTATTCTTTGACCCTCCCATTCTGGGTAAGATCCTCCTCCTTGATACTCCTGAACCAGCCCGTGCACCACAGAAAAACACCATCTGTTTGTTTTTCTGCCTCTTCTGCTGAAATGAGACCTTAAAGGTTATTCCTCTATGCACTCATAGGGCCTAGCACACTATCAGGGGCACAGTGTCCATTATTTGATGAATAAGTGAGTAAGCATATTAAATACATAAAATGATAAATAACTTTAATAATAACTAGCCATTTATGGGTTGGAAAGAGACACAGTTCATTTGTTTAATAAACAATTGTCAAAGGTGACTGTGCCAAGCACTGGGGATGAAGCGACAAAGAAAACAGAAAAGGTTCCAGCATTGTTGGGGCTTACATTTTCATGGGGAAAGGAGCGGGCGAGAAACGAGATTATGTGATAGAAACTAAGTGGGAGGATGCCGGTGGGGGTGGGGGTTGCTCATTTAGACTGAGTAGTCAGAGAGGGACTCACCAAGGAGGTGACAGATGAGCTAAAACCTCAGTAGCAAGAAGGAAAGTGACGTGAAAATCTACAGTCAGAGCACTCCAGGTCACAGGGAAGTGCCAAGACAGTGCGTTTGGCACAACCGTAGCACAGAAAGGAGGCCCGTGCGGATGCACGGTGGCAAACTGCTGTGAGAAATGTGGGACATGAGCGTGAGGGGGTCGGAAGGAGCTACATCACAAAGTCCCGGAGGCCCTGGTATGGAGTTTGGATTTTATTCCAAGTGGGATGGGTAGGCATTAATGAATTTTAATCAGAAGAGTGGCATAATATGATTTACATTTTAAAAAGATATGTTTCTTTGTGGAGTTATAAAGAGGGAAGAGTAGCAGCAGGATCACCAGTCAGAAGTTCGCTTTAACCCAGGTAAGAGATAACGGCAGTTGCATCTAACGGGGCAGGGGTCAAGATCAAAATAAACTGACAGCTTTGTGATATACTCTGTGATATATATCAGCCCAACATTTTGGAAGCAAATTCTGGTAGCCGTGGAGAGAACAAATGGAAGGGAATAGCAAAAATGGAGGCAGAAAAGCCAGTTAGGAGACTGTTGTAATAATCTAACAGTATAATAACATATAGAGATGACAAAGAGGGCTGCTGTATAAGAACAGATTTAAAACATAAGTTTTCCTGCAGAAAGATGAAGGCCCTTTAATCTTTGAAACAATCCTGTGAAGTAGGTATTATTAACCCATTTTACAACTGAGGAAATTGGGACAGAGCTAAACCAAGTAATTTGCCCAGAGTTATGCACCAGCAAGCCAACACCTGAACTCAGTAGCCCATGCTATCTCCACGTACCATCTAGCTCCTTCCTGAAGAGGAAGAGGCTGGACACCAAAGCAAACTTTAGAAAGCAAAACATTATGTCATGAAGACAGAAAGCCCTGGAGGGCCATCCAAGAGAGAAATGAGATTAATGTCCATGCAGGGCACAGCCCCTGTGGGATGGGAAATATCAGGATTAGTCTCTGAGGCCGGCCTGATTCAGTGATTCCATGGGGCTGATTCTTAGGGACCCCATCTGGGAGAAGTGTGAAGAGGAAGGGAAAAATCCAGGATTACAGCCCTCCCAGTTCTCCCGCTGCCACTTCAGGTCACGAAATGACAGCGTTATTCACGTCCTTGTGGAGGTGACCACAGCCCAGGGTGCTTTACACAGCTACCTAGGCTCTCCTTTCTGGATCCACCAGGCTGGTAAGAACTTTCTTCCCTGCTCCCCTCACACAGTATCCCCTACCCTCACGGCACCTGACCCTTTGTCCAGAGTTGGCGACTCTGATACTTCTGACCCATGGGCCCAGTGGCATGATGTCTCATGCACAGAGGGCTTACACCATTCCCCGATGACATCCCTGTAGTGCTCATCCCCACTCCAAACTTGCACTGGAGGGAGGTCTCCAGTGGGCAGCTGGCTTTGGAATGGCAGCACCCATCATCCTGGGCAGCCCAAGAGACCTGCTATCAGCTCCGATACACAGGAGAAGGCCACCAGGACTGGAAGGTAAGGTCAAGGAACAAATGCCCACAGACCTCACCACACTGGGTATTCCTGAGTTTCACTGTGCCTGTTGTCAGGGGTGAGGGTGTCCACGTATCCATGTCTATACTTGTGTATCTGTGTTTATCTGATTCAACTGGTATCGTAATCACTCTTTGGCATCTGATACTGCTGACTACTCTCATTTAAAATTTTCTCTTCCCTTTGCCATCAGGATATCAGTCTCTCCTGATTCTCGTACTACCTCTCTGACCGAACCTTCTCACTCTCCTTTCCTGACTCTTCCTTTTCCATCCTTCCTTAATATGCTGTGCTTCCTACAGACTCATCCTAGACTCTTTTCTCCTCTAGATAAATACATACCCTTTCCTTAGGTGAGTACTTCAACTCCACAGTTTTGACAACCATACATTACCCATCCCAAACTCACCATATGGAAAGGAATTTCTCTACCATGGGCAAATTACTGAAACTTTTGAAGTCCCAGTTTCCTCACTGGTGAAATGAGAATAAAGCTATCTACCTTCCAGACTTACAGTAAAGATTAACTATATAAATATCTAGCATACTGCCTGACAGATAGAAGAAGGTACACATACACAGTAGTTAAATCTTAGTTTCTTTCTCTACTTTAATTCTCATTTACCACATACAGAGTATATACAACTTCTTACCAACCAGATCTACCTAAAACCTCTAGGAGCATTTCAGACTCATCCAGTAGCCCCGCTCCCACCCCACCCCTTATTTGTGGGAGATACATTCCACGACCCCTACTGGAGGCCTGAAATCATGGGTGGTACTGAAGCCTTTATGTACTATGTTTTTTCCTATATATACATACATACACACACTTCATGGCTTCTCTTTGGCATATTCAAATTATCAGCATCACTACTTTTGCATTTTGGGGCTATAATTAAGTAGACTAAGGGTTACTTGCACACCATTGCCATACCTAAAAATTGATCTGTTAACTGAGACAGCTACATAGGGACTATCGGGTAGGACAAAGGGATAACTCATGTCCCAGGTGGGATGAAGTGGGACAGCATGAGCTCTCAACATGCTACTCAGATGGCAAGCAATTCAGAACTTACAAGTTGTTTTATTTCAGAAATTTTCCATTTAATATTTTTGGAACATGGTTGATGGTGGGTAACTGAAACCACAGAAAGAGAGACTATGGATAAGGAGGGACTACTATACATCCAAAACTTAGCTCATCTACAGTAAAGTTCACAAATCGTGAGTATGCCATTGATTAATTTGTACATGTGTATACACCCATGCAACTGTTATCCAGATCGAGATATGTTATTTCTAGCACCCCAGAAACTCCTCATGCCCCGATAGTCAGTCGCACACATCCCTTCCAAGGCAACCACTATTCTGACATTACCATCATTAAGTGTGACTGCTGTTGAGATTAATAAAATGGACCCATACAGTATTTCTTCCTCAAACCTATTTCTCTTCTGTACCCTGTCTCTGACAATGGCACCACCACTGACGCAAGCCTGGAATCCTCCTTGACTTTTCTTCCTTTTGTCTTGTCTCTTCCCCCTATTCATCAAGTTGAGTTTATGTTACTAACAGCCCTCAAATCCCTCCTGCCACTGCCTTAGCCTCATCTTTGACAGTCTAGCCGCCTATCCATGCTCTTAGCTCCCTGAACTACCCTGTGGCCTCCAACCAAGCAACTCAGGCCGCATTAAATGCTCCTTTGTGCTCCTGGCGCCTTACTTATATCATTATTATAGCACTAATTATTTGTATTGAATAATTATTTGTGTGTATCTTCCTTATTAGACATGTGAGAGATCATGTTTCAGCATATTACAAGCAGATCATAAACGTTTGCTAAATGATTAAGTTAATAAAGTTTTCCCTGCTAATACACACAATGCTTGCACCTTCTGTTTAGAATCTGTCCTTGTACTTCCAGCACCTAGTGTAATTCTGGCATCCTGTGCTGAAGGCATATGATTTGCAAAGGGCCCTGAATATGTGTGTCTGGGATTTCTGTTGCTTCTGGCAGGATGTCCATGTGTCCCGGTCAGTGTGTGTGCACCGGCAACTCTGTCAGGGTGTATCATGTGTATTTGTGTCAGGATAAGTAATTCTCCATGCAGATGAGGTCAGTGTGTCAGGGCGCATTTCTCAGGTTGGGCAGGCCTCAGGCAGGGCGAGGCCGTGGGCAGGGGGAGGTGTTCTGTTTCTGTTGGGTATTCTAACTTCCAAGTTTCTGCCCGGATGCGTGAGGTTCTTTGAGGGGATGCGCTGGGATTCAAAGTAGTAGGGTTTTGGTCCAACAAGATGCTGATCTCTCGAAGACCCGATGCCCTCTCATTCTCACCTACAGCCTGACCACCTGCTCGCTTCTCTTGAGCAGGTGCTGGAGCCACCTCTAGGGGCCCAGGGAGAGATCTTGGAGCTGCGCCCGCGCTCCCGCTACCGTTTACAGCTGCGCGCCAGGCTCCATGGCCCCACCTACCAAGGTCCCTGGAGCGCCTGGTCCGACCCGGTGAGGGTAGAGACCGCCTCCGAAACAGGTGAAGGCTCAGCCAGGGCCAAGGTGGTCTGCGGCTGCGCACGTGGAGGCGTACCAGCGCAGCGAGAGCTGGGCTCACACCGCACTGGTCTGCGGCTGCGCAGACGTACGCGGAGCCTGAATCAACAAGGGGTGGGCCCAGGGCGGGGTGGGCCGAGCCTGGGGGCGGGGTTGGCCCGGCCTCGGGGCGGGGCCCGGGCCAGTGGTAGCGGAGGTCTGTTTTCATCCCATAGCCTGGATCTCCTTGGTGACTGCTCTGCTCCTGGTACTAGGCCTCAGCGCACTCCTGGGCCTGCTGCTGCTGAGGTGGCAGTTTCCTGCACACTACAGGTACCGCCCCGGTCAGGCAGGAGACGGGGTCTGGCCAGAGAGGGGCCAAGGCCTCTAAATAAGCATTCCAAGCTCTCTCTCTGACACCCGCTTTCTGAACAACTTCAAGTCCACACCTGTGGCTTCAGCAGCTTCCTGCACGTCTTTCCTGGGGGTGGCACCGCTTCCTCACGCTCTAACCTACCCACTGTACTGAACACCTCAAACTGCCCCACCTCGTGGCTCCTCATCTCAGTAACAAAGCTAAGGTCCACCTGTCACTCCAGCCAAAACACTTAGGCGCCTCCCTCTTTATCCAGTCTGATCTGGTCTGGTCATTCCACCTCCTAAACCTTGCTCAAACAATGGCCCCTTTTCTCTAGCCCTGCGGACACTACTAACTGAAACAGAGCCTCTTCTCTCTCCGATTTGCCTCACGCAACCACCAGAAAAATCTTTCTGAAATGCACACATGAATATTGCGCACCTCCTTCCATCTTCATTAGCTTCCCAGGATAGAGTTTGGATTCTGGAATGACAAGCAAAATCCCGCAAAATCTGGCCCGTGCCAGAGTTTCCACCCTCTGGCACCCTGTGCATCAGCCTTGCCAAACTGCTGGTGATTTTTTCCACAAGCCAAGTGGTTTTACTTCTCAGGCCCTTTGTAGGTAATGTTCCCTCTGTCAGGAATATCCTCCCTGGATGACTAATACCCATTTATCTTTAAGCAACTTTCTTCACCAACTCCTGGGAAACCTTCCCTAACCCTCCCCCATTGGCTACTCTCTCCGTATCCCTGTGCAGACTTCTATCATAGTACCAGTAGCATTTTACTGCATTTATTTCTTTACATGTCTTCCCCATACCTTAGTTGGTCATCTTTAAAACCTCAGCACAATGTCTGCCAAATAGCATGCCCTTAAATAGCATGCCCTTATTAATGAATGACTTACTTATGTGGGAAAACTAAGGTTAAGGAGAAATGTCACTGGAAATTATAAAGAGAAGAGATAGAATCCATACCACCTCAGCCTTTTAATTGGTAACATCTCTTGATTCTTGAAGAAGACTCAGTTCAGAAGGCAGCTCCTCCAGGCAGCCTCTTTCGATGGTCCTACACTGTCATCTCTCTTTGAACATGTCTGTCTCTGACCTTTTAATCTGCTTGTGTATATGAGCAGACTGGAATGCAGCTTCTACACAGGTAGCCAGCTCCAACAAAAAAGTTAGGGGAGAAGAAGGAATTGGTGCTGCTGAACCAGAAGTACTCAGTTCCTCCCCGCCCCTCCGCCCCCTCACTTACCAGATAACTCACTCTTCCTCCCCCTGGAGAGAGAGGAGTGAGGTCACAGAAGAGGCCTAAAATGTTGTTCAGCGAAAGTCCCTCCATGTGGAAATATGAACCTAAAGAATTGGAGGTTCCCCCAACATATCTTGGCTTAGTCCATACTCTTCCTCGATGGCTCACCTTCCCATGTGACTTAACAATAAGCCCCACTGGGTCTCTTCATTCATTCATTCATTGAGCTAATTTCTGGAGCACCTGTAATGGGCCACACACTGTTCTACACCCTGGAGGTACAGGACAGAGCAAATAGACAAACTCTTGGCTCTTGTGGAACCACATTCTAGTGGGGAGAGACAGCCAAAAACAAATATATATGATAACAATAAATACACACTAAGTCAAGTGTTGTAAAGAAAAATAAAGCAGAGCAGGAGATAGAGTGATGGGGGAGGGAAGTGGTACTATCCTAGACAGGGCAGTCAGGGAAGACCTCTCTGTCAGGATGGCATTTGAGCAGAGACCTAAACGAAGTGAGGTTCCCTGAGTGTTCCAGACAGAGAAAAAAGAAAGGGCAGAGGCCCTGATGCAGACTGTCTGAGGATCCTCTGTACTACTCCTTTCTTTGACCCTCCCCACCACTAACTTCTCTCCCCCACCTGAGGTTCAGTTTGCACCTGAGCTCTTATGTTATTACCTTGACTACACGCTTACCCCTCCAGGCTTTACTCAGCCACCACACTGCCTTCCTCACTGCCCCACCTCACTGTCCTCCTCCTCCCTCCCAACTCACTCTCCTGACTCAATCTCCTTCTCTTCCTTCCCCTCAAGGAGCCTGAGGCATGCCCTGTGGCCTTCACTTCCAGACCTGCACCGGGTCCTCGGCCAGTACCTTAGGGATGCTGCAGCCCTGAATCCGGTGAGTGCACTCCCCTCCCTACTACCCACCACTAGTCCTACCTGGAGCTGGATCCTTGCCCACACAACACGACTTTTCCAAGGCCATTACCCACCAGCATTTCATCCCCCTGGGTCCTACCCCCAGCCAAACCTTCCTTCCTATACAATCTGGGTCTTTCTCCCGGAGGATCTGCTAATCCAGACCCCTTCCCCTCCCATCTCTCCCAGCCCAAGGCTGCAGTCTCAGATGTCTGTGAGGAAGTGGAACCCAGCCTCCTTGAAATTCTACCTAAGTCTTCAGAGAAGACCCCCTTGCCCCTGTGTTCCTCCCAGACCCAGGTGGACTACCGTGGATTGCAGCCCTCTTGCCTGGGGACCGTGCCCCTGTCTGTGTGCCCACCCATGGCTGAGTCAGGGTCCTACTGCACTACTCACATTGCTAACCATTCCTACTTACCACTGACCTGTTGGCAGGCCCCTCACTCCCAGTACCCTGGACAGATCCAAACCCTCTAGACCTTTCTTCCCACCCTCTCCACCCACCTCGACACCATGTACATCTCAGACCTCACTTCCGGTCCTCTCGTGGAGCCTCCAAGCTGGGCTTCACAACACTGATCTGTCAGCACTGCTGCTGACATCAATCCAGGACCCTCTTTCCTCGGGCAAGGCTCATGTATTTGACTACGTTCTAACTTCCACCTTCTTTCTCTCTCCTCCTTAATGCCACACTCCCTGAAAAGAAGTCTTCATTTCCCCACTTCTCATTTGCTCTTTGGACTCCTTTAATTAGTTCTACCACTTTGCTAATGAAACTACTGAGGCAAAGTTCACTTCAACCTTTCTAATTGCAAGATCCAATAGATTCTTGTTAACACTTCATTTATTTGATCTCTCTGTGGCATTTGTCATGGTGACTACTTGTTTCTCCTTTAAATTTTCTCCTGCCTTGGTTTCCGTAGCATCACAGTCTCTCCTGGCTTTGCCCCTCCAGTACTTAAGAGCATAGACTCTGTAATCAGCATGAAGTTCCATTTCTGTCATCCCACTTACTAGCTGTGGGTAAATAAAGTCTTTGAGCCACAGTTTCTCATCTATACAACAAGGGTAATGGAACCCTACAGAGAGTTGTGAAGAGGGTTCAGTGAGGTAATCTAAGTAAACCAGAGTGCCTAGGACACAGTGTTTAATATATCTGAATGGTCATACTTATTCTTTACTGTTCTCTTATCCTGGCATCTTTTCTACTTCTTAATTATTGCAGTCCCTCAAGAGTCCACTCTTAATAGTCCCCAATCCTATCCCTCCTCATTGCCTTTACTCCATGCTGACCATTCCACAGTTCTTGTCTCCAGCCCAGGCTTCTACAACAGCACCTGTGGTGCCTTATGTAAATAACGGTTTACATGTCTGTCTCTCACTACTAGATTGTGAGCTCATTGAGGGCGAGGGCTTTGACTTATTTGTTTCCCCCCGCCCCCAGCACCTAAAGTAGTGCTTAGTGTGTGCTAGTAAGCCTTCAGTAAATGTTTTCTAAATGAATGATCATTCTGGACACCACCACCTTAACCCCATGCCAATGTCCCTCATCCTCTAAACCATTCGCTTATACACAGCAGTAAATGTGCTTAGGCTGTTCTGGCTATGCATTCCCCAGACCCTTTTAAATTCTCAAACAAATGTTTTTGTTTTGGTTGTGTGTGTGTGTGTGTGTGTGTGTGTGTGTTTCTGGCTCCAAACATACCCACTGTATCAGTCAGGGTCTTGGCAGAAATAGATGGCACACCAAACTGGGTATATTGATGAGAGTTTAATAAAGGGAATGTTTATAAAAATGAGGCAAGATTTAGGAAAACCGTCATGGAATAATGCAGTACCCCAGGGCTAACAACAGCTGGGAGCTGGTTCCATCCCTTGGCATCAGAGGATAAGGGAAGGGAGTGTGCATTAGATCTGGGGAGAGTGGCTGTGAGAGAGGGCCACCTGGTAGGACCTGTGGCCTTAGACAGAGAGACACCGCCAGCCTGTGGGGACATGGCAGGGAGGGAGCCAGGGGAATAAATAGCTCAAGTTCACTCTTCTCCTATCCTCTGATCTCTGTATGGGTTTGCTAGGGCTGCTGTCACAAAGTACCACAAACCAGGTGGCTTAGACAAACAGATTTATTGTCTCACAGTTCTGGAGGCTAGGAATTCAAGGTGTCACCAGGGTTGTTCCTTCTGAGTGCTGTGAGAATCCGTTCCATGCCTCTCCCCTAGCTCCTGGGGGTTTCCTGGCAATCACTGGTGGACCTTGGCCTGGTAGAAACATCACCCTGATCTCTGCCTTCATCTTCCCACGGCATTCTCCCTGTGTGTGTTTGTGCCTAAATTTCCGTTTTATAAGGAAACCAGACATACTGGGTCAGGACCCACCCAAATGACCTTATCTTAACTAATTACATCTGCAATGATCCTGTTTCCAAATAAGGTCACACTCTGAAGTACTGGGGCTTAGGAATTCAGCATGAATTGGCGGGGGAAGGACACAATTCGGTCCTTAATATCCTCCCATTGGTGGAACTCAAACAGAAACCAGAGCCCAAGGGAATCCATTGATACGGGCCATACGAATAGGCCTCATGGGAACAGGGCAGGAGGAGAAGGATGAAGAGTGGGTCTGGATGGGATGAATAATGACATCCAGTATACTTATTTTCCATCATTCCTTCCCCTAGCCATGTTCAAGCCTCCGACTTTACTCCTAGGGATTGAGACCCAAACGGCTCAGGCCTCTCACCTTTACACCCACTGAGCCATCATGTCTGGATCACTTTTAATTCCTAAATTCCATCTCCTCTTCTCCATCTCCACTGACCTACAGCCTTCTTATTAATATCTCTCCTCTAGCCTCTCTTTGCATCTCTCCACTCTCAACCTGTGTGTTGCCTCCAGATTGATCTTTCTATTAATCTCACTCCTCACCTCCCAATCTTTGATGTTTCAGAACCTGATTTCTTTCTCTTCCACGATTTCTTCCAATATGAGGATTAAAAGTGTTAACACAATGCTAAACACATAGTGACTACTCAGCGTTTACTGAGATATTCTTTTATTATTATCCCGAGCTTTACCACCCCCTGAATATCACCTGTGTTTTAGCCTTCCATGCCCTTTGCTTCCCTAGATTCAAGTCCTGCAGGTGGGAGTTCCCCATCTAACCAGCTGCTCAGCCTCTAATTATTCATATCAAAAGCCTCATTCTCCTTCCCTCTGCCTAAGAGGAAGTGATCTTTCTTTCCTAGACTGGTACAGCTCCCTGTTTCTATCCCATTTCTTCCTGGTTCCCTTGTTCCGTCCTCTTTCACCTCCCCTGACTCTTGCCTTCACTTTCAAATAGGCACAGGCGTCTTGATGTTAGTGTTCCCTCAAGCTCCCATGCACTGCTCCTTGGTCACTTCCAGATTTCTCATACAAGTAGCCGGTGCTTGCTGCCTCCACATTCTCCCCACCCTTCTTTCTACAAACCTTCCAAATGGAACCCTAGCATACACTCTCCTGATTCCACTCTCTCCGAGGTCACTGATGATTGCTTGATTTCTCAATGGCCAAATCTGACATCATTCTACTTAACTGTTTTGCATCATATCAGAATTCCTCCCTCTTCAAGGTCCATGTCAGTATAATCTGGCTTCTTTCATTCCTTTATTTTAAAATATATGAATTCCCTGTGGTTGCAGTCTTATTTACTCTATCCTCCTTTTTCTCTGCACTTAACCCTACTCCAGAAGCTGAAAACTGCTAGCCGTGTCCTGCCCTCAGATGTATTTTGTTCAGCCCATCCCTAAACAGAAACTCGCACTAATTCCACAATGCCTAGCAGATCAAGTTCAAACTCCTTAGCTTAACGTTTAAGGCTGGGACCAGCCTGACTCTAGACTATGTTTTCTAAATAAATGGGACTCCCCATTTACAAACCCAGGGCATCCAACTCCTTGTTTTCCGAGGTAAATGAAAACAGAGAACATAAACACTTCAAAATCAAAGGCAATAACAACATTAAATTTGGCCTAAGAGCCCCAGATTTTTCTCTGTCATCAGAGTTCACTCCACCACTACTATTGGCTGTGTGCCTTTGGGCAAGTTTCTAACCTTTTTCTGAGCCAGTTTCTTTTTCTAGAAAAGGGGATAATAGAGTATCTGTCTTACGGGGGTAAGTATTAAACTCAATAATGTATGTAAACTGTTTATACAGAGTAGTTAGCAGGTGGCCAGTAAATGGTACCCATTATTATTATTTATTGCTACTTCATACAGTTCATTCACATCATTATTAGGGCCCTGGGTTGAATGGGTTTCAAACCCGGATTCCCACCAATTTGTGTGATCTTGGGCAAATCCCTTCCCTGAGCCTCCAGTTCTTTACCTGTAAAATATGGGTATGTTGCCAGTAGGCGGAGGGTGCACCCCCGCAGATCAGACTAGTGGATCTCTAAAGTTCCTGACACCTCGAAAGCCCTAGGAGGGTAAGCCGCACTGTCTACCTCAGGGCAGTCCAGCCTTATCTTCCCGACTGGCAGGTCTGCATCCTGATCCTTTTTCTTGAATATAAGGAATTCACCCCTATTTCAGCCTCATTTTCCCTGCTTGTAAAACAACAAACAGAACAATTTTTAAAAATAAACACATGTACTACTTCTTTCCTAGCAGTGTTCCTACAGGCACCAAACAGAAGATGCACCCTAACTAGTTCCGGCCTTCCTAAGTTTCTCAATCATTTCTCCCGTCCTACCCTTGTCTGGCGGTCGACAGTCCGCCCGCTGCCTTTCCCTTCTCTAAACGGCTCAAATGCTTTAGGTCGCTCCATGGAGTTCTGCACTTCGGTGTCATAAATAGAATACAATCCGCTTGCAGTTTTTAAGTGTGAAGGGCGGGTGAGTGGAATCTAAGGAATGAATGGAAGCGAACCGGAAAGGCGGAGGCAGCGCAAGCCCCGCCCCCAGACGCTCCCGGCTCCTCCCCACTGGCGTTCAAACAAGTTCTCAGGGACCTACCTTAAGTTTGTCTCTCACCTTTCAAATCACACTCCACGGCTGGACTCTCGTGAGATCTGACTTGCCCCGGAAGACCCGCCCCTAGTGCCATAGAGGCCAATGGGAGAAGGCGACGGTTGCGACGGTTGGGTTTTGAAGGAGCCAATGAATGCTCGAAGCGGAGACTTTAAGAAGCGTAGTCCCGCACTTCTGAATTCGGTCCTATATCGTAACCGTCTCCGGCCTGACGGTGAGAGGCGGCTGGACCCAGCCAAAGTGGGACCGCGACCGGGGTGACCTTGGCTGTGTGGCCGGTTTTCCCAGACCACGGTCGCCTGTCTTTCTCCAGGGCTCGCACGCACCCACTCCAAGGACCCCTCCCCCTCCAGACGCTTCGCTGCCATGGCGCAGTTCGTGTTCGATAGTGACCTGCACTCGCTGCTGCAGCTTGACACACCCATCCCCAATGCACCCCCTGCGCGCTGGCAGCGCAAAGCTAAGGAAACCGGGGGGCCGGCCCCCTCACCCATGCGAGCCGCCAATCGATCCCATAGCGCCGGCAGGACCCCTGGCCGAACTCCTGGTGAGTGGGGTGCGGCGGGACAGGCGGAGGGAGAGAGAGTAGCCTACGTGTCCCTTCCCTCGGGGGCCTGGTGAGACTGTTTAGCTTCCCTCTTCCCTCCCCAGGCAAATCCAGCTCCAAGGTTCAGACCACTCCCAGCAAACCTGGTGGTGACCGCTATATCCCCCATCGCAGTGCTTCTCAGATGGAGGTTGCCAGCTTCCTCCTGAGCAAGGAGAACCACTCGGAAAACAGCCAGACGCCCACCAAGAAGGTATGTGTCCTAGAGGACCTGTCTGTGTACTTTGCATTATGGCATCCTGTCTCACCACCACCCTATGTGTCAGGAACATCAGAAAGCCTGGGCTTTGAACCTGAACGGTTTTGATGTGGAGGAAGCCAAGATCCTTCGGCTCAGTGGAAAACCACAAAAAGTTCCAGAGGGTAAGACCCGAAATTCATGGTTTTTAGAGGGAGGTGTCAGCCCATCTCCCAGGGCTGAGGGGAGATGCCTGTCTACTTTCCACAATTAAGACTGAGGGGAGGGAAGTGCTTGTCTGGCCTTCCAGGCTAGGAGCAGAGGAGGTGTCAGTTCTCCCAGTGTCTAGACTTACTGCATTGCCATAGGTTACCAGAATAGACTGAAAGTACTGTATAGCCAGAAGGCCACGCCTGGCTCCAGCAGGAAGACCTGCCGTTACATTCCTTCTCTACCAGACCGGATCCTGGATGCCCCTGAAATCCGTAACGACTATTGTAAGTGCAGCCTGTTCCTTGCAGGGTGGGTGCAAAAAGAGGCTCTGGGGACCAGACAGACAAGGAAGCTTATGTTCTTCCCTTTGCTCCTCTGGCAGACCTGAACCTGGTGGACTGGAGCTCTGGGAATATGCTGGCTGTGGCATTAGACAACAGTGTATACTTGTGGAGTGCTAGCTCAGGTGACATCCTGCAGCTGCTGCAGATGGAGCAGCCTGGGGACTATGTATCTTCTGTGTCCTGGATCAAAGAGGGCAACTACCTGGCTGTGGGCACCAGCAATGCTGAGGTGCAGGTGAGACTTGTGCCTGTGCTGCAGCTCTTTTGTTCCCCAGACCCTGGGAGCTTGCCCGGCGAGAGGATGTTAATGCTAAGGCCCAAGCTCTGATCATAGTGGTTCTCTCTCTAGCTATGGGATGTGCAACAGCAAAAGCGGCTTCGGAACATGACCAGTCATTCTGCCCGAGTGGGCTCCCTGAGTTGGAATAGCTATATCCTGTCCAGGTCAGTGATTTTTGCTAGTCAGTTGCAAAAACAGGCAATGATTTTTGCCCTGTCGTCCCAGACTACACCTATGAAGTGAAGCAGCTCTGGTGGCGTTTGGCACTGCCACAGAATCTGATTCCCTTCTTCCTTTGCACAGTGGCTCACGCTCTGGCCACATCCACCACCATGATGTTCGGGTAGCAGAACACCATGTGGCCACACTGAGTGGTCACAGCCAGGAAGTGTGTGGGCTGCGCTGGGCCCCAGATGGACGACATTTGGCCAGTGGTGGCAACGATAATTTGGTCAATGTGTGGCCTAGTGCTCCTGGAGAGGGGGGCTGGGTTCCCCTGCAGACATTCACACAGCATCAAGGGGCTGTCAAGGTGAGAATTGGGGCTGAGCTGGGGCCTCTGCAGACCCTCACCCAGAGCCTGGGGAATATTTCAGGGAGATGGGATGCTGGGATTGGATTGAGTTAATCTGGCACCCTTATAGCTCCTTGTCTAGTAAACTGCTGGCTCCACCTTTATCCCATCTAGGCCGTAGCTTGGTGTCCCTGGCAGTCCAGTATCCTGGCAACTGGAGGGGGCACCAGTGATCGACACATTCGCATCTGGAACGTCTGCTCTGGGGCGTGTCTGAATGCTGTGGATGCCCACTCCCAGGTAGTCTTTTACCTACTCTAGCCTCTCCCAGATATGTTCTTACTCTTTATAGTCTTACTGGGCAACCATGTCCCCTTCAATGGCTTCACCAAGTCTATACCCTGATGATTTCCAAACTTCTGAGTCAGCTGTCACTCAGCAGCTCCAGACCCATATTTCCAACACTCTGTGGCTTATCTCCCACCCCATGTTCTATAGGTGGCACCGCCCTAATATGTCCCAAATTAAACTTGTTACTTCCCTTTGCTTCCCTAAAATGTGTTCCTTCTCCTCCTCCTCCTCTTATATTCTTTGAGAGGACAGAAACTACTCAGAAATTTGAAAAACCTTCTAGAATCTTTTATCATCCTTATCTAGTCACCAACATTCCAGTTTCCCCTCAGAATATTATGCACGTGTGTTCCCTTCCCTCGGTCACATCCTTCTTCCCGGGAGAGGTCCGGTGCGCTGGTCTCAGCCTTCTCAGCCCCTCCAGTCTTCCTCTGTACTGCTGTCTGGGTGGTACGCTACTGTCCTCCTTAAACCCTGCAGCAGCTCCCCCTCACCTCCAGCGTATAACCCAAATCCGTTAGAATTTGAGGCCCTTGCCTGGTGAGTCTCCTTGCAACAACTGCGGCTTCTTCCATTCTGCCCTGCTCCCCCACCACCTTTATTATAGATTTGGGTTTTCAAGCCAGCGTTCAGATCCTGGCTCTCATCTACTAACTTAACTTGCATGAGATCTTAGGCAACTTACTGAACTCTCTTCTGCTTGATTCCTCATCCGTAAGACGGATAATGGTTGTAACTCTCAAAAGGCTTTTAGTAGCAGTGGGTAGCACATGGCAGGGCGCCCAACACTGGAATGGACTGAGTTCTGATTCGAGCAGCATTGACTGTGTGTCGTGCCTACACCATGCCCCTCTCCACAGGTGTGCTCCATCCTCTGGTCTTCCCACTACAAAGAACTCATCTCAGGCCATGGCTTTGCCCAAAACCAACTGGTTATTTGGAAGTACCCAACCATGGCCAAGGTGGCTGAGCTCAAAGGTAGGTGCTGAATGACAGAAGCCAGGCACAAAAGACTACATATTGTATGATGATTTATATGAAATGTTCAGAAGAGGCAATGCAGAAAAATAAAACAGATTAATGGTTGCCAGGGGCTAGAGGGAAAGGGTAATGAGTGACTTTCTTTATGGAGTGATGAAAATGTTCTGGAATTATAGTAGTGATAATTGCACAACTTGGTGACTATACTGAAAACCAATGAATTATACACTGTAAAAGAATAAATTTTATGATATGTAAATTATTAATAATGTCAACAAAGCTGTTATTAACAAAAAGGTAGGTTGCCCTCAAAATTGGACAGCTGTAGTGTGTCTGCATTCACGTGTGGCTCTCACTTGTTCCCTCTCCATGCCCAGGTCACACGGCCCGGGTCCTAAGTCTGACCATGAGTCCAGATGGAGCCACAGTGGCATCAGCAGCAGCAGACGAGACCCTGCGGCTATGGCGCTGCTTTGAGTTGGACCCCGCACGGCGGCGGGAGCGGGAGAAGGCCAGTGCAGCCAAAAGCAGCCTCATCCATCAAGGCATCCGTTGAGGTCCAACTCATCACTTTAGTTTTTTGGGTTTTTTTTTTTTTAATTTTTCTAATAAAGTCATGTATCCCTTTCTTCACCTTGCATGACCACTGCCCAGTGGCTTTCCCTCTCCTGTGTTTGAGAGCTACAAATGTCCATCCTGTGGGAGCCTTGACCATCCTTCCTGTTTGTAGACAGGGCTGGTAGGCTTTGTACCCCACCTCCTCCATTTACACACACACACACGCACACGCACACACACAGCCTCAGTGGTTTCCTCTGTCACTTTTAATGAAGACGTAAGTGAATGAGCAGCCTCCACAGACTGTATTCCCAGGCCTCCCACCCACTCTGACCTGTGGGGGGCAAGAGGAGGGAGCCTGGGTCCACAGTGACAGATTATTGCTGACCTCTTCAGTGTGAGGAAAAAGGCCACGAGACCCTGGTGGGGGCCAGCCCTGAGTGTTCCTCTCCCAAGTTTAAGGCCGGGAGGGGGAAGTAGCGTCCTGCCCTTTCAGCGCCCAGCTCTGGAGTGGCAGAGGGCAATGAAGCCACGTCCCTGGGGCTGGCTGGGAGAAGTGGGTGAGGAACAAGCTGTGGTCCATGTGTACCAGCTGTGGGGAGGGGAAGGCTTGTCCCCTGCTCAGTCCTGACCACATAAGCCCTGGTCACAGGTGTAGGTGGGAAAGACAATGACGAATGCTGCCCAAGGTGCAGTCCTGAGGCACTTAGGTGGGCACCTTGCCAGAGCGTGTTTCTCAGTTGGCCTTGACTTTGGCAGTACCTGGAGCTCCATTTTGCTGAACTGCACGGGGTAGCCGCTTGCCTTTGGTGTAAGATTGATACCAGAAATTGGAGAAGAGCACAAAGAAGATGGTGCCGTACATCCAGATGAGGTGAATGATGACTGGGTACTGGTAGTTACAGCTGGACATGAAGTAGTACTGGGAGATGTGCAGCGAGACCAGGACAAACTGGACCTAGAATGGAGAAAGGCAAGGGTCAGAGGGAATACTGAAAGGACTGGAGGGAAAAGGAGTAGAGAAAGAGACCAAGTTTTGAGTGGGGGGATAGGGTCAACGGTGAGAGGATGGATAAAGGAAGGATCCAGACTAGGAATGCTGGGTGGATGGTGATAGGCCAGGTGCAGGCCCCTTACCAGTTGGATGGCTGTCATGTGCTTTTTCCACCAAAGATAGGGCTGGGCCACAGGGCCAAGGGCAGACAATCCATAGTACAGGTACATGACGACATGTACAGAGGAGTTTACCATGGCATGGAAAGAACCCATTCCTCCTGCAAATGGACAGTGAACAGGGTCAGGAGGGAGAGGCTTCTCATCCCCCGTGCCTACCTCTCTTCCCCCAGGGGTCTGCACCACTCACCTGGAGCAATATTTATTCCCCACCACCAGCTCCAGGGAAGCACTGAGTGGTGGAAGACATGTAGGAAGGTCACCTGTCCATCTTTTTTCCGGAGAATAAAGATCACCTGAGAGAAGAGAAGGGAAAGGAATTTCAGAGTCAGGGCCTCTCCTTCTCCTGACCCCAAGTTCTCACATTTCATATATTCTCACCGTGTCCATCAGCTCAATGAACTTGGAGAAGAGGAAGAGCCAGGCCACTCGAACCATCTGCAAGAAGTCAGAACTGACTCAGAACCCCCACACTACTAGAGCCTCCCCAAACTGGCCCATGAGCACCAGTCACACCCAGATTGCTCCTATCCCCAGGTTGCTTATGACCTAGCCCCCAACTCCTACTTACTCTCAGTGCCTCCGGGCTGTTGGAATAGTCCACAGGGTCACAGCGCCAGGTGTAGCTTTTCAGCCAGCCGGACATCAGGAACTAGGATGGGGTGTGGATTAGACCACCAGAATTCCCTCCCCATCCCCTCCCGTTTTCTAGTTGAAGAAATGGATCTGAGCCTCTCTGGACAGGAGATTCTGTGCTCTGGTTCTAAGGCCCACCCCTTATCCTGCCTGCAGGAATTAAAACCTAGGCAGCCCAGGGGCCCACCTCATACACAATGTAGAGTGAGAGTGCCACCAGCGAGAAGTTGTAGATAACCATGAAGCCACGCAGCTGGAAGGGCTTCCGGTTGGCCATGATTCGAGGCCCAAGTGAGAGAACGAAGTACACGTAAGTCAGGAGAATGGAGGTCATTAGCAAGGGGGACCCCATCAAAGGGTAGTCCTGAATCCGGGGATCTGTGAATAAGAATTAAAGGAACCAGGAAGGGACAAAGGAGTCAGAAAGTGCCACAGGGTTCAAAGGGTCCCCACCAGGTGTACAGATATGAGGTCAGGTCACAAAGGGTCAAAGGGGTTCATAGGGACTTTCCATTAGGAGAAAGCCCTAGATCCAGGGACCTCAGGGAGGAAGGACAAGTGGACAGCATCTTACCTGCAAGCTTCATCATCTCCTGGTACAAGTTCACAACTGCCTCCATCCTGTCTAATGACTCTGGGGAGGTATGGAAGGGGGGTGTCAGCCAGGGCTGACTGTGTCCCCCCATCCCACCACTGACCCATAGAGAGGACACAGATCAGACGAGACAACTCCCAATGCCTTATTGCAAAAAGGATATAACAGTGAGAGGAAGGACTTGCTGGGGACTAAGGGTAAGAGGAGGCAGTTTGTCAGGGGCACCTGCTTCCCATACATCCTGCCTGCCTGGGAAGGGCTGATCTGCCCTTCCTCTCCTCTCTTCACTCTCTGCTCTTTGGAGATTTTACTCCGTGATCTCCCCTCCCATCTTCCTCCACAAGAAAACCCTCAATTTTGATCTCTTTCTAGAAAGTCTTACATCTCACCAACAGGGAATTCATCTCCAGAATGAACTGCCTCTCCCTTCCTCACCAAAGCCTCACGTCTCCAGCTCTGGGCCTCTCTTCTCTCCAGGGATCCTCCCCTTCAACCTCTTCTGGCCCATTTCACGAAGCTCATCTTCTGGGACTGTCCCTCAGGACTCTCACTCCCTGTCCCTCCTGTCCTTTCCAAGACTTGCCTCTCCCCAGGGTCCCTTCTCACCCCTGGAGGACTCTCACCTCCCAGCCCCTCCTGCCCACCCTGTTCCTTTTGTCCATTCTGGGATGCTCATCTCCCAGTCCCTCCTGCCCCTTCCTCCTCTCCCCTGTGGGGACACTGCTCCCTGGGGCTCTCCTCTGCCCTCCTGGGCTCTCACCTCCAGCCTCTCGGCTCCTCTCCGGTGCTCTCCTCCTGCCCTTCCTCTTTGGGAGCCTGGCTCTTTGAGACTCCTGCCCTGGCAGCTCCACCTGTCTGACTAGATCTGGCAGCAGCCCCGCCCTCCGCCCACCCCGCTGCACTGCACATGGGGTGGAGGGTGGGTCTAGGCCACAGGTCAGTGCCTGGAGGAGCAGGACCCACGAGGATTGAGAAAGCCAAGTAAAGCTGGGACTCACCACCCACCCACCCATCCCAGACCAGCCAGATAGGCTAAGGTTCTAGGTTTTGAATCACAAACCTGCCACAGCTCCAGCCCCAGCCCAAACCTTGGCCCAAAGAGAACTGCCGAAAACGCACACCCAGTATCTTCTAAACTAGCCACAAATTCTCAGTTTGTCCTACTTCAGAATGGGTACAATCGCCCGGCTCTCCCAGGGAGGGGCAGGGATGCCAGTGGCATGTGAGGAGGTGGGGGGGTGGGGGAGGTCTCAGGAATCTTCCCCTCCCTCAGGGAGGGGTCTAATGAGCTAAGTCCTCTCCCCCTCAGAGCCTGAAGGAATGTCGAGGGAGGGCTCACTGGGACACCAAAGCCAGACCCAGGGGAGCCTGGAGCTCCAAGGCAGTCCCAGAGGGGCAAGGCAGTCCCTGAAGAGCCCGGGCAGCTGATGCTCTGAGAGCTAGCACTCCAGTCGGCCAGGTTCCTCCTAGCCAGAGGACAACCTGTGCAGGTACTGAGTGAAGGACACACCTTCTGACACATCCACTGAGGCTCAATATGCACCCCTCACACACTCACAGGGCACACATCTCACAGATGCTCCCTCGACCTCCATGTCAACCCCAACCACCACACCACGATCAGGCCCAAGTCCACCCATACACACACCCGCTCACGCAGACCTGCCTCTCACACAGCTCTCCCCCACCCACCCCATGACAAACTCACCAATGGTTAGCACACACAGAGCCCACACACCTCCTGCTGGCAGCAGCTGCCTCCTCTGCCATACCACCCAAAGAAGCCTCCGTGGACTGGACTCTGACACGCGTAGTTCCTAACACGCAGACCTACTCACACCTGCTCCAAACTACAGTCACACTAGTGAACACACCCAAAATACACACACATCCTCCCTCATAGGTCCTGCATCACCATGTGCAAATGCTCATGTTCACACATATGTGAGTCACAGGTAAGTGTGGTCACACAAACTCATACGGCCCCCTTAGCAGGGAATGAATAGAAAATCACTCACACCACATGCAGGCACACACCTGCCCTAGGTGGAGCGTACAGATGTCTTTTCACAGATGACAATCATCATTCATTCATTCATTCATTCACAATAATATTTGTGTTGGCTGCCTATTCTGTGGTAGGGCCTGCCCGAAAAGGCGTAGCATGCGCTCTAACACACAGTTCCTTCCTGACCCATGTGAGTTTGCCAACTTGTTATCTCTCTCAACCACCGCACAGGCACACACGCATGCACCCTGGAGGTCAGGGGCGGCTCAAGGCTGCTGGAAAGGGCCTCTCTCCCAGCCTGAGAAGAATCTGGGTGTGTCCCTGGTAGCGGGGGGAACTCAGTCCATTTCTTCCTTCCTTTAAGATGGATGGAAGGGAAAAGGAGACAGGCAGAGGAAGGGGGAGGAGAAGAGAGGAGGGAAGAAAAGGGAGGGGGCAAGGAGGGGACAAGAGGGGACAGGGTAAGACCAGGAGGTGGTGGAGGAAGGCCTAGGTCTGAGTAAATGGGGTCCACCGGCCGGAGGGAGGTTGCAGGAGAGGTTCAGCCCCACAGAGCTGGGACCTCCCACCCACTCTCCCCAGCAGCAGCCTCGCCCACAGCCTGGGTAGGGCAGGGCTGGGCAGGGCTGGGCCGGGCCAGCCCGGCAGGGGGCCCGGGCACGTGGAGCGGCTGCCTAGGGGAGGTCCAGACTCACCAGTGGGGGGCCAGGCAGGCAGCAGTGGAGGGCTCGAAGGGAGCAGGGCCAGAGAATAGTCCCCAGGGCCAGCCTGCCTGCCACTTCCTCATCTGCTGGGCCGACTTTCTGTCACCAGAGGGGGAGAGGGCGGGCCGGGTGGGGGGCGCCTGCTGATTGGGCCTCCGGCTGAGGCAGGAGGGGCCGTCCAGCCTCGACTGGGATGGGCCCGCAGGGCGGGAGCAAGGGAGGGACGCCCGATTCCCGGGCAGGAAGCACGCCCAGCAGTGACTCCCCACCCCTTCCCTCGGCATCACTCTGCCGCCGCTGTCAGGTCGCAGCAGCCTGGCCTGGGCTGCCAGAGTTGTTGCCTACTTCTTCCTGACATTCAGCCCTTGAAAGGCCTCATTCTGGGCCCTCAGGTGATTAATCCACCAGCACGACCAACACACCTTCTGTGTGTGGCAGGCCCACCCAGCTTAGGACCCTGGGAAAAGTTCCAGGGCTCAGCCCTTCCCTCAAAGAGCCCCCTCTAGAGAGGGTGAGGCCCGAGAGGTGGGCCCGGAGAGGGCAAATGAGCACGGAAGCCTCCCCTATGAGCCTGTGTATCCGGATGGGCCCTAGCAGTAGGAGGAGCTGAGAGGACACCCTGGCATCGAGGTGGGAAAGTACAAGTGCCTGAGGCACAGCTGCTCCGCAGTGTACTTGCTGTTCCTGCTGCGCCCGGTGGGAGGTGGTGTGGTCCAAAGGGCTGAGTGTGAGCCGTCCAGATGAACCCTTGTTACATTCTCTGCACGTGTGTACTTTGTTTTCCACTGGTTGGTATTCTATGGTATTTATTTTAAGAAAGCACTAACCTGTAATAAAGTAATGAGTTTACTCTTTATTAAAAACATGCACACATACACATGTGGCCTGGGGCAGGGACAAGGAGTGATCACTGGCCGCACTGGCCTTCCAGGTAGAGAAAGGGGCAAAAGGGGAGCGAGGCTGTGGCTGAAGGAAGCTTGAAGGTCAGATGGACAGTTTGATTTTATCCTGGAAGCAGAGGAGAAGCAGTGAAGATTTTTGAGGAGGCTGTAATCAGGCTTGTATTATCAAATACTCATCAAATATTCATTGACCACCTACATGTGCAAGACTGCACTAAGGGCTGCTGACAGCAATGAAGGAGGCAGAGCTGTCCCTGCATGGGGTTAGCCGAGTCCCTGCACTCTGGTGGCCAGTATGAAGATTGGAAACACACACACACACACACACACACACACACACACTTAGTTGTCTATCCAGCTTTCCCTCTTCCACACACTCAGCAACTGGACTGAATTCTTGGGGGTGAGGACTAGGTTTTAGTGAAATGAAATCTTTATCTCCAGCAGCTTGCATATACTTCTATGTAGATGTGTAAGCATTCATTTAACAAGTATTTCCTAAATGCTCACTGTGTACAAAGCACTATTCTGAGAGTGCTATTGAGAGATCTTGGATTCAGTGTCCACCTAGAGATGGACTAGAGAAGAACAAAGCAGACCACCACAGATAATGAAACTGTCCCAGAGGCTGATTATAGTGATAGGGAACTTTAGCTACCTCTGTATTCACCTGGACCACATAGGCAAAAGACCATGGCAAGCTCTCAATAAGTATTGATTGACGCCATGAACAAACGTGCCCAAAGACTCACTTGGTTCAGTTCTTGTCCTAGTCCTCGGAGAAAGCATCCTCAAATATCTGAGACAGAACACTTAGCCCCAAGTCCTACTAAATGGCATCCCCATGGTTGTGGGGTTCCTGTAAAACACTCACAGTCTGGTGGGGAAGACAGACACTTAATGAACAATTAGAGTAGCGTGTGTCGAGTATTCCTACAGAGATAAATCCAGTGGTTTATGAAAGCATGGGGGTGGGAGACACAGTACCCCAAGGTGCGGGTCAGTTCTTAAAAACTTCACAGAAATGGCATGTAAGCTGAGCATTAAAGGACCCTTTATAGAAGGGAGAGGCATTCCAGGCAGAAGGAGGCAAGTGTGTGAAGGCATAGAAGCTAGAGATGTGGCGGTTTGGGGGAGCTCTGGGTAGTCTGGCGCGGCTCCAGCTCGGAGGTCTTATGGGGAAGGACAGGAAACCTAGGCAGGAGCCAGTTTATGAAGAGGCGCTCTATGCCAAGGTTTGACTTTTATTGTTTATCTTCTTCAGTTCTGGCTGAACACTAGAATCACCTGGGGAGCTTTTAACATATCAGTGCCTGGCTCTCACCTCCAGATTGAATCTAATGGTTGTTTCAATGGGGCGGGACTTGAGCATGTTTACGTGCTGTGTGGGAGGAGAGAGTGGGCTCCAGCATACACCCACAGACTGAAATGTGTGGAAAAGAAGAGTAAGCTTGTCAATGGATTGGGAGGAAAAGGAGCCATTTGCAGGGAAGCTAGGTGGAAGGCCTTGGAAGTCGGAGGAATCAGTGAAGCCTCCCTACACCAGGGGCAGTCTGATAAACTGGAGAAACTGGAGGGGTCCAGGAACTCACTGTCTTTTTAATTGATTTTGGAGAGAAAGACAGGAAGGGGGAGAAAGAAAGAGAAACCTCAATCTGTTTTTTCCACTTATTTATGCATTCATTGTACGCGCCCTGACCAGAGACCGAATTTGCCACCTTGGTGTATCTGGACAAAGCTCTCGATGCTCTAACCAACTGAGCTACCCGGCCAGGGCCAGGAAATCACAACCTTGGAAAGAATGAAGGTCCGGTGTTGTAAAGAAAGGATACCTGATCCCGCGGCTAAAATTCCCCCTCCTCACTAACAGGAAGCGAGGTGGCACCCTGCCCTGCGTCCCACCCTGCCTGACTCACTCCTCGCTCGCAGCTCTCTGAGGAGCCCTTCTCCATCCTCTTTCCCCACAAGGCAGAGGTTTACTTTCTCCAAGGGTTTAGTCTGAAAACTGTCACCTGTATAAACTCTAACAGCTCTATTCCCATAATTATTTTAGGCTTCCTGTGTTTCAGCAGAAAAATGAAAGTGGGATCAAAGAAACAGGAATGGTAATGGGTAAAAAAAAAAAAAAAAAAGCGGGGGAAGAGGTGTGCCTACATGGGAGTGAGGGAGCAGGGGGAGCAGCGGAAGGAACAGAGTATGGGAGATGGGAAATCATCTGAGAACAAAAGGAGCTGAGGGGCAACAGGAGTGGCAGGTAGAGATGGAAGCAACTTCCTAGGGGCTGTGGCAAGCTTCCCCATTCCCATCCTGTAAAGGACAAAGGGCACTTTCTACACAGTGCTTGCCCTGGGTACCTGAGGGTAGGGCTAAGTCTGTGAGGACAGGGGAGCACAAATGTGGATGAAGGGTTTGTCAGTTAATCATTCTGCATGTCCCTGGGCCTTCGCCAGCTAGAATGCATCCTCTGCGTTCTGGGACCTTGGTTGAAGAAACAGGAGCTGGAAAGACATCTAGCTGGCAGACGGGAGAGACTGTTTGCAAACACTTATCATATCATTCAGAATTGGGGGTTTGCCTGAACTGGTGAGAGGTCAGGGACAGGAGTGGGTAGCCAATGCCAACACACTATGGGCATCATGGAGTGCTCGCCGAACTGAACTAACGAAACTCAGGTTGGAGGGAAGAGGGCTTTGATAAAACCTTCCTGAAGAGCTCTGGAGAGAGACAAGGGGAAGCTTCTGCGTAGAGAACAAACCAGCGGAGGCTATCAAGATGGGAGAAAGTGAGTTAGCAAGATCTGGAAGATGTGTGAGGAGGGCCAAAAGAGGACAAGAGAAAATGTGGCTTACTATTCAGTACTTTCTCTGGCAAGCATGTGGCCAGTTGCTTTCTACATGCTTTTATGGTTCAGTCCTGTAAGGTACTATTATCACTGCTCACCAAATAAAAGAACAGAATCAGAAAGGGTGAAGGATCTTCCCAAGGTCACATAGCAAGTAAGATGGAAACAACATAGGTGCTGTAGGCTGAGGGAAAAGTGTGGATGAGGGCATGGAGGAAAGCACAGGACAGGTGTGGGGAAATGCAAGTGATTGTGTTTGGCTAATGGATAAGGGGGATGAAAGGCCTGCATATGATAGAACGTTAAAAAGTAGGTTGGCCCTAGCCCTGGCTGGTGTGGCTCAGTGGATTGAGCACCGGCCTGTGAAGTAAAGGGTCGCTGGTTCGGTTCCCAGCCAGGGCACATACCTGGGTTGCTGGCCAGGTCCCCAACAAGGGGCACATGAGAGGCAAACCACACATCGATGTTTCTCTCCCTCTCTTTCTCCCTCCCTTCCCCTCTCTAAAATAAATAAATAAAATTTTAAAAAAAAAAAAAAGAACATGTATAAAGAGCTCTTACAACCATTAAAAAAAAGATAACCTAATATTTTTTTTAAAGAGTAGGTTGGCCCCATATCGTGAAGTGTTTTGAATGAAAGTGTTCATTTGTACTGGTGGTGTCCCTGAAGATTTTTAAGAAAGGGGGTTGGTATGATCCTCATTGTTCTTTATAGGGACACACCTGATGACAGTGAGCTATATTATCAAGAGGAAAATTAGGGCCCTGGCTGGTCTGGCTCAGTGGATTGAGCATTGGCCTGTAAACCAGGGGGTCGCTGGTTTGATTCTCCAGTCAGGGCACGTGCCTGGGTTGCTAGGCCAGGTCCCTGGCTTGGAATCTGTGAGAAGCAGCCAACTGATGTTCTGTCTCTTGCACATTGATGTTTCTCTCCTTCTGTTTTTTCTCCCTTCTCCTCTCTCTGAAAATAAATAATTTTTTTTTAAAAAGGAAAAGGAGGAAGAAAGACCAACTGAGATGCCAGCTCAGAGAGGCACAGGTGGGACACAATGAAGTCCTGATCCAGAGCAATCAGAGTGAGAAGGAAGAAGAGGGGAGAGAACAGAAAGAGGACCCAGAATGGACGGCAATGTTCAGCTGATAACCCAGGTGAAGTTGGATGGAGCAAATGAAGGTAGTGCGGGACATCCCAAGTTCAAAGTAAGATAGCACATTCAGCAGGCAACCCAAAACACAGTGCTGTAAGTACAGGGCAAAGGACAGGGCTTGAAAAAAAACCCTAAAGACTCTCTGTAGAGATGAAAAGTTACAAAGTGGACCATGGTGGCTCTAATTTGGGTTGTATTCGGACACCTTCCCATCACCCTGTTTTCATTTCCTTTCAGGAATTCCCACTAGACTCAACTCCACTGGCTCACTAATTGTGATGTTCTCCCCCAACCCAAGCTCCTAATGGCACAGAATCCGGCCAGAACAATCAGAGTTCTTCCACAAGGTGAGCCGTACTGCTGTAGAGCGGAGGAATGCAGACACAGAGAACCTAGGCAACACTGGAGCCCCCAGCCCCCCTAGAGCCAGCTGCCCTTCCACTCCGCATGTGCATAACTCAAATATAATTGGCTCCCCTTTTTTGTTTTTGGTTAAGCTAGTTTAATTGTAATGCTTTGCAATCAAAACAGTCTAATGTCCCAATTAATAAAAATGAGATTGCTCAGGAGAGCAGAGAAAGAAGGGAACAGTAGTTAGCATTTGAGTGCTGACTATGTGCCTGAAGGGCCATGTGTGCCCTTCTAAGAAGCTTGGACTTTATCCTATAGAAAATTGAGGTTAAATTTAATTTTATTTTTTTCATTTATTTTATCTTATTGTTGTTCAAGTTCAATTTAATTTTAAATAATGTTCAGTTGAAGGTAGCCTTTGAGGTCCGTGCTATAATCCCATTTTACAGAGGCGGAAACTGAGTTTCTTGAAAGAAAAGTAATAATTTGCCTAAGGCCACACAGTAGGTAGGTGTTCTGGTCAAGATCTAAACTTGCAAATGAATAAACTGCAATGGCATTATAGGTACTGTAACACAGATGTATATAGTGTACAGAGAAGTATAATTTAAGAATGGTCAATTGTACAGGGGAGGAAATGGTACTTGAACTGGAAGGATGAATTGCTCAGTAGGTGAACAAGGGGCTTGGAACAGGAAAAGGAGAGGGCAGACGTTCCCAATAGAGGGTAGAGCACCACTGAAATGTGAGACAGCACCTGACCCCCAGGTATTTCCTTATGGTTGCAGCTGAGAGTGTTTCTAGTTTGGTGGCAAGGACAGTGGGGTTTGCCATAACAAAACAAGGCCTGAAGGGTGGGTGGTGAGAGCAAAGGGAAGAGAGGCAGGCATGGAGCTCCGGTGCTGCTACACACAGTGAATTACACGCAGCCACTGTGAGGGCCTGAGCCCAGACCACGTAAGTAAGGACAGTCCAGGAGAGAACCGATCGCGGCTGCACAGAGATATCTATCAGTGGCGAAGGCCCTGCGTAGGGACGGAATGTAGGCAGACAGTGGAACTGAGTCTGCCTGCTTTGAACAGGGAAGGGATCCAGTGTAGGAGGGATGGCAGAGCGTATCGGGTGAGGGAGCTTGTCGTTTGGCCTCAAATCAAAATGATGCAATTTAAGAGACCATACTGGGCTTTAATGAAAGAGTGGATAGGTGATAACTAAGTGGGAGAAAGAAAATTCACAGAACTAGACTCAAAAATGACTTATGATATCAGACAAATCAGCATAAACATGTTCCAGTACCTGCTCCGTGCAAGATGCTAAGGAGACACTGTGGGGAATGAAATGGGCTTACAGGGTGTTTCCTGAGGCCAGGCTCCTGAGATGTGAGCACAGACAAGCTGCAGAGGGAGGAAGAGATTACTTCCTAAAAAATATTGGTCAATCATTGATTTAAGCAACAATTACTAAGAGCAGAGTTCTAGACACTATACTAAAGGTATTTTTGAGCTTCTGCTATTGTTAGGCACTATTCTAAGCACACTGTATGTCTTAATCTGTTTAACTTTCACTGCAAACCTGTGCAATAGCCACTATTATTATCATCCCCACAAATAAAAAAAGGAGGCGTATAGCAGTAAATTAACTTGCCCCGAATCACACAGCTAGTAAAGGCACAGCTAGGATTCAAACGCAGGCAGTCTGGCACTAGCACTTGCTTTGAACCCAAATGCGACATCATAGGTTCATGTTATCTTTCCAAAGATTATACAACTCTCAGGTGAAAAAACTGGAATTCAAACATTTTAGTGTACTTGGACTTGGGGGGCAATAAAGGGTGGCGCAAGCTAGAGTTAGATTTTGCAAGGTACAAATTTGGAGCATAACACAGGAGGTCATTGACCTTTCCTGGTGGCAGTGGCACTGAGTTGAGGACAGACTGGGTTGCTGGAAAGCTTCACAGAGTGACTCATGACCTGAATTTTGAGGGATGATTGGGTATCATCACACCGAATGATTGGGCAAAGTGTTCCACACAGAGGGACTGGCAGGAATAAAGAAATGGAGGCTGAAAAGAGTCAGTTACTTTCAGGAAACTTCAAGCAGTTTGTATGTCTTGGGGATGGAATGGGTGGCAGGACAATGTATATAGAAAATAAGTCAGGAGAAGAAGTCAGGGGGCTAGATCACAGAGAATCTTATTTGCCTTTCCAGAAAATTTGAGCTGTTTTTCAGTGAAGTAAATGTAATGGCAAAAAAAAAAAAAAAGGAAAAAGAGTAAATAAATATCCCCAGGGAATCCGGTGGCTTAGCCTCCAGCCCTTCAGACTGTGGTCTGCGCTGTACAACGACGTCTTGATCAACAACAGGCCACCTGTGCAACGGTGGTCCCGTAACATTCTAATGCAGCTGAAAAAGTCCTCTTGCCTAGCAAAGTCGTAGTCATTGCAATGTCGTAACACAATGCATTATTTACGTGTTTGTGGCCATGCTGGTGTCCAATGTTTACAAAGCCTACAGCAGTGCCCAGTCATGCTCTTGGCCTTCACATTCACTCGCCACTCACTCATGGACTCACCCAGAGCAAATCCCAGTCCTGCAAGCTTCATTCATGGTAAGTGCCCTATACAGGTGAAATGTTTTTTATCTTTTATACTGTATTTTCACTGTGCCTTTTCTATGTTTAAACACACAAATACTTACATCATTACAATTGCCTACAGTTTTGTATGGTAACGTGTTTTACAAGTTTGCAGCCCAGGAGCTATCAGCTGTGCACCGCGCAGCCAGGGCCAGTAGTAGGCTATGCCATCTAGGTTTGTGTACTGCATGTTTGCCCAGTGATGAAATCACCTAACAACACGTTTCTCAGAACATCCGTCTGTCATTAAACAACACATGACTACAGTAGGAGGTTTTTGAAATCTATTTTCTCTTAACAATACATGAATGATAATTTCGTATTCTCTGTTACAAATTACTTTTAAGTAAAATGTGCGTTCGAGGATGATATTATACTGACTCACAGTGTGCCTGGCACTGGCCTTACCAATCTGCCAGGTGTGTGGACTCCAGTTTGAGAAACATGGGGAGGGAAATTATCAAAAGGATTTCAATTGAGGGAGCAATACAATTAGGTCAGTAGTCTAAAAGAGCGATTTGGCAGCCACGTGGAAGTTGATCTGGAGTGGGCAAGACTGGAGACAGGGAGTCTGAGTAATTTTCAAGTGAGAGGCCCAGGGCCTAAACTGCAGGGCAGGACAGATGGATATTCAGAAGACAGAACTGATAAATTTTGGAATCTGATTGGATGTAGGGGGCTGAGGACATGAAGCGGGAAGAGTGTAGCATGGCTTCCATAGACCTGGCTTAGGTCACACCCAGGAAAACTAACAAAGAACAGGGGTGGAGGGAAGGATGATTGGATTTGGGGAGGATGATTGGATTTGGATGTTCAGAACCTGAGGTACCTGTGGGTCATAAGAGCAGAGATGCCCAATAGTCATTTTCAGCTCACCAAAGAGGTACATGAAAATGGTGGTCGCAGACAGCAGGTAGAATAAGAAGAAAAGAGGGTTAAGGACAAAGTCCTGGAGAATGACAACATTCAAGAAGCAGCCAAAGGGATAGAAGCCAAATGCCACAAAGAAGGAATGATCACAGTAGTAGGAGCCGAGAAGAAAGAAATGAAAAGAAATGATCAGCACAGATAAATGCTCTGGAGCTCAAATAAGATGAGGATTGAAAAAATTACTGGATTTTACCATCAGACAAATGATAAAGTAGTTCCAGAGGAATGGTGGAAGAAGAAGCCCATGCAGGGACTGAAGAGTGAATGGGAGGTGTGGGCGAAGAGATGGTGATTGCAGGCTCTTTATTTCAAGAGCGTGGCTGTGAATCAATGAGTGGGGAGGTGGGATTGAGAAGGAAGAGACGCTGAAAGGACACCAACCCTTGGGAATAGGTGCAGCCCAGAGAAATTAGTAAAAAGAACAAAGGATAGACTACATGTGAGTGTGGGCAAGAGAAGACTCAAAATGACCACCAGCTAGGGAAATTTGGATAAGAAAAGGGAAGGCAGTGGAATGGCAGAGGGAAAGTAGGAAAGGAAACAGCTCCGGGCTCTTGAGATTGATTCAGTAGAGAAGGTTCTCATCACGTTGAAAAAGTATCATTTACTGCTTGTACTAAAAGAGTCTCTGTATAATATATCGCCCAGGAGCAGAGAGGGATGCCTGAGAATGGAAAGGTGACTTGTGATTCACAAGCCATGTATCTCTGTGGTGACTTACCACCTCTTCGATGACTTTTCACTAGAGAACTAGTGAAAGCTAGAAGAAATATTTAGGGTAGTGGTCTAGAAAGATATTTATATGTTCAGTTACAAGTGACAGAGAGGGAACTTTAAGAACAGCCCGTAGGGGTTTTCGCAACGGGTTTGCTGCCAGCATACAGGTGCCGTGAAAACCACCACCAGATCAAAGCCAAAGTGGGAAAAGAAGAGACTCATATCACCATTGTAGTCATTGGACACGTAGATTCCAGCAAGTCCACCACTGCTGGCAATCTGATCCACAAATGTGGTGGGCTCAACAAAAAATCATCGAAAAATTTGAGAAGGAGGCTGCTGAGACGGGGAAGGGCTCCTTCAAGTGTGCCTGGGTCTTAGATAAACAGAAAGCTGAGCATGGAGTGTGGTATCACCATTGATATCTCCCTGTGGAAATTCAAGACCAGCAAGTATTGTGTGACCATCCTTGATGCCCCAGGACACAAAGACTTTATCCAAAACATGATTCCAGACACATCTCAGGCTGACTGGGTTGTCCCGATTGTTGCTGCTGGTGTTGGTGAATTTGAAGAAGGGATCTCCAAGAATGGGCAGACCCCTGAGCATGCCCTTCTGGCTGACACACTGGGTGTGAAACAGCTGATTGTTGGTGTAAACAAAAAGGTTTCCACTGAGCCACTCTACAGCCAGAAGCGATATGAGGAAACTGTTAAAGAAGTCAGCACCTACATTAAGAAAATTGGCTACAACCCTGACACAATAGCATTTGTGCCAATTTCTGGTTGGAATGGCGACAACATGCTGGAGCCAGATGCTAACGTGCCTTGGTTCAAGGGATGGAAAGTCACCTATAAAGACAGCAGTGCTAGTGGAACATACTGCTTGAAGCTCTGGATTGCATCCTGCCACCAACTCATTCAAGCCCCTGCCTCTGCCCCTCCAGGATATCTACCCATCTGGTGCTATTGGTACTTTCCCTGTGGGCCAAACTGAGACTGGTGTTCTCAAACCCAGCATGCTGGTCACCTTTGCTCTAGTCGACGTGACAACTGAAGTAAAATCTGTTGAAATGCACCATAAAGCTTTAAGTAAAGCTCTTCCTGGGGATAATGTTGGCTTCAGTGTCCAGAATGTGTTTGTCAAAGATATTTGTTATGGCAATGTGGCTGGTGACAGCAAAAATGATCCACCAACAGGCAGTGGCTGGCTTCACAGCTCAGGTGATGATCCCGAATCATCTGACCAAATCGGTGCTGGACGTGCACCTGTGCTGGATTGTCACACAGCTCACATTGCTTGCAAATCTGCTGAGGTAAAGGAGATTGATTGTCGCTCTGGGAAAAAGCTGGAAGATGGCCCGAAGTTTTTAAAATCTGGTGAGGGCTGCCATCGTTAATATGGCTCCTGGCAAGCCCGTGTGTATTAAGTGCTTCTCTGACTATCCTCCTTTGGGCCATTTTGTTGTTTGTGACATGAGACACTGGCTGTGGGTGTCATCAAAGCAGTGGGCAAGAAGGCAGCTGGAGTTGGCAAAGTCACCAAGTCTACCCAGAAAGCTCAGAAGGCTAAAGGAATAATCAGTGATGGAAGAATGGTTTCAGAATTGTGTGTCTCAATTGGTCATTTAAGTTTCATAGTAAGACTGGTTAATGATTACAATGCACCATGAAAACCTGCAGAAGGAAAGGAGAATGTTTTGTGGACCATTCGATTTTTGTGCATGTGTGGCAGTTTTTAAGTTATTGGTTTTTTAAAATCAGGACTTTTCAATGGAAACAACTTGATGAAAAATCTGACATAATTTTGAGACCCGTTAAAACAAAGTTTAATGAGAAAAAAACAAAACAGTGTGTAGGGGTTTGAGGAATTCGGGGGCTGATCTAAGAAAAATTCGTCCTATTTTATATACCGCAGTCATGCACTGAAGAAAAAAAAAGAATCATTTCCAGAGACTTGAGAGCTGGGAAGGAACATTGGAATCACTCAGGGGAGACAACGGAGGCCCAGAGAAGGCAGGTGCCCTGTCCGTGATATAGTTGCACAAGATGCCATGTCCTGATGGTAGGTGACATGCTGAGAGCATATGAACCCATCAGGAGACCACAGTAGGGGTCCAGGATCTGCCACAGTGACTCACAGGAGCTCCATCAAGAACAACAGAGAGAGAAGTTAAAGGGAAGGAGAGAGGAAGTTTGTCTAGTGGGACAGAACGCGTATTGAAGTGATGGGGTGCTGTGGCCCTGAACGATGGGTTGGAGTTTGCCTTCTGTTCCAATTAGAGAGCCCCATCTATAGGGTGGCAAATTCTTTACGAAAGTTAGCCCCTGTGTGTTCAAGGCTGTCAGGCCAGAGCCACATAAAGCCTCCTCAGTTGGGCACAGTGAACCCTCAGAACTGAACCAAAAAGGGACCAAAGCCCCTGGCCCAACTTTTGGCTTGTTGCTAAACTTCAAAAGGTTATCCCCTCAAATCTGAAGCAGATGAAAGAAAATGTACATCCCTTAGTTTCTCTGGACAGCCATCAGGAATTGACCCAGGGTGGGCGTTTAGAAGGATTCAGCCTCTGTCCTGCCTGGTGCTGGGATCAGCTCATACAGCCCCTGTGTCCACAGGGCACAGAGAATACATTGTCCATAGGCGATTATTCTGTACAAGAAGCTCAGACAAAGGGAGAGGTTGTTCCCAGCTGCCTGGGGGAGGTGAGAAGGGGGTGGGAAAAGGGACCAGCCTTGCGCTGGGGCATTCCTACAGAGTTCAGCTTCTTCCCCCAAGCAGCAGGACAGGAGGTGGGCAGTACACCCCCTCCAGCTCAGTCCTAATGCCAGGATTCCTGAATGGTGTTAGAGGGAGCAGTTAGCTACAACCTATATATCTATCTTGGCTGTTTCCCAAGAAAGAACAAGGTCAACTGACATAAACTATCTAGGTAAGAATGCAACAGACACCAGAAGGAGAAGAAAATAGGGTGACTGGGGCAACAAATGAATGGGAGGCTCGACAATGACCCAACCCTAACCTTAGGACAGAGCTGTATTGACTCAGTAAGCTCCCACCTTCAGCAGGATGAACTCAGTGGTGTGGTAAGATTTTGGTATTTCACAGCCGCTGCTTCTTTCTCCATCCTAGGCATAAACCTGAAGATAATCTCATTCTCTAGGAGCCCCAAGAGTAGGAAAAAGCAATCCCTAGGCAATACAGAGCAGTCAGAAACTGAGGAATATTACCGAAGTAGGGCAAGAGAGCCATCTTTTGCAAATTCTAAATCTGAGCAAGTAAGCAGGTCATACCCTCGTCTTTAAAGGAAACTCCATACATACATCCCCTCCGGAGGGAATGGGTGTGTTAGGGGTGGGATATACATACTCTCCACTGAGGCCGGTACTGGGTTCTATGGGCCCCAAAGTTAGTGATGCTACATAGGTTTGCATGCGAGTGCCATGTTCTAAACTTTGCCACATTTAGAGATGTGAGTGCCTCCAGAGTAAGGAGTATTTGCTTCTGGGCACAAGATAGAGATCAGGTCCTTCATGTTCCTCTTGGGGCAGGATAGTTCCATTCTTGGAGGACAGGAATCCATTTCAAACAGTAGGGTGGGAATGAAATCAGTATCAACCATAGACAACCGAGAAACTTGGGTTTGGTGCCTTTCAACTGGAAGGATTCTTTTGGTGGAATACAGGATAGCGGTTGCCAGTACGCCAGGGATTTTAGAGAAGCACAGTGTGAGCCCTCGGCACTACGACAGTTAGCTTTGACATGATCGGTAGGAAGGGAAGGGACCAGATGAAGACCTGAGGGAGCTGACGGAGCAAGGCGGTGCTGAGCAAGTGGGAGAAAGGTCGGGCATTGCCTCAGAGCTGATGACGTGACTCCCTGTGCTGCCGTATAACATGGTTAGTATGCTGTGTGGATTTCTTGTCCTTATGGAACAAGAATGGCTGTGACATCTGGGACCACTTTTGCAGTCCTTTGCTGCCACAGCCTGGCAGAATTCTGCCCGGCACCAAACAAATGCCCAAGTACAAGCAATGGGATGGGAGAACAGAAAAAAGGCAGCTGGAGGGGATGGATAGGCTCTCCTGGCACCTTAGGACTTTCAGACCAAAGCTAATCAAAGATACAACTTTTTGGGGAGAACAAATTAGAGGTGCCTTGCAGCAACCTTGCAAGTCTCTGATATATGGTCTCTGGTCCCTGTATAACTCTTCCATAAATTGCTGTCAGATAAGCCCAACACAGTGACCATCGAAATTTAAGTAACTTTATTCGGAGAAATCTTTTGGTCCACTTCTGCTGACTTACCCCCTGCCCTTGCCCACAAGGAAGCACTAAGAAAGGCAAGTTAGACTGGAGACCCAAACTCACTCTGCTCCTCAGCTTCGGGAAAGCAAGCAAAGGCACGGGAGGCGCCGCCGTCTCCCACCGCCCATCTGGCTGTTACTGGAGGTGCAGGCTCAGCGGACTGGAGGAAAGCCGTCCTGGCTGGAGTCTAGGAACTGGGCGTATGACAAGGATAACCGAACCCTGATGAAAGGCAGGGTGCAATAAAATTCCCCTCTTCCTCCAAAGTGTGAAAAATGAGCCTGGAAAGAAAGGGCTTTTTTCAAATGCTAAAAAACCCCCTTTCTTACATAGTCCTACCTGGTAGAGCCACTTCTTGAGGAGCCCCCACCCTTTGGGCCTTCGACATCCTCCTTCATGTGTGCAGGGTACAATAAACGATAGAAGACTTTGTGACTACTTTCCTGGTAAGAGCTGAATTGCCTTCTGAGAGAATGGAGAGCACAGCTGGCCCAAGCTGCACCAGAGCTGCAGGGAGTGTTCATCCAAGCCCAGTAGCCTCATCACCTACAGCTTGGAGATGTCCAGGATGGAACCTGGACGGAGACGGTGAGCCTCTAAGGACACAGAGCCTGACACGGTTTGTAGCAGCACAAAATAAGCACGGGCTTTTTTTGAGAGGTCCATGAGCTCGTGTTCATCAGCTCTCCTGTGGCGTGAAGCAGTATCAAATCAGGGTTAGTTCTGCATCAAGGACTGAGGAGGGCAACAGGGTGAAGTGCCTATAGAAACTGTCATTTATTGAATGCCGATTATTTCATGCACTGTGCTTAGTGTTTTACATTCATTTTCTTATTTTAATCCTCATAACAACCCTATGAGGTAGGTATTATCACCATGTATTTACAAATAAGGAAACAGGCTTAGAAAAATCAGGCCACTTGCAAGGTCACACAGCTGGTTAGTGGTGGAGCTGGGATTTGTCTGTTGCGGAAAGCCCATACTCTTTTATCACGCTCATCTAGGTCAGCTTTGGGCAAAAGGCAATTTCACTGTCCAACTCTGCAAAGAACACCTGGCTATGGAGGTTGCTGGCCACACTCACCGCTGGTAGGGATGCATTGAAGCTGACTTGATGTTGGTTTTTATTCCACTTGGCATTTTCCCTGAAAGGAATACGAAGAAAGACACCGGAAGCGTGGTAAGACTTTTATGAACAGTCAGAAATGTGGTCTCTCACGTTCTGCCACCCCCTCAATCATCTTAGAACCTCTGTGGCATCTGACCTTGGATGGCAAACCTCAGAGGTGTGGTTCCTCACTCAGCCCTCTCCCTGAAGGTATCTAGGAGAGGACTGACGGGGGTGGGTAGTGGGAGGATCAGACTCCTGCTCACCTACTCCAAGAAAAAAACAGTTCAACTTGTGTGATCTTCATTTAATGTCATGGGTAAAAGTATACGTTTTATCTCTCTCTTTTATAAAGACTTTATTTGTTTACTTTTAGAGAGAGGGAGAGGGAGGGAGAAAGAGAGGAAGAGAAACATCAGTGTGTGAGAGATATTGGTTGCCTCTCACATGGCCCCCAACCAGGGACCTGGCCCACAACCCAGGCATGTGCCCTGACTGGGAAATGAACTGGCAACCTTTCAGTTCCCAGGCTGGCGCTCAGTCCACTGAGCTACACTAGCCAGGGCTGTTCTCTTTTATTTTAATTGACCTTTTCTCAGGCAGCTTGGAAGAAAATATCTCTTCTAGTTACTTGCATCTGAACTCCTCCAGACTGCTCTCATCATTACTCAAAGTGAGCAGGAGATACAGGATACAGAGAAAAGAATTCATGGAGCACCGGAAAACCTGACTGCTTATCAATTCCTAACCCACCTACCAGATGGTCTTAATTAAGGTTTGACCATCAGTTTCTCTAAGAAAGAACCCTGGCAACACACCAAATACCCAGAGTAAATGGAACAGAAGGGTAGTTGAGACAGGTGTGAGATCGGGGATAGAGGTGAGAGCAGTTTCTGCTATTCAAAGTTATTCTTCATCCTCTTGGTATTTGTTAAGAGTCTCAAAATGAAAATTTTGCTCCTAAAAATTGTTCTCTGGGTCACGGTCCAGGAGAATAGTAGAAAATCTCCAGCTCCAGGGATGCTGGAGGCACAGACAATTCTACTTATTCCTACTTCCCTGTTCAAGCTCTGTCACCATGTCATCCCTGCCACCTTACCTGGTTGACCTGCTTGAGCCATTTGCACCCCACTGAGCATTGATTGCTGCTGGCTTGGAGCACCTGTCATCTGCACCTGCTGTAACCCTGAAGTTCCTGCAAGGATTGTTCCAGTTCCTGGCTGGCCTGGCTGGCCAGGTCCACTGCTGCCTGAAGGTCTCCAATTAGACAATCCTTTTCCAAAGGCAACAGCTGCCACCAAGGCATTGGTGTCCGCCGGGTTAAAGGTCTGTTTGTTTGGCCGGAGACCTGAAGGAAAAGGTGAGTGAGGACCCTGAGGTATGCCTCTGGCCCTGGACTGAATGCAGCAGTATGAAAACCCATAGAAGTACCAGAGCTTGGTGTTCTGACTTCAGCAGCATCTAGACTCCCTGGTGGCCCAGAGAAGGAGCCAGAGGACCCCCTATAACCATCTCAGAATTCTCCCTTTTCACCCATTTCCTCCACCTGCTCCAGGGCTGGCCTTAAATAAAAAAGACTAACACAATGAATATAGACCCTTTCCTAAGGAGCTCATTCTTACATCCTCACTTCCCTACTACCAAAACCACCATTCCTGTAAAAGTGATCTTATTCCTCTTTCCTTTGCCACTGATCCCTCCATACCTCCACTCTCTGATTCTCGTTCCTCTTTGCTGATTTTCTCCAGAAGGTTTGAGCACATTTTATTCAAGCTCTGGATCTGCTTCTATAACACAAAAATTGGTGAAGAGATTAGGGCAAGCAAGAAGTGATTGTGGGGAAGTTGCTTTCTTGTGTTCTTCTAGGGGCAATCTACATGCAGCCAACGGTACATCTTTACCAGAGAGCAATGGTAATGCCTGGGTTCTCATGATGGGACATGGGGAGGGGGCGCAGCAGAGCATGAATCAGCCCAACCTGAGCTGCATCAGCACCAATGCGGGCAGCATCTGTTGTCAGCTGCTTCTCTTGCTCTTCGACCTCAGGGTCAGGCTTGGTTCTCAGATGGTCAGGGACCACCTCATGGCTGAAAACAGGTACTCGTCCTTCAGTCTGCCGCTGTAAAACAGATTTTATTAATTCTCCCATGCATTCCAAGGAGATTCAATCTGGCCTGATATATACTGTAGTTCCTGCCACAGGCAAACAGTGCATTTTCAGGGAAAACACAGCCTAAGACTTATAACATTTAGCTTCCTAGGACACTCTACCCCTCATTCCTATACCCCCCATTCTTTGTTTCTGTCTCTTCACACCCCTATATCTACCAGACACAGGAGCAAATCTCTCTACTATATTTTTATCAAACACTGAAATATACAAAGTCACAAAAGAACATACTTTTTGCTTGAGATAGGTGTTCGAGGAGAAAGGTCTTTGCCTTGGTGACATAGTCCTCAGGTTTATTTGGGAGTAGCTTCCCTACTCCAGAAGGACAGAAGGCAAGACCTCCGAAAGGCAGCCCTCACTTTTTACTGCCACACACTACTCCGCATTCAGAATTTCTAGAATAACCAACCAGCAATTATGCTCTAGGTCCTCATCTAAGAACTTCATTTCCCAAGTTGTACCTTTCATCCCCTCTTACCATGAGATCTTCATCACGGTCTGGGGACAACACCAGAGGGATGATGACCTGGTTACGGAACAATGGTGTCTTTTCATGCTTCAAGACCTTGTTCAGAGTGTTCAATTGTCCAGAGAGCAAGGCAAAGCTGTCCAGGACAGAGGGCCTGGTGGTAGTAAGAAGGTGTCAGAATGTTCCCAGTAGTCTCAAAGGAGTCCTTCAGATTAGGAATACCCAGATTTACCCTCAAAAGTTTCACAGTCCTATGGCTTGACTGGGTGGGAACCCGATTGGTTTATAGGGATTATAAGGCCAGGAAAGAGGAACAGGCTTTCAGTTTCTGACACAGATGGAGAAAACAGGCAGTTCATCATCCAAATGGGGTGAGGAATGATGGCAAAACGGGAACCATGGCTACACTGTTATCACTAAAAATTCAGAACCAGAGTAAAAGCCTCCTTTCTGGCGTAGAAATAGAATCCATACTTCCCGTGTAGGCTGGACTTAAAAGACTCACCAATATCTATGGCAAGAGATGCAGTATGGCTTTTGTATTCCTACTGTAGCGGGGGGACCCACTGAGGAAGGACCACTTCCCAATGAGGTAGAAGAGTGAGAATCAAAAGGAGAAAGAACCTAGGCTGGGAAACTGAGCATTTCTCTATGTCCTTGCCATGGAAGCCCTGAGCTACATACACTTCACTTGTTAAATATTGGGCAACCCAGCTCTTAACACACCGTAAGATGTTTGCAAGCCGATAAATGGTTACACCACTGGAGATGTGCTCTCCACCAGGAGGCCTGGTCCCCCGTCCACGGAGCCCTCCCCAGATTGCCCTGGCCACCCTTACCAGGTCAGCCGGTCATACTCGTTCTCCAACTTGTAAATGAAACTCCCCAGTGAGTTCTTCAGATCAGCCACTTGACTCAGCAGTGCATCTAATGACGCCTCAAGCTGCTTCTCCTCCCTCTGCACCAATAGGAACAGGTCGATTACCCAGATGAGTGTGCGAGTATGACATACACATACAGGAGGACAGCGCGCAACACCAGTCAAGTAACACAGGACCGCATTTGCATGAGAGAGGCAGGTTGTTTTGTATTTTTGGTATTTGGGTTACGGACAGCATCAACCCTTGGACCTTTCAACCCGTGCACCTGCTTTCGGTTCCTCCTACCAGCTGATTCCTTTCTCTCATCAGCTCCTCACGAATGCCTGTTTTTTCTCTGTGTGAAGTACACTCTACTCTCTCTCACTGAGAACTTGCCTCCAGACCTAAACGCCTTGGGTTTATTATCTTTCTGTGTGCCTCTGCAGCACAGGTACTCATCTGAGCTGGGCTGTTCTTGTCGGTGGCACACAATCTGTGAGAGACCTACCAACACACGAAGGTTTCTCTGAATGCTGGCCTTGCGCCATGCACCCCTCCCCCCCAGCTGCATGTGCCTTCAGCATTTGCTGTTTCAACCTCCTCCTTGCTGAATTAATCTGCACCCATTTTATCTCTGTGCCAATATTCCTGTGCTCCTTTCACGGGCTTAGTCAACCCATAAACATTTACTGACAGACTACAGGGGTAAGAAACTCAATGACAAATGAAAAACAAACCAAAAAAAATTCACATGTCCTAAGCAGTAGACAAACAACTGTAAATGCGGAGGGCGGGGGGCGAGGCAGGAGGGGGGATGGGTGTCTGCAAAGCAATTTCTTTCCATCTGTGACCTCCAGTTTCACTTCCTATCTTCATCTTTAACAACTATCGGGCACAGATTGTGAAACAGTTTTGCAAACTCGCCAATGTGCAGGGCAGGAGCCCTGATCCTGGGTTCTACCCACGGCCTCAGATTATAATTAGTTTAGGTTTTAGCCAGCGTGGTCCCTCCATTTCTTCACCTCGGGCGTCTCTCCAATTACAAATCCCCTGTCATTTCTACATCCAACGGCATCCATCCAACAGCCGAGGCCGGGGCCCGAGCCAACGCGCCACTTTCTTGAGCCGTCTTCCTTAGATTACATCTCAGCCTTCCCAAATTACAACCCGATCCTTCCCCACACTCCAGCAAATCAGTGCTGCTTCCTTCCTCCCGATTTAGCCGCAGCCTGTCTCCAGTCAGCAGGGCTCCCAACCCATCAAATGCCCTCCTCTCCTCACCAGTAGGCCTTGCCCTTCCACACCACGTTCCCTTATGCGCCAGCCGCCGGCTCTGCCCCCGCCTCTCAGCTGCAACTTCTAATCTCTCCCCACTCAACCACTCTCCGTGCGGTACCCTGAAACTAATTGGCAATCAATCGCCGCAAACCGGTACTCACCTGCATAGCTGGGGGGAGTGTCGGCACGAACAACCTCCTCTTCCTGTTTCCCAGTCAGCGAGTCCTCCGAGAAGCCTCCTTCCACCAATCAGAGAACTCACAACTCGTCCCGCCCATCCATTTCCGGCTGGTGCCCGGTGCGAGGGAGCCGGGTCAGGGGTCACAAGTGGAACCTCTGCTCTGGCCCGGGGCTGCGCCGGAGCGCTGTGGGATGGCCTCGGAGCGCCCGGAGCCGGAGGTGAGGGGCGGGCGGGCGCAGCGCGGCCGTGGCCTCCTTCGGGTCTGGAGGCGACTGGGCCGCGCAGCCTGGGCGGGAACCGGCCCAGCCCCTAAGGCCCGGTTCCACTGCACCTCCTTGCTGAGGTCCCCAGTTTCCTCGGGGGGCTAGAGGAGAAACTCGTTGCTTTGTTTTGTTTACTGAAATTTCATCCACGTCGCCGACTTTAGGCTCTTGGATACTTTGGCCTAATAATGGTACTAACAAAACCTGTGTTTTGATTTTCTATCGCAGTTTCAGCGGGCAACAGGGCGATAGACTTACTTGGCTGGTTTTTTGCATTTCTGCAAACATTGGAATCCCCTAAACATCATGAAATAATTTATTTCTAGCACCCGTGCTTAGGGAAAGAAGCTCTAGTTTCGTGGAAAAAGTATTTGACTCGGAGTGAAACTTCATTCCACTATTGCACAGATAGCTAACTTCGGGCAAGTCTTCGCTTCCCAGATCTTGTTTTCCTTCTTCATAAAATACCTGTCTCCTGGCGCGTCGTGAGTACCACGTGTGTTAAACCAGAAAATGCATTTGAGGTATATATTAGGTCCTAAGGACCACACAGGGAACTTAGTGTATGTTGTGTTATTCAAACCTGTGCAAGGAAGTGGCAATGCCTGTTCTGATTTACAGGTAAGGAAACTAAAAAGTGAGAGAGGTTAATTAAGTACCTGACCCAAGTGCTACTCAGCTAGCAAGTAGCAGAATTCTGGAGAAACAGCGTCACTAGGAGAGGTGTCCAATATTACAAGAGAATTTATGAGTGGGTGGGAAGGGTGAGGGGTTCCTATGGTGACAAATGGTAGTCATTGCTTACTGAATGCTTACTGCATAGCAGGCACCATTCTAAGCATTTTACCAATACCAGTTGATGCTCTCATCCCTATGAAGTAGACACTGTTAACTTCCCCAGTTTTTAGTTGTGGAAACTTAGGCACAGAGATGTTCAGAGCAACAAAGTTACACAGCTAGTGAGTCATAGAGCCAGGGCTCCTAAAACAGGTGGTCTGGCTCCCAATCTCATGTTCTTAACCATGATGTTTATAGTATAAAAATAAAGTAGGGACAGGATAGTAAATCTCCAGGGTTTTGTTTTTGGGGTTTTGTGGGAAGAGTTGGGTTTGTATTTTTTTTTTTCTTCAATTTTATGTGATGAAACCAAAGATTAGGAGACTATACCTTATTTTAAATAATCAGACATATTCATAGGGGTGGTGGAATAGCTCATACATCAGAAATATCAGAATTGAGATAAACATGAAAAAATTTGGAGTCTGATTTTTTATGGATTGAAATGAGGAAATAAAATGAGGAACGCCAACATACCTTCTAGGCAGATAGTCTAAAACAGCACTGTCCAATAGAAATCTAATGTACACCATATATGTAAGTTTTGTAGTAGCCACATTTAAAAAGGTAAAGAAATAGGTGAAAATTTTAGTAATATAGTTAACCCTATATTTCTGAAATATTATTTCAACAAGTAGTAAATATTTTAAATGATGAGATATTTAACACTCTTTTTTTGTACCAAATGTCTAAAGTCCAATGTGTATTTTACACTTTAGCACGTATGATTTTGGACTAACAACACTACAAATGCTCAGTAGCCTCATAGAGTAGTAGTTAGCATATTGAACAGTGCAGATCTAAAGTAACTTGGAGTCGAAACACACTCTTGGGAGTCCCATTCAGGTAAAAGCTAAGCATTTGTTAAGTTTTTGATTTGCATTTCTGAAAATTTTATCTCCAGAAGTAAAGGGAATGAAGAGTTCTGCCTCTGGGCAGAAAAGTGACTGACTTGTAGAGGTTGTTGACAATCTCAAGAGAGAAAGATTGGACACAGTCAGATTTAAGAAATCATTCGTTCCTCAAATACTTAAAATGTTTTGAGTGCTGTTATGGACTCAGAATTGTGCTAATTATCAGGGTAGGTATGGAGTAGTGTAAGATGTGTTCCCTATTTTAATGGAGTAAATAAACATTGAATTATAATAAGTGCCGCAAAGGAAAAATACAGAGTGAATGAGCATTTAACAGGGGCTCTTAACCTACTTTATTAAGAAGTGGTGGTGGCAGGGGTGGATCAGGAAGCTGCTTCAGGTGAATGACATTTAAGCCTCAAGAGTGAGCAGAAGTTGCCCAGAGAAGAGGCCAAATGCATTATAGGCAAAGAGAATAGTGAAAACCCTGAGGTGAGAATGGGGTTAGAGCCAACTGAGAGGAGGCAGCTGCTGGCGGGGAGCAGTGTAACAGTGAGAACAGCTAACAGTGCTTACTAAATGTCATCTACTAGTTCCAAAATCCCTGTGAAATAGGTACTATCATTATCCCTATTTCACAGATGAGTTAACTAAGGCACAGAGTTTAAGTGACTTAACCAGGGCTTTATACTAATAAGCAGCAGAACAAGTGTTTGATCTTAGAAACTCTAACTTAGGGAGACATGGGGGAGCGATGAGGCTGGAGAAGATTCCGGTTGAGGTTGTGCTAGAGTTCCAGGCCCTCGTCATGTGTGTAATGGTAAGGAGGCTTCGGACAATTCAAGGAGTAAAAAAATCTACATTTTTCACGGGACCCTTAACAGAAAACGGGACCCTTAATAGAAAACAGCACAAGCATTTGACTAGACCTTAAATACAAAGCGATAGGTGCAAAAAACAACACATGAATGAGATGGGACTGTTTCCTTGGCTCTGATATGCATAATAGGCAGCACAGTACCTGATGATGTTTTATTCATCTTGTTATAAATGGTATGTAGACCCCAATAGATGTTCCAAAGAATGACAGGCTTCCTCTCTCATTGTTCTGATTCTCTTGTTCAATTGCAACAACATTCTAATGAAATAGATATTCTGGTCTACATGTTATCAATGAAGAAACAGGCCTGGAAATATTGAGTAACTTGTCCAAGCTCATCTAGATAGGAAGTAATAGAACCAGATTTGATTCCAGATCTCTTGGCTCCAAAACCCTGCTTTCTCCTTGCCAGACTACTCTGAGAGTAAAGCACTTTAGACTCAGGGGGATTAAACATTAGGGACTTGAAGCTCTGTATGAGTGTGTAGATGCTGTGAGAACACAACTAATTCAGGGACTCTCAAAATTGAAGTGGAAGAATCACTTGGGGAGCTTGTTAAATGTAAATTCCTGAACCCTATCAACTCTAATTCATTTGGTTTGGGGTGGTGCCCAGGAATCTGCCGTTAAATAAGCACCTCAGGTGTTCCTGATGCAGCTGGCCCTTGGGTCACACTTTGAAAAATACCATTTGAGCTGCTTAAATCTTTTTAAATCATCTGGTTCTGATAAATTACATCTGGAATGTGAAGAAATTTTAGAGATGTTTTGAAAAACTGCTGGTTGATTTTAAAGAATCACATCTAAGGGGGAATGTTGTAAGAAAGTTTGAGTTAGACAAATGTTCCTGGTTTCGAGAGTAGATTCTGTGAGAACTGACTGATGAACTAAACTTCAGCCTGGCCTTGGACAGTCAGTCCATCTTTCAAAATAACTTTTGAGACAAGGTGGAGAAGTGTAATTAAGCAGCCTACGAATAATCTGAAGAAAGTTTTCTAATAGCACAGTGCTCGTGTATACCCTCCATTTGGTTCATCCTTCTTTCCCTCCTCACTTAGCAAACCATGCTTAATCTTCAGTGTCACTGTCTCCTAAGATCCTAGCCTCGGGTGGGTTACTTGGTTACATGCTATCATGGAACCACATTCTTATCCTTTGGTGAATGTATTCAGTTTGCAATAATATAATTAGAGTGATTATTTTTTTCTCCATTGGGTAAATTTCATGAGAGTAGAGAATGCCAATTTTTGCTTTCCATTGTATCCTTAGGACCTAGCCCACTGCTGGCATGTAGCAACCCCTCTGTAAGCTTGGTGGCTGATGGATGAATGCATGCGTGCTCACCTTGCCTTTCTCCTCTTGGGGCTTGGATAAGACTTGATGAAATCAAGTATCCTGATCAAATTAGTGGGGAAGTTAAGCTAGAAAGAGATTTATTAGAAGACAAAATAGTCCTCTAAGCTTCAGAATAGAATAATAGACTGAATTTATCCAATATAATAGGACTAATGGAATAATTGTATGTGTCCCAAAAAGCCAGCTATGTGAGGACAGAATTTCGTGGGCGGGGTTGTATCTTAACAGCAGCACAAGTAAGGAAGTCATGGAGGTTTCCCGACTGGTGTGGTAAGGCTTCCAAAACATGTAAACAGAACCTAGGGGCTCTGTCAGAGGGGACTCTAAGTCTGTCGGTTTAGCTGTGCGTTGTGTTCCATTCTGGCCCCCACACTTTAAGTTGAAAAGTAGATCAGCCAAAATTCATTCCTAGGCGTATGATACAAGATTTAAAAAATGAGGAAATTTTGCCCTGGCTGGTGTAGCTCAGTGGATTGAGCGCGGGCCTGCGAACCGAAGGATCGCGGTTCGATTCCCAGTCAGGGCACATGCCTGGGTTGCCAGGCCAGTTCCCGGCAGGGGACATACAATAGGCAACCACACATTGATGTTTCTCTCCCTCTCTCCTTCCCTTCCCCTCTAAAGATAAATAAATAAAATCTAAAAGAAAAAAAAAAAAAGAAAGACCTTGTTTTAAAAAAAAAAAAATGAGGAAATTTGAAGCCATGCCATTCGAGACATACTTAAAGAACCTGGAGATGTTTATTATGGAAAAGCAAAGACTCAGGGCTGCCACCAGATTTTGATAGACTCAGAAGCAGCTGGTGGTTGACTTGCCATTTTACTGATGCGCGCGCTTACACTGGCACACACCATCATGGTAGCTGGTGGTGTGCTGTAGAGGGGAAACTCAAGCTCAAGCCCCTAGTCTTAGCTATCACATCCCACTTTTTTTTTTCCAAAATCTATTATAATCCTACCAGAACCCCTCCCCAGATTCCAAGAACACTAAAAAAGAAGATAATACTAGAAAAGAACAGACTAGTTTTTCACTAGTTAAAAAAAAAAAAAACAGCTTTCTTGGAAGCAAAGGAAAAATCCAAACAGAATAGGCTAATTTTTCCATAAAGTGATGGGTGAGGAAGGCTGGAAACTCTTGAACAACAAAGAGTAGATATTGATAAAAGTGAAAAATTAAGGATAAGTAGTAAATTGTGAGAGCAATTTCTCTTTTTCATGCATTTATTCAACAAATATTTAAACACCTAGTTCGCCTTGGCACTGTGCTCTTTGCTGGAGATACAGCGAAGAACGGTACATACTTCCCTGGAGCTTCTCAACTGTAGGGGAGACAAACATAAACAAGTACATAAATTCTCTATTGTAAATTGTGACGGGTGCTATGAAGAACTGTAGACTGCTTTGTTAATGCCCAACAGAGATACCTAGCAATGCAGGGAATCATGGAAAGATTCATTTATTCAACCCAGGATTGCCAAGATTTCAGCTCTGGAAGAGAGAGTGACCAGATGGCCCCAGCTGTCCTTAGAGTGTTGACCCATAGACAAGTGCTTTCTGCCCTTGTAAATCTAGCTCCAAATAGGCCAAAACTCCTTTCCTTAGTGTTTCTTTGCATAGCTGAAACAAGCCGGCAAAAAAAAAAAGATCATTACTACCAAAAAGAACAAAAGAAAAGTAGTGTCAAGACTAGAGTTAAGTGTTTATCACCCTGAGAACAATTGTATCAATATGTTTAATTCTAAAGTTTGCTTTGCTTAGAACATACAGTGAATTCAGTTATTCAGCCAAATTGCATTGAGCATCCTGTATGCCAGGCACTGCACTAGGCTCTGGGGATAGAGTGTAATAAACTGAAAGGGCTGCTAACTTGGCATATTCTTCCTTGTTCTGATTACTCTGAACCCCACCCTATCCTTTTCTAGTGGCAGGGATTCAGCATAGCCAACTAACAGACAGTGGTCACTAATAGTCACACCCACATCAGTCAATTCTGAGGGAGAGGTTGCCTGGTGAGATTTTATTTATTTTTAGAGAAAGGGGAAGGGAGGGAGAAAGAGAGAGAAACATCAATGTGTGAGAGAGACACTGATCGGTTGCCTCTCGCACACCCCCAACTGGGGACTTGCAACCCAGGCATGTGACTGGCAATTAAACTGGTGACCTTTTGGTTCACAGGCCGGCACTCAGTCCACTGAGCCACACCAGCCAGGGCTAATTGCTGCAATTTCTTTCATTGCCAGTAGACCACTTTTCCATTTTTAGGAACTTGGCAGTGAGACTGTAATTTGATGGGAGATTTTGAGGTTGGTGGTAGTTAGAAGTGATGGTAAATATATCAATTTTTTCTAGCTAACTTGGAAATCATTCTGCCACGGTTTCTGATGCTACCTTAGTCATCCTTGACACCTTCCTTTTTGTCACCTTCTTCACTTCCAATTAATCGCCAGTTCTTGCCTGTCTTATTTCAAAGATCCCTTAAAATTCACTTGTCTCAAAGGTTAGTTCAAGCTGACATTTGTTTTTTCATAACCAGACTTTCTCAGTGAAAGGCAGTGGTGGTTTTACATTGTAGCACAACTCTTTGTGCCCTCTGGAACCCGCTCAAACAGTTCACAGAATTGCTACATTGAGTAGCTGTGGTCTAGACTACCATCTTTTCCCATGGTCATTAGGGAAACTTTCAGAAGCACATGGTAGACAGAGGGATTTTTTTGCGGGGGAGGGTAACTGTAGGATTGTTACAATTATACATGCAGATTACAAAAAAGAGGAATCCTGTGCTGTAGAAAAACAACAAACCATTCTCAGCCAAGAATTCCTGGTTATATTAAAGAGCGTCTGTAACTTTTAAAACCAAAGAGGGACCCTGGCCGGTGTGGGTCCCTTTGTTAGAGCTTTGTTCATAAACCAAAAACTCAGGGGCACATAGGAGAGGCAACCAATCCATGTTTCTCTCCCGCTCTCCCATCTTCCCTTCCCCTCTCTCAAAACACACACACACAAAGGAGGTTGGGGGCCAGGGAGGGTGGAGAGGGAAGTGTAGCAGTTGGATGGGTTCAGCTCCTTGTGCTACAGGGAAGCTTGGCAGGGCCTCACTGAGGTTTCCGCAGGACATGCTCCAGAACACCTTGTCTAATCAACTGCTCACACTTCCACTAAAGTACAAAGTGCTGGCTATTTTTCTATTTAAGCAGGACTGAAGTGCCATCGTCAGCTTCAAATTTTGTAGTCTTTTAGGCATCGTACTTCAATATATAGGCTTTTGGGAGGTTTCATATCCTGTATAAAATCCAAACCTTCATCTCTTCCCAATGACCTCATGTAAGTATTTATAGCAAGGGAATTTTATAATGATTGAACCATTCCATTTCTTCAGCAGACATGTGAAATTGTAAAACATTCGGCAAAGCACTGCCATATGCCCACTTGAGTCCTCTAAGCCAAAGCAGTCAGTCATACAGGTGTGCTACAGTGCAGCATCTTGGCAAAACTGTGTTGAAATTTGATGGTTAGTATCAAATCACTTCGTCCACCTGACTTCGCTTCGTTCACATCAGACTGGCTTTGTTCATTTAAGCCTTTTTCTCCCTTAGAACTTGCCCGAGTTCATCCTCCTCTTTCTTTTTGTTCTTGGCTCAGGGATCGCCAACCTTGTGGCATCTCTGCACCACACTGGAAGAAGAAGAGTTGTCTTGGGCCACACAATAAATACATTGTGACATGTAATCACCAAAAAAAAAAAAAAAATCTCATGATGTCTTCAGTAAATTTACAATTTTGTGTTGGGCTGCAATCATAGCCATCCCGGGCTGCATGCGACCCTCGCGCTGCGGGTTGGACACCCCTGTGAGGGCGTTTCCAGCCTTTGGGGAAAGTCAGAAAGCTGGGATGGGAATAGAGGGAACTGACTTTCCGCTGCAGCTCTGGCTTGGTGGGTGCTCCCTTTCTGGCCAAGTCCTTCTCCAGTTCAGGCCACTAACCTGCGTGCGGGGAAGACCCTAACTACTCAGGTAAAGGAGGCCCCCACCCCGGGACCAAGCCCAGACCCCAGCCCAACGAGAGTCAGCCTCTCAGCTCTGCCCCAACCATGATGCGTGCTGTGGTTATGTTGGTCCTCCAAGATCCAAACGGATTTTTTCTAATGCAGATGTGTTACTGTCTAGCCAAAAGAAAGAGTTGAGTAGCTTGACCTGACTCAGGAGAAAAGCCAAAATCCTAGCCAGGGTCTACCTCAGCCCAGAGTAAGGAAGCAGTATAACGGTAGAATTTCCCAGCGTGTGATCCTGAATGGTGTAGCAGCAACACAAAGTAATGCTGAATCACTTCAAATCGTTGTGTAAATTAACTTCTGATTTTGTCAGAGGATCCTTTCTGCTTGTAAACTCTCGTCATGTCCTTTCTTGTGAGCACTTTAAATCTTTTCTGCTCTTAGGTCCCTGGTTTTATCCATTTATTACTCTCAATAGATGGGCTTTGCAGCTCATCAGGCCCGGTTCTGACTGCTAACCCTATGACCTATGAATCATTTAAGTCAATTAACTTTTTTGGATCCAGGTTTAGTTCTGGTAAATGTTTTGCTTGAAGACTGAATGAGCTTAACCTGTGTTAAGAACCTAGTGTTGTGCATCTGGTAATAGCTCATAATAGTTAAGTTTTATTGTATTCTTAACTAAGCACTAGGCACTGTGCTGAGTGTTTCATCTGCATGATTTCACTTAATCTGCACAACAGAACTATTAGATTGGTATTAGGGTTGTCCCCACTTCACAAATGAGGACACTGAGGTTTCAAGAGGTTAAAGTGCCTTTTCTACAATCTCAAGCTAGTAAGTGGCTGAATTGGGATTCAAACCTAGTTCCTCTGAATCCGAAATGCATGCACTTAACCTTTACAGTTATGCTGTTGAACATATTTTAGGTGCTCGATAAATATGAGTTCCTTTCCTCTTTTTGCTTTTAACTTTCATTCTTGTCATTTCACCGTATCTGTTTCTGTATCTTTTTAGCTCACCTTCTAGCTCGCCTTCTGTCTTAAGGAGGAAGATAACTTTCTTCATCTTCAGTCATTGCGTGTCTGCTCTCCATGCTCTCCTCTGGCGTTAGGCACCCTCCATCACTGCTTCTCCAGAGCTATTTCGATCTGTTCTCCATGCACATTTCCCCATTTCGGGGTGGAGGGGACCACTTCCTTTCAAAACCACATTTCTCAACAGGCAGACATTGACTTCTTTCTGTTCATTACCGCTCTGTCTTCACTCCTCACGGCCTGGCATCTTCCCCTGCACTAGCCAGGGACACCAGGAGGAGAAATTTGCAGTTTGCCTAGAACAGGAAAGGGTAAATCTTTCTGTCTGAGGCTAGAGTAAGGGAGGAAATGCTGCAGATGAGGATGAGCCAGGAAGAAACACTGGGGAGTTCGGACCTGCTGACCCTTCTTTTCTTTGGGAAACAGTAGGCGTGTTTCTCTGCCAGCACTGTGGGGGCCGAGGGGTTGGAAACCTCTCTGGGAAGTAGGAAAGGGTGCTGGCCAGGGAGAAACGGAAGGGTTGGTGAAGGCCTGCCAGAGGCGGCACCTTGCTTTCTAAGAGCAGCCGGTATGGTGTGTGTAGGGATAAGGGGGAATGTCAGCTTCACCCTGAGTCAGCGCTCGGCGGTGCTTCTGTGGTTAGGACAAGGACGTGGGCACAGGCGCCGATGCTTGTCGGGGCATTGGACAGCCGCCTGCGAGGCAGTGGAGGGAAGGAACTAGCCTTGGTAACTGGCAAGTGTGGGCCGTTGTGACCCACTGAAGTTTGGTTTTGAGGTATTCTGCAGGCTTACCGTTCGCCCAGTAAAGATTCCTTTAGTTCCTCCTGTTGTCAAGGAGTATTAGGAGGAACTATCTGGCATTGTTGAGTGTCTGCTCTCTTTTAAGCAGTTTGCCAAGCTTAACAGGGACACGAAAAATAGAACAAGATACAGTCTCTGTTCTCAAAGAGTTTATCGTTTATAGGAGAAATTCACATAAACATTTGATAACGTGTAAAAGGTCACTTCATCTACATAGAGATCTGTAGGGGGAGTGGGAGCAGAGAGCTGAGAATTGAATCCTTGGGCACACCTTGCACTTTTCACTTCTGCTACTTTGCCTCTCATGAATAGTGAATTCCTTGAACAAGTTACCTGCATAGTGATCTTGATGAGACGGGATCCAGAAAAACTGGAATTATCTTCTAGAGGGCAGGCCCCTTGTAGCACAGGCTTCCTCCACTAGGTGAATGTTCTAGGAGCTCATCTGTATCAGTGTACTAGCTGGCGTTGTTGTGAGAGGCTGCGTTCAGCTTCAGTGAATTTTTTGGAAAACTCTTTCAATGCATTTGCCCGTTTCATGATGGTGATTTATGAGTGCACTGAGTGTTCAGCAGTTTTTGACCAAAAATGGTATGGCCCCTGTGCCCAATGTTCCCTACGTACCCAATCTTGCCCCAGCGTTTATTTTTGTTTGTTTCCCCGGACAAAAAAAGTCCTCAAAGGGAAACATTTTGCCAATGTGGAAGAGGTGAAACAAAAAACAATAGGAGCTCTAAAAGACATCAAAATCGATGAGTTCAAAAACTGTTTCGAGCACTGGGAAAAAGTCACAATAGGTGTATTGCATCAAATGGAAAGTACTTTGAAGGTGATTGAAGTTTAAACACATAAGACTAAACCCTGGCTGGTGTGGCTCAGTGGATTGAGTGCTGGCCTGTGAAGCAAAGGGTCACTGGTTCAATTCCCAGTCAGGGCACATGCCTGGGTTGCAGGCCAGGTCTCCAGTTGGGGGTGTGCTGTTTTTCGTCCTCTCTTTCTCCCTCCCCCTCTCTCTGAAAATAAATAAATAAAATATTTTTTAAAAGGAAGAATAAATATAAAACTTTTTATAAATAAATTCCAGGTTTTGGGGGGGGGTCCTCCCTTATATATATGAGGAACTTTTAAAAATTTATTCACGTCTCTTTGTCCCCAGGTGGAAGAAGCTGGGCAGGTATTCCTGTTGATGAAAAAGGATTATCGAATCTCCCGAAATGTTCGCCTGGCTTGGTTCCTCAATCACCTGCATCAAACTGTGCAGGCCACACCCCAGGAGATGTTGGTGAGGCCCAGAGACACACAGTATGCAAGGGGCTGGCTCAGAATGTCTGTTTTTTTAAGAGGGTACTGGAAAGAGACAGTAGGGGAGACTAACTCTGGGAGGGGCAAGTGACTTTGCCCGCAAGATGATTCCACAGGGGAAATTTTGTTTCATAATTTTCCATATAGGAAGAATATGTGTTGGGTTGTGGGAGGTGGAGCCAATGGTGTGTCATTTTGGATATGGAAGTTCAGGTTCTGGAAAAAAAGGGGTGACTCCTCCCTGACCCTTTCCTTTTCTTTTCATCCTAATTGTCAGCTTCAGTCTGAGCAGGAGTTGGAAGTCCTCAGTGTCCTGCCCCCCGGGTGGCAGCCAGATGAACCAGTGGTCCCAAGGCCATTTCTCCTTGTACCTTCCACCCGGGTCACCTTCTTGGCTTGGCAGTATCGATTTGTCATTGAGCTGGACCTTAGCCCATCTACTGGCATTGTGGTAAGGGGCTGTGGGGAGACAGTGGGAGAAAGGATGGGTTGGGAGAACTGAGAAGTGGTCTCAGCCGACCACTGTGGAGAGGAGACAGGCTGTTCAGGAACGGTGGGGATGTCAAGACAGACCCCACTCCCGCGGTGGCCCTATACTTGGAGGTGTGCTTGACCTGCTGATGAGTCCCACTGACCCACTGGGGCTGCTTGTTTCTGCCCTCTGCTCAGGGTTGCCTTTGCTTACTCTTGAGAGAGCTTTCTGTGCCTTGCCCTCAGGATGACTCCACAGGGGAGATCTTGTTCGATGAAGTTTTCCATGCCCTCTCCCGCTGCCTGGGGGGCCTGCTTCAGCCCCTCCGAGTGCCCGGATCGTGCATCGACTTCCAGCCTGAGATCTACGTGACTATCCAGGCCTACTCCTCAATTATTGGCCTGCAGTCCCACCAGGTATTGCATCCTTTCTCCAAGTTCGTACCCTCAAACCTCACTTCTGATAGTCCTGTGACCATGTCCTCGTCCTGTCTCTACTGCCTGTGCCCAAAGTCCCCAGCTCTGCTGGCTTCTTAAATCTGTTAGATTTAGTCATCTCTTTGAGTCTCTCTCCTCTTGAAAAGAATCAGTTCCTCTGGTCTTAGAGAGCCTTCCCGTAAGCTTTGGGTCAGTCAGATGGCATTGATTGGACAAATTCCTTGCTCACTCCTCCTGTGTGTCTCTGGTCCTGGCCACTGGACGTCTGTTTTCTCAGTGTGTTTCTCCCCTCTCCTGCCCCTGCCTTCAGTTCCATCAGGTTTGCTGGTGTCCTGGCTCCTGGCACTAACCCCCAGAAGATGGTCTTCAGGAATAGTTTTATGATTTTGAAATATAATAAATACCCTGAGACGTAATTTCTTCCATGGACAGAGGCAGTCATTTTCTCTGAATGTCCTGTGAATTGTCCGGTGCAATGCTGACCGTACAGATAGTTGCATACCCAAGCAGGCTATCACAAGACACTCCTTTTGGACAATGGCCAAGTCTGTTACTAGAATATCTGTCTTTGACTTAGATAAACATGGCCCAGTTTCCCCTCATCTGCTCTTAACCACCCTCAACTCATTGGTAGGGGCTTACCCTGAACTGTCCCTGATGGCTACATTGTCAGCTATCAAACTGGTTTTGAAAGACAGGGATGCACGGAAAAGCATCTGAGGGTCAGAAATATACAACAAGGCAATTGGTGCACACCTGACTCCCAGCCCTCCGCCCTGGATTCAACTGCTCTCCCAGTGTAGCTGTTAGGACTGCTGGTTGTGGGCTCCATCCCCAGGTAGAGTCCAGGCTCTGTAGGCATGTTGATAGCCAAGGCAAGAAAGCATGGGTATTGGGTAATCACTCAACATTTGATTGGGTTTGGCAAACACTTACTGAAGCCTGATCTATGCCAGGCTTGGGCTAGGTCCTGGAGACATAGATGAATCAGACACCATCCCTCTCCTGATGAGAGGAGTGGAGAGTTTAGTGGGGGAAACTGATATTGAAGGAGTAATTTCAGTTGAGTGTGATAAGGACACTGGTAAGTTAGGACTCAGGGGCTAAGGGAGCACTGTGAGGGAGTATCCAGCTGAGCCCGGGGCAGAGACAGGGAAGACTTTGGGACAAAGAGGCATTTGAACGGTGTCTTTTTAAAGGAGGAATTGAAGTTAACTATTCAGAGACAGAGAAAGAGGCTTTCCAGGCAGAGGGACCAGCAAAAGCAAAGACACAGAGCTATGAAACTGTTCTAGGGTATTACTGAGTTTGACACAGTGAAGTTTGACTGTGGAGGTGGGGCAGTAAAGAGACTGGAGAGGTAAGTGGGGGCAGGATTATGAAAGACTTTAAATGTCATGGCTAAGAACTTGTGCTTTATTCTGTTGGGGAGTTTAGTGTGGTGGTGGAGAGCATTGGATCTGGAATCACGTTGCTTGTGTTTGCTTCCTGGCTATACCACTTTTTGGCTGTGTGCCCTTTGGCAAGTTTCTTAACCTCTTTGTGCGTCTGTATCTTTTCTCCAAAGCGGGGATAGTAACAGTACCAGTATTATGTGGTGATTGAATCAGTACCTGTCTAGCACTTAAAACAGTGCTTGCCACATAGAGAACATGCAAATGAAAACTACCAGCCTTAGGTAGTAGGGAACCTTTGAAGGTTTTAAATGGATGGTAACAGGATCAGATTTGTACACTAGGAAGATCACACTTGTTTGTGGCCAATGAGGAAGATGGATTAGGGGACAAATTCTGGATTAGGAAGAACAGAAGATTATGATAGCATGCAAGAGGAGATGGGGCCTGAACAAGGATAGCAGGCAGCTGTGGAGAGGAGGGGGCGTAGGCCCACAGGGCCACATAGCCCTGAGCCAGCTTCCTTGGTGTCTCTATAGCTCCCTTAAGATGTGTCCTGTTGCCTTAGAAAAGAAAAAGAAAAAGAAGTTAAAAATCACTTTATTATACACATCCATTGAAGGAGATTTGAAAAGTACATAGAATTAAAAGAAAAGCTAAACTCACCCATAACGTATCACCCAGAATAGCTACTATTAACATTTTACGGCGTTTTCTCCTTGTCTTTGAGTGTGTGTTTACCCTCCCTCCCCACCACCCCTCATCCAAATAAAGGAGGAGCATCAGGTGCACTGCAGACACGCACTTTTATGTTCTGCTTTTTTAAGGGTGATGTGGTTGTTTTTCCATGTTACTAAATATTCTTTAGAAACATGACTTTTAATGACTGTTTGACTTTATCACAGTTTATCATTGTGTAGGTAACCAAATCTTTGTTGTTGGATCCTTATGTTGACCCAGTTTTCACCCAATATAAAAAGATGTGAAAGATGTTCACACCTTTCATCTTTCACACCTTTTTATATTCTTCTAATTCTGTTTTGCTTCTCACAGTCTAGACTGTAGAGTGGTACAGGGTCCCCCTCTCCCCTCTCTTGGCTGTGCCCACCACTTCCCCAGTTCTGAAAAGGGCGCAAAGAGGCAGGTGTTGCCCAGGAGGTCAGGTTGGAGAAGTGGCGTGTGAGGCAGGTTGAGGGAGAGGAAAAGAGGATACCCCGAGGGCTGCCACAGAGGCCAGCAGACCTACGAAACTTTTTTGGGATGGGGCACTTATTTATGTTGGAAGTAGAAGGAAGGAAATCCTTTGGAGAAAGAATGAACCAAGATTAGATAGAGAGATTAGCTTTAGGGAAAACAAGGAGGAGAAATCTTTTCTTCAGAGCCTAGAAGGAAGCACAAGAACACAGGTAGACATAAACACCTAGCAAACACTGAGGATGTTTTCCGTGGGTTGGAGAGTTAGTATGCCCTGCGGGTTAGGGTAAGCTGGGAATTCCTGTGGACAGATTTCAGGGGAAATTATCTCAGAGTAAAGGGAAGGAAGGAGCATTCGTTGGGAAAATCACATTTTGAACTTAAAAAAAAAGAGAAGTGTTCCAGACAGTCTCTGAGTGCAGTGCTTAGAAATCCACAAGAATAAAAAAAATTTGAGTTAGAATGAAAAAGGTTGCCAGGCTGAGGTGGGCCAGCTTATGGACAGTCTAATAGCCCAAGTAGAAGGAACAGGAAGCTCTTTTGGCGCCCCCGTGTGGGGACCTGGAGAAACGCAGTGTGGAGGACTGTGGCCGAGGAAGGTTGGGACCCAGATTGAGTTGACTGATGACCTGGGGGCATTGGGCAGGAATACCTGGGCTGAGGACTGGTGGTGTAGATGATCCGATGAGGGAGGAACTGGCTGTGGAATTAGCTTGCTTTGGAAGTCAGGATTGCCAAAAGGGAGAATAAAGGAGGCAACCAGGAGGGGTATTGCCCAGTGTCCCCCTGACCTTCATGCCTTGGTCTTTCCCTTGTGCTTTTCAGGTGCTGGTCCAGGGCTGCCTTTTGGACCCTTCTCAGCGGGAAGTGTTCCTGCAGCAGGTGTATGAGCAGCTCTGCCTCTTTGAGGACAAGGTGGCCACCACGCTGCAGCAGCAGTATGACCCCCCGAGCCAGGTATGTTGGGGACAAAGTAGGTAGAGGCCGTTTAGAAGAGGAGCTGTTGAGGTACAGAAGGGAGAGCGGAGGGACAAGCCTAATACAGAGGGGGAAGAAGGTAGGAAAAAGGACTAAGAGCCAGAGGCAGAGCGTGCCAGGGATAGAAGTGCTAGTGAGGGCACGCGACAGGTCCCCTGTTGGGAAGAGGGCTTGGTTACTCTTCCCAAGACACAAGTTCTTTCTGGGAGAAAATGTGAAGGCTGCTTGCCCTGTGTTTTAGTCCAGGATCTTTTCCCTGAAGGAATCTGAGAAGGTGATCGTGGGTGGCTTTGATCTTTAATTGGTATTTTGTACAATCAGGGATAAAGTTCCTTGGACTCACTAGAATGCACCCTCATTCATTCCTTTTGATATCCTAGAAATAGCCAGGCAGGTGGCAGTTCTGTGTATCTGAAAGTTTCATTGATGTGTAACATACTTCATAATGGCAGTTGGAAAATATGGAAAGGGGGCTTTATTGACAAAAGGTGGGGAAGGCCTGCTTCAGTACAGTCTAGTGCTTCATGCGGTGCTGTGCTCCCTGCCCATGTGAGGGTCAGTGTCCGAACACACACTGGGGCAGGAAGCACAGTCAGGGCTCGGCTGCGTAGTTGGGGGGTTGGGGTCCTCACGGGATTGGGCCTGTCTGGCCTGGGAAATGCTGTAAATTCAGGCTTTGCTGTGGATGTGGCAATGCTATCTGTCCTGTTCTGTTTTTTCCGTAACTTGGGTCAGGCAGAAGACCAGTCTCCAGACTCAGGGGAGCCCCCTGGCCGTAAGATGGGAGTCTCCATGGTGACAGCTGATCTTGGGCTGGTCAGTATGATTCGTCAGGGCATCTTGGCGCTGCAGTTGCTTCCCTCAAACTCTAGTGCAGGTCAGTAGAAGGAATGTTGATGGGATTGGGATTGGGGAAGGGTGCTGGGAGCATTATCGGCAAAGCTAGCTTCTGGGGGATCCATAGGCCCCAGGGGAGAGGCTCTGATCTGCCTTCTTGTTTGTTAAAGTGTATGTTAGTGGTTATTTCAGGTACCCCCAGCTCTGACAACCTTCAGGGGTCCTAGTGGGAAGGAGTAGCACTCCAAGGGCATCTCTTAGGAGGAGACTGGGCTCCGACACTCAGGAGAAGCTGGAGGGTGAGGGAGAGGAAAGATGTCTGAGGATCATTAAGCACATTTGTCCGCAGACACTGAGGTCTTTGGGGCTCCATCAGTTGAGTGCCTGACTTTGGTGGGTCAGTGTCCTGGGTCTGAGTCTGCTGTTTCCTGCTGCAGGTATCATCGTGATCACAGATGGAGTGACCAGCATCCCTGATGTTGCTGTCTGTGAGACATTGCTGAACCAGCTTCGCAGTGGCACTGTGGCTTGCTCCTTTGTACAGGTGAGCACTTTCTAGGGTGGAGGAGAGGGAAGTGTGGCATCTCACAAAGCAGAATGTGGTTATTTTTTTACAGGTGATGATTTCCCAGGTAAAGTCATAGCTTAATTGTGTGTATGGTGGGGACAGGTATCACATCTAGGATGGGGTACATGGCAGTGGTGGGAGAGGACTCTTGTCTTTGTCCTCTTTCCTTAGGATGTGGAAGAGAGCATATTGTAAAAAGAGTGCAGAATTGGAACTCCGGCAGTCATTACCCATCCCATTTGATTAGTTATTACTGTTTTGTTTGCAAGGGTCAGAAAACACAGTTCAAACTAGCTTAAGCAAAGGAGGCAAGTGGTATATTCAGGCAGCTGCAGTCAGTTGGGGTGACGGACTGCGGAGGAGGAGGCAAAGAGCAGTGGGAATCAAGGCTGGAGGGTAGGCGGAGGCTAAAGCGTGAAAAGCTGGTTCTGCTGTATTAAGGAGTTTCAGCATAATTCTGTGGGTAATGCAGATAAGTAGAAGGAAAGTCACTAGTTGGGTTTGTGTATTATAAAGGTCACTCTTGATGTTGGGTAAAGGGCAGGAATGGAGGCAAGAAGACTGTTAACTGCAATGGTCAGGTGAGAGAGGAGTAGGACTTGAATTAGGGTGAGAGAAGGGGATGGGGTTGAGAAAAATGAAGGGGTAGAATCAGCATGACTTACTATTAGCAGGGGGTGATGGATGAGGAGAAGGAAGAGTTAAGGATGTCCCCAAGTTTCTGCCTTTGGTGAGGATTGAGTAGCTAGTAGGGCAAAACAGGAAGAGAAGCAGTTGGGGTATAGTGAGGACAAGGTGATGAATCCAGGTGTATGCATGTTGCATTTGATAGATCAACAGGAGAGCCATTGAGAACATGGCCTTTGGAGTCAGGCATGCCTGGCCCGAATCCTGGCTCCGTTTATTAGCTCTGTGACGCTGGACACATCACTTCACTTCTTGGTGGGATTTATTTGTAAATGGAGATTATGATAGTCCCTACCTCATTGGGTGAGAGGATGCATTTAAAGTGCTTAATGTAGTGCATAATTACTTAATAAATGGCTGCTATTCATAGCAGTTAGGAGTTGGATATGCAGATCTGATACTGAGGAAACAGCGCTAGTTGAGAGAGAGCTCGGCTGTATCAGCCTACACATGATAATTGAGTAGAAAAGAAGGTCCCTGAAGAACTGGGGGAACGCTAGTGTTTAAAGGGCTTTCCTAGGCAGAGGGATCTGCATGCAGTGAAGGGAAATATTCAGATGAGAACCAGAAGATTCTGGTGTCAGAGGGTTTAGAGTTTGGGGAAGAAAGGTGTAGTTAATTGTGTAAAATGAGGAATGAAAAGTGCCCTTTGGACTTGGTGGTTAGGAGGTCACAGGGATCTTTTTCTGGCCATTACAGTGAGGCGGTGGTGAGGGAATGATTGCGGTGGGTTGAGGAATGGGTAGAAGAGAAGGAAGTAGGGACAGTGTCGACGCAGGACTTTGGCTAGTCCTCAAGTGGGGAGTGAGAGAGAATGGTAGCCAGAGGGAAGTACAGGGTGGAAGGAGAGCGGTGTTTTTCTGTTTTGTTTTGTTTTGTTTTGTTTTGCTTGTTAAGCTAGAGACCTAAACATGTTCTAAGGATCCATTATGAAGCAGAGCTTGAAAATAAGGGAAAGAAAAGGAAGCCTGATGAAGTAAAGTCCCTAAATTTGAATGAGGGTTGGGGCAGGCAATTGGCTTAAGAAACAGATTGAGGAGCAGGAGAGGGTCACATCTTTCTTTGAGACCAGAAGGACAGGAGTGAAGATGCAGGTAAATTCTCCTGAGGGCCTGTGATTTCTCTCTGAAGAACAAGGTGAAGATGAGTGTTGTAAGGGAAGGGTGGCCATAGCTGGGACGAAGGCACTGTATTGAGGACAGCACTGGAAGACCATCGGGGTCGGGTGTCACATGTTTTGGTGTGATGTCAGCCTACACAACTGTGTGTTTTTCTCCATTTGGGATCCATTGGAATCCCACTAGGGGATACAGATCTAGTTCAGTTTTTGAGGTAGATGCAGCAAAAAGGTGAAGAGGGCCAGGGAATTGAAAATGAACATAGGGTCCCAGCCGGGTTGAGAATGGAGGATGAGGAGGCCACTGATAGACTTACAGAGAGCAGAGGTGCAAGGCCTGACAATCTTATTAAGGTCAAAGAGCAGCGGGAGAAGGAGGATGGAAGGAACCCGAAGGGATGCAGTTGTAAGTAAGCAGTGGAATGTGGGAACTGAAATTGCAAAGACAGATACAGCTGTCTCTCCTTGTCCATGGAGCATATGTTCCAAGACCCCCGATGGATGCCTGAAACCACGGGTAGTACTTACTGGACCCTATAAGTAGTATGTAATTTCCTGTACGTGCAAACCTTTTCAGTTAAAGCACCTTACAGCTTCTCTTTGGTACCTCTGAATTGCTGGCATCACTGCTCTTGAGCTTTGGGCCCATTATTAAGTAAGATAAGGGTGACTTGAACACAAGGACTTCGATACTGAGACAGTAGACCTGACTGCTGATCTGATAACGGTGACAGGTACTAGGTGACTCACGGGCAGCTAGCATGTTCAGCATGGATGCGCTGGACACAGGGATTGTCACGTCCTGGGTGGGGTGGAGCGAGGTTTCATCACACTACTCAGAGCACCACACAATTTAAAACTTAAGAATTGTTCATTTCTGGAATTTTCCAGTTAATATTTTCAGACCATGGCTGACTGGGTAACTGAAACTGCAGAAAGCAAAACCGCAGGTAAGGGCGGCCTACTGTGCCTTCAGGTAAAGCAAAGGGCCAGCATGCAGCTAGCAGGCAGGTGAGCGGAGTAGAGAAAGTTCCAGGAGACAAGGGTTAACGACTGAGAGGCCAGAGAATTGAGCGAATCATCTAGAGTAGTCTGCGTACATTTTCCATGAAGGACCAACTGGTCGGTATTTTGGGCTTCGCAGGCCATAGCGTTATCACCGCTACTCAGCGCTGATCTTGTAGTGTGACAGCAGCCGCGCACAGTGTGACAGTGAGTGGGTGTGGCCATGTTCCAGCAACACTTTACAAAAGTAGGTGTAGGGCTAAATTTGGCCCACGGTTACACTTAGTTTGCCCATCCCTGATCGGCAGCCTTGATGTTCACAGTATGGTCCACAGTCTAGCAGGATTGTCATCACCAGGGAAGTTGTTAGAAATGCAGAACTTCAGGCCCAATCCCAGACCTGCTACATTTGAACAAAATCCCCAGATGTTTTGGTATACACCCTAAACTTTGAGAAGCACTTCATTAGAGAGACACTATAGTCTCTTCAGGATAATGACAAAAAGTTAGTGAACCAGTTGCCAATATCTTTAATGAATTGGGGCAGGCTGGTGTTTGATTAAGAGAAGGGTATGACCAGATGGCACAGGATTTTGGCAGAAGGGCTAAGGGAAGGACGTTACAGCGACCTATCCTGGCAGGACACTAGCCCACTTTCCCCTCTGGTCCAGAGGATGGGGGCAGCCACCAGCGCAGTCTCTTCTGCCCTTGTACTTCTTTCTCTGGTGCCTCTTTTTGAGCGAGGTCACCAATTGCTGTCCTTAGGTGGGAGGAGTTTACTCTTATGACTGCAGTTTTGGCCACGTGCCCAATGTGGAATTGATGAAGTTCATCGCAATGGCAACATTTGGCTCCTACCTGTCCACTTGTCCCGAGCCCAAGCCAGGCAACCTGGGTCTGACCGTCTACCACCGGGCATTTCTCCTCTACTCCTTCCTGCGCAGTGGGGAGGCCCTGAATCCTGAGTATTACTGCGGTGAGAGGCAGACTGGGGCAGGGGTGGGAACGCAGGGGTGTGAATGCACTGAGATGATACAGGGATCTCTCTGGGGTTTGGGTCCTTGGGGGACTGAAAGTGTAACTGTGACCAGCTACTCTGGCGCTGTTCTCTCCCCATGATTTAGGCACGGCCCCTCCCCTGTACCTCTCCCCAGTAACAGGTAACCACTGTCCCCTTCCCCATTCTCACTAGGCTCTCAGCACCGCCTATTTAACGAGCACCTGGTCTCCGCCAGCAGCAACCCTGCCCTGGCCCTGCGACGGAAGAAGCACACTGAGAAGGAGGTGCCAGCTGACCTGGTCAGCACCGTGTCTGTGCGGCTTCGGGAGGGCTACAGTGTCCGAGAGGTCATGCTAGCCAAAGGCAAGGATCACAAGGCCCTGCTGCAGCCCACAGATCTCTCAGGCTTTGCGTGTGGGAGGGCCTGCTGAACTCAGCAGGAGACACACGTATCAGACGCCAAAGTGTTACAGTGACAGATTTTGCTTGTCATTTGAGACAGTAGATTCTGAGCTGCCTTCAGGGCTTATTTCTCTTAGCATTTATCTGCCCAGTTCTATCTCCTTTTGCCCAAGGTGAGTCACTGAGAGTGGTGTGGTATCTTGAACTTGGCTTTGTTTCAGATTACTGCAAAATTCTGTTGTGTCAGTTGGCAGGCCGTGGGCCTGAAATCTGTGGAACCATGCTTGGAACTTTGGGCCAGGCTAGCGTTCCATGAGGTAGGTGGATTCAGGCAGGACTCAGCCCCAGGCCCAGAGTCCTCTGCCTGCGCCTCCTAATGAGCCCTCCTGCTTCCCCTGAAGGAGGGTCCCAGCTGGAGGTGAAGTTGGTGCTCCTGTGGAAACACAACATGCACATTGAATATGTGGCTGTGGCGCCCTGGCCCCTGGAGCCTGAGGGCCCCCGAGGAACACGGGTGGAAGTGACCATGGAGGGTGGCTATGACATTTTACATGACGTGTCCTGTGCGCTAAGGCAACCCATTCGCTCGCTCTATCGTACCCACGTTATCCGGCGGTTCTGGAACACACTGCAGAGGTAAGTGAGGCCACCGCTCAGTCAGTGATTCCCCATCTGTTGTGTGGAGGGACAGATGTGTGCAGCTTAGAGCTGAAGAGAGTCACCTTGAGCACCAGGCTTGTGTCCAGGGTCCCTTGTCCTCCCGGGGCTCCCCTCTTCTCTACCCCGCAGAGTTAGGTGTGGCTCAAGATTGGTCCTTGTCCTGCAGCATTAACCAGACGGACCAGATGCTAGCGCACCTTCAGTCCTTCTCCTCCGTCCCAGAACATTTCACACTGCCAGACAGCACCAAGAGCGGAGTGCCGCTCTTCTACATCCCTCCCGGCTCCACCACCCCGGTGAGTGGCTCCAGTGCGCATCACCCCACCTTGTGCCCACCCGGGCTTGGATTGGCACGGCACCTGCAGTCCAGAACCACCTTTCCCCCCCTCCCTCTCAAGTCCGAGTCATCCAAACCAGAACCCTTTAGCCCTGAGAGCAATTGTCCCAGCCCCAGGGGAGGGGGAGGATCTGTAGGGAGAGGCTGGCTGTCCTCACCTCAGTGTCAAAGGTAAAGATTTACAGAATGTCTAGGTGGTGGCACCCCAGCCCTCTGTGAGCCTCCTCGCCCTACCCCCGTCTGGCATACTCTGGCCTCCCCCGCTGCCCTTGCCCGTGTCCCACCCTTAACAACCACTGTGAACTGTGCACTTCCTGAAGGCCATAGCTTCCCTTGTCCTGTGCTTGCTTCACACCTGGCCTGCTGTCAGCCTGGCTTTGGTAGCCATGGGGCTTATGGTAGTGATCAGTGGCTTCTTCTTGAGGTCCTGCCACCACTCAGCGGCTTTGCGCGAAAGTCAGTGACAGAAGTGTGACAAGTCACATCCTTTGCCTGGAATTAGCTTTAAAAGACTACACAGTCTGTCCCTGGGTTCATTCATTCTAATCTAGCCTTCATATTGGAGGCAATTTTTGGCCCAGGCTGGGTATGGGTTCCTTTAGCCTTAAGCCACTGCCACCTCTGAACCCCATGGTTCTGGGCACTGTCTGGAGGCTGTACCCTGGTTTTCTGTGAATGCTGCTGTAGAGCTATCCTCCCCACCCGCAGGTGCTCTCCCTTCAGCACAGTGGGTCCGACTCATCTCATGCCCAGTTTGCGGCCTACTGGAAGCCAGTGCTGTCCATGGATGCAAATTCATGGCAGCGTTGGCTGCACATGCACCGCCTGGTGCTAATCCTGGAGCACGATAGGTGAGTATCCTCTTAGGGCCATAGTTGGGATGGAGGAGCAGCTATGTCCCATCCCATAGCTGGGATGGGACAGTGAGTGATGGGGAAGGGGAGCAGCAGATGAGCCCTTACTAACCTTGGCCAAGAAAGGCTATGACCCTTTCTTCCTGTTCCTTAGCCCCCATATACTCAAACAGGTCCTGGAAGAGGTAGCAATCTATTCTTTTCCCCCAAGATTGGAACTGTTAGGTCTGACCTCAATGCTTACCCCTTTTCCCAGACCAATCCCCAAGCATTTGCACACCCCAGGCAGCAATGGGCGCTATAGCACTGTCCAGTGCAGGATCTCACACTCCTCGCTGACCTCTCTGCTTCGGGACTGGAGCAGCTTCGTGCTGGTTGAGGGCTATTCCTACGTGAAGCTGCTCTCCAGGTGGGCAAAGCGATGTCCCTTCACTCTTCCCCCACCACCTCAGCTCATCACGTCTCTTCCTCTAACCCCAGACTGCATCCCTACTTCCTCCTAAACTCATTTACAGCCAACCTAGGGCTGTTCTCTGACTTCCATTTCTTCCCAGTGCCCCAGACCAACCCCCTTCCTCCTTCTACATGGTCCGCATCATCTCCAAGGCCCCATGCATGGTTCTTCGCCTGGGTTTTCCCATCGGCACACCAGCACAGGCCCGGCACAAGGTGAGCTGGGCCCTGACTGACTCCCAGCCCCGGAGCCTGGAGTGTAGGCTGGTTCCTTCTCCACAAACCTGCAGGCTAGGGCTATGGCCAATAGAGAGAGGAGCCCCCAGATTAAGTAAGGCTCCCTCACCTTACCTGTGAGCCCCTTCTCCCAGATCTGTAGGAGGTGGAAGGAGGGGAATCGGATCTCATTTTCCCCTCAGATTGTGTCAGGCTTACGGGAAGAGATCCTGCGGCTGCGTTTCCCCCACCGGGTACAAAGCAAGGAGCCAACACCTAAGGTGAAACGGAAAGGGCTGGGAAGCATTGGTGGGGGCAACTCTCCCTCCAAGTCTCCCCCTCTGCTGGGGCCACAGCAGGCCCTCTCCGATCGGCCCTGCCTCGTGGTCCTGCATAAGCCATTGGACAAGCTACTCATCAGGTTGGTACAGAGGGTGGGGTTAGGGCCAGGAGCATATGGGAGGACTGTGGCTTAGCTGGATATAAAGAACGATCCACTGGGAGTTGCTCCTATTTCCCAGGTATGAGAAGCTACCCCTGGACTACCGGGCACCTTTCTTGCTGACACTGGAGCCACCAGGGCCACTACCCTTGGTGTCGGGCCGCTCAGCCTCTTCTAGCCTAGCATCGCTGTCCCGCTACCTGTACCATCAGCGCTGGCTCTGGAGTGTCCCATCAGGACTGGCCCCTGCACTGCCGCTCAGCGCCATTGCCCAGCTTCTCTCCATCCTCACTGAGTATGTCACCAGAGGCTGGCAGAAAGCCTATGCCAGGCACTGCCCCTCTCTGAGCTGTTATGCAAAGGATCCAGCCCAGAGCAAGACCCGCTACTGCCATCCCCTCTCTTCCCTCCACTCCGCTTATTTAGGCCTCTGGTCCTAATTAGACCTGTTACATTCAAGGGACCAATAGTCTCAGCAGGGCCAACAGCACTCAGGTCTGCCTGGGTGGCTGCTGGAAGGCGGGTGCTGTGGCATGGGGGTCCGAGATGTGCTCTGACTCTCTCTCTCCTGTCTCATCCTGTCCCTGTCCCCACCTCCGTGGGGTTTCAGAGTCCGACTCTCTGAAGGATTCCACTTCGCCTGCAGCGGGGAAGGAATCATCAACATGGTGCTGGAGCTTCCCATTCAGGTAGGTGCTGTCCCTCACGACACCTCCCACCCAGGTTTGTCACCATCCCGGGGGCACTGACCTCTGGGCTGGGTTGGGACTGCTGGAAACTGCCTCACAGGGAGCCGAGTCCTGAGGCCAGTCCCAGGGCAGTGTGGCAAGGGGACTGAAGTTCCGAGGGTCGGAGCTGGTTGGAGCCAGATCTCTGCTGTGGCTGGCGTTTGCCCAGGATCTCCCGTTCCACCCGCAGAACGAGCCCCCGGGGCAGGCCTCGGTGGAAGAACGGCACACGTGTGTCGTCCAGTACATCCTCTTCCCCCCACACTCCACCTCCACCAAGGACAGGTGAGACCCAGCCGCTCTCCGCATTCCTCTTCTCCTCCTCCCTCCTATCCCATGCAGCTCTGTCTCCCACACCTGAGAGAGAGAGCTGGGCCAGGGGGTGCTTTTAATTTTTTTTTTTTATTCTCACCCGGACATGCTTACTGATTTTAAAGAGAAGGGAAGGAAGGGAGAGAAAGGTCAATGTGAGAGAAACATCGATCTGTTGCCTCTTGCACACACACCAAGCTGGCGCTGAACTCCCAAACCTAGACATGTGCACCTACTGGGAATCGAACCAGTGACCTTTCAGTTTATGGGACAGTGCTCCAAACAACTGAGCCACAGTGGCCAGGGCAGGGGGTGCTGTTTTTAGGTGCTTCATCAGGCAGGGTCAGGTCTGGTAAGGGTGACCTGTGGCGGTCTCATGTGCCGACTGCCTTCCTGCCCTCCGGGGTCTGGCTCTAGCCGTGGGGTTGTGGATTGGACTCTCCTCCTTACTCCCTGGCTCAGGGCCCTTCCTGCTTTAGTTTTTCAACAGATGATGACAATGATGTGGAGGTGGAGGCCCTGGAGGGAGACTCGGAGCTCAATCTGGTCACCGAGGTGTGGGTGGAGCCACAGTGTGGGCGAGTGGGACCTGGCCCTGAGAGCTGGAAGCACCTCCAAAACTTGACATACTCTGAGATCCCAAGAGCTGTGAGTGACTTCAGCAGCACCTGCACGGCTTACCGAGTTGGGTGCCACCCTTTTGGGAGTACCACAGCCTTTGGGCTTTCTGACCCCTCTGAATCTGTGTGTTCTTAGTAGCTGACCGTGCACTTCCTTGAGAGCTGGAGGCCCAGGGCTCTGGGGGTCTGGAGGGGCTTACTCCCGACCTCCGCTTTACCTCCCCTAGCTCCACCCTCGGGATGCTGCCTGCATAGGCTCAATGCTGAGCTTTGAATACCTGATACAGCTGTGCCAGAGCAAGGGATGGAGTCCCCTGCCTCTAGAGCCGAGGGTCTCCAACGGTCAGTGGGGAAGGGGCCCTTGAGGGGAGTGGGTAGGGCAGCCACAGACCAAAAATCTGGTCTTACCATGGGTCTTGTTTTCTTCCCTCCCTCTTAGGCTTGGATCAGGGAGGAGACACCTGTGTCCATGAGATCCCTTTCCATTTTGACCTAATGGGATTGTTGCCTCAGTGCCAGCAGCTCCAGATGTTCTTCCTCCTGCTTTCCAGAGGTAGGTAAATTTTGCACCCACTCACCCCACACCTAGAGGTCCTGCAGGCCTGGCTGAGTTAAAGCATAGAGAGCAGATGAGTCTGCAAACCAACAGATGAGTGATGGGGGCCAGAGAAGGCTTGGGAGCTGCAGGAGGGGCTGTGCTGGTCAGGGCTGGGCCAGGGCACTGGCCAGCAGAAGGCTCTTGGTGCTGAGTGAAGTGTACATCGGGCAGAGCCAGAGGGCATCCCTTTCGCCGAGGGACCTTGTCCCTCCAACGACATGGTGCTGTGCCTGCTGCATAGCTGCCTAGGGCAGGAGCTGAGTGACCGGGAGATCCCACTGAGCACCGCTGACCAGGCTACCTTCCTGAGTGAGGTGCTGCGGCGCACCCACCACGGTCCAGGTAAGCTCCCCATCTCTCCAAATATCAGACTCCTGCCCGCCCCTTCTCCCCCCACCCCACAAGGTGGTTTCCGTCTTTGGGTTTTGGCCTCCCCATCTCTTCACCTCAGAGCCCTGCCTCTCTGCTGGCCCTGCCCTCCGCCACTCATCTCTGCCCTCGTTGTAGGTCCGGAGGGGCCACCAGTGGAGGGCCATGGGGTCCTGAAGGATCAGCCAGTCAGCACCACTCAGGCCACAGGAGACTCAGCTCTTCCTACCCTGGTCAGCACCAGTTCATCTCCCTGAGCCCTTTTTCACACTGACCTCCTTCCATCACCACATATCCATACCCTGACTTTGCATCACCGTGTATACTAAATGCCTCCTGCCAACGACAGGGTACTGTCGTTTCCCTTTGCTCTGGATCTTGCAAGCTATACCCTCAAGAGTGTCCAACCCACAGCCCCAGGGCTGGACATGGCCTGGGATGGCTAGCAGTGTGGCCCAACACAAAATCGTAAATTTACTTAAAACCCTTTTTTTGCTCATCAGTTTTTGTTAGTGTTTGTATACTTAATGTGTGACCCATACAACTCTTCTTCTTCCAGTGTGGCCCAGAGACGCCCAAAGGTTGGACACCCCTAGTGGGTGCAGGAAGGGAGCAGGGGTTGTTTGCTCCCTTACAGATTGCCCTGGTTCTGTCTCTCTCGTAGAACGTCGGCCCTCCTGAAGCTCTCAAGCCTCTCACCTCGGCCCGGCCCCCTCACTGGCGCTGCTATGCAAGGCTTGTGAGCCTTCAGCATGTGTTTCTGACATTCCTCCCAGCTACCTTCTCAGGTACTGACCACTGACCTTCTTCACTGGTCCTTCAGATACAAACCCCCGAGCTCCCTCTCTGGGCTAACGGGCAGCTCTGATTTATGCCTTTCTTTTCCTTTTCAGATGTCCAGCACCTGGCTGCCTATGGCCTGGAGGGACCCTCTCAAGAGGAGACTAAACCCAAGCTCGGAGATTGGAGCGGGGCCTCCAGCCTAAGAGATCTGGGAGGAACTGGGGTCAGGGTTCCAAAGGCCCAAGTCCCTATCCTCAGTGTCACCCCAGCCTGTGGTAAGGCTGCTGACTCTTAAGTCAGTTAAGCAGGAACAAGAATGGGAACAAAGAGAGGGCTTGAAGACCATGCGACACACACCTCTTCTCACAGATAGTGCCCAGAATCCGGGAGAGCTGAGCCCACCCTTCCGTCAGGACCTACAGGCTTGCACGGGGCGTCAGGCTCCACAAACAGAGGGTGCAGATGGACCCCGGACCCGCTGTCCAGTCTTCATCTACAGCTGTGCCCTGGAAGCGCTGAGGGAACAGATGATTAGCATGCAGCCCCCTCCAGCACCCCGAGACCTCATCTTCCGGTGAGTGCCCTTAATGTTGACCTAGGTCCTCTCCCAGCCAAGGCTCAGATAACACTCAGGTGTGGACAGGTAGGTTGATGATCAGTTGCAGGGGCTTAGGTGCTTAGCCATGTCCTGCCAGCTCCTCGCTGGGCTTCCTTCAGCAAGTCAGTTGAACTTTTTGGGCCTTGAATGCAGTTGGTAGGGACCTGGGGATGACCCACTGGCATCTGGGTGGATGGTAAGTCCGAAGTGTCACTCAGGGAAGTTGGCCAAGCTTTCTCTTTCTTCTCACTCCTAGGACTCAGTTTCTTGACCAGACTGCCCCTTCCTCAGCCTGGATGGAGCCCAGGTACAAGGAGGCAGCCAACCATTGTGCCTTGCTGCAGGAGCATGCTCAGCGATGCTACGTCCGTGGTGAGCAGGAGGCCGTAGGAGGGGGTGAGGGAGGAGGAGACATGAGGATTGTAGGGATGGGGACCGGGGAGGCAGTTCCAGAGCATGACCCTCGTGGCCCTTTCCACTTCTACCAGGGCTGTTCCGGAGCTTGCAGCAAGCGCAGAGTGTGACCTCCCAGGACTTGCTGATGGCAGTGGATGCCTGTGAGGAGCTACTTCAAGAAGTAGACATCACCCCTTTTCTGCTCACACTCTGCGGATACACTCGGGGTTTGCCTCATGCACCCCCAAGCCCTGGTCCTCTCAGCCCTGGTCCCTTTAGCAGCAGCATCGAGGAGGGCCCTGAGCCTCGGGAACGAGCTGTCCTGGCTTCTGAGTCCAGGTTAGGATTATCCTGGAATGACATAGAAGGGCACACACAGACAAAGTCCCGATAAACTGGGACCTTCCGATCCCAGGGAATGGCCGTGCAAGGTGGCACCCAAGCCCCAGAAAGGCAGCAGTGCTCTGTCGCTGGCTTCCAACCTCGCGTTTAGACTTCCTCCTCCCATTTGGCTTGGGGAGCAGCCTCCCTCTGGCTCTCTCCGTCCCCTGTGCGGGTGTGCAGTATTGAAATAGGTTAGGGCTAGACAGTTGCCAGTTGATGTCAGTGAAAGTAGAAGCTGTTCCGAGGACATTCATGTAATTGTAATGATCCCCTGCATGAACGTGAGTTCCACAGAGGCAAAAACTGTATTTTTCCTGCTGTTGAGTCCCAAGCTCACCCTTCTTCCTAGAAACAAAGACAGATAGGTGTGTGCTGTTCCCAGTTGGGAAGCAGGATCCTCTAGGACTTGGTGGTTCTTAAAACTTTAACACCTCTCACCCCCACTCCACCCTCTCAGCATAGAGACCGAGGACCTAAGTGAGCCTGAGTTTCAGAGCACCCGTGTCCCTGGCAACCCAGACCCCGGCCTGGAGATCTCTCTGACGGACGTCTGCCAGCTCAGGGGAGAGGCGCACGATACCCTCCACAGCCTCATCCAGGTGAGGCTGGAAGAGACGTGGAATCCTGTCTGTGCGGGGGTTAATGTTCTCTCCTGGCTCAGGGGTGTGGGGGTCTGTCGGAGGGTAGGGGTAGTGTTCGGAGAGGTGGCCGACATTACAGCCTCCCTCCGACTCCAAAACAGGAGAAGTTCCTGGAGGTCAGCGGTCTCCACTTCCGCACGGTGCCCTCCAACCCCCACTACTTCTTCTACTGCCCTCCGTCCAGCAGGCGAGAGGTGAGTGGCCTTCTTCTTTACCTTTCTCCTGCCCCAGCCTGGAGCTGCAGAGGTTCTACTTGGCCCGCCTGGATTTTCTTGACTCCTGGTTCCCTCAGGCCTGGATATGGCTCTTGTCCTGCCTTGGATTGAGCTGTCTTTCTTTTTCTTGCCCAGGATGAGGGCCCCCGGGACACAGTAGACAGAAAAGTCAGTGACCTGGAGTTTTCAGAGGCTGAGTTCCTGGGAGAAGAAGGTTTGTGGGCAAGTGGCTCGAGGTGGGGAAGGGTGCTTCAGGCCAGGATTCAGGGGCCTCCACTGCCGGCCTCTCCAGTTGACCAGGAGACATGCATCTCTAGGAGACACGTCTGCCTGCTGTGTGGTCACTGAGAGTGACCCAGAGCTGGAGGTGGAATACCGCGAGAGCCGTGAACCAGACCTGGGGCCTGCTGGGCTGGACTCCGCCTCGCTATCAGATGCAGACACCGTGAACCCTGACGAAGACTCCTTCAGTATCCTGGGGGGCGACTCACCCACTGGGCCCGAGAGCTTTGTGCACGACCTGCCCCCGCTCTTCCTGCACCTCACGTGCTCTGTGCGGCTGCGTGGGCAGCACAGCTCAGTACCCGTGTGCGGCCTGCCCACCTGCCTGGGTGAGTTGGGGGTGCCCAGCGGAGAGCCGCAGGTCCTGGTGCAGCCTGCCTGCCTCCGCGGGGAGTCTTTGGGTACAACTCTTTAACGCTGAGAACTTGGGATCTCTGCTTATCCCACGGCTCCCAGCAGCCCTTAACTTTCCCCCTCTCTCTTTCCACCCAGGCCAGGTGCTCTCCAGTCTGGAGGGCCCCCTGACTGGGGGCCGAGTGCCCCTGAGGGACCTCAGTGTCACTTTGGATGTCTTTGTGCTGACCTTACCGCTGGAAGTGGAGCTTCCCCCAACCTCGGACCCTCAGCACCACCGGTGTGGCAGCAAGTTTGGTGGGGGGACCTGGGGCCTTGTGAGGGTAGGGGAGCCATTAAGGAATCTAGGAGTACTTCAGGACTAAGGACATCTGAAATATTTTAAGAAAGTACTACTGAGGAGGTCTTGGGAGGATATTTGCTGACCTTTGGCCTTTGCTCCTTGCCCTGTTCAGATCAACATCTGAGAGCAGTGCTTCATTCCCACGATCTCCAGGGCAGCCGTCATCTTTAAGGTCAGATGATGGCCTGGGGCCCCCACTGCCACCCCCAGAAGAAGACAGGTATTACCTTTTTTCTCGGAGTTCCTTGTTTCCCCTCAGTTTTATTTTCTGGAAACCATTGTCTACACCTTTCTTCCAATTAGGCACCCAGGACTATCCAGTTTGGCCACACCCCACAGATTGGCTATTGAGACCACCATGAGTGAGGTGAGGGCCTTCCCTCTCCTGACCTAAGCGACAGCCCCTTGACACTAACCGATAGCTTTTCCACCATATCAGTGGCGTGAGGCACCCCCTTTATTGTGGGATGGAAGTGAGGCCTCCCTCAGTCTGTGAGACAGAGTAACCTGTAGTATCTGCTAGCCCAGGAGTGAAGTGATGCCCCAGTCAGTGAGGGCAGTACCCTTTGCCACCTCCTGGATTTCCCTCTGACCGTAGATCCGCTGGTTGCTGGAGGATGAGATGGTGGGGGCTCTTCGGAGAGGGGGCATCCCCCAGAGCCCTGCCCTGCACCGTGCCGCCGCCCACATCCATAGCTCTCCCGGACGCTCCACCTGTCTTCGCCAAACTCTGCCGCTGAGTTTTGTGTTTGGGCCGGAGCGTTCTCTCACACAATTCAAGGAGGTACGCTGCCTGCAGAACACTGGTCACTTCGCACCCATTCTTCCCTGGCCCCCAGAGACAGAATCGGAAGGCCCTCTCTTGCTTTGAGTTCGTCAAATTACCTTCCTGCCCACCTCCTCACCACATTGTCTGTCCCTCACCCCACGCCTGGCAGCCCAGGTAGGGAGAGACCCAGCTCCCAGCGTTGACACTGGGTCCCACTGAACCTTAGGCAAGTCACTGACCCTTTTCTACTGCAGCAATGGGGATGCTAGTGCCTGCTTCACGAGGTAGTTGTGAGTGTCTGATGAGGAAGTGTGGGGTGTCACGAATGGGGTGCAGCTGTATCTAAATTGTGGCCTTGCCTCCCATTCCACAGGAGTTCCGTCGCCTCCACCTGCCTGGCCGTGTTCTTCTCGAGGACCCTGACAGTGGCTTCTTCTTTGTGGCAGCTGGCCAACAGCCAGGTGGGTCCCCCGGGGTACCCTCTTCAGTGGCCTGGGCTTGGCACAACCACGAGGATAAGGCTGAAGTCATCGAAGGGGAGGTGAGTCTTTTCTGGGCTGACCCGGGAATGGCAAGGGTGGTGATGGGGTGGGTGGGGCCTGTACTCAGTCCCGACTTCCTCTCCTCAGGCTCTGACAGCCAGTCCTCGAGGCCCTGGCTCCCCAGAGGACTCTGAGGGCCCCTCCATCATCAGTCTGCCCAGCCTGCCACAGAGAGGTAGGAGAGGACTTGGGCAGCAGAGTCTGGGCCCAACACCCAGAACGTGTACATCACTGGACCTGCTTCCTTTTTTGGAAGGCAGTCCTAATTGGGACCGAAAGAGACTCTGGACCTTTGTTTCCCTTCTCTTCCCAGGGAGCCAGCCTGGGCCCAGCCGAGGACTGAGCCTTATGTCCAGTCAGGGCAGTGTGGACTCAGACCACCTTGGTAAGCTGCGGCAGGGGGTGCAGGACTCTAGCTGGTGGGCAGTGGACTTAGGGCCACACAGCTAAGTCTGGGCTGAGGGCATCAGAAGGGATTAACCTGGAGGGACCCATTAAGCCTGATGTACTTTGGAGACTCGGATGAGCTCAAAGGTTGGGTTGCAACTTCAGCACATTTGACGCAGGTTATGATGGCGGCAGCAGTGGCTCTGACAGTGAGGGTCTCAACGAGACCCTGGGTGAGAAGACCTCCTTCACGTTGCGGACCCCGCCTGGGCCAACACCTCCACAGCCTTCGCTCTCAAGCGTCCTTGGGCCATGCCTCCCGGACTTCTGGCTCATCGTCCGGATACTGCAGGATCGTGTGGAAGTGTATGCACATGCACGGTGAGTGGAGGCAGGCCCCGCGTCCTGACTCTGATTTGGCTTCCTTTCCCTGGTCCCACATCACCTCTCTTGAATGTTGTTCAAGGGTTTGGGTAGGGGTCTGACTTTTATTCTAAGGTTGGGGGCTCCTGACCACTTCACGCAGATAGCAGCAAATCATGTCACTTCAGCATCTGGTTAAATAGTGCTCTAATCATAAGGTGGGGTGGGGCTGAGAAAAAGGAAGGCCATCGTTCGAAAGATACAGAAGATCTGAGAGTGAAGAAGGGGTGAGCCGCATGATAGATGGCTCAGTGCGGCACCGTATGGAGGCTGGTGAGGCTTCCGGAATGGCTACTGAGAATTCCATCCTTCCCATTCCCCATTGTGTTTACTTCTCTTTGTTCAATCCTGCTTCCTCTTCATGGTTCCTCTTGGTCCCAGCTCCCATGACCCTCCCTTCACAGTTTCCTCCCCACTGCAGTTCTGTGTCTGATCCATTGCTCCTTCGTAGGAGCCTGACTCGGGAAGAGGGAGGGCCAGGAGCCGAGTGTCGCCACCTGCAGCAGCTCCTGGTGAGGCGAGTTGGGGAGATCTGCAGGGAGGTCAACCAGGTAAGGGGCAGCCAGCGGCAGGGCTCTCCAGGCATGGTCACAGCTCAGATGAGGAAGGAATCTCCAGGACCTTGACTTTCAGAGGCTGTTGATCTCTCTTTGACCCCCAGTTATTGGGACACTCGTATTCCCCAGACTCGCCACAAACTAGGGAACTCTCCCTAACTCACCCCAGTTCTGTGGGTTCCTCTCCTACCCCGCCCCCCGGGGACCGTGAGATGTGGAGATGCTCCCGCTCACAGCTCTGAACCAGTATTCGGGATAAAATGGTGAGCGAGAGGGAAGCCTTGACTCTGGGGCGTGTGTCGAGTGGAGGAGATAGACAGTGAACGACAGTCACACAAATTCTCTTCGTTAACAGTTGCGAAGACTTCTGCAGGGGGAAAGTAGCGATGGCTCTGAGAGCATACCGTAGGGTCCGACCATCTGGGGTGTCAGGGAAAGCTTCTTAGAAATGATTTTTAAGCTGAGACCTGAAGGATGGCGAATACATCCTAGCAAAGAGAAGGGACATGTTTTCCCAGCTGGGGTCCAGTGCTTGGAGCCCTGAGCCCAGTGACTGTCAGGCACCATCTCTGACCTCCCAGTGATTACCGATGATCTTTTTGACCCCTGACCTCCCCCCCCCCAGTGATAATGAGCATTCTCTCTGACCTTTGATTACCTCACACCGCCACTGCCTGTTTATGAGGGAACATTCCAGCTCCCTGACGCCTTGCTCCTTCCCCCAGCGGCTGCTTCTTCAGGACCTTCACGACAGTCATGTGTGCAACTCTCTTCTGGTGGCCGAGAGCGAGGAAGATCTGTGGCGCAGCGAGACCCCCTTCCACTCCCGTCAGCGGGCACCACTGCCCAGCGATGGTGAGGTTCCACTCAGGAGCCTTCCTTTCCCTTATCGAAGACTTTGGTGAGAAGCTGAGGGCAGAGTCACATCACTTGGTCGCTGGCCCCAGGTAACGCTGGGAGAGCAGGAAGGAGAGGACACAAGGATCACTAGATTTGGCCATTTCAAGTTCATCAGTGACTTCAGTGGAAGTATTTTCACTGGAGAGATGGGAATACAAACCGGAGGAAATTGAGAGTGAAAGGGGGTTAGATAGGTGGAGCAGAGTGCCTGCCGTATTTGGCCGTGTATAGTGCACACCCACATTTTGTGCATATTATACACAGGACTACTATACCCATAGTATGTAATCATTATACCCATGTATAACGTGCACCCTTTTTTCCCCTCAAAAATTTGGGTACGTTATACATGGCAAAATGGGGTACTCTTTCAAGAGGCTTGGCAGTGAAGGGAGAGACCAGATAGATTTGGCAGGACCTAGAGGAAATGGGGGTCAGGGCAGCAGTTTTAAATTGGAGGCTTGAGCACATGTGTGTCCCGCAGCAAAAGGGCCGTCAAGTTCCACAGCGGAGGAGAGGTTGAAGAATGCTGGGCGGAGGGGTCACCGAAGGGGCACCGGCTGGGCCCGGTCTTCCTAAGGGTTTGGCCCTGCCTTGTTTTCCAAAGTGACCATCTTTCTCCTGCAGGGAAATAGGGCCAAGAAACAGGGGATAGTGAGGGGGCCAAATAGGCCAGTTGACAGCTGAGAGAAGACCAGAGGAGCAGAGCCTGAGGCCTAGTAGGAGGATGTGCTGTCTGGTTGGCTGTCCCTCCATACGAGGCAGACACGGGACCCCTTTGGTATTGGTTAGGATACGTGGTAATCTACTTGGAATGGTAATTGAAGTCTCCACATTTCTGCTTCCTTCTCTTACTCCTGATGACCTCTCACCCCAACTCACAGAGCAGCGACTTTCAACCAGTGCACCGCAAGGATTCGAAAACCTACAACACCTGACTGTTTAGTTAGGGGTACTGACCTCTTTTCCCTTAGAGTATCAAATAAAAAAAGGACAACAGCCAACACAGTAGCCATCTGGTGTGAATGAATCAAAGTGATACCTATTTTTTTGTCAGATCAGAAAATACATTTTTTGAAAAGGGTTGAAAATTGCTGTCGTAGAGGAAAACCAAATCATGGCATTTCTTTTCAGTTCTCCCTTCTGGTTTTAAAAGTAAAATTAGACCGCTCCTTATTTTTAACATTCTCAGTGAGTCTGAAGATGAACGTTCCTGACAGCTCCAGAGAGCGGTCTCTTAGCACATCCTGGGACGTGTTCCATATCAAAGCAGAATTCCCGCAATTAGTGGGCTTCCCAGGGTTTTGACAGCATCTTCTGCAAATGAGCTAGGACAGCCGGTACTTCCACTTCCCAGTGACTTCCAGCAGCCTGAGATGTTAGAGCAGTCAGAAACCAGGCAGAGCCCTTCCTCTTTTTAAGTCTCCGTGTGGCTTTGCTGGAACCCTGAGCAACCAGCATTTCATTCCAGATGCTGCAGCCTCCTGGGTTTCCTGAGCACTGCTCACATCTGACAGCAGCTTCTCTAGGAAACCAAAATGCCACCATCGGGCTGCTGGAAGGTGCCATGTCAACCTGGAAACCCGGGAAAGCCCCGACAAGGCACTGGACTGTGTCTATGCGCTCTTGCGTACTGCCACGCCACCCTTTGGGGTCGTTGTCCTCCAGAGCATGGGACACAGCCTTCCCCACTCTGCAGCAGGTCTGTGGAAGCAGGCATACTTTTTGTTTTAAGGAGTTATTGTTGCAACTCCCAGTGAGTACACAGATGGGGGGTGTATATTATATTATGACATATATTTTGACAGGGTCAGGGTGTTGTGGCATTATCTTCAGGGTTTTCTCATGCTTTGCCTTTCCTGATACATCTTGTCTCCTCCACATCTGCCTAAGATAGTTCTGAAAGCCTTTGTGCTGTGACCTGTCTTCCTAAGAGGATGATCCTTCCTCATTACCCAAAATGACCATCTTTCCCCTGCAGGATAATAGGGCCTAGGACCCAGGGCAGTGAGGATGAGATCAGTTTACAGGTGATAAGTGTGTGAGGGCAGATGGCTGCATTTCCTTTCTGATCTGTCTGCCTTCCCCCCATCAGATTATGCTGCTGATGAGAGCTGTGCACCTCGAGGGTACCTGGCAGCCACAATGCAGTTTGTTCCTGGCCATTTCTCCTGTGACGTTGTATGGGAAACCGTGATTCGAGTCCATTCACGCCTCAAAATGGGGCCCAGCATGGGGGTCTCCCGTGGTATGTGACAGCACCAGAGGGCAGGTGGAGTGTGGTGAGGGCTCTGGAGCAGGGAGAGTCCTAAGCCCCTGTTCTTCTCACAGCCATCCAGGCCCTGCGCTCTGTGCTCAATGCCTTCTCCGTGGTAAACCGGAAGAATATGTTTGTTTATCAGGAGCGAGCAACGAAGGCTGTGTATTATCTGCGGTATGTGGGCCCTGGGAAGATGGGGTAAAGCATGGGTCAAGCATGGGTCATGGATGGCACAGGAGAAGGTGTGTCCAAAGACCTTGCCACTCTTTCCCAGGCTCCTGGAGACCACCTGCAGTGAGCGGCCATGGGAAGGCGATGCTCTGCCCCCATCCCTAGCTCTGTCCCGAAGCCAGGAGCCCATCTCCTCTGAGGAAGCCTCGGCACGTACCCCTCCACTCCCCGATGCCCCCCGAGCACCCTCAGGCCTTGCTCCCTAGAGCGGGCCCTAACCAGAGTTTTCCTACAGGGTCCTCGTTCTCCCCTCGACTTGGCTTCTAGCCGCAGTGCAGATACTGCTCGTCCTGTGGGACAAGTGGACAGGCACATCCGGCTGCTGGTGCATGGCGTAGGGCAGGCAGGTAAGAACTGCAAGGAGAGGGTAGGAGAGTGACCAGATGAGGTTCCAGAAGTCTCTCAGAGCCTTCCTACTGCAGCTCACGCTACGCTCTGGGCTTCCCTCAAGCAGGAGTCGTGCGGGTATGACAGACTGCTGTGGTATTTAGGCATAGGACCTGTAGTTGATTGAAATGCAGCTAGGGGAAGTGGGGTCATTAAAGCTGACACCCAGGTATCTATCCTGGGTGACTGTGTGTTAGATGGTGGCCCACTGGCTGGATGCCAGGAGTGGGGTGGTGGTGAAGATGATGGGCTCGATTTGAGACACATTGAGCCTGAGGTGTCTATTAGGCAGATGGATTTTCCAGCTAACATTTATGGTTCAATTAATGTGTACTGGGTCTTGGGCTAAGATGGTTAAAATGAGGTAGATGCTATTATTCTCATTTCATGGCTAAGGGCACCAAGGCTTTGAGAGGTAAGCTCACTTCTCCACGGTCACAGTGAGTAGCTTGGCAGAACCAGACCCTAGTGCTGGCTGTCTGTAATATATGGGGGAATGTTTCAGTCTGGGGTTTGACGGTTGGTTTGGGGTAGCTGGATCCTCAGCCAGTGTCTCCACCTTCCCTCCTACATCAAGGTCCCGAGATCACAGATGAGCTGGTGCGGGTTCTACGTCGGCGCCTGGATGAGGCCACTCTGGACGTCATCACAGTCATGCTTGTTCGGAACTGCAAGCTGACACCAGCTGATGTGGAGGTCAGCTCCCTCCCAGACTCCAGCATCCTCCGTGGCACAGTTGCAGATGTAGGACAGTCTCAGCAGGAACCTCTTCATCCAGCTCTGACTCCCCTTCCCACTCTGTGCAGTTCATCCAGCCCCCTGGAAGTCTCCCCTCAGAGGTGTTGCATCTGGCCCTGCCCCCCTCCTGCCGGCCCTGGCTTCCTGCCCTGGCCTGGTACCTGCGGCAAAACCTGCTCATTTTCCTGCACTCTCCCAAATACACAGACAGCAATGGCCGGAACCACTTCCAGGTGAGGTTTCACCCGCCTCCTTCCACACCCATATGCACTCAGTCCCTGCCCCCCAACACACACACACACACATCCCCTTACGGTGTGTTTTACGCAGATTCCCCATGTGTACCTTTGCCTATGGACCTGTGTACACCCCTCCCCCAACATACACGTTTATTATCTACCTGTGCCTTCCTGTGCTCCCCGTTCTCCACCAGACACCCATTCTCTGACGACTTTTGTCCACTTGCCTCATCTTAGTTCTCGGTGGCTGTTCTCTCCCCAGCATCCACTCCCACCACAGGGCAGCCTCCCCGACTTGGACATTTACTTGTATAACAAGCCTGGTGGACAGGGCACTGGGGGCAAAGGTACAGTGTGGGCACTACCAGGGGTGGGAAAGCCCTCTCCGGTCTCTTGGTTGAAAGGGCCTTTCCCAGCCTTGCCTCTAAGGTGGGTGTGGGGGAGGAAAGGGGATCTAGACGTTCCAGACCTGAGTTTTCCTGTGGATTTCTACCCAGGAGTTGCCTGCATCACTCTAGCCTTTGTGGACGAGGGAGGGGCTCCCATCTCACTGGCATCATGGCCCCCGCCTTCTCCGGGGCCTCCAGATGTACTGCAAGAGGAGGAGTTTGAGCAGTTGACCCAGGTCACTCGCTGCCCGGTCGTGCCAGACAGTTCCTCAGGTGGGGCCACTTGGCTAGAGGAGGAGTGTTCGCATGCTGTAGGAACTGGGGGCACCCTCAGGTGACCCCCATTCTTTCCTCCAGCTCCCAGTGGGGCTCCACGGCTTCGACTGGATGTGTGGGAAAAAGGGAATATCAGCATTGTACAGCTAGAGGAGAAGCTCCGAGGGGCAGCTCGCCAGGCCCTGGCCGATGCCGTCATGGAGCTGCAGCTACTGCCAGCCTCCCTATGCACGGAGGACATGTCCCCAGGTATGTCGGGGCCAGAGAATGTCACAGATCCAGGCAAGGTGGTGTTTCAGGTGTGGGATCTGGGAACATGTCACAAAGGCTCCGTCTGAAATACACATTCACAGCTGTCCTTTGCCTCCCTTGCATCAGTAAGTCATCAGCAGAAATGTACCTATGCTTGGAATCACCTGCTTAGAGCGGAAAATGTCAGGAATTCACTTCACACGAACACCTGCAGCCACGCACTGTCAATTACAGACACTGATACTGTCACTCAGTAACCAGTAGAGGAAGTGTTGAGGCACGGTCATACCAGTCTTGGGGCTAGGTGTGGGGATTGATGGTTAGTGACAGACGTCTGTATTGTTTGGTGTCCACAGGAAGTCTCAGGAGTGGGTCGTTGGAAACCAAGAGCCCTGCAGGCCGAGCTAGCACCTTTCCACCTGGGCCTGCCCCTGAGGAACCTGTGACTCCCCCCAGCAAAGCTGGCCGGCGTAGCTTCTGGGATATGCTGGTAATGGGAGAATGGGAGGAAGTGGTGAGGTTGGCATCTACTTTCTTTTGCCTCCTGCTTCCACCTGCACTCCCCTGCAGGCCTTGCCTCAGAACCCCTATAATATATATAAAACTGCTCTGTTCCTTAGGTAGGAGTTTGCAGAATGTGGCAAGTTCTCACTGATGGAGAGAGAGCCTCAGCTTATTAAGTGCCTTCACTTCTGCTGTCCTTACTGTATCCTCAAACCTATAAAATGAGCAGGGCTTTTACCAGTGAGGCAGCTGGGGCTCAGGAAAGTCAAGTAGCCTGCCCAAAGCTGCTTAGTCCGACTGCAGTGAAGCCAGGGCTTGAACCTGGGCCTCCAAATCCTCTAGGCTCCTGTTACCATTCCATGATGCCTCCACCCTCCACCCTGTTCCCCTCCCAATAGCCCTTCTTCATTCACTGCATTGCCTTCAGAGTAAAACAGAATCTGGGGACTTGGGTTCCCCCAAAACAACTGATGACATTGTCCTGGATCGGCCAGAAGACACTCGGGGCCGGAGGCGTCACAAAACTGAAAACGTTCGGACTCCAGGTGGAACTGAGCGGGCATCAGGCCCAGAATCGGGAGCCAAGAGACAAAGGTGAATGCGTGTGTTGTGCAGGGGGGGTGTGGTGTGAAATCACAGGTGGGGCTTGGGTTTAGGTAAACACATACAGGTCAGGTGTCGGTGTGAGCTGCTTACCCCTGCTGTGTCTTCAGACGCCGGCCCACACAGCTAGAAGAGGGCGAGGTGGGGACCCTGCAGCCTGTGTTCGCTCATGTTACTCAGCGCTGGATGGAGTTCATGGTTCAGATTGGTGAGATCCCCCGCCTCCCACTCCCGTCCTCAGCCTGGTCCCCATCCTGCAGCTCCAGCAGGATTTCTTTGCCCTGGGTCCAGGCTGCGCCTCAGTGTCCAGGAGCTCCACCTACATGGTGTCCCGGTTCCTCCTGCCGTCCATCTTGTCTGAGTTCACCACTCTGGTCACCTCAATGGCTGGAGACACCAGCGTCCGTATCTTTGAGCAGCATTTGTGAGTGTGAGGTCCTGCTGAGCTGGGTAGGGGCTTAGGCTCAGGGAGATGAGGGCCAGGGCATGAGACCAAGCAGTCTGCTTTCTCTGCATCCCTCCTGCCTACTAGGAGTTCAGAGCCAGATATCTTCAGTCCTTGTTCCCTTGGACAGCTGGGCCCAACACCCCGCCCAGCAGCTGAGCGGCATCTGCTACTTCTGGGAAGGAACTTCTTGCAGTGGAGGCGACCAACCCAGCAGGGTGAGAGCATGGCCTAAGGGAGGGTGGGTTTAGAGTGACTAAAGGGGTGGTTTCTGACCTTGTGGACTACAGGACGGGGTGGAGGGGGCTCTGTCTCCAGACCCCTGTCAAGACTCCCCTGCCCCCGCACTGTAGCTACCAAAGCCTTGCAGCGCTTCGAGCCAGGAGGCGATGGGAGCTCAGGGCGGAATGCTCCCCGGCAGAGGTTCTTGCTCCTGGAGATCGTGGATAAGAAGGTAGGTGTGGGGCCAGGGGCCGGGTGGGAGAAGAGGTTCTGTGACCCCACTGACCCTGATCCCTGACTTCCAGCTACTGCTGTTGACTTACAACTGGGCTCCAGACCTGGGGGCAGCCTTGGGCCGAGCGCTGGTTCGCCTCGTGCAGTGGCAGAATGCACGTGCCCATCTCATCTTCTGCCTCCTCAGCCAGAAGCTTGGACTCTTCCATCATTATGGCCAGTTGGACTTCCCAGTGCGGGATGAAAAGGTACCTGCTGCTCAGACTCCCCTTCTCTAGTTCTGGCTCCTGAGGGCTTGGTTTAAGGAAGTACCAGCTTGGAAGCAGGAGGAGGGGACAGACCGAGGGCAAAGGTGGTGCAGAGAGAGTCTGAGAGGGGAGGCCACGGGGCAGGAGGGAAGAAGGTCTGAAGACCAAGGCCATGCACCCATTGTGAGGCTCCATCTTTTCAGGAGCCAAACCCATTCCTGCTGCCCACAGTGGATGCAGAGACCCTCATCCGGAGTGCAAGCCCCCCTCTGAGCCGGGAGCAAGGCCGGCTCACTGGGTCCTCTCGGGGTGGGGGTTCCCTTCCCCTGGACACGTTCCCCTTTGATGAGGCCCTGAGGGATATCACAGCTGCTCGCCCCAGTGCCTCACTCGGCTCTGTGCCCAGACCCCCTGATCCCGTCACCTACCACGGACAGCAGTTCCTGGAGATCAAGATGACAGAGCGCAGAGGTAGAGCACCCTGCCGGATGGTGGGCAGGGGCAATCTATGAGGTCCGGGAGGAAGGGGGTGGCAGGTCCTCGGGGCCACCACTAATGCTCCCAGCCCACAGAGCTGGAGCGCCAAATGAAGATGGAGAACCTGTTTGTAACCTGGCAGCAGAGGTCCACCCCAGCCAGCATGCCCATCAGTGTGAGTAGCCCGAACCCGCATCCTCCAGGAGCATCCTGTACCCTTCCCTGGCCACCGCGCTCATGCTCACTGCCCCATTTCCCCAGGCTGGGGAGCTGGAGACCCTGAAGCAGTCGTCCCGCCTGGTACATTACTGTGCAACAGCTCTGCTCTTCGACCCTGCCGCCTGGCTGCATGGGCCCCCAGAGACCTGTGGGCCCCCTGAGGGGCAGGTGAGGCTCAAGATTCCCGGATTTCCTCCCTGGAACCTCTGTTTACCCCACAATGGCCTCCATTCCTCCACCCCTTAGTACGGTGCCTGACAGTGGGTAGATTCTTCCTTCATTTCCACTCCCGCAGCGGCGCCACCGCCCTGAGCCAGGACCTGGGAGCCGAGAGGCCCCCTCAAGCTGTGAAGCCTTGGATGTGCCTCCACCGGGCACCCGCGAGGAGCCTTGGCTGAAGGAGCTGAGCCTGGCTTTCCTGCAGCAGTACGTGCAGTATCTGCAGAGCATGGGCTTTGTGCTGGTACCACTGCGGCCCCCCTCGCCCGCCCGCAGGTGAGCCTGTCGCCTCCTCCCCTCCTGCACTGCAGGGGAGGCCCACTCGCCCTTCCTCTCTCCACGCGGATTCCATGAGGGCAGCTCTGGCCTGCGCATTGCACCTGCTAGGCCAGCACACATGCATGAGGTCCTTGGACACTTCCATGCAGCCCTCACCCATGTCCTGTAGATGTCACACATCCCAGGGAACTCACAGAATTGTGTACATTCTCACAGAGCTCCTGTGCACATAAACCCACATGCTTACATGCTGGTGTACATCCATGCACATGGAGCTGGTACACGCTCTTAAGCTTTTGGACCCGGGTCTTAATGATCTCTGTCCTCATCACCCACTGACCTCTCCTGAGATTTATGTGGTTCGAGACCCAGGAAGCCCTTTACTCACCGAGGCTGGCCGTCTTTCTCACCAAGAACCCCTGCCCGGGGCCTGTTTGCATCACTCTCCTCCAGCCTGTTCTTGGTCGCGTTCATCCACTGGCCACTAGTGACAGGTCAGAGTCTTGGAAAGTAGGCAGCCCCTCTCTCACCACTTTCCATCTCCCAGAGCTCAGGAACAAGTCCACAGCCACCTTCTCCTCTTTTATCGAGTCTCAAATCCCCATTTCTGTGGCCCTGCTCTGTGTTCTTCTCAACACCTAAGCCTCTGGATTCTGTGTTCCAGCCGCTTTCCAGAGGCTGATGGGAAAGTATCTGTTCATGTTGCACAGTTACTTTCGTGCCTCTGGATTTGTGAGTTTGTTTTCTCCCTCCTGTCTATTTTTAGTTTGATGCCCTTTCAAGCTAGTAAATGTAATTATATTTCCTTCATCAAGATACCACCTTGGACCAGAAAGCCAGTTCCCCCTTACTGTTTTGTAACCAGCTCTCCACTACCTGGGCTGCCCCTCTTTTCTGGGCCTTGGGAAGAGAGGATAGGCCTGTGTCTCTGGGCCCCCACCCCTTGTTTCTCAGTGACAACCTGAAAGGTAGTTGTTCAGCTGGCTGCCCTTGGCTGGGTCCCAGCTGTAGGAGCTTCTCTGAGAGACTTAGTTTGCTTACTTTGTATTCATTTATCAGAAATCTGAACTCCTTTTTAAAACAAAAGATATGCTAGGTTAAAAAATGCTTCTAGAGCCCTGGCTGGTGTAGCTCAGTGGATTGAGCGCGGGCCTGCGAACCAAACAATCGCGGTTCGATTCCCAGTCAGGGCACATGCCTGGGTTGCGGGCCAGTTCCCAGCAAGGGACACACGAGAGGCAACCACACATTGATATTTCTCTCCCTCTCCCTCTCCCCTACCCTTCCTCTCTAAAGATAAATAAATAAAAAAATCTTAAAATAAATAAATAAATAAATAAAATCTTAAAAAAAAAAAAATGCTTCTAGAGCAAAATTTAAAGTCAGGCCTTCCTTTGTCACCAGTCTTTAACTATCACCAGTCACTAGTTAGGTCTTGTCCTTATTTCCTTAAGGATTAAGTGGGACATTTCTTTTCACTAGAGGCTTAGACATCCCACCCCCCAACCCCCTCAAGAGTTCTGGTTTGTGCTTCCTAAGTAGGAGGATTGGGTCCCACTGGCCCTTTCTATGTTATCCTTGCTCCCAGCACTTTCCCTGCTCTTGTCTCCCCTTCCTTGCCTCTGAGTTGAGAGAGGAAGAACAGTAGACCTGTGGGATGCTGAAAGTACCACTCGCCAGGCACGAGAGCAGCCCCTTTCCCTCTGAGAGGAAGGTGCCTAACTAGGCGTCAAGCATCTCCTTGAGTTTTCCTCGTAAAATCTTAGACATACAGCACTGCCCCCCACCCACACTGCTCCCAGGAAGCAGACGTCTCCACCCCCTCGTGCGTGTCTCCCTGCGTTTCTCAGCAGCCTCTCTGGCCCTGCCCTCCTCCTCTCACTGGTGGAGAAGGGCCTGGCCTCTACCTCTGCACTGAGCGCTGCCCACACTTACCCTTAAAGCAGCAGTTGCCGTGGAGGGAGCCCTGCCCTGCAGTCTAGACTGGACTCTAGTCCCAGCCTTGCCACTTACTCACGTGGTGCCCCAACCAGGTCCTTCCCTCTCCCAGCCCAGCTCCGCTCTTACCAAACGGTTCCACGTGAAGTGGGTTGTGGGTCTGACGGCCATGGTCCTTCTCCCCACTGACCGGCCGCATCGTCTCCTCCTTTTCTGCAGTGCCAGCCGGCTGCGGGCCATGGCATTCCTTGGAACAGAGGGTCGGGGCTCCTTCTCCTGCCCTAAGACCAAGGCTGATGGGAGCCCCAAGGTAACATATCATCATGTACCTTCCCCGACAGTGAAAATCAGTAATGCCCCAGACACCAGTGTCACTAAGGCTGAATTATTTCCCCAAGGCCGAAGTCAGGGACCCTGCATGATGCCTGAGGTCATTGATCCCAACCTGACACCATTAAAGTCATCAGCCTGAGAGACTTCCCTACTGAGGTGAAGCCAGTGAAGCCCCAAGCCTTGCCTCTGAACCCGTCTCTTTTCCCTTCTCCAGAGCACTGGCTCTCCAGTCACCACCTACCACCTGCAGCGGGCACTGCCTGGGGGCATCATCCTCATGGAGCTGGCTTTCCAGGTGAGCAGGCGGAGCACTGAGTGTGGGGGAGCCTGACCCCCTGTCTCACGCCCTCCTGACCTCATGCTCACCCTCTCTCCAGGGTTGTTACTTCTGTGTTAAGCAGTTTGCCCTGGAGTGTTCCCGCATCCCCATGGGGCAGGCCGTCAACTCTCAGGTACGCAGTGGGGCCGGGAGTGTGGGGTCTAGGCCCGTTTAGCGCGTCCCTGGTGTGCGGCCGCCAGTAAGAGTGATGCATGGGCACTCTGGCCCAGTGATGAGCCGGTGCTGTGGGCTGGCCGGGCAAGAGTCGTTCTGGCGACTGGACCATCCACCAGCGTCACTCTGCAGGTGGTCCAGAGCTGTATTCAGCTGTAGGAAGAGGGCAGAAGGCAGTCCAGCATAGGGGCTGGTCTGGCCGTGGTCATCCTGGCACTGACAGCCTGGCCCTGGGCCAGCCCATAACCACAGCTGGTTAGACAGAGAGGACATTAGAGCATGGCAGGTAATCCAACACATGGGTAGGCCGGTGCCGTGGGCAGTCACGGCCCAGTCTGCAGCTGGGGGTAGCCTGACACGGCCGGTGCCATCACTGACCTTAGCCTGTGGGCTGCAGTTCCCACCTACACAGCATACCCATCACTCAGTTGTTACTCTCACAGAGCCACTGAACCCAGTGAGGGCCAAGCGCTCGGGAGCGCTCAGACAAGCAAGAGGTCCAAGCGGGCCAGGACTGAAGCCCTCTGCGCACGAGTTAGTTCAGCTCCATCAGGTCGCTCCACGTGTCACTCGAGAGCCCATGCCTTTCTTGGGCCCCACATTTAGTTTCCGAGAGATCAGGATCCACCTGGACCCCGTCTGCCACCCTCCAGCACAAACAGCATCGCCTCCTCTCATACCTGGACAGCTCATATCCGGCCCACAGTTGATTGCCTTTGACTTGGGCGTGGATACCTGGTCGGGCCATCACAGGATAATGTGACCCAGAAAAGCTTGGTGACTGGGTGCAGGGACCTACTTGAGCCTCACTGTTCAGAAGGGAGCTGTGGATGGGCAGGTGCTCTTTCATACTTGGCCGTAGGGTTGACGGGAAGGACCCACCCCCACTGCTCTCGAGCTTCCTGAAGTCCTTGCGGCTTCCCTGCCCCCCAGTCTCCATCCGGCCAGGCTCTCTGCTTCCACATAGCCAGTCTCTAACGCTTAGATTCCCAAATTGCTTTATTATTGCTGTTGTTTATTATGTGCTTAGTGTATACACTGAGTGAAGAGGAGTTTTAGTCCAACTGCACAGATCAGGCAGCAGGTTCGTAGAGGTTCACTAACTTGCCCCAGGGCACAGAGCTAGGCGGGGGCAGCACTGGCTCTCCAACGCTGAGGCTCATGCAGATTATGGTGTTTCTCCCACTGCCTCCAACTTTATGATGACCTTCACTTTAGCTCCATGTCAGGTGAGGAAACTGAAGCAGGCAGATGGTGACTTACAGCCTAAGCAGCTACTCTCACTCCTGGGCTGTTGCTCTTCTACAACCATTTCCTTTCCTAGCAACTCCTCTGCCCAGGGTCCCCAGGGAAGTGCCCGTGTGGATGCTGCCGTTCTGGCCCCATTGATCCAGCTGTCAACACACTTTCAGTAACGGTGATTTCCACCAAAGGAAGCATCAGCTCCATCTCTGCCCACTTTCCTTCCTTCATTCGCAGATCAGTTAGAGGAGGCCCACCCTGGCCTAGCCTTGCCTTGGCAGGATGTCCCAGACAAAGCTTGCCAATGAGAGGTTAGCCGGGTTTGGGGATCAGGGAGAGCAGCAGGTACAAAAGGGTAGAGTCTATGTGTTGAACTTGGGAAGAGCCAGTAAGTTCGATGGGAAAATAAAGCTGGAGAGATGGGAAGGGGCCAGCAGAACCTTTCCAGTAGTCAATAATCACACACCTGGCCTACCCTGACCACCTGTTTAAAATGGCAACTGCTTCACTTCTTGATTTTCCATGACACCTTCTTCTAACATACTGTGTACTCAGTACCTGTCTAATGTTTACTGTCTTATCTCCCTACCGTTCAAATTAAGCTCCTCAAGGGCAAGGGTGTGTTTCCCAGTGTATTCGCAGCCCCTAGAACAGTACCAGGTAGGCGCTCAACAAGCATTTTTGCATTGGTGAATCTGTGCCAGACTTCAGCGGACTCGGGTACAGAGTGAAAAAGACGCGTCTCTCAAAATGGTCGGTTCCATGTAAACAGAGTTACAATACAGTGTAAAAAAGAGGGTATGGTGAGGAGGGCTTCCCAGAGCTGGTCTGGTGGAGGGCCCGCAGCAACAGGGCGAATCTCGAGCTGTCTTTTCCCATGCAAGAGGAGGGAAGCGGGAGTGTGCTGGGCAGCCTGCACCGCTGTTCCCTGACCCAGCCCCTGCCACCTCCCCAGCTGTCCATGCTGTTCACGGAGGAGTGCGACAAGGTGCGGGACCTGATGCACGTGCACTCATTCAGCTACGACTTCCACCTGCGCCTCGTGCACCAGCACGTGCTGGGCGGCCACCTGGTGCTGCGGCATGGCTACCACCTCACCACCTTTCTGCGACACTTCCTGGCCCACCACCCTGATGGGCCCCACTTTGGTCGCAATCACATTTACCAAGGTCGGTGCCCAAGGACAAGCCAGTGAACCTGAAAAGAAAACGGGCCCCAAGGTGTGAGCTGGTGGGACCACCTCCTAGGGCCAGACCTCATCTTCCTATCCCATATTGTTAATTGCCTCACGTTACTTGGACGGTGTCCCACATCTCTGTCTTAACTTACTCAGTTTATTTCATATCAAAGTTTAGAGCCTGTCGTGTACCCCACCCTCTGTCTGTCCGAGCCACATTGTCCCATCTTAATTTCCCACAGGGCCTTAGGAGCTCCCCAGAAACGCAGGGCCAGTCTGCCTGTCGGGCAGAGCCTTAGGGACTCTAACCCTCTGAGTCACGCTGTGGGTGTGTCTATCCCAGGCTCAGTGTCTCCTCTGATTTGCCCCGTAGGGACCCTGGAGCTCCCCACACCACTCATTGCTGCACATCAGTTGTACAATTATGTGGCCGACCACGCCAGCTCCTACCACATGAAGCCCCTGCGAATGGCCCGGCCAGGGGGCCCAGAACACAATGAATATGCCCTGGTGTCGGCGTGGAACAGGTGAGGAGGGACATACCAGCATGTTTTCTGGTGGAGCTGTGGTCAGAACCACCCAAGCAATGGGGAGACCCGAGTTTTCTTGGGCAGAAGGGTGAGGTTGACTTCATTAGAGCCTCAGGACTGATACCTTACCCCCACCACACAGCTCTGGCTCCTACCTAGACTCTGAGGGGCTTCGTCACCAGGATGACTTTGATGTGTCTCTGCTCGTCTGTCACTGTGCTGCACCCTTTGAGGAACAAGGAGAGGCTGAGCGGCATGTCCTGCGGTCAGCAGATCCCCCACTTTGAATGTGCCCATTGCCCTTCCTGCCCCCTGTCCTTGCCCTGTGTGTCTCCTGATGTGACCATCACACTCTTGCCCCCTCCGCACCCCAGGCTGCAGTTCTTCGTGGTGCTCACCAGCCAACGAGAGCTCTTCCCCAGACTAACTGCTGACATGCGCCGGTTCCGGAAGCCACCCAGACTACCCCCTGAGCCAGAGGTTCCTGGGAGCTCAGCTGGTAGCCCTAGGGAGGCCTCAGGGGTTGGTCTGGCCCCTGGACCAGCTCCTCTGTTCCCCCCGCTGGCTGCAGAGGTGGGCGTGGCTCGGGCACGGCTGGCTCAGCTGGTTCGGCTAGCTGGAGGGCACTGCCGCAGAGACACCCTCTGGAAGCGCCTCTTCTTGCTGGAGCCACCAGGGCCTGATCGGCTGCGGCTTGGGGGACGCTTGGCCCTGGCTGAGCTGGAGGAGCTTCTGGAAGCGGTCCATGCCAAATCCATTGGGGACATTGACCCCCAGCTGGTAAGGAACTATGGGTCAGAAGGGGCTGGGGTGGTGGTTAGGAATCCATGGACAGCCAGGGCGGAGGGTGCAGGGTAGCTCGGGACTGCAGACCCAGGCCTGTGCGCCCTCCCCCAGGACTGCTTCCTGTCTATGACGGTCTCCTGGTACCAGAGCCTGATCAAGGTTCTCCTGAGCCGCTTTCCCCAGAGCTGTCGCCATTTCCAGAGCCCAGACTTGGGAACTCAGTATCTGGTAAGATCCCTTGATCCCCCTCTGAAACGGGAGGCTCACCAGAAATCTTCATCGGAGAAATGACAGGTGTCCCCTTCAAGGAACCCAGCCTGATCAAACAAGCTCTGCTTGGGAGAGAGGCTTCAATGGATGAGCCTGCAGATACGTGTGTAGAAAAACAAAAAGCAAACAAAATACACTAGCTCTGAGCATGGCCTGCGACTCACTCACGGAGAACCAGTGAGAACCACCTGGAGCTTTGCCTTCAAAGGCTCACACGAACACAGCCCTTCCTTGGCTAGAGATCCTGAGGACCAAGTTCTGGAACCTCCTCAGTGGTTGCTCTTGGAGGCTGCAGTTCCAGAAAGGACCTCTTGGACTTTAAAGCTTTATTACCCCCACATTGTGGCCCTCCCACCAGCAGCATCAGCACCACCTGGGCGCTTGCCAAAGTGCACTCTCAGGCCCCACTGCAGACCCAGTGGCTCAGAGTCTGCCTTTTAACCAGATCCCCAGGTGGAGGTTGAAAGCACTGCTGGGAAGGACAGGTAGAAAGAAAAGACCTGTGGTAGTAGGCGTGCGCACATGGGGACTCAGAAACGAGAGAGATGGGCCCAATGAGAGCAGTGGTCCAGGAAAGGAGACACTCAGAAGACTTCACAAGCAGAAGTAGGAGCTGGTTCGTGGTAATGCAACCTAGTGCTTGTAGGAAGGTTAGTTTCAAGGTGCTCTGAAGGGCCATCTAGAGAAGCCAAGGCTGTCAGGGTTGTAAGGCTGCAGCAGTGCCGGCAGCTGTGCGCGGTGGCAGGCACCTGGGCAGTGGGAACGCTGCAGCAGCTGTGGGTTTGGGGAAGGGCGAGGAGTTGCATCTGAGGGTTACGAGGAACTAGGACCACAGTTCAGAAGGTTTGTGTGGATGTCAGGGAGTGGCACTCAGGAGATGGGGGTCTGGGCAGCATCTGCATGAACAGGGGTCACTGCAGCCCTGGGAGAGGAAGAAATGGCCCAGGGAGACTACAAAGCTGAGCATGAGCAACAGATAGGAGGGGACAGTCCCAGGAGAGGCCAGAGACACAAGACCTGGGACAGGACAGGAGGCAAGGAGGGGTCCTGTCAAGGGCAGAGAGCTCTCCTTCAGTGTTGGGGTTCAGTGCCAACTTCGTGCAGGGCCTCTAGATAGATGAGTTCAGGAACCTTCTGGTCAAGCCCCCCTTCCCTTCACTCTGACCAGGCTGCCCAGGGGCCAGTGAGGATGAGGGCAGAGGTTCAGTTTGGAGAGGAGGCTCTGGATGGCCGTGGAGTGCAGGTGGGGCGGGTGTGGAGATGGAGGCCGTCCTCCTCCCCACAGTCCGCCTCCAGGGCGCCCTCCAGGACAGGCAGCCCTTCCTCGGGGAGGTGGCCTCACTCCCCATCTCACTGTGTCTTTTGCTGCAGGTTGTGCTAAACCAGAAGTTCACTGACTGTTTCGTGCTAGTGTTTCTGGATTCCCACTTGGGAAAGACGGTGAGAACACGGGGTGAGGGGTTTTGTGTCGGCCTGATGGGAGGCTGTACCCCAAATGCCCTACCCCAGAGTCTGCTGAGGCTGGGGTGCCTTCCCTGCCTTCCTCTCACCGATGTGCCCCACTGTGTCCCCACAGTCTCTGACAGTGGTTTTCCGAGAGCCCTTCCCAGTGCAGCCCCAGGACAGCGAGAGCCCCCCTGCCCAGCTGGTCTCCACCTACCATCACCTCGAGTCAGTCATCAACACAGCCTGCTTCACCCTCTGGACCCGTCTCCTCTGAGGGACAGACTGCTGCGTGTCACTGTTCCTCAGACTGTGGGTCTGTAAGGTCACCCACTTGAAGCAGGACCGACCAGCTCTTCTGTGCCCCAGCACAAGTCTGGGCGCTGCGGGACACCTGAGGGTCTATGACCACCACATTTGGGAGGTCTGCAGCCCAAGCCAGCAGCAGGGGCGGCCATCCCCAAAACATTCACAGCTGCTGACCAGCTCAGGGCCCTGGAGAGTCAGTCAGCTCCCTGAGGTTCCCATCTCCTCTCAGGTCCCTGGGCCCTTCCAGAAGGGGGCTCCTCCTTCCTGCTCACCTGGTGGAGGCCCAGGGATTCTTTATACCTGGCGGCAAGCACTCACCCAAGCTCCTCTGCCTGGATCCTGCCTCCATGTCACCTGCCTCCCATCTTGAGCTCTCTGGTCTTGTTTCCATTGGGATATCCCTGCTGGACACTGCCTCTGAGATAGGACCCCTTGGTCCCAGTCCCTGCTCTGCCTCTGTGCCCCTGTGAGCATGGGCGAGTCCTTTCACTTCTGGACCCTGGAGTCTCATCTGCACGTGAGGAGGCGGACTCAGAGCCCTCCTGTCTCAGAGCAGCACCGCAGACTGGAGGACTTGAGCATGAGTTGTGTCCCTTCTCAACAGGAGGGAAGCGGTCCCGAGAAAGTGCAGGGTCAGACACTGTGCGTCCCTCTGCCCCCGACAACGTACACATATGAACATGTTCAACAGGTTGTCTTTAATTCAGAGGATGCTCAGCTCACTGTTGCAGAGAGACGTGTGGGTAGGCAGCAGGGCCTCACTGGCCAGCCTGTGAGCAGCCCCGCTGGTCCCAGTAGGAGCGTAGCCAACTCAAGCCCTCCACTGTGTCTCCTGAGGGGGGAAGGAGGTAGCATCTCAACCCATGAAGACAACAACCTTTGTCCAATTCCCTCCTGCCTTCCCCTTCCCAGGGCCAGGCCTGGAGCCTTAGCCCACCCTCACCTTGAGGCTGGTACTCGCAACCTACAAAGCCTTTGTAGCCTTCATCTTCCAGCAGTTGGAATAAATAGGGGAAGTTCAGCTCTCCAGGGCTGCCAGGGTCACCCCGGCCTGGGACCTGTGCCACCTGCACATGCCCTGGGGATGGATACGGGCAGATGAGAGGCCCAGGCTCCGGCTGAGGGGCAGGGGCTCGGGCTCAGAAGGGTGGGAGGGCAGGGGAAGCAGCACAGCAGACGAGGAAGGAGCCAATAAAGGGCCCCTCTCACCAACAATGGGCAGGAATTCCCGAATGTTCCCCGTCAGGTTCCCATCCATGATCTGCCAGTGGAATATGTCCTGGGCAGAGATTACTGGTCAGAGCCCCCTCTGCCCTCATCACTGTGGGCCTTCTAAGAAGCTCTTCTTTTTCTCCACATACCATTTGTAGCTGGAGGTTGGGTCTTCCAACCTTCTGTAAGATGGCTGCCGCTGGGAGAGAAACCGGAGGGGGCTGTGACACTCAAGGAGAGCACAAGAATCAGAGGGACAGGAGGTGGCACAGGGCTGGGGGTCCTACCCTGGTGGGGCGAGTCCAGGAAATACTGGGGGTCAGTGAGGCGGGTGTTAATGGGCTCCAGCAGTCCCACGAGGTTCTCCTAGCACCATATTGGGTCTGTGAATAGAGCTCTTCCCCCAGATTTGTCCTCAATCTTTCAGTTACCGGTCCAGCCCCTCTGACCCGAGTCTGGTGCTTGGCTGCCCTCCACACTGTGCACGCCCCTCTGCACACACTCGGACACATTTCGTGTATGTGTGTGTGTGTGTGTTCGTTGTTACCTCACCTGAGCCAAAACTCCAGCGGCATGCCTCAAGTTCTCCAGAAAAACTGTCTCCATCTCACCCCTGACTGCTGCGTGTTCGGAACCCCGTGGTACGCGGCCAGCCATCAGGTGAATCCTGCGGGGCAGGTGGGACTGGAGGGGGCTGTGGAGTCCAGCCCAGAAGCAGGACCTGTGCTCCCTTGACCCCAGTGTGCGCCTCTTCCAGCTGCCCCCCACCCCAGGTCTCTAGTCTGTACCACCCAGCCTAAAGCTCAGGCCGCACCTGTTCCTACAGCCCTTCTGTGGGTCACCCCATCCTCCTGCCTCAGAAACCTCAGTCCTGTACTTTCAACCTCAATGTATAAACATGCTTAAGTCTCACCTTTTATAAATTATTTTGACCCTTACCCTTCTCAAGAATTACATGCCGTTTGTCTCTACATCTTGCATCTGTTTCTTAGCTTCTCATCTGATTTCATATCCCCACCCCACCAATAATTACCCTTGTCAGTTCCTGCTCAGGCTATTTGACCTGCAGGATTTGACATTTACTTGATCAGCCCACTTCCAGCCTTCCACCTCCCTGATCACCCCCTGATCTTTCTCAGCCACGTCCAACCCCAACAAATTTCCTCTTGCCTCTGGCCAGTGCATCCCTGCCTGGAATGCTCCTTACATCAAGCTAATGTCCACTCCCTGAGACCCAGTTCCACATCAGTACCTGTAGGAAGCTTTCTCTGATTGGAGACAGCTAGGTGCCTACTCTGCACCCGCCGCCTGCGTGAACTGACCCATCCTCAAATGGATCCCTCCTCCATTTTCTGTTTACTTTGCTGTCTCCCTGGTCAGACTGAGCTCCCAGCATGGGATCCCAGCGGGAGAAAAGCATGAAAGAGTTGCCAGCTGAGAATGACACACAAAATACGGAAGGCAATTTACAAAGGGTCAGGACTGCAGGGGTGGAGAAGTGCCAGTGGGCTCAGACTTCTAAGCCTCACACCTGGCGCCCTCATCGCCCACACCCCGAACCACGTGCGGCAGGGTCTTGGGTCATCGAGGGGGAGGAGGAAAGGACAAGATACCTGGAACAGCCTAGAGCCTTGGCGTACAGCACAGCCTGCTCCAGCCCCTCTCGAAAGGCCGCCTGCCTCCCGGGAACGGCCCCCAGCCCCATTTCCCCCCTCTCTCGATCTCCTGCAGACAGGGAGGGGGAGGGGGAGGGAGAGAATGGACCTCAGCTCCCTGCTCAACCGTCTAGGCCCCCAACGCCCCGGCTTCGGGCCCCACGGCGCACCCGGAGGCGTGTTGATGAGCACCAGCTGCAGGCCCGCGTCTCGCGCTGTGCGCGCCAGCGCCTCCGGCGGCTCCGCATACGGCCAGGCGACCTCGGCGGCCTCGAAGCCCGCGCTGCCCGCCGCCCGCAACCGTGCGGGGAGGCCGGAGAGCTCCGGGAACAACCAGGACACATTGGCAGAGAAGCGTAGCGGAGCCATAACCCGCTAGGGACCCGGCGCGCAGGGCAGAGTCCGCGGGGGCCGGAAGGCGGAAGCGGGCGGAGCATTGGCGAGGGCGCGGCCAGGGCTCGTGGAGGTGCGGGTCCCGGCCGGCCGTGCGGGGGCGCGCTGGAGCCGCGAGTCAGGGTCGCGGGCTCTCTGCAGAGCTGTTCTGGTGAGAAAGGCAATGTGTTGTGAAAGCCGTCGACAGTCCAGAAAAGTGAAATATTTCAAAAGAGGAGAAAGGGAAGTGCGGGGAGAGACGAGGGGGCCGAGCGAGGGCAGCGCGGCCCGGTCGCTGGCAGGGAGAAGGTGAGGAGGTCCGGTGCCCGTTTGGCTGACAGGTAAGAGCCGGGCTGCCTCCAGGGTCCAATTGAAATGCAGGAATGGGACTTTAACATATACTTAGTATTTTTCTTCATTATGAAAATAGTGTCTGTTCATTGCGGAACATTTGAAAGCTTATGACCAAATAAACAACATTTAAATCACCAGTTACCACACCACTCACCCATTAACTTTCTTACACATTAGAAAATAAACGTGCAGTTTTTTTCTTAGAAATTTTTGATCATGCTGTATATGTGGTTTTATGGCCTACTTTTTATTTAATATAATTTTGTGAGCATTTCTCATGCTAAAAATAAAAATTCAGCTTAGTAAATTTGAACTAATTCACTTTATCCAACAATTCATGAATCAGGCAACGTCTCATCTGGCAAGCAGAGAGCTACCCAGAGGGGCTACACAAGATGGAAGGCTTTTATAGAGAGGAGAGTGGGGCAAGGAAGTGTTGACCCAGAGAAAAATATACCTGCCTAAAAGGACTCAGGGTTAACTGGACCCAAATTCACAACCAGAGGCTACCAGTCATTGTTGGCTTTCAGCTGCATTTCAAAGCTTTGTGCTTCTCTCACCTGAGTCTTATAGGAGAGCTCTTAGGGGAGAAATTAAACCAACAGAGCCAAGACTTTTTTTCCATCCAGTCTTTGCTACCCAATCAGAGTGGTTCCATTCCATCCAATCAGGATAGTGCTTTTTGGGCCAAACTGTGATGATTCGGAGTCCTCATTTCCATGTGCACGGACCAATCCTGGACTTGGGGCCAAAACTCTTTATAAGCCCGCTTCCCTCGGAAGGCCGTGGAGTGCACTTTCAGTTCTTCTCTGCTGTGCTGCAACACCAGAATCGCACTGCCAAGGCCAACTCTCAATCTCGCTGTTTGACGATTGAGTTGTCCCAGCCACAGCTGAGCTCTTTCGTAACTGAGCTGTTTTCACTGAGAAAAGTCTTTCCCTTCACCACACCCCAAATTGGAAACACCTGTTGGCATTGACTGGCTGATGATGACCTTTGATGATCTTCAGTTGACGACAGTCATTAGCAGAAGGAAAATGAAAGTTCAGTGGAGGAAAGTAAGTGTTCAGGGTGACCACAACTTATTGGCTGAGTTGTGGCATTTTCCATTGGCTAGCCTTGTTGCTGGGCAAGAAGAAAATCTTCCTCTGTCCAGAGTAGTAAAGTAAATACGCCTTCCTCTTGGAGATGCGAGGTAGGTCTTTCCCTGACACCAGTTTTAGTTGAGGTTTCCTTAATTTGTATGCGTGTGTTCTTCAGTGTTCAAAATCATTGCATTAGCTGCTCATTGTTCCTCACCTAGACAACCCACAATTATCTTACAGAATTGAATGTCTGTTGATGGAGATGAAGGGTTTTCAATGTGTGTGCACACCATAAAAGCACTTTAATGCACCTCTCAGTACTGTATCTGAACTGTTTTCTTCAGTTCTGTTTGTGCAGATGCCCCTTGCAGTGTTTGCCACATCACACTGTTTAGATCAATGAGGAACCACATATATGCCAGCGGTCCCATAAGAATATAATAGATTATAGGCAAAAAGTTAGGTTGCAATGTTGAAAGAAAATTCTGGACCCGACAACGATGTTGAAGTTTCTACTAGTTCCCCATGATATGAGGAGGCTCAGCATTCTGTCCACCCATCATGCGCCCTCCTGAAACTGGGGCCTGGAGTTGGCAAGGGAGCAAGGGGAGAGGGCCGAGGAGAGGGAGAACTGGGAGCCCACTGCCCATCCACACTTGTCCACACGGCCCCTGCACTCAATGTACACAAGTACTTGTGTGCACAAACTCACTTCCCTTCCCTCCATTTCCCTCTACCTCTCTTTCCTCCCAGTCCTCTCTCCCCTCCCCCTCTGACTGGGCACATTCCTAAGGATAGAATTACATGGTCAAAAAATAGGAACATGTTTAAATTCTTCATGGCTGTGCTAAATTGCTTTTTAAAAATGTTATATGTTGGACTTCTGGCCAAGATGGAGGCATAGGTAGACACACTGTGCCTCCTCGCACAACCAAAATAAGGACAACAATTTACAAACAAAATAACCAAAAGTGACAGAAAATTGAACTGTACGGAAGTCTGACAACCAAGGAGTTAAAGTAGACACACTCATCCAGACAGGTAGGAGGGGTGCAGTCGGGTGGCCGGGCAGAGAGGGGTCATGGAAGCCGTAACACCCGACGCTCAAGGCAGCAGCTGACAAACACCAGGCACCCAGTGAGGTGGTGATTGTGAAGCCTGGCACAGCACGCAAGGCGGCTGGTGGACCAAGTGGTCCCACATTCATGCACAGATAAACCAGGTGAAACTGGGGAGCGAGACAGACCATGCAAGCCAGGGTCCCAGTGCCGGGAAATAAAGCCTCAAAACACCAATTGAAAACACCTGTGGGGGGTTGAGGTGCCAGTAGAAACTCCCAGCCTCACAGGAAAGTTTGTTGGAGAGACCCACAGGGCCCCAGAATGTACACAAGCCCACCCACCTGGGAAGCAGCACCAGAAAGGCCCAGTGTGCTTGGGGGAAGTGCCGAAGAGACTGAAATCCGACAGAGAGCAGAGCAAGTGCCATTGTTCCCTCTTGGACCCCGCCCCCACATACAGCAACCTGAGTTGCCCTGCCCTGGTGAATACCTAAGGCTCCACCCCTCATGTAACAGGCACAACAAGACAAAAAAAAAAAAAATGGCCCAAACAGAAGAACAGATCAAAGCTCCAGAGCCAATTCATCTAAGCGAACAGGAGATAGCCAACCTATCAGATGCACAGTTCAAAGCACTGGTGATCAGGATGCTCACAGAATTGGTTGATTTTGGTCACAAATTAGATGAAAAAATGAAGGCTACACTAAGTGAAATGAAGGAAAACTCACAGGGAACCAAGAGTGATGGGAAGAAAACTGGGACTCAAATCAATGGAGTGAACCATAAGGAAGAAAGAAGCAACCAAACAGAAAACAAGGAAGAAACAAGAATTCAAAAATATGAGAGGCTTAGGAACCTCTAGGACATCTTTGAATGTTCCAACATCTGAATTATAGGGCTACCAGAAGGAGAAGGGTAAGGGCAACAAATGGAAAAGTTATTTGAACAAATAATAAAGGAGAACTTCCCTAATCTGGCAAAGGAAATAGACTACCAGGAAGTCCAGGAAGCTCAGAGAGTCCCAAAGAAGTTGGACCCAAGGAGGGACACACCAAGGCACATTGTAATTACACTAGCCAAGATTAAAATGAAGGAGAGAATCTTAGAGGCAGCAAGAGATAAGGAGACAGTTACCTACATAGGAGTTCCCATCAGACTGTCAGCTGATTTCTCAAAAGAGACCTTGCAGGCAAGAAGGGGCTGGAAAGAGTATTCCAAGTCATGAAAGGCAATAACCTACATCCAAGATTGCTCTCTCCAGCAAAGCTTTCATTTAGAATGGAAGGGCAGATAAAGTGCTTCTCAGATAAGGTCAAGTTAGAGGAGTTCATCACCACCAAGCCCTTATTATATGGCATGTTAAAGGGACTTATCTAAGAAAAAGAAAATAAACAACATGTATAGTAAAATGACAGCAAACTCACAATTATTAACAACCACACCTAAAACAAAAACAAAAGCAAACTAAGCAAACAGAACAGGAACAGAACCACAGAAATGGAGATCACGTGGAGGGTTAGCAACAGGGGAGTGGGAGGAGGAGAGAGGGGGAAAAGGTACAGAGAATAAGTAGCATAGATGGTAGGTAGAAAATAGACAGGGGGAGGGCAAGAATAGTGTGGGAAATGTAGAAGCTAAAGAACTTATGACACATGGACATGAACTAAAGGGGGGGAATGTGGGTGGGAGGGGGTGCACAGGGTGGAGAGGAATGATGGGGTAAATGGGACAACTGTAATAGCATAATCAATAAAATACATGTTTTAAAAATGTATGTTTATACTTTAGCAATGCATGAGTGGAAGTCATCTTGGTCTCTTTTCTGTGCTAGCTTTGACAGAAGGAAGCTCAAAGTGCAAACAGTAGGAGCACCCAACTTCCAATGTCTCCTGTCACTGCTGGTGTCCATTTTCAGCCAGGCCTATCCAGACACCTAGAGCCCAGCCTCATCTCACAGTGAATCCCAGTGCTTGGCAGGTCCCATCTCGGCTCTGCCTCTAAGAGCAGGCTGCCGCCAGCTATTACAATCACCTGATTTCGTGCCCATCTGAAGCTGGCATTACATTTGGCATCTTGACTTGTCCTGGGACGTGTTTCTTGGGTGTAAGCCCAATCAGGATGTGAAGTCAATCCACACTTCAGCGTGTTTACAGTCCAATGTTGACAGAGTAACATCTAAGGTAAGTAATTTCCTTATTTAATACTTCACTGTAAATCTCTGAGTATGAAAATTCTATCTAAGACTTTAAAAGAACCTTTCATCTTCTGGGGTTTGTAACAGGAACAAAATTTGTCCAGCCCCCAGTGGTTCACTCCTTCTTTGCCTGTATACCCTTTAGGGCAGCAGAAATGATATATGAACTAGATGTGCATGACTCACATTTGCCTTTAATTCCCTTAAAACATTTTCACTTAATATATCAAAATAAGTACAAAAGCCCTGGCTGGTGTAGCTCAGTGGGTTGAGCGCCGGTGCTGATTTGATTCCTAGTTAGGGTACATGCCTGGGTTTTGGGGCCAGGTCCCCAGGCTGGGGGTGTGCAAGAGGCAACCGATGGATATATCTCTTGTACATCAATATTTTTCTCCCTCCTTTCACTCTCTCTAAAAATAAATAAATAAATCTTCAAAAAAATACGAAAGAACAATGCCCATGACTGTCTATACCTTAAGCCACTTTGCAACAGTCCTTACACTAAGCTATTATTACAAATCGCAATTCTTTGCATTTAACTCCTAACCAAAGAATTTGCACAGGTATGACAATTAATCAAGGTAACAATAATTTGTAACAATAAGTTATATGGATGATGGCTAAAACTTGAGTGTACAGTCGAGTCTCATTTGATCACTGGATCGCACTTGCCAATGTGGTAAAAAAATATAACCCATGTGAAATGCAAATAAAAACCTCAGTGAAATTCCATTTTATGCCTCCCAGATTGACAAAAATGTACAAGACAGATAATATCAAATATGATATAGGACTGGAAACAAGTAGAACATTTATTTATTGGAGATGGAGTGTAAATCACTTCAACCACTTTTGGAAAAACATGCAGCATTATCTCTTACTGCTGAACATTCACACACCCTTGATCCAGCAGTTCCTTTCCTAGGTGTACTCTCTGGGTAAACTTTTGCACAAGCATACCTGCAAACAAGGTCAGCGATGTTCACAGCAGCCCTATTTATGCAGCAAAAGGATGGAACCGACCCACATCATACGCAGATGAGCTGCGGTGCAGCCATAGGTTGCTGTATACCAACGTGAAGAGCAAACTGGTGGCTCCAGAAATAAAATCAATGTTGCTTTTGTAATAGAATAATATACGAAGAGCTTAGTGAAGTTGGGGTCAAACTGAAAACATCGATGTGAACACATCAGATGGATAAATCTCAGAAACATAATCTTGCATGAAAGAAGCAAGTCACTGCCCTGGCTGGTGTAGCTCAGTGGATTGAGCGCGGGCTGTGAACCAAAGGGTCACGGTTTGATTTCCAGTCAGGGCACATGCCTGGGTTGTGGGCCAGGTCCCCAATGGGGGCCCACAAGAGACAACCACACAATGATGTTTCTCTCCCTCTCTTTCTCCCTCCCTTCCCCTCTCTCTAAAAATAAGGAAATTAAATATTTTAAAAAAGAAGCAAGTCACTGAGAAACGTATGCAGTGTGATTCCATTTCTGTTAAGTCAGAAGCGGGGAAAACCAAACAATACTTTGTGTAAGATGTTTGCAAGACACCCATATTGATAATCCTATGAAGAAGAGAAAGGGAATAATGATCACAGAATTCAGGGTGACAGGGACCTCTGGAGGGGAGGGCTGGGGTGACACTGGAAACTTCCAAAGCAATGGTCATCTCCTTTCTCTTCCACTGGGTGGTGTGGTTGTGTGTCTTCATTTATCACTGTTCTTTACATCTTCCATCTTATAAATACCAATTGATATCTGTTTCATATTTAATAAATTTTTTAAACCTTCTGTATGTGTTACTACCACCTGTTAGCACATTTTATGTTGATATTCTTGTTGTAGTACCATAATCTCAAGGTTTTCCTACAGAGTCAGCTTGTTTGTATTAAACTGTAATTATCACATTTCAGGTTCAACATGCCACCGCTCAGTCTGGTGTTCTTTGATCATATTACCTGCCCTGTGGAACCTATGGTAGGTGGCCTGGGAAGCGGCCCCCAGTGATCTCACATCCCCTCCCTGTGAATGTGGGCTGGACCTAGCAACCCACTTCTAATGATAGAATACCACACAAGTGGTACAATGTCACCTCAGAGATCAGCTACAAAAAGGCTCCGGCTCCTGTCTTGGGCACCCTCTCCCACTCTTTCGCTCACTTGCTCTGAGCAAAACCAACTGCCATATTGTGAGCTGCCCTATTGTAAGACCTGCTGTTCAAGGGACTGATGTCTCTGGCCATCAGCCAGCAAGCACCTGAGGCTTGCCAGTAGCCGTGGGAGTGAGCTTGGAAGCAGATCTGCCCCTGCTGAGCCTCAAGATGATCGTGCCCTGGCCAGCACCTCGGTTGCAGCCTTGTGACAGACAAGGTTTGAGTCGGAGCCACACCTGATTCCTGACCTGCAGAAACTCTTAGATGGTAAATGTTTCTTGTATCAGGCCACTGAGTTTTGGGGTAATTTGTTAGCAGCAATAGGTAACTAATAGAGGATCTGTTTCTTCTTCTGGGTACAGCTCCCTTGTTTGGGGGGACCATACCACTTTCACCACCTCTTCACCTGCAGTGTAACAAGTGCTGCCGTCTTCTTAAATGGTTCTGTCTTCGGGGACACAGCGGTTGGTCAGTGAGTGGGCACTGACCCCTGATGGGCCAACCATGGCACCTGTTACAGGCATTGTGGGTTGCCTGCCCAACATCTTTTTTGTCCTTCCTCCTCCCTAATAGAACCACACCTCATCAGGACAGTCAGCCAGAGAGAAGGAAGCTCATGTACAAGTGAAGTGGCGAAGAAGCCCTGAGAGAGGCATTGTGTTCAGCACTTGGAATCTCTGCGAGGGAGCCAGCGGGCTGGCCTTCATGGCTGCATCTTAACGCTTTCCAAACACAAGATGTGCTGGAAATAACTTGCTTTTCCCATCTCAAGATCCAGCATTGTGCACATTTCAAGAAACCATGGGTTCTCTTGGTAAAAAACAATGTAAAGACCTGGACCCTAGACACTGAGGCTGTGTTTTTATATCACTTCATGAATTTATACAATTCCATATAGCTTGTAGGGGCAGGCTGGGTGACCCCACAGCAACTTAGGGAGCTCAGAGTCTAAGAGGAAGTCTTCATCTTTCAAAGTCAGTTTGCGCTGATGTGTTTTGTTTCACCCAGTCTTCATTAAGTGCTTTGCCACGTTGCTCTAATATGAGACCATTTTCATTCCCGTTTACCTATCTTTTTTTGAGCTACCAGTCTTTTTATCATTTTTATACAGCATGTTCCAACGAGATTTTATATATTATGTTATATATTTTCACATCCGACCATGCAGTTACAGCTGCCTAGATTTAAGAATATCAACATTCAAGTGTCACTCTATTTCTTTTTTTCTGAGCCATTGAGCCTGCATTTCCAAGCTTCGGAATTTAAGTCCCCTACTTTACTCAGTTTTACCAGTAATAGTCCATATCACGTGGATTCGTAAGAGCTTGTAACTGTGTCAAAAAGGAAACCAAATCTTTGGTTAAATTTTTCTTTCATAGGGTCCTATTGTATTCAGGCATGTCACAGAGCAATACCTGCAGCACGTCTGCGTCAGGGCTCTGTAGCTAACACTTCAGCACACAGAAACGGGACCGTCTGCCGCACAGGGCATTGAATAACGGCATTGTACACAGCAGCGCTGAGTCCCTTCCCGGCATTTGTGCTTGCATAAGCGGTCATCTGTGTTCTTGGAAGAATAGTATGATATTTGCTATTCCGTGTTATACGCCCTTATCTTTAAAAAGAAGTGCCTGTAACTCACGCTTTATCTTCAGTTTCTGTCCTGTTACTGGGTGGTCGGATCCCACCCAGAACTCTCCTCGTGCCCCTCCCTTCCGTGTGCAGGCTGTTGGTAACACCCTTGCAGCCTGAGCTAATGGAGTGTTAACTAATTAGTACCCATCCACATGCAAACTTTAAACTTAGTTAAATACAACCAGTGCAGTATAACTCAAAGGGTGTGAATATTCAAAAAGCTGGATTTTTTTTAACTTTTGAAATTATGAAAAATCTCAGTAACCCTGACTATAGAATCTTCTTCTTCCTTTGTTTAATTTTTATGCTCATGAATTCAACTGATGAGGTTGCATATATATGTATATATATATACACATATATATATATTTTGAATCTTACTTTTTTTACATATAGTGATATATATATATAGGGAGTCTTTCTTTGGGAAAAAAATATGTGTAAACTCAATGTACCTCACTGTTCTTTCTCCCTTTCTTTGGCCCCTCTTTCAACTGCAACTTACTCCAGACTCTGAAGATTGTGTTGTCCCCGCTCGTCACCATTGCGAACAGTAAGCATCCTTACCTATGGCATTCCGTGCGTGTGTGCAAATACGAGCGTTTCTCCAGCATTCTATCCCTAGAAGTGGACTCACTGGGCCAAAGAACATGCGCAAAGTTCTAATTCACTGGTAAGTCACCCTTCAAAAGTCTTTATCAGTTTACGTTTCTTTTTTTGAAATATTTCACTTATTTATCTTTTAGAGAGAAGGTAAGGGGGGGAGACAAAGAGTGTGAGAAACACCCCTTAGCCGCCCGCCCCACCACGTGCCCCAGCTCACAGGGAAGTGGACCCGCTACCCTTGGCGCTGCAGGACCAGCCTCTGAGCCACCCCGGCAGCGGTGGCGGTTTACGTTCCTACCAACCGTCTGAGAGCCGGTTTCCCAATGTCGTCAGCAGCACTGGGCAACATCAGACTTTTGACACTTCCACCAATCTGAAGAGAAAAAAACATTTATACGAGCATATTCTTGATTATTACTGAGGTTGAACATTTTTCCGGATGTTTATTTGCCGGTTATATTCCCTGGTTTGCGAATTCTTGTTTGTAGTCTTCGTCCACTTCTCAGTTGGATTCTTAGTGTTTTAAGTAATCGGTTTGTCGGTGTTTCTTATAGAAATTCTGGATATTGAATCTTTGGCTGTTTTTGCTTCTCTTAGGCTTCATTTAAAGCATTATTTGCCGTTCGAAGTGTTGCAGGGGTGCCGCCTTTCTGCCAAGCTGTGTGTTCCCCATGGGGGCAGGTCCGCCCTCCCGTGTGGAAGGCTCCTGGCCTCCTGCCTATCTTCTCAGTCTCCCCCGAGGGAAGGAGAGTGACTCAACTTGCGGGTCACTGCGGCGAAAAGAAGGAGCCAAAATGCTCAGCTCAGTCCCATCCTCCCTCCTCTCAGTGAAAAAGCACACACCCTCCTCCGTTCCTCCACATGGTCAGTTTTACAGGGGCAAACCCTCACAGGGCTGACCCCGGGGGTGAGACCTGAGCAAACCTGCTTGCCTAGCAGACCTCAGCCATACTGTCCAGGATCAGTTGTGGTGGTAATAAAAGTAATATTTATATCTGCATCTGCCACAGTCCTGTGTCTATCTCATAATACGTTCTTGTGTCAGAGTCCAAACAGAAACAGGTGGCATGCTCAAATTAGAATAAGTCAGATTTAATAAAGGGGCTATTTACGAAGGTGTGGGCAGGGCGTAGGGAGATAAATGGGATCGTGCAGCAACCTGAGGCGGGCAGCAAGAGAGCTTGGGCCACTCCTAGGCACAAGGGTGTGGCCACCCCTACAAGGATGAAGGGGTCGGGGTGTGGCTCCTGAAACCCAGGGGAGAGGGCCCTGTGGAACTAGCTGCCCTCAGGGGAAAGACACAGGCCGCCTGCGGAGAGGGAGCCTGAGAAGAAAATACCCTGACCTTTCTCTCCTTCCCTTCTCTAATCTCCTGCAACCCGCTAGGTAAACCAACCAGAGCCAGAGCACAAGGGAACCCACTGACGTAATCAGTGTAGATCCACCTACTTGGCCAGGAGAGCAAGGAGGGAGAGGGATCTGGAGGGACAGACAGAGCCTCTCCGGCAAGGTTCACCTCTTTCCTCCCTCACAATACACCGTCATCTTTATCCGGGCAAAAAACTCACGTCCACATCGACAGGATGTGCAAAGACCCATTGGTTCCATTTTACCCCGCGGCAATCTCGATCTGGCATGATCCCTCCTGAAATCTAAAGTGTTCCGATCAACTGAAGAATTGGGGAAAAGTGAGAAGAGGCGTGGTAGGCAGAATTTGGAGATGGCATCCCCAAATTCCCGCCCACTGGTGTACACACACCTACTCTCTGTTACTCAAACGCTGATCTAGGACTGAAGGAATTTTGCAGTTGTGATTAAGGTCCCAAATCAGTTATGAAAGGGAGATTTTCCTGGGTGAGCCTAACCCAATCAGGTGAGCCCTCAAAAGGGCCAAGGTTCTACCTGATGAGAGAGATTTGAATTTACCGTGTGAGTTCTCCATCGGTAGCTGTGAAGAGGGAGAAGGAAAATGGCAGACCATCACAGAACAAGGGCCTCAGTCCTGTGGTCGCAGGGAACTGAGCTTGAAACCACGTGAGCCTGGAAGGGGGCCCTGAACTCTGAGGAGAAGGCGGCCAACGCCTTACTTTCAGCCTTTTGAAACCTTGAGGAGAGAACCCATCTGGGCGTGCCGTACCTGGACTTCTGACCTACAGAATTGAGCTAATGCGTAGATGTGGTTTTAAGCTGCTAAATTTGTCATATTTGGTCAAAGAGTACTAGAAACCAATACCAGAGACAAAAAGCAACATAAAACACAGCGGCGAAGTTCCCCATTTTGTGGCTGGCAATGGGGCCTCAACTGTCTGTCACATCTGTCTTCTTCCATCGCCCGCTCCGAGCTCCCGTTGTCCTTAGATAAGGGTTCTTGACCTGCTGGAGTGACTCACACCTCCCTTCCTACAGGGAGTGAGTCTTCCGTGGCCTTGCCATTGACTTCTCAATTTTCCGTCCCCCAGAACTTTAGAGTAAGAGAGGGCTCAGAGGTGCCCTGAACAAAGGCCTCCTCTCCCCTGTAGTGTAACAGCCACACAATTTCCCCTAGTGATCAGGATCAATGACCCCGCCAAGCTGAGAACTTCCCTGTTGGTTCAGCAGCTCGAGAACCCTAACACGAACAGGGTGAATCTCAGCGTCCAGTTTCCTTAGGAACCAGGACCATGTTTCCTGATGGAAGCATTGCTACTGCGGACACTAGAAACTTCAGACCACGGAGCTCGGGTTCCAAGGATGGAAACAAAAAAGGCTTCCAGGGAATAACAAGGTGTAACAGTGAGAGGGGCCCCTCCTAGCCCCGGTCCTTTGTTCTCGGACGCACGCGCCTCCGCTCTCGGGGAGATAGCACGGTACACTGACCGCTGGTTTAAAGCAAGCGCTGTTTGCAGGGTGTCGTCTTCCCACCGGCACTGTAAATGAGCCTTCACTAACCCACTTCACCATTCTCTCAAGCTCCTTGATTCTAGATGATAAGCCACAGGGTGATACCAGCGGATTTCATGGGGACGAGCCTGCTGCCACTCTGCTTATGCTATAAATGGTGTCCCATTGTCAGAGGGGATGTTGCATTTGATACCACGGTGAAGGATAAGTCATTCTGCAAGTTTACAACGATGCTAGAAGGAGCATTTCAAGCAGGGAACACCGATAACTGAATATGTATTTATCCTATGGGAACAAAGCATGGCTCCCTCCAAGAAGGAGGGGTCCAGGGTGTCTTCCCTCTGACCCCAGCATGTCTCTTTCTTCCTGGTGCAAAATGTAAGAGACAGCAACTTGTATCTCACTTCAGAAAGATTCCCCAGACTACTGGGCCTCTAGAAACCTCACTTACATGGTAGGCCCCTCAACCTCAGGCACACATATATCTTACAAAGGCATCTAGAGAGCTAGGCACTTCCCACCCACTAGGTCCCCTTAGCATAAATACCCTGGATGCAGTGAGCCAGGATGTCCTGTAGGGTATCAGAATGGTTGAGTTCCCCTCACACGGTATTATGACGTCGAGGAGGAGGCTTGACGTTGTCCTGGTGCATGATGGTAAAGGTGTTCTACTTGCCCTGCTGTGTAAATGCAAACTTCTTTCGATATTCATGGAAAGAAAATGGTTTCCAGGCCAACAGCTGAATGCCAGGTGCCATAAGTTGTGTCGAGTTGCCACCGTTGTGTACTTTAGTTGTGACTGGCATCACTGCCTGACTACACTTGCAAAGGTTTGCTATCTTTCTCCACGCGCCATCTGTCTTTTGCACCAGCCAGAGAGGTTGAGTGAGGTGGGGATGGGTAGGAAACCACCGCCTTTGCATGTCTCAGGTGTCTGATGGTAGCACTAATCTCTGTAATTTTTCCCAGGATTGGAGTTTTATTGCTTTCAACTTCCCTTCTTGGTGTGATGGGGTGGAAGCAAGGGGGTTGTTTCAGCAACTTCCCCTTTGACCTTCTCATCATGGAGCCCTCATTGTGTGGGTGAAAGAATCAGTGTAAGAATTCGGCCAGTTATTAAGTATTTTCCTTTTCACCATATATTCTGGGAGTAGAGAAAAAAAATACAGGGTGGGTACACAACCCCACAGACACTGCATTAGACAGACATGGGCTTGGTCTCCATACATCACTCGACTCTCATAAGTTCCCAGTCTCACTGGTGGATCATGTTGGCCCTTTGGGACCCTGGGGGTCAGAGTGAATTCAGAGCCACCATCTATTAACCTCAGGAAGATCTAGAATGTCCCTTTCTCCAGGGCATAGTCACCCTGGCAAGTGGCTGCAGGCCTTTTGGGGAAGACGCGGTATCTGTGGGCACATGGCAGGATGCTTCCTCAGTGGAGGGTCTCTGAGTCTGTGGACTGACTTAATTAGGTCTGGGAATTGGATCAAAGGCCACAAATACCCCATCCAGTTTCTACCCAGAAACTTAGAAATTTTCATCTGTGTTTGGCAAGCAGCACCTTCCTAGGCTGCCCAACAATTTTCCTTTCTAGAAATCTTTGCCCCGGTTCCCTAGGGATCAAGGCACTCTGGCTGTCATTCTGTTTCCATGGCTTCCTCTGGGCCGACCTCATCTTTGACAGCTAAGCATGGCTGCTGTGACTTTCCTGCTCTGGCATCCCATTATTCCCACTGAGATCAAGGGACCCCGATCCTCTGCATCACCCCCAGTTGTCATCTCCAGTCTAGGGACGATAATCACTGCAAGCTTTTCAAGAACTTCTTAATGCCTTAGTGAGGGAGTGTCTTCTAGGCCTTCCCAAGGGCTTCGGTTAGGGAGAAGTGAACAGGCTTACCCAGTACAGTTCTCAAAGTGTGGAGGTTCTGATACCTCTGCTGTAGAAGAGGCTTCTCAAACTTCAGTGTGCATGCAAATCACCTGGGGATCTTTGTAAGCACAGAATTGGATTCAGTAAGTCTGGGGTCAGGCCCAGCATTCTGCATTTCCTAACAAGCTCCTCTATGATGCCAGTGCTTCTGATCTAAGACCACAGCCCTGAGCAATAATGCCATAGAGGAGGGTGCCTGGAGACTCAGGAAATGGATATACAATGGATCGATTACATCAGTGGTTCTCGAACTTCAGGGAGTCTCAGAACCACCTGGAGAGCTTAATAAACGTGGGACTCTGGGCCTTCCTCCCAGGGTCCATGATTCTTAGACCTGAGGCAGGACCCAAGCATTTGAATTCCCAACACGTTCACAGCGGGTGCTCTTGGTCCAGGGACCACACCTTGAGACCCACTCTCTAATATCCTCATAAGCCACGCCCACACATTTCCCTTAGATTCTTGACTCCACACCTTGGCAAGGTTTTGTAACTCTTTAAGTGCATAGACCATATTCTTCTGGAGCAGGACTTTTAGTGATGAGAGGCAAGGAGTGGACCTAAGGAGAACTGGCCTCACCTTGTAAGGCAATTGCCCTGAGCAAAGATATTGTTAGGCTTTGATGCAGAGGAGAGCTAGTTCCTTCAGTCAGCACAAGAGGTCTGGAGCAAATGTGGAGGGTCAGAATCCTCAGCCACATCGCCTGGCCCTTGGGCATCATGTATTCCCCTCCCGTGTCTCAGAGTCCCACCGCTCCCACCAGCAACCTTGCCTGGGTGAAAGAGACTTGGCAGGGTTAAGCACCGAATCGGAGCTGCAAATCTCCAACCCTTACACTGAGACCCTGGGCCTGGTTCTCAGCCATGTTCACTCTGAAATTAGTGGAAACAAGGGACTCCTTCAGTGCCACCATGGAGGTATGCTGGTTCTCCATGTGTCTTCTAAATTGTATTTCTATAGGTTTTATTTTCTCTTTTTCCCTATGTGGCAAAAAAATCCAGTCGGTTCCACTATTTTATAACCACTGTTGTTGCCATAGCAATTAAATGTCAGAGCTACTTGATCTCTTACTGCCTCCATCTGCATCTCATCACGTGCTGCCACCATTGATGACTTGAGTGATGATAATGCCACCACATGCTCTGGATTTCCCATTTCCTACTTCTCCCCAGCAAGGTTATCACTGTGTTCCTCAAATATATGGGCAACTGAATTCTAGAATCCCATTTTGAGAGAGTATTTCCTGATTCCACAATGACTGTATTAGTCTGAGTCCAAATAGGAAACAGATGGCACACTGAAATTAGTTTAACTCAAGGAGGGTTTTATGAAGACTATTTATTAAGGCTTGGGCAGCGTATGGGGGACATGCAAGGGAGAATGTGGTAATCCAGAACTAATAACAGCTGAGCTATTCAATATTAGTACCCCTCAGCCTGAAGAGATGCACAGAGGGAGTGGTTTCTGGAATCCAGAAAGAAATTCCTATAGAGTGGGCCAGCAGAGAGAAAGCAACGGTTTAGGGTCAAATAACATGGTTGGCCCAAGTGGACATCCAAGGGAGATCTCTTGCTGGGGTTATTCATGGCTGAACCCAATGAGAGGCCAGATGGGAAAGAATCCATTGACATAGTCCATGCACATCATCCCCAAGGCAAAGAGCAGGGTGCAAAAGGGTAGACAGCAGGTCTGGACAGGTAAATGTCCTCCTAATTTTTTTCTGACACTCTTACAGTTTACTTTTCTTTACGTTTAAATCTACCATTTTGTTCTTTGTTTTATACTTGTCTCATCAAGTTTTTGTTCCTTTATTTCTCTTTTCTTGCCTTCTTTGGGAGTAATTATTTTTATTTTTCCATTTTCTCTGTTATGTTGTTAATTTCACACTTTCTTATTCTTCTAGGGCGTATCACAAAGATTGACTACATCTCCTCACATCAGTATAAACTCATGTTTAGCTTTATATAGATATAGATGGTTACATATACAAATATGTATTTATAAGTACTTATATAGACAAACATACGTGTGTATGTACACAGGCTAATATACACACATATATTTATTTGCTCTTTCAGCTGAGAGGGCTTGGGAGGAGTGACACCCCATTAGCAAGAAGCACACCTAGCACCCAGACTTTGGTTTCTAATACCATTTTAAAATCAAAAATACTGGGGCTCCTTGGAGAAGGTGGCTGACTAAAGTTGAGAAAGAGAATATACAAGATAAGCCAATATCATATTAAAGTTCCAGAAAGTGAAATGGTGCTTTTTAAAAAAAATGAGGGGATATCAAAAGGACACAGGAATCAAATGAAGAGCTCCCAGTCACCAAAGCTGGAACAATTTGAGCAAAATAATTATAGGTGAAATGGTACTAGATTATAACCCAAAATATAAAATATCCACGAGCCCATACTGATGTAAATAAGTGAATAAATAAATTGGGGAGAAGAGAAAAATCTCCCTTACACAAAAATTCCAAATAATTCACATAGATATTCCACCTTCAAGGAGGTAGAAGTTAATTCCCACTCCTTAAGTGTGAATCATACATAGTCATTTTCTTCCAAAATACAGTATGGAAAGAAGGAAAAGGGTCATTTCACAGTGGAGAAACTTGATGAACATTACCTCAGCCAGGTAACCGCGGTTAACATCAACTGCAATAAGTTATGTTGATGGTAGGTTCCTCTTGATGTGAAAAAAAAGAGACTTGAGACTTCCAGCCAAGATGGAAGCATAGGTAGACACACTGTGCCTCCTCACACAACCAAAATTAAGGACAACAAAGATTTAGAAACAAATAAACAAAAAAAGCAACCAGATCTGACAGAAAATTGAACTGTAAGGAAGTTCAACAACCGTTCATCCAGACTGGCAAGAGGGCTGGAGTTGGTGGCCCATGGAGAGGGGTCGCTGCAGGAAAAAAGTGGTGGTTGGAGGTCCCTGGCACTCAGGTGGCAGCTAACAGACCCTAGGAGCACAAAGTGGCTGACTGACCGTGAACACACTTTTGTGTACAGATAAACCAGGCAAAAATGGGGAGACAGACTGTGCAACCCAGGGCCCCAGTGCCAGGAAATAGGGCCTAAAAGCACCGATTGAAAACACTTGTTGGGGTTGAGGTGCTGGAGAGACTCCCAGCTTCATGGGAGAGTATGTTGGAGAGACCCACAGGGTCCTAGAACATACACAAGCCCACCCGCCCTGGAAGCAGCACCAAAAGGGCTCAATTTGCTTGTGGGAAGCAGCGGAAGAGACTGAAATACAAGAGAGAGCAGAGCAAGCGCCATTGTTCTCTCTCTGACCCCTGCCCCCACATACAGCATCACAACCCAGCAACTTGGGTTGCCCCACCTTGGTGAACACCTAAGGCTCAACCCCTCACTAACATAACAGGCACAACCAGACACCCACCCCCCCAAAAAAATATGGCTCAAGCTGAAGAACAGATCAAAGCCTCACAGCCAATTCACCTAAGCAACCAAGAGATAGCCAACCTATCAGATGCACAGTTCAAAGCACTGGTGATCAGGATGCTCACAGAATTGGTTGATTTTGGTCACAAATTAGGTGAAAAAATGAAGGCTACACTAAGTGAAATGAAGGAAAACTCACAGGGAACCAAGAGTGATGGGAAGAAAACTGGGACTCAAATCACTGGAGTGGATCAGAAGGAAGAAAGAAGCAACCAAACAGAAAACAAGGAAGAAACAAGAATTCAAAAAAATGAGGAGAGGCTTAGGAACCTCCAGGACATCTTTGAACATTCCAATATCCGAATATTAGGGGTACCAGAAGGAGAGGGGAAGAGCAACAAGTGGAAAAGTTATTTGAACAAATAATAAAGGAGAACTTCCCTAATCTGGCAAAGGAAACAGACTACCAGGAAGCCCAGGAAGCTCAGAGTCCCAAAGAAGTTGGACCCAAGGAGGAGCACGCCAAGGCACATCATAATTACATTAGCCAAGATTAAAATGAAGAAGAGAATTCTAGAAGCAGCAAGGGATAAGGGGACAGTCACCTACAAAGGAGTTCCCATCAGACTGTCAGCTGATTTCTCAAAAGAGACCTTGCAGGCAAGAAGGGGCTGGAAAGACGTATTCCAAGTTATTAAAGGCAAGGACCTACATCCAAGATTGCTCTATCCAGCAAAGCTTTCATTTAGAATGGAAAGGAAGATGAAGTGCTTCTCAGATAAGGTCAAGTTAGAGGAGTTCATCATCACCAAGCCCTTATTATATGAAATGTTAAAGGGACTTATCTAAGAGAAAGAAGATAAAAATATGACAGTAAAAACACAGCAAACTCACAGATATTAACAACCACAGCTAAAACAAAAGCAAACTAAGCCAACAACTAGAACAGAAACAGAACCACAGAAATGGAGATCACATGGAGGGTTAGCAACAGGGGAATGGGAGGAGGAGAGACGGGGAAAAGGTACAGAGAATAAATAGCATAGACGGTGGGTAGAAAATAGACGGGGGAGGGCAAGAATAGTATGGGAAATGTAGAAGCTAAAGAACTTATGACACATGGACATGAACTACAGGGGGAGAATGTGGGTGGGAGGGGGTGAAGGGTGGAGGGGAATGGGACAACTGTAATAGCATCATCAATAAAACATATTAAAAAAAAGAAAAAATGAGACTTCACCGTTGTGTTCCTTCATTTCAAAACAGACAATTCCAATCTAATCATGAGAAAAAAAAGACAAATCTCAATCGAGGGTCATTTTATAAAATACTCACCAGTTCTCCTCAGAACCCTACAAGAGTTTAAGTCCATTTACCTCTCTCCCCACATTTGGTGCAGTTTTTGTCATTCATTTTATTTCTACAACTGTTTAAATTCTAGAAGACATTATTGTTGTCATTTTAAGCAATCAATGTTCATTTAAACACACATTATATGTGTGTGTGCGCTCGCGTGTATGTATTTATTTATCTTACCCTTTCTAGTATTTCACATTTCTTCCTGCATTGCTGTGCTTCCATCCTGGATCATTCCCTTCAGCCTGACACTCTCTTTAGTTGTGGCAATGGTGATGTCAGAACTTACCAAATCATACACATTATTTTAAGACCCCAAAAATGTTTTCTTATGTTCGCTGGCGATCACTCCCTCCAGCCACTCCTTCCCCCTGCCTCATCCCTAGCAACCACTGACCTGTTTTCTCCTCACTGAAGAATTTTTTTTTGCATATTCTAGAATTTTCTATAAAAAGAATGATATGGTGTGTACTCTTTTGGTCCGACTTCTTTCAGCAGAATCATGCTGTGTGCCTCCCTCCGTGCGCGTCGTCAATAGCGCGTTCTTTTTCACTGCTAACTAGTGTTCCATTGTATGGATTGCCGTCATTTATTCGTCTGTTCAACTCTTTATGGACTTCGGGTTGTTTTCAGTTTTGTTTTGTTTTGTTTTTGTATTTCAAACAAAGCTGGTATAAACACTAGTACAAGTGTTTGTATGGGTATGTGTTTGCTTTTCTCTTATGTAAATACCGAAGACTGGAATGGCTGGATTATATGGTAGGTGTGTGTTTAACTTTTTGAGAAGCTGCCGAACTGTCCTTCAGGGTGGCTGTACCACGGCACGTTTCCCATCGGCAGGGCGTGAGAGTTTCATTTGCTCCACTTGCTCACGGACACTTGATGTGGTCAGCGAGTCTTTTTAAATTCTAGCTCTTCCAGTGGGTGTGTGACGCTGTCGTTGCAGCTCTGACTTCCGTTTCCCTAATGACGGCTGAGACAAGTATTTCACGTGCTTAACCTTTGGCAGCTTCTTTAGTCACTTGAAGGAAATTGCTTTGTTTTTGTTTGTCCAGAAATGCCTTTATTTTGCCCTCACTTTTGAAAGTCAGTCTCGCTAAGCATATAATTAAACAGTAATCACTTTCTCCCAGCACTTTGCAGATAATATTCCCCCATCTTTTGACTTCCATTGTGGCTGCTGAAACAGAGCCTTTGGTCTAATTCTAGACCCCTTGTCACGATCTGCTTTCCCCTCTTTCTCCTATTTATCCTGTTTGGAAATTGTTTGTCTTTCTGAATCTCTTACTGATCATTGGTATCTCTGATCTGTTTTGGAAATTCTCACCCATAGTGTCTGGATATTGCAGCTCCTGTTCCCTTCTAGAATTCCTAATAAGGTTTATGTAAGACCTTCTCATTTGCTCCTCCATCCCTCTTAATCTTTCACATTTTCACTATATTTGCCTCTTCTTTATGCGATCTGGGTACCTTCCTAGATTTATCTTCTCTTTCCACCTGCATATAATCTACCCTTTAACCTTTTTATTTTTCCACTTTGTTTTTAATTTCCAGGAATTCTGTTTGGTTTCCCTTTCAACTCTATCTGGTCCTTCCTAAAGGTCTGTTGCTCCTATGTCAAATTTTTTGTGTCTTTTGTATTCTTTAAACATATTAAAAACATATCTTATGTTTTGCATCTGATCATTCCGGTAGCTTTCTTATGGGTGGGCCTGATTCGGCCGTGTATCATTGCTGCTGTTTCACACAGAGTACCCCATTGCCTCTTCCATTTGAGGAGTGTGTGCACGGACTCATATTCTTTGGACACTTCTCTGTGGGAATTGAGGCCTGGGTGAAAATGGGTTCTTGCTAGGGAAAAAAAAAAAAAAACACACCTCTCATTTGCTTCTGCTAGGCAGTTGGGGGCGCTACAAACCCAGAATCACTTGAACTAAATTCTAGGCTTGAGGGTTTTTTTTTTTTTAATGCACAGTTGTGAGGCATCACTTCCCAGAGAACACAGCCCCAGATTTCGAGACACGTATCGTCATTGTCTTTTTCTGTTGTTGGCATTCTTCCTGTTCATCCACAGGGAATCCCAGCTTTCTGTGGAGGTTTCCAATATAATGTCCCTACCCCTTCGGGCCTCAAGTTTCAAGTCCTGTCCTCTGCATTTTGCTAAGCCACCAGTGACAGACAGCTGTCCCACACAAACACCAGCTCCAGCTGGAATTTTTCTGAAATGGAACTTTCTTCTTGCTCCTGATAATTTCCATTCCTTTTCTGACAACATTGCCATGCCTTTAAAAAGAAAAACGCATTTTGTATTTCATCCAGCATTTTTAATGCTTTATACTAAGAAGGTTTCTCCAGACAGCAGGCAATAGATTATTTACATTTTTTACCCATCTGGAGTTTATTTTTATATGTGGTGTGAGGCAGAGGTCTAAGGACTCTAATACCATTTTCAGTGTTTCTCATTTTTTCTCAGAAGTGGTGTCTTTAAATCAACTTTTAAAACAATGTTGCCTCCTCATTTTCTATTGCTCATTGCCAGCTGGATATCTAAAAGAGTCATGGAAACCTACTTTTAAGTGAAATATCCCTAAAATAAAAACTATAATATTTCTGGGTTTTTTAGTGACTCTGGGTTTTTTACTCCTGTGTATTGCTTTATGAATAAATAAAACAAATTTCTCAAAATCTACATAATGAAGTTTTTTTCTAACAATCCAATTTATCATTTGATCAGAGGCAAGAGGGAACTAGGTTTTCTGACATACGGATGAAGAAAGCTTGGGTCAACAGCGTTTGCATTAAAAATCATAAATTTGAAAGAAGGAAGAATTCATAACTTTGGATTCTCAAAACTAGAAATCATGCTGGGATATAATTTAAAATCAGTTTACAGACCAAGTCAATTTTCTCTCAGCCAAATTCATACCAGTGGATGGAAAACAGAGGATGTTACAAAATGATCTACCCTGTGTTTTTCATAAATTTTAATGTAAATGGGGAGAACGCACTGCTCAGAGCTTTTCACAAACAGATGGACAGATGTTAGAGAGAGAATATCTGTTGCAGTTTTCACAACATAAATTTATATTTTCTTTTTTCATTTTATTTATATTAATTATATTTTATTTATTGTGCTATTACAGTTGTCCCAATTGTTCCCCGTTTGCCCCCCTTCATCCAGCATCCCCCACTCCCTCAGGCAATCCCCACACCATCGTTCATGTCCACGGGTCATGAGTATAAGTTCTTTGGCTACTCCATGTCCTATACTGTACTTTACATCCCCATGGCTATTCTGTAACTGCCTATTTGTACTTCTTAATCCCCTCACCTCTTCACCCATTCCCCATTTTGTACCCCCTTCCCATCTGGTAACCAACAAAATGCTCTCTGTATCCATGATTCTGTCTTTGTTCTTGTTTGCTTAGTTTGTTTTTTAGATTTAATCGTAGATAGATGTGTATTTTTTGCCATTTTATTGTTCATAGTTTTGATTTTTTTTTCTTAAATAAGACCCTTTAACATTTCATATAATAATGGTTAGGTGTTGATGAACTCCTTTAGTTTTTCTTGTGTGGGAAGCTCATTATCTGCCCTTTGATTCTAAATGATAGCTTTGCTGGACAGAGCAATCTTGGCTGTAGGTCCCTGCTTTTCATGACTTTGAATATTTCTTGGCAATCCCTTCTTGCTGGCAAAGTTTCTTTTGAGAAATCAGCTAACAGTCTTATGGGGCCTCCCCTGTAGGTAACTAACTTCTTTTCTCTGGCTGCTTTTAAGATTCTCTCTTTATCTTGAACCTTAACCATTTTAATTATCATGTGTCATGGAGTGGACCTCTTTGCATCCATCTTGTTTGGGACTCTCTGTGCTTCCTGGACTTGCATGTCTATTTCCCTCACCAAATTAGGGAAGTTTTCTTTCATTATTTTTTCAAATAGATTTCAAATTTCTTACTCTTTCTCGTCTTCAAGCACCCCTTTGATGTGAATGTTGGACCTCTAGAACTTGTCCCAGAGACTGTTTTTAATGCTCATTATTTATTTATTTATTTATTTATTTTTTACCTTGTTTGAAACTAGCCCACATGCTACAGAGCTGTGAGGCCAGCTTCAGTGTTACTTTCCCTCCTTTTACAACCACCAAGACTGGTGTTCAGATCCAATGGGAAAGGGAACTGGAGGGTGGATTCTTTTTACTTCTTGTTCTGATTGGTTGTTTTTAACTTCCTTGTGTTCCATATCATTGATCTGATTCTCAGGTTCATCCACTCTACTGTTGTTTCCCTGTAAATTGTTTTTTATTTCAATTAGTGTATCCTTCATTTCTGACTGGATCTTTTTTATGCTGTTGAGGTCCTCACTAAGTTCCTTGAGCATGCTTATCCTCAGCGTTTTGAACTCTACAGCTGATAGATTGCTTATCTCCATTTCATTTAGCTCTTTTTCTGGAGTTTTAATTTGTTCTTTCATTTGGGCCATGTTTCTCTGTCTCCTCATTTCGGCAGCCTCCCTGTGTTTGTTTCTATGTATTGGGTAGAGCTGCTTTGACTTTGTGTTGGTAGTATGGCCTAATGTAGTAGGTGTCCTGTAGGGACAGTGGCACAACCTCCCCTATCACCCAAGCTGGGTGCTTGAGGTGCACCCTTTGTGTGGGCTGAGTATACCCTCCTCTTGTAGTTGAGCCTTAGTTGCTGTTGGCAGATCAATGGGAGGGATTTACCCAGGCCAGTCATCTGCAAGGTTTGACTATGACCACTGACCACCAACCTCTGCCCTCTGTGGAGGATCAGCTGTGCAGGGGCAGGATGGTGGTGCTCTGACATGGTCTGTAGCTGTCCACTGTGTTTCCTGGCCCTGGGACTTCCTGGGTGTTGCAAGCTAAGTTTAGCCCCCACCTATGTTCTTCCTTGAGCCACCCTGCCTGAGCTATAAAGCAATCTGAGATGGCTGCTACTTGTGCTGGGCTTGGAGATTCCCAGGCGAAGCCAAGCTGTGAATCTAGGCCAGTTGCTGCTAGTGCCAGGCCTGGTGCTCACTGAGGCCAGCTGTTTCTTATTTGAAAGGATTTTAGGAAGTTGTGAAGCATGAGCCAAGACCAGCCATTTATATGGAAAAGCAGCTTGAGTGGGCCTGTAATTTAGGTGGGGCGGAGTCTCTGGGGATCTCCACAGTGGGTCAGTGTTAGCTAGGTTGATGGAGTCTCAGATATGGCACCAGCTTGCTGACTCTGTGGGGGCAGCATTTAGAAAAGGGACAATAGCCTCTGCTCACTTTGATGCCAGCCACTTTAGTTCCTCCCTATATGTCGCTGTTGCCTTTCAAGCTGCTACTCTAGTTCTAGAGCTCAGAGGGAGGGAATCTGAGTGGGTGAGTTCATGTGTGGGTTCTTTAAGAGGAACTGCTTGGGGCTACAGAAGTTTCTCCCACCGACTCAAGGCCTCCTGGTTTTTGTAGCTAGAAGTTATGGGGACTTATCTTCTTGTCACTGGAACTCTGAGCTGGGGATCCTGATGTGGGGCTGGGACTCCTTGCTCTGAGATATCCCTCCCAAATTTTTATCTACCACACATGGATGAAGGACCAGCCCATTCCACATCTGTGCCCCTCCTACCAGTCTGGATTAATGTGGTTTCTTTAATTCCTTAGTTTTCAGACTTCCATTCAACTCAATTTCTGATGGTTGTGAGTGATGGCTGTTATATATTTTAGTTGTAATTTTACGTGGTTGTGCAAAGAGGCAAGCCATGCCTGCCTACACTGCCATCTTGACCGGAAGTCTAAATTTATATTTTCAATCATATTAAATTGTTACTTGAGTAGACAATCCCAAAGAACAATAATTTCTGAAGCTCTATAAACACTGTTTTTTATTTGATTAGCTCTCAATCAAGCTAAAAATATCACAGAAGATCTCTAGAACAAAGCTCTTTACTTAAAATATCAATCCTACTTAGAAGGAAAGATACAGAGAAGCAAGTTAAACATATATTTTTAATGCTTTTTAAATTTTAATCAGTGAATACAAATCATGGAGGGAAAAAATACCTCCCACTTCTATCAAAGTAAAATTTGTATACAATAAAATGCTCAAATTTTAATGAGTTTTGACAAGAACATATATCCAAGTAACCATCATGATCAAAATATTAAACATTTCCATTACACAAGAGTATTCCTTGGTGCCCTGTTTCAGTCACCTCCTCCCGAGAGGTAACCACTATTTTCATTTCTATTGCCATAGCTTAGTCTGTCTGGATTATATATTGGAAAGCTTTTCTATAAAGGGACAGATATGAGTATTTTAGGCTTTACAGGCTACATATGATTTCCGTCACTACTGCTTCTCCTCCTCTTCTTTCTTCATCTTTATAACCTTCTAAAAATGTAAAAAAAATTCTTAGCTCAAGGTCATAGAAAAACAAGCATTGGGCTACACTGCCACATTGTTCTGGCTTCTTTCACTTAACGTGCTTTTAAGATTCAATCCATGTATTGAACGTATCAATAATTTGTTCTTTTTGTTGATTTTTCTGTATTTATCTATTTCTCTTTCATTTATTTCTACTCTTTTTTTCCTTTATATTCCTTACTTTGAGTTTAATTTGCTCTTCTTTTTCTAGTATCTTAAGGCAAAAGCTTAGATAATTGGTTTTAAAAGTTTCTTCTTTTCTAATATTAACATTTAAAGTTATACATTTCCTTCTAAGTGTTGCTTTAGCTCTATCCCTCCAATTTTCATGTTATAATTTCACTATCATTCAGTTCAAAATATTTTTGAATATCTCTTGTAATTTCTTATTGATCTTCAGGTTAAAAACATGTTTTTTAATATCCAAATGTTTGGGGATTTTTCTGGTTTTTTAATTTTATTTTTGTTTGTTCCTAATTTAATTCCATAGTGATCAGAGAATATACTCTGTATGGTTTCAGTCCCTTGGAATCTGTTGAGACTTGTCGTATTGCTCAGCACATGGTCTGTCTGGGGAAGTGTCCTTTGTACACTTGAAAAGAAAATGTATTCTGTAGTTGTTGAATCAGTGTTCTACAAATGCCAGTTAGGTCAAAATGGTTGATAATGTTGTTCAAAATTTTTGTGTCCTTACTGTTTTAATTGTACTTGTTTTATCCATTACTGACAAGACATAACAATTTAAGATATGGACATGTACTTGTATCAATTAGCTCAGGCTGCCATAACAAAATACCACAGATGGGGTGGTTTAAACAGCATACATTTATTTCTCACAGTTCTGAAGGCTGAAAGTCCAGTACCAAAGTGCTAGAAGACTCGGTGCCTAGGGAGAGCCCCTCTCTGGGCCAGTCACCCTTCTTGCCGTATCCTCACATGCTGGGGGAAGAGCACTGGTCTTTTCCTCTTCTTGTAAGGACACTAAACCCATAGTGGGCCCACCCTCATGGTCTCATTTTAACCTAATTACCTCCCAAAGGCCCTACCTCCAAATACCATCATTTTGGGAGTTAAGTCTTCAGCATATAAATTGTGGGGGGACACAAATATTCAGTCCAAAACAGTACCAAATAACAGAGCTTTGAAATACATAAAGCAAAAATTAACAGAACTATTGGAAGAAGTCAAATCCACAATCATTGGAGATTTCAAACCCCTCTGTCTTGAGAAGTTGATCCTTTAGCACTAAGAAATAGCATCTTTACCTCTAATAATGTTCCAGTAAGTCTATTTTCTTCTAATATTAATCGGCCGCACCAGCTTTCTTACACTTCCAGCCAGGATAGAGTAACAGGGACCAGATTTACCCTTTCATTTCCAACAAACGGCAAACAAACAAAAACAGACACAGTGCGTGACACAGAAGTTTTAAAGACACTGTACATCAGGCAATAAGGAACAGTGATCCCTAAGAGATGGAAAACAAATGAGGTGAGCCCTGTGGTTGCCCCAGCTTACTGCCTTGGGAGAGTTTGCATGACACAGCATAAGTCAGGGGAAATTTGGCACAACCTAAACATGCCCTGAGTTGAGAAGACGAAACTGAGAGTCTGGAGACAAAGGCACCTGAGTTTATAGGACAGAGCGCGAGAGAGTGGAGAGCTGCAGAGGTGGGGGACCCTGAGGATTTATCGAGGATCCCACTCTGGTCAGAGGACTGGTCAAAAGATGTGTGTGAAGAAACTCTCTGAGACTCGAGAAGGAATCATCAAAAGGATTAGAAGGAACGATGCCTGGCACTCACACAAGCCAGACTGGAAAATTCTAAATTCAGCAGACATTGGACAGAGCACCCAGGCAATGCGTAGAATGACTCAGAGTGGGGAATAATTAGCCTTAGACTGAGCACTTCTGCAGACCTACATAGCACATCATAAAAGCAAGATCTAAAAGGATCAAACTGTTTAAAAATAACTTAGTTGCATCCCAGAACAATGTTCAAGAAGAATTAAAGGGTCCTTCTTTTTTCGCCCATCAAGTCTGTCCATTTCTACCTTTTAAAAAAAGATTGATTCTAGAGAGAGAGAAAGGGAGAAAGAGAGGGAGAGAAACAGCGATCACTTGCCTCCTGCCAGGACCTGAACTGGGGACCAAACTCATGACCCAGGCAAGTGCCCTGACTGGGACAGCCTGCAGTTTGCAGGATCACCTCCAACCACCCGAGCCACACTGGCCAAGGCTGTCCATTTCCACCTTTTAATCAAGATATTTAATCCAACTGCAGTTAATACAACTATGGATATGGTTGGGCTTTAGTTAACCATCCTGTTATTTGTTTGCTATTTATTCCCTATGTTCTTTTCTCCTGGTTTGTTTTCTGTCTTCCTTTGGATTTATCAAGTATTTTTAGTATTTCATTTTTATCTTCTCTGCTGGCATTTTTAAAAATACAGTTTTATGAATATGTAATTCACATGCCATACAATTCACCTAACGAAAGTATACAATTCAAAGATTTTTAGTGTATTCAGAGAGTTGTACAGCCATTACCACAATCAACTTGAGAACCTTTTCCTCCCCGCTTCAAAAACACCTCGCACTTTTAGTTCCCCTCCCTTCAGCTGGCAGCTCTCTCCCAGCCCTAGGCAGCCAACTCTCCGTGCCATGTAGAACTGCCTCGTCTGGACATTTCATCTAAATGGAATATGTGAGCCTTTCTTGTCTGTCTGCTTTCATTCAGCATAGTACTTTCAAGGTTCATCCGTGTTGTAGCACATGCCAGTGCTTCACTTTTTTATTGTCAGATAATATTCCACTGTATGAATATACCAAGTTCTGTTTATCCATTCATTTGTTGAAGGACACCAAGTTGTTTCAACTTTTTGGCTATAACAAATGATACTGCTATAAACTTTTGTGTGAACATATGTTTTCATTTCTCTTGGATATATATATATATATATATATATCTAGGAGTTTAAGTGTTGGGTTCTTATGGTAACTCTGTGTTTAAGCTTTTGATGAACTGCCAGATTGTTTTCCATAGTGACCCATTTTACATTCCACCAGCAATGTGTAAGGGTTCCAATTTCCCACATCCTCGCCAATACTTATTGTCTGTCTTTTTTTTATTTTAGCAATCCTAGTGAGTGTGAAATGATATCTCAGTGTGGTTTTGATTTGCATTTTCCTGATGGTGAATGATGCTGAGATCTTTCCACATGCTTATTGGCCATTAGTATGTCTTCTTTCAATTCTATAGGCTTTTTATCTATACCTCTTTCTATTGTTGTTTAAGTATATTCTGTTGATCATGCTATTAGAGTTGCCACATTTTTTCTCCTCTTTCTCCCCCTGTGCTCTGTACCCCACCTCCCATCAGCATCCCCCACCTTAGTTCAGGTCCATGGGTTGTACATGTAAGTTCTTTGCCTTCTCCATTTCTCATACTATTCTTAACCTCCCCCTGTCTATTTTGTACCTGCCATTTATGCTTCTTATTCTCTGTACTTTTTCTCCCATTCTCCCCATCCTGATCCCCACTGATAACCCTCCACGTCATCTCCATTTCTGTGATTCTGTTCCTGTTCTAGTTGTTTGTTTAGTTTGTTTTTATTTTTTTTAGGTCCATTTGTTGATAGTTGTGAGTTTGTTGCCATTTTACTCTTCACAGCTCTGATCTTTTCCTTAGATAAGTCCCTTTAACATTTCATATAATAAGGGCTTGGTGATGATAAACTCCTTTAAGTTGACCTTATCTGAGAAGCACTTTACCCTTTATCTATTCTAAATGAGAGCTTTGCTGGATAGAGCAATCTTGGATGTGGGTCCTTGCTTTTCATGACTTTGAATACTTTGTTTCAGCCACTTCTTGCCTGCAAGGTTTCTTTTGAGAAATTAGCTGATAGTCTTATGGGAACTCCTTTGTAGGTAACTGTCTCCTTTTCTCTTGCAGCTTTCAAGATTCTCTCCTTATCTTTAATCTCAGTAATTTCATGATGATGTGTCTTCGTGTGTTCCTCCTTGGGTGCAGTTTCTTTAGGACTCTCTGAGCTTCCTGGACTTCCTGGAAGTCTATTTCTTTCACTGGATTGGGGGAGTTTTCCTTAATTATTTTTCAAATAAGGTTTCAATTTCTTGCTCTTCCTCTTCTCCTTCTGGCACCCCTATGATTCAGATGTTGGAAAGTTTAAAGTTGTCCCAAAGGTTCCTAAGCCTTTACTAATTTTTTTTTTTGAATTCTTGTTTCTTCATTCTGTTCTGGTTGAATGTTTATTTCTTCCTTCTGTTCCAAATCGTTGATTTGAGTCCTGGTTTCCTTCCCTTCAGTGTTGATTCCCTGTATGTTTTTCTTTATTTCACTTAATGCTTTATTTTACTTAGTGGTTTCTCTAAGTATTACAATATTCATAGTCTTCACTTCTGCCTCTATTTTTGCATTTGTACTCAATCATTTCTGTGAGCATTCTGATTACCAGTGTTTTGAACTCTGCATTTGATAGGTTGGCTATCTCCTTGTCGCTTAGTTCTTTTTCTGGAGTTTTGATCTGTTCTTTCATTTGGGCCATATTTTTCATTTCAGCATGCCTATTATTTTGTAAGGGGCAGAGCTTTAGGTAATCACTAGGGCAGGGCAACCCCCTTTGCTGTGTTGTGGTGCTGTATGTAGAGGAGGGGTCAGAGAGGGAACAATGCCACTTGCTCAGCTCTCACCCCACTTTCAGCCACTTCCCCCCTGCAACCCACAAGCAAATTGGGCCCTTCTGGTGCTGATTCCCGGGTGGGTGGGTTTGTTTCTGGGACCCTGTGGGTCTCTCCAACAAACTCTCTTGTGAGACTGGCAGTTTCTCCCACCCTGCAACCCCCACAGATTTTTACAGCCAGAGGTTCTGAGGCCTTACTTTGCCTGCCTTGGAACCCTGGGTTGCACTGTCTGTCTCGCACCCCAGTTGTTTCTCCTGGTTTATCCTCATGTGAATGTGGGGCTGTCTGGTCTACCACCTTGCCGCCCATCCTCTCAGCCTGAACTACCCATTTCGCCCCTCCTACCAGTCTGGATGAATGTTTCGTCTTTGACTCCTTGGTCATCGAACTTCCATACAGTTCAATTTTCTGGAGGCTCTGATTGTTTTTTTGTTTTGAAATTTGTTGTTGTCCTTCTTTTGCTGTGTGAGAAGAAAGCATATCTACCTACACTTCCATCTTGTCCCTCTTTCTATTGTTACTCAGTGGTTTCTCTAAGTATTATAATATTCATCTATGACTTACCATAATCTTTGCTGAATTTATATTATACTGTGTTATATATAAGATAATATACAATGATCCAATTCTATTTATACCCCATTCTATCTCTTATAGTATTGTCATGTTTTACCTCCGTATATTTTATAAACACCACAGTACATGATTACTGTTAACAATTGACTTCTGAAGAATTTTTAAAATGAAAGTAGTTGTTTTGCCTTTAAATGTATATACATATCCTTTCCATTCCTTTATTTCTCCCTGTAGATCCAATTTTCTGTCTGATGATACTTCTCTTCCACCTGAAGAACTTCCTTTAGTAGTTCTTGTGTAGTTTGTAGGCAATTAATACTTTTAGCTTTTGCTTATCTAAAAATGTCTTTACTTCACTTTCATTTTAAAAATATATTTCACTTGATATAGAATTCTAAGTTGACAATCTTTTTCCTCTGCACTTACAGAGACATTTCATTGTCTTCTGGGCTCTATTATTTCTATGAGTAGTCAGCTGACATTTTCATCATTGTTCTGTATATAATGTATCTTTTCCTCTGGCAGCTTTTAAGATTTTTCTTTGTTATATTTGATTTTCAACAGTTTTACTATGATGTGCACAGGTGTGATTTTCTTTGTATTTATCTGAGCTTCCTGGATCTGAGTTTGCTATGTATTTCTAATCAAATTTAGTGTATTTTCAAGCAAAACTTCTCTAAATAGAATTAAAATGTTTTCTGCTCCATTCTATTTCTCTCCTTCTTATGGAACACCAATTGCATTGGTGTTACCCCTTGATGCTATCTCACAGGTTACTACTAAGCTGTTCTCTTTCTTTTCAACCTTTTAAAAAAAAATCTCTGCTCTTCAGTTTAGATTATTCATATTGACCTGTCTTCAAGTCCCCTGATCTTTGACTCTGTTTTGTCCAATCTGCTTATTTTTAATTGAGATGGACTTTACATACCATAAAATGTACCTTCTTAAAGTGTACAGTTGATTAGTAGTTTTTAGTATATTTGCAAAGCTCTGCAACTACCATCACTATCTAACTCCAGAATATTTCATCACCTTAAAAAGAAACCCCACAGCCATTAGCAGTCACTTCTTAGTCTCTCCTTCTGCCATCCCTGGAAGACTAACCTGCTCTTTGTTTCTATGAATTTGCCAGTTTGAGATATTTCATATAAATGAAATCATAAAATATTTGGCTTTTTGTGCCTGACTTCTTCCACTTAATAACAATTTTTCAAGGTTCATTCATGTTGTAACAGGAATCAGTATGTCATTCATTTTTATACCTGATTAAGATTTCATTATATGGATATGTCATATTTTGTTTATTTGTTCACTAGTTGATGAAAATTTGGGTTGTTTCTACTTGTTGGCTATTAAGAATAATGCTGGTATTCATGTACACATTTTTATGCTTTTATTTCTCTTGAGTATATACCTAGGAGTGGAACTGCTGGGTCATATAGCAACTCTCTATTTAACTTTTTAATGAACTGCCAAACAGTTTTTGGCAGCAGCTACACCACCTGACATTCCCACCAATATTGTATGAGGGCTCCAATTTCTCCACAGCTGCACCAACGTTTGTTACTGTCCTTTTAAAATTATTATTACAACCATCTTTGTGAGTGTAATGTCATATCTCATTATGATCTTGATTTGCATTTTCCTGATGACTAATGATGTCAAACACTTTTTCATGTGCTTATTGAGCATTCGTAGATCTTTGGGAAAATGTTTATTCACATCCATTAGGGTTATTTTGGGTTAAAAATAACCTAACTTTTAAATTGAGTTATTTGCCTTCATTATTGAGTTGTAAGAGTACTTTATATAGCCCTGGCCAGTATGGCTTAGTGGATGGAATGTTGGCCTGCAAACCAAAAGGTTGCCAGTTCTATTCCCAGTCAGGGCACATGCCAATGTTGTGGCCAGGTCCCCAGCTGGGGGCATGCAAGAGGCAATCAATTGGTTTATCTCTCACACATCGATGTTTCTCTCCCTCACTTCACCTCTCTCTAAAAATAAGTAAATAAAATCTTTTTTTAAAAAAAAGAGTGCTTTATATATTCTTGGTACAAGCCCTATGTCAGATATATGATTTACACATATTTTCTCATTCTGTTGGTTGTCTTTTCATTTTCTTGATAATGTCCTTTGATGCACAAAAGATTTTAATTTTGATGAAGTCCAATTTACCTGTTTTTTTCTTGGTTGGTTATAATTTAGGTGCAACATTTAAGAAACCATTGCCTAATCCACAGTTATAAAAATTTACCTCCTCTATTTTCTTTCAAGAGTTTTCTTTAATTTAATTTAATTTTATTGATTATGCTATTACAGTTGTCCCATTTCTCCCACATCATTCCCCTCCACCCTGCACACCTCCTCCCACCCACATCCCCCCCTTTAGTTCATGTCCATGTGTCATAAGTTCTTTAGCTTCTACATTTCCCATACTATTCTTGCCCTCCCCCTGTCTATTTTCTACCCACCATCTATGCTACTTATTCTCTGTACCTTTTCCCCCTCCCTCCTCCTCCCACTTCCCTGTTGCTAACCCTCCATGTGATCTCCATTTCTGTGGTTCTGTTCCTGTTCTAGCTGTTTGCTTAGTTTGCTTTTGTTTTAGGTGTGGTTGTTAATATCTGTGAGTTTGCTGTCTTTTTACTGTTCATACTTTTTATCTTCTTTTTCTTAGATAAGTCCCCTTAACATTTCATATAATAAGGGCTTGGTGATGATGAACTCCTCTAACTTGACCTTATCTGAGAAGCACTTTATCTTCCCTTCCACTCTAAATGACGGCTTTGCTGGATAGAGCAATCTTGGATGTAGGTTCTTGACTTTCATGACTTGGAATACTTCTTTCCAGCCCCTTCTTGCCTGGAAGGTCTCTTTTGAGAAATCAGCTGACAGTCTGATAGGAACTCCTTTGTAGGTGACTGTCCCCTTATCCCTTGAGGCTTCTAGGATTCTCTCCTTCATTTTAATCTTGGGTAATGTAATTATGATGTACCTTGGTGTGTTCCTCCTTGGGTCCAACTTCTTTGGGACTCTCTGAGCTTCCTGGACTTCCTGGTAGTCTGTTTCCTTTGCCAGATTAGGGAAGTTCTCCTTTATTATTTGTTCAAATAACTTTTCCACTTGTTGCTCTTCCCCTTCTGGTACCCCTACAATTTGGATATTGGAACGTTCAAAGATATCCTGGAGTTCCTAAGCCTCTCTTCTTCTTCTTCTTCTTCTTCTTTTTTTTTTTTTTTTTGAATTCTTGTTTCTTCATTCTTTTCTGTTTGGTTGTTTCTTTCTTCCTTCTGGTCCACTCCATTGATTTGAGTCCCAGTTTTCTTCCCATCACTATTGGTTCCCTGTGCATTTTCCTTCATTTCACTTAACATAGCCTTCATTTTTTCACCTAATTTGTGACCAAAATCAACCAATTCTGTGAGCATCCTGATCACCAGTGCTTTGAACTGTGCATCTGATAGGTTGTCTATCTCTTTGTTGCTTAGGTGAATTGGCTGTGAGGCTTTGATCTGTTCTTCGACTTGAGCCATATATATATATATATATATCTTGTTGGGCCTGTTATATATGAGGGGCAGAGCCTTAAGTGTTCACCAAGGCAGGGCAACCCAAGTCGCTGGGTTCTGACACTGTATGTGGGGGCGGGGGCCAGAGAGGGAACAATGGCGCTTGCTCTGCTCTCTCGTATTTCAGTCCCTTCAGTCGTTTCCCACAAGCAAATTGGGCCCTTCTGGTGCTGATTCCCAGGTGGGTGGGCCTGTGTACACTCTAGGAACCTGTGGGTCTCTCCAACATACCCTCTTGTGATACTGGGAGTCTCTCCTGGCACCTCAACCCCCACAAGTGTTTTCAATCGGTGCTTTTAGGCTTTATTTCCCAGTGTTGGGACCTTGGGTTGCACAGTCTGTCTCCCCATTTTCACCTGGTTTATATGTGCATGAATGTGTGTCAGTGATCGGCCAGCAGCCTTGTGCACCTGAGGTCTGCCAGCCGCCTCCTGTGTGCCTGGAACCTCCAGCCACTGCCTTCTCCTGCCGCGATCACTCTCTGCAGGCCACCGACTCTCCCTCTCCTACTGGTCTGGATGAATGCTTGTCAAACTTCCTTACAGTTCAATTTTCTGTCAGGTCTGGTTGGTTTTTTTTGTTCATTTGTTTCTAAATCGTTGTTGTCCTTAATCTTGGTTGTGTGAGGAGGTACAGTGTGTCCACCTATGCCTCCATCTTGGCTGGAAGTCTCATTCAAGAGTTTTATAGTTTAAGCTCCTACATTAAAATCTTAAGTTCATTTTGAGTTAACCTTTATACCTGGTATGACAAGGTATGACAAGGAGTTCAAACTCATTCTTTTGCATGTGGAGAATCAGTTGTCCCACCACCATTTATTGAAAAGACTGTTCTTTCCCCATTGAATATCATGGCATCCTTGTGGAAAATCAATCTGTAGACTTTCAATTCTATTCCATTTATCTGTACAGCACTCCTTTTATCAGTACCATACTTTTTTTATTACTATAGCTTTGAAGTAAGTTTTGAAATTAGAAAGTATATGTCCAACTTTTTTCTCTGTTTTCAAAGTTGTTTTTTGTTTGTTTGTTTGTTGGCTATTCTCAGTCCTCTGCAGTTCTCTGTGGAGTTTAGGATCATCTTATCTATTTATACAAAAGAGGTAGTTGAAATTTTGATGGGGATTGTATTGAATTTCTAGATCAATTTGGAGAGTATTGCCATCTTAACAATATTAAATCTTCCAAACCATGAAAATGGGGTTGTAAAATTTATTTAGATCTCCTTTAATCTCCTTCAACAATGTTTTGTAGTCTTCCATGTAAAAGTCTTACAAATATTTTATTAAATTTGTACCTAAGTATTGTATTGATTTTTTAAAAGATTTTTATTTATTTAGTTTTTGAGAGAGGGGAAGGCAGATAGAGAGAGAGAGAGGGAGAGAAACATCAACATGCAAGAGAAAAATCAGTGAGTTGCTTCTCACATGCCCCCAGCCAAGGACCTGATCCATAACCCAGGCATGTCCCCTGACTGGGAATTGAACCAGTGACCTTTCAGTTCACAGGATAGCACTCAATCCACTGAGCCACACCAGCTAGGGCTGTATTCATTTCGATGCTATTATAAATAGCATTGTTTTCTCAATTTCATTTTCAGAGTTCATTGCTAGTGTATAAAAATAAAATTGACTTTTGTATATGATTTGAGTCTTATACCCTTACCTAACCCATTTACTAGTTCTAATAGATTTTTAGTGAATTCCTTAGAATCTTCTGCATACATCAAATTATGTACACATAGAGATATATTTACCTCTCCCTTAACAATTTCGATGCATTTTATTGATTTTTTTTCTTGCCCAACTATCCTGGCTAGAACCTCTAGTACAGTGTTGGATAGAAGTGGCAAGAGTAAACATCCTTGTCTTGTTTCTGATTTTAGAGGGAAAATATTCAGTCTTTCGCCATTAAGTTAAATGTTAGCTGTGGGTTTTTCATCAGTGTCCCATATAATATTGAGGAAGTTCTCTTCTGTTCCTAGTATGTTGAGTGCTTTACCATGAAAAGGGGTTGGATTTTGTCACATGTGCTTTTTGGGCCTATTGAGATGATCATGTAGTTTTGGGGGGTTTTTGTATATTTATATGGTATATCACATTAATTGGTTTGGAGGCATTAAATTAACATTTGGATTGCATTCCTGGAATAAATCCCCACTTGTCCAAGGTATATAATTCTTTTTATATGTTGACAGATTCAGACTGTTAAAATTTTGTTGAGGGTGCTGGCATCCATATTTATAATAGATATTAATCTTTGCTCAGCTCTTTCGGGCTCCCAGCTGTTATCTCCCCCTCTTTGCAGCCTCTCCACTCATGTAGTTTAGGGGTCTGCCAAAGATCCGAGAAATATTTATGTGTAGATTCAGTGCATCCCCTTTTGTAGCTCCCTCCTTTGGAGAGTTTCCTCCTTAATTTCCTGCGGCTCTGACAGCCCCACCCTCTGTCCTGTGCCTCCTTGAGGCGGCTTCTGTTTCCTCTCTGGCCTCACGTTCTGCAGGGAGAAACCATGTGAGCATGGGTCTCACCAGCACGGTTCCCTATTTTCAAGAATCAGATACCTCGAGTTTCTGCCTGCCGTTTGTCATTCTCCAGTAGCTTCAAGTAATTTTTAAAAATATTTTGGCCAGAGTTTTATAATTTTTATCTGTAAGAGGACTAATCTGATATAAACTACTATGCCAATACCCAAAGTCAGGACCTTGTTCCAGAACTGTTACCTTTTAATATTAGTTATTAAAACTATTCATTTATTATCTGTTTTATTATATAGCTAATAAATATTCATATTTTAAAATTGCCAAATGATACAGAAATATATAAAGGGAAAATTAATTTTAACTAATTATTTTACATAAATAAATCACTTAATTACCCTCCTCCTAATTCGTTCTTTATAAGATTTTTTATTTACCCTTTATAAACATGCACACACACATACATGAATGGTATAATACTATACATGTTCTCTGGCAATCTGCTTTTTTTCACTTACTACATATTTTAGGGTTTTTCTATGAGTTTTTCTATTTACTTATCCTTTCATCAAATATTCATGGAGTACTTGCTATATGCCAAACACTGTTCTAGATCCTGGTGCTAAATAAGTGAACCAAACATATAAAAAAAAAAAAAACCTTGACTTCATGGAGCTTACATTCTAGGGAAGGTGGGAAGTGGTGGATCAGAAATAAATAAGGTATTAAGTGCTGTGGAGAAAATTTAAGTGAGAAACACCATAAGGAGTACTAGCTCTTTGAGAGGGTAAGGGAATCAAAGTTTTTCAAAAGGTGAAAAATGAAAGGGCCTGACTCGAAAGGTGATGTTTGAGCAGCCTTGGAAGACATGAAGTTGTATGAGAAAAGAACTTTCCAGGCAGTGACAAGAGCAAAACACTCAGCAGGAACATGCTAGCATGTTTGGGGAGCAATAGTGAGGCTGATGTGAGCAAAGCAGAGTGAGTGAGGGGCAGCGATTGGAGGTCTTGCTCTAGAAGCCATGTAACAAGGGGCCTCGAGGCCACTGTAGTTATCTGTCTTCGCGTGACATTCCATGGAAGTGGGTCATTGGGACCCCCTTAAGCCTCTAGCAGTTTTTCTTCAGTTCATACTACCCGGTGTTTGTATTGAACCTGGTCCCCACAATCAATGAATCCTTTTCTACTCTGGCAATGACCTTGTTGGCCTGGGTCTTTCTTAGTAGAGCAACAATCCAACTATAGTTTCCCCTAAACAATACTATGCCGAGGTACTCAGGCCTAAAGGCACAGTTTTCCCTATGATCTCTTAGACACTTGTTTTGAGCCCAGGTTCCTCCTTCCTTCATGGTGATTGTTTTATTGGAAACCATGGTGTTCTTCCCACCAGAAGACTTCAGCACTGCACCCTAACATCAAAGAGCAGAGAAGGGCTGTAATCACCATCCCTTCCTTCTTGAGCTTGGGGCTTCTCATGCAAATCGGTTTACTTTTTCCTGGAGGCCCAAGCCTCCACATTCCAAGGGCATATGCAAGAATCTTGCTTTTATGAAGCCACATAAGGTTTCATTTCACCATTTTCTCAGGGTGAGGGGTACCTAGCCATAAATAGTGGATCTGCCACAAATAATAGATCTCACTAAGAGATCTCACTATCCTTCCTGAATGGAGAAGGTTTCTTTCAAGGTGAAAGAGTAAATCCACCGAAGCAGAAAAGAGAGGCAACTGCCTGGTACTTTCTTACATATGGATATGTTGTAATTTTTTAAATATATTTTATTGATTATGCTATTACAGTTGTCCCATTTCTCCCCCGTCATTCACCTCTACCCTACACACCCTCTCCCACCCACATTCCCCCCTTTAGTTCATGTCCATATGTCATAAGTTCTTTAGCTTCTACATTTCCCACACTATTCTTGCCCTCCCCCTGTCTATTTTCTACCCACCGTCTATGCTACTTGTTCTCTGTACCTTTTCCTCCTCTCTCCTCCTCCCACGCCCCTGTTGCTAACCCTCCATATGATCTCCATTTCTGTGGTTCTGTTCCTGTTCTAGCTGTTGCCTTAGTTTGCTTTTGTTTTAGGTGTGGTTCTTAATAGCTGTGAGTTTGCTGTCTTTTCACTGTCATATTTTTTATCTTCTTTTTCTTAGATAAGTTCCTTTAACATTTCATATAATAAGGGCTTGGTGATGATGAACTCCTTGAACTTGACCTTATCTGAGAAGCACTTTATCTTCCCTTCCATTCTAAATGAAAGCTTTGCTGGATAGATCAATCTTGGATGTAGGTTCCTGCTTTTCAAGATTTCAAATATTTCTTTCCAGCCCCTTCTTGCCTGCAAGGTCTCTTGAGAAATCAGCTGACAGTCTGATGGGAACTCCTTTGTAGGTGACTGTCCCCTTATCCCTTGCTGCTTCTAGAATTCTCTCCTTCCTTTTAATCTTGGCTAATGGAATTACGATGTGCCTTGGTGTGTTCCTCCTTGGGTCCAACTTCTTTGGGACTCTCTGAGCTTCCTGGATGTCCTGGTAGTCTATTTCCTTTGCCAGATTGGGGAAGTTCTCCTTTATTATTTGTTGAAATAAGTTTTCCACTTGTTGCTCTTCTTCTTCCCCTTCTGGGACCCCTATAATTCGGATATTGGGACGTTTAATGATGTCCCAGAGGTTCCTAAGCCTCTCCTTATTTTTTTGAATTTCTGTTTCTTCCTCGTTTTCTGTTTGGTTGTTAGTTTCTTCCTTCTGGTCCACTCCATTGATTTGAGTCCCAGTTTTCTTCCCATCACTATTGGTTCCCTGTGCATTTTCCTTCATTTCACTTAACATAGCCTGCATTTTTTCATCTAATTTGTGAGCAAAATCAACCAATTCTGTGAGCATTTTGATGACCAGTGCTTTGAACTGTGCATCTGATAGGTTGGCTATCTCTTCACGGCTCAGAGGAATTGGCTCTGGGCTTTCATTTGTTTTTCGGTTTGAGCCATTTTTGGTGGGGTTTTTTTTGTTTGTTTGTTTTGGTTTGGTTTTAGTCTGGTCGCGGCTGTTATGTATGAGGGGTGGAGCCTTAGGTGTTCCTCGGGGCGGGGCAGCCCAGTCGCTGGGTTGTGACGCTATAGGTGTGTTTGGGGTCCAAGAGGGAAGAATGGCACCTGTTCCGCTCTCTCCTGGACTCCAGTCCCTTCCGCCGCTTCCCCTTCGCCTGGATTATCTGCGCACACAAATGTGGGACCGCCTGGTCAGCCAGCCGCCTTGTGCGGCCTCACTGGGTCTGCACAGTTGCCCCCCTGTGCCCGGGGTCCGCCAGCTGCTTCCTGTGGGTCCGGGGACCGCCAGCCGCCGCCTGTGCACCTGGGAACTGCCAGCTGCTGCTGCTTGCGTGCCCGGGGCCGCACCTCCACTTTTTCCTGCCGCAACTCCGCCCTTCTCACCGGTCTGGATGAATGGTTGTTGGACTTTCGTACAGTTCAATTTTCTATAAGTTCTGGTTGTTTTCTTGTTTCTAAATATTTGTTGTCCTTAATTTTGGTTGTAAGAGGAGGCACAGTGTGTCCGCCTACGCCTCCATCTTGGCCGGGAGTCTGGATATATTGTAAGTTAATCCATTCCTCTACTTTTAGGTATTTGTTCTCTTCCTTGTTTATTATTATAAACAATTCTGCAATGAGTATTTTGGCACAAGGGCTGATATTTCTGTGGAATAGATTCTTGAAAGCAGAATTGCTGGGTCAAAAGACATTTAAATTTAAAACATTCCAAAATTGCCCTACAAAAATGATTTACTGATTTTTATTCCTATGAGAATGTCTGCTTCCCCACACCATCACTAAATATGAAGAACCATTTTTCATTTTTGATATTAATATTGTTTCAATTTCCATATCTCTGATTACTAGTGAAGTTGAACATGTTTTTATGTTTATTGGCCATTTTTCTTTTTCTGTGAACTGACTGTTTATAACCTTTGCTTATATTTCTATTGGGTAGTTTGCTCTTTCCTTTTCTTGCACACATTCTTTTCAGTTTATTCCTAGGTATTTCAAAGTTGTTGTTAAATGACGACTACAGACAAATGGAATAGCTTTTTACTGAACATTTTCTTTGGTTTTAATAGTTTTACAGTTGATTATTATTTCTTTCCTAGGGAGACCATCATATCATTTGCAAATAATGGTTTATTGTGATTGCTGATGTATTTGGACTTTTGCCTGCTATTTTATTCTATATTTTCTGTTGATCACGCTTCCTAATTTCTTTTCCCCTTCCTGTTTTTGAGAGCTTAATAGTATATCTTTGTTCTTTTTGTGGTCTGGAAGTTCTACATTCTGTTTCTATGCACCTAGTAGTTGTCCTTGCATATTTTGTTGAATAGTGAAACAAATTTTTTTATTAATGTCAAAAATTAGCTCTGGCTGGTGTGGCTCAGCAGATTGAGTGCCAGCGTAAAAAGCAACGGGTCACCAGTTCGATTCCAGTGAAGGCACATGACTGGGTTGCAGGCCAGGTCCCCAGTGTGCAAGAGGCATCTGATCAATGTTTCTCTTTCTCTCTCCCCTCCCCTCTCTCTAAAAATGAATAAATGAAAGATTTTAAAACATCAAATCAATTTATAACTCCCCCCAGACGAGATAAGATCATTAAAACACCCGAAATCTACTCCTTACCCCTCCTTTCCCCTGTTTTATTGAAGTCACTTGAAATCTTAATACCAGATTATATTTAAAACCTTTTTTTTCATATTGCATCTCTATTACTTAGAAATCTTTTACTTTCTGCTTTTTTGCCATAGAGCATGTCCTGCTTTCTTTTTGTCACCTACCATCATTTAAAAGGTAGAAATCCTGTTTTTTAAAATAATAATAGCTATTATGATTATTATTTTATCCTCACCCGAGGACTTTTTTTTTTTTCATTGCTTTTAGAGGAAGAGGAAAAGAGAGAAATACTGATATAAGAGAGAAGCCTTGACCAGGTGCCTCCTGCATAGTCCTGGACCACTGGAAATTGTACACGCCTGGACTGGGGAATGATCTGCAGTCCAGGCATGCACCCTCACGGGGAATTGAACTTGCAACCTTTTGGCTACAGGACGACAGTCCAATCATCCGAGTCATGCTGGCCAGAGCAGGAGTCCTGTCTTTTAATTTTACTAGTGAATGACTTTTATATTTACCAAATATATTCTTAAACCGCTATTTCTCAGATCAGGAAAGTTAAGAATAATCAGTATCTCCTAACTCCTTTCTTTACTTTATGTCAAATGAAGATTTTAGTGGTTCTTTACTTGCCTTACTCCCTCCTCACTCATGTTCCAGTCCTTTAAAATGTGCTGGGAGTTTATAAATTCAACTTGCATTTCAATCATGTATATCTTTTTTTAAGAATACATTTTTTGTTCAATTCTTATGATAGATTAGGTCGGTGTTAATGTTTGCAACCAAATCTTTTATGTTATGATATTTCCATTTTCAAAATCTTAATTTTAATTCATCTCTTGAGCAGTCAAAGTGTGTCTCCAAGTTATTTACTTCAGGAGAACTCATGAGCAGTACATTTTCTACATCCTTCTCTTTAAATCTGGCATATATTTCTGTTGTTTTTGCACATGAGGGACACTTTGTTGGATACAGAATTCTTGCGTCACAACCCTTTTCACTCAAAACTGTAGCCATCACTCCCTGTCTTCTGGCATTTAGAAATGCTGAGGCAGGACTTCCGGCCAAGATGGAGGCGTAGGTGGACACACTGTGCCTCCTCTCACAACCAAAATTAAGGACAACAAATATTTAGAAACAAGAAAACAACCAGAACTTATAGAAAACTGAACTGTACGGAAGTCCAACAACCATTCATCCAGACCGGTAAGAGGGGCGGAGTCGCAGCAGGAGAAAGTGGAGGTGCGGACCCAGGAACGCAAGCAGCAGCGGCTGGCAGTTCCCAGGTGCACAGGCGGCAGCTGGCGGTCCCTGGGCCTACAGGCAGCAGCTGGCGGACCCCGGGCACAGGGGGGCAACTGTGCAGACCCAGTGAGGCCACACAAAGCGGCTGGCTGACTGACCAGGTGGTCTCATATTCGAGTGCGCAGACGGTCCAGGCGAAGGGGAAGTGGCGGAAGGGACTGAATCCAGGAGAGAGCGGAGCAGGCGCCATTGCTCCCTCTCAGGCCCCACCCCCACCTATAGCGTCACAACCCAGCGACTGGGCTGCCCCGCACTGGGGAGCGCCAGAGGCTCCACTCTTCACTACGTAACAGCACACGCGCGTGCACAGATAATCCAGGTGAAGGGGAAGCAGCGGAAAGGGCCGGAGTCCGGGAGAGAGCGGAGCAGGCGCCATTGCTCCTTCTCAGACCCCGCCCCCACCTATAGCGTCACACTCCAGCGACTGGGCTGCCCCGCCCTGAGGAACACCTAAGGCTCCACTCCCTCACTACGTAATAGCCGCGACCAGACTAAAACCAAAACAACAACAACAACAAAAAAACCCACCAAAAATGGCTCAAACCGGAAAACAAATAAAAGCCCCAGAGCCAATTCCTCTAAGCAGTGAAGAGATAGCCAACCTGTCAGATGCACAGTTCAAAGCACTGGTCATCAAAATGCTCACAGAATTGGTTGATTTTGCTCACAAACTAGATGAAAAAATGCAGGCTACAATCCGTGAAATGAAGGAAGATACATGGGGAACTGATAGAGATGGAAGGAAAACTGGGACTCAAATCAATGGAGTGGACCAGAAGGAAGAAACTAACAACCAAACAGAAGACGAGGAAGAAACAAGAATTCAAAAAAATGAGGAGAGGCTTAGGAACCTCCGGGACATCTTTAAACGTCCCAACATCCGAATTATAGGGGTCCCAGAAGGGGAAGAAGAACGGCAACAAGTGGAAAACTTCTTTGAACAAATAATAAAGGAGAACTTCCCCAATCTGGCAAAGGAAATAGACTACCAGGACGTCCAGGAAGCTCAGAGAGTCCCAAAGAAGTTGGACCCAAGGAGGAACACACCAAGGCACATTGTAATTACATTAGCCAAGATTAAAATGAAGCAGAGAATTCTAGAAGCAGCAAGGGATAAGGGGACAGTCACCTACAAGGGAGTTCCCATCAGACTGTCAGCTGATTTCTCAAAAGAGACCTTGCAGGCAAGAAGGGGCTGGAAAGAAGTATTCCAAGTCATGAAAGTCAAGGACCTACATCCAAGATTGCTCTATCCAACAAAGCTGTCATTTAGAATGGAAGGGCAGATAAAGTGCTTCTCAGATAAGGTCAAGTTCAAGGAGTTCATCATCACCAAGCCCTTATTATATGAAATGTTAAAGGAACTTATCTAAGAAAAAGAAGATAAAACTGTGACAGTGAAAAGACAACAAACTCATAGCTATCAAGATCCACACCTAAAACAAAAGCAAACTAAGCAAACAGCTAGAACAGGAACAGAACCACAGAAATGGAGATCATATGGAGGGTTAGCAACAGGGGCGTGGGAGGAGGAGAGAGGGGGAAAAGGTACAGAGAATGAGTAGCATAGATAATGGGAAAAAATAGAGAAGGGGAGGGCAAGAATAGTATGGGAAATGTAGAAGCTAGAAAACTTATGACCCATGAACATGAACTAAAGGGGGCATGTGGGTGGGAGAGGGTGGGTAGGGTGGAGGGGAATGATGGGGGAGAAATGGGACAACTGTAATAGCATAATCAATAAAACATATTTAAAAAAAAAAAAGAAATGCTGAGGCAAAGCCTAAGACCAACTTAGAATTTCCCCTTTGCCACCCCACTGAATGCATGGGTCCATGTAACACTTTTCCTTCATCTTAGAAAAAAAAGAATTTTTTCATCACTAGGATATGTCCTGGCATATAGCATTTTTTATTAATTTTCCCTGGAACTCATTGATTTATTTACCCAATCATTTTTTCAGCTCCGGAAGTCATTTCCTATTGGGGCTGTGAGTATTACTTCTGTGCATTTGATTGCAATGATGATAAACATCTCTTGGCTGTGCCTTCCTTTCCATCCTCTCTCACCGGGCTGAATGCAACAACCTTCAGACTAGTCTCTCTGCTTTCACTCAGCCCCCTATTCCCTGTTCATTCTCTAGTTCTATTTACAAACCTTGAGGGTGAAGTCCCTGACCGCTTTGTTCACTGCTGTGAACACTAGCTTCCCACTGCTCTGGGAATAGGATCCAAATCCTGGGCATGGCCACTGCAACCTCTGTTGAGTGCCCCCGTCCCCTGCCTCCTCTCCCACTACCTCATCCCTGCTCGTTCCCTGGGCTCCTGCCACGCTGGCCATCTCTTCCTTCTTCAGACACACCTGCTCCCGCTGCCCCACCTTCACCCTTTCTGCCCTTCTGCCAACTTCTGTGTGTTCTTCAGATCTCAGCTTACTGGTTGCTGCCTGGGAAAACTCCCTGACTCTCGCACCTCCACTCTGTTATGTCCAGAACTTTGTCTTTCCATTCATTTTTTTCAATAAGTGTTGATTGCATGCCCATTCTGTGGCAGGCACTGTCCTAGACCCTAGGGACACATCAGTGAGAAAAAGAGACAAAGGTTCCTGCCCTCACAGAGCTTAATTCTACAGGTATTCCTTCATAGCACTTCTTAAAGTTATTACACAGAATAATTGATTGTGGCATGGTTTACTCTGCCTCTCCCACAAGAACAGTAAGCCCCTTGAGGGCAGGGGTCAAAGTCACTTGTTCACTCTCGTAGCTCTAGGATAGGTTAGACAATGCCTGGTATGTGATGAGCATTCAATGAACATTTGATGAATGAATGGATAAATTAAAGCTATTTGTAGAAGTTGGGACTCTTCCAGTTAGAATCCACCCCAAACTGGCTCCAGCAGAAAAAGAGGGAAAGGGACATGGATCCCTCGGCTTGTTCCAGTGGGAAGTTCATGGGCAGCTCCAGCGTTGTGCCCAGCTGGACCCAAAGCCCTGCTCAGTGCCAGCAGGGCTCCCTCCGCCCTCCTCTGTGTGTTGAACTTCTCCTTCCCAGCTCTAGATGGGTTTCCTCCATGTTGCCAGAGGAGATGGGTGCCGACAGTTCCAAATTCATATGTTCTCAGTTTAGCAACACCAGGGGAAAAGCATTTGTTTTTCTCAGCATTTGTATACTTGCAGAACTTAAGACAATGGGTGATTGGTCCAGCTTAGGTCACATGACTCCCCTGGCCTGATCACTTTGTCAGAGAGAAAGGGGCCTTCTGATTGGCCAAACCTGCGCAGCACATCTTTCCTTGAGGATCTGAGGGAAGTCAAGGGGGCAGAACATCGTGACCTTCACACCAAGACACCTTCAGAGTTCAGGAGGCGTAAGTACCCCAGAGGAGCAGCGGGTGCCACCACCAAGAAGAAAGAAACGGCCACTCATTCAAATGCAGTGTTTGCCCCATCATCGTGTGACGGGTTTACTTGCATTCTTTACTTTTTGCAGCTGGTGCTTTGCATCTCTCTCTCCCTCTTAGTCTCTTCCTCTGTCTTCTCCTGGGTATCTGTTTCCTGGACGTGCTGCCCTTCTGCTGAGAGTAGGCGATGGAGGGAACCTTGAATCTGCTATGAGCAAAGCTGCCTTTTGAGGACAGTGCCTTCAGATAGCTCTTGTATACACTGGGGAGCTCTGTCCCATACCGACACTCCACTGGGGAAGTGCCCCGGTCTCAATCAAATCATTTGGCACCTCTGTAATCAGGACCTGAAGGCCAGGGTAGGAGAACCCTCAGACTGATTTTACGTGTTCCCCAGTGGGCTCTTCATCCACAACGGGACTGTCCAGATGCCCAGCTCCCTTGCTGTGTTCCAGGGGCAGGGCCACACTGTTTGAGGGCACTGCCCACTGTGGTGCCACGTGACACAGAGTCAGAGTCTAGGTTCAGGTTGTTGTAAACAGGTTACTTACTTGCACGACAGTCCGGCGGGCTGTTCCCACATTGAGCAGGATGTAGGATAACTCTCCACTGGATAGGATGGTCCTGAGTTTGCAGAGCATCCAGCATCCCTGGCCCCTGACCGCAAAATGCAAGGACACCCCTTCATTATTAGGGCAGCCAAAAATGCCCCCACGAAGTTCCTAAACACCTCCTGGGGGCTTGTTTACACACTGTTTCTCATCTTTTGAAGATTTTAAACAGGGTCTACTGTTCTCCACTCCCAGGCCCCTGGTTCTGCCAGTATCCTGAGTGACTTTGCCTCCGTCCAGGACAACCCCTCTGGGAATATAGCAACTACTGTGTCAGTCCAGGGAAGGTGGACCTTTCTGTTGCTTAGAACTTTTCCAATAGCTGCTCACATTTTGGAAAACTATTAAGAGTGAAGCCCTTTGAGGCATTTCCATGCCAGATACACTGCAGTCGTAGCCTTGCTGGTCACAGTGACTTCACACCCACACACAAGCATCTGGCCCTCATTCTGCCGCCAGGGCGGTCATGCCTGAGCACCTCCTCACCGACACACGGCCGCCTCATCACGCACCCTCTCCTATTTCTTCTCTGACTGTGGGGCCTTCTTTGGACGTTTTCAACGTTTGAACAGTTTGGACACTTGAAACTATGTATATGGTAGGTAGTATCGCCTATGCATTTATTTCAGAATAGTAAAGGGAGTGTCACAAACCGTTTGTTCTGGGTGGGTGTTGGGTGTGATGGACTGAACATGAAAGTCTAGAAGCTTGGCAGGTGTCAGCAACAAGAGGGCATGTTTTTCTGTTTGGAGCTTTCTTACTTTCTCTAGTAAGAAATCCACGGTGAAGGCGTAACCAGGTTTATCAGCCTGTGATACCCCTGGGGCCCCGAAGAGGCCATAGCTTGCTCTCTCCACTTGCTCATCCCACAAACATCTTGCCCACATGTTTCCAGTCCCCGAGCGGCCAGCTCTGGAAACGAGAGTCTGGCAGTGACAGACTCACACAGGCTTGGAGAGAGGGCCCCTCCTTCCCTCATCGGTGGCCTGCAGGGCTTGCTCAAGCCCACTGCTTTTCCTGGGGTCTGCCGAGTCCTTCCATTCCTTTCCAGGAGCCCCTACTGTTCTGAAGGACACTTCCTGGACCTAGGATCAAATTCAAGGCAGACTCTGTGGGCTCCCCAACCCCCTTTGCCCCAGATCCATATCAGCACCCTGAAATGTCACCCAGGCTAGGCCTGTCTGATCCAGCCAAGGTGGCTGCCAGAACCTCACAGCCTGGAGTTGGTCTCCAAACAGCAAAGCCTCCCCCTCGGCCTCTCTGGGGACCTTCTCAAGTCCCAAAGCCCTTCTTCCATGCTGATCACCCCCCTCAGGCTGCGTGGAGTCCTGTTTGTCCTGGAAAGGGAGGAGCAGAAACAGGAAGTTCTCATTTGGATTCCAAGCATGGGGCCTCTCTCACACCCCACTTGAACCTTCTCTGGATTTCACTGGCTTATTGTGTGGCTGGCCTGGGAGTGGGCCGCACAGGACTGTGCCTGCTCTCCCTCTGACAGCCTCCAGGCCAGTGCGGGCATCCAGATGAACGGAATTTCAACTCCAGACGCAGAGATGGAGAATGCGGATTTTTCCGAGGGTTTGCGAGATGACAGGACTTACAGTGCTCCCCACCAGCTCCTTCCCCCAGGCCTTTCTGCTCACGGTGAGGAACCTCTGTGCTCTCTCCAGCCTTTCTTTCTTGCTCCCTTCTCCCCCACTCTCTTTCAAAATGAGTGTGTAAAGCACCAGCACCCTTAGCCTGAGAGAGGCCACCGGCCCCTCCCCCAGCACCCCCTGGAAGGCCTCGGTTCATCTCCCCATCTTCTCCTGCTTTCGGAAATGCTTTGGTCCTCAGCAAAGAGAAGTGAGTGTGCTATCTGTGTGGGTCCTGGAGTCTCATCCCCAGTCCAGTGCCCACTCCTCCCTTCCCCCTTTATCCTTGCCTTCATCCCTGACGCTTTCATTAGGATTTGCTTGCCAGCCCCAAACTGGCTCTTCAGCTATTCTCTCCTCCAGGGCCTCTTCTCAGGCCCCCTGGCCTTCAGAGGCCCCTCAGTTGTCACCAAAGCCTTTGGTGATACCCTCGAGTTCGGGAATGTGTGACTGCTGTGGAGGCAAACCCACCAGTTCTGGGGTTCACTAGGAGTTGAGCTGGCAAGCAGAGCCTGCTGCTGGGCTCCAGGGCCCCCATTCCCTGTCTCTCATCCCTCACTCCCAAGGAGTAGCCTAGGCAGGCGCTCTGCCCACTGCAGTCTCCCCTCCCCAAGAGAAACAGTATTTGCCAAGCTCTGCTCCCACAGGCTGAGTCCGCCGTAAGATGCCCTTCACTGCCACCATCCATTTACGGTTGCAGGGTGAGAGAGGGAGGAGGGTTGCATACCACAAAGCCTTGGACTGTTCCGGGTGGTCCCTGAGGCTATCTGACCCTTGCTGAGGCCTGTGGGGTACCTGTAAAGATACCCAGAAATTCCAATGGACCAAACTTGCTACCCCAAAGACAAACTAGAAAGGGTTATCTAGCCAGGCCCAGTGTCTGTCTTGAGGGCCCTCAGATTAGGGGTTTATCTCTCCCCTCCCAGGTCTCATCTATTGAGAATTTCACCTGCATCACCTCCCGCTCCCCATGTCTGTCCTCCTCTGGCCCCAACTTCCCCCTCTTCCTCCCTTCACCAAGAGCTGGAATGCAGGTGGCTCCCCCAGATTCTTGAGGGGCTTTGTTCAGAAAAACCTGGCTAGACCGTTCCCATGGTGACTGGCTTCGCCATCCCAGATTCTGCAAGCTGTGCTGTGCACCTTATCAGCCAGTTCACTCCAAATGTGTCTGGAGCCCATGTACACTGTAAGAGCTCCTCCTCATGCTCCTGAGCTGGCGTTACCGAAAGCTGTCCACACAGGGCCTCAGAGATGTGACTGGTTCTTCAGAAGCAAACCCGGAAAGGAGGATTTGTACGCAGGTGATTTAAGGGTCCTGGGGCCAGAAGGGAGAGGGTCAAGTGAGCTGGGATACTGAGCTGAGTCCCAGGGGTGCAACTTGGGCTCAATCCCGAAGCAGGGTTCAAAGCCGCTCTGCAGGTTCATCCAGCCCAGGGAGCAGGGAAGCCCCATGGTCACTGGTAAAGGCTGCCGCTGCCCCATGTCAACTCCCAGACCCTTGCCTGAGCTCAGTCCCTGACAAAGATGGAGTGCAGGCTGCTGGAAAGCACTTGGGGAGCTGGCGTGCAAACACGGTCCAGGGGAGTGTGGGCAAAGCACTGACAACACCGGCTGCGGGCTCTCTGTAATTACTTCTTCAGGCAGACTCTTCATGTCTGTAACCTGCCACGCTGTCTCACTTCTCTGCCATGTTCTAGCCACCACCACTCTGCGTCATCTTGCACCCTGGAAGCAGAGGGCCTTGTGGCTCTGTAGCTGGTCCCCTGGCATCTGCTCAGTGAGCAGGAGAAACAGTACTGGACCCAAATCAGTCCGGGTATCTTCTCTCAGCTCCTCTCCCCTCTGGGAAAACATTCAGCCCCTTAAGGAACTGTAAGTCCAATGAGGCTGGAGTTCCCTATTTTCTCACAAAGGCGGACACAAATCTCTTTGATGTGAGGTGTAGCAAAGGCCTGGGACTTCCACATGCCTCCAGATGGGCAAGGGTGTCTGTCGGGCAAAACTGTGCTTTAATTCATCAGTTAAGTTTCTAGTGGGGATTTCCTTGTGCCCCATAGGGGCTGAAACTTGCCCCTCTGCTCTAGCCCCCAAGCTCTGCACCCACCACCCTTCCTTTGATGACGTTCTTTCCTTTTCCCTCATCCTCTGCTGTCTCCAGATGAAGTGTCATGGAGAGGACTTCCCGCATCCCCATGGGGAAGGGTGGGTGTCTCACCCCCAGCTGGGGTCAAGGCACCATGGGCTCTCATTCCAAAGGTTCACCAGGCACTCTCGGCCCCAGTCACCATCCTTCTTGTCATCATCCATCTCCCACAAGCCCTCACCAGGAGAGACCTGGCTTCCCCTGGGCATGGCTGGGGGAGCCTTGCCCAGCTGGCCTTGGGAGTTGTGGTCCGCATCCTCAGATGGGCACCCCCACCCCTCCATGTCTCCCTCGGGGGAAAGGCATCTAGCTTCCGGCTGCACGTAAAAAATACACTGTCAGGTATCCTGGCCTGTCCACTCTCAGGTATGAGGTTTCCATTAGCAAATACCGAGTTGTCTCCTGCCTACCTGGGGCCCCCAAAACCCTTGTGAAACCCCAGCCTGCAGCCCTGGCTGTGTACCCAGGTGTATCCATAAGAAACTTCTCCATTGTGTTGACAAAAACACACACTCAAATTCGCTTTAAGGAAAAGGGGAATGCACTGGTTTATTCATGGAAAAGGCACAAGGGCCATTGCTTCAGGCTCAGCTGGATCCAAGTGCTTACCCAAAGGGTTGGTGAACTACAGCCTGTAAACTATGTCTAGCTGTCCACCTGTGTTACACACAACTGCTTGTTGGAACACGGCCGTGCTTTTTACTCATACATTTTCCATGGCTGCTGTCATTCTCCGACTGTCGTTGAGTAGTAGCAGCAGAGACCACGTGGCCCACAAAGCTGAAAATATTTACCACTGACCCTTCAGAGAGAAGCTTTGCCAACCCCAGTATCATGAGAAATCTGCGTTGACCTCTCGCCCAAAGGATTGTAGGTTCCAGCAGCCCTGGCTGCTAAACTCCACAGGCTGAGTAGCTGACACGTGGCTTCCGAGTGGAAACTGGGGTGTGGCCGCCAGGGGAAGGCGAGATGGCTTCCAAGCAGGCCCACACCACAGAGGTCTGCTCTCTGGCTCTGAGCTCGTTCTCTGTGCAGTGTTACGCGGCGCTGCTGCAAAGTGTCTCCCTCAGCCTGGTGCCGTACCGACTGAGGCTGTCTCTGTGTGTCCTCTTGTTGTCAAACCCAAAGCCAGATGAATAACTGCCTGTGGCCCCAGGGCAACCGTCGTGACAGAGAGAACACAGGCGGCAGCATCATTCCCAGGGCGCTGTGCGGATTACGGTCCGTCTACCAGCCCCACTGCCACTTTTGATCTGGACTGAGCAGTCCACACACGTTTGATACAGTTCTGTGAAATCCTCTGGGTTGGAGGGGTTCCCTACAGGGAAGCAGCCCGAGTCTTGTCAAGTACAATTCTGTTTGTAAAACGATCCTCAAAATCTCACAATTCTTTGGCGAGGATGTATCAGAACAGGAAGCCCACAAGCCGAGAACTTCTCCCACTACACTCCGACACAGACGTTGCTTTGTGATCCTTGGTGAATTGATCCCACGCACGGAGGAGCTGTGCCACCCCGTTCTGACTGTCCGTTCGGAAGGCAACAGCCAAAGCACACATTTCTAAGAATGTGCCACTCTGAGTCATCTCCAAACAGGCTGGCTGCTGAGCAGTGTTGTCCATGTAGTGCATTGGGCACAGGTGTCCCACTTTATTTGGATGTCCTCTGTCTTGGGCCAGAGCAACCATGCCCTAATTGGCCCCAACATCTGCTCCCTCCCCAAGGCCCCAGATCATCACGCATGGACATCAGTGCTGTGGGGCAGCCTTTTTGAAACAGTACCAACCGCTTTCACCGTCCATTTACGAGGCACACAGCATCCTGCGCAATGCCCGACAATCAGTGCAGCCTCTGTCCTTCACTGAGTGGGATGTTAGGCCGTAAGAGGAGCTCTGTGCTCTCCCTGGCAACACGACTCACTTCTTCCCCTTCACTAGAAACCATTGCTCACTTCCTAGTAGAGCTCTTCGTCCATTCTCCACCTCCATCTGGGGCAGGGAGGCAGATCTGGGTTATGTAATTCAAGGTTGTAAGTACAGCTTCTGAGAGTTGCCCCAGGCTGTCAGCCAAGCCTCTTTTCCGGACCGATTTGCCATTCCAAATGGCCTACACTCCCTCGTTAAAAATGGTCTCAGTGACCTGAGGATGTGACCTTCTCAACACAGCAGCTGCACCTTCAGCGCTGATGATAACAACGCTGGAATTATAGGCCACTGGAGCTTCCACCCAGCACGTCCCCTGATACCCAGTTCAGGGCTGGCAAGTGAGGCAGGCAGCAGCGCACACCTGGAAGTGTGCTCCACACTCAGGTTCCTTAAATGTGTTCTTGACAATCCACTTCAGCATCCAAAACTCTAGTCTACTGATGGAGTATTGGGCTTTGTTGTCAGATGGACGTCGATGAGCAAATTTTATTATTGCCATTTACCTAATATAGTACTACCTTCTATCCTTCTGTCTTAGACCAAAGTTGTCTGTCTGGCATCCTTTTCCTTGCGGAAAGAACTCTCCCTCATTCCATGTGGTTTAGGTGGCACTGATTTCCACTCAGCCCCCGCCCCCCAGAGCCCAAAGGTGGGTATGTGAAACAGGCTTGCAGGTTATTCCATCTTTATAGCCACGGTGATGAGTTCAAGGCTGGGCACATGACCAAGCTCGGCCAACCTGACTCTTCCCTGGGAGTTTTCTGTCCCAACTGCCAAGAGAATGCTGTCTCACTCTCCAGGAGTGCGAGCTGGGGGTCCAGTGGCCATTTCATGGGACGTACAGAGGAAAAACTCTGCAATACAGGAGAATGAGGCCAACAAGTCTACCGGACCAGAGACTAAGTAACGATGAGAGACAGAGAGCGAGATAGAGACAGAGATAACTTTGATCACCATTTGAGCCCCTGGACCCAGCCATTTTCCAGGAAATAAAATATTATAAACCCCCAATCTCTTATATCATCAGTGTTTAAAATTGTAATTGAAGTCAGAGGCTTCAATAACAGTGAGGAAGGAAGCTTGAGAGAATAAGAAGTTATTGGGATGAAGGCATTTGAGATGGGAAAGCAGTGAGCTGGATGTAATTTTCTATGTGGCAAAGATTAGGAGTGAGTTGAAAGGTACAAGGAAGAGTCTGGTCAAGGTGGAGGTGTGGGTAAACATGGCCTGCCTCCTCACACAATCACAGCAAAAATCAAAACTGAACTGCAAAGTGACCATCACCCAGAGTCATCAGAAAATCACACTGTGTGGAAGTCCAAAAACCAAAGAATTAAAGAAGTCACATTCACTCAGATGGGTAGGAGGGGTGGAGACACGGAGACGCAGAACAGGCAGTCCCACACCACAGGTGGTAGATAAAAATTGGGAGGGATATCTCTGGAGCAAGGGATCCCAGCCCCTCACCAGACCACCCAGCCCAGGGTTCCAATACCAGGAAGATAAGTCCCTACAACTTCTGGCTGTGAAAACCAGTGGGGGTTGGGGTAGCAAAAGAAACTGTGGGATTCTCAGGCGTCTCCTCTTAAAGGACCCACAAAAGACTTAGGACTTATGCAGATTCACTCCCTTTGGGCTCCAGGACTGAAACAGGAGCTTGAAGGGCACCAGTGGCACACAGGGAGGAACTGAAGTGTCAGGCATCAGGGTGAGTACCAGGAAATAGCTTCCTTCCAGATAAAACTCTAGAGGCCAGGCAGTGGCCATTGTCCCCTTTCTGAGCCCTCCCCAACACAGAGCCAGAGAGCAGCTGCACCGTATGTGAGACTCCATCAACCTGGTTCACACAGGTTGCCCTGCTCTGGTGATTACCTAAGGCTCCACCCCATCCAACTTATGAGTGCACTTTTCTGCAACAGCCCATGCTACTAAGACAAGGAGTCAAAGCAGCTCTACCTAATACATAGAAACAAACACAGGGAGGCCGCTAAAATGAGGAGACAAAGAAACATGGTCCAAATGAAAGAACAGAACAGAACTCCAGAAAAAAGAATAAGCAATCTATTAGATGCAGAGTTCAAAACACTGGTTATGAGGATGGTCAAGGAATTCACTGGGTACTTCAACAATATAAAAAAGACCCGGGCAGAAATGAAAGTTACACTAAGTGAAGTGAAGAAAAAAATTACAGGGAATCAACAGTGGAGGGGATAAAGCCAAGAATAAAATCTAACTTGGAACACAGAAGAAAAAAATTCAATCAGAACTGCAAGAAGAAAAAAGAATCCAAAAAAATGAGGATAATCTAAGGAGCCTCTGAGACAACTTCAAATGTACCAACACTCAAATCATAGGGGTGCTAGAAGGAGAAGAGAAAGAACAAGAAATTGAAAACTTATTTGCAAAGATAATTAAAGAAAACTTCCTTAATTTGGTGAAGGAAATAGACATACAAGTCCAGGAAGCACGAAGAGTCCCAAACAAGATGGACGCAAAGAGGACCATACCAAGACACATCATAATTAAAATGCCATGGTTAAAGGTAAAGAGAGAATCTTAAAAGCAGCAAGAGAAAAGAAGTTAGTTATCTACAAAGGAGTTCCCATCAGACCGTCAGCTAATTTCTCAAAAGGAACTTTGCAGGCTAGAAGGGACTGGCGAGAAGAATTCAAAGTGATGAAAAGCAAGGACCTACAACCTAGATTACTCTACCCAGCAAAGCCATCATTTAGAATCGAAGGGCAGATAAAGTGCTTCCTGGACAAGGTAAAGCAAAAAGACTTCATTGTCACCAAGCCATTATTATATGAAATATTAAAGGGACTTATTTAAGAAAAAAATCAAAACTAGGAACATTAAAATAGCAATAAATTCACAACTATCAGTAATTAAATTGAAAAAATAAACTGAGCAAACAAGCAGAACAGAAACAGAGTCATAGATATGGAGATCATTTGGATGATTTTGGGAGGGGGAAAGAGGAGGATAAGGGGAAAGGTGCAGGGATTAAGAAGTACAAATAGGTAGTTACAGGAAAGGCAGGGGGATGTTAAAAACAGTATAGGAAATGGAGAACTTACGTGCATGACCCATGGACATGAAGTAAGGGGGAGGGTAGATTGTTGGAGGGAATTGGGGGTACTGGGTGGAGGGGAGCAAAGGGGGAAAATTGGGACAACTGTAATAGCATAATCAATAAAATATATTTTTAAAAAGAAAGGTACATGGACCAGAGAGAGTTAATCACATACAGTTAAGATCTCATTTCATATTTGTTCTTTTGCATCTTGTGATGATGACACTGAGTGGTTTGTATGCAAGAAGCTCTCCTATAATGTTCTACTCTAACTACAATGGTTTATTGTTTTACAACCCTTAACCTTGAGACTATGATGCTTGTTTATTGTAGAAAATTGTACTTACTCATTGTAAGTTTGTTAAAGGAAATTGAACTTTCTATTTAATATTTAACCTGATGACTATGACATCAGTGCTCTTGTTTTGCTTAAATCAACTGGCAGTATAAGAATGTAGAGTTTCTTGGCATTTGGAAAACGTATTTTTAAATTTTTTCTCCTTCGCAGGGGTTACGCCAGAAAAGCAAATACTGATTACAGCAGAAAACATTTAAAAACACAATGGAGTATTTAAACTTTTTCTTCTACACCCTGGCATGTGCAATGGGAAAAGTCCTGACTAATACACCTTCCAAGGGGAAGCGGCGAGAGAGGCGGAGGCCAGGTGGGTCAGCCAAATCAGCAGCACAGGACACCTGCTGCTTCCTGGGTACTGCAGTGGGTACACTGGCTCAAATCCGGGGGAGGGCGGGGTCTGGTCACAGCTGACTCCGGCCTTGGTCAGTATCTCCAGGTGGTTTTCACTCCAGCACTACACTCCAAACGTGGAAGAGAGGGAGAAGCACCGTTTACGTAAACAACTGTACTATCAGCCAGAAAAAGACACACCTACAGCGCAGGAAAATGTACAAAATCAATGTCGACTTCTGGCTTGAGTTGTGCTTCCAACCAGTAGGGAGAATATGCAGAGAATGGCTTTCAAGGGTGGCTGGGCCCGAGCAGCTCCTCCGGAAGCAAGGGCCTTTCCGTGCGGGATCTCTTTGCGCCCAAAATGAGCACCCTCTAGACATTGGAAGGAGACAAAAAAAAAAAAAAAAAAAAAAAAAAAACTCTCTCAAACCCTCTCACTCTCTTCGGCTCCACCAGTTTGCATCCTATAAGCCCTTTCCTTCCCTCCTGCAGGAGTCTGCCCCCTTGGACTATGGTACGCACTGCCAGCTGTTCAGTTCTGTCTGGTTTCGCTTCAGAGGAGAAGCGGTGGGGATGGGGGTGAGCACCACCGATCGGTAGAATATCTACCAGAAAGATGGGCTTTTCACACCACGGATATCTGGTCTGTGTGATGTTACGCAGAAAGAGCGGTTGTCTGCTCTCTTAGGTGTCACAGGGCCACATGCCCCTTCGTCACTCTGGTCTTTGTATGTCCCATGCTTCAGGGAGGCAGATAACAGGCCCGGAGGGGACCTGGTGCTACCACAGTTGTTGTTTCTATCTCAGACTGCTTTCCATGGCTTTCCCTGACTTTGAGATGGGATTCCAAATTTCTTTACGGCTCACGTCTGATCAATCTTCATTTCTCTGTGCTGGAAATCTGCAGGCTTGGCGGTCGTAGTGAGCTTGTACTCCGAAGTTTGAGATGGATGGCTTAATCGGAGATGCAGCTGAGTATCCCTTGTTAAAGAAAACATCCCAGGCAAGACCCAGCTTTTAACCCCCATGCGACTGGTGTTCTTGAGCCACTGCTTCCGCCACTCACTGAGGGGCTGGAAGTCAGTCTCTACGCACGGTGAAATCCCCCAACTCCCATTTGACCGACCGGAAGTGTATTGGAGAGCTGGAAGAGGCTGCCTGACCCCACACAGCAGAATCCCCTCGGATCTATGCTCCTCCAGCACCTCTCCCCAGGCAGGACCCACACTCTCCCCTTCCTCCCCTCAGTCACCAGGCCTCACCCTACCAGGCTGGCTCTGGCCCTTTCCTGTTTTGTGTACCAAAATCCTGCCTGCTGGAATAGACCAATCAGCAGAAGAAAAGGCAGCCAAAGAGTGCTTTAAAAACAAAAGCCCAGTCATTAGCTAAGGAGTTAAACTAACCAAATGTAGCCCCTGATGGGTCTCAGTTTATGCTACCACTCCAGGTGCAAATGTGAGAAAAAGCCAAAATATATTTATGTCAAATCATGTCCTATTTTTTTTTTAATGAAATGTCCACTCCTGTCCCCAACCCACCTTTCTACCCCTGTACTAAATGCATGAAGTTATGAAAGTAGATTGAAATTTCTGCCCCCAACAACACTGGGACAGAATCACTCTTTCACCAACATTCCAAACTCCAAACTTGTATGTGTTTTTACTAAACTACCCTCCAGCCCAGCACTACCCAAAAGAACTTTCTGCAGTGATGGAAGTGTTCTACAGACGCTCTGTCCAATGTGGCAGCCATCAGTCAGCCCGTGTGGCTATTGAGCATTTGAAATGTGGCTAGGGTAATTGAGAAACTGCATTTTTTAAATTATTTAATTTCATTATTTATTGTGTACACCTATTGGACAGCATAACTCTAACCTAATTCTACCACTGATAATGAAGGACATGTGAAACTTTCAAATAAAAAAAAAACAAACACCAAAAAACCCTGGAAATTAAATTGACTGTAGTATAGTAAACAGCATTCTGACTAATTTATATATTGTCTTCTCACTAGAAAAAATTTTTCTCAGGTCTGAAGACTGAAAACAGCAAAGTCGCTCTTAAACAACTAGTTAGTTTCATTTTGTTTTGAACCTTAAAGACAGTATGAGTTTCATATTCAGTGATGTTTCCTTTTTCCCTTTGGCTACCAGGAAGCTCAGCCAACTTAGAGCCCACCTCTACCGTGTGTACCCTTGGATACCAGCGTCGCCTTCAGTTGTGTGTATTCCTTTCCTATCCAGTTTTCTTTTCTTTTCTTTTTTTTTTTTTTTAGTGGATCATTTAATGATTTCTAGTAAATGACAACATTGTGCAACGTCATCACAAAACATTTCCATCAGCCCAGAAGGAATCCCTGCGCTCCTTCCTCGTCACTCCACTGTAATCGCTTTCTCTCGGATGCAGATTTGCTTTTCCTGGACATTACAGATACACGGAGTCATGCAATATGTGGTCTTCTGTGTTTGGCTTCTTTCACTGAGTTTCGTGTTTTTGACGCTCGTCTGTAGACGCTATCAGTAGTTTATTCCTTTTTATTAACAAACAGTATTCTACTCTATGGATAGACTATATTTTACTTATTCATTCTCCAGTTGATAAACACTTGAGTAGTTTCTACTTTTTGGCTATTATGAATACTGCTGCTATGAACTTTTACATATAAGTCCTCCTGTAGACATATGTTTTCATTTCTCTTGGGCAGATACCTAGAAGTGAAATTGCTGGGTTGCATGGTAAATTTATGTTACCAATCTGCTGAACTGTTTTCCCAAGTGCTGCGCCGTTCCACATTCCCACGGGCAATGGGGGAGGCTCCAGTTCCTCCACATCCTCATCAGCACTTGCATTGCCTGTCTTTTTCATTATCGCCGCTCTAGTGCGTGTGCGGCGGTTTTCATTTGCATTTCTCTGCAGATGAATGATGAGCACCTTTTCATGCACTTTTGGCCGTTCATATATGCCTTTGGTGAGGTGTCTGTTTAATTCTTTTGCTCATTTTTGCCCATGGAGTTATTTGTCTTATTATTGAGATATAAAAGTTCTTGATATATTCTGGATGCAAATCCTTTTATCAGACATAAGATTTGCTGATATTTTCTCCTCTGCGACTTTTCACTTTCTTAGTGGTGTTTTTTTTTTCTTTTTTAATTGAAAAGTTTTAAATTTTTATGAAGCCCAATTTATTGTTTTTTTTTTCTTGCATTACTTGCACTTTTGGTGTCATATTTAAGAACTCGCACTAACTCAAGGTCATGAGGTTTTATGCCTATGTTTTCTTCTCAGAATTTTATTGTTTTGACTCTTTCATTTAGATCTATGACCCATTTTGAGTTAATTTTTTAATATGGCATGGAGTAGGAGTCTAAATTAACATTTTTGCATATAGGTATCCAGTTGTGCCAGAACGATTTGTTGGAAAAATCGCCCCTTTCCTCGCTGAATTGCCTGGGCACCTTTGTCAAAAATCAATTGACCGTAAAGGTAAGGCTTTATTTCTAGACTCTCAACTCTGTTCCATTGATTTGTATGTCTATCCTTGTGCCAGTATCACACTCTCTTAATTACTCTTCTTGTTTTTCCTTTTTTTTTCTCAGTTTCTTCATACACTTACCTTTAAGTTTACTTAATGGGGAGAATAGGTCATCTCCTTTCTCTCCCCCTAAATTGATATTAGCTTTTGGCTAGAATGTAATCAAGGCTTCCTAAAGTCAAGTAATCAAAGCCTCTCCTGTGAGAATCATTGAGAAGTCATTAAAGGAACTATGACCATATTCTTATTCGAACACATCCCAAAGGGGATCAAGAAAGGAACAGACATTCTAACCCTTGCCACAATAATCGGATTTACTGAATTCCCAGGGAAAAGGGAAGAATCACTGCTAATTATGAGGCAGTTAAGGAATTATTTCCTTTCTCAATATGGCTTTATAGTGTACTAGACCTAAGCAGTAACGTCTGTCTTTGAGTTATGGGTATGAGTGTATTTGTTTAGCAGGTTCAATATTTTTTTAAAAACACTGTGGCTATTGAATATTGAAAAGAAAGCTCTTGAAGAAGAGAAACGCACCTTGAAGGATGGGATGTAGGATGCCAAGGCCCTTCCCCCCAGGTGTGATCTTTGGGAGGAGGTGCCAATGCAAACATCCCTGATCGACTTGATGAGCCCTGTGGATATGACTCATGAGTTAGCTTGACTTGGGGAACCGAATGGGACCCAGGTAGATACACCCCATCCTGGTGAGGAGAGAAAGAATTCTCTGAAAGTGGGTTGCCAGGAGGCGTTGATGGAGAATGCACTCCGGAGAGAAGCTAAAGAGTGGAGGATAGGAGCGTGAACTCAGCATTTGACTCTTGAGATACTTTTCTCCTCTGTCCCTGAGGCAATCCTATTTACTACCCAGCTATAATTTTCTCTTTCTACCTTGGAATTCCTCTGTAAGTTGGCTTACTCTTCATGGAAGCATCCCACATGGCTGCCCACCCTCAGAAGGTGGTCCGGGAGAGAACAAGGTGCCGTTGTGAGGGGGCAGAGGGCCCACTCCACACCCGCCTCTTTTCTGGGGTTCATGGGGGAAAATAGAGTTTTCTTGAGGGATCTACACCACAGACTCCAGGTGGTGGCCAGCATTATGAGATGTGATCCCCTGCAGAAATGGGAACGTTTGAAATGGTGGACCAGCTCCCAGCTGAACAACTCAGAACTCAGGACGGGTCTAAGACTGAACCTGCTACTTCTCTGTTCGTGTTAGATGAAACCACCTGAAGGGGGAACTGGGGGGAGGTGAACATCTGTGTAATATTTTTTAATGTATTCATTTATTTAAAAATGCAGAGAGTCCTACTACGTACCACGCACCTTGCACCACATGTTTTTATGTCACCTAAATCCTTTCTGAAAGAAAGTAAAGTAGAGAAAGAGAGGGAAATGCACTCGATAAATCTTGATTGAATGAATGAATTGCAAGAGCCAGATGGCATGAGTCTTAAACGAACAGGAATTTTTCCATGAGGCTGAAGGAATAATGATCTGGGAGTGGCTTTTGAGAGCACAGAAGGCTCTGCCCCTCCTCCTTACTCTGTAGTTGGGAGCAGGGCAGCTTCCCTGGAGACAGTTGCTGGGTGCTCAGTAAGGCAGGGACTAGAGGAAGGACCGGAGAAGGGGCTGAAGGCTTCTGAAGGGTAACAGAGGAAGGCTGGGGAGGGAGCAGCAGGAAGCTGGACCAGGGGGCAAGGAAGTGCGGAAGGTTGATGGTTGATGAATCAGACTCTCACTGAGACACTAGTTGAGGATTACCAGGAAATGGGGCCCATTGGAATTAGCTTTTAAATGGTCCTCCAAGTCTGTGCTATTAGAGGTTTAATTATGCTAATTCTAATAATCATCAAATAGCTCCTATTTTCAAGAACTTATGAAGAAAAGCTCTGGTAAAGCTCTTTACGAACACAATTTCATGTTATTCTTACAATGCTGCAGTACGTAGGATCCCCCTTTTACAGAAGAGGAAACTGAGGCATAGAGAGAGCAGTGACTTGTTCAAGACCAAACAGGTATTAAGGGTCATGGGCATAATTTAGACCAAGCCTGTATGTCTACAAAGGCCAGGCCACCACCAGCAGCTGATCGGTCCTGACTGTGGCCTCGGTGCTGTTGGCAGGATACAGGGAGTCCTTGGAAACGTGGAGGTGTCCAGGATACACACCTATGCCGCTCCAAGCCCCTGCCCAGAGCCCCCCCACAACACTATCAGAGCCTGCTGCCCACATGGAACCGCCAGGGACTCCACCACCTTCCACACAGGGCTGGGGTCCCAGAGAGACACCTATGCATAATCATGCATGGAAGAAACAGGACTCTGTGAAAATGTCCACCAAACAACGCTAATCTAGACAAAGGGCTAGAGTAGGCTGCCCGAAAGGAGTAATGTTTGAGCCAAAAGTGAAGGATGAACTGAAAGGTGAAGTGAGCGGGGTGGGAGAGTCCTCTGGAAAGAAGATGCAAAGGCCCGGTGGCTGGGGTGGGGTGGGGGCACATGTGTGTTTGTGGAATTGAAAGGAAGCTGGAGGGAAGTCAGGAGTGGGGAGCATGATGCTAAATGTTGACAGAAGGTAGGCAAAGGAGGACGTTTAAGGAGTCGAGGAGCTGGCTCTTTATCCCAAGGGCAATGGGGAAGCCATTAGAGGTTTTCAAAGGGGAGTGGCTTGATAAGCCTGGAGAAGGGTAGAGGGACCCCTAAGATCAGTTAGGAGGCTCTGCAGGAGCCCAGATGAGCAGTAGCAATAGGGGTTCGAAACCTGGAGGAAGACCTGAACCAGTAACAAACCACCAGCACAGTAGCAGGGATCCTGGATCTCCTCAGGCTCAGCCCGGATGAGCAAATTTATGTGAAAATGAGAAATGGCAACTTTGAGGTAAATTACATGCTTATAGTCAACATTTAAATGTGATATAGGGAGATGTGGAAGAAACTGTCCTCACTATAGAAATGGGTGAAGAAACGTGAAGAGATATATAAGTCAACAAAATGGAATATTCCAGTGCTCTTTTTCCAGGGAGATGATGTTGTACTAGTTGTCCCTTCACCGAGAGCTGGATGAAACAAATAATTTATCCTGTATGAAAAGTAGGAGACTTTGTATGATTGTTTCTTTAAATGTAGAAGATATTCAAAAGAGAAACCTGTGTAATTTTTTCTTTCCACAGGACATACTTATTGATTTTAGAGAGAGGGGAAGGGATGGAGAGGGAGAGAAACATCGATGTGAGAGAGAAGCATCAATTGCTTTGTACATGTCACCGACCAGACCAGGGGACCAAACAGAAACCCAGGCATGTGCCCTAACCGAGAATCAAAACTGTGACCTTCCAGTTTACATGACGGTGCTCAACCCAACTGAGCCACACCAGCCAGAGCTGTGAACTTTGATATTAAGAAATGGGCCCTGGCTGGTGTAGCTCAGTGGATTGAGCTCGGGCCTGCGAACCAAAGGATCGCGGTTCGATTCCCAGTCAGGGCACATGCATGGGTTGCCAGGCCAGTTCCTGGCAGGGGACATACAAGAGGCAACCGCACATTGATGTTTCTCTCCCTCTCTCCTTCCCTTCCCCTCTAAAGATAAATAAATAAAATCTAAAAGGAAAAAAAAAAGTACTTAAAAAAAATCTTAAAAAAAAAAAAAAGAAAGAAAGAAATGGCCAAGGCTCTGGCTGGTGTGGTTTAGTTGGTTGGGTGTCATCCTGCAAACGGAAAAATCACCAGTTCAATTCCCAGTCAGGGCACATGCCAAGGTTGCAGGTTCAGTCCCTGGTCCAAGTGTGTTTGGAAGGAGACCGATCAATGTTGCTCTCACATCAATATTTCTCTCCTTCTCTTTCTCCCTCCCTTCCCTTCTCTCTAAATAAATAAATAAATAAAGTTTTAGGAAATGACTGAGGATTCTTCCACTCCTGAAATCAGCTGATGTGCAGATAACTCACAAATTCTGAAGTTATATAGCATTTTTATTGTTCTCCAATCCTTCCGATAAACGTGGTCACCAAGACGCAACCCTCTTTTTTAGGAGTTAATTTGCTCCACTGATTTTTTTAGACAATTTCTAATATTTTTACATTTAAACTAAAGTTGATGCTTTCCTTCTATTTGTATTCCTTTAAATGCAAAAAAAAAAAAAAGAAAAGAAAAGAAAAAAAAAAGTAGTGATAGCTTGGACCAGTGAGGTATCAGCAGAGATGAAGAGAAGGGGGCAGATTAAAGAGATGCTCTGGAGGTAAAATTAATGGGATGTGGTGATGGTTCCCAGGGTTTGCCGATTAGGTGGCAAACCTACTGAGGCAGAGGACACTGGGAAGGTGTCACAGAGGGAGGATCATGAGTTGGGTCTGGGCATGTTGGGGCTGAGGCGCCTTTGAGATGCTGAGGTAGAGATGTTTACTAGGTAGTGTGAGCTAGGCTCCCCGTTGGTCGTTGGTCGGGAGCTTAGATAGGAAGTTCTCCAGGCTGGAGACAGAAGGGTGTGAATCATCACCAAATGGATTGCCATCAAAGCCACAGGCATGGATGAGATCACCAAGGAGAAAGTCCACAGTGAGAGAGGGCAAAAGCCTAGGAATGGACCTTGAGGAACAGGAGCATTTAATGGCTGAATGGAGGAGGGTGACCGTGTGGAGGAGACTGAGAAGGAGACCAAGGAGTTAGAAGACCGATCCAGGAAAGTATGGTGCCAAGGAGGTCAGAGAAGTTAGTGTTTTAAGAATGCAGTAGTTGAAAAGTCTAAAAAATAAACACTGAAAAGAAAAAAGCCCATCCAATTTTGAGACATGGAGGTCATAGCTCCAACATCAACCTCGGGGGAGCTGTGAGGGGCAGAAGCCACATTTGACTGAATGTGAGCGTGAACAGCAATGCTGTGATGACCAAGAGTGGAGAAGGAAGCTGCAGGTAAGGTCGCAGGGAGCAGGAGGGTGGGAAGAATCCAACTGAGAGGGTGGGATCAAGCGCTCAGAGAGAGAAGGGATTATGGATAGAGTGAGGCACCTGAGAAGCAGGAGGGGCTCGGGATCAAGGATGGGCAGGAGCCCTGGCCTGAGACAGGAGGAGGGGTGCTTTCGTTAAGGCACCAGGAGAGGGGACAGATATAGCGAGATGTGTCAATGTGCCCGTGGGTAACTGAGGGAGTTCCTGCCTGGTGGCTTTCATCCTCTCTACAATGGAGGAGGCCAGGTCACATCTACCACTGAGGCAATGGAGGGTTAAGAGGAAGGTTAGACACAGCCACTGCGGAGAGTGGGGTCCCCTGCTGACTAGAGTAACGTGTCCAGAGCCCCATTGCAGTTCACGGCTGTGATTTATGGGGATGTCGGTCTGACCTGTGGAGTACTTTGGCTGCTTGAGCATGGCACAAGAAGGCAGGTCGGAGGCCTCATCCAGAGCTGGGGATTTGCCGGACAGATGTGATCAAAAGGCAGAGAGGCCAAGGGGCTTGGGACATTATCATGCTAATTACTGAAATGCTGGGCCTTGGCATCTAAGTTGGCCAAGAAGAAAGGAGGGAGCTGACACATTAGGAGAACACAAAGAGGCCAACAGCGAAGAAGTCCGATGAGACTGAACAGTTATCTTGAGATTCCACGAGCAAGGTGGGAGCAGCAAAGGTGTGGTTAGGGCTGGGGCTAAGGCCCTGTGTGTGATGGTCAGAACGGGTGGCCCGGGTGGCCCACAGGAGATGGTCTGCCTTCTCTGGCACTGAAGTAACCCAGGCAGATGGCAGGAAGTAGCAAAGGCCACTGAGAAACCCACTAAGCAGAAAACAGAGGCACAGCCATTAGATTCGGCCAAACAGAGGTGAACCGTCATCAGGCTCAGAGCAACTTCAGTGGGGTGCTGGTTCCGAGCGCCGGTTGTCACGGTCTGCGCGTGAGCACGGGTTGGAAGAGTCGAGACTTCACGTTTAAACAGCTCTTGGATTTGTCCTGAGAAGATCAGAGAAATGCTTGGTCTCTCCCACTCCAGGTGGGGGTTGGGTCAAGGAAGCAGATTATTTTTTAGGATGGGGAAGAATTAAGACTAACTACGAGCATATGGGAATGATATAGCAAAGAGGATGGGAGGGGCGAAGGGAGAAAAGCGGAATTCTGGAGGAGCCAAAGCATCTTGGGGACCAGCCCCCACTGCGGTGGGGCATACCCTCCTGGGAACCAGAGGGGAAGGCGTCGACGTGGGTGGGTTTGGTCGTGGGGGGATGAGGAAGTCCTCTCTGGTGGCTCCTGTTTTCTCAGACAAGCTTGAGCTGAAGTCGCCAACAGAGTGTTCTATTGAGAAATTAACTCCTGTCTCATCCCCCCACCCCCACCCGGTGACTCGGGAAGGATTGAAAGGTCTTAGCTGGGCTTTTGTGCTCTGAGGCTTGGGCCTTTCCCTTCCCCACCCCGCACCTGCGAAGGCACACAGACCGCTCTGCCTTTCTGGTGTCAGAGCCCCTTCCGACTGGCTGAGAGGGAGCGCACCACCGTGCCACAGGGAGCTGGCTCTCCAGCAGGGAAGTGAGGGCAGAGCAGGTACTCCCGCCCACCCTGACACGGCCCCCGGAAGGTGGCTGTGGGTCACTACAAACGCTAAGGGCTAAGGCCTGCAATTTTGCAGGTCTATAAACGTGGCCCCCTTGAAAGAGCCTGGGATGAGCCCTGACCGGTGTGGCTCAGTTGATTGGGCAGTGTCTCCCAAACCAAAGGGTTGCCGGTTCGATTCCCTCCTTGTCAGGCGCATGACTGGGTTACAGGTTCAGTCCCTAATCAGAGGGTGTATGAGAGGCAATTGATCAATGTTCCTCTCTCTCCAATCAATGTTTCTTTCCCTCTCTTCCTCCTTTCCCTTCTCTCTAAAAATAAAGAAACAAAGTCTGAAAGGAAGAGAGGAAGGAAGAGGAAGAGAGGAAGGAAGGAAGAGAGGAAGAAGGAAGGAAGGAAGGAAGGAAGGAAGGAAGGAAGGAAGGAAGGAAGACAGGAAACAAACGAACGAGCTTGGGCTGAAAAGAGTAGGGGGGTCCCCTTCCTAAGGACCCATCTGGACAAGTGAGGTCCTGCAGATGGGGGACAAATAGAGGAAGCCCCATGACAGTGACAGCTAATGTCTGAGATAGCAGCAGTGATCCAAAAAAGACCTCAGCCTTTGCCCACAAGGCTGTGGAGCACAGACTGCCCACCTTTGGGGCTGTGTGAGCCCCTGGAGGGAGGTGACGGAGGGCTGTGAGTGATGTGGAATCCTTGCCAATCCGGTCAGGGTAGGGACTCAAGCTGAACTTAATTTGATTTAGACCAAATGATGTATTTACATCTGAGTTTGGGCAGCGTCCAGCGGGCCCAGGGGACAAAGGGTGAACAGAGGAGGAGCTGACATCTGGTTCTCCCCTCACCCTGCACCCTGGGGCCAGGACATGGCAGACACAGAACTACCACATGGTACTGCTCGGCCTTCACAGATGAGCACAAGGACATCCCTCCCCACGGGCCCCATGAGCAGGACGGGAGGGCAGACCCACATGGACCCAGTAGTCAGAGCTGGGCGGTCTGAACAAAGCCTTGGCTCCTCTCCTTCCGGGTCGTCATACACTTGCAGGCCCAGCCACCTGAGGTTATTTTCTGTGCGGTTCCTGGGCCTGGGCCTCTGGCTTTTCGCCTTGCCCTTGTGTCCAGTTCCAGGTGACAGGCGTGCTAAGACCTGGGCGGCCTGCTCACAGGCGTTCTCGAGCCCTGCCTCAGCAAACACTGGACCACCAGTGGTACTGAAAGATGAGTAAGCAGTGCCTAGGGACCAATGCGTGGAGTTCTGAGACCCCTGTGTCTCATGGGGGTTGAAGCAAGAGCCCAGTCAGCACAGCAGTGGACGGGTCTGCCAACTTCATTTGCAGGAGTGTAAGGTCCCCCTGGCCCACCGCCCTTCTAAGAATTATGTTCACAGACCAGCAGTGCTGGACAGAGGGAGCTGAGCTGCCAGAGCCACAGACCTACTGAGATCCCAGGCTAGCAGTCAAGCAAGTCCCGAGACACCATAGGCCCTCTTCAGCTCATGCTAGGCCTACAGAAGCCCCAGGTGTGGGCAAGCTCCAAGGTTCGGTCAGGGAGCTTTCCCCCAACTAGTCACTTATGTCTGGTGGGTCCCCGAGCATAGAAGGGGAAAAGCTACCTGTTCCTTCCTTTAACATGTATGTATTGAGCACCTGTTGTGTGGCAGGTCCCCATGCTGGCCACTGGGATATGGCAGCGGACGAGGTAGGCTTGTCCCTTCTGCCCTCAAGGAACCGACAGTGTGTCAGGGACAGACACAGCTAGCGGTGACACAATGCTTAGATCTTCAGCAGGTAAGCCCCCAACACAGCCATCCCCAGGTTAGGGATGGCTTCTGGGAGGAAGTGAGGGTTCTAAACAGGTACCGTTTATTTCAAGGCACTGAAACCCACTCAACACAGAGCAAGTCTTAAGAGGTCTTAAGTCTCCTAGGACTGTGTGCAAGAGAGTGTATGACGGCTTGGTTTTGTGTGGTCTGAAACCCCAAAGTCTGACACTCTCTGTCTCTGTCTGTCTCTCCTCTCCCCTACCCTCCCTCCTCTTTCTCATTCTCTCCCCGCTCCTCCGCCTTCCTCTGTCTGATGTTTTCCTCACAGGGCCACATGGTCTCTAGTTTCTCTGTTTTTTCAAGGTTTGCAGGATTTGTGACTAATTCGACAGGGACGCAGGAGAGAAGTTATTCCTGGCCCAGTGACTGAGTGAATGAGGGTGCTGCTGCCTGAGCTGGGGACCACTGCAGACTGGCAGATCTAGGTGGGAGAGAGGGTAAATTCTGCTTACCTGAGGGACATGCAGGGAGGGGTATGAAGGAGGTTCTTGGTTATGTGGGTCCTCAGCTCAGAAGAGAGGCCCAGACTGGAGATAGAGATTGGGAAGTCATCGATATATGGTCGTGGGTAGGCGAGATGGTCCAGGGAGAAGGGGCAGTGAGGACAGCTGTGGGGAACAACAGGACATGGTACAGGAGATTGAGACAGGGTGGGTAGTGAGGCGAGTCCAGGCCATGGCAGCCAAGGGGAAAGACTGTTTTCACAAGTCAGCAAAGAGCGAGCATAACTGGCTGAAAAGTATACTTTGTTACATTGGAAGAGGGCGGGGAGGCGGGGAACCCCAAAACAAAAACCTACATCCGGCCTAAATTCTGGAACACTGGCAAAAATGTATAAAGCTGCATAAAACTTTCAATGCCTCCCCCACAGTACACCAAAATTACCAATGGGTAAAAACAAAAACACCACTGACTGGGAGTATTCATTTTGATCCGTTTGGCATCAGGGATCTAATTGCCCAATCAACGGAGCCAGTCCCATCCCCTTCTTGCACACCAGGGGGCGCACATGCACTGTTGCTGAATCCAAGTCCTGGGCAAAAGCAGGCAGTGAATTAGGTGATGATCAGAGCTTGACCCCTCAGCCTGGATCCTTAAAAACCACCTCCACCCCTGCCCTGTACACTACACTGTGATCCCTGAATCCAGGGACTTCAACAATTCCCAAACTTAATGAAGTTTAAGTTTGGGAACTTTTCTGACCCTCCAAATTCAAAAAACATATCAGAAAGGCCCCATAGGAGATCAGTCACTCCACAGGGGCTCTCGCCTGACCTAGGGCAGTAGGGGTAGGTTCCCCATCTTTCACCTGGGGGTGGGTAGGAAAGGACTGGTTTGCTGGTGGCATGGGCTAGGAAGGTGGGTCCGAAGCTAGGGGCTTTGGTGCCAAGGTGTGACTCTAGTTTTGGAGCTCACTGAGTCCCTAAGAGTTAGGGCAGAATAAATCTTCATGTAAGTTTTTGGTTTAGCCCAGAAATTTACAGAGTCAGCATATGACTTTGGTTTGTGGAGTCAGAAACTCAATACCACAGTTTCTACCCGGTTTGGCGGACATTATCAAGTCTTGAACTCAAGGGCCAATTCCGGACTTGATTCAGCCTCCCAGGTGAAATTAACATAAATATTGGGGTGTTGCCAAGCCTCGACTGGGGACCAACCTTGGGTCAGAGAAGCAGGGGGTGAGTATGGGGATGAAGTGGATTTGCATGGGGTTTCGGCAAAGCCTGTCTCATTAATCTTAGGTTCCAAGATTATTACTAGAGTTGGGCCAAGTTAGGGTCCTAAATGGACCCCAGGATGGGTGGGGTTTGAGGTCAGTATTTGTATTAGGTTCTTTCTGGTGACCCAATCTCAATTCAGAAATTGGCCATCCCAGTTTAGGAAGTGTGTTGGCATTGTTCTGGGACTGGGATTGGAAGGAGTTTTATGTAAGGTTTGGGATTCAGCAGAAAGAAAGTACTGGGGTTCATATCCTAATATTGGATATTAGGGTAGGATATTGGATATTAATATTGGATATTAGGGTTAATATCCTAATATTCGATATTAGGGTTCATTTAGCGATGGGGGCTCAGTATTAGTGCTGGGGTCCATCTAAGGACCAGGTTGGCCCTCTCAAGCCAGTAGTTAGAGGTGACAAGGAGATTTAGAGTCAGAATCGTTATTTGGGCTCAATATGGGGCTTCAGATTTAAATCATTACTTGAGCCAATTTCGGGGCAGATTGAGGGGTTTAAACTCAATTTTGAGTTTGGGGGTGGCTGAACATTAGATTCAGATCAGTATGGATAGGCAGCGGCGTACCATTGGCTTCACATTACTATTTGGGAGGGTCATATTAGAATCGGGAAGTCCACAAATAGGATCTGGACTTCGTATGGGAGTTTGGGCCTGTACACGCACATTATTGGGGTTCTGGTTCAATATAGGGAGTTCCAGTCGGTGTGCAGTCGGGGTTGGGTTGTGGCCTCCCTGGGCCTAGTTGGCTCCGCGGTTCTAAGAGCGAGAGTGCACGAGGGGAGGGGCTGCGCCGGGGACGAGCACGGCAGGGGCGCGGGCGCGGGCCCGGGCACGAGCAGGGGCCGGGCGCGCGGCTGGAGCTGGCGCGGGAGCGGCGGGAGCGGTGGCGGCGACGGCAGAGGCGGCGGCTCCAGCTCCGGCTCCGGCTCTAGCTCGGGCTCTGGCTCTAGCTCCAGGGAGTGGGACCCCGGGGCGGCGGCAGAATAGGAGAGGGAGCAGCGGCCCCAGCGGCTTGGGGGGGGACATGCGGTCCGACGGCCCCTGGAGAGGCGGTGAGTGACCCCCGAGCCCCCTTCCAATCCCCTCCGCATCGGTTCCTTTTCCACTCCCCCCGCCCTCTTCCCGCGTCTATCCAACGGAGCTGGGGGCGGTCCCGGGGGGCTAGGGGCGCCGCTGAGGCCGGGCCGCGCCCCCACCTGCCGCACCCGCAGCCTCTGCTCAGCAGCCCCCCCCCCAAACCCGGCGGCTCCTCCCCGCGCTCACCCCACGGCAGACGCGCCCCCCACCGCTGCCGGCTAGCGGGCCCCTTGCCGCCCTCCCCGGCCTAGACCGGCCTCCCCGCCGCACCTGAGCCGCAATCCGAGCCCCCCCCCAGAGCAAAGTTTTCCTTTTGCATTTGTGCTCCCCCTCCTCGGCCCAACCCCACCTCCCCCTTCCACCAGCACTGACGCGCTCCGGGGGCGGCCCTCCACCTCCCACCTCCCACCACCCCAACCCCGGGCGGGTCCAGGCCGCGCCCCCGCCCCCGCCGCACCGGCGCCCCCTCCCAGCCAGCAGGGGATCCGCAGCCGAAGCGCCCCGGTCTCACTCGCGGCCCCGGCGCACGTGCGGTCCCGGGGTGCTCCCGGCGCGAGTTTGGAGCCCTCACCCCCGTCAATCGAGAGCGCGGGCTGGTGAGGGGCCGGGGCATGCTGTGCCCTCCCCCACCCCAGTGCAGCGACGTGACGGCCCTGGAGCACTCTGTCCCGGGAGGACGTGTCCACTCGGACCCGCTCCGGAAAGTTCACTCAGTCACCGCCCCGCGTCCCGTCCCGTCCTGGTGTGCCCTGGTCCTCATCACGGTGCCCACGTTTCTCCGCTTCTTTTTCCCTTTTCCTCTGTGTCTCGGTCTCTATCTCTGCCCTTCAACGTCTCTGTATCTCTTGTCTCCCTGTGTCACTGCCTCCCAAACTCCCCCCCCCACACACACACACGTCCCCGCAATCTCAGGGTCTCTCTCTGCTTTCCCTCCCTAGGTCTCTCTGTTCTCTTTCCCTGGGTCTCTCTGTGCTCCCTCGTTAGGGCTCTCTGTGGTCCCCGCCCACATTTCTTGAGTCCCCCTTCCCGGGTCTCTCTGTCGTGTCTCTCACCCGTCTCTTGGTGTCTCTGTCTCCCACTGACCCGGGTCTCCACAGCCCTCTGCTAGGCCCCCTCTCCATTTCTCTGGAATGCTGCCCCTCAGGTTCTGCCACCCCAGGGTGGGGGAGGGGCTGGCCTTTCTCCCTATTTCAACATCCCCCCCAAGAGCTGGAACAGGTTGGGGGGTGGGAGTCCTGTCCCTGTGTGAGCTGTGAAACGGAAGGGAGGCTGCCAGTGTGAGGGGAATCCTCTGGACTCCCCTGGGGGCATCGAGGCAGAGCTGGGAGGCTGGACTGCTGACTGTTGGTGATAAAGGCTCTACTTTGGCTACTGAACAGACAAGGGCGGGGATCCAGAGTGACCTGGTGTGGGATCTGGCCGGAGAATCCAGGAAGTGCATGGGAGTGAGAGGCCTGGAGAAGGAGTCCCAGTGGTGCTTCCAGTGGGGTCTTTGTTGGTGAGGAATCCCCTGAGAAGGGGAAGGACCTGCGGAGGGATCCTTGGGGAGGCAGCAGGGATCTGATGTGATCCAGAGGAGGGTTCTGACAGGAAATCTCAGGAAATTCTATGCTTGGCTCCTTATTAACTCTTGCTTCAGGGAGCAAGAAAATCCCAGTTTTTCACTGATTATATGAATGAGCCTAGGGCCTCAAGAAGGAGCAGGTGTAACTCCCCAAGCACAGGCACAGGCCACACACTCACAGCCCTCTGGTTCCCACACTCAGTTTGCCCCCGACACACACACACACACACACACACACACACACACACACACACTGGCCTTCCTGCCCAGACAGTTTTTTGCACACTTAGGCTGCATGGCAGCCAGAGGTCTGGAATCTGCTGTGCTTGCATGCCATGCATCGCTTCGTGTTTGTGCTCCCACAGCGATGCTGCACATCCAGGAAGGGGTGTGTGCACACTCACAGTTTGGTGCATCCTCAGGCACACTTTCTTGCACACTTTTGCTTGCTCATTGTCCCCTTTATGATTTGCAATGTTTCTGTAGTGGTGTTTTCTTTTCCACTGCTCTTCCTCTTCCCTCTTGTCTTTCCTTTATCAAGGAAGTTGTTTTAATATAATTCCTTTCTTCCTCCCTGTCTTTCTCCCACCTGCAGCTCCTGACCTCCTCTCAGTTCAGCTTTGTGCTCCGTCAGGGTGGATGTTGTATCAGGACTTTTGAGAGGGGAGGCTGGATTTGAGTGCTGGTGAAGCAGTTTGGGCAGGGGGCTACAGTAATGGACTGCCTAAAACTTTTCTTGGCAATTGTACTGGGGTGCAACAAAACGCTGGCCCCGGCAATCTGTGCTGCCCCTCCCATCACGCTAACTGGGAGTCCATTGTTGAGGGTCCTCGGTTAGGGGGAGGGGGACGCCGACCTCCTCCACAGAGGCTGTGATACCCAGCATAGCTCTCCCACTTTCCAGCTTGAGATCTTAAGGAGTGCCCTTCCTCCCTGCAGCTCAGTTTTACCCCTGTAAAATGGGGTAGCTAATCTGACCCTGGTCAGGTGCCATGGCTGTTGTGAGAATACAAGGGAACTGTGGGGTGGTGCATCAGCAGCAGGGGTACCTCTTCTCGTGTGACTGACACTGCTGTGTGCTTGGACCGAGCTTGCAGCCTGGGCCTTGCCCTTGAGAAGCTCATGGTCCCTGGGGGAACAGATTGCATCATGGGAATGCAGAGCAATTCAGTAACCTCTTATTGATTGCCGACTGTGTGCCAAACCCTGGGCTAGGCACTTTCAGCCAGGCTGCCTCACTTCCTGTGGGACTGACAGCTGTGTAGAAGAGGCAACCCACCACCCCTTAGTAACTGTTGAGGTTGAGCTCAGCATTAGCTTGCCTAAAGCAGCTGTAACTCTAAGCCGAGGTTAGAAGCTGCGGGGATTCATGATAATGCAGAGGAGAATCCAGGAGTCAGAGTGAGACAAGTCCCCCAAGAAGGGGCTAACTGAATTGGGTTTTGAGAGGTGAATAGGAGTTCTCCAGTTGAAGAAAGGGTGCTCCAGGTAGGGAAAAGAAAAAAGTAATAATATGAATGAAGACTCAGAGGTCTTGTCACTTGTGGAGTATTCAGAGATACAGCAGATCACAGAGGGCTTTGAATGCCCTCTTAACTAGCTAGGACTTCACTCTGAGAACACAGAAGGGGGACCCAGAGGATTAAAGCTTGGGGTGGGACATGTGCAGTATGTTATCAGATTTGTTTCTGGGAGATTCTGATGCTGCAGGAAATGGATGGAACCAGGGTGCTCAGTGAGGAGGAGGGTTTGTTCGGGGGAGTCGGGAGCGAGCGATGATGGGGGCTTGGATAGGGCAGGATTGTGGAGCCGTTTAGAAGGCACATTTACTACGACAGGATGATTCGTTGGGTGTGGGGTGGGGAAGAGGAGGGGTGCATGTTCCTGGGAGTGACGAAGTGGGGCCTTCTCCCAGCTAGGGACTTGGGAGGAGAGGTAGGTTTGGGGGTCAGATAATGAGCTCATCATGGGTGGACACATTGCTTTTGAGATGCAGCATTTGAGGTTGGGTCAGGGGTGGAGGGGACATACAGGAGGGGGTGGGGCAAGCCTCTGGAGTTTGAGAGAGAAGCCTGGCCCGAGAAAGGACAGAGGGTGAATGGGTGCAGAGCTGTGCTCGTGGGGAGAAGACAGCCTTGGTGGTGAATAGCACGGCTCTGGCTTCAGACTGCTGGGGTCAACTCCACCTGACTGCCGTGCGACTTTGGAGCAAGTCGCTGAGCGTTTCCGAATCAGTTTTCTCATGTGTCAAGTGCGTGCAGTGCAACCCTGTGCCTTATAGGGTTGCTATGAGCGTGAAAGTTAATGTGCTGAAGGTGCTTAGGACAGGGCCTGTCATCTAGTGAGCAGGGCCTCAGCGTCAGCAGTCGTCACCGTAAGGGTCATCAGTGTGGGGGTGCAGCCCCACCCCCATCAGAATGGGGGGGCTTTAAGAACTACCTTGTGACAGTGAGGGCCACCTGCTCACCTAAAGTAGCTGCAGTCCCGAGCTTAGGCTAGCAAGTTGGGGAAGCTCAACCAAGGGAGTGGCCAGCCCTCATCCCTCATATGTTTGGGATTCTGTGTGTGGCTCAGGTATTTTTGACCTTCAGGTGGGCTGGCACGAGAAGACTAAAGGAAGATGTCCTGGGGAAGAGACCTGGTGTTCCTTTGGGAATGGGTGGAGGGGACTCTCAGGAGGGGCAGTTCAGTCGCCCATGTCCCCCGCCCGCCAGGACCCTGGGTGTCTAGTGAGGTTCTTTATTCCCACGCCTGCCTCTGAGCGCTGGGCGGACGTGGGTTGGGACACGTCTGACGCACCAGGATTTTGTGTGTCCCCACCCTCCAGATCCAGGGAAAGTGGTTTCCACTCCTCGGCAGTGTTGTAGCTGCTGTGTCTGGGGACTATTCCTGGTGCAGCCACAGGCGCTGCCTGCGGGCTGCTCCGGAGGGGCGGCTGCGCTTCTCCAGATCTCGGCTCCTCCCTGGTCCCGCTGCCAGGCCAGCTTGCAGGCCTGGCGGGCAAGGGAGCACCCTGCTGGGGGCCAGCCCCGGGTTGGTGCCAAGGCCGTCTTACCTAATTTTGGTCCTGGCTGCCAACCTCACCCTTCTGAGGCCTTTCTGGGTGCCAGGCAGAGATTTCTGACCTGTTTCCGGTACCAGTCAAGTTCTTTCTGAGTAGCTTTCCCGTTCGTGCTCTGGGTGTGTCCGGCAGTCAATGATTATTCTGGGCTCGTCCCGGGGTGAGCCTGGCATGGTTCCGGTGAAGCCCAGGGGTGATTCCGAGTGGCTCTCTAGGTGGTTTGGGCCAGTTTGCTCCCGGACCGGTGTGCTTTCAGGTGCTGTTCTAGAATCCCGCCCTGGCCCTGTTCTGTGTGCACTAGGGTCTTTCTAAGTACCTGTTTTGTCTGCTCTCCGGGCCATTGGGGTACATACTGCCGGTGTGGCTCCTGCTCAGTTTAGGTCCATTCTGCAGGCACCAGGCCCGGTGCTCCTGGTGTGGCCATGGGCATGGCTGTATTGCCTGCTGGCTTCGCTCTTCTCCTCCTGGGACTCCACCCCTCTGCCTCAGGGTCCCTGAGCAAGGGTAGAGCCAACAGCTACCTCACGTCGGGCACTATGAGGCCCCGTGGGCATCCCCAGACAAATGGGCCTTTGAGTTTGGGACACGGAAGCTGGTTTGTCTGGCCAGACCTGCCTGGCAGCCTGTGTGCCAGGAGCGGCGGCCACAGGGAGCTTGGTGGAGAAACTCAGTGGTCTGGGGGAGGGAAGCCATTCTGAGTGAGTCCCAGGGCTGTCAGTTCTTGGGGGGTTGGGGGGTGAGGGAGACAGGAGAGAGTGAGAGCCGCAGGGTCGGTGTGGATGGTACTGGGCTGGTGAGTCTTCAGTCAGCAAGGACATCTCCCATGTTGACAAAATGGTCAGTCTCGAGTGATTCCCAGGGACAGGAGGCTGGCCTGGGCCGGTGAGGGTGTTCCCTGGACTCCAGTCTGTGTGTCCAATTTGGGAGGAGCTGAGATGGCATTGCTGTGTGGGGCGGGGATCGATGCGCACACGGGGGCGGGAAGCTGAGGAGAAGCCTGCTGCGAGGTGTGGCCTGCACCTCGTGGGCACCAGCAGCGCCAAGTCACTGAGCTGTGGCGAGGTGGTGATGAGGTGGAGTAGGTGTGTCTGGCCCCTGCCCCCACCCAGGATGGTGCCCACGCTGGTGCGGACTCAGTAATGGTTCTAGAGGGAAGGGGCCCGCTCTGTCGCTGTATGAGTGCTAGTGGAAGAGGCATCCAGGGCACACCTTCATTTTAAAAATTATAGAGAAGCAGAAAGTCAAACATAAATATTGCTTCTGAAGCTTCTTTGAAGGCTGCATGTATGCTGGTGTGGTGCTTCCAAGCTGGCTTGTTTTCCCTGGGCTCATTCATGCATTCATCCACTCGTTCAGCAAACCTTGACGGAGCACCTACTGTGTGCCAGCGCTCTGCTGGGTGCTAGGGATTCGGAGCTGGGCCAGGCACACACCTAGCTTATGGGTGTGACTCGGTGGCCACTCAGCAAATGTATAAATAAATAAATGATCACATTTTTGGTGTCTACTCCAAGGCAGGGTCTAGCATGTAGTCTAGGACATCATGTGAGAAAGTACCATTGGCCCTGAGACCTGAGGGGTGGTTGGCTAGAAACTCATGGCCAGAGCGTTCCAGGCGGAGGCATAGGCTGACGACTGGAAGAGATGGGGCGCATGTGCCGATCCGAAGAGGATGCTCTTGCAGTTGGCTGCCGGGAGGGAGGGGAGCCTGGGCAGCGGCTGCGGGGGCGGGCAGTGCCGACTGCTCCACTGGCTGGAGGGTTATGTTGAGGAGTTTGGACATAGTTTTCCTGCTGAGGCCAGGGACTTGGTCCAGGATGTTCACATCTATATGCTGGATGGCTGGAAGAAAGCCTGGCACGTAGTAGGTGCTCAGGAGTATCAAATGAGCAAGCGAGCGAGTAGAGAGAAGGGCATTTTCGCTAAATGGGGATCATCCTTCACAAACGGTTCCATCACCTGCTTTTTTCCCCTGCATAAATAGCACATTTTGAATGTCTTTCTGTGTCAGTACATACTCGGCTGTGATGAAATGCCTGATGTTCTCATTCTTTCCTCTCTCCCCAGGAAGGAGCGGAGGCCCCGGCGCCCTGCCCTTGGTGCTGGTCGTCCAAGAGTGAGTGGTGTGAGCAGGCAGAGGCCGGGTGAGTGCACCCCAGGGTTGTGGGGGCAGGGACGCAGAGGGGTCCTGTGGGCCAGACTGAGTGGCTTGGGTTTTGACACAGGCTGGCGGAAGGCCACAGAAGGGGTGTCACTAGGGGCACGACATGATCCAGGGTGCGTGTGGCTGAGGGACGGTGGAGGCCTGGATCAGGGAGGTGGTGATGGAGGTGGAGAGAAGGGATCCCAGTGCTGTTTAGGGAGGTGGAGTCGACAGGACGTGGTGAAGGACTGAATGTGGGGCACGAGGGAGGGAGGCGTCAGGGATGCCGCCCGGGTTTCTGAGTGGGGTGGATGATGGAGGTGGGCGGGGACCGATACACAGCTTGTCAGCTGCTGTAGGTGTGAAATAGGCTTCCTGATGGCGTCTGGGGATCTGTCTGCCTTTCCATTCACCGTGTTTCTACGGGACAGCCTGGTCTCACCAACTGTTGGCGGTGGTAGGGGAAGCAGGCTATCCACAGGTCTGGGGTGCACCCTTCCTTGTTCCTTGAGGTCCACTTCTCCTCTTTACTTTCTGCTAGAAGCGCGAGTGGGTGTGTTGCAGTTGCAGGCAATGAGGTTGGAGCGTTAAGTTGGAGTCAGCGTGATGGGCCTTGGGTGTCGGGCTAAAGACCTGGGGCTTTTTTCCTGAGGGCGACGTGGAGGCATCGAAGCTCCTTAAGCAGAGAAGCAGTGCCCATGCATTCATCTATCCATCTCCCTGTCCTTTTTTCTACATATGACACGTGTCTGTGTGCCTGCTGTGGGGAAAAGCAGCAGACATGCTTGAGGGGCATGATCAGGTCTGCATGTGTGTGAGCTTAACAGGGGCAGTGGTCTGTGTGCAGGACGGACTGGAAGGAGTCACCGGAGGCGTGAAGCCCACTTAAGAGGTGAGCGGTGACGAGGTCTTACTAACGTGGTGGCTGGTATGGGTGTCAGGCAAATTTGAACTTACTGACCAGCCCTGGCCAGGGTTGCTCAGTTGGTTGGAGCGTTGTCCTGTGTACCAAAAGGCTGGAGGTTTGATTCCCGGTCACGGCACATATGGGAGGGAACCAGCTGATGTTCGTTCTCTCACTCACTCTCTTTCTCTCAGTCTCTCTCATCAATAAACATACTTTTAAAGTTTAAAAAAAAAAAGCAAAAAACCAGAACCTTATTGACCAGCTGGGTGTGTGGGATGAAAGAAGAGAATTGGAGGAAGCGTGGCTGACATGGGGACCTGGAGGCGGAGCGGGATCGGGAGGCTGACCTCCTGTTGGGCGATCTTCTGTGAGCTCCTTGAATGCACAGCCCAGGGCTATCTTGTTCATCACCCTGCCTCCTGGCTCAGACCTCGTTCTGCAAGGACGGCTGAATGCGTAGGGCATGGAAGCAAAGGGCAGGGGAGGGAAGGGAGCGTGTATTGAGTATCCGCTGGGGGCCGGGTCCTGTGTGTGGTGAGGTGGACATCAAGGTTAGTTAGAAGCTGCAGGCGGAAGGGACTCGGCACAGGTTAGGAAGGTCAGATGGAGAGGATGGGTGTGGGAGTACCTGTGTCCCTTTACCTGTCCATTCCGAGATGATGGGTCTCACCTACCCAGGAGCCCAGCCTTACAGGAGAAGGCGCCTAAAAGTGCAACCCCCTGTCTTCTGGGGAGGCCACCATGTGTGAAGGGGTGGGGTGCGCTGTAAAGCTCAGCTTCTGGAGGCAAGGCTGACTTGGAGGTGGGTGGGGTGGGGTGGGGTGGGGTGATGCTCTGAGACCTGGAGGCCCTCGGACACCTAATACAGGAGTTGAGTCAGGCTGAGGCCTCCTTGGGTGCGGGCCCAGGGTGCTCACAGGGGACTGGGTTCTGGGGCAGGGGCCAGGGCAGTCCCTAGGCCATGTCTGCAAAAGAGCTTGCCGTCTCCATCAGGGATTCTCAACCTCAGCACTGATGACACTGACCAGATAGTCCTTTGTGGTGGCGGGCCAGCCTCTTACAGGATGTCTCTAGGATGTCTGGCAGCATCTGTTGTTTCTTCCCACGAGATGCAGGTAGCACCTGCCCACCCCCTCACCCACTCCTGGCCCTGTCCTCAGTGCTAGCAAATGTCTGCAGACATTGTGTAGTGTCCTACGGGGGACGGAGGCGCCCTGGATTGATAACCGCTGGGCTACATCATCTCTTGCTGCCTTACTAATCCATACAAATCTGAAAAACTGGAGAGGACCAGGTTTTCAGTGATGGGCCACTCGAGCTGAGTTCTGAAGGGTGAGTAGGTGGCTGGGGCAGGAGAAGGGCATCCTTCCCAACAGAGAAAGCAGCAGGTGCCGAGGCCTGGAGGCAGCCACGCTGGGGAGCATTCCCCAAGGGAGGCTCCACTCCCCAGGGAAGGAGGCTGAGGGCTGGTGGCTTGGGGATGATAGCTGTAGGAAGGTGCCTCTGCTGGTCCCCTTGGTCTGCCCCAGAGCTAAGCCTCTGCTGGGCCGTGTGCCCCCTACCTCCTGGAGACTCTGGGACCCTCTCTCAATCCCTCTGCACGCTCAGGGGAGACTGAGCAGCTGAGGGCTGAGAATGGGAGGGCAGGCGGGATGTTCCTGGCTGCGCTCACAGACGTTGGTCCCCGGCTGGAAGAGGAAGGCAGCCTGCTGTCGGCGGCTCCTTCCCAGAGCCGGGGTCTGGGCTGAGCCCGAGATTTATTCTCGTCATAATCCCGCGGTTGGTTTGGTGAGAGTTGGAAACGTGTTGGTTTTCCTCTCCCAAGTGTAACAAGCCTGTTTCCGCCTCCGTGGCCGCTGCTGCAGTGCCACGTGGTGAACTGTCCAAGACGTGACAAAAGGGCTCGGTTAGCTGCCCGCCGATTAGAAGATGAACAGCTTCCAACCCTCCCTGCCCTCGGGCTCCTCTTGCTCAAACACCAGCCATTCCCCTTGGCCAGCGCTCCCTGGGGCCCTGGGTGCCCTTCCTTCTGCAGACGTCCATTTTAGGGCCCCAGCCTCCCGGGAACAGGGTCCTGGCCTGGGCAGGAGGCAGGGAGGAAGCCGAAGGAACAGGTGGTATTTGGAGATTAATTAATATTTGTGAATAATAACACGTGCCCAAGGGAAACAAATCAATCTGTGTTTGCATATTCATGAGGAGGTCGGAATGAGCCCAGCTGTCCTCCAGCCAGGGAACCCCCAGCCCATCTCTGGCCTCATGTGGTCTCTGGGGGTGGGGCTGACCAGGTTGGTCAGGTTGGGCTGCGTGGAGGTGACAGGGCCGCTGGGTAACGTGCTTTTCCGTGATGAGTGTTTCCGCGTCCTGTGGCTTGGTGCAGGACCTGCTGCTCCTCCTTTTCCCCCGCAGACCCTGCCTCCTAGGGTCTTCGACTTCACCAACCAATACACTTTCCGAAAGTACTTGGGGACCAGGCATGGGGTTGGCAGTTTTTTATTTTACCAAGTAAGGACATGATTAAAAAAAAATAAATAACTGCTGTCTGCTTTCACCATCGTTTCATACAAGAAAGGACATTCTAACACTAAGGACAGAATTTGAGAATAAAGAACAGTTCTGTCCAAGAAAGGGTGCTTGGCAGCTTCATACCAGCGGACCAAAGGAAAAGGCTCTATTAAAACCATTCAGAATGCAGAAAAACTACCCTTAATTATGTTCTATCCTACGGCAGAGTTGTTTTCCTGCCCAAGGATGTCAGCTTGGGAGAGCCGATGGCCCCAGTGCAGGTCAGCGATGCGCCTGGGCGTGTGGGTGTTCGTCCGGCCTTGCGTCCGGTGCAGGCAGCAAGAGCCCAGGCTCCCCCAGCCGCGCCGGCGGAAGTGGTGCTCCGCTCTTAACGCTGTAGCACAGGATTCTGTAGGTTCTCTGCCACCCCAGCAAGGCTGGCGCTGTCCCACCTTTTCCCCACAGGGAACCCTGAGCCTTCGGGAGTGGGGACCGGCCTGGGGACCTGGGACTCTGAGCGAGGGGGCCTCGAGCCGGGAGCGGCCTGCACTGCCTGCCGGGCGCGGCCTGGACTTCGGGGCAGGAGGGCAGCTCGCTCATGCCCGGAGCTGACGAGGGAGAGGCCCCGCTGGGACAGCCGTGAGGCTGCCTGAGTAATGCCCCGGGAATGCGTCTGCGTGTGCGAGTCCCTGTGTCTCCCCCCTCTCTGGGCAGCCGCGTCCTGCGTCCATGGGCCCCTGGGAGAGCTCTCTAGGGGAGGAAACATCTTTTCAACTTGTCCACCTCTGCCTGTTCTGCTTTCTGGATCTGAACAGGGTCGCGAACACAGCACGCCCAGACCAACGGGATCCCCGGAGTCCCCAAGTCAGAGCCCCTCGTGTTTGTCGCAGCGGGCTGGGGTTACCAGAGGCCCAGGGACACCCATGATCAGAATCTCATCCAAGGTTGTCTGACATGGTACCTGCTCTGCAGTTATACCCCATCGTGGCTGTACTGGGGACACATAACCCTTTCACATGTCCCCAATACAAGTGGAAGGGACCGACACCTCTATGATGTCTATAACGGGGGTCACACCTCTGTTATAAAGCCCCGGGGAGTCACACCTCTAGACTGTCGATCAGACAGCTCCACTCCCATGGCACCTGGACCCACTGTCACACTAATGGTGTCTGGGTCAGACAGCTGCATGTCTGTGACGTCTACACTTGGGTGTTACATCGCCGTGGGTGCCAGGGCAGCGGCAGGGAACCAAGTCTGTGATGATGGTATTGGTGGCATACTTTCCAGGGTGGCTGTGCTGTGCAGTGGCACCTCCACGCTATCTGTTCCCTGTAGCTTCGACCCCTTCATGCCTGTGCTAGGGAGCTGTGCCCCATGATTGGTGCTTCTGAGGGGGGAGCCCTGTGGTACCTGCACTGAGGGGGTTCACACCAGCTGCTTATAGCCAAGGTTAAACCTCTGTGATTGTTGCGGTGCTGCCCCCCATGATGTCTGTATGAGGTCCCTCTGCCCCATCCTTTGGTGCAACGCACCGCTGAGCTGTGAGCCATGACATCTATGCCAGGGGCTACGGGATGATTGTGTCAGGGGACCATGCCTTTGTGACGCCTGGCCAGGCATTTTGCCATCTGATGTCTGCTGGGATGTTGGATTCTGCTGTTGGCCGCCCTGCTTCGCCGCAGGGCCTGATGGCCAGGCCCAGAAGGGGCTTTGTGATACTTGACCTCCATCCCAAATTGGCTGTGCAGGGCATCGTTCATTGCGGGGGCTCCCTCTCTCCGGGTCTCGGTCACCGGAGCTCTGTGATCACTGAGCACAACCCCGGGTGTGATGTGGTTGCCCACCACACCCCTTCAACTTCTTGCTTTTGCTGCTCAGCTCCTGTCTCAGGCTTTTGGCCAGATCTGGGACAAGGGCCATTCCCCACCCTTCTCCCTTTGTGTTCAGCCCCTTTCCACTTCACAGTCCTGCCCGCTTCGTCCCAGCACCTTTGCTCACCTACTGACTTCTGATCTCACGACCTTTGACTTTCTCAGATGAGACTAGGGTTCAAATTCTAGGAAGGAGCAGAACCATCTTTGAGCCATGCCCCTCGTGATCACCGGTCCTGTCACCTCCTTGCAAATGTTCTTAACGTTGTGGGTCAGCCAGAGCCTGGCCCTGACCGCGACCCTGCACTGGAGTCGGTGGGTACCGCTGCAGGTCTTTAAGGTGTGTTCTCTGTCACTCACTCCTCCTCTGCGTCTTGTGGCATTTTTAGAGCATCGGTGAGGGACTTACATGCCAGCTCCTGCCCAGAGGAAGGTGTGAACAAAGCTGGTGGGCACTGGTGTGAATCCCCTGCAAGCCCCCATGTGGGAACATGGGAGGCAGACCCTCAGGAGTTCCCCACGGGGCTGGGCCGAGAAAGCAGTGCGTCTGTGCTGCACAGGGTGACCGTGCCGAAGGCCTCACTCCGGCTCCTGGCAGAGCCAGGAGGGAGCGCAGAGAAGCCCTGTGAGCAAGGCCCGGTCAGCCCCAGATGAGGTCCTCCCCCTGCACAGGCTCCTGTCTCAGCGTGGTGGCACTTCGGAGCATGTGGCCCTGTGAAGTTCGCCCATGCCCCTGCTGGGACAAGGGCAAGGAGCTGTGGGGTTGAATCTAGGGTTCAGCACCCCCATTCCTGGCCACTAGGGCCTCCCTGTAGCTTCCCTTTGGAGTGGGGAGGTGCCGTGGGAATTGGGTAGGATGAGGGTGGCCAGGTGGGCAGCTGCAGCTTGTTAAGAGTGAGTCCTGGCGAGCCTGGACAGGTTATGGCTTTGACTTTGGGTCCCTGATATCTGGATCCTGTCTGCCATTGTCAAGTCTGCGCTCTGGTCTGCACGCAGCCTGTGGGGTCTGGCCTCCTGCCTGCTTCCTCCCTGCTGGGAGAGGAGGGAGAACAAGTGCCCCAGGAACTCTGGAGTCCCTGGCCTGTATGGGTCTGCTAACTTCTCTCTGATCCCGGTCTCTGTCTTCTTTTGTTTGGTTTCTGTGTATCTCTGACCCCAGTCCTCCGTCCCTGCTCCCTCATGGAGGTGCGTAGGAAACTCAAGATCTGGGATGGAGCGTCCCTGTACACCATCCAGTTTCGGTAGCCCCCTGCCCCCTGTTCAGGTTTTGGGAATGACCTGAAGGCCTCACCCTATAATGTGACTCTTGGGCTATTTTGGAGGTCACTGGGGGATCTACGAGGAGCCTGGGTGGTCACAGGGGTCAGAAGGTATGGGTGAGCCTGGCTGGTGTGGCTCAGTGGATTAAGCGCTGGCCTGCAAACTAAAGGGTCGCCGGTTCGATTCCCAGTCAGGACACATGCCTGGGTTGTGGGCCAGGTCCCTGGTGGGGGACATGCAAGAAGCAACCACACATTGATGTTTCTCTCCCTCTCTTTCTCCCTTCCCCTCTCTATAAAACTAAAATAAATAAAAATCTTCAAAATAAAAAAAGGTATGGGTGATCATTGTATAGGTGGTGGGGGGAGGGCGGGTTTATTGAACTGGGCTTGGACGATCAGTAATCAGCGAGGATGAGCAGGAGTCTGTCTGGGTGAGGAGGAAGACCAGGAGGTGGCATGGGTGGGCAGTGGAGACACTGGAGAGTACCAGCTGACTAGCATGCCCTTCTCTCCATCACAGGTCGATTGTCCTGGGCTGTGGCTGGCTGTGGTGCTGGACTCCTGGATGGCCCCTGAACCAGCCCCAGGGAGGACGATGGTGCCCCTTGTGCCCGCACTTGTGATGCTTGGTTTGGTGGCGGGTGCCCATGGCGACAGTAAGTCTGACCCCTTGAGGTGTAGGATCTCCCAGGTCAAAAGGTGGTGTCCCTCCTAGCAGGACTCTGGGATGGGGGACAGGACCAGCTAGGAGGACGGACAGGATGGCTAGATGCCTCTCCAGACCTTTCTCTGTCCTGGAGAGAACCCCCTGACACGCACGGAGAGCCCCTGTCCAAGCAGCACCCAGCTCCTTGCTTCCTGGGTGCATCCTGTGGAATGCCTGCATGTCCCTTAAGACACTGCGGGGCTGGGTGTGTCTAAGTGTGACTCCCTTTTATGGGCTAGGGGTGAGACCTGACTGGGATTCATGTGGTCACTGGGCGATGTGCTCAGGCCTGTGCCGTGTGTGCTGCTGCAGGTCTGTGCAGAAGGCACAGACGAGCCCTGTTGGGCTGGCGTGGGAAGGGGGCGGGCAGGCAACGCATGAGGAATGTGTGTGGACCTGGGATGGGATGCCACCTGTGTCCACACATCCAGGGAGGACCCAGAAGGCAGAGCCATTATAGCTCTTCCCTGGTGCTAGACCCGGGGTATGCAGGTGTGAAGGCACAGCCCCTCCTTTCCCTCTCCCCTGGATCTTCAAGGCAAAGGAGCGCCCCACTCTCCCAGCCCCTCAGCCCCGGGGAGTCTGGCAGAGATTGCCCTCGGCCAGGAGGAAGCTGGTCTCCGGCACCCCTCTGTGAGTGTGTTGGGGGAGGCGGAATTGTCCCCTGCCCAGATCCAACTCCGAACTTTGGTCCCTTTCCTCCTGCCCTTCCCCCCGCCTGGCACTGTGAGACTGGCCGCAGCCCGCCCCGTCACCATGGTTACCACTGCTTGGTTACTGGTAGGAGGCGGGGCACAGGGCTGATTTAGCCAATCTGCACGCTGAGGGGGAGGGGCAGGGTCGGAGCTAAGGTCCCTGGGGAAAAGGGGATGTTCCCAGCCTGTACAGAGCCCAGAGGTGGCGGAGGGCCAACCCAGGGGTCACCCTGGGGGTCAGCAGGCAGTGGGGCTCCTCCCCACTCCCCCTTCCAAGTCTGTAGGCAAAGATATTCTCTCCTTGCCCCACCCAGGCCCTTTCTCCAGAGGCTCATTAATTATTCAGGACCAGATCTGGAGAGGGGTTGGACTGGAGCTCCTGCCCTTTGTCCTCCCTGGCTGGGCCCTGGTGGGGCTAGAAGGGCAAGAGGGAGGGGAGCGTATTGGGGTGAGGGGTAATGGGAGCATTGAGGTGCTGGCAGTGAAAGGGCTGAACTGGCTGGAGTAGGGTGGGGTTAGGGGTGGGGGTGATCCCCAAGCTTGGTTAGCTAGGGCTTGAGCCTGTAGGGGCAGGTTGGGGTAGAAGTCATCCGCGTGTGACTCCCATAGTGCTAGGGAGGCGAAGGCTTGTCCAGAGTCAGGTGTGGTCATTTGCCCTTGGACATTCCCCCACCCCCACCTTGGCCACTCTCAGGGCCTTCAGACAGGGAGCTTGAAGGCAGAGGGGGGGCTGCCCAGCCGGGCTTTCAGAGTCAGCACCTCCTGGAAGAAGAACTGCCTTTTCCTCCTCCTTCAGACCCAACGTGCCCCAGCCTGTACCCCTCACCCCCACCCCCCACCCAAACCTGCTCGTCTTCCTGTTTTCTCTCCTGGCGAATGGCATTACCACCCACCCAGCTGCCCAAGTCAGAAACCTGGGCCTCCTCCCAGCCTCCTCCCTCTCATACCCCACATCTAATCCATCACCAAGTTCTGTTGTTTCTACCTTCTAAATATCTTTGGAATGCATCCACTTCTCTCTCTGCTCCCTTCACCCAAGCCACCCTCAGCTCTGGTTGGCGCTTTTGTATGCAGCAGCTCCCGATAGCTTCCAAGCCTCCAGTCTCTCTTCTCATAATGTGCTCTTCACTCAGGAGTAAAAGTCATGTTACAAAACGAAAGCCCGGTCATGTCACCTTTCAGTTGGAAACCGTGCACTCTTCCCCCTTTTGCCTTCAGGACCAAGCCTAGGGCTCTCAGCCCTTTTTCAGGCCCTGCGTTGTCAAGCATCTGCCGACCTCATCCTGCCCTCTGACCTCCCATCCCACACCTCGCCATGCTGACTTGTCTTAGTTGCTCATGTTCTCCCCAGGCCTCTAGTCCTCTTGTTTTCTCTGCTCAGAACCCTCTTCCCCATCCCATTCACCTGACCGTTCGTTCCCGTTTACCTGGAGCCATCACTTCCTTCAGGAGCCTGGGCCAGGTACTACTCCTCTGTGTTCCCACCAGATTGCATGACTGTGACTGTCTGCTTTGGGTCTGTCTGTCCCATTGGGCTGTGAGTTCTGGGGGGTCAGGCCATTGTCCAGCTCAGGTCCTGGAGTGTAGGAGGTGAGTGAAGGGGTGGAGTCAGGCCTGGTCCCCCAGTAGGAACTGGGGCAGAGCAGAACAGTTTTTAGAGCAGAGTCCAAGGCCCTTGGTGCTGGTCCTTAAGGATCAGAGCCCGAAGGTCAGGGTCTAGGATGTAGGAACCAGCCAGAGACTCTGAAATACATGAGTTAGTCTCTGCTTCCAGGCAGAGAGGAATGGGACGCAGGCCTGGGCCAGTGGCTGTGGTGATCTGGCCTAGGAGACAGGGCCTGTCTTCCAGGCCCCCCTTACACTGCACACACTTCGGATCTGTCCCCCTGTGGTGGCCAGGGTTGAGCTGGGCTTGGGAGACTTCTTGCCAGTGGCGAGCAGCAAATCCCGCCAGAGCTGCCGGGAAAGGTAGGGCAGGCACCCCAGAGAATTGACGACTGGAGCAGTGAAGCGCGGAGTGGACAAATGTGTTTCTATAGGCCTCTTAACGAGACAAATGAATGGGGGCCCTGGCCTCTGAAGGGAGCAGGGCGGGGGGTGGGGTGGGGAAGCAGCTTCGAGAGTTAGCTCAGATGCCCCAACGTCAGTGCCGAATAAGCTCTGATGGAGACTTGGGCTTGTGGGTCTTGGGCGACTCCCCCAACCTGGGGCTTTGTGGGTTCTCAAGGGGGTGTCTTGTGGGGCCAGAGGTGGTCCTGAGTAGGAAGAGGTTTCTGCTGATCTGCCATGTGTGGGCGTGGGAAGAACACAGGCCTGCCTTTGGAACCTGCAGCGTGGGTTACTGCTGTGGGTGCTGTGTTGGGAGCGCACTGGCACAGAGGCGGCAGCCTGAGTGTCTTGGGAGGCCTCCTGGAAGAGGGTGTCCCTGAAGGGTGAGTGGGCATTTGCTAATGGGGGTGTTGCATAATGAGAGGAGATTGGGGGAAGAGGCAGGCCTGGGCCTGGGCTCCTTTATGGAGCTCATGGGAAATCCACAGTGAGTACCGTCCTCCTTCTGTCCCCAGACCATGTGGGACAGGCAGGGATGCAGGACCCTGGTGGTGGCCCAGTTACTTGGAACCTCAGCATCTGAGCGCAGGATGCCTGATGTCTGGAGGGGGGACGGTAGGGCCCAAGTAGCTGAGGATGCCTCTGGCATCCCATTCCCTCGCCCCCTAGAGCCTGTGGGGCTGGAACGTGGCGGAGTGCGGCACGCAGTTCTACAGCGCTGTTCCACGTGTCCTCACGGGTAAGGAGGGCCTGGAGTCCCGTCTAGACTCTGTCCCCTGGGGACTTCCAGCAGGCAGCTTTCTCTCTCAGGGCCCGTTTTCCTGTTGCGCAATGAGGGTGATCACTCCTACCTGGAAAGGTTGACTGAGGTCACCCGTTCAAGGCTCCTGGCACGTAATACATGCCCCCTCCATAGGAGGCCGTAGCCTAGGGCTCCTTGAGTGTCCCCTGGAGCCCAGGGTTGTCTCTGAGCGGGCTTCTTGGGCGGGAGGTGGGGAGCAGTCACAGGAGCCAGCACTAATGAGTCCCCAGCTCATTAAGCGGTTCAGGGCCTGGGAAATCACCTCTCCGGGAGCTCTCGCCCCTACCTGGCGGTCCCCGGCTACTGCTGCTGCGTGTCTGCTCTCTGCTTCCATGTGCTGTGTGTGTCATGTGTAGGGTCACTCTGCAGGAAGGCAGAGTAACAGCAGTCAGTCCCTGGTGGCAGACCCTTAGAGGTGGCCCAGTTTGGCTGTCCCCAGGGCTGGACCCTGGGGGGTGTGGCCACCCACCGCAAGGCCAGCCCACTCCCTCTGTGCCCCAGGGTGTGCTCGCAGACGCTGCTGCTCCAAGGGGAGGGGATCGGGCTGGGGGAGTCACACTGTGGTGGAGCAGAAAGCCCCTCCTGGCTTGTGGTCTCTGTTCAGATGCTCACTGAACACCAGCTCTGGGTCAGCACTGGACAGACTGGTGAAGTCGCCGCCAGGCTTCGTGCACTTGCCTGGGGACCTGACTAGTCACCATGGCATGTGATGATCAGTGCTTGGATGGGGAACCCAAGGGCTTTGGGGTGCGGTGCCTCAGAGGAGCAGGGCACACACAAAGGCAAAGAGATGTCCAGGGGCCTGGCCTGTTGGAGCGGCCTGGGTGGGGGTGGCAAGTCCACTGGGTCCGGGACAGTGTGTGGCCCATTGCAGGCGCTGTTCTTTGAGAGTCAAGACAGGTGAGCCCAGAGAGGTTAGCAGGAGCAAGTGTGGGGGGCGGAGTGGGGAGACAGACAGAGGGTTTGGAGCTGGGGAGAGACATGGCCAGGTTTCTGCGACCCAAAGGTCCTCCTGGTGAACAAAAGGGGCGAGGACTTGGCAGGGCTTTGAGAGGAGGATGCACTGAGGTTTGGTTTGACTCCTGTGCTCGGTGAGGTGCTCTTGGGTGGGGGGTGGGGAGAGGTGAGGAAAGCCAGGGCGAGGCCAGACTGAGGGGAGGGACCTGTCCCATGGGCGGTACCAGGCTGGGGCTGCACTGCTAGGCTTGCCAAACTCAGGCGGGTGGGTGGCCAGGCGGGGTGCTGGCCTCGTTCCAGACTCCAAGGGGGTGTTCCGCCTCCTCCGTGGCCCCAGGCCTTGGGCCCAGTCCAGCCTCCACATAGTACTAAGGCCTTTCTCCTTCTCTTGCTCTCTCTAGACCCACACCTGGCTGAGAGCCTCTCCCCAGTTTCTGGTTCTTTGTTTGGTGCCGAGGCCCCGCCCCGCCCCGCCCCCAGGCACACTCGCTCGGCCATTCCGGTTCAGCAGGTTCCAGCCTTTGGTTTCTAGGCAGACACGTCGAGACTGGAGCCAAGGAGGGTTTCTGCCCCTACTTCTCTCCCTGGTGGAGGGCCCTTCCCCCAGTGCGTGAGGGGCTTCAGACCCCATCCTCCTCAGGCTTTCTCTTGTCAGTGGCTTCTTTATTTGTTCCACACCCTGCGTGCCAGGAACTGGGCCCAGACCTGCAACAGGGCTGGGGACAGGGAGGCCTGGTGTCTGCCCTGCCGAGGGCTATTGCTCTGGGTGGGGAAGCAGCCATGACTCAAATACTCCCCAAAATGTGGAAAAAGTAATCAGTCACCTTACACATGTACATAACAAACCATGAGCCAAAGTAATAACCTCACACGCCTACATAACAAACCACGAGCGGTGCTGCGAGAGAGGCAGATGGAGTTACCAGAGAGCTTTAAACCAGGAACCGAGCTCATGGAGGCAGGGATGGCGGACTGAGGAATAGTTCCTGAGGAAATGATTTTTAAATTGAGTTCAGAAAGGTAAATGGGAGTTAGTGGCTAAAGAGTAGTCTAAGAGGTTTGTGGCAGAGGAACAGCCTGTGCAAAGGCCCTGTGGCTGCAGGGGAGGTTGCTTATCCAGGGACTGAGAAGCCAACCAGGGCTCTGGAGCCAGGAAAGTGGCAGGGGTCAGACCTGTCAGGGCTCTGTCTGCCACGATTGTTTACATTTTGTTTCGAGAGCAATGGCGGGGGCCTTTGGACAGTTTCGACCAGGGCAGAGAGGCTGTCCATTGACCCCAGTTGCTGAGTAAAGAAAAGACCGGAGGGGGCAAGACTAGAGGCAGGGACACTGCTTGGCAGGTTGGTGGAGGGTCCAGGGAAGGGCGGGTGGTGTCTGGGCTGAGGTGGGGGCACTGCCGCCTCAGGTGTGCGGGCGGGGAGTGCAAAGTGCACAGAGCTGCACTGGCAGACCCCTCTGCCCTGGTGGAGCCTGAGTGGGCAGCATCCTACCTGAGAGGACCTATCTGAAATGGACAGGCTGTGCAGACAACCGCAGACCGGGGGTGTCCAGAGCCTCCTTCAGAGGACATTCGGGACAAGGGTGGGACAGATTGAGGTGTCCTGAACCTTTGTGTTGTCCCCATGTCACTCTGGTCCCCACCAGGCTTGTGTGTCCACCCGCCCCCAAGGCCGCCCCCTTTAATGATTTTGGGAGCAGTCAGGTGAGTCCCTGGCTCCAGGATTTGGACCGCCGGCTCAAACCCTGGCTTTCCCTGCCAAATCACTCTGTGATTTGTCCGTTATTTAACCTCCTGAGTCTCCACTTTGGAAATTGAGCGATAATACGACCTACCTTGTGGGATGGTTTTAAGACTGGTAATGCTCAGGAGAGGGGCGGCCGCCCTTGCGCCAGGCTCGCTGGTGTCCAGCCCGTGCAGGCAGTCTGCAGAGGTCGTCACACCTCGCCCGCGCAGGCCTGTGTCACCAGCACCCTTTCGTAGATGAGAGAATGGAGGCTCAGAAAGGGTGAGGGATTTGCTTAATAATTAAGTGAGCCCTCCAGAGCTCACCCGGCCCTGGGGTGTTCAGGAAGACGGGTCCCTCCCTGCTCTTAGTCCCTGCAGTTGTCACTTCTGACCCTGGTGGTCCCCCTGGACCCTCCCCTCCTCGGGGACCCTGCCCCATCTGCCGTCCCTCCCCTCTGCACTGGAGTGGCACCCTCTTCCTCTCTGCCGGCTTCTTCCCATCAGCATTTAAACACTGTCTTTCACATCTTGGGCTGGGGTGGGGGGGAGAAAAAAAGAAATAGACATGTGGAAGCCTCCTCCAACCCTCCCCCTCTCCAGGTGCCATATTTTCTTTATCTTCCCCATCCCAGCCAATCTTGTTTAAATACCACTTAGCCCCTCTCTCCACTGCAGCTCATACTCCTTGACCTTCTTTGGTCTGGCTTTGGCACCCACCACGCCACTAACCTTGCTCTTGACAAGGCCTCCAACCATACCATGTGAATGGTTTTGTGCCTGACCCCTTGGAAACAAACAAGCTTGAATTCCAGTCTTGGATGTGCCGCTCCATTGGCTGTGTGACCTTGGACAAGTGACTTGACCTTTCTGAGTCTGTAAACGGGATAACGATAATGAAGGACTAAATGAGATAAAGTACCTGGTGCAGAGTAGGCGCTTAGTGAAGTATCGTCATCATCACACACACATTTCTTTGCCAGGGACCAGGCCTAGCCTGGATGCATCAGCACTGAGCAGGTGGACTGAAAGGTCATTTCTCACGGTATTAGCCTTCCTGGAGCTGTTCATTGGCCTGATTAATACGAAATGGATCTGCTGTCAGGATTAACGAGGTGTTACTGCGTCTCAGTGAGGGCCGGGTTGCTCTCGTCTTGTGACCCTGGGTGGTGGGATTCATCAGGACAGATGCTCCAGGTGGGCTCCAGGTGATGTGGGCGTGGCAGGACAGTGTCTGAGCCCCGTCCCTTCTCCTCTCCCCCTGCCTCCCTGTGGACACTTGGGGAGACGTCCAGGGTGTCCAGGCTGTCGGAAGGCAGTAATTGCGTCAGTGGGGGCAGGGTGGAAGGGCAGATTTACAGGAAAGCATTCACCTGGGAAGACGTCCAGAGATGCTTAGAAGGTCTATGCTTTGGGGACTGCTGGCACGTGGGGGCAGAGCAGAGGAGGAGTCGCAGTGTCTGGCCTGAGCCTTGGGACAGATGGGGGTACCATCACCAAGGAGGAAAGCAGTGGGGGAGAGACGAGTCTGGGGGAGATGCTGGGGCTGTTCTGACCAGCTCTCAGCGTGCCTTTGTCCTGGAGTTTGGAATTGATGGGCGGCCTAGGGGACCAACATGTAGTGGTTCAAACATGGACTCCAGACTCATGGCGCCTGAGTTCAAATCTCAGCTCTGCCACCAACCAGCCGTGCCACCTTGGGCAAATCCCTAACCTCTCCGTGCCTCAATTTCCTTCCCTATAAGCGGAAGTAATTGCAGCACCCACCTCAGGTACCTACAGCTCTTTGAAGAGCACCTGGCACCCAGTAAGCACTGTACAAGGGCATGGATCGCTACTGTTCTTTCTTCTATAGATCCTTTTTTGCCGCCACCCCATGACTGCCACCTAGTGTTGGCCGTGCTGTGGTGACTCGGTGTCTCCATCTCTCCAGGCAAACCTGCCTTCGTTAAGGTCCCTGAGAACCAGACTGGGCTATCGGGAGGGGTGGCCTCCTTCGTGTGCCAAGCCACAGGGGAACCCAAGCCGCGTATCACGTGGATGAAGAAGGGGAAGAAAGTCAGCTCCCAGCGCTTCGAGGTACGCCCTCGGGGTGAGGAGGGGCAGACGGGGCTCAGGGTCGGCCTGCTTCAGAGTCCGGTACTGTGTCCTCTCCCTTGGTCTCTCTCCCTGGTGGGCGGGGGGGGGGGGGGGTTGGAGGCCGGAGGACGGCTGACTTAGAGCAAGTTGTGACCAGGTGTCCATCCTCTGGCAGGTGATCGAGTTCGATGACGGGGCAGGGTCGGTGCTGCGGATCCAGCCGTTACGGGCGCAGCGAGACGAAGCCATCTATGAGTGCACAGCCACCAACAGCCTGGGAGACATCAACGCTAGTGCCAAGCTCTCGGTGCTGGAAGGTACGTGCCGGGGAGGGGCGTGGCAGGAGGGCGGGCCGACTGGCGTCTGTCTGGGAAGAACCAGCCAGCCACCCCTGTCCCCACCATGGGCTGGTGTGTGTTTGGCAGAAGGGAGAGCTGACCATTCTGGGCTTGATGAAGGCCAGCGATGGACAAGGGTGGTCGTCGGATTCAGCCTGGACTGTCTGGCGTGTGCGGAGGCAGCGGCGTGCCTCGCGTCTCCATACTCTGCTGAGACGGGCGCAGCCCTGGTGCATCTGGGTCTGACCTCAGGCAGGGCTGCCGCTGTGCACTGCTTGGCTTACGTGGTTTGTGGCAGCAGATCGGATTTTCATGTGGGCTTGATGGTGGGCTTCAGAGAGCTGTGTTCCTGCTGCAAGAGTCCTGGATCAGGGGGCAGGGCTCTGTGCGTGGAGTTCAGTGTCTTCTCTCATTTAATGGTTGGTCCATTCCCTCGCAAACACTCCCTAATGCTGCCTTGTGTCCAGAGGATCATCCGACCAGGCCCTCAGGACTTCAGTCTCCACTGAGTGCTGTGGGGGCAACCTGGAGGGCTGGGGAACACACCGGGGAAGGCGGGGGGCAGGGAGGAAGCTGTCTGAGCTGCATCCGAGGATGAGTGGGAGCTGGGTGGGGCCCTCACAGAAGGAGCAGCATCGGTGTGCCAAGGCCCAGAGGCAGGAGAGAGTGGAGCTGTTTGGAGGGTGAGGGAAGCTGGAGGGCACAGAGAGAAGAGGGGGAAAGAACTGGTCGAGTTCCTGGGGAATCAGAGGTGAGGAACGGGCGGAGCGGGAGGTGGTCAGCCCCCAGCACCGTGGACCCCTCAGTCCGAATGCGCCTGCGTGTGTTTTCAAAGTACAGCTTTGGTCGTTGCTTTAAAAAAAATTACAATAACAATACCTGTTCACTATTACAAATTTGATAAGTGAAAAATGGCACATAGGGGAAAATAAAAATCACCTGTTATCTTACCTCTGCTAAAAAGATTGGGTTAGTTCCTTCTAGTCTGTTTTCTGTGGGTGCCTTGCAACACAAATGGAATCACATTCTGCCCAGTGGTTTGTGGAATGCTTTTTAAAAAAAAATATATCATGAACCTCTTCCTCTTCATTAAGTATTCTTCTGCATCATTATTTTTAGTGGCCATGGGTAAGTGTGGCATGGAAGTGCCCTGACTTATTTGCCGTCCCTTATTGTTGGACAGATACGGCGTTCCCAGTTTTGCGCTTTTATAAATAAGGCGTTGTGCACGTCCGTGCAGATATGATGTGGTCACCTTCCTGATTATTTCCTTCTTCTCAATTCACGGCAGTAGAATTGCTGGATCAAAACGGCACATGCATTTTTAAGGTTTTCAATATTTCCAGAAGATTGTGTCAGTTTATACTCTCACCAAGCAGGTCACGAGAGGGCTCTTTTCCGCGCATCCTTACCAGCAGTGGGAATTAGCATTAAAAAAATATCTTTGCCAAGTTAATAAGCAAAAAATGACATCTCAATTTAATTTGCATTTCTTTGATTACAAGAGCGGCTGAGCATATTTTCACATTGGCCATTTTCACACTGTGGCTTTATGGGTTCACGCACGCACCCACTCGGTAGTTCCTTAGGTCTGTGTGTCTCCTGCGAGACAGGGTGGGGCCCTCCAGCTTCGAGGGGCAGTGGAGGACAGTGGTCAAGAGCAGGGGCTCTGACTACCTACTCTTTCACTTCATGACCTTGGGCCATGACTGTGCCTCTGAGCCTCATTTGCTCCACCTGTGTTCACAGGTGTACATGTAATTCCTACTGCCCAAGCTGGTTTGGAAGATGAAATATGATGCAGTTGAGCACTTCCCAGGATTCTGTCATGAAAGGGAGCTGCTCGAATGTTGGGCTGCAAGCCGTACATCCTGAGGCCCAGGCATCTGAGCTGGTAGTACCTGGCATCCGTGGTGCCTGGCAGTACCTGGGTGGTGCCGCCCCTACTTTCTACTCCCATGAGGGGTACTTACCTGTGGGGCGGGGACCCGGAGCACAGGCCCTGGACCAGGGTCACTGATTGCTGCGTGTTCTGACCCTGCCACCCCTGACCTCAGTGTCCCCACTCATGACCTGAGGATAGGTAGTCCAGCGCTGCGCCCCCTGCTGCTGGTGTCTGCCCCAGCAGGAAGCCATCTGCCCTGGCATTTGGGGCCCAGCCGAAAAGGCTGCTGCACTGCGGCTGCTGCCCAGAGGGCATCCTCTCAGGCTCTCACGTTGGGGAAAGGGGCTCCTTCTCCCTAGTGTTGAATAAGAGGTGCCCCCAAAGCCCCGGGCCCTAACTCTGGCCCTGGCTCTCCCCGCCGTTCCTCTGTGGGCACTCCCCTACCCCCACCACTGCCCTGGGCCGCTTCAGCTTTTAAAGGATTGAAGCTGGTGAGGATAGTATTCTGGGGCCTGAGGGGAGGGGGATTCAGACTTTCAGGGGGGTTCTCCATCCCGAGGGGCCTTCTTGGGTCAGGGTTTCTTTAGCGGGATTGGGGGGTGTCTATGTTTCTAGGGTGTGGGGGGTGTCAGGTGAGGTGGTGGCGCGCTCGGGACAGGTCCCTGTCTGACCCAGGCTCCCTGCGTGGGTGGGGCTGGAGCTGTGGGCCTGAATGAGCCCCTCCTGCCCCTGAAACACAGCACCCAGAAGACGAAATGCTGACTTGCTGCGTTGGTCTGTGTAACCTTGACCAGCTCTGGGCTTGGCAGAAAGGATCGGAGTGGGAGGCCTCAAAGGTGCCAGGGGGCGGGGTAGAGGAGAGCAGCCCAGGCTGCAGCTAGCCCGCCACCCACCACCACTGCCCCCCACTGCCACTGCCCCCCACCGCCACTGCCCCGGCCCTGGCTTTCCCGTGTGGTCCCGAAAGCCTGGTGTGTGTTGGAATGATTGGTGCTTTGGGCCAGGGCCCCTCGCCGCAAGCTGAGCTCTTCAGGGGAGTGGCTGAGGGCTGCCCAGGGCGACCTGGCTCAGGTGAGGGGTTGGTGCACCCCTAAAAGGGAGTCCAGGCCTGCAAGTTTGTTCTGCACTTTCTGCTCTGTCCTGCTCCACACCAGGGCCAGCTGCCCTCACACTCAGCTCCGCTGGTGCCTCTGGGAGCGCCCCGGACCATGGCGTTGCACCCAGCTCCCCAGGCAGAGCCCACACTGTACTGTGACACCCAGGCGGCTGCTCAGCAGCACAGGCTGGCTGGGGGCGAGCCCGTCCCGGACTGTGAGGAGTGCACAGCCCGCCGCCCAGTGTTCCTGTCTGAGTGGTAATTGAAGCCATTAGCGAGCCAGCCTCTCCCTCGCTGGGTAATGGCAGGAAAAGCTCTTCTCGCTCCGCACTCTTGAGGCGGCTGAATCACTCCCCCTCCAACCCACCCCGCAGCCACCACTGAGACAGGGAATCTGACATTTTCCCTCTTTACGGAGGGGGAGCAGAGTGGGGGGGGAGAGGTAGACCTTTCTTCTTGGCCTCTCCCTCCGGGGGGTTGGGGGGGCGTGAGGTTCTTGGAGCTCAATGTGGAGGGCACAGATTTCTCTGGGCCTGTGGGTTCCAGGCCAGGCAGGACAGTGGTCAGGAGAGCCCTGGAGGAGGCCAGGCAGCAGGGGTGCGGCAGGGCCCTGGTAACTTGGGTAGGTTCTGGAAGGGCCAAGAAGGAAGGGGAGATGGAGGGTGGGTGGGCTGAGGTGCAGGGGCGAGCCGTTTCTGACTCTGTCCTGGGGGCTGGCTCTGAGGGCTCTGGGTGCGGGTGCAGGTGGTCACGGACACCGCAGGTGGTGCTATGGGCGTGGGGCCGTGTGCTGTGTGCAGGGCAGTGTGTGTGGTGCGGTGTTTACAGCCGGTGGGGCCTCACAGGCTGTATATATATATAGGAGGGGGTGTGCAGCAGACTGTGTGTGTGTGTGTGTGTGTGTGAGAGTGAGCGCACGCATCAGGCATTATGTGGGGGGTGTGGTGTACACAGCAGGTGGTACCTCACGCAGCAGGTGGTATACATCCTGGGGTGCATGTGTGCATCCGACAGTGTGGGGGTGTGCTGTGTACAGCAGATGGTGTACAGCATGCAGCGTATGTGTGCACGCACATTAGACAGTGTGTGGGGGGGCGGTGGTACATCCACAAGGTGGTCTGCACCTTATGGGCTGAGTGCACAGCCAGGGGCTGTGCAGCAGCAAGCAGCCTGAGCTGCGTGCGTCATCAGTCCGGTGCTGTGGGAGGTCAGAGACACTGGGTCTGGGCTCACTGTCACAGGGATCCCACGGGATCCTCGCTTGGAGCCAGGAGGGAGGGTACACCAGGCAGGGGTCCTGCCCAGACCTTGGGGTCCCTTCCTTTCCCTCCCCCTCCTCGCCACCAAGCCCAGGTGCCTTTTACCTGTTCCCACCTGGCCTTGGTGTCTGCTGGAGGACCAGGAACACACCACTCATGCCGCATGGGCCCAGGAGTCCAGGTGCCTGCACGGAGTGCCTGGTCTTTTCTGCCTCAGGGCAGGTGTCAGGCAGTGCGGGGTAGCGACTGGGGTGGGGAGCAGTCAGCGCTGGGCCTGGACCCCTGGGTCCTGCCCTGGCTCTGACCCTGGCTGGCTTGGGGACCTGTGAGGTGATGAAGAACCTCTTGAACCCCCCTTGACCTACCTCCGCACATAATCCCTGTGAAAACAGCCCTGGCAACATGAGGGTGAATGAGCAACACACGCCCCTGTCCTGAGCTGTCCTGGGGTGGGCCAGCCCGGAGCTGAGCTGGGAAGGGAGCCTGCGTTTTCCCAGGAAGTGAGCCCACCCTGCCTGGCCAAGGCCTGGTGGGGTGAAGGACTTCCATGGGCAGAGGATGGCTTCCCGTGTGGCAGGAGGTGCCCAATTCCTGTTGCCCGAATTGTGTCTGGGTAGTGGCTGGTTTTGTAGAAGTGGGGCCTGTTGCCTCCCTAGTTTGCAGCCACAGGAGACCTAGAACTCAGGCCAGCTTCTGCCCCTCCCCTTGCAGCTGCGGCCTGACTTAGGTGCTTCTGGGTCCAGTGACTGTGGTCTCTGATTTGTCCTTCTACCGCCCCACCCCCACACCACGACCACAGTGGCATTTGAGACCATGCAGATAAGAGACTCTGCATCCATTTCCTGGAGAGTTCTGTGCCCCAGGCATGGGCGTGGGAAAGGCGTCAGGTAGGTGGGCACTGCCAGGAGGCCCTTGAAGGTCAGACCCTGGGTTTCTTGGTCCCTGGAATTCCCCATTTTTTTCTAGTGCTCATCTGCTTTCAAGGGTCCAAGTGGACTTTCTGAACGGGGTCCTCCTGTGGGGCGGCCAGTACACCTGCCTCTTCTGTTGGCTGCAGACACACTGGCACTTCTCCAGTGCCCACTGTGGCCCCCCAACTCTGTAGTCATGGGTGCTTACAAAGCCCTGCTGTGTGCATGGCCCCCTCGCTTGCTCCCCCGTCCCCCAGCCTCATGACCACAGTAGAGCTGGCAGCTCTAGCAGCAGGTGGTCCAGTTGGAGGTTCTGAATGACCCTGTGCGTGCACATCCTCCATCTTTGGTGAGGGGCCCCATCTCTCTGGTTGCCAGAGGAAAGAGGGTTTTAATCAGGGGAGCAACATGATCAGATACCTGCTTCAGAGATGCCCCTGGATGCGCAGAGTGGGATGGAGGGAGACCAAAGGTAGGGTGGGCAGCCCTGCAGCCCACACGACAGGCGGCCATGGGCCAAACCCAAGCAGTGGGTACGAGAGCAAGGGAGACTGGGTTACAAACCGTTTGGAAAGAGCGGCGGCCTGCCTGGCCACCTGTGGGACCAGGGAGGTGGGAGGCTCTGGGTTACTGGCTCTGGCCAGGTGGGTGGTGGTACTGTTTTCAAAGGCTCCGATATGGGAGCAGGACCTGGTTTGCAGGGCAGGCTGAAGAGTCCTGTTAGAAGTCTGTGTATCTGGCGTGTGCATCCAGGGGAGGTGTTGAGGAGTTCTTGTTCAGATTCTCCTGGCACTCAAGGGACATGTGGAGATGGAGTTTTGAAGGCCAAGAAATGGCACATCTCAGGGAGCGAGGGACAAGAGGGGAGGAAGGGTGCCTGAGCGGAGCCCCAGAAGCCAAACTCTTCACGGTGGGAGGAGAGTTTGCGTAGGAACCTGGCGAGGGGGCCGAGAGAAGTCGGAGGCCGTGGACGTCAAAGAGCAAAGGATATGAAGTGGGAGGAAGTGGTCAGCAGGGTGGGGTGCTGTCCAGAGGTCAGGCAGGATGACGCTGAAAGAGTCCTTTGGGCTGACCTCCATGGGGTCATGGCTGACGGTGGGGAGCATGTGGCAGGAAGCAGTGGGTGGGGCGGGGTGGCAGCTGGGCCCAGGGCCCTGAGGAGTGAGGGGGAGGCTGTCAGTGGTCTGGAGTGACTGGGCCTGAACCTTGGGCAGGGTTGGGGGGGGAGGTGGTAGTGTAAGTGGATCAAAAGAATCTTCCTGAAGGAGGGTGGAGGTGGGGAACCCAAGAGGAGAATCTAACACGGGCCAGGGCCAGGGCCCGATGCCAGAGCTTAGGTAGGGTGTGTGTCCAGGGAGTGGCCCCTGGGGCCACTGGGTGCGCGTGGTGGGGATGCCGCATCAGCCAGGCAGAGTGAGGCTGTGCCAAGTGCCAGGGAAGCCCTGGGCTGACAGTGGGGACTGGGAGGGGGAGCCCACAGCTGCCGACAGGCCCCAAACAGCTCAGATTCAAAAACAAAACAGGCTTTTAAGATGCCAAGTTTGATGAAATCTGAGTGCTAGAAGAGGTGGGAGTTTTCTCTCGGAAAAAAGCTGAAAATCGAGGCTGAAAGCTGCAAAGGGAGATGGACCCAGGGCCCCACAAACTGCTCCCCCCCGATTTCCTGGAAGCCTGGGAGCGAGGCTGGGCTCTTCGGGAAGAGTAGGGTCCTGCAGGTCTGGAGCGGCCTTTGGACTTGCTAGGGGCTGCCTTGGCCTGCCCCTGCTGGGAATGGAGCTGCCTCAGGGACGGCCTGAGGCGGCCTCGCTTTCCTCACAGTACGTGAAGGCTGGGGCAAGCCAGCAGCCACCCATGAAGTTCCTTCATGTGTCTCAACATGTCTTTGTGTGTCCACGTCTCCATTCCTGTGTCCTCAGGTCTCAACACACGTGTGGCTCTGACTGTATGCCTTCACATGTGTGTTTGTAATATATGTGTGCACTGCCTCTGGATCCACTTGCACGAGCCTTTCCACAGGTGCTTGTCACTGCAGGTGCCCCCCCACATGCACGTATAGGTCTGTTTTCACACCTACCTTTCACCATGTGTATCTCTGTGGCTGTACGTGTTTCTAGGTGTGTGTGTGTGTGTGTGTGTGTGTGTTCAGAGACAGGGCGAAACCAGGCCCAACACTCACGCACAGGGAGGAGGTCAGGCTTACAGACAGTGCTGCCCCAGGAAGCCTGTGGATGTGTGTGCCGGTGTGTGCACAGACATGAAGAAGCTGGGTAAACCAGGGTGAGGCGGTCCTGCTGACAGACGGTGCTGCCCACCCTGAGACCCTGCAAGGCGTCTCCATCTGTCAGCCTTCCTGGTACAGCCCCCCCCCCCTCCGGCCCAGACTCCGCCTCAGGCATCTCAGGCTCAGCTGACAAAGAGACCTGTGTGTGCTGTGTGGGGGCCTCAGCAGCCCCCTCCCCCAGTCACTGCAGCCAGCCTAAGCTGATCCCCTGTCCACCCCCACCCCTTGGCTCATCTGTCAGGACCCCAGTGTTTTCCTTAGCTTCAGCCAGACTCACTTTTCCCACCCTCCCACAGCCCCCGCTCAGGCAGTCCCTCCCTGCGCCCTCCAACACCTCGGAAAGCTCTCCCACCTCCCAAGCTCGTTTCCTATTCTTACATCTTCTCCTTCCTGCAGGAAGCCACCAAGTGCAGGTGAGCTGTGGAGGTGAACTGACCCACTGCTGTGAGGCCTCAGCCAAGCTCCTGCCCCTTTCTGACACTTAGTCTCCCAACTGTCCATCCTGCACGGACACACCGGGTCACCTTCTTCTGCCCAGAGGGGACTGTAGGAGAGGGTGCCAATCTCCCTCTGCAGCATCTAAAAGCCAGTGCAGTTTGGAGCAGGAGCCACTTGTGCACCCATGTGCACCCCTGCTAGTCCACAGGGGCCTATGGGGGCAGCCCCTGGGAGCATGTGTGTGGACCCTGTGTGTGCACATGTGGGCTCAGCTGCAGTCCACAAACAGCTGTGGAGTCTTGGGCTCCTGGTACGTCTCAGGTGCCCAAAGCCTTCTCTCCATTCTATATCAGAAGATGGAGGGACCTCAGCCCTAGGAGGGACAAACACTGCAGATGCGGGGCATTTAGGCTGCAGGTGTGTGAGGACCTCCTCCTATCGGTTAAGCAGGAAGGACGCCTAGGAAGGAGAGTCCCTTGGAGTTTGGAGGTGGGGGTCCTAGCAGAGGGCCCAAGGACTCCACCCAGGTGAGGAGGGAGGGGCGCAGCTGCGCGCAGCTTGGACACGCGCAGCGGCGCCGGCGCCGTCGCTATGGTTACCGGGTGGCCTGGGAGGGGGAGGGGCCCTTCCTCCCCTCCCGCTCCGCAGGACTGGTTTTGAACGGACTCGGCCTGAAGGGTACATTCTCGGCCTGAAGGGTACATTCGGACGTTGGAACCTCAGTGCATGGCCTTCCCAGGGGTGGGCACGTGTGGGGACTGACGGTTCATCTTGCAGTAGATGAAAACGCCATGGCTTGTGTGCAGGGGGCCTGCGGTGGAGTGGTGAACCCTGGAAGACGGCAGAGGGCGTGGTTTGGGCGGGGGGGGGGGGGGGGGCTGAGCCAAACTTGGGGAGGTAAGCCGGAATGGTGGCAGGGTGTACCCAGGGGTGCCCTCACCTCCTCTAGCTCTGCCCTGACCTCACCCCTGCCAGGCACTGGGTCCCACTACCTGGTCTCATCCCAGCCCCACCTCCCATCAAACTGTGTGACCTTGGGCAGGCTTCTAGATCTCTCTAAGTCCCCATTTGTTTATATACCTCAGGGTTTTGGCAAGATTAAATCATTTTATTAAAGCATTTTAACTCAGTGCCTGTAAGGTAGTAAATGTTCCAATAACACAACCTTTTCTCCCTCGGATCTGAGCCTCAGTTTCCCAGTCATTGGTGGTTTGGAGTGACCGTGTGATGCCTGCAGAGGAGTTTGCCTTGGTTTTTAGCCTGAGTGGTTCTGCCTGCTCCTCACCACAGGGCCCAGCTCCTGTGGGTGTGTGGGTGGGGGCGCCAGAGTGCAGGGGGTGAATGTGCCAGTTGGTGGCGTTTACAATCGAATGCTCAGTGCTCTCACCTTGTCTGATGCGCACGGCGGGCATCAGTACCTGGCTGCTGCCCTCGGCTGCGTGTGGCTGCGCTGGAGGTGCCCAGGTAAGCATAGAAGGAAGAGACGGCAGGGGTCACTCTGGAGGGACTGGAGTCCTCCTGTGAGACACGCTTCTCCTTCCCGAAGGGCAGAATGCCACCTCCTGAGTTCTGCCTAGAAGCCTCCTTGGCACAGGGGAGTGGCTGTGGCAGCCCTGCTGTTTGATGGGCAGCCCTTCGCACACGCCGGCTCTGGGCTCTGGCGGCAGTGCCTGAGGGATGCTCCGAGCCAAGGATGGAGCCATTGAGGGAGGAAAATTAATTGTCCTTTATTTGGCGTACAGCCCAAAGACCTTCCCTGTGTTAGGAATTCAGAGCAGACTCCCAGGACGTGGGGCTGCAGGTGTTTGTGCGTCTTCCCTCCTCCCTGATCAGTACCTTGCTGGCAGAGTTGGGGTCAGCTGGCCTCTGGGCCCTGACTCTGGCAGGCCCGTCCCCTCTGTGCATCCTCACCTGCGTTGCCCGGGGAGGGTTTAGCAGGTGTTACTGAGAGATCTCAGTCTGGGAGGAACTAGACTGGTGGGCTAGGATGGCTCTGGCAGTCCTGCTCGCCCCCGGCTGCTGGGTAGAGCAGGGAGGGTGGTAGGGGAGCCCCAGGCCTCAGGCCCTGCCTGGGCCTTCCTGTGAAAGCAGGTGGTGGCAGAGCCAATGGGAAACTGTTCCTCTGCTTGGTGCACCCCGAGTCCTGCCTCATTTCCATCCTCTCTTTTCTTGTCACCGTTTAAATTTTCCTTTTAAAAATCAGAGGTGAAGGTTAGGACTCTGTGGGATCATGTGTGTAGCCACAGAGACTTGGGTCACGCCTGGGATTTGCAGGGCTGCAGGTCCTGCCAGCCCGGGAGGCCGGGAAGGGGAAGCCGTGCTGGGAGCCCTGCTGCTCCCCTTCCAGACCCCGTCTCCTGATGGGGCTGCAGCCCCTTTGGATGACCCTGGCCGCTGGAGCCTTGGCAGAGAACTCCCGGGGTCTGGGCCAGACAGAGGGATGTCTTGCTTCTGCCTCCCAGGGCTCCTCCAGCTCTCCCTCCTGCCAGCCCCTCACCCCTGTCACCCTCCCTGGGCCCCAGAGAGTTCTCAGGCAGGACAGCGCTGCCGTCCCTTACTTTTTCCCCTCCAAGAATGCCATGTGCCTTTTCCCTGGCACAGGAGCCTGACTTCGGCACATGTCCCCACACACCCACTCTGTGCCAGGCCTGCGGGAGGGAGGTGCGGAGCCTTGCTCGTCTCCCAGTCTCCCCTGCCGTGGAGCCCCACTCCCCCACTGGGAGACCGGCAGTGGACAGTGTTCCCCTCCCCCTACTGGGCGTGCCTGGCGTCCACACTGGTGGAGAGGCTGTGGCGAGCTCACACAGCCTGTGGTTTCCTTCTGGGGGGAGGGCCTCCTGCCCGCCCACCCCTGGCCTTGGTACTATCTGCCCCAGTGGCTCGGCCCTCGCTAGTTACAGTAACGTCAGCTAATATTCATTGGCTGCAAACTCCTTGTCAGACACTCTGCATCTCACGCGTATTATCAGATGTCCTCGTGATGATTTTACAAGGTAGGCGCTTGAACCCCCTTTCAGGTAAAATAGGAGCCATGGGAAGGATCTGTAACACACCGAGGTTGCAGCTGGGCAGTGGTGGAGGTGGGAGTCCTTGGTCTGCACTAGTCTGGACCCTGTGCTCCCAACCCCTTTGCGTCCACGGGCGGGGAGACCTCAGGGCTGGTGCAGGAGTCTCTGTGCGGGGGAGGCTGCCGGCGTCTGCTCCTGCTGACTGGTGGAAGGGACTCCTGTGAGCCGGAAGACACAGCTAGGGAGGAGTTTTGCCCCATTCCTCCCCCCACCCCCCATCAACTTTTGGTGTTCTCAGAGCTTTTTCATTTCCTTAGCCTGCCCATGTTCAGACATGGGCCCGGGCCTGAGTCTAGACCCCGGGTCAGGACTGAGCGAGGGGGAGGGTCAGGGTCACAGCTGCACAGAGACTGGGCCAGGGATCAGGGGCCAAGGGTGGCTCGTTGGTAGGGCGGGGGTGTTCTGAGGCACCGCTTCAGGGTGGACCCCACTGCCGCCTCCGGCCCTGTGAAGGGTTGGCCCGGGCAGGGGCATGCAGGACCGTGCTTAGAATTCCGGGGTCTGGGACAGAAGAACCTGAATCCTGAGGACCCAGCCAACCTGGGAGTCAGGGCGTCCTAGCCCTCACGTGCACGTCTTCTCTCTGCCTGCAGAGGACCAGCTGCCTCCCGGCTTCCCCTCCATCGACATGGGGCCCCAGCTGAAGGTGGTGGAGAAAGCACGCACAGCCACCATGTTGTGCGCAGCGGGCGGGAATCCGGACCCTGAGATCTCGTGGTTCAAGGATTTCCTCCCTGTGGACCCCTCCACCAGCAACGGGCGCATCAAGCAGCTGCGTTCAGGTGAGCAGAGGGCTGCACAGGTGGGAGGGGAGATGTGGGGCCCACACCCAGCACAGCCTTCCTGCTTGGGCTTGGGCGCCTGGGAGCTGCAGGAGGCCTCAGCCTGGGGGCAACCCTCCAGGGCTGAGCAGGGGGCACCCAGTGGGTGCGCCAGATGTTGCTCTAGACCCACCTGGCCCAGGAAGAGAGCCTGGCAGTGAGGGCTGGTCCTCGGTGGTTCTTTTACCGTCCCGGGGTGGTCAGACCCCAGACCGCGGGTCAGCTCTGCGCCTCACGGCATGCATGCTGTGCCCAGCCTGGTGCTGGGCTCTGCAAAGTTGTTCTGTGGGTGTTCATGCTCCATGTTCCCTGCAGCCTGGCCTGAGAGGGGGGCCTGGATGGTGCTTGTCTTTACTTCTCCAAACGGCAGGGAAAGAGGCCAAAGATGCCTGATTCCTCAGACTTCAAAAGGCTGGACTTCAGAGCTTGGGACCAGGGGGAGTTGCTGCCGTCCCTCGGCCACCAGGGCCACCGGTCTCCTCTAGATGTCTCAGTGGAGCCAGCGTGCAGCCCTGGGAGCGAGGATACCGTCCTGACCAGGCGGGAGGTGTCGCCCCACTGATCGATCTGCCTGTGAGGCTCCCGCCAGGATAATTGATTCAGTTTTTGTGAGTACGGAGCAGGCAGGAAAGGAGACTCAGGATCAGCTTGGCTGCATTCTGCATCTGCCACCAGCGTGGCTGGACAGATAGGCCTTGGTCCAAAGTCCTCCTGCTAGCTGCAGGACGGGGGACTTGGGCGGGATGGCCACTGCCAGCCAGAGCCCCTACTTCACCTCAGCTGTGATGTCAACACTGTAAAGGAGGGCATGACCCTGCTCCTTTCAGGCTCTGCTGGCTTCAGAGGCACCCCTGCCTCTCCCTGGGGTGCCAGGCCCTCCCCACTGGCTCCCACCTGGTGGACACGCCCTTGGTGCCCAGGGAGGAGGGAGAGATGATTTGCCCAGCAGGGGCAGGATTCCGGCCCCAGCCACGGCCGCCTGAGACAGCCTACGAAGTGTTAGCTCATTTAATTTAATTAAAACTCAACAAGATGGAGGCAGCTGTAGCGCAGTTAATTAAAACAGTCATAATCAAGGCAGGAAACAGTCGGGCTGCTTGTGCAGCCGTTGCCCGGCGCTGCCCAGCGGCCGGCACGGTTCGGCTCCTCTGTTCCCCCGCCCTCCCCCAGGCAGGCTCCCCCAGCAGCCAGATGGTCCTCCCCGCAGGTCTGGCCTCCGCCCCGAATGGCCCTGACTGTCGGTGGCAGCAGTGCTGGGAAGGCACGCTGTCTCGAGCGTTCGTCAAGTATTTATGCAGCGCTCGCTGCGTGCCAGGCCCTGTGCCGCCCATTCAGTGCCCAGGGAGTTGGCTCCCGCCCAGCACTCCGCCCAGGGCCGCTCAGGCCACAGCCTCCTTGTCCTCTCAGCAGCAGTCCACACCCCTCCCTCCTGCTTGACCACTCCCTCCCAGGGGTGGGTCTTTTCTCTGTCTGCCCCACAGCCGCCTCCTACTCTGCTCCTTCCTCCAGCTGGGAAGCAGGCTAGCCCTGCCCTCACCCCTTCCCCTTGGGCCTGCTCACCTCCTCCTGTAGCTTCAGGCACCCTCTCCACTCCTGCAACTCCCAGATCTCTCTCTCCAACCCAAACATCTTGCCTGTGCTCTAGACCAAAAAATGTATCTGCCTCCCGGGCGTCAGTCACCCTGACCGTGATGAGCGATGACTCCTTCCCAAACAGCCGCACCCTTCTCCCGCTGACCCTCTCTCTGTGAGTGGCAGCCTCCCCACCTGAAACCCTGGCTCCGCCTCCAGTAAGGAACCACCAGCTCCTCTTGATTTGTCACCATCGTGACTCCCAGGTTGGTGCCCTTTTCTCCTTGCGTTGCCTGCGTTGGCCCTGTCCCAGGTCACCAAACACTGCTCTCCCTGCCTCCAGGCTCTCGCCTAGAGTCCCTCCTCCAGCGGCCATCAGAGTTTCCTGCTCATGTCCCTCTGTGCTCTGACACCCTCGTCACCTGCACAGGCAGGCATGTGCCCCGAACAAGACACACACAACCCTTCCGTATCTTCCTCTGCTCACACCTCCAGCTTTATTTCGTTGGGTCCTGGCTGCACCGCTGACAGGCCTTGTGGCCTCAGTGAGGCTGTTTAACTTCTCAGGGCTTCAGTGTTTTCGTCTTCAAAAAGGAGTTGCAGTAAACTCTCAGTGAGACAGCAGCAGTCAGAGCTTTAGTTTGCTGCCTGGCATACGGTGAGGGCTCTGGGGTCAGGGCTCCTGTTACTCCTAGCTGCTCCCCACTCGCACGGAGCCGCCTGACCCCATCCTGGCCCTCTGTTCACGTTCGCCAGAATGTACAGCCCCACCCTTCTCTGCCCCAAACCTACTCCTTTAGGACTCATCCCGCTTTAATTTTTGCCATCTGGCTCCAGCTCTGCTCACTCAGGCTGAGTGTGCCTTACAGGGAGGGCCTGGGTCTGGCTCCCCCTGCGAGGGCCGCCCCCAGAGCCCTGCACTAGCCCAGCTATAGGACAGGTATCTCTGAGCCCTTGCTGATGAATTACTTCGTGAGTGTGACCTTCGGATCCTGTACCTGCAGACTGATGTCCACTCCTTCTGCTTCCCAGGTGCAGGAAAGACCTCTTTGTTAGACCTTTTCTGCCCCTGGGCAGCTGTGATCCAAGGGTGGTAGGCCCAAAACCCAGCTGCTAGGATGGGGCCAGATGGTACCCGAAGGGACTCAATCGTCTCACCTCCAGGTGGAGGTAACGAACAGGACTCTCTCCCATCACTGCCTGATCCTGGCCCCCTGCCCCTGATCCCAATAGCTGCTGCCCTGGTCCTGTTACCACTTCAGAATGTGCTGGGCTCTCCCATGCATATTTACAGAGACATCCTGTTGTAGAGTGAAATCAGGCCCCCAAGCACTCGGCTGTTTTACAGGGACTTTCACGGTTTACGCACCACTAACAGTTTACAAAGCACTTTCCTGCCTTTGGTTGCACTGGATTCTCCTGCAGCCCTGAGAAGTAGGACAAGCTCTGATTACCATGCCCACTTTACAGCTGAGTGAAGGGAGTCCCCTGGGGTCACATGTGGAGGTACAGGGCCAGGGAGCCCCCCTGTGAGGTCCACCAGGAACCTTCTGGTATCACATGTGCAGAAATGGGGCCTGGGGAATGGCTGGACCCTGCTAGGACTACAGCGCTGCTCAGTCCATTCTGTCCAGACTTCGGCCCCGTCCCCTCTCCCCCAGTGCCCAAAACTCCTCCGGTATCTCTGGGCAGCGCCACAGCAAATGTCACCAGGGTGTGGCAGGTGGTGGCGTGTGCCCAGGTGTGAGCTCTGCTCCACAGGCACGTTCCTCACTGAAGTGGTGTGACCTGCTGCAGCAACACGAGCCTCTTGGAGAATTTGAACTTGAGAGCTAGGGTGGGCCCAGGAGGAATGGGACAGGCTCAGGGAGAGTGGGGATCGAGTCAGGAGTGGGCAGGGTCCCTGGAGCAGCGAGTGGGGACTTACCTCTCAAACGGGGCTCTGAGCCACTACCAGGTCCTGGGAGGAACTGTGGGCCCCCTGCTCTGCCAGCCTGGACAGAGCCCCAAGGAGACCTCCTGTGCCCCACTCATCCTGGTGGCCGGAGCGTGTGAGCTGCCCTTCCCATCACAGTTCACGCATCAAGGACAGTGTAATGCCCCTAGGGCCGTCTCCTTCCACACTCCCCAGCCCCCGGGCCGAGACTGCAGGGCCTGGAGCAGAGATGCCAGCATCTGGCTGCCAGAGGAAGCCCGCTGACTCCAGATGGGACCTGGAAGGGAGTGCAGAGCAATCCCTGAAGTGGGCCTGAGGCCCGTGGTCCCCCGCTCTGCTGGCCTGCCCCAGCTCTGATGGGGAGAGCCTGCCCCCCAGCTCCGCCCTGCCATCCTCCAGGTCTGCCAGGAGGACATGCTGTCGGCACGTGTCACAGTTTCCCTTTGGTCTGAGCACACGGCACCTCTCACAGGCAGGGCCGACTCCCAGGCTCCCTCAGTGTTTTGCAGCCACCTTGTGAAATGGAAAAGGCAGGTCCTCACTTCAGTTTGATGGGGAAATGGCTGTTCTGAGATGCCCAGAGACTCATCTCGCAGCAGGTTAGGTTTCAGAAGAGCAGAGGCCAGGGCTAGGGGGTCCCAGACCTGGGCCACTCACGCCGCCCACCCCCCAGGTCAGGCCAGGACCCCAGGAGTAGATCGGCAGTTGTCAACTTTCTGGTCTCAGGACCTTTGATTGTAAATAGCAGAGGGCTCCAGAGAGCTTTCGTTCAGGTTTTTATCTATCAATATTTACTATGTTAGGTATTAAGATGAAGAAGATCTAAAATATTTATTAATCTACTTTAAAATAACTTAAAACCCCATTACATGTTAATGAAAAGTAATCATACTCTCTGAAACAAAACATTACTGGAAAAGAGAGCAGATTGTTTTACACTTTTATATAAATCCTTTAAAATTTGCGCCGCTGGCAGACGGCTGGATTCTCCTGTCTGCCTCTGCGTCCGGTCAGGTGCCGACCACCCAGTGCAGAGCCCTGGGAAACCCCACTGAGTGAAAAAGGCAGGTGATTTCTCACTGTGATGAAAATTGGTTTGGCCTTGTGGGTCCTCTGAAAGGGTCTTGGGGACACTAAAGGTCGCTGGACGGAGCTTGGAGGGTCGTGGTGGTGGTTCTTTCTGGACAGTCCCTATGTACCCGTCCCACACACCCCCAGGTCCCAACAAGCTGCCTTCGCCCCCTCTCCAGCCTCCGTGTCTGCAGGGGGCAGGCAGCCTAGTCCAATGGGGAGGCCTCGAGCCAGACACACTGGGTCGCTTCCTGCCACTTCACTCGAAAGCTGTGTGACCTTTAGGCTTTGGTCACTTAGTGTTTCTCAGCCTCTGTTTCCTCCCTTCTGCGTGGAGATGGATCATTCCTCCCGGGCGGGTGTCATCAGGTGCAAGGGGATCAGTGTTTGTCTCCTGGCACATGTCCCTCCCCAGAAATGGACGGAGAGGTGCGAGGAGCTTGTGGGTGCACCCAGGCAAACCACTGTCTCCCCCGGGTGAGGTGGTGGTGGGGGAGAGGTGTGAGCACCGCCTCAGGAGGCCCCGCTAGGAAGGGAGCCTGCTCAGACCTCACCCTGCCCTGCCCCAGGCTGCCCCAGGCTCTTGGAGCGTGAGTGCTTGGCCCTCTCAGCTACTGCTCCCCTGGATTACTGACCAGATGGGCACTGGCCTCTGGCTCTCACCAGTCAGGTTGGGGAGAAGCTGTTCAGCAGAGCCGAGCGGTCTGCACAGGGGGTCTACCTCTAGGTTGAGTTCGGCCTCCGCGCGCAGCGGGGTGGGCTGGTCGGTGTGTATGTGCAGAGAAACCCGGTCTGGTGGTCGCCTATGGCGAGCCCTCCTTTTTGCCCTTACTCTGTCTGCCTATTGCCCTGGTTTGTTTTGGTAAGTGCCTTGTTTTCAAATCTGCCCACCTGTGGATTTGGGCAGCCCTGCAGGGTGGGGTTACCCCCTCTTTTCTTCACCTCCTCCCCTCCATTGGCCTCAGCCAGCAGGGTCTGCAGCAGCCCAGACTCGCCCGTCTGATGCCCGCTGCCCCAGCCCCGCCGAGCCCTGCCCCCCAGTCTCCCTTCTCAGAGCAGTGCCAGTGACCCGGGGGACACAGCCTCACCCACACGCAGCACACACACACACACACACACACACACACACACACGACCTGCGTCGGCCTAACTCAGGCCTCGATTTTCCCGTGTATTTAAGGCCCTTTTTTAGTGTTTTATTTTATCTGATTGGCTTTTTGTGGCTTTCCTTACTTTTGTACTAATGCTTCTCTCTGGTCTTATTTGCATTCAAATTACCTCGCCAGGTGGTTCACCAATTAGAGGTAAGAATGCTGTCCGTGCATCTCGCCACACCACACCTTGCCACTGCCGTCACCACCACTCCATCCCGTCCAGTCCGTCACCTCCCCCATCCCCATCCTGACCTCTCCAGCCTCATCTCCAGCTCTGGCCCCCTCAACACCACCAGCCACTACACACTTCCACTCTTGGTCATTCCCTCCTGTGGACTCATCCATTGCAAGTCTGGATTGTGAAGAGACCTAGCTGAACCCCACCTTGGGGACAGCAAGCCCTATTGCCCAGGCCTCCTAGGCCAGCCCCACAGAAGAGACCCGCTGGCCCTTGCAGTGAAGCCCAGCGCTGGTCCCCAAGGCTGGCCATAGAGGGAGAGTCTTCCTGTGGGGTGGGGAAACTGGACTAAGCCTTGCCTTTCCTCTTGAGAACTCCTTTGCCTTGGGGCCCTCGATTATTACTTAACTCCCATTTAACATCCTGGCCCTGTGGTAAAATAAGGACCACCCATAAATGCCTCAGCCCAGCAAACACTAGGAGGAACGTGTAGTTAAGACTTCAGTGTAGAGGGTAGGATGGCAACTGAGAAACACAGGGTCCTGTGTGACTCAGTCCTCTGACCTACTAATCCCTGGCTGTTTTCATGCAGAAGCCCTGCAGCCTTGAGATTCAGACAGATTCTGGTCTCAAAGATCCAGGTGCAAGTGTGACTCACCACTTGTGTGACCTTCAGAAAATCGATTCATCTCTCAGAAGTCTGTGGCCCCCTCTTTATGTTGGGGCCAAAGCCCCACCTCATGGGGCTGAGGATTAGAGCAGAGGATAAGGGCTTGGGCAGCACCTGGCGCAGCAGACACACTGTAGAACGGTCGCATCTGTACTGTTCACTCACATCACTTTCTCCCCACCTTCCAGGTGTCCTCGGGCACATCTAGACCCTCAGAATTCAGGGCCATGGTGGTCTCAGGACAGAAGTTGGGGCGGGGGGAGGAGCAGCTGCCGCCCTGTGGAGGCTAGTTCCAGTTCGGGGGGTTCTGTGTGCAGATAGGCTCAGGGTCCAGTTCGGGGGGTTCTGTGTGCAGATAGGCTCAGGGTCTGTGTTGGGGCCCCTGACCAGTCCTGGCTGTCGGGGCAGGGGAGCCTCCTCTCCTGCGGGGATCTCCCCCAGGCATCACCTCCTGTTCTTCTCTGGCACCATCCCCCAGCTGAGCTGAGCTTAGTCCAGCCCCAGCCAGGGGTGTGAGCCCCACCTGTTTGAATGAATGTTCTCTGTAACAGCGTCCATCCATCCCATGAACATAACCTATTGGGTGCCCGCTGGGCTGCTCTCCCAGGAGAATGGTGCTTGGCATGTGTCCTGGGCCCTCATGCTCCCTGATGCCGAGGGAAGCGGGGGGCCGCAGAGCAGGCCAGCCCTTCACCTGCAGCAGGGCTGAGCCTGCAAGTTCTCTTCCCTGTCTCCACCTCCCAAGCCCCTGGGTGTTCGGAGCACCTCCTGCTGCCCTGGGTCTGGGGCGTGGGAGAGGGGTGTCAGGCAGTGAGGGGGCTGCAGCTCGGTTCTGTGGGGGTCCTCCCCTGGGGCCTGGGCTGCGAGAGCCTGGCTTGGCACTCTCCCTGTGGCTCCTGTCCAGCCCCGTCAGGTGGGGGCCAGCAGGTTCTCTGTGTCCTGGGTGGGTGTGGCCGTCAGCCACCCTGGGTCCTGGGGGGAGCGGGCTGTTAGGGTCGCTCTAGCCGTCCTGTGCAGGCAGTGTTTTCTGTCAGGCCGTGTCCAGTGGGGTTATTAACTGTCCATTGGCTGTCCTGTGTCGGCGTGGCTGTCTCAGCTTGTTCCAGGGAAGCATGTTACCTGTGCCCCACGGTGTTAACCATCGCAGACAGCTTCCCAGTGTGCTCCCAAGCAGTTTATTCACGTGTTTGTTGCCAGGGCCTGGGGACTGGCCAAGTCACGTGGTTTCACTCCCCACCACCACCCTTGCCTTGGGCTCCCCAACCTGGCCTGGACCTCCCAGGACTGGCCCTGAGCCCAGGATCCCTCTACAGTCTGTGAGGGTCCTTTTCAGCTGCCTACCCCCCAATCCTGGCTCCTGTCTGTCCGCCTGTGGCCAGAGCAGCCCCTCAGGGCGCCGGCCTGAGTGGGAGCTGCAGCCTCCATTAGCCTCCTGAATTATGCAGGAGCCGTGGTGGGTCGAAGCACTTTAGCGGGACCAGGCTGAGGAGAGGAGCCGGAATGGGTGGGGCTCGTAGGGTGGGGGTGGGGTAGGAGGGGAGGATGGGTGTTGTGAGCAGAGGCTGCAGGGCACCAGGCCCCCAAGGCAAGCCCCTTCCTTCCTGTGGGGTTCTGGTGGGTGGCAGGTTCCCAGGTTCCCGCCTGACACAGGCATTGCACGCTTGCACATCCCAGGCCAGCAGATCTATGGGCTGCTTCCACCCACGCCTGGCTCCTCGTGGCCTGGCACAGCCAGAGCATTAATGAGGATGCTCACTGGCAAACAGGCTCCAACTGACCGGAGCGTGGCAGACACTCAGTGGAGGTGGGGACTCAGGCTAGAGCCCCTGATAGAGCCGGCAGGCCTGACTGCACTTCGGGACAGGGCAGGCTTGGGCTCCAGAGCACAACCCTTGGCTCCAACCAGGAGGCCCCTGGGCTAGTCAGTGAGAGCTTCCTGGAAGCAGCACTGACTCTGGGGTGTGGCCCCGATGTCTGTGACATCGGGTCAACACAAGCTACAAGTGTTGTCAAGACTCCTCCCGGTGTTCCAGGCTTGAGCTTTGTCTTCTTGTCCCCACAGGTGCCTTGCAGATTGAGAGCAGTGAGGAGTCGGACCAAGGCAAGTACGAGTGTGTGGCGACCAACTCTGCAGGCACACGCTACTCGGCCCCTGCTAACCTGTACGTGCGAGGTAAGGACTCAGCAGTGCAGGGCCTGGCTTGTCTCCCTGGAGCGGAGCTGCCCTGCTGGGCGTGGACACACGGGGGGCTGCCCTGGGCCCGCTCTCTCCTTCCCACCTCTTTCTGCAGCAGTCATAGCAGCAGCACCACCCGCCGGGCACGCTCCTCCTGTCGCCGCTACTCTGCCTTCCTTCCCTGCAGGCCCTTGGGGAAGCGGCCACTCTTGGGAGCATTTGTATCTCTTGTAGGTCCTGCTGGGCCCAGAGCCCCAGGGAGTCCAGAGCCTTCCAAGTGGACCTGTGTGTGCGCAGGCACGCACATATGCGTGTAAATGTGTGGATACCTGCCTAGTCTTCCTTGAGTCTCTCCTGCCCTTCCCCCAGCAGGGCGGGCTCCCGGCCAGGAGTTCTTGCCCTCTGGCCAGGGCTGCCTGGCGCCTTCCTGGAGGGGAAGCCAGCTGTGCTCTCTCGCCAACCAGGACCCTTTGCAGGGGGTCCGGCTGAGGCGACCTTGCCAGTGAGCACCTACCACGTTCCAAGGGTTCCTTGCTGGGACTAAGTGTGCCGTGCATTTTCACAAGTCCAGGTACCCAGCAGAGTAGCTGGGGACTGTTTTGGAGTGTCCAGTCCCTGCTGTGCTCACAGCCCAAGGGCCACCAAAGCTGGCCATCTGCTGCTTCCTGTGAACAGGCTGGGTCTGCTGTGCATGGTGCCCAGGAGGAGCCCTGGGAGCCCCTTCTACCCCACCCCACTGTCCCCTCACTTAGCCCCCCTGCACAGATGGGCGTCATTAAAAGTGAAACCAGCTCCCTCGGGGGATTTGTAAAGGAAAGTGGATGCGACTTCCTTACAGTGATGATTTCATCATGCTAAGTGCTTAGTATAGCTTCATGGGGGTGTCTGCCTTTCTGCCCGGGCAGTACTGAGGGCCCATCAGTCCCAGGTCCTCTAGGATGGCTCTGCTGTGCTAGCCACCAGCTCTGTATCCTGAACCCTGCTTGTGAGCGGGCTGCCCACGGAGAACTCCCCCTGCCCCCAGTGCCAGCCTGCCCAACCGTCTGTGCCCAACCGCCTCCCAGCAGCGTGGCTGCCTGTTACCCTCCAGGCCAGAGGGAGGCCCCTGCTGGGCACCAGCTATCAGGACCTCAGCTTCAGCCTCCAGAGCAGTGTGGACTGTGGCCCAGGGTTTCTCAGCCTCGACACTAGTGACATTGGACATTTCAGGCTGAATAACTCTCAGTTGTGTGGGGCTGTTCCGTGTATTGTAGTAGGATGTCTAGCAACATCCCCGGCCCACTCGATGCCAGTAATACCCCCTAGTCATGAGAACCCAGCAAGTCTCCAGACCTTCCCCAGTGTTGCCTGGGGGAGTCCCCCCAGCTGAGAACTGCCCCGAATGGTCAGCATCCCATGGGCAGTCATCTCTGTCCATCTCTGACTCTTGTCCACCAAGCTCGAGGCTGTGTCTCCTCCTCAGATTTGGCTTCAGTGTCTACCTCTCATCCTGCCTCTTGTCCCCTAGACTCTCAGGGTTCCCACTACCTCTCTGAGGCCGTGTGCTTGCTGCATGCGATCGGACAGCGAGTGTAAAGCTCCCAGTGTGGCGCCAGGTGCGCAGGAAGTGCTCGGCAGTCAGCTGCCGCCGCCGCTGTCCAGACAGCACTGCTGGGAGACAGACGCGTCCTCCGGTTGCTCCGACTCTGCCCACAGCTCCACCCATGGTCTAGCAGGCCCAGGCGTGTGTGGCGGACCCGGCTCTCCCTCACGCTCTGACTCCCCACTCCGAGTGACTCACTCTCTCCTCCCGTCCACAGCGTCTCTCCTCCAGCTCTCAGGACATACCGCTGCCAGGGGCCAGGGCAAGGCCACACCCTCTGCAGAGCCCACCCTACCTGCTCCTGACTTTTCCCCTTCTCTGCAGGGAGCTGGCCACTAGGCCACAACTGTCTCTAAACAGGGTGATGTCTTCACAGCCTTTCTCCCCACAGGTGCCTAGACCAGCTCTTCACACATGCAGAGTGAGGCTTCCTCAGAGTGGCGGGGTTCTGGTGGCTCGTGTGCCTGGCGGGTTTGTGGGCTGGGTGGGCCCTGACCCCAGGGCCCAGCTCTCTGGGTCTGCCTGAGCCGTGGGGTGCGCGTGAGGCATGGGGGCCTGCCTGTGCCCCACTTCCATGCTGCCCCGTCCCACCCTTGGCATCCCAGCACCTGCCCGGGGGACTCAGCCCTGTCCACCATGTCCTCCATGAGTCCTGAGTCTTTTGTGAGCGGTGTGGTTTGCACGCCCCTGCGTGCACGTGTGTGTGCGTGGGGCCCAAGAGTCTTGTCTTGTTTCCGTGCTGTGTGGGCAGATGAGGGTTGGCCTGTTTTTACTCTCTCTGTGTTTCTCCTTGTCTTTTTTTTATTCCCTCCTCATCCTCATCGCACTCTGCCATCAACCCAAACTCTCATCTCTCAGATCAGCGAGAAGGTTGGTCCTTTTCACTTCTTATCCATCTACAGTTCGCCCATCGATGGGATGCTCCCGTCAGTAGGGACCAGTGGGTGCGGCCAGCTCCCTAGGGCTCACTCCAGCCAGGCCTGCCTGCCAGTTGGGCTCTGCTGTCTGTTGTTTGGGCCGGCAGGCGGGCAGGCCCAGGGGTGGATGGGCATGCCCCCTGCACTGCATGTTTCTGCTGCTTGGGTCCCTGATAAACCTTGCGTCTGCATGTCCCCTCAGCAGGGCTCCCCTGCAGGGGTGTTCGGGTGGGCATGGTGCATGGCACGCAGCTGCACTTCACCTTGTGCCCAGGCTGGGCCAGACGTCTGTTCCAGGTGGAGTTCAGGTGTGGCTGTGGGAACTGTAAGAGCAGAAGTGCTTTATGTGTGTATCTGTGGGGCCTTCTACAACCCCCAGTCACCTCGACTCCCCATCTTCCTGAGCTCAGCTGAAACCACTGAGAAGGCAAAGGGAAAAGGCTCATCTAGAACGAGCTCACCCCTCCAGATCCTGCAGCACAGGACGAAGGTCCAGAAAGGCCCTGTCCCTTCCCCCGGCAGCAGCCCCAGTCTGCCTCCTGAGCTTAGTGTCCATGGCACAAAGTGGGTGGTATCATCATGGCCCACTGAAGATGTCCCCTACACTCTGTCACTTCCTTCTCTGGCCAGATCCAAATGCAAGGCTTCCCACCTGCCCTAGGCCCCTCTCTCTGCCCAAGTCTCCCAGATGGCTCACATTTCCTCAGCCCCATGCTGGGTGCTGGGCATTCCGACCCAAGGAGCTCACCCCTTGAACAGGCAACTTAGTGAGGCCCACTTGGGAGCCACAGGTTGGAAAGGGCTTCCTTGGAGACTCTGCTCCGACCCGTTCTGTAGCAGTCTCTCACGGGGCCCTGTTCTCAGCCCCCGTGCAGGGGCGAGTGGTTCTTTCTGTGCCCCGTGTTCTGAGTGGCCAGGGGAGGATCGCCTGTCTGCAGGGCTTTGGGCTGAGCCCCAGGGAGCAGAGCTGGGCCACCTAGTCCCCTCTGTATCATCTCTGTGGCTTGAGTTTCCTCCACGAGGGCGAGGGAGCCAGTTGGGAGGAGGGCTATGGCCTCCGCTCAGATAACAGCCCTGAGCATCCACCCATATGCTCTTCTGAGCTCTGGGGCATTTTGGTTACATCGTTTTGCTGACCGGGCGGATCTTCCCCGGGCATTCAGAAACCAGCCATCAGCAGAGACGGCCCATCCTGCAGCTGCCTCCTGCTGCGCCCCTTTCCCCCACCCTCCCGTTCCCTTGTCCCTTCCCCACCCTCTCAGTGGTCCCACCAAAAATAAGCACGTACACAAATATTTAACGGGAAGGCAGAAATGAGTTTCTAAATATTCCGGGGGGATTTGCTGGGTTGGTAATTTGTTTGGCGCTGATAATTACATCCTACATTTTTCCAGCTTTACTTAAAACTGTGCGCCGAGCGCGCCGGCATTTAATTACTGCTCTGCGGCAGCCACAAGGTTATTTATTAAAGAGTTATTTTATCTTGATACAGTGGATAGTGCCCCTGATCCCCTCCTTAATGTTGTGTTATTTTCATCAGAGAAATTTCCGCAAGTGAATGCAGATTGCGGGGCAGCCTTCCCCTGCGATTAGGCTGTCACTCCCCTGAATGCCGGTACCTCCGGGCGCCGCACCGCCCTATTATAGGGGTTGTCAGTGCAAATAATTAGACTTAAAAGTTACAGCTCAAATATAATCCAGAAATGGCAGGGCCCTGTTTTGGAAATTGTCTGTAAAATACCAGCACTCAGGATGCACAGGGAACGGCAAGAGACTGGCATTGTCGGAGCGCAACATTATACTCTAAGTGCATTTTCCCAGCTCTGGTTTTCCCTTCCCTGCTGTTGCTTCTGTCAGCAGACTGAGTGCAGGGTGAGTGCCGTCCCTTTTGGAGGCCTGGTGTCTGCGGCAGCAGGAGGAGTGACAGGGCGGCTGCTGCCGCGGCTGTGGGGAGGGGGCTGTTTCTCCCGGCAGGTCCAGGATACGCGGCCCCACAGGCGGTGGCGATCCCGGGAGCTTGTCTCTCGCCTCTCTCGCCTTGTAGCTGAAGCCCATAAGGGTCAAGGGCCACCCACCCAGCAGTCTCTGGGCCAGAGGCCCTTGCCTGGTGCTAGGGATGACGCTGAGGGTCACATCTCATCCTTACTACCTGGAGTTCTCCCTTCCACCTGCCTCTAGGTGGGGGGAAACAAAAAAAGAAAAGCAAAACTATTCTCAGTGTTAGTGCCCGAAGGTACTCCATTGGCTGACAGTGGGCAGAGACCTTGTCCTCTGGGGACTATTTGGGGTAAAGTCCAGTCAGCTTTCTACACTGCTTAGGTTAGCATGCAGGGTCTGTTGATCGAGGACCTACTTCCCTTTCCTGGGCTCTTTGCTCTTATGTTCAGGGACCCAGCCACTGACTGGGGCCAAGCTTGCCACCGAGCCCTCTCACCTGACACAGGCTCCCCAGGTCCCACCCAGAACAAAGAAGCTTCAGGAGCTTCTCTCCAGAGTCTCCGGGGTCTCTCTTCTTCAGTCCTGTCAGCCAGGCGCAAACGGTGTGAGCTGTCCATCAGACAGGCTGCTTGTAGTACCCGGGTGAACTCGGGCATGTCACTGAGAGTGCCCTAGCCGGTTCCTTATCTGTCATTGGAAGGTGATAGCTGTGGAAACCTTTGGCATGTAGTGGGTGCTCAGGAGTGGTTTCCCTTCCTCAAACCAGCATGAATGAGGAGATGGGGCAGCCACTGGCTGAGAGCAGAGGAAAGACTTGGTCAGTTAAGGCTGCTCCCTGTCGTTCTACTCCAGCCCGTGCTGTGCTGGTCCCTGCAGACTCAGCAGGCCTGGCCCAGGCCTGCACACAGACCTATCTGCACCTCTTTCCCCCTGGCCTGCCCTTCAGGCCCAGCTCCAGAGGCCAGGGGTGCCCACACCACCAGGCCGGGCTGTGCTTCTTTCTGTGCCTCCTGACCTCACCTCTGTGCTGTTTGGTGGGGGTCGGGGGAGTGCTCTCAGGGGGCTCTTTGTTGTGGCTTCCTCTTGCCAGCCATGCTCTGGGGCCCACCTGTCCTCTGCCACACAAGAGCTGCTCTACCTGTGCCTTGCTGTTGTCCTTCGGTGTGAACGCCCAGCTTTAGGACAGATGGCAGACACCCACTTATATCAGTTTAAGCAAAACAAGGAAACTCTTGTCTTACCAAACTGAGAAATGGAGATTTGGTGTCAGGCAGAGCTGCATCTAGGTGTTTAAACAGTTTGGGCAGGCATTTGTCCTTGTCTCTTAGCTCTGCTCTCATCAGTCAGTTGACTGCTTCATTCTCAGCAGGGCCTCTTAGGTCGTCCCCAGTCCCTATAAAGTTAGCCACCACAGTAGAGAGAGGAGGTCCACCATTCTGATCATTTTTGCAAAAGCCTAAAGACTATATTATCCAGATCTGGGTCACATGCCTCTCGGGGCAAGAATGGGATGGCTTCCCTAGAGGAAATGATGATGCCAGTCTAGAAGGTTGAGTGGTGCGTGTCCACGAGACATGCGGAGTCCCCATCCAGCCTAGGGACACGGGGGAATGACCAGGACCATGACACTGGTCATGCCTGGCCCACTCAGGGCACTGGTGGGGCTCCAGTTTTGTCGGGAGGCCCCAGAGTGAGGTGGCGCAGATGGAATTGAGGCAGGGGCCGGGTAAGGTAGGTCGTGTGGTTGGGGCTGAGGAGTCACTGGGCAACCGTGCAGGAGTCCTTTACCAGGAAAGTGGAGAGAGCAGATCTGGACCAGCCGTTTGTGGAGGGCCAGCCCTGGCAGTGGGCCTGAAGGACAGCAAGGCAGGAGGAGCAGTGAGGAACTCCACGCAGCCATCCAGAGAAAGATGATGGTGGCTTGGACTTCAGCGGTGCCAGTTGCCTGCGGATTTGGGAAGGAAGTGGTGGGTTTGAAAGGTGGCATAGGTAGTGCGTTAGCAGGACCTGGTGGTTTGCTGGATGTCTGGTCTCTGGGCCAGAGTTCGACCCCTGTGCAGGGAGATCAGGGGTTGGACTGGGTGGTCTCTGCATTCGCTTCCAGCCCCAGTTCTGTGATTTTAGGCTGTGCAAGCAGCAGAGCCTCAAACATCCATAGGCGGCGCTCCTGGTGGGGCACCATGGTCTTTTGCATGCCTGGGCTCCTCCACAAGAGTCCTCTGAGACCTGCACTCTCAGTGGTGCCTGCTGGTCACTTAGCCTTGCTGCCCGCCTTCTCTAGCCCTGTCTGCAGGGGTGCCCATGAAGGACACACCCCCGCCTCTGCCCACCAGCCGCATGACCTGTCTGCATGCCGAGCATGCCTGCCCTCTCTCTGCATGTTCCAAATGTCTGTGCCAGGCTCACAACTTTGGGGGGCGGGTCACCTGGCTGTACCTTGGATTGAGAAGCTCAGAGCAGCTTCTGACCTGGGGAGCCCAAGGCCGGAGGCTGTGGCCAGGCACAGCCACCCTCCCCCTTGAGATCCTTGTTCATTGGCGCAGAAAGCCATCTGCTCGGCGCCCTCATCATGTTACTGCCATCGTCATGCCCATTCTGCCCGTGGACCACGCCCCTGGCCCGCCCGGACCCCTTGCCCCTGCCCAGTCCGTCCTGGGGGACAGCCCCTCCTCTTGGGTTCCTAGGCTGCGCCTTGAGCATGGCTGGGGTCATGGCAGGCGGTCGTGCCATGGCCCTCATCTCTTCTTGGGCCTGGAGGTGGAGGTGGTGACTCTAGAGAAGGCGGCTGTGTCAGTCCCAGACTGATCCTCTGCCCAGCCCCAGCCATGTTCCAGGGACCCTACCCCCTAGGGTGCCTGCATTTCTCTCACCGGGGCCCCAGCTGGCCCCTCTGCAGACCCTTGTGGGGGAAGGTCAAGAACAGGTAGGGGCAGGTACTGAAAGGTGACCTGGGATGTGGCCCTGAGTAGGCCTGGCCTTTGCACTGAGTCCCTGTTTGACCTTGGGCAGATAGAACTTTTCTGGGCCTCAGTTTCCTAGGCTGTCAAATGGGAGCTTGGTTGCAGAATCTCTTGTGTTCCAGACAGTCCCTGAGTACAGGGGCTACTTCCGTCCTGAAAGCGGGGTGGGAGGTGGTGAACCAGGGCCCAGGAACTCTGCCCCTCCTGTCTCTGAGGTGGGCTTGGCTCTGACAAGAGGGGCTTCCTGGATGAGGGGCCCCTGCCCTTCCATCCCCCTGCATCCCCTGCCCAGCCTGTGAGTGCTTCTCTCCCTCCTCCCGCAGTGCGCCGCGTGGCTCCTCGTTTCTCCATCCCTCCCACTAGCAAGGAGGTGATGCCGGGCGGCAGTGTGAACCTGACATGCGTCGCAGTGGGCGCGCCCATGCCCTATGTGAAATGGATGATGGGTGCCGAGGAACTCACCAAGGAGGACGAGATGCCGGTCGGCCGCAACGTGCTGGAGCTCAGCAATGTCGTGCGTTCTGCCAACTACACCTGTGTGGCCATCTCTTCCCTGGGTATGATTGAGGCTACGGCCCAGGTCACAGTGAAAGGTGAGTGCCACGGGCAGGCCTTGTTGCGGAGCGCTGTCGGAGTCCCAGCGTGCATGGCTGCTGTGGGGCCAGACCAGCCCCAGTCTTGCCCTCTCCTGGATACATGGGCCCTGGGGTCCTCCTGGCCCCTAGGGGTAGAGGGAGAGCTTTCTCTCATTCACAGTCTCGGCAGTAATAGCTAGCAGGTACTGAGTCCTGGGAGCAGAGGCCATGCTGGGAAGCACAGATTACTTTACTCAGCTTCAGTGTCACCCTGGGAGGTAGATACTCTCATCCCCCTTTTACAAGTGAGGGAACTGAGATGCAGGGTCACACAGAAGTAATAATGGAGCCGGGACTTGAACCCTGGGGGTCTGATTCCACAGCACGTGCTTCTAACCACCACAGAGCAGCAGACCCTTAGGTTCCCCAGCCTCCTGGCAAGGAGGGTATAAAACAGGATAAACAGTAACCAGGGGGCGTGTGGGCTCCCTGAGCCCTGGGACAAGCGCATTTATGTGGCAGGCTCCCCCGGCCTCCCTGCGTCTGCTCTGCCTCCTCCAATCCATGCTCCTCATTCTGTAGCTTGAGTGCTCTTTTCAGCATGCGCAGCAGGATTGTGTCTTTCCCTTTAGAGAAAGGGAGAGAGCCTGCCACTGTCTGCCCCTGGCTTTAGGATGGAAACCAGGATCCCTACTGCAGCTTCCTTGCCACTGCGCACCACGCACCAATGCACTGGGCGCCTCACCTAGCCCTGGCCATCACTGGCTCCATCTTGCTGTCCAGGTCTTAGTCTGTGAGACCTTCCCTGGTCACCGCATCTAAAGAGAGTCCCTGGCTTTCTTTCCCATCTAGCACCCTGCTTTCTGCTATCCTTGCCCACACCAACATCATTATTGACATGTCAGCTGCTCACCTCTCATGCTGGCATTTAAGCTCCATACGAGCAGGCGCCTGCCTGTGCAACATGGGCCTTGGCCCTAGCACAGTGCCTGAAACTCAGTAATTATTTGTTCAATGTTGGCTGTGGGCCTGGGATTTCTCTACCTGTAATTCCAGCCAAGCCACTGGCTCTGTGGGCCAGTGGCCCATCACTCTTTCTAAAATCCAGGGCCATTCCCCAAGGAAATACCTTCCCCCTCCCTGGCCCCTGCTATACATGCGCACCCACAGGTGAGCCCAGGCAGGCTGCATGTCTTCTGTCTCCGTGGGACCCGGGCAGGCACTGTCTTGTCTGGGTCTGATTGACAGATGAGTCACAAGGGCTGGTGTGGAGATGCAGGCAGTCCCAGAAGTGACTTGGACAGGCACTGGATGATGCAGGGCCTCTGGGGTTACAGACAGGCACCATCCCCCACTAGGTTCCCTCAGAGGTCACCGCATACTTTCCAGGCCATTCATCAAGGTGGGCTGTGGGGGTCAACCACGCTCTGGTTAGATGACCCCTGGGGTCATGACCCCAGGCAGCTCTGAGCCTCTCACTTTGTCCCCAGCTTTGCCGAAGCCTCCAATTGACCTTGTGGTGACAGAGACAACTGCCACCAGCGTCACCCTGACCTGGGACTCTGGGAACTCGGAGCCTGTGTCCTACTACGGCATTCAGTACCGCGCGTCAGGCACAGAGGGCCCCTTTCAGGAGGTGGATGGTATGGCCACCACTCGCTACAGCATTGGCGGCCTCAGCCCTTTTTCAGAATACATCTTCCGTGTGCTGGCAGTGAACAGCATCGGGCGAGGGCCACCCAGTGAGGTGGTGCGGGCACGCACGGGGGAGCAGGCCCCCTCGAGCCCCCCACGCCGTGTGCAGGCACGCATGCTGAGCGCCAGCACCATGCTGGTGCAGTGGGAGCCGCCCGAGGAGCCCAACGGCCTGGTGCGGGGCTACCGCGTCTACTATTCTCCCGACGCCCGCCGCCCCCTCAGCGCCTGGCACAAGCACAACACGGACGCAGGGCTCCTCACCACCGTGGGCAGCCTGCTGCCTGGCATCACCTACAGCTTGCGCGTGCTGGCTTTCACTGCTGTGGGCGATGGACCCCCCAGCCCCACCATCCAGGTCAAGACGCAGCAGGGAGGTAGGTGTGGGCAGTACGCTGGCTGGACAGCCTCGGCAGAGCTGGGGGGCGGGGACAAGGCGGTGGCGGCGCCTCCTTCCTCAGGCTGTGCACTGAGGGGTTCGGGAAGGATGAGGGCCTGTATTCCACATGTGCATGGTCACTTGGAATGCAGGCTAAGGGTGTGGGGTGAAGATCCGCCCTCCCCTGCCTTTTTCCCCTGGGTGCCCCTACCCTTGGGGGCATCGGTGAGTCTGACCGTGCCTGGCCTGGGGTGTTGCAGTGCCCGCCCAGCCCGCGGACTTCCAGGCCGAGGCGGAGTCCGACACCAGGATTCAGCTCTCGTGGCTGCTGCCCCCTCAGGAGCGGATCATCATGTACGAGCTGGTGTACTGGGCCGCAGAGGATGAGGGCCAGCAGGTGAGCACTCAGCAAGGGCACCGGGGGAGGAGGGCCTCTCCTGGTCCCTCAGAGTCACTAGGTCTGTCCTTGGGCCTCCCAGGCTCTGTCGCTCACATGGCACTGGCAGAGCCCTAGAGCTCCCCTGGGGCTGTGTGTCCCCTGTGTGGGTCAGGTGTCCGGTGGCACAGAGGCAGTCCCGGAGCCACGGTGGCTCCAGAGGGGTCAGCTGTACCTCATGCTGGGGAACAGCTTCTGAGTGACCTTTGTTTGAGGTCAGAGCAGTCAGTAAGTGCTCCCTGCTCTTCCAGCACAAGGTGACCTTCGATCCCACCTCCTCCTACACCCTAGAGGACTTGAAGCCCGACACGCTGTACCGCTTCCAGCTGGCCGCCCGCTCTGAGATGGGGGTGGGCGTCTTCACCCCTACCATTGAGGCCCGCACAGCACAGTCCAGTAAGTGTCTTCGGAAACTACTGTGTGCCACTGCTGGGCTGGGACACGGACACACACACACACCCCTCCCCCGCGCCCAGGCAGGCGGCCAGGTCCGCTGGGCCCTGCACTAGACTCTGGCCTGGGCTCCAGGTCTGGACCCATAGAGAGGGACAGGTAAGTGCCCTCTAGTCTGCAGCCAGGCGGCTATTGCACTCACTGCTCCCCACCTGACTTCTGTCCCCACCACGCCCCCTCTCCCTGCCCAGGTAAGTTCTGTGTCTGTGACTCATCTCCTCCCTCCACCCGCCTCTGCGCTGGGCGCACCAGCTGACTAGCCCATCCTCAGTGGTGGGACCACCGCACTCACTGTGCCCCGGACCTGCTTTGGCAGCCCTCGCCCTCCCTGTACCCCTGCATCTCATCTCCCCATCGCCCGTGTTCCCTCCCTCGCGCCCTGCACCACAAGTGTGTGAGAGCCATGCAGTCACACCAAGCCAAGTGCCCACAGGGCACACCTGTCAGAGTGAGACCACATGACTGAGCGTGTCCATGTGCCTGCACTGGGGCCCTGTGGCCATCTGTGTGTGGGTTTGTCCCCGAGGCCATTTGTGTGATAACTTGTGTATTGCACACTGCGCATGTGTGACTGCTGCTGTGAGTGTGTGTCACCACGTCCAACCACCTGGCTGTGCAGCTCCTGCAGGTGTGGGTCAGTGAGTCTCTGCGTCCCCACCATGGGGTTTACGAAGCTCTTCTTTTTTTTAAGGTTTTATTATTTTTAGAAAGATGGGAAGACGGGGAGAAAGTGTGCCCCCCACTGGGGACCTGGCCTACAACCCAGGCATGTGCCCTGACTGGGAATCAAACCGGCAACCCTTTGGTTCGCAGGCTCAATGCACTGAGCCACACCAGCCAGGGCTCAGCCTGCTAGACTCTTCTTAGGATTGGGACTGAGCAAGTTTGTCTTTGGGCATCTGACCCATGACCTTGTCCAGAGGTCTCTGCAGCTCTCGCTGTCTGATCACATAGCCATAGCAAACCACTGTCCGTGAGCTCTACGTGATGGGAGTGCTGGGGGTATGCAGCAGGGTGGGCTCGCGGCACTGAGACAGGAAGCACGTGTGATGGCTTTAAAGCACGGCAGCGTCCATGAGGTGGCCCGTGCCACAACGCCACACGCAAGTGTGCCAGTGATATCAGGAAGCCACGTATGACCTCATGTTCACGAATTCATTCCACACGCAGCTCTTGCATGCTTGCTGAGCACCAGGGCCCGCGCACACTGCAGGGCTGGCAGCACGACCCTGACACGGCCTCTGCCCACAGGAGTCCTAGTCTGGTGGGCACACAGCCCTTGAACCTGCAATTATCCAAATGAGCTTTTAATTACATTTGTGTAAAGTGCTGTGGAGGAGACAGACAGTGGAGAGATGACAGGATGGGAACCTCATCTGGTCTGAGGGGTCGGGGGGGGCTTCCCGGCATGACACAGGTGCCTCAGGGAGAGAGTCAGCAGGTCCCCAGGCCCTTAAGGAGGAAGGTGCTTGGTTGTGGCCGGGGGTGAGCAACGGGCCTATGTGGCTGGAGCAGCCACCTGACCATGGGGGCGAAGGACAGGTGGGAGGGCCGACGCTGCCGCGTGCGAAGGCAGGAGGTGAGGCTGGGCGGCGGTCTAGGCAGAAGACAGCCGCTCAGGTGAGACGGTGGCGGCGGCTGTGGGAGCTCTCTGGGGTGCAGACTGCCCGGGGCTCAGTGACGGATGAGGTGTGGGGGCTGAGGGAGAGGGAAACGTCTGGTGGACCCTGCGCTTCTGATGCCTAGACCTGGGAGGAGGGTGGTGGCTCTTGTGAGGGTGGGAAATGGGACCGAAGCAGGACCCAAGCTCACGTGCTGTTTTCCACCTGCATGGTGATGACAGGCTGCCAGAAGCCAGGGTCTGCGCTGAGGTGAGGGACCCTGAGGAGGACGGCCGGAGACAGGAGGAGGTCCCAGAGAGGGGGTGTTGGGGTTGGAAGAAGAGTTTCAAGAAGCAGACCAGGTGTTGCTGCTGAGAGGCCAGGCCCAGAGGAACACGCAGTGTCTGCTGGAGTTCAGAACGTGGAGGAATGAATGGGCCTGGATAAGAGTTTTGGTGGCAAGAGGACTGATGCAAGGCATGATGGGAAGCAAGGAGGTGGGTGTTTAGTTGGGAGAGGGAGATGACATCCTGCCATCCCATTGGCCTCCATGCTGAGGCACAGGATTCGTCTTTTCAGGTGGGAAAATCTTGAGCATATTTAAAAGCTACAAGGAAGGAGTCGATAGGGCGATGTACAAAATATGGAAAAGAAGGGTCGTGGGAGGCTCAGGAAGGGGAAAGGGGCAGAGCACGGGTGATGGGAGTGACTGGCCTGGGACGGGAGAGGCCAGCCCCCCTTCTGGGCGGCGGGGAGACGAGAGTCGGTGCTGATGCAGGTCCATTGGTGGGTTTGGTAGCAAGAGATGGAGGGAGCTGCTTTTGGGACGCTTTGGTTTTCTCTGTAAAGCAGGGGACAGGTCACGTGCTGAGGAGGGGAAATGATGGGAGCTGGAGGTTTGAGAAGCACGGAGGAGACTGGAATTCCTCTGTCACGTGGCAGAGTGAGGTGGGCAGAAAACAGACAGGCAGGCAGCGTGGAGGCCCCGGTGAGCCTCGGGGCATGTGTTCGGAGGGTGCCACTCTGACTAGGCAGGCAGCTTTTTCTACCTCCCCAGTGCCGCCTTAGAGAAGGTGGAGAGGTGGATTCCTTCAGAGCTCAGAGTGGGCCAGGCAGGAGTGGAATGAGAAGGAGGTGAGGGGTTTTGGGCTAGTGGTGAGGTGGAGGGCTTCAGTGTCTAGTGGGGGTGGTAAGGGTGGCAGGTTAAGGGTCGGAAGCTTCCAGCGGGTGAAGAGCAGGCACCGTACTGGGGCCTTGAGCACAGCTGGGCTGGGACAGGAGGTGAGGTCTACGAGGGGCTGTTGGAGGCTGTGGTTTGGGCAGTAGGGCTGTTCCCGGTAGTGGCATCATCCAGGGCCTGAGCTCAGCAGTGATAGGAAGGAGAAAGTCTCGGCAATGGGGGGCTCTGGAGCCAGTGGGCTGAAGAGGCCCCTGAAGTCACCTGGGCAGGGGCTGGTGGCAGAATTTGACATGGCAAGGAGGCCCATGCGATGGCAGCAGAGTCCTGGGTGGAATGGGGTCCGGAAGTGCCCCTGGGAACAAGGAAAGCACAGACCCGTCTCATAACCCTAGGGACCCAGTGAGAGCACCTCCAGCAGGTACTCCTCCAAACTACCCCAGGGGCCATTGGCCCCCTTCACATCTGGCCTCCAGCCTTTGTAGTCACCTGTGGCTCAGGCAGACACCTGGTCCAGGCAGGCACAGGCAGGGGCATCCCTTTGCTGGGACAGCTAGTGGGGCCACTTGTCCTCAGAAGACAAGAGCTGTGGGGATAGAGTCTGGAGAGGTTCTCCATACGTGGCTGTGTGGGGAGGGTGTGGGAGGGGGGTGGCGTGGCCTGTGCCTGATGCTGTGTGTGTTTGGGGCGAGGCAGCATATGTGTGTGAGGCATTGTGTTAGAGCCCCATATGTGTGTGTGGGAGACACTGTGTATGTGTGAGAGAGAGAGAGAGAGAACACGTGCGCACGCACGCTCACTCACGCCTGTGGTCCAGAGGAAGCAGGGCTGCCTGGCAGCAGTGGCTGTAGCCAGCCTAGGGGCCCTGGGATGGCCATGGTGCACTTGGGGAATGACCTGCCTGGGTGAGTTCCTCTCTGTGGCTCGTCACCGTGCCTGTGAACACCCCCTCCATCTGCCTGCTTCCCCCCTCCCCCGTTTGTCTTCCCCAGCCCCTTCTGCCCCTCCCCAGAAGGTGACCTGTGTGAGCACGGGCTCCACCACAGTCCGGGTAAGTTGGGTCCCACCGCCGGCCGACAGCCAAAACGGCATTATCACCCAGTACTCGGTGGCCTACGAGGCGGTGGACGGCGAGGACCGCCGGCGGCAGGTGGTGAACGGCATCAGCCGCGAGCACTCCAGCTGGGACCTGGTGGGCCTGGAGAAGTGGACGGAGTACCGGGTGTGGGTGCGGGCGCACACGGACGTGGGCCCCGGCCCCGAGAGCAGCCCGGTGCTGGTGCGCACCAACGAGGACGGTAGGCAGCGGCACCCGTGGGGAAGGGCAGGGAGGGGAGGCCCTCCGCCTGGACACCATCCACCTTGCAGCCCAGGGCCTTTGTCTCCCACAAGCCCAGGAGTCCTCTTCCTGGTGCAGGCTGAATGGCCAAGGCTGGGGAGATGTAGTTTATGGGGTAGCCTGTGCCCAAATCTCAGCCTTTGGAGCTCTTTCCAAGACAGCCAGAGCCTTAAAAAACTAAAGTGGAAGTAGCCCCCCCCCAAGACTAAAGTGGAAGTAGCCCCCCCCCTAAGATTTGAGGGGTCAGAACTGGGAAAATTGGTACAAGAGACATTCAAAACAGAATCATCAAGCCTCTTCGTAGGCTGGACAGAATGGGGCCCAGGAGCAGATAGGGCAGGCTGTACTGACTTTGGGGTTGTCGAAGGCCTCTCTGCTCCCCACCAAGTGAGGTAGCCCTGAGCCAGAGAGCTGGCAGGTCCTGGGCTCTCTGCTCTCAGGCAGAGGGAACCCTCCAAGTTCCTCTCCAGGGACAGGCGGTCTAAGGAAGCTGTATGGGGGCCTCTCCTGGGGCAGTGGGTCACCAAGGCAAAGCGCCTGGTGTGGGCTGTGCCCACTGAGCCAGGACCCATACCACCAAGCCTGACTTCCTTGTCTCCCTGGTCCCCAGTGCCCAGTGGGCCACCGAGGAAGGTGGAGGTGGAGCCGCTGAACTCCACTGCTGTGCACGTCTCCTGGAAGCTGCCCCTCCCCAGCAAGCAGCATGGCCAGATCCGTGGCTACCAGGTCACCTATGTGCGGCTGGAGAACGGTGAGCCCCGTGGCCCGCCCGTCATCCAGGACGTCATGCTGGCTGAGGCCCAGGTATGCCCCAGGAGGCGGTGGGGTGGGAAGGTGGCAGCGGCAACATACTCGTGTCTTCTTTGGAGCCCAGGTTTGCCTCCCTCCGCTGTCTGCTCTCAGAGGGACTGACACCGAGACATCCTGCTGTGTCAGGCACAGGAGGCCCTGACCAAGTTAGGGCTAGGTTCCAGGGACAGGCCCTGCCAGCCCCATCTCTCTGCCCTGGTGGCCGCACCAGCCTGGCAGTCAGCTCTGCAGCTCAGCCACCAGCACATACTAAGGGGCTCTGTCTCCACATGCCCCAGTTGTCACCCCGCCCAGACTTCAGTCCCCCTAAGTCCTCCTTGGTGGTGGGGAGGGAGCACCTTCGCCATCCCGTTAGGCTGTGCTTTCAAGATGTGCCTGCCTCCTGGACAGTGCTGAGCTGGCCAGCTGCTCCTCCCACGGCCAGGCGCCAGGAAAGCTCGTCTGGGCAGTCTTCTCCCCCAACTTGGCCCTTGGCCATTGCCAAGTTCTGTGAATGGCCAGTCTGGGGTGCTGGTCTCTGCCTGGCCCCAAGGAGGGTGGCTTAGCCCCTTGTGATTACTTTCAAGAGCTGGGCCTGCCAGCCAGCCTTATATCTTACCCTGTGCTCCGTCCTGTGGGTTGATGACTGCCCTGGGGTATCCTCAGCACTGGATGAGGTCCCTGGGGTATCCTCAGCACTGGGTTGCTGTCTACATGGAGAACCTGGGGTCCTAGGAGCTGATGTGAGTGGTCCAGAATTTCCCAGTGTAAGTAGGCGGTTGAGCTTGGACAAGAAGCTAAGTCTCTTAGTTTCTGGGAAAAGGGCTATAATTGCTATTGCAAGTTCCCTCCCAAAATCTTAGGCTGAAGAGTCCTGACACCTGGTGTGATGGGCTCTTAGGGACTGCCCATCTAGAATCAGGACATCCGGGGATCCACAAAAGGCAGCGCTGAGCTACCCTGAGGGAAGGAGCCTAGACTCCTCCAGGACCACACCCCCTCCCCCTCCCGTCCAGGGCGGTGGGGGGGGGGTGGGGAGTGCAAGCACAGGCCCTGTGCTGTGCTTACCAGTGGGCTCACCCACACAGACGGGCCCTCTTGCCTCCTGCTGCGCCCAGCCCACTGAACAAAGTTCCTCTTTGCAACAAGGGCGCCCTCTCCCCACTCAGTCTGCGGGTGCTGAGAGAACAAGGGGGTGAGGAGGCTGGCGTCTATACCCGCCTGCATTCCTGGGGCAGGTTGAGGGCTCCTCCTGGAGCCTCAGCTGACACACCCACTCAGAAACATTCCGGGAATGGGCTCCCTCCGGCCCCTCCCCTCCAAGGGGCCAGCAGCACAGCTGTCGCCCGTGGGGTTCTGGAGAAGCCACTTTGGGTGCCCCCTTCTGGTCCCAAATGGTTTGAAGGAAGTTGGGCTGTAGGAGGAGAGACTCTGCTCTCTGCCCCTCCAGCACCCCGTGACCTGGAGGGTTGTGGGAGTTAAACATGAGCTCAGGCTCTGGGGAAGCCAACGGAAAACAAAGGGCCTGTCCTTGAGGCCCCCGTGGGACTGGGTCATTCTGCTCTCAGCCAGTAGGAGGGCAGATGGGGCCTGGTCCCCAGCCTGGCCACAGGGTCCAACTGTCCCCTGAATGGTCTATCAAGGACACCACAGCCTGTCCTTCACCCAGCAGCACCATCTGCCAGGCCCAGGGCCCCCATCCATTCTCAGAGAACCATGGGGTACGTGCCCCCCAGGGGTGTGTAGCCAGACCCGCCTCCTTTCCTTACGTCCCTGGGTTTGTATCTCTTTCTCCTGGTCTCTGTCTTTCTCCTTTGTTTCCGTCTCTCTCACTGACTCTGTTTCTGTCTGTCTCATTACCTTTTCTCTCCTCTCCTTTGATCCCTTCCCTCCCTCTCTCCCTCCCTCTCTCTCTCTCCCCTTTCCACGCCACCCGCTTTGTCTCTCCCTTCTCTCTCACTCTGCCTCCAGTGCAAGAGAGGTGCCCTGTGAGGCCCTCCTGACTGGGCCTGGCTTGCACAGTGCAAGTCTCCCACCAGGCAAGGGACCTAGGGCAGAGGTGGGCCCAGCCACACACTAGAAAGTGACCAGGCCAGTAGGGGCCTGTTAACAACCTCCCCCCATATCCTGTGCCACTCTCCTTGCAAAGCCTTTCAACCAGAGCAGGAGGAACTGGGCACAGTGGACAGAGCAGCACTGCGAGGGTGGTTGGGCTGAAGGACCCCATGTACTTCTGTCTTGGAGATGTCCTGGACCATCTCTCCATGCTGTGCTCTACACCTGCCAGTCCCCAGCCCTCCAGGGACATAGGGCCACAGAGTGGAGACATCACTTCGTCCACCTGTCTAGCTAATACGTCTCCATGCCCCATGGCCTAGAGAAGAACGCACCAAGAAATAGCAGCGTTGCCAGCCCTGGCACATGCCTTCCTACTGCGATGAGGTCTCAGGCACCCCCAGGAAAGAACAGGGTCTGAGCGCTCCCCCTGTGCCCGTGGGGCAGGCTCCGAGTTGGCCGTTCACTGCTCTGTCATCTTGCTGTGCAGCCTGCCCCGGGCCCCCACCCCCAACCACGATGCAGGCCTCACCGCCTCAGGACACTCGTTCTGCCTCAGAAGGCTGTATAGTCTGTCATCCCTGCTGGGATCACAGCATGGCAACACACTCAGGCCAGGACTGTCCCAGGAAAACCAGGTTGTACAGTCATCCTCCTTGCTCATCCTGTGGTGTGGTCCCTCCCCTCCACCTGAGCGGTTCTGCCTACCCCCACGTCTGCCGGTCTGACCCTCAAAGCACCTTCAGGTGGCGAGCTCTAATCCCTCAGTGGCCTGGAGCCCTCTCCTCCTCAGCCCTGCCGTACACAAATGGGCTCATAAGGCAGGGGCTGGGATCCAACCAGAGGAGTGGTTTTGGGTTGCTACCTCGTGGGTACTTCCCAGGCCCTCGTCCTCCATCTGTGCTCCATGGGCCAGGCACTCTCCAGCCTGAGTCTTTCACATCCTGTCTCCCTTTTTCTCCCTCTTCGCGGTCAGTGGCAGCCAGAGGAATCCGAGGACTATGTAAGTAACAGGTGTGCGCGTGCGGGCAAGACCTGGGTCAAGCTGGGCTCATGGGCCCCTCCCCTTCCCCTCCCTTTCCTCCCAGCCTGAGCTGCCAAGATCCACAGGGCACCAGCCACATCTGGAGAAAATAGGCGTTTAGATGGGAGTGCCGAGCTGAGCAGCGATTGGCATTTCCTCTAATCCTTACTTCTCGCCCGTTGAGCAGCAATTTCAGGCCAATGTTCATGATTGACCAGGGCCAGGCCCCGGCTCTGGCCAGACAGGGATGGAGTTAAATCCAATCCTGATTGTTAGGCCTTATTGATCCCTGGATTGAAAAATCACCTGCTCTGCACCCAGGCTGGGGGGTAGTCTGGAGAGCTGGGTTCTGGCATCGGTGCATTCTGGAGTCCCAGCCCTGGGACACCCTCCAGCTGGAGCAGGAGGGGGCCTGTGAGGGGTTGGTGGTGGCTGCAGTGGCCCACCCAAGGCTGAGCTGGAGGGACACCAGGGCTGGCGGTAACAGCTCTGTTCCCACTGCACGGTGGTCCTTCCTTTCTTCCCACTCTTCCCTCTGTGTGATGTCATTTAGCCTCCCATGGTTTCTCAGCATGTCCGGAAATGACGCCTTGGCTGGACATGGGCGTATGGGCAGGGCTTGCCAAGGCAAGGGGACTTTTCAGGCATCACTGGGCAGATGGGGAAATGCATTCCCCAGGGTGGGGTTCCCTATCCTTGTCTCTCCTCCCTGTCTCAGGAGGTATCTCAGGGTACAAGGTATTCACGGAACTAGTGCCTTGATGGGGTCAGGTGGGGTTCTGACTTGATCCTACAGGGTAGCACTTGGGACCATCCCTCTGCCTTGCTCTGTGGGTGTGCATGGGGTTGCGTTCATACCTGCAGGTGGCCTTCCACCTGCTTATTCAAGAAGGGCTGTAGGCTATAGAATGTGTGTGCCCAGAGCCATGCAAGGTGCTCCATGTGTGCGTGCATGCGAGGCCCTGTGCCCTGTGTGTCACGTGTGCACAGACCTTACAAGGTGTCAGTCACTGCACAGTGGAGGGAAGGAACAATGTGGCCTTTTGTTCTTGTCTGAAAGGAAGAACGAGCTGTCTGCCCCGGGCGTGTGGCTCCTGAGACCAGCAGGGTCCTCCTGGGCACACGTCTTACCTGCCTGACCTCTGGCCCTGTGTGCCCTGGGGACGCCCCACTGGCTAGGACAACCGGTGGTTGACCGGTCTGGCCGTCCTGTGATAGGAACGGGTTCCTCCCTCTCCCTTAGGAAACCACTATCAGCGGCCTGACCCCGGAGACCACCTACTCTGTCACTGTCGCCGCCTACACCACCAAAGGAGACGGTGCTCGGAGCAAGCCCAAGATTGTCACAACAACAGGGGCAGGTGAGCGAGGGGTGCGGACGGGGCCAAGGAGGGGGGCAGGGAGGAGGGCCGTGCCAGAGCCCAGTGCGTGGTTGTTCAGTCCCAGGCCGGCCCACCATGATGGTCAGCGCCACCGCCATGAACACCGCCCTGCTCCAGTGGCACCCACCCAAGGAGCTGCCTGGCGAGCTGCTGGGCTACAGGCTGCAGTACCACCGGGCCGATGAGGCGAGGCCCAACACCATAGATTTTGGCAAGGATGATCAGCACTTTACAGTCACCGGCCTGCACAAGGGGGCCACCTACATCTTCCGGCTTGCCGCCAAGAACCGGGCTGGTCTGGGTGAGGAGTTCAGGAAGGAGATCACGACCCCCGAGGGAGTGCCCAGTGGCTTCCCACAAAACCTGAATGTGGTGGGCCTGACTACCTCTACCACGGAACTGACCTGGGACCCCCCAGTGCTGGCGGAACGCAATGGGCGCATCACCAACTACACTGTGGTCTACCGCGACATCAACAGCCAGCAGGAGCTGCAGGACACCACTGCCAACACCCGCCTTACTCTCTCCCGCCTCAAGCCGGATACCACTTATGACATCAAGGTCCGCGCGTGGACCAGCAAAGGCGCTGGCCCGCTCAGCCCCAGCATCCAGCCCCGGACCATGCCCGTGGATCAAGGTGTGTGCCGCAGCCATGTAGCTGCGCCCGGGGAACTGCCGCTCCCACTGACTTCTGGCGACTGATCCACCAGCCTCTGCTCTGTGACCCTCCAGTCTCTCATGACCATGACCACTAACCTCTAGCGAACGGGTGCCGCGTTCTCGGTGTGTGACCCCCCGACCTCTGCTGTCTTGACCTACTGACCTCTGCTGTGTGACTTTCCAATCTCTTGTGACCTTGACCCACTGAGCCTTTTTGACTGTATCACCATTCTTGGGTATGTGACACTGATCTCTTGGGGCCACGACCACCAACCTCTTAATGAACGTTCTCCGCTGCTCTGGTGCTCAGCCACCTGCTTCTCATGACCAAGTCCACTCACCTGTGGCCACTCCGCCCAGGTGCCTGTGAGCCCCAGCTTTAAAGCAAGCACTTGTGGAGGTCATGGGTGCTGTGGCATCTGCTGGCTGGGTACTCACTGTGTGGAAGAGCTGGGGCTGGGAGCTGAACTGTGTGATTTGAAGCCGGCTGGGAGTGGGGTGCCTGGTTCTCTGCAGCCACTCCTAACCCTGAACCTGAACAAGTGTCTGTCTCTTCCTAGTGGGGAGCCTTTCAGGCCCACTCACCCACCCACACAGCCAGCACTGACTTCCTCCTTATGTTCCACAGTGTTTGCCAAAAACTTCCGTGTGGCGGCTGCAATGAAGACGTCTGTGCTGCTCAGCTGGGAGGTTCCCGACTCCTACAAGTCGGCTGTACCCTTCAAGGTGGGTGATGGCCACGGCCAGCCCAGCCTGCGGGCGGGACTGCTACAGCCATGTGGCAAGCTCACTGTGTGAGTTTGTGACGCGGCGTCCTGGTCAGGCGTGCATGTGCGAGCTCTGCCCTGTGGGCTCACGACGGGGCGCCTCACCCAGTGGCCGTCCGCCCCTCTCCTCGCAGATCCTGTACAATGGGCAGAGTGTGGAGGTGGATGGGCACTCGATGCGGAAGCTGATCGCGGACCTGCAGCCGGACACACAGTACTCGTTCGTGCTGATGAACCGGGGCAGCAGCGCTGGGGGCCTGCAGCACCTCGTGTCCATCCGCACGGCCCCCGACCTCCTGCCCCACAAGCCACTGCCCGCCTCTGCCTACATGGAGGATGGCCGCTTCACCCTTTCCATGCCCCATGTGCAGGACCCCTCGCTCATCAGGTGTGCAAGCGAGGCCGTGGGGAGTAGGGCAGGGCTAGTGACACGAGCACAGGCAGTGACAGTCCTGTTTCCTGCTCTGCCTGCCCAGGTGGTTCTACATCGTGGTGGTACCCATTGACCGCGTGGGCGGGAGCATGCTGACGCCGCGGTGGAGCACACCGGAGGAGCTGGAGCTGGACGAGGTGCGGGGACGGGCCAGGGCAGCACTTCCAACAGCCCCGTGGTGGTGGCTGGCTGTAGCCCCCAGGGTTCCCCCAAATTGGAATCACTCTGGCTGCTTTGATTGGCAGCCAGGCCACTCCTAGGGGAGAGGGACTCTGAGGTGGCCCCCAGGAACTGGCTTACGGGGGACTCCCTGGGGGAGTGGTTTACTGAGGGTCCCTGGGGTGGGAAAAAATAGAGACATCTCTGAGGTTCTGGAAAGCCTAGAGTTCTGTAGACTTCAGAGGCTCCTGAAGATCTAAAGGCTGCAGTGGGACTAGAGAGGAGCCCCCAGGATGTTTGGAATCCCCATCCTCTTCTGAGTGGTATGGAACTGGTCCATTCCGGTTAGGCAGAGCGGCAGGTTACCAGAGGGCATCATCTGACCGGGTTGGCAGGAAGGAATGGCATTGTCATGTCTAGCGTCCGGCATTTCTCTGTGAGGAAAGCCGGCAGGGCCGGGCTCCGGCCCCTTACTCGGAAGGTGAGCCCTGGTCTCAGCCCAGGGACATGTGCTCCAAAGCCCGGTGTGACTCTGCGCTCTGCTTCATCAGCTCCTGGAGGCCATCGAGGAGGGCGGCAGGGAGCAGCGCCGGCGGCGGCGGCGGCAGACAGAGCGGCTAAAGCCTTATGTGGCCGCTCAGGTGGATGTACTCCCTGAAACCTTCACCCTGGGGGACAAGAAGAGCTACCGGGGCTTCTACAACCGGCCCCTGTCCTCGGACCTGAGCTACCAGTGCTTTGTGCTCGCCTCCCTGAAGGAATCCGTAGACCAGGTCTGCCTGAGCCACCCGGGCCCTCAGCACCCCGAGACCCCAGGCCTGCCCCAAGACTGGGCCAGGCTCCAACACCCTGAGATCCCAGGCCTGCAGCAGCCCCAGAGACCCCAGGTCTACACAAGGGATCTCAAGACACCAGCCTCTAGGAATGAGAAAGTCAGACCTAAGCTGTGCTAGGGACCCACCCAGCCGACTAGGCTGTTGGGTATGGGAGACCAGTCCCAGCCGGCCAGCATAGCCCGGCCCTTGAGTCCGTTCTCTCGGTTGGGTGGGCACAGGGTGGGAGATCTCACACTGAGCTCACTGCCTGTGTTGTTCCTCAGCCGCAGAAGCGCTATGCCGCCAGCCCCTACTCCGATGAGATTGTGGTCCAGGTGGCACCAGCGCAGCAGCAGGAGGAGCCTGAGATGCTGTGGGTGACAGGCCCTGTCCTGGCGGTCATCCTCATCATTCTCATTGTCATCGCCATCCTCCTATTCAAGAGGTGAGCGCTGCGCTCAGGACTCCAGGGGATGGCCACCTGCCCCTAGACTCTCAGGTCCTGCCTGGGCGTGGTACATCCAGGCCCAGAGCAGCCACGCCGCCTGCGCCCTGGCCCGGGCTCAGTGGGGAGCCAGGAAGAGCAGAAGCAATGTGGGCGCACATGGGTGTGTTGCCTGAGTGTGATAAGAAGCCTCAGCCTCACCGAGGACTGGCTCGCATGCATCCGTGGGCGTGTCTGTACACCCATCTCTGTTTTGGTGGATATGAGTATGTCTGTCTCTCAGTTTCAAGACACTGCTCTCTCCTGGTCTCCTACCTTCAGCACTTCCTGTGCTGCCGCTCCTAGATGACCCCTCGGCCTGGCTCTCCTGAGGCCCAGGCCCACATGCCCACAGATGTTTACTGGGCAGGCGTTGATCGAGTGCTCACCGTGACTGCAGCGTTCTCAGCTGCCCTGTACTCAGTGCATCTTGAACCTTCTCCCAAACCCTCCTCTCACCTGCCCCCCCAATTACCAGCCAAACCTGGGTGTCACCCTCCACCCTCCTCTTCCTCTGACTCCACTGCCTCCTGTGAGTCCTCTCCTGAATGCCTACAGGTTTGTTCCTCTCCTGTCCCCGTGGGCTCCCCACAAGGTAATGCATGAGCAGGCAGCTGGGGACCTGGCACACAGCACGCCTCAGTCCTCCCTTCCTCAGGTAGTTGCAGCCACCTGCTCTCAGAGTCTCCTCTTTCTGTCCATTAACCTTGCAGCCTGAAAAGTATTACTGAAGACTTAACTGTGCCACTTCAGTTTGAATCTTTTTAGTGGCTCCCACAATCAACCCTGACTTCTGTCACCTCACAATTGAACACCTCTCTAGTCTGGCCCCTGCCACCACTCCTGATGTTGTCACACAACTAATGCAGTTGCCCTGCCAGTTCAAACTGCGTCCCCCTCCACTCTGCAGCTGTCCTGCTCTCTGCCCACCTGGCAACTGCCATCTCATCCTTCAAGGCTCCCCTCCAGGCCTACGAGGCTCTTCCGGGCCCCCACCTCTTCCCCACGCTGTCCCCATCTGTCCCCATCTGTCCCTGCCTCATTGGGCACATCGCTGGGCCTGCATTTCCAGCGCCCAGCACGAGGCTGAGCCCATAAGACATACCGGTGAATGCTTGTCAGTGAATGCGTGCTGGGCAGTGTGTCTGAACATGTCTCCACATATGCGATCCTGTGCTCTGTGTCCCATCTCTCCCCTGTCCCTTATCCCTGATCTGGACCCAGTGCCTCCTTCCTAAGGAGTCGGCTCCTTCCTTCCAGGGTGAATAGGAAGGATAGGCTGTCCTGGTCCAGGGCGTGGAGACCTGCGGGTGGAGACCTGAGGATCGTTTCCTCACCCACTCGTCGTCCTTCCCACTCCCATCTGGGTCTTGGTGTCTGTCGGGAGAGACAGCCCCCTCCTTGAGCGTGCCAACTAGATGCCATACACAGGTCCCACAGTGTCCCCCATGTCATGAGAGTCCCTGAGTTCTTGGCAGAAACAGTGACCGTTCTTTCTTCTGTCCTTGCCTATCTTTCGGGACCTAGTAAACAAGAAAGGTAGGAGTCATTCCTTCTCTCTTCACACACCTCCCCCGTCACTTCTTATCCCTCTGCACATTGCGGGCCCAGCAGGGAGGGGCGGTGCTTTGACCAGAAGCCTCCTGGCCTGTGGCTGTCCGATCAGCTCGGCAGGCCCTGGGGCAGGCTCTGACCCTCTCTCCACTAGCACCCTGCACAAGGAATGCCCTTTCTCCAGGGTGCAGGCATAGCACAGGCTTCTGATGCTCCCTCTGCGTGCGCAGACAGGGTCTCAACTCCCTGGAGCCTTCACCAGGCTCCCTGTTCTGAGTCACCTAAGTGCTACCGGAGACAGAGTCTTGCATGTGTGCAGAGAGCACTGCCTGCAGGGCAGTGGGGAAGTGTGTGTGCTACGCACTCGTGCAAACTCACACAAGGTCTTCTCTCCCGCAAGTACCCCCCACCCCCTGCGTGCCCATCTCTGCCGAGCAGCAGCATCCCCTGGGTGCTTGTCAGCAGCTAGAGCCATAGTCCTTGTATTCAGGGGAGCTGAGGCCATCGAAGGAGGACTCTGCCTGGCTAGGGTGACGCTTTCTCTGTCCTGTCCCCGCCACCCTGGGCATCCATCCTAATACCAAGAGTCAGACAGCTGGGGCCTGGCACTCTGTGATGTTTGCGTACCTTACGTGTCATTTGCATGTTTATTCCTGGTGGCTCCTGCTGCTCAGCTGTGACTGCCTTGGGGCCAGCAGCCACTGCCTAGCAGTGACCTGCCCTCTGTCGGAAGGAGCCACCAGCCTCCACCACCCCTTCTCCCTTGCTGTACCTCTCTCTGTACCCTCCCCACCCTTACCCTGTGTTCTCCATGTTGAGGCTGCTCTGCCCCTGGCTCCCCTGCGCTCAGAGACCCTAGGAGGGGCTGGGGCTGGGGCTGGGACAGTGCAGGGGACAGAGCCGTGGATGCCACACCATGCATCTCTACCCTCTGCCTAGACCTCGGGTTCTTACCAAATGCCCTTCTGCCTCTTCAGGAAAAGGACCCACTCCCCGTCCTCCAAGGATGAACAGTCGATTGGGCTGAAGGATTCTTTGCTGGCCCACTCCTCTGACCCTGTGGAGATGCGGAGACTCAACTACCAGACCCCAGGTAGGGCAGCTCCTCCAGCCTGCCTGCCCCAGCCCGTGCCTGCATGTCCCTGGGGTCTCCGCCAAGGGACCCAGGTCTCATGCCCTGTTCCCGCTCCTCCTCTTTGTCCTTCTCCCTGTATCATCCACTTGGTTGCAGTGACTGAGGAGCCCCAGACCCAATAGCTGGACTGGCGCTCCAGGGCCCAGGAGCCTGTCAGGGGAGGCCAGGCTGCTTAGGCCGTGCCTTGTCTTTGGTCTGTCCGAACACAGGCCGAGGACGCTCACACCGCCCTGCCGTGCACCGGCACTCCGGCCCCTTCATGTAAAAGAGAAATGTGTTGGTGGAAAGTGCCGTATCAGTCACTTGTGGGACCCATTCTGGAGGCTGGCCCCAGCTTTCCCATGAGAGCATGGGGGGCCCTTCACAGGGCCTGGCATCTGCTTTTCCTTTCCCAGCTGCTCTCACGAGACTCTCTGGTTGTTCTTTCTACCCAAAGTGCTGTTCCCTCCCTGTGCCCCAGCAGACACGGCTCAGACCTCTCCCTGGGTGATACCTCCCAGACCGCCCCAGCCCCGACTACAGGCCTGGGGTGGTCTCCCCTCAGCTCCCAGAACCTCTCTGCTTCCTCTGTCATGACACCTCCCACCCTGGGCTGGAAGTGCCTCAATGACAGTCCGAGCTCTTGGGGAGCCGGGAGCCGTGTCTTATCCGTCTGTCATCCCTGGTCTTGTGCACACGGCAGGGTCTTGGTGGGCGCCTGTGACACAGACACATGACAGCAGCATGAAGGAGTGCACTAACACGCACACGGGCTTGTGTGTGTAGGAGCTCGTTATTCCTGCGTGACAAATCTCCCCAAAACTTAACGGCAGAAAACAACAGTAACTACGTGTCATCCCTCGCATTTTTTGCGAGTCAGGAAGGCAGATGGCAGCCCAGCAGCCCACAGAGCTCGTCTCTGCTCTAGGCTGTCTGGGCCTTCAGCTGGAAGACTTGAAGTCTGGGAACCGGAACCATTTAAAGCAGGGGTCAGCAGACAATGGCCCTTGGCCAGCCACCTGTTTTTGCAGATAAAGTTTTATTGGAACGTAGCCATGCCCATTCGTTTATGTATTGTCCATGGCTACTTTCCCACTGCAAAGGCAGAGTTAGGTAGATGCGGTAGATACATTATGTCCACAAAGCCAAAAATATTTACTGTCTAGCCTTTCGTAGAAAAGTTTGCTGATCCCTGAATTCTGAAGACTCATTCATTCACGTTTGGTGGTTGATGCTAGAATCAGCTCCGCGCCCACCTGGGGTTGTCAGCTGTCACAACCACGAGAAGCCTCTTCCTGTGGCCTGGGCTCCCTTACGACATGGTGACTGAGTTCTGAGGGCACATGTCCTGAGAGAGAGAGGACCAGGCAGACCTAGCAGCCTGTTGCCACCTGGGTATCTGTGAGGAACTGCAGCTTCAGGATGCTGGGGCCCTGGAGGGCCAGGAGACCTCCTCTGAGAGGGGATGCCAAGCCATATGGGCATTAATCAAGCAAAGGGGGTGGGAGGAAGCTCTTGTCGGTGGAACTAGCACGCACAGGCACAGCTCAGAGGCACTGCGTGTTCTGCCGCGCTGGGGCTGGGGATGCTGAGAACCCAGAGGCGAGGCTGCAGAGTTAGGCGGAGGTCCAGTCACAGAGGAACCTGAGCAGCAGGCTCAGGGGTTTGGGCTTCCCCTGGAGGGGACCAGGGAGGCTCACCAGGGGAGCACCAAGGTCAGAATTGTGCTTTAAAAATATCTCTGCTGCGTGGAAGACAGGTTGAAAGGGGAGGAATTGGAGAGGGAGGTTGTTTAGAAGGCAACCAAGTAAGTGGAAGGTGCTGGGGCCTGGACTTCCGAAGGCGGCAGCGGGGCTGAGGGAAAGGCAGGCTCGGAGCAGCATGAGGGAGGCAGGGCAGCAGGGCGTGGGCTCGACTGCCCGTGGGGGTGAAGCCCGGGGCTGTGCAGGGATGGCTCCTCATTGCTGGCCAATAGTGGGGTGGGAGCGGGGGTTCTGGACGGCGGCCGGGTCTGTGAGTCTGGACCTTCGCCCTGACATCCTGGCCGAAACCACAGGCATGGGAGGTGCCGAGGAGTATGCAGTGGTCAAAGTGGAGTGGCTGGGCGGCCCAGGAGAAGGCCGAGAGAAGAGTAGGGTAGAGAGAGCAGCCAGGGAAGGAGGCCAAACGCCGAGGAAGGTCGGGTGAAGAGTAGCCAAGGAGGTTACAGCGTCCCGGAAGCCAGGGCGGGGAGGGCTGTGCCGGAGAGAACTTGGTGATGTACAGTGGCTGGAGACCCGGGGGGCGGGGGGACCGGCGGCTTTGGCAGCAGGCACCTTGGAGAGAGCATGCCAGCCCAGTCCTGAGGGCAGAAGCGTTTCAGCGCCTTGAGGAGCGGTGACCAGGGAAGGAGCAAGTGGAGAAACCCTTTCAGAGACCAAGTGCGAAGGACAGGGCGGGGCAGGAACAGGGCAAGGGAGGAGAGGGGTATGAGATCCATACCCCTGGAAAGGATTTTTCTTCTTTCCCACAAGGCATTGTTTATGGACATTGATCATTTGAGTGAGCACCTGAGACTCGGGATTCAAGCCCTGAGTGTGGGGTATGAGTTAGCCTGGGAAAGGCGTGGTGGGGGTGCCTTTGAGCTCCGGGCCAGGAGGGAATGGGATGCGGCGGGTGAGGTGGTGTAAGGGGACGCGTTGCTGGAGTTCTCAGCGCTGGGCCTGTTTGCTCCGAGATGAGAGGGAAGGGGTCAGAGCAGGGTTTCGAGAACGGTCATGGCCTGGGAATGTGCATGCACGGGGGGGTTGCTGAGCAGCCTGAGCGCCCAGGGGACAGATCCTGAACCCCCGTGACTGCAGAAGCCAGAGGGAAGGAGGAGGGAAGAAAAGGAGGACCGCAGTGGTGTTCAAAGCCAAGTGCAGGGGCCCAGGGGCCAGAAGGACAGGAGGCTGTAGTCCAGGTCAGGCAGTGGGGAGGAGCATGGGGAGCGTCACCAAAAATCTGGAGATCGAGGAACCGAGACGGCTGGCGGGGAGAGGTGCCCCTGTGGACCCAGGCAGTGGTGAGTGAACCAGGCACACTAGAAGAACAAGGGACATGGGGGCAGGGGTTATCAGAGGGATCATGGTGATGGAGAGAAAACACGGTAAAAACAGGGACAACGGTGGGGGCAGCGGGGATGGCGGCACTCTCCACGGCTCAGGGTCTCCGCGTTTTTTTTTTTCTCTTACTGTTTGACTTTTACTCTGAAAATTTTTCGACTGCACAGAAAAGCTGCAGGAGTGATCCGTCATCACCCGCATGTTCTTGGGCAGACTGACCCTTTCGTTTCTTGCCACATGCGCCTTATTTCTCTATACAAAAGCAGAGTTTGCTTTTGCCAAATCATCTGAAAATAGCTAAGGTCTAATTTTGGTGCCTCAGGGGACAAGGGTTGGTTTGGACCAAGAATATAGTTATAAAAAGAGGCCTCCCGGGCCCCTGGGAGTGGGGAGCGCCCAGCTCTGGGTGGGAAAGTGGTCTGTGCCCCTCGGGAGGCAGGAGGAGGCCTGCGCTGGGGCTTGGCTCACTGCCCCCTGCACCCCGCTCCTGCCTGCCCCTCCCAAGCCCCCTCAGCCCCTTCCCCACCTTGCACCCTGCCCACCCTGCCCCCTCCCCACCCCCCACAGTGTTCCACTATGATGTAACCAGAGAAGGTTAACGGGATTTCTTCTCTTGCCCTGCTATTTTTTGTTTTGTTTTTTTTTTGTTTTGTTTTTCCCTGCAGGTTCCAGTGTCCCCAGTTGCCCGAATATCTCAAGTTAGTTTTCCAAGTTCCCATGTTTGGGGCCTACTCTGGCTTCTGTGTCTGTTCCCTCCACTTTTCCTCGCCCCCATCACCCCCTTCGCCTCTGACTCTCTCTCCTTCCCCCCCTTCCTTCCCCCTTCCCGCTGCTCCATCTCTTCCCTTCTCCGTCCTCCTCTCCTACTCGCTCCCTCCAGCTTCGTTCTCCCGCTCACCGGCCCCGGTCCAGTCTCTCCGCCTCTCCGGCCTCCAGCCTCAGTCTGACACCTCTCTGGGTGTCTCTTCTGTCTCCACGTCTCCCCCCTCACCTCTGCTTCTGTCTCCGAGTCCTTCCCCGTCACTGCGCCACATCTCTGTACTTTGTGTTCGCTCCATCCATGTGTTCGATGCTGGGACGGTGATGTCATGGAGTCTCCCATGGTGACTGGCGCCAGTGAGGGGCAGGAGGGCTGTCCACAGGCAGGCCCCCTGGGGCGGGGGTGCAGGCTGAAGAAGCCCACAGCCCCATCCTGTCAGCTGCCCCCAACCTGGGCTCCAGCCCAGACTGGGAGGGACGAAGCTCACCAGGTGGGGCCCTGGTGCCCCCACTCAGCGCCGCGTTCCACGGCCATGCTCACACGTGCTCACGGCACACACCCCTCCCTGTCCACTCCCCTCTCCAGCCGCTGTGTGCCCCGCCATCCCTTCCGCGCCGCATGTGCCGCTGTCTCCATGCCACCAGTGCCACGTGCTCCATGGTCACACACGTTCACTTGTGCACATATGTGCGTTGGGGCTGTCTCCACCACCTCACTCAGGCTTCATGCTAACTCACCCTGTGTGTGCCCCCAGGTATGCGAGACCACCCGCCTATCCCTATCACTGACCTAGCAGACAACATCGAGCGCCTCAAAGCCAACGATGGCCTCAAGTTCTCCCAGGAGTATGAGGTGAGACGTCCCCACCCCCGGCCAGGTGCGTGGCGCAGGCCTAGGCCTATGCCAGCGTCTTTCCTGTCTCAAGTCCCAGCTGTGGGTCGGGAGCTTCCCCAGAGTGCACATTGGAGGGGTCAGCAGTGGCAAATTGGGAACTCAGCCACTTGGGTGCTGGGCCTGGCTGAGGCCCTCTCAGTACCTTGGGCCTGGACACTCAGACACCTGCCCAAGTGTTCACCAAGGTAGGCAGAAGGTCACACACGCACATACATCCACACACGTGTCAGTAACAATGGCTGGTGTATATCAGGAGCTCACTGTGAGCTAGCACCGGGTTAAGCACTTTGCATACATCATTGCATTCAGTCCTTTCCACAGCCCTGTGCAGTGGGTATTGGGATTATCCCGTCTTAGAGATGAGGAAGCTGAGGCTCAGAGAGGGGAGGTGGCTTGCCCAGGGTCAAACAACTGATGAGTAGTGGAGCCAGGATTCACACCCAGGCCTGCCTGACACTGCGCCCTGCCTGTGCCCTGCACTGGCATGTGCTCACGTGTTGTCAGAGCTGCATGGATCACAGGGATGGGGAGTCGGGGGACTCGGCTCAGGCTGCACAAACCCTCCTGCGCAGGGCCCTCCGCACACTGGCTTCACTCTGACCTTGACTCTTCCCTGCTGGGGACTCAGACTTCAGACCACTGTTGCCTGGGCCTGGGGTCTGAGGGCTTCCAAGTTGCCCAGCTGGGAGGTGCTTTGCCAGCGAAGGCGGTAACGAGGAGAGCCCTGCCTCCTCTGAGGGGCACAGAAGGAGCTGTCGTCATGGCTTGGCCCTGCTGTTCCCCCTGCTTCGGGCCTAGACCTCACACGGGATTAACCCTCAATCAGTGAGGGATGAAGCGGTGAGGGAAAGGCTGGCTCAGCCCAGCCTGGCAGTTTGCTCCTCTTTGGTCAGATGTCCAGGCCGTGTGTGTGATATCCTGGGCACCGAGGCTCCCCTTCCATGGACTGTGGGCAGGCAGGTTCCAAGGGCTGCGGGCCCGGTTTCTGCAGAGGACATTGAGCTTGGCAGGCAGGTTGGTGAACATGTCTGCCACGAGGAAAGCGTGCCGCTTCTACCTGCAGAGCACCCACCAGGCCCTGCTTTGCATAAGGCCCTGCTTCAGGGGTGACGATTCCAGTGAGTCGGGCTCCCTGCCTTCACTTCGTCAGCTGGCCAGGAAGGCTTTTCATGGTCTTCAACCTGTGCACGCTAAGTACCATGTCCCGTGCCTGCCCTTCCTCCCAGTGAGGCTCTGTGCTGCCTGTCCAGGCCCAGGGTTCCCCCGTCCACCTTCTGCCCACTTTTCTTCTTTAGTCTGGGCTTTCCTTATAAGACCCTCCTCCTCCAGGAAGTCTTCTCTGGCTACCCTGGCCTGCCGTGGGCTTTCCCTCAGCTAGGATCTCATAGTTCTGTTACTGTAATGGTCAATCAGTCACTCATCACTCATTGTCAAGTACCTGCCATATGCCATCTCTGTGCCGGGGCTAAGGAGACAGATGGCCTCGGGGAGCTCAGTTTGTGGAGCAGTGAGTGCAGACAGATAATCAACATGGAGTAGAACAGTGTGCCTTAATGGTGAATGTGACAGATATGCAGAGAAGGTAGGCTGAGGGGCGGGGCGTGCTGGGCGGACTCTCTGAGACGTGCACGCTGTCCTGCAGAGAGCAACAGGCTGGTGCCAAAACACGGAGGGCGTCGTGTGCTGTGCTGAGAACTGGACTGAATCCATCTGTAAGAGGAAGATAATAATAGAACCTGCTTCATAGGAGGTTTAGATGAGGGAATCCGTGCAAAGTGCTCAGAGCAGTGCCAAGCACGCAGTAAGTTCTCACTAAGCTTGAGCTGTTACTGTTATCATCTGAGGTGAGGCAATGAGGAGCCGTGGAAGTCACTAAGCAGGAAATTGGCCATTAGATCTACATTGTGTAAGGATTGTTTATTGTGTAAAGAGGCTTCTGGCTGTTCGAACTGGAGGCTGTAAGCTTGGTTATGGGCAGCTTCAGCACACGAATGGAAGGTCCTGCAACAGGATGAGGTCACCCAGGAAAGGTTGTAGAGGTCGAAGAGGGCCGGGGAATGAACCCTGGAAGAGCACTGTGCCCTGCCTACGGAATGGGCGGGTGGGTGGGGAGGAGTCAGAAGAGAACCAGCCAGAGAGGTGAGGGGAGAACCAGGCAAGGCTGTGCGTGCATGGGTGTCCAGGGCCCCAGGCGGTGGCGGGCATGGCACAGCGGGCTGCCGTTGCTTCTCTCATTCTGTGCTCATTTCATTACTTGGGTGCAGGGCCCAAGGGACTTCCCCCTGCCCTTAGCTCACTCCCAATCACTACAGGCAAGGGGATTTGGTACCCTAGCCAGAAGTGGTATGGCAGCCCCCGAACTTCATGGCTGAGGGAACTCGAGCTCACTCTTCACTGGAGCCTCAGACTAGAGGGCCTGGCCGTGGCCTAGGAGCAAAAACAGGATGTGGGTGCCACCTGGAAGGCTAGGTCCCCCTTGGGGGCAGGAGGCAGACCTCCATGCTCACCCTCTGCCCCTGCCTCCTCCATTCTCTGTAGTCCATTGACCCTGGACAGCAGTTCACGTGGGAGAATTCAAACCTGGAGGTAAACAAGCCCAAGAACCGCTACGCAAATGTCATTGCCTACGACCACTCTCGTGTCATCCTTACCTCCATTGATGGTGAGCCAAGGGCGGGCCCCCTCCCATCCCCTGCCCTCCTCCTTGCCGGCTGGGGTGACAGTTCACCCTGCAGAAGAGGCCCGCGAGTCCTGGGGGTGCACCGAGCTGTGGTGGGTGGGGACGGGGGCCTTGGAATAATGCTCCCCCGTGTCCCTTCCCATCCCTAGGTGTCCCGGGCAGCGACTACATCAATGCCAACTACATCGACGGCTACCGCAAGCAGAACGCCTACATCGCCACACAGGGCCCACTGCCCGAAACCATGGGCGACTTCTGGCGGATGGTGTGGGAGCAGCGCACAGCCACCGTCGTCATGATGACGCGGCTGGAGGAGAAGTCCCGGGTAAGACCGTGCGGGGCTCTGCCAGGAGGTGCAGTGGGAACTACTTGGCCACCACAGGACTTCGGGCACCTTGTGCTATCCCTGTGGAAAGAAGGTCCACAAGGGGCTCGCCAAGTGCTGTTTTCCTGGGGTGTTATCGTCATGGTCCCCAGACACTAGTGGGTTCCTAGGATGTCAATGTGTTGCACCAGATGCCGCATTTTCTGGGAACGGTGATGTGTTCCCCAGTTGCTGGCATGTTCCCGGAATGTTGACATGTTCCCCAGATGCCAGAGTGTTCCTGGGGCACTAACACATCCCCTCAGTTAATTAGTGGAAAGAGCTGCTGTTATCTGCTTTTGCACTGCAAAGCGTTGACTGGAACGTAAAATTTACAGACCTTGAAAATGGCACATAAACGTTATGGGTAAATTTGGCAGAAAATGTGCCTGGTGAGATCTGGTCATGAATAAATAAATTTCAATTACGGCCCTGAGCCCCCCAGCTAGGGCTGGGGTGGCAATGTAGCGTGAGAGCCTGATGTGGTTCGGTGAGGGAGTGGCAGAGTGGAGCTGAGAGTCTGGGGCGTCTTGGATGCTGGTAAGCTAGACCGCCCTCCCTGCCCCTGCCCGGGCCCCCTGTCCCTCTGAACCTTTGGGCACTTGCAAACATCCTTGCACCCTGCCTTGCTTGTCACTTTGCAGGTGAAGTGTGATCAGTACTGGCCAGTCCGTGGCACTGAAACCTACGGCCTCATTCAGGTGACCCTGCTGGACACAGTGGAGCTGGCCACCTACACTGTGCGCACCTTTGCGCTCCACAAGGTACGGCCTGCAGTGCCTGTCCCCCGCGCAGGCCCCGTAAGGATGGTAGTTTGAGTGTGGCGGGCTGGGCATGGGCAAGCGGGAACTGGGGTCGGAGGTTAGGGACTTGGAGGTATGGGAGTATGCTGCGGTGGCCAGCCCTGGGTCACTCTGCCCCGAGTCTGTGGCAGGCAGTCTCCCAGTCACACTGGCTCTCCCCTCTACTCTCCCCAGAGCGGCTCCAGTGAGAAGCGGGAGCTCCGTCAGTTCCAGTTCATGGCCTGGCCAGACCACGGAGTTCCCGAGTACCCGACCCCCATCCTGGCCTTCCTGCGGCGGGTCAAGGCCTGCAACCCACTAGATGCAGGGCCCATGGTGGTCCACTGCAGGTGAGGGGGTACAGCGCCGCCACAGGGGTGGGGCGGGCGGTGGGTGGACATCTGCCCCAAGCTGAGCTATGTCCTGCAGCGCGGGCGTGGGCCGCACGGGCTGCTTCATCGTCATCGACGCCATGCTGGAGCGCATGAAGCACGAGAAGACGGTGGACATCTACGGCCACGTGACATGCATGCGGTCCCAGCGCAACTACATGGTGCAGACGGAGGACCAGTACGTGTTCATCCACGAGGCGCTGCTGGAAGCCGCCACGTGCGGACACACAGAGGTGCCTGCCCGCAACCTCTACGCCCACATACAGAAGCTGGGCCAAGTGCCTCCTGGGGAGAGTGTGACTGCCATGGAGCTCGAGTTCAAGGTGGGCCGAGGGGTGGGCCTGGACTGGGTCATGGGGATAAGACCCCCGGGAAGCCAGGCCCAATCGATCCCTGCCTTTCCCTAGTTGCTGGCCAGCTCCAAGGCCCACACATCCCGCTTCATCAGCGCCAACCTGCCCTGCAACAAGTTCAAGAACCGCCTGGTGAACATCATGCCCTATGAGTTGACCCGTGTGTGTCTGCAGCCCATCCGGGGTGTGGAGGGCTCCGACTACATCAATGCCAGCTTCCTGGATGGCTATAGGTCAGCATGCTTATGTCTGCCCACCGTACCCCGTGGGTACCTAGGCCTGTGGCTGGCTCGGGGCACAACAGAGTAGGGCCTACCCAGACTTTCTGGAGGAGGGTGACTTGAGTGGGGCCCCAAAGGACTAGCAGTCTTGGGGAGACCCTGGGAGCACAGCACCTCCAGCATGTCCAGTTTATGTCCACCCCAGACAGCAAAAGGCCTACATAGCCACGCAAGGGCCTCTGGCAGAGAGCACCGAGGACTTTTGGCGCATGCTCTGGGAGCACAACTCCACCATCATCGTCATGCTGACCAGGCTTCGGGAGATGGGCAGGGTGAGCCCACCGCCCCCACCCAGGGCCCCCCTTACACCTGGCAGTACACCAGCCTCCCCCTTGCTCTCCTCTCCTTTTATAACCCAGCCTCCCATCAGCATAGCCTCTGACCACCCCCCTCCATTATTGCCACCTGAGGGATCCTTTCCCAGAATCCTCTGATACCTAGAAACGCCCCCCCTCCCATTTTCCCCCACCTGATCATGGGGGCCGGGCCCTTTGTCCACAGGAAAAATGCCACCAGTACTGGCCAGCAGAGCGCTCTGCTCGCTATCAGTACTTTGTCGTTGACCCAATGGCTGAGTACAATATGCCACAGTATATCCTCCGTGAGTTCAAGGTCACAGATGCCCGGGTGAGTTTGGACAGGGGGAGCATGCGTATTTGCAAAACAGCATGTCTGTAACTGCCTGAGCATGTGTGGGGCGGGGGCTGCCTGCATGGTACCCTAGCTCCAGCTGCAGGAGTCCAAGGCTCCAGTGAGAAGAGGCTGGGGGTCAACTCCCAGGGTGCTTACCTGTGTCAATATCCTACCCTCCTGGCCTTGTGGGGCTGCAGCCTGAGGCACCAACCGAGTTTCTTATCTCCCAGGACGGGCAGTCGAGGACAATCCGGCAGTTCCAGTTCACAGACTGGCCAGAGCAGGGCGTGCCCAAGACAGGGGAGGGTTTCATCGACTTCATTGGGCAGGTGCATAAGACCAAGGAGCAGTTTGGACAGGATGGTCCCATCACGGTGCACTGCAGGTGGGGCCCGCCGCCAGAGGGCTGGGCAGGGGCAGGGGCAGCGGCAGCCTACAGGCCTGGTAGACAGGACCCCTAACCTAATGCTGTCCCCGAGCAGTGCTGGTGTGGGCCGCACTGGGGTGTTCATCACTCTGAGCATCGTCTTGGAGCGGATGCGCTACGAGGGTGTGGTGGACATGTTCCAGACGGTGAAGACCCTGCGCACCCAGCGCCCAGCCATGGTGCAGACGGAGGTATGTGGGCCGGCGCATGGGCACACACTGCCGACACTGACCGTGGCCAGCTCTGCCTGGGTCTGTGGGGCAGGATGGGCGGGGTGTGTGCCTCCTTCAGCAGCTCTGCACCAAGCACCAGCGGTGTGCCCAGCTCCCCCTGGGGTTGGATGTAGGGGTCCTCAGAGGAGGGTGGTAGGTGAATGTGGGCAGTGGGAAGGGGAATGAGATGGGCTTTCAGAGGTTCTTTTAGGCTCTCTGGACATAGCCCGGGACAGCTGTCTGGGCCTAGCACCTGATCCTGGCCAGCAGAGGCTAAGTCCATGGCACACCGGCTGCAGTTTGAGTGCCCTTGGCAGTGTGTTGGGGTACCTGCTGGCCCTGTCCATGCTGACCATGCCCCTGTCCTGGCAGGACCAGTACCAGCTGTGCTACCGTGCAGCCCTGGAGTACCTCGGCAGCTTTGATCACTATGCAACGTAACTACCGCAGCCTCTCCTTCGCCGCCCCTGCCTGGGGGCTCCGGAGGGGACCCAGCTCTTCTGAGCCATACCGACCATCATCCAGCCCTTCTGCACGGATGCCATTGTTGGCAGAGCACAGCCCACCGGGATCACAGCGTTTCAGGAACATTGCCACACCAAACAGAGAGCCCAGAAACCCCCGGTGAGGGGGTGGGCCAGCAGGCAGCCCATCTCTACCCCTCAGGCCTGCCCGGAGCCTGCTGGAACTCTCTGTTCTGCTGCCGCATTTCTCATGCTTCTCACTGGGTGGGGATGAGGCAAGGCCTCCTTTTATACATTAAGTGAAGTAGACGAAGGGATTCTAGCCTCTTCCCTCTGACGTTTCTTTTTGCAAATTCCTAGCTGCAGAATGGACTGCTGTTGGGGCTGGGGTGTCACCCCCCCCCCTTTTTTTTTTTAGTTCACATGGATCCTTTTTTTTTTTTTTTTTTTGGTATAACTTTTACTGCTGAAGGATGAACATGCCTTCTTTACGCGTGTGGAGCTGGGGCCGCAGCCTGAGCGGGGATTTCACTGATCCACTGCTCTTCCATGCCTTTCAGACAAGATCCTGTTTCAGCCAAATGCAGGGAACACTTTTTTTTTTTTAGTTCTGTTTTGTTTCCCTTAAGAGCCTTATTTTAGGCGCCACAGGCAGTGGTGGGCGGGGAAGAGATAGGAAACACTCAACCCCAGTCATCCATTCCAGTGTGTGTGTGAGTCACAGCCCAGAACCACAGACGGTCTGGGGGAGCCTGGCAAGGCGGTCTCATCACCATCGTGTTTGCAAAGGTTAAAAAAAGCAACAACAGAAAACAACAAACAACCCAAAAAAAATCAAAAAAAAGAGAAAAAGATAAAAAAAAAAGAGACAGTCGTTTTCTGGCCTCTGCTTCAAACCCCTGGGAGGGGAGGTGGCTCCCTTTGCCTGGGGCTCCCAGGGGAATCGCCAGACTGACCTCTGGGCCCGCAGAGGCTGGCTTTTGTCCCCAGCATTTTGGTGTGGCGGCGTGGTGTGGTGTTGGTAGGTTGGGGGTCTGGCCATGCGGCCAAGGTAGTTGGCACAGGTGAGGGTGTGTACCACACCCTGCACACCTCAGGGCCAGGCAGGGGCACGGCTGGCCCTTCAGGTCCGGGCCGGTGGGCCGGGTAGCACATGTCTTTACTCAGAGAAGGGGCCAGATGATCTTCCTCCCTGGTTTGCAGCTATTTTCAAAGCCCAAGAGAATTGCTCTTTTCCACTCTTTCAAGGTGCCCTCATAAACCAATGTGGCAAGACTACTGGAATTCTTTTAATGGTACTATAATCAATCCTTATAATCTTGGCTTGCTGAGGGGCAGGGAGAGGGCCTCTTCCTCTGGGCAGCACTGTCTAGGTAGGTAAGTGGGGGCGGGGAAGGGTGCATAGCTGTTTTAGCCAAGGGACATGAAGCAGATGTCCCAAGATCTAGCTAGGCTCGGTCAAGATCAACAATCAGGGTTGGTAATGTTGGATGAAACATTCATTTTTACCTTGTGGATGCTAGTGCTGTAGAGTTCACTGTTGTACACAGTCTGTTTTCTATTTGTTAAGAGAACTACAGCATCATTGCATACTTCTTGATGGTAATAAATTTGAATAATCAGATTTCTTATAAACTGGGCCTCTGTCTCAGCTCTTTCTGGAACCAGAGTCTGGGCTCTGTAAGTCAGTCCCTAAGGGTAGGTGCTGGCGACTTCCTGCTCCTAAGGAGCCAGGGGTGTGTCGTGAGTATTTGTGACAAGACCAGCTCTTGGCATGGTGCTCACTTTCAGAGAGGAGCGGTTACAAACCCTGAAGACTGACTGAGCCACCGGTGCAGGTACAGAGCACCCCCATGGGATTGGCTCCCTGGACTGAGAGCAGACATACCCTTGGTAGAGAGCCACGGTGAAGGAACCCACCACAGAGGTGTTGTGGGTACACTGAGACAGCACCTGACCCTGTGGTAGGGTCAAGGAAGGCTTCTTGGAGGAGGTGATTGTAAGTTGGCCTCTTGAGTGTTTCGTGAGGTGAGTAGTGGTTCACTATTTTTTTTCACCACCCCAAGTCAAATCTTCCATTACCATTTATCCCAGCTTTGCCCTATCTTATCTCCCCCACCCTCCATTCCCTCCCTCTGATAATCACCAAGCTGTTATCTGTATCTATGAGTCTTTTTTTAGCTTAATCCTTTCACCTTTTTTTTCCACCAAGCCCCTTCCCTCTTGACAGCTGTCATTCTGTTCTCTGTATCTGAGTCTGTTCCTGTTTTGTTTGTTAGTTTATTGTGTTCATTAGATTCCACATATAAGTGAAATCATATGATACTTATCTTTCCTCACTCATTTTATTTAGCACCCAGTCAGGGAAAGACACGTAATCATCACAGCAAAGTAAAGGGTGGGTCCTATTATGCTCCTTTGTAGATGAGAAAATTAGGTCTCATCCACTCATTCAACACATACTTAATGAGCATTTGCTACGTACTAGTCATACCAGTGTACCGAGCAAAGACTTCTGCCCTCGTGGTATTTACGCTCCCATCAGATGAAAACTACGGAGTTTGTTAGGAAGTGGAGGTGTGGGGGTGAGGAGCTTGATTATTAGAGTGGTCAGAGGAAGCTCTATTGAAAAGATGGGATTTGAGGGAAGACTTGAAGGTGGTGAGAGAGTTTTGCCTAAACATCTTCAAAACGAGCTTGCAGCCAGCGGGAACAGCTGGAGCAAAGGTCCTGCCTGGGAGGGAATGTGCCTGATGTGTCGCAGCTGGTGTAGCTGTGGTGCTGTGAGCAAAGGGCGAGAGGGTAGTGGGGGGTGAGGTCAGAGAGCGAACTGGCCAGCTCCAAGGACTTAGGGAGGACTGTGGCGGAAGTCCAGGTGTGGTGGGCCCTGGCTGGGTAGTTCAGTTGGTTAAAACATCCAATACACTAAGGTTGTGGGTTCAGTCTCTGTTCAGGGCACATGCAAGGATCAATCAAAGCATGAATAAGTGGAACAATAAGTCCATGTTTCCCTTTCTCCCTTTTCTCTCTAAAATCAATAAATTAAAAAAAATTTTTTTAAATGAAAGAAATATAACAAAACATTACCACTTCCTTCTAGGTAGTGGAAATGTAGGATTAAAAGAAGAAAGAAAAATCCAGTCCTGAGCACTGTGGCGTTGAGCATCATCTTGTGAGGCAAAAAGTTGTTGGTTCAATTCCCAATCAGGACACATGCCTGGGTTGTGGGTTTGGTCCCAAATTGGGGCACATGCAAAAGATGATGATCAGTGTTTCTCTTGCACGTTGATGTTTCTCTTCCTCCCTTCCCCTCTCTCTAAATTTTATATATATATATTTATTTATATTTATATTTATGAATATATATATATTTTTTAGAAAGAAGGGATCAATGTCCAAGTGTGGTGAAAAGTAGCTAGATACTGGTTGTATGTTAGAAGTAGAACTAAGGATTTCCTTACAGAGTGGATGGAGAGAAAGGAGTCAAGGTTGACCCCGCAGTTCTGGCCCGAGCAGCTGGAAGGATGAGGCTGATCGTGAAGCTGAGCAGCCTATTCAAGGTTCCCAGGTGGAGGGTGGTGGAGTTGCTGCCGCCTCTAGGTCTGCCTGACTGCAGGGCTCATTCCTCACTGCAGGTGCCTCTATCTGGAAACAGAGTCAGGTGCACTGAGAAAAAATATTTAGAAGAAAATACACCAAAAATTGTGAGGTTAGGTGATTTTTTTAAAATTTTAGAGATAGAAACCTTGATTTGTTGCCCCACTTATTTATGCATTCACTGGCTGCTACTTGTATGTGCCCTGACCAGGGGATCGAACCAGCAGCCCTGGCATATTGGGACGACACTCTAACCAACTGAGCTACTTGGCCAGGGCCAGTTGGATGATTTCTTTCTTCATGATTTTCCAAGTGTTCTGTAAAGAATTAATAGCATTTAGCTCTAGCTAGTATGGTTCAGTGGATTGAGCCCTGGCCGGCAAACCAAAGTATTGTTGGTTCAATTCCCAGTCAGGGCACATGCCTGGGTTGTGGGCCAGGTCCCCAGTAGGGGTCACATGAGAGGCAACCACACATTGATGTTTCTCTCCCACTCTCCCCTTCCCCTCTCTAAAAATAAGTAAATAAAATCATTTTAAAAAAGAGAATAGCACTTAAAAAAAGAATTAATAGCACTTTAATTTCTAGAAATACAAACTTTTAAAATTATACAATGTTTTTACTTTTTATTTTTAAAAGATTTATTTATTTTTCGAGAGGGGAAGGGGGAGAGAAAGAGAGGGAGAGAAACATCAATGTGTGGTTGCCTCTCACACGCCCCCATCTGGGGACCTGGCCAACAACCCAGGCATGTGCCCTGACTGGGAATCGAACTGGCAACCTTTTGGTTCACAGTCTAGCACTCAATCCACTGAACCACACCAGCCAGGGCTAAAATTATACAGTGTTTTTAAAAACAACAAAAATCTTTCAAACAGGAAAGAAGTTGTAAAATATTAAAGTCCTCATTCCCACTCTGTCCCCCAGCTCCCTGGAGGGAGTCACAATTTAGTTTATATCCGTCTGGGCGTTTTCTATAAATATACAAACATGTTTATAAATTTTTTTAAATTTTATTTATTTTTAGAGAGGGGAAGGAAATGAGAAAGGGAGAGAAATGTCGATGTACCAGAGATACATGATCGAGAGAGACATTAATTGGTTGCCTCTCGCATGCCCCCAACTGGGGACCTGGACTGCAACCCAGGCATGTGTCCTGACTGGGAATCGAACCAGAGACCTTTTGGTTCACAGACTGGCACTCAATCCACTGAGCCACACCAGCCAGGGCTATAAACTTTATTTTTCATACTAGAATCATGTTCTCACATCTTCCTGCAAATTGTCCTTTTCATTTGAGTGTGTTGTAAATTTCCACGTCAGTGCCTCGTTTTGTAAGCCACTACATACTCTTCTGTTATAGTTGTGCCATAATTTTTAAAAATGGTTATCAATAGAGCTTTTTTATTTACACAGTAGACATACACGATAAAATAGATCAAAATAATTCAGTCTTGAAGGATACAAAATCTCCCCTCCCCAACTCTAGTTTCATACCCTGGAGCGTCTGACTTAGTTCGGATGGTGAGCATCATATCCTCAGTAGGCGGCATCTCAGCTGATGGTTCCCGGTGACTCCACGGTAAAATGCTGGATTAATTAAATTATATGGTTTCCCACCTGTACCTCCTGATTTTGTTAGATATAGTATTTTAATTCTTCTGGAGCTCCCCCATGACTTTAAGTAATATATTTAAACATCTATTTATCACCTAAGGCAGTATCTATTGATTACTCTCTATGAAGAATGAGGAAATTAGTTCAAGTTCCCTGATCCACTTCCTCCCTCCTCCAGCTGCCTTTTTTTTTTTATTATTTCACATTGTCAAGTTTATAATTATTTCTTTTCTATTTCTGTAATTAAGTCTTTCATTCTAAAAATTGAAAATCAATGAACAGCATTTTAATTGCATGTTTATAAAAAATCTTTCAAGCATTAATTTCCAATAAGTCCTCCAGTGTTTCCTTCACGCCCGTCACTGCTGGACTGCTCTCAGCTGCCACGTTTCTGGTGCAGCCTGTGCGTCTTTGCCTTTCCTTAGGTGAAGTGCTCCCTCATGAAACGTTTTCACTTCAGATTATACAGTTTCTGATTCTCAGAGGTCTTAAAATCTCTTAGACTTACTCTCAGTTTTAATTTTGCCATCTATGCCTGAAGGGTTCCCCCAAAACGGTTCAAGATGCTGTGTCGGGTTCTGCACTAACCTGCTGTTGAAGGAGGAAGGCTGGCCAGCAAACTCTGGAGGCCTTGCTAGTGGGTCTCGTTATCAAACTCCCCTGGTGTTTGCTGCGTCACTTTCATTTCTTTACCTGAAGAGTCTGAAATTAAAACTTGTCCAGCCCTCTCTGGGGAGAACAATCCTTGACTCAGACATCTTGGGCCGTGGTTTTCTTAGCTCCGTTTTTTTTTTTTTTTTTTTTTTTTTTTGGTCAATCTGATTCCATTGCTTACTATCTTTTTATTTTTTTTTATTTTTTTTTTAAATTCTTTTTTATTTTTTTTTTTTTTTAGATTTTATTTATTTATCTTTAGAGGGGAAGGGGAGAGGGAGAGAAACATCAATGTGCGGTTGCCTCTTGTATGTCCCCTGACGGGAACTGGCCTGGCAACCCAGGCATGTGACCTGACTGGGAATCGAACCGCGATCTTTCGGTTCGCAGGCCCGCGCTCAATCCACTGAGACATTGCTTACTATCTTTTTAAATTGTGTGTGTGTGTGTGTGTGTGTGTGTGTGTGTGTGTGTGTGTGTAAAAATTTACTTTCAGAGAGAGGGGAAGGGAGGGAGGAGAGGGAGAAACATCGATGTGTGAGAAAAACACTGATAGTTGCCTCTCGCACGCCCCCATCCAGGGACCTGGCCTGCAGCCCAGGCATGTGCCCTGACAGGGAACCGAACGGCTGACCCTTCAGTTCACAGTCCAGTGCTCAGTCCACTGAGCCACACCAGCCAGTGCTGTGGCTTACTATTTTTTTGAATTCTTATTTTAAAAAATATTTTAGTGTATGGTTAATGTGAATATCTAAATTGTTTTCCCCCCAAAATTACTTTAGATCATCCTCTTCTTCTCTGCACTGATTTGTAATGCCTCCTTTAAAAAAAATTACATATGAAGTTTTAAGCACAGAGTTTGCTTCTGGCCCTCAAGTCTGTTTCATTCATCTGTCTGTCTTGTCTAAGCCAGAGCTACTCATGTAATTTTCGTGGTTTTATTTTATTACCTGACACAGCTAGTCCCCCCATCATTATCTTTGTAGTTTTTGAAAATTAATTAGTGCTAGTCCCCAATGTTCTTCCAAATGGACTTTAGATTAATTTTGGAAAGTTCCCCTCCCTAAATTTTGGTTACAGGTGTCAGTGTTCCTTGATAAAATGAATGATAACATATCTGAAGAGTATGTGTCACATGAAGGGAAGCCAGCTGGAGTCTAAAGGCAGCCTTGGGACCCAAGTAAGCTGCTGGGAGGGAGCAGACGCTGTCTGATGAGTGCAGCCACCCCAGTTTCCAGAAAGACAGCCGTAGTGTCACAAGGGTGCTGGGGGCAGCCTCTCAGCATCCACAGTGGTTAACAGTTTGGAACTTTAAACTCAGCAAACTCTTCTAATGATGCTTGACCCACCTCTTCTCGAACCCTTAATTCCAGCCTTACATAAATTTTAAAAATTATTTATTGATTTTAGAGAGAAGGGGGAGAGAGATCGATTTGTTACTTCACTGAGTTATACATTCATTGGTTGATTCTTGTATGTGCCCTGGCTAGAGATCAAACCCTCAACCTTGGTGTATCGGACAATGCTTTAACCAGCTGAGCTACCCAGCCAGGGCCCCAGCCTTATTTAAATACTTGCCTTTTCTTAAGCACACCATGCCAAACATTTGTAAAAAGTAAAGGATAACATCCCTAATCGATAGAGCTTCTTTCAAATCAACGAGAACAAAAATAAATATCCTAATAGAAAAGTGGGCATGGACACAAATAGGCAATTTACGAAAGATACCCAAGTTTTGTGAAACTATGGAAGATACAGAGCCGTACTATTTTTCTTCTTATTTTTTTCTTTCCTTTTTAAAATTTGTCTCCTTTTTTGTTGTGTTTTGTTTCTACAGAGCCTCACCGTTAATCAAAGAAATGCACACTGAAATAAAAGATCAGGTCCTATTGTTTAACAAATTGGTGATAGTTACTGTCACTATTGCAGGGGCACTGGGCAGTCATCCAGTTCGTGGGGGTCCATGCTGGTTCTACCTTGTTAGAGGAGAAATTCCAGTATCTATCAAAAGTCTTAAATATGCTTTACCTTTGACCCAGTGGTACACATTTAGGAATTTATATGCAGGAAACAAGCAAATATTTTTTAAATCTATGGGCAAAAATTCATGGTGACATCATTCATAATACCGAAAAGTTGGAAACAACCCAAAATACATACACACGTCAGCTGGGAGCATTTTAGAAACAGAATCCCAGTCCCAACCCCAGACCTCCTGAAACAGAATTTGTATTTTGAGAGTTCCTTAGTGCATTTGTATGAGCATTAAAATTAGAGGATCTCTGGCAGGGTATACACCAAAATGTCAGCAGTGATTTTTCCCGGTGATGATGCTCCCTATTTTAAATGCATTTTCTGGTTTGCTACCACTGACATACACTTTTTTTGTAAGAATGTGTCAGTGGTAGGAAAGCATGTCATGCTATGGTTGTATGAGCCTAGCATCCTTCCTGGTGCCCCTCATCCAAAACCAAGTCCTTTGGGAATCCCGTCTTAACCCCTCCTCCCCCACACCCAGTCAGACAGCCAGCCTCACATTCAGCTGTACTGCTGGGCCAGTAACCATAGCACTGGGCAGAAATTGTTATTCTTCTGTCCTCTGCTGTTCACATACTAAAATAGGGGGTGGGTGAGGTGGAGGGGGAATGCCAAGGAAATCCTCCTGGCCGCAGTGCAGAAATGAAATGCAAATTGACATGATAATTACGGTTTGATTCATCTGTCTCCTCTACTGGACTAGGTACTTCTTGAAGCCAAGGGCCATGTCTTACTTGCCTCCCAGCCTAGTCTGGCCCAAAGTAGGGACTAGATAAATGTTTGCTAAATGGACCAAAGAAGAGGTGTTTGATCTGGCCCTAAGGCAAGAAGTAATCTGATGGTAAGAGGGCCCATAGCTGGGGCTGCCTGAGCCCTCTCTCTGTCCCCCAGTCTCCACTCCCAGCTCCTCTCAGGAGGCCCCACATTTTGCTTCCACCCTGAGCACACATGCTAGTCAGCTCTGAGAGGGGCTTCCCATCCCCAGCCACCTCACCAAAGAAGGGACCTGCATCCACACTAAACCTCCCTCTCCCTGTGGAGCTGCTTTTCTTCCCATCCCCCACCCCAATGGTAGGAATGGCTCCAATGCAGATTTACCAACGACAATATTTTTTAAATAAAGGTCAGCCAGGACCTGGACTGAACTTTGATCTGTGGGGAGGTGTTTGGCCCCAGAACTGGGGTGTTCTTCAATCTCCTCCCAAAGATCTGTGTCCCAGATGCCTTTCCAGGGATGGTCCTTTGCAGCCTCCTCTCTGGCACATTTTCAGGGCATTCTCTGCAGTCACTCCTGTCCGAGCTCCTGCCATGCTAGGGTAGCACCTGTTAGCATTACTGTGCACTTGGATGTGATGTGCACTTTACCTGCGTTGCTAATACTTAACCCCCCCCCAACAGCCCTGTATAGAAGCTTGTATGATTATCTCCTTTTACAGCTAAAGATCAAGCAACTCACCCTGTGTCCCATGGCTAGGAAGGGTGCAGAGCCTGCATTTGAACCTGGATCTGTGTGACTCCAAAGGCTGAATGCTAACTACTACACAAACTGCAATCTGTGTGGCTTCATTTATCCATTTTACAAGCAATATACCAGGAATGTTGATTGAGCACTTACTATGAACCAGGCATTGTGCAGGACGATGGGCTTCAAATAAAGAAAAACCAAAGTCCCTGCTCTTAGAGGCTTACAGTCTGTGAGAAACAGACATAAGCCACAGAAATCTTACACAAAAATATAATTGCAAAACCATAGGTGCTCTGCAGAAAAAGTGCCTAACGCAATGAGGGCAGTACAGGACAGCACGACCCCCCCCCCCCCCCCCAGCAAGAGTCAGGCTTCTCTGTGAGGAAGTGGTCTTTAGCAAAGGCCCTGATGCAGAAGGGAGCACAGCTCCTTTTAGAGAAACAGAACAGAGCCTGCCTGGTGTGGCGCAGTGGATTGAGTGCCAGCCTGCGAACGGAAAGGTCTCCAGTTTGATTCCCTGTCGGGGCACACACCTGGCTTGTGGGCCAGGTCCCCAGTTGGGGGCGTGCGAGAGGGAACCAGTGGATGTATCTCTCACGCATCATTGTTTCTCTCCCTCTCTTTCTCCCTCCCCTCCCTTCCCCTCTTTCTAAAAATAAATCAATAAAATATGTTAAAAAAAGAAAAACAGAACAGAGGCGAGCATGGCTGGAGCCCGGAGAGCAAAGGAAGAGTGAGGCAGGAAGGGATGGAGAATGCACAGGAGCCTGGTAGGCCAGGCCAGGGACTTGGGATTCACAGTGAGAGCACAGGAAGCTTTTAAAGGGTTTTCAATAGAGCGATGAATTCAGCTTTGTTTTGTAGAAAGGTCACTCTGGGTGGTGGTTGGAAAACAGAGTGGAGGGACAGTGGTTGCAGTGGTCCAGGTGAGAGGTGCTGGGGCTTGAAATGGGATGGTAGTGACAGAGGTTTACAAAAAACGAATCCACCACATAGTTTCAAAAGTAAGGCCAATAGGCGTGGGTGTGGGCTGTGAGAGAAACGAATCAAGAGTGACTGCCCGCCTGCATGCGCACGGGGTGCCTCTACTGAGGCGGGGAGCGCTGAGGGAGGAGCAGATTAGGGAAGAGCCCAGAGAGGGCTTTTGTTGGGTTTGAGTAATTGTCCGCGTGGAGGGACAGGGTCGTCTTCATTTCTGTATCCCCCAGAGTCAGTACAAAGTAGGAGCTTGTTTTAAAATCGTCAAATTAGCACCAGCTGGTGTGGCTCAGTGGGTTGGGCGTTGTCCTGCGAACCAGAAAGTCACTGATTGACTCCCAGTTAGGGCATGCGCCTGGGCTGCTGGCCAGGTCCCCGGTTGGGGGGTGTGTGAGAAGCAACTGATCGATATTTCTCTCACACATGGATTTTTCCCTTCTCTCTCTCATTTCCCCTCTCTCTAGGAATAAATGAGTAAAATCTTTTTCTTAAAAAATATTTTTTTTATTTGTTTATTTTTGGAGAGAGGGGAAGGAAGGTGGAGAGAGAGAGAGAGAGATCAACGTGTGGTTGCCTCTTGTACGTCCAGCTGGGGACCTGGCCCGCAACCCAGGCATGTGCCCTGACTGGGAATCGAACCAGCAACCCTTTGGTTTGCAGGCCGGCACTCAATTCACTGAGTCACACCAGCCAGTGCAGTAAAATCTTTTTTAAAAATAATAAAAAATAAAATCATTAAACTAAAAAATGCACAAATGGGTAGAATTTGAGTGAAGTCTTGAAGAATGGATGGGATTTAGCCTTGAGGTGAAGGTATTTTGGTGGCTCAGGTGAAAACAAAAACCCAACAGAACAGTTGGTGGGAGCAAAGAAGCACTGAAGGGGACGAGGAGAGCCGCCCTCCCCAGCACGGGAGAGTGAGTCAGAGCTAGAGGGAGAGACTGTGTTTTTGTTAACCGGAAGGTCCAGGGTGGATTTGTGAGTATGTGTGTGTTTGCCTGTAAACATTTTTATATTTCATAGGCTAGAAGGCCCTGGTCCTTCCAGCTGACCTTGTCTGCAAGGCTGAGTTAGGGCTGAATTCTCTTTCTGTTTACATGGTCTGGCCTTGCCGCTGAAGCCCTTCCCCATCCCCCTTCCCAGTGAACCAGGCTGAGCCCTGTTCCTGGTGCTTAGGGATCAGGGCTTTTCTGGGCAGCTCTTGTGAGGCCCTTTGACCAGAGCCTGCCTGCAAAGCTCCAGGAAAAAAAAGTTCTGTTCATCAGCTAGTGCCCCCAGACAAGAGGTGGGATGTGACTGACACAGAGGTGAAAGCCAAAGGCATCATCAATGCACAGACACAATCCTATTTGTTTACTCATTCAGTTCATCATTCATTCATTTATTTGACAAATCGCCGCAGATCCAGTGTTCATTTCACATTACCTAACCACCCTGCATCTCAGGTTCCTCAGCTCTAAAATGGAGTCAGTAACGATGCCTTCTTCAACAGTTCATGGTGAGCATGAAATTAAGGAATGTCATTTGTTCACTAAACAAATATTTAAGTATTTTTTAAAAGATTTTATTTATTTATTTTTAGAAAGAGGGAGGGAGAAAGAGAGGGAGAGAAACATGGAATTGGTTGCCTCTGACATGCCCCCAACTGGGGACCGGGCCTGAAATCCAGGCATGTGCCCTGATCAGCGACTGGGACCCAGTGACCTTACAATTTGTGGGATGACACCCAACTGGCTGAGCCACACCAGGCAGGGCTCAACAAAGTACTTAGTAAGCTCGTACAGAGAGCCAGGGCTGTCCTAAGTGATGGGGATCACGGTGGCAGAATCCTGGTCTCACGGAAAAGACATTCTAACGGGGGAGTTAAAGAGTAGAAAAACAGAGCATAAAGTGGTGGTCAGGGAAGGCTTCACTGAGGAGGTAACAGGTCAGCAAGGCCCTGAAGGAGATGGGGAAGCAAGCCACTCACACATGGGGGAATAAGGAACTGGAGGAGTAGGGGAACGGGTGATAGGGTCATGGGGGTGGCAGGCCATTTTGTTTTTCAAATGATAAGAGAAAAATTTATTTAGAAAGATACAGAAGGGCTCTTGGCGCTTAGGAGCGAGAAAGGCACGTGTAACAGCCTGGAGGGATGAGGGAGAAGGGAAAGGCGAGGTTGTGCTTCCCAGAGGGAGAGCGCCTGTAGGCCATTCTAAGGACTTGGCGTCTCTCCAGAATGAGATGAAAGTAATTTATTTGATGGTTTTTAAGGAGTAACATGATCTGGCTTCAAGTATTAAAGAATCACTCGGCTGCTGAGGCGACTGCAGGGAGCAAGGGCAGGAGCAGGGAAAATTATCCTCATCAGGCTTCAGATGAGGGTGGCTTGCACCACCGTGGTGGGGGTGGTGGGCGTGATGGGGGGAAGTGCTGGATTCTGGAGAGATTTTGGAGGCCGAGCAGAACTGCGTAAATGTTAATGTCAGTGCACCAAAGGCACAATACATAAAAGAAGAAAAACTGATAAATTAGACTTCATCAAAATTAAAAACTCTTGCACTTCAAAAGATACTATTAAACTGAGAAAACAAGACACAGAATGAGAGGAAATATTTACAAAGCCAATATCTGATAAAAGGATTTGTATCCAGAATATACAAAGGACTCTTGCAACTCAATATTAAGACAAACAACCCATTTTAAAAAATTGACAAAAGATTATAAATAGATATTTCACCAAAGATGATATATGAATGGCTAATAAGCATATAAAAAGATGCTCAACATCATTAGTCATTAGGGAAATGCAAATTAAAACCCCACCGAGATGCCTCTTCACACCCGCTGGAATGGCTGTAATCAGAGACAGACAATAACAAATGCTGACAAAAACATGGAGAATGGGAACCTTCATACATTGTGGGAATGTAAAATGGTACAGCCACTTTGAAAAACAGTTTGGCAGTTTCTTAAGAAAAAAGATTTACCATACAACACAAATTCCACTCCTAATTAACTAACCAAGAGAAACAAAAACATACATTTCACTAAGACTTGCACATAAATACATAAATGTAGATAGAAGCCCTATTCATAACAGCCAAAAAGTAGAAACAACCCAAATGTCAATTGATACTACAATGGCCTGGCTGGTGTGGCTCAGTGAATTGAGTGCCAGCCTGCAAACCAAAAGGTCACAGGTTCGATTCCCAGTCAGGACACATGCCTGGGTGGCCCAGTTGGGGGTGTGTCAGAGGCAATCAATCAATGTATCTCTCACACATTGATGTTTCTCTCCCTCTTTGTCTCCCTCCTTTGTTCTCTCTCTAAAAGTAAATAAACAAAACCTTTAAAAAAAACTATACAATGGGATACTATTCAACATTAAAAGAAATAAAATACTGATGCATCCTACAACTTTGATGAATCTCAAAAAAATTATGCTAAATGAAAAAAATTTAGACATAAAAGAGCACATATTGTATGATTCTATTTATATGAAATGTCCAAAAAAGGCATGTCTGTATGGACGGAGAGTAGACGTGTGATTGTCGGGGCTGGGGGTGGGGACAGAGGGTGCCGGGCACTGAGCACTGGGCATCTTACTGAGGTGGCGGATTTTATTGAGGTGACGGGGATGTTCTAAAACGGGGATTGGGCGTTGGTTGCACAGGTGGTAAATTATGTAAAAATCGTTACATTATCCCTTAAGATGGGCAAGTTTTATGGTATCTAAGTAATACCTCTATAAAGTTGTTTTTATAAAAAAATGTTAATGACAACGTAAACAACTTTTGTGTATACAGGTATTAAACTTTTTAGTATAGTGTTTGGAACATAATAAGGGCTGACTAAACACGTAGTTAACTTTGAAAACTAATAATGTTGCCATTATTGTTACTGATGTAATGCTCACTACGTGCTAGGCATCGGTCAAAACGACAGAGTTTATCTCCAGATCCCACTGCCATGGCTGACAAGTCACTCTAAAAGTTGTCTCCCCCGTCTTTTTCCCTCCAGAGCAAGCACAGCTGTTGTGATTTTCTTTATCTGCTTGAACGCTTGTTTCATGTGTGTCTCTCTCACTAGATTGTAAAGGCCGTGAGGGCAGGCAAGGGACTGTTCCACTCATTCAGTAACGGTGGCCTTCAGTAACAGGTGAGCAGATTCTGGGAGCCTTCGTGCTGCACCTGGAAGAACAGGTGTTCCCGATATGCTCCCTTTCTTCCTCATCCCCATGGATGTGGACACGATGCCTAGGGCTGCAGCAATCACCCTCCAACTGTGAGGCACACACACGAAGGCCAAACCCAGGGGTTGTGAATGTGATGGAGAAAGATGGAAGGAGCCTGTATCTTTGGTGTCTTTGTTGAATACTAAGCCAATGCCAATAAATGCCCCCTTCAGACTTCTTATTACATGAGAAAAATAACATCATGTCTGTGTAAGCCACTCTTGCTAGGGTTCTATTTCTGGCAATGAGACACATTTCTAAAGGATACTATTAATAAGACTGACATGATACTGTTTTTATTTTTTAAAAGACTTTATTTATTTATTTTTAGAGATGGGGAGGGAGAGAGGGAGAGAAACATTAATGTGTAGTTGCCTCTTGTGCACCCCCTACTGGGCACCTGGTCTGCAACCCAGGCATGTACCCTGACTCAGAATTGAACCCGTTACCCTTTGGTTCGAAAGCTGGCACTCAATCCACACCAGGTGGGACTGACATGATACTTCCGAGAGATTTTTGACCAGTGGAGGAAGACGGGCATGTAAACAAACTCATGCACTTGTAAAACACTTACTTTGTGGAACTCTGTACACGGTGAGGTAACGGACCCATGAAGGAGTCCCTGGTTGCATACTGTTTTCTGCCTCAGGTGATTGGGTGGATGGTGCCCTGCTAACTGAGATAGGAAACTTAGGAGGTGAAGTTCATTTGAGAGGCAGAGTAGTTCTTTATTGGGCATGTGAGTTTTAGGTACTTGTAGGACACCTGGAGGGGAGCGATCTAGACATAGGAGAATATATGCATCTGAACTCGGAAGGAGTATGTGCTGGAGTACAGAATGGGTGTCGTCAGTGTGCGCATATGAGTGAGGCCTTAGATCAAATGCGTATTGAGCTCTTGTTTCAAACTACATGCTAAGTGCTTTGTATCATTACCATCATCATCATCATCCCTCAGTGCAAGTAACACTAAGCACTTACTACACGCCAATTCAGCGTCAAAGTGCTTTCCTTTCATTATCTCATTCAATTCTCACAACCAAGAAAGGGAAGTACTGCTCCAGTTTTAGTTATTAGATAACTGAGGACTGGAGAAATTAAGTAACTTACTGCTGCTAGCAAATTGTGAAACCAGAAACACCTAAGGATACTTTGTAGAATGAGAAAAGAGGGCAAAGGACATAGCCATGAGAACAACATGATTTTCTTTAAAAAAATTATTAATTTTGTAATTTAATTTACAAGATTATGGTATCATGTACATCGAATGCTATGCACAATTTATATGCTCAAGGAATTTTTGCAATCTGAACAGACCAGTCCTGGCTGCTGTGGCTCAGTGGATTGAGCACTGACCTGTGAACTGAAAGGTCTCTGTTTGATTCCTTGTCAGGGCACGTGCCTGGGTTGGGGGCAGGGTGATCAGTTGGGGGTGTAAGAAAGGCAACCGGTTGATGTTTCTTTCCCTCTCTTTCCCCCTCCCCTCTCTTCTCTCTGAAAATAAATAAAATCTTAAAAAAAAATGTGAACAGACCAGTGTAGAAACCACCATTCAGCTTAAGAAATAAATAGCACATTCCCAACAGCTCCAAAGCACTATCCGTGCTGCCCCAGTTCCCCATCTCCCCATCACCTATCCAATGGTAACCACACCTTTGCCTTTTTGCTTTGTATATCAACACGGAGGGAGTGGAAAAGGAAAGATAAGCTTCAAAAGGTGACTAAGATAAGCTGGTCAGAGAAATGGGAGGGTGTCAGGAGAACTTGATCCAGGCACACACCAATTGAAAGCTAGGGATTCAAAGCAGCAGCCACCCTAGAAAATCCTCTTTGGCAGCAGTAGGAAATGTAACAAGATTAAGTTCATGGAGTAGCTGGTAGTAACAGCAAGGCTAGTAACTGTACCCACATCCAGGACTGTGGAGTCTGAAGCAAGCTGAATTTTGTGCTTGGTGGCTGTGGCAAGGACAGTAGCAGTGGGTGGATTCTGTGGCGTGATTTGGTGGGAAACCCCCCCAAGTTGGGTTCCTCAGAGTCGTAGCAATGTTGTGAGATACCCAACACAATCTAATGTAGTACCTTACTAGGTCAAGAGAGAAAAACCTTGTAATTGTGAAAGACTAATGGTTAACTACCCCTCCCCCTGCAACGGTCATTTCCCTCGTCTTTTTGGAAACAGAACTTTGCTTTTGGGGGTAGGAGGGGGAAAGCATGGGGTATATCACCACTGGTCCACGTCCGCACCATTGTATGTAATGCCGTCCTTTCTCTCAGCGTGTATTAGCTCTCGTCTATATAACAATACTGCAAGGCTAGTAGTAGTGTTTTGCTCCCTTTTGCTGACGCGAAATTCCACACTCAGAGGAGCACTGGTTTGGAACACAAATCTGACTCTATAGCTCTTTCCAGGGCACGACAGCATTGCTCATTTATTGGTAATTTTGTACTTTTATTTTTTAATGACTGGTTGTGAGAATGCTACTTTTCTATTTGACCCATCAGTGTCCTGTTACACCCCCAGCCCCATCACCCTTGACAATCTGGGAACTGCGTAATTAGAGCGATTTACTACTCCGCAGGAACCGCTCCTAATCACTTCTAGAAGCCCCCTCCCCCACGGTGCGTCTAACGACTCCCAATATCTCTTCCCCAAGAGCTCCTCCTAATGACCACCAAATTCTCGCTCACTGGGGAACTGCTTTTTAATGACTTTAAGGACTTGGCCCCTTAGGATCTGTCCTAATAATCCGCAGGGCTCCTTGCCAATTCAGGAGCTGTTCCCTTCAGGAAATGTCCCGGTGCGCCCGCGAATGAGGGGTTTGCCAAAGGATGGGACTTTCCTTTTTAAAAACCCAGACAAGTTAGTCACCTTATCAGGAACTCCTTGACCTCGGGAGCTTCCCTTTAAGGGATCACAACACACTTCCACCTCAGGCAAGGTCCGAACTCTGCCCCAAAAAGGTTCTGCCCCACCCTTTCGTTACAGGAATCCGACAGTAATCTCATTTACCCTTTCCCACCATCCCATTTCTAAGCACTCGCCTCTTTCTATTCTGATTAGCTACGGGCCGGCAGAAGCCTGCCTGGGATAGGCCAACTACGCATTTAGCGGAGATGCTCAGTGGCCGCGGTCCCGCGTGGTACGGCGTTTTCTCCTGGCAACAGCCCGAGCCGGCTCTCATAGGTTGAGCAGCTTCATAAACCCGGACTTTGGAGCGTCTGCAGCGCGTGCTCATTGGTTTTTTGAGGGTTGCTTGTAGTGGGCCTCGGATTGGTTGACTCTGTGAGGCACTGTGCGGCTGCGCCGAGACCGACTTTAGAGGAGGCGGAGCTTCTTCATTTGCTAGAAGGGAAAGCAGTGAGATCGGCTAGTGGCGACAGCAGAAGCTGGGCCTTAGCCCGGCCGGGCCGGTGCGCTTTAGGTGAGAACCGTAGGGTTTTGTAATCTTTTAGATTTGTTGTTCCTTCGGCCTTGACCGTGAGATCCGGTGGGGGAGGGGAGGGGGTGGGTGATGGACACGGTGCTCAGCCAATGGAAGCAGGAGCTTCTAAAGTGCATCCTGAGATTGGTCCTTTCCAATTTCTTATGGCCAATGGTCGTTGGAAAGGGGGGCGGGTTCACTGGGCCGTATTTTCTTCCTGCGGCCGGGCCCCTCTCGCCTAGGCGGCGGGGCCGGGAGGGGCTGGACCTTTACACGGTGAGGTACCGGGACCGGGGAGCTGGGGGCTCCCGATACCCGCGAGAGCGTCTGAGAGGGGAGGGGGCGGAAGTTTGAAGTGGTTGTTAGCGATAGCTACCTTTATAGAGTGGTTAAGTACCGGGCCTAGTGCTTGGCATTTTGCTTGCATCATCTGAGTTAATCACAGCAACCCTGCCAGCAAGGAGGTTGGGACCCCCATCTTACAGGTGGAGAAACTGAGGCTCTGGAAACTCACACAGCCAAGGTCACACAGCTAATAAATGGCAGAGACCGGATCTGTGTTTAGAGTTGCTTTCACTCCGGAGCTGGTGCTCTCAAACCACTAGGCTTTGTTGCTTGCTGGGTGGGAGAAGGTGTCAGGGAACCCGAGCTGTCCCCAGGGAGTACGTTGGGGGAAGGGAATCCAAGGATTGAAGAAAGGGAATGAGCGTCAGAGATGAGGGCAAAGAAATCAGTTATTCAACAGTTACTGAGTGCCTACTCTGTGCCGTGCATTGTTCTAGGTTCTAGGCATACAAAGATGGGTAAGGCCAGAGGCGGTGGGCCCCAACACTAGGGATGGGCCTTAACACTGTTTTCGTGTGATTGTACCTTTTGGTAAAATTTGCAAAAGTAAGGTATTTTGTAGTCTTTTTAAAAAAAATAAGGGTCTTCAAAATTGAATATACTTAAGGTTCCTCCTTGAATCTGACCTTTTAAAGGGATTAGTCTAGGTGGAGATTGTTATGTAGGCAGCATAGAGTAATAGAAGGAGCATCAGGAGTGCACTACGGGACTGTGGGCATATTTCCTGGTATGTAAAACAGGGGTAATACTATATTGCTGTGCAGTGGTTTGGCAAGGCGCATGAAGAGCGCTGGGCCAGGGCACACTTTATATTTGGTGAAGTGGCAGTCTGAGAAGTGTTGGTAGGGGACCCTGTCTTGTACCTCATACAGTTCTCTGTGCTGTCTACTAGATTGCTGGTAAGTTGGAGGCAGTTTCCTTCCTTCTGAGTTCTCTTGTTCTCAAGGGACCTCCTGCAACTGAACTGCCATGGCTTTGGGGCCCAGATTGGGGGAGTTTAGAATTTCCTTTTGCTTCATTTGAGCTGGTCTGCTTGGTTCTTATTCAGTCGTAATAGTCTTTTGTAGTACCTGATAATGGGAATGTACCCACTTAGCTGGAGTCCTCATCTAAAAACAAAGTCTTTCCCCCCCTTTCCAGTCAGTTAGGAAGTTTGCCCTGTGTTGCCAGTTTATTGCCTGTTTAAATTTTGTCCTTTGAGTTCTGGGTACAGTGCAATTAAACCAGTCCCTAGCTTGACTTCCTTAAATACTGTTGAAACTGCATTTTGGTTTAGATATGGTTTTAAAAATCATAGCTTGAGGTACTAATATCAAAGTTTTTTTTTAACCATTAAACTTTGTAATCTCGTAGCTAAGTAATTTTTCTTAGGAATCTAGAATCCTATTTTAAAGCTGTTCCTGAGAAGGGAGCTCATAGGTTGCTTTTTAAATCTGGTTATAGTGTATTATGTTTAATACTCTGAGAAGCAGTTAGCAAGGTGTGAATAAGGGAGCAACTTGAAAAGATAAGTGTAAAATATGGGCAGTGCAGCTGTATTATTATTAGATATCCCGATTTCTTCCCCCTTTTTTTAGCTGAAACATTGTCTCCACTTAAATGATATTTGAATACATGCAGTGCTGATATGTTATGTTCTTCTAAACAGCCTTTTTTCTGTCTGTATTTCCAGTTTATTAAGTAACTTACCTAGAGGCAGATTCTAGGTGTGAGGTCTTAATACCTCTTCAGAATTTCTACATCATCTTTTACTGTTTCCAGCACTGACATTCCCAGCCTTTAATTTAATTACATTGTACATAATTTTATGCTCTTATGCATTTCTTCAGATTCCTGTCTGACAAAAGTGACCTCAGAAAGGAGGGAAGATGGCTTCTGAATCCGAAACCCTGAATCCCAGCGCCCGGATAATGACCTTTTATCCGACTATGGAGGAGTTCCGGAACTTCAGTCGATACATTGCCTACATTGAATCCCAGGGAGCTCACCGGGCTGGGCTTGCCAAGGTGAGTTGTGGGTTTGTTCAGTAATGGCTTTTGTGACAGGACAGCAGGAAGACTTCCTTTTAAATGAATGCTGGAAGACCTGAGGTTTACTGAAAGCCAGGCAGGGTGATGAGCTGAGTTGTGCTGTCCTATTTGCAAGTTAATTCCTTTCATTAACATCTGAAGGATCTCTCTTTTAGGTAAGGGGAGAGCTGCTTGGCATCTTTAAAGGGGAGATAAAGAGCCAGGGTCTCTGGGTAGCTACTGTGGTGCTTCCATCCTCCCAAGGAAGATGGTGCTTGAGTGTGTTTTTTTATCCGTCATTGAGTGGTGATTGCCATTCACCTTCTCTTGTTCTCATTTCACTCAGCCAGCACTCTGAGAGTAATTTGGCTTCCCATGTGGACTTTCTGTTAGTGTGAGAGGGAATCAGCTCTTCAACCTCTTCTCTTGGTAAGATACAATACTGAAGCTGAGAAACAAGTATCGCTTTCCTTAGGGCATCATGGCAACTAGGCAGCCCGCTGGTGGCAGGACGTGATTAGGGTTGACATGACAGTGTGACTTCCTGTGTTTGGATGAGCATGGTTAAATCAAAGTAACTTTCAGTAAACTCGACTGTTACGTTGGATAGCAGCCTCCACACTTCCTGGACGCTGGCCAGCTCACTAGGTTTCTGAGCTGTCACTTCATTGTGTTCCCTACAGGTTGTTCCTCCAAAGGAGTGGAAGCCTCGAGTATCCTATGATGACATCGACGATCTGGTCATTCCCGCGCCCATCCAGCAGCTGGTGACTGGGCAGTCTGGCCTGTTTACTCAGTACAACATACAGAAGAAAGCCATGACTGTTCGAGAGTTCCGCAAGATAGCCAACAGTGATAAGTGAGTGAGAACACGTTTCTGTCTTTATCTGTCATAATATCTAGTTCCCAGTTTATGGTCATCACTATCTTCAAGACTGTGGCTGTCCCACTGAAGGCCAGTTTCCTCGGCTCTAGCTTCTGTCTCCCTTTCTGACCTTTATTTTGGAAGCATTTCCTCCTCTCAGTAATGTCAGTTTTGTCCATATTCTCACAAAAAGTAATCCCATTGTTTCTTCATCAAAAGTAGAGTAATTTTCTGACTCTGGTAAATTGCAGATTTCCAAAGGAGAAAGTTGGAGTTGGTTCAAAAGGAACTTTTGCCAGACATATTGATACCAAGTGGTTATCTAAAAGTGACCTTAGTAGTTTAATCCCTTCCTCTGGGTCCTTCCATCTTTTTTTTTTTTTAATTTTTTAAAGATTTTATTTATCTTTAGAGGGGAAGGGAAGGGGAGAGGGAGAGAAATATCAATGTATGGTTGCCTCTGGTGCATCCCCTACTGGGAACTGTCCTGCAACACAGGCATGTGCCCTGGCAGGGAATATGAACCGTGATCCTTTGGTTCGCAGGCCCGTGCTCAATCCACTGAGCTACACCAGCCAGGGCAGTCTTTCCGTCTTTAATCATGCTTAGAATCCTCACAACCCATAAAGCTGCTGTCTCCTTTCCATTCTGACATTACCACAGTGCAAATAAACGACCATCCTGGTTGCTGTTTTTCCTCTGACTCTACTACCTTCATCTTCTGTGCATTCTTATCTCTGTTAGAAACATCTTTGTTTAGGCCTGATGTTTTTGGTTGGTTTTCCCTGCTGTTTGTAACATTTAGCTCTAATTTGACCTCAGGTGTACAGCGAACTAATTTGTCTTTCTCTTGTCAGGTCTCGCTGCCCCTTCTCAGTCTTTTTCTTTGAATTGTCTCCCTCCCTGTGCTACTCCTTAATTTTGAGTTTCCACAAGGGATTCCTCTCTCTTCCCTTGCTTTTTCTCCTGAGCCTTTCTGATCTTTGCATGTCTTGTTTCAGCCAGTCAGACATGTGCCTTCACTGTGAACAGGCCCTGAGCTAGATCTGTAACTTGCCAGTCTTCACACTTTTGGGGTGTGACTTCACGCGCCTTATCCTCCCCGCCCCCTCTCTCTCTCACATCAGATCTTGCTGTTTCTGTTCTATGTTTTGCCTTTTCCTCTGGCTTATCACAGTTCTAAATACAGTCTTCCAGTTTTATTGACAGCTTAACACTTAAAACATCTATATTGCTGGCCAACCTGCTGTCTAATGAGATAATTTATGTGCAAGCATGTTGAAGAAGTGTGACATGCTCTGCGGATGAAAGGCTGTGTCATCCTTTGTGTCTGATCTCGAGCGGGGTGGGGGTGGGGGCAGCGGGTTGGGGGGACCGCAGCACCCGGCACACCTGTTTCCTGTTTCCCATGGGCTTCCACCAGAGGCCTCGGCCTCCTGTGCTTCTCTTCTCATCAACATATGGTAGGCCTGTTCTTCTTCCACAACACTTCTTTTCTTTTTCAATTAACCAGTCCTGTGTCTTTTCTTTTCATCCAAATACAACAAAGTCTTGCCCTTGATTTCTATCTGCATGGTCAGCAAAACACAATAGGTAAAAAAAAAAATCTAAATTTATAAAGCAAATCAGTGGGAGGTGGAAGAGTTATTTATATTTTTCCTTTTTTTTAAAGATTTTATTTATTCATTTAGAGAGAGTGGCAGAGAGGGAGAAAGAGAGGGAGAGAAACACAATGTGTGGTTGTCTCTCACACACCCCCACCGGGGACCTGGCCTGCAATCCAGGCATGTGCCCCAACTGGGAACCGAACTGGCGACCCCTTGATTTGCAGCCCGAGCTCAATCCACTGAGACACACCAGCCAGGGCTTATATTTCAAAAACAACTTTAGAGTTCTAAACTTTATTATTCATCAGGTTGACATTAAAATATTAAAAAATGAGATTTTTTTTTTCTCGCTCATCCCATTATCTCCACACAGTTTCATCTTGATCTTTGCTTCCACTCTGACCACTTATGATATTTTTTTGCCATTTGAGTTATAGGGTGCATTTTCAAATACCTCTTAGGTTTATTTAAAAATTTTTTATTTTTAAAGATTTTATTTATATTTAGAGAGAGGAAGAAAGAGAGGGGGAACATCACTGTGTGAGAGAAGCATCAGTTGGTTGCCTGGCACCCGCCCCCAACTGGGGAACTTGGCCTGAAACCCAGGCATGTGCCCTGCCTGGGAATTGAACCAGAAACCTTTCCGTTAGCAGGCCGGTGTCAATCCACTGAGCAATACTAGCCAGGTCTCAAATACCTATTGGATTTATGTATTACTCTTTTTAAAATTGCTGTGTAATAATTTTCAAGTGGGTTTAAACTATTTTTGTTTTTAAGCATGAGCGTTTGTCGAATGTTAGCCACTGCGCTGGGTGCTGGAATATAGCAGTGACAATACAAATTGCCCTCATAGACACTTCCTCTGCATGAGTCCAGGGAAGTGGCACCGTGCCTGGGCCTCAGTTCCTCACAGGCTGTTGGGTTTTGGTTGTCTGTGGATAGACAGTTAACCCTTGAATAATGTAGGGGTGGGGCATTGACTCCCCCTCCCACCCCCACCCTGTAAAGTCAAAATCTACATTTAACTTTTTTAAAAGATTATTTATTTATTTTTAGAGAGGAGAAAGGAGAGCAAAAAAGAGGGAGAAAAACATCAATGTGTAGTTGCTTCTTACATGCCTCCTACTGGGGACCTGGCCTGCAGCCCAGGCATGTGCCCTGACTGGGAATCAAACCAGCAGCCCTTTGGTTTGCAGGCGGGCACTCAGTCCACTGAGCTACACCAGCCAGGGCTATGTGTAACTTTCGACACCTCCAAAACTTACCTAACAGCCTACTGTTGACCAGAAGCCTCACTGATAACATAAACAGTCTGCTAACACATTTTGTATATGTTTCGGATACTGTGTTTTTAAAATAAACTAAGCTAGAGAAAAGAAAATGTTGTTAAGGAAATCATAAGGAAGAGAAAGTACATTTACAAAAAAATAATCCATGTGTAAGTGGACTTGCGCAGTTCAAACCTGGTGTCGTTCAAGGGTCAATTGTAGGGATTTGCGGTTCTTGGATCTTACAAGTCTGTTAAGTTTTTCTCACTGGGTGGCCAGTCCACTCCTGATCTTAGTGGGGTATAACTTTAGTAGACTCTCTTAAGACATTTGAAGGTACCATGCTTCTTAAGGAAGATGGGCTTACAACTTCATGTACATTATCTTCCTTTGGCCAAGAGCTCATGGAAGGGATGTTGAGGGAGTTACTGTGTCTTGGAGCCTTGAAGGCCAAGGTTATGTCAAGTTCATTTGAAATATCTTGTTCCTGGAATGGAATTGTATCTTGTGCTATTCATAATGCCTAATGAATTTAGTCCCTTTTAAGTGATTAACACTTTTTTTACTTTTGAAAGATACTGTACCCCACGCTACAGTGAGTTTGAAGAGCTTGAACGGAAATACTGGAAAAATCTTACTTTCAATCCTCCAATCTATGGCGCAGATGTGAATGGCACTCTCTATGAAAAGGTGAGACTCACTGGCAACTCTCTGCAGCATTTTTGTAATGTAAGGCCATTTCATCTGCCCAGTGCTTAGTAGGCTCCAAAAGCTGCTTACTGAATGGGCAGATGAACAAAGGAACGATCTACCACCAGCCGATGTGCTGTGCTCACTTACATTGGGGATATTTTTGCATGTGAGTGAATGTAACTTCTCCTACTCTACATGTGAATCAGATAATGTGGTGTTGTTCCCAGGACTGTTAGAATAGTCTGTGGGTGGTAGCTGATGAGTTCTTGAGAGGGTGGGATCACAGTAAATGAATTGTTGGGGGAGAGGCAGTGTGGTTTCTGCAGGAAAAAAAGATCACTGACTAATCTAATGAAAGGGGGGGTATATATTTAAGAAGAGAAACTTATTTAGATTTTCAGAACCTGGAAATGATTCTGTAGCAAAAGCTGTTTTAACAAATTGCACTGGCTTGGGATGTGAAAGGAAGGAATGTTTGGACTGGTTTTTTTGGTGATTAAAAAATCTTTTGGGCATTTCAGGGATTATCACTCAGATTAATTTTAATGCTTTTGTAAGTTATTGGAAGGAAAGAGTTTAAAAAGTGGATTCCAAGTTAGTTGGTGGCAGTTTTGGGGTGGTGAGAAATGAAGCACAGATGTAAGTGACTGTAAAGGCCTGGGATGGGGAGGCACAAGCAGGGCGCGATAATCAGCGATGTGCCGTGGGAGGCGGGGTCCTAGCTGACAGTCGCGGCTCAGAAAAAGGACTTGGGGGACACTGTAGACGTTTTACTGAAAACACCGCTCCGTGGAAATGAGGACTAGAAAAGTCACAAATTGGTATAGTTAATTTGCAGGTTTTGTATTTTTTTTTTTTAAAGATTTTATTTTTTCATTTTTAGAGAGAGGAGAAGGGAGGGAGAAAGAGAGGAAGAGAAAAGAAACATCAGTCAGTTGCCTCAGTGTGCGCCCCAACCGCGGACTGAGCCTGCAGCCCAGGCTTGTGCGCCGACTGGGAGTCAAACCCCTGAACTCTGGCTCTGCGGGATGACACCCAACCAACTGGGTTATACTGTTCAGGGCCTATGTTTTGTATTTTTTATTGTTTAAGAGTTTTTTCCTCTGTTGACATAAGTTTCTTCAGCTTCAGTCCAAACTTCCTGGGGCTTAGAACAGGCAGCTGTCGCTTCTCTGCTTGTCTTTCATACACTGTGGTGCCCACTGAGTGGTTGTTTGCCCCTCAGACGAGTAACGGCATCGTTCCCTGCGGTGGCCGTGGAAAGGAGTGAGGGGGGCCATGGTCTTCACATCCGAGCTGTTCTGATGTCATTCCATATCTTCGTCTGCTCACCTGTGACCTGTTCCGTGACTTGGTCCAGAGCCTCCGTTCATGTGCATCGTAACTTGCCCTGCGCTGTCATTCCTTTTGCAGCACGTTGACGAGTGGAACATTGGCCGGCTGAAAACAATCCTGGACTTGGTGGAAAAGGAGAGTGGGATCACCATCGAAGGTGTGAACACCCCGTACCTGTACTTTGGTATGTGGAAGACATCCTTTGCCTGGCACACCGAGGACATGGACCTGTACAGCATCAACTACCTGCACTTTGGAGAACCAAAGTCCTGGTAAAGTCAGCCTGCAGTTGGCACTGGTGCTTCTCAGGATGGAGCAGGGCTTCTCAGTTCTCATGTGCCTAGGAAACGCCTCCAGATCTTGTTAACATGCAGACTCTGGTTCCGTAGGCCTGGGGCAGGATTGGCATTTTGCATTGTAAACAGACTTGGAAGCGATGCGATGCTGCTGGAGCTCCAGCGCTCAGACTGCCTTTTGTGGAGCTGGCCTTAGAAGGCAGGGCACTTAATACCAGCATATGGAAGTGTTAAGTTGGCTGAGTGACCGAGAGCCGCAGAGGCTGTTCCAGGCTGTCCCACTGCTTTCTAATTTCTTTTTCTGAGCAGGCCTGAGGCATTCTTAGAGCCAGACTTCCAAGACTGGAGTCACTCCTTCAGCTGATAGAAAGCCTCCTTGTCCTCATGGAAAAAATATTTGGTGAGCAGCAGTGTGTGCTTAACACAAGGTGGGACGCAAGGTTACTTGGCACATGCTTCCTGCCCTCCAGGATGTTCTCAGTCTAGTTGGGGAGACAAAGATTTGTTCTCCCTTCTCCCCCTGTGCTGATCCATCCCTCAGTCTCAGCATTCAGTGAGGGTGCTATGCTCAACAGCAGTTAATAAGATGGATGAAGGACCTACCCTCACACAGACAGGAGATGCAAAGTGTGAGAAAATAACGGTGTGAGGAAAGCTCTGGTGGGAGACGGTGGGTGCTGCAGGTCCACATGGAAAGGGTCCACAAGGGGTGGGGATTAGAAAGGGCGGGGCTGGAAGCGGTGACAGTTACACTGAGACCACACAAATATGGCAAAGGTTCTGAGTGAGGTGATGGTGGGTTCAGGAGAGGGAAAGCTGAAGGAAGTGTGTCTCAGTGGCTGGAAAATACACGCAGGGGTTCTAGGCTGAGAGAGAGCATGTTGTCGTCAGTGGTCTAGAGGAAGCCTGCCGTTGTCTGGGGGCCGTGTACAAGGGTAGAAGTCAGTGAGGAGGCCAGAGGGAGCAGCACCGCCAGGTCACGGGGCGTCAGGGAGACTGTAGGCATCTTCATTTCCTCTTCCAGCGTCTTGAGCCATATCCCTTCCCAGCGTTTTCCTTTCTTCTTTCAAACACTTTCCAGTTTCCAATCTTGGGGCAAATTTTTTTTGAGCCTGTGATGACTCCCTAACTACTGTTTCATTACCTTCCTTAGTTGGCCTGACTTTTCCAGTCTGTAAATGTTGCTTTCATGTCTCCATCACATTTATTCCAAAGTTCCCTGGAGCTGGATTTGCCCTCGCGTGGAGGACTGCATCTGTAGTTGCGACGTGATGCACGCCTCAGGTTGTCTGAGCGGGGCCTCCAGAGCTTTCTGTGTGAGGCCGGCCAGAGTCCTTCAGGTGACCAGCGTCGTCCCCTCGGCGCCTCGTCTGTTTTGTCTCATAATGAAGCTGTTTGGGATGGGAAGTTTCTGTTGTGGAATAAACTCCAGACTTGGTTATAAAGCTTAAAACAGACTTCCTGTGAGCTTCAGAATATAAAGTTTTAGCAGTTTTGCAAAAGTTTTGAAAAGTCTTACGTGGTTTTTTGGTCTTTTTACAAAGAGGGATGCCTATGATGTGGAGATAACGTGGGTGGAGGAGTAATTACTGCGTGATCAGTGCAGCTGGAGAGGAACGGAAAACGGGTTCAGCGGCAGCTGGACAGGGGCCAGGTCTCTGAGTGTCTGATGCGCTTCACCCTTGTTTTCCGTTCTTCCCTTGTCCCGTCCCAGTGAGGCCTGTTGGGCTCTGCCAGGAGGGCAGCGTTGAGTGTGTACCTGAGTCTGGGCTCGTGGTACATGTTCTGCACACGTCTTGTTAATGGATGAATATAAAAGAAATTCACTCTCATTTCAATGGGGGCTCCCCACTCTCAAACCATCTAATACTTCATCTCTCCAGATTCTTTTCTCATTTTTGTAGTTGGGAAGTTGAAAAATGTCGATACCTTGAGGTGTTTGGAGAGTGAGAGCGAGCCCCTTAGCTCCCGTACTGTCCTCTGCTCAGCATCCAATGCTTTCATGTGATTGCAGGTACTCGGTTCCGCCGGAGCACGGGAAGCGGCTGGAACGCCTTGCCAAAGGTACTGTGTCTCCTCCATGGCTGGGGCAGACCCTCCGACAAGCTGTGTTCATTGCTCTATAGTGGCCATTCTCTGTGGTCAGATTCTCATATGTCCTTTCTCAGGCCTGCAAGTGGGGGCAAGTGAGACTGCCAGATGGGCTGTCCTCACCGAGCAACTAAAATCAGAGCCTTTCCCCACTTTATCTTAAGATGGGACTTAGTATTTCCTTTTTACACTGTCTTTGCCTCAGTCTTATCAAGCACAGGTTTGACCGGAGATAGTATACCGGTCATGGTGGGTTTGATTCTTTTGCCAGAAACCCAGATGTTCAAGTCAAAATTGAATTATTTTGTGCTTTGATTCTTTTAAGTAAATTTTGATAGATTTGTTCTTCTAGAGAGCCCATTTCAAGAGAGCTTGGGCAGTCTGTTCTGTGGTAGATGGTTACTAACAAGAGACTGAGGCTCCAGGCGAATGGAGCTAAATAGTTTCAAAGCTCTTTGAATAATTTCAAAGCTCTTTATAGGAGAAGAGGCTGCTTGGGTCGTCTCCGTTCCCCAAACTGAACTGGAATTATTACCCAGGTAACAGCCTGCCAGCGCGCTCTAAGGTTCTGCCTGGGGGAGGCTTGCTGCAGAACCTTAGACTTGCTCTGAAGCTAGGAGGATTCATGGAGCTCACTTCGGTGGTTATCCTTGTTACCTCCCAGATGAGGTGCCCAGGTGCAGAGTGACGCTGGGGTTACAGAGGTGGTGTGGAGCGGTGTTAACTGGTGCCTATTTTCGATTAAACAGGCTTTTTCCCAGGAAGCGCTCAAAGCTGTGAGGCTTTTCTCCGCCATAAGATGACCTTGATTTCCCCCTTAATGCTGAAGAAGTATGGAATTCCCTTCGACAAGGTGAGCTGATTGTACACGTGGAAGTCCTCGGTCTCCCACGGAAAGCCCTTTCTGCTGTGTGTTTCACAGCAGAGCTTTATTCTAGTTCATCACTCTGCCAGGTGCGGGCCAAAGCTAACCTGCACAACACTTTGATCTCAGGGGACTAAAGGTGGGGCCACTGTACCTTCCTGATGGTCCCAGAGGGGAGTCAAGTCTGCCTGAACAGTGCTCCTTGGGCAAATGGTTATTACAGTCATGGCATCTGCTCTGTTAGGGCTTTGCATTTTACAGAAGACACCAAGACCCCAGTGATTTTATGACTTGCCCTGGGTGTTATCCAGCCAAGTCGAGGCAGAGCTGGAGCTCAGATGCCAGGTCTGTGGGCTTCTGTGGTTTGACGCAGCTGCTTCACGTCTGCTCTTGTTCAGGTGACTCAGGAAGCTGGAGAGTTCATGATCACTTTCCCTTACGGCTACCACGCCGGCTTCAACCACGGTTTCAACTGTGCGGAGTCCACCAATTTTGCCACTCGCCGGTGGATTGAGTATGGCAAACAAGCAGTGCTGGTAAGTCTCCTTGCTCCCCTCTGTCCCAGCATGCCTCCAAAAGTCTGGTTCTTGTGAGGCCCACTGGCCAGTGGTTAGAACTTTTCTTTGAACCTCTGGAATTCGGAAGCCAAGTGGCTAGTAATGTACAGAGGTGCCCAGCATCTCATGTTCATTGAAAATTTGCTCAGATTTAGGATGTATGAAATGAGGTTTCCATGCTTAAGTCCTTGGGGTGGTAAAACCACACCCACACACTGATATTTCTTGCTTTAACCACTCTGGGATTTCTCTGTTGAGAAATTCTTAGGGCTTTACTTTTACTCCAGGGAAGCAGCAGGGCTGGACCTGTAGTCAGGAGTAGACTGGTTTGTATGATGCAGGCTTGGATAGGTGTCAGGGAAGGCGGATGTTGACCATCCCAGGTCTAAGTACACAGCTTCATCTCTAGGGGTTCTCTGCATGTCCTATTAGTGCGTGGGGGACTCACCCAGCACCATGCATTCTCTGTCCTTTTTCTCCCTGCTTCCCTCCATGTCTGAAGGCTCTGCAAGGACAGTACACCCTCAGCCTGTGAACCTGAACAATTTGGCTTTAAACTGTCTTGTACACTTTCCACCACAAGGGAGGAGATGGCTCTGGGGGTCAGGTGGAAGCAGTTCAAGTGTGCTCACCTGGAGCCCTTCTGGTTACTTGTGACAGTGCTCCTGCAGGAAGGACATGGTGAAGATCTCCATGGACGTGTTCGTGAGGAAGTTCCAGCCAGAAAGGTACAAACTCTGGAAAGCTGGGAAGGACAGCACAGTTATCGACCATACTCTGCCCACGCCAGAAGCCGCCGAGTTTCTTAAGGAGAGTGAACTGCCCCCAAGAGCAGCGAGTGAGGAGGAGTGCCCAGAGGACATGGAAGGGGTTGAAGATGGAGAGGAGGGTGACCTGAAGAGAAGGTAACCTGCAGCCCTGGGGGCCCCACAGTTTGAGGAAGGGGTGTCTGGGCAGCTCCCGCAACCGGCGGAGAGGCCTTGTCCACGTGCGGTGTATGCGTCGCAGCTGAGGGAACTTTCTCCTGGGCAAAGGCTCCAGAACCCTCAGAGTGATGGCACTGAGACCCTCTCGTGGCCATTACCCAGGAACGATGGCACCTGTTGGCGAGCCGGTGCGGTGCTCACCTCAGCAGCACATAACTAAAATTGGAACGGTACACAAGTTAGCATGGCCCTTGCGCAAGGATGACGTGCACGTTTGGGAAGTACTCCATAATTTTAAATAAAAAGGAGAATGAGACTCACAAGAACAAGGATGTGGAGTACTGACGCTGGCCAGCCTCGTCAGGGTCTGAGCCGGGGGATCTGTCCCCTAGGGACCATTTATCCTGGGCCCCTCGGGGAAGAGAGAGACATTTATGGGGGGTACCTACTTTATGCCAGGCGCTTTTGAGGTCCTGTGAGCCTCGCATCAAGTCTGTGAAGTGGGTGGTGATACCCCTATTTTCCATTTGATGGAACAGGCTCAGAGGTGAAGTCCCTTGTCTCAGGTCCCACAAATAAGAGGTGGCACAGAACTGTGACCAGGCCCGACAGGCTCTGCCTGGCCACTCTCTTCAGTTATGTGTGGATGTGTTTGTGTAAGCAGATGTACGTGTGGGCTCTTAAAAAACTTCCTCTCCTCCTTGCAGCCTAGCCAAGCACCGGATAGGGACAAAGAGGCACCGAGTTTGCCTTGAAATACCGCAGGAGGTCAGTCAGAGCGAGCTCTTCCCCAAGGAGGAGCTGAGCTCCGGACAGTACGATATGGCGGAGTGCCAGGCTGCCCTTGCCCCCGTGAGGCCCACCCACAGCTCGGTGCGGCAAGTCGAGGACGGTCTCGCTTTCCCAGGTCAGTCAACTGTGGCGTCTTTTCCCTCAGCCCTAACGGCGTTCTGTTCCATGTCCGACACCGTCTTTGGTGCAGGGTGAAAACCAGCAAAGCGGAGAGACAGGTCTGAGTGTGAGGGGCACACAGGGCACAGTGTGAGGAACGCAGGGCAAGGCCCCCTCCCTTTGCTGGTGAGGGGCCAGGGAACACTGAAGGTTTTGAAGTGACAGTGGACCCACTCGTACAAGAGCAGTAGGAATTGTGTGGGCAGACAGAGGGGGGGATGTAGAAAGGGCATCTCCGAGAGGAGCGGCAGGGGCAGAGGCATGGAGATGTGAAAGAACACGAGTTATCTGGGGAGCTGGTAGTGATTTCCCGCAATTGCAGTATGGGGGCAGAAGGGTAGAAGACAGGTGTGTTACGAGGAGAGGAGGCTGGAGAAATAGAGGTGAGATGATGTAGGCGCTGCCTGCCTTCTTAGGTTTGCTCACTTGGAGGCTTGAGAAGCCATTTGTGTTTTAGGGGGTGATGTCCAAGTGTTCTGTAGAGCAGCCGCTCAGGTGGCTGTCGAAGGGAGGTTTGTTGGGGAGGGACATATATCAGTCCCCAGTCGGGCTTGAAGAATCTCTGCAGGGGCAGTACTTGTCTGGACCTCTGCTGAGAGACAGACAGCACTGGGACTCAGACCCTGGGGCTGGGCTGCCTACTGGTCAGATTTTCTAGCCCGGGGGTGGGTGCTGGGTCCCTCCCCCCTGAGCTCCGGCCTTCATTTCCTACAGGAGACTGGAGAACTTGCAGCTGTCACTTATGTGTGCCAGCCTGCACTCCATCTTACACACAAAAGACAAAAGTGGAGTTCCAGAGAGGATAAACCGTTAGCCCCTCATCACACTGGGACCCTGTAGGGGACAGCCAGAAATCAAGGACAGGCCTCACTCACCGCCCACGTTCTTTGTGCTTTGCCTCTGCCTTTCACGGAGTTCAGGTGTGCGGGAGAAAGATAGCTCTGTCCAATGTGTATCTGCGTTTCAGATTATCCTGACTCCACTGAAGTCAAATTTGAAGAGCTTAAAAATGTCAAACTGGAAGAGGAGGATGAAGAGGAGGAGGAGGAGGAGGAGGAAGAGGAACAAGAATCAGCTGCCTTGGATCTTTCTGTGAATCCCGCCTCTATAGGGGGACGCCTTGTCTTCGCAGATTCTAAAAAGAAATCATCTTCTAGCCTGGGCTCCAGTTCATCCCGGGATTCTGTTTCTTCCGATTCAGAAACCAGTGAGCCTCTGTCCTGCCAGACCCAAGAGCAAACAGGAGTTTTCACTGTTCACAGTTATGCCAAAGGGGACGGCAGGGTCGCTGGGGGAGAGCCATGCACGAGGAAGAAAGGGAGCGCCACCAGAAGAAGTATCAGCGAGCGGGAGCTGGCGGAGGTACGGGCTGCTTGTAGGGAGGTTTCTGGAGGGTGGGGGTGCTGCAGTGTCCCAGATGGCGGGAGAGGCCTTTTGGGTGGACCTCCAGTCTGCCATCGTTGTGTCGAGCAGAGGCCAGTGGCATCGGCCACTTCCAGAAACAAGTTCCTTTCTCTTATTTCTTGTGACTGTTCCAAAAGATTGCATTGCAGCCTCAGGGACAGTGGCGGGTTGTCCTCTGACCCTCCCTGCCTTAGAGGCACAAGGGTTAGGAGTGGCAGTGGTTGCAGCCCCCGTATTTCAGGGCTGGGGATGAGCTGGCCTTTCCCACTCCAAAATTCAGGGGTTTTTCCGTATAAATCATGCCTGTCCTATAGACTCCCATTGGAATATAACTGCCACTTCTCCCCCACCCGTACTCCCCATATGATTCTTCATCTCCCAGAATTACAGTGTGATAAGGAGTGTCCTTTTGGAGACCAGGATGAATTCCCAGAGCTGTAAATGTGAAGATGTTTTTTGAGGCTTCCTCCTTAACAACTGTCACCAAAAAACTGTCACCAAAAGCTTTGTTTCCTGCTGGTGTTGGAGGGTCCGAGTGGGCTGTCGCAGAGCTTTGTCGGGTGCAGCTGGACTCACCTACCCGAGTGACCTGCTCTTCCTCCCCAGCCTCACAGCTGATGTGGGTCAAGTTGCAGCCTTGGGTGGAGGGGGGTGGACAGTGGAAGTCACTGCAGAAGGTCTCCTTTACTTCCCATCCCCTTACCTTTTTTGAAAAACTTACCTTTTGAAAGTTGTTATTACGAACATTTCTAAAGCATATTCATCTGGAATACCATCACAAGCCCCTTGTGTATTCTCACTGTCTGTGTCTCATTGTCTTTAATATCCATGGAATTTTCTCCTGCCCGCTCTGAATCTCAGGGCTCAGTGTGTGTAGAAGGCCTGTTCCCAGGTGTCCCTCCCTCCCTCCCTCCTCAACGTGGGTGCAGGCTCGTGAGCCGGTGCCACCGTGTGTGCTCCTCATGGCCCCTGATCGCGGCTCTCCTTCTGTGTGGCAGCTCCCACAAGCAAGGGCTTTTCAGCTTGGGAACTGGAATCCCTGACGCTCCCCGTTGCCATGTCCGAGCCCTTCTTCCTTCACAAAGCTCCGTGCTCTCTCATTCACCCCGCTGTCACACTGTAGGGCATGCTGCTCCCCTTCTTGCAGTGTTGTCTTGACTTTCTTGCCTCCAGTTGCCACAAAAGCAGCTTACAATAGCAAGGACTTACTATATGCTAAAAATTTCACGTGCATTGTTTGGACTATGTATTACTGCTTAATTAACATGAGGCATAAAGAGCTCAGAGCGTCACTTTATTACCAGTTAAAATGATTGAAATGGGTTGACTTTAATCTGTGGCCAAATGGCCCTGCTGCTCTTTCACCCTCGGTGAGGCAGATTACCTGCCTAGTCACAGGCACTCCCGGAGGACTCACGTCCCTCTCATTGCGGCAGAATGTTTCCCACTCATCTTCCATGTGTCGCGGACGCAGACTGGAAGGCACTCCTGCCAAAGGCAGGTCCCAGCTAAGCGAAGCTCCCTAACATCCCAGAGCCAGGGAGGAGAGCCAGCAATCTCTGCATGGGGAAGTCGACCGCAGGGGGAGGAGGTTCTCTAGCATACCTCTCATTCAGCCCCTGCTCCAGATCCACTGAGTGCCTTCCAGGCTCCTTTAAAAAAAAAAAAAAAAAAGATTTTATCTAATTGCTTTTAGAGAGAGGGGAAGGGAGGTAGAGAAACATCCATCAGCTGCATCTCACATGCCTCCAACCAGGGACCTGGCCCACACCCCAGGCGAGTACCCTGAGTGGGAATTGAACTGGTGACCTCTTTGTTTGTAGGCCAGCGTTCAGTCGACTGAACCACACCAGCCAGGGCTCTTTTTTATTTCTGTATGGACCTCTTAGCTGTCGTGTGATGGTGTGATAGGCTTCTCCACTCCGCACCAACCATCACCTCCTCTGCCCCACTTGATATGCCGGCATCTTTGAACTACTACCGTATTTTGCCGTGTATAATGCACACCCATGATTTTGGCCCAAACTTTCAGGAAAAAAATCTTTCGTTTTAATTTCTTAATTCAATTATTTTTTTATTTTATATTTAGAAACAAAGCCAATTACCATATTCCAGGGTGTTATTTTGCATACGGATATCATTGCTTTCTAGAGTTACACTTTTAACGCATAAACATAAATAAAAGAATTAAAAACATTTTTACAGATACAGAATTAGTGGTACGCATGTATAACGTGCATCCTTATTTTTCCCTCAAAAGTTTGGGCCAAAAAGTGAGCATTATACACAGCAAAATACAGTACTTCAAACTCTCTAAAAATATCTTGGCTGCCCGCCTCTTGGGTCCTGCTGTCACGGCTGACAGCGTGCTTACACTGAGCTAGGACTGTGCCTTCAAGGAGCTTCCAGTCTGGATGACGAGGCAGACATGAGGAGGCAGTCCGGTACTTGGTGATTCGGGTTTCGGCACAGGTGGGAGAGTTAGTTAACCCTGGGGCTGGGGTGAGGTGTTCAGGGAGACTACAGAGAAGGGAGCATCTTTGCTGGGCCTGAGAGTGGCGGGAGCCTGCCAGGTGGGAGAGGAGAGTGTTGGTGGTGGTGGCAGCTCATGCCAAGGTCAGAGCATGTTGGGGGGTGGGTGTCTGCCATGGTTCTGTTTGCCTCAGGAGTGTGGGACTGGGAGGCCCAGGAGGTGTTGGTGGAGGGGAGGGAGGGAGGACCCAGAACACGGGGTTCTGCTTTGTGAAGCAGTCTGACTGCAGTTGTGGTTGGGGAGCAGTGGGAGGTTGCCTGCCTGTGGCTTTGGAGGTTGAAGAGACATATTTTAAATGGGCAAAGATGCGTACAGAATAATACAGTGAACTCACAAATTCTCACTTCCTAGATCTGCCAGTTGTCAGTATCTTGCCACATTTGCTTCATCTGTCCTTTTTTTATTTGCTGAAGTATTTTTGAGCACATTGAGATATCATGTCATTTCCTCCCCTACTTTAGTGCATATCTCCAAAAAATAGGGGTATTTTCTTAATCACTTTGCCATTATTACTCGTAACAAAATTACAAATATTATGTAGCATCATCTAATACCCACTCCATAATCAAATTTTCCCAGTTGTTTAAAAGTTTATTCTCTGGTGGGCTGGTTTGAGTCAAGATGTAACGTAGTCTCACACTTTATTATGTCTCTTAGTCTACCTTGGCCCAGGGCAGTGTTCCCCTCTTTTTCCCCACAACTGATTTATTCGAGAAACCATGCCAGTTACTCTTTAGATTGTCTGGTGAAGGGTTTTTTCAGCTCTTTACTGATGTTTCGGAAGATCATTTTGGAAGCTCTGTAAAGGTTTTTTGAAGGGAGGAAGGAGGCAAGATTAGGAACAGCAGAGGTTCTCTTGAAGGTGGAATTATGGGTGCTTTTTACTTCCTACATTTATAGTTGAATATTTTTTTGTGATTAGCATGCTATTTTTATAACCCAATATTTCTGCTTCAGGAAAGGAGGAAAAAAGATTTGCAGTAGGGAAACCAGATTGGAACCTGTTCCTTAGTCTGAAAGCGGGGTCAAAGGGACCTGAGCTGTCAGGGCGGGGAGGGGTCAGCTGGTGGTGGACTGAGCGAGAGGGCGATCCAAGGATGGGTGTGGGGCTCTGGCTTGAGTTAGTGGATGGGTGGGGGTGCATCAGAGGAAGATGGAGGCTATACTAGAAAGTGCAGGGATATATTGGTGCGGCTCAGGAGGTGAGTTCAGTCTGAGGCATGTTGAGTGTGACCTGCGTGTGAAGTATGACTGTGGAGGTGTGTGTACACAGATCTGAAGCTCAGGAGGTTGGGTTTGGGAGTCACCGGGTGGTTATTATCAGTGGGCACAGAAGAGCTCATGTGTGAAGCGTGACAATTTTCACAGTGTGGGTGGAAGTGGAGGGCCGAGGAAGGAGAAGGAGAAGAGCAGCCAGAGGTTCTGGACAACTAAGGGCGGTAACTAGGATTGTGTCCAGAGCCAGGGAAGGAGAGAGGTTCAGGACAATGGAAGCTGTGGCCCAGCTTGCCTCTTGTTAAGGAGGGGACCTGGAGCAGGGACAAGGGAGGGACTGGATCCTGGAGGTCTGAGCAGCAGGGAGGGAGTGGGGGCTCCAGCACAGGTGGAGACAAGAGGGGATGGCTGAGGGTGGGTTCATTTGTTTTTAATTGTGATATGACATACAGTCTGTCATTCTAACCATCTTTCAGTGTGTAGTTCAGTGGCTTTAGCTGCATTCACATTGTTGTGTGGCTGCAGATGGTGTTGCGGTGGGAGGAGGCAGGGAGTTGTCTCCACGGGGGTCCTCTGGAACCCTCAGGCACCTGTGGCCCAGCCCTTTGCTAAACCACCACTCTCAGAAACCTTTCATTGCTTCCCATCTGTTTCCCGTTTTCTTTTTCAAATTCCTATAATACTTGGCTGCTTTTTTGATTCTCTGTTTTGGTCTCAGCACAATTATCATAGGTTGGTGAGGAAGATAAGCTTCTAGGAGCCAGGACCTGTGCCAAACATTCAGCCTTGCTCCTTGAGCCACCAGCTGGTCCCCAGGGTTTGGCCCACGAGCCTTCTGTAACCCTGGAAGGATTGGAAGTTTAGCTTCAGTGAGAAGCCAACATCAGGATTAATTGACAGGGTGGACCAGGGGACTGACAGTCCAGGGGGCAGGGGGCAGAAGCTGAACCACTTTGCCTGTCCCTGGAGAGGTCTGATAGCATTGTATCTATATTTAAACAGCTGGATTGCTAAGAGCACCCTTGTGCGTGGCCCCCCGCCCCGCCACTTTAAACGTCCCCCAAGGTGTAATTTGGGCCTCTTGGTATGCAGCTTATGTGCCACTGTCTTATGTAAAGGGCCCTGCTAAAAGCGCCTTGGTTGACTGACTGCTGAAGCACCAAAGCCTTAGAGTTTTCATTTAACTGCACACTGAGCCACAGCACTGTGTTGGCTGCAGAAGTTCTTGTTAATTTGAGTTGCTTTGAAAAAGCGAATTCCCCAAACAAGGGGAGAACAACTGGTTCTTCTCCGTACAGAACAAGCCCCATCAGGAACATTGCCTTCGACCCTGCGTGCTGTTAGAGGAGGCCCAGAAAACTGGGGCGCTTGAGCTCCAGCTGCCATGCTCTCCCACTCCGTCCTCACAAAGAGCCCTGGGGGGCAGCACTTCCTACCCCCGTTTTCCTAGTGGGTTGCTGCTTGCCTGGGCTCACGCAGCTAGTTGGTTGGACTGGGGTATCTGCTATATACTGAGGGAATTGAGAAACTGGAGCACATTTCAGGGAGAGGCAACACTGAGGAACGGTGTGGATGGCCTTTAGCTGGAGGGGCATTGAGCCAGAGGATGAGAAAATGTGGGAAGACCTTGGAATATTTGAACGCACTTGACACTTTAGTCAGAGGCAGCGTGATTGTGGTGGGAAGGGCTTTTGGGTTCATGCACCAAGTCTCCCTCTGGCTGGGTTATAAGTCCCTTGAGGTTAGGGATGACCTCTCACCTTTCTGCATTGCCACCCCACCAAGCATGGGAGCTGGTTGTGTAGGACGCACTCTGAATGCACAGATTGAATAAAGGCATCTTCCTCCTTTCCCAGAGCTGCACCCTGGGGTTCTTGGTCTTGACCCCTCTACTGTCTCCAGTACTTAAACCTCTAGAGTGATCTGTCGCCACCTACTCCATATTTATTTTCTATTGCTGCTTCTTAACCACAAACCTAAAGTCTTTTTTTTTTTTTTTTTTAAAGAATTTATTTATTTATCTTTAGAGGGGAAGGGTAGGAGAGAGGGAGAGGGAGAGAAACATCAATGTACAGTTGCCTCTCGTGTGTCCCCTGCCGGGAACTGGCCTGCAACCCAGGCATGTGCCCTGACTGGGAATCGAACCGCGATCCTTTGGTTCGCAGGCCCGCGCTCAATCCACTGAGCTACACCAGCCAGGGCCACAAACCTAAAGTCTTAAAACAACACAAATTTATTATCTTCTAGTTAGTTCAGAAGTCTGAAATGGGCCTCACTGCTCAAGGCGTCCACAGTGTCCTTCCTGGGGGCACTGGGCGGAGAGCCGAGTCCTTGCCTTTTCCAGCTTCTGCAGGCAGCCCACTGTCCTGGCAGGTCGCCCTCCTCCATCCTCAAAGGCAACACCATCCCGGCCAGGTCTCCCAGCACTTTGATGCTGACCCCTCCATTGTTAGCGTGGTGTGGGGAGCCCGGATAATCCAGGATTATCTCGCTTCTTTCAGTGGTCTAATTAGCGACTTTAACAATCCTTTGTCATGTTAACATCCACGGGGATTAGGCTTGGCCCTCTTGGGGGGACTGTTCTGTTTACCACAGGTCCTGGTTTCTCTCACCAGCATCTTTGCTCTCTGCCTATGAAACCACACTCACGTAGCCCTTGTCCAAAAATACTGTCAGAGGAAATTTCCTTCTCAAGCCAGGATCTCACTCCTTCCCTAGATCTTTTCAACAATAGCCTCTACGATGAATTTGCTCCTTAGTTCCTTACTCTGTCTGCTGGAACTTACTCAGAAGTCCTGACAAGTCCCACCTCCTGCTCAGCAATTCTTCATTTTTTGTCCCTGTGGATTTTCCCTCCTGGAAGCCCTTCCCTCCTGCTTTCTTGTATTCCTCTTACCCGTCCTCTTTCAAGTCTCCTTTTTTCTTTTCCTTCTGCCTCCTGACCTGAAAGGTTTGGTCTCCGCTCAATTTACCTTCCACTGATAACCCCATCCACCCTGGGATTCTAATTCTGAGCCTGATGTGGAGTAGACCCAGACCTGTAGCTCTTCTCTGACCTCTTCTCAGAATACCGTTCTGAACTTCTTATTAAGGCTCTGGGGCAAAGGAAGGACCCACAGACAGGAGCGTGTGTGAGCCATGTTTAACTTGGCTTGTTGCTACTCTCCCTTCATCTACGTGAGTTTTCTTAATCTCTTCCTTGGTGACTCGGGCTAGAAACCACCACCTCTGGTTCTTTTATCCTCATTCCTTTGCCTCTAGTCTCTGCCACTTCGAGGTTTAGGCCTGTCATCTAGGTGTTCTCGGTTGGGATGCAGAGATGAAGTAGTGGAACTTCAGAATGCTCTTACAGTCTGTTTTTGTTTTAAAATGTGTATAAGTACCTCAGTACATGTAGTCCATTAGTAAGTATACATGTATTTGGGTACATGTCCCCGAATTTTTATTTTTATGTAGCACTACCAAATTTGGGGAGTATGGGTTTCCCAGTTTGTTTTAGCCAAAGAACCATTTGTTTAAGTAAAATCTTAATCATTTAAAAAATGGAAATCAAAGCAGGGCTGTTCTGGTCAGAATGGAGGCAGAGTCCTGCCTGTTCACGCTGATGGGGGCTCTTGAGGGGCTTTTTGATGTATGTATATTTGGGAACCACGGGCACTGATCAGTTCGGTTCAGATCTGATTACAAGTCTGTGATCATCTGAGTCTTCGCGGACACCAGTAATAAGAAGTTCCTGACGTCCTCGCTCTCCCAGCACGTTCCTGCGCACTGTGTCATGTCACTCACCCTGTGAGCGCGGGGATCCCTCACCCCTGTGAGCGGGGATCACACACGTCCTATTAGATCAGTTCTCTACACCTGCTGCCTTTCCAGGGCAGGCTTTTGTGCTTAGCTGTCTCTGAGTGTATGTCAGATGAGTGGACTCTGAAACTTGTTGGTTAAATTCATGTTTGGGAGGGCAGCGGGCTGTGTTCTGTTGGGATGTGGCCTGCTCAGAATTTGGTTTTCCTTGGCCTTACAAGTGTGGTCCTTAAGTTCTGGGGTTCTGGACGTTGCAGGGGGTCCGTCGGCGCGCCGTGCAGCGCGGCAGCACTGCAGTGCTGTCTCCTCCCCGCAGCACTCGAAGGCGTGGTGTTCCTCACGGTCGCAAAGTGGCCCTCTGCCAGGCCTCGTTTCCTGGCTTGGTGGGTTCTGCTTAGCCCTGGGTGTCCTCTAATGTCAGCGCAACAAAGGTTTTTAAATGTGCGGACTAGAAGGAAACTTGTATGTTGTATTGCTGACTCGATCCTGTACATCTTAAACCTCTCTACGTTTGCTCTGACTTTATTTAAACACAGGTTCAAACCAGCCTTTCCCTTTGCAGCCAGGCCAGAGTTTTAGGTGTGTCCTCTGTCCTGGCTGATGGTTCTCCCCTGGAGGAGAGGAACGAGTGGTGGGGGCTGGAGCTGAGGTCTCCACAGTGTGGAAGGGGAAGTAGGCCTGTTCACCTTTACTGGGTCAGCCGTTGCTCACCCCTTTGAATGTCCCCTAGCCTTTCAGTCCTAGATGACCCAGCTGCCTGGCCCTTGGTAGCAGGTGCCGCTGGCCTTCTGGTCCAAGGAGAGGGGCCTCTGGGTTTCTCCAGGGCTCTCAGACGTAGTCTCACGACAGTGAACTTAGGGGTAGGTACTTGACTCACCTTCAAAGCCGGAGTAGGTTTCTTTTTGGTACATTTATTTCAAGCTGTTTAGAAGAAGGCCAGGATGCACACTTACTAGGCACAGACTTTCCCCTAAAATGTTTACATAATCCTGGTTTAGACTCGTTTGCAGCGAGGCACTGTCACCTTGTTTTTCTAAGACAGGTGGTGGTGGTTTCTGTGTTTGGTTTTTCGTGTGTGTGTGTGTGTGTGTGTGTGTGTGTGTGTGTGTCTGCCTGCCTGCTCTTTCCTTTGGTTTTCATTGTAAGACTAACTTTGGCTGTGTCCCCAAGTGGAGGCAAGACCAATTTGACTTCTTCTTATGGTTTGTCCAGGTTGCAGATGAATACATGTTTTCCCTGGAGGAGAATAAGAAGTCCAAGGGCCGGCGTCAGCCCTTAAGCAAGCTCCCCCGCCACCACCCGCTTGTGTTGCAGGATTGCGTCAGTGATGATGGTGAGTGTTGTCTTCTGTATTCACTGGGGGAGCTAGGACTTGGTCTGATGGGTCACCAGGAAGCCAAGCTGAGGACTGAGGGTGGGCCTTTGGCTTAGCTCTTCCTCCAGATGCTCCATAAAGAGGGCAGATGTCATTTTGATACCTAATTTATTACCAGATTTCATTATATGTTGAATGTCTTAGAATGTACCTTATATAGGGTAATTGTGTGCAGGTTCTTCCTTTTCTTCTCCTGGGAGGCATAAGGCTGATCTTTCAGGGTAGCTGATTTTGTCACCAAGGCCAAGCCCTTCTCTGAGCGTGTGGCTACCAAGATATGTCTGTGCTCTCAGGAGGGACAAAGTCACAGGCAAACAGATCTAAAGAAAGGAGATGGTAATCCAGGCGGGGGGAAGGTAGTCATCTGGATTTTGGTGATTGGATGTGGAACTGAGGGTGTTAGGGAGGGAGAGGCATGAGCTGAGTGCCTCGCTGGTTTCCGGCTGTGGTTGGGTTTGGAAACTTCTGTTCAGTGGCTGGGGGATGTGTATTAGCGATCGTGCAGAGGTGGTCTTTGGTACCTTTCTTAGCGTGAGTGAGGCCACTCAGGGAGAGGGGCAGAGGGCGGTGAGCAGAGGCTGGGGTCAGGAGGGCAGAGGAGGAAGAAGAGCCTGCGAGGAGACGGGGAGTAGGCAGGGATGTGGAGAGCCCGAAAGTGTGCTGCGGGGGCTCCTCAGTGCCGCGTGGTCTCCTGTGCTGCCTGGAACCCAGAGATGCAGTGATAGCAGTGCTGATGAGCCTCTCTCAGTGACCGATGCCAGGCCCTTTCCTACTCTGGTCTGTCCTTCCTGGCGCCATTGGCTGGATGGGAAGGTCCAGAGCCTCATCAGCTTCTGCTCCACAGGCCCCACATGTCCTTTCTGATCTGATGTCATTGCCCATTCGCACTGTTTTCCTTGGTAGGAGGATCCTGATAAGTTGGTTGGGGAAGTGTCTTGAGATCCTGTAGTCAGATAGAGGCCAGACCTTGAGCCAGAGTCTTAGGAAGCCCTCTGGTCTTCCTCCAGCCCAGGTTCTCTGTGTAGCAGCAGCCTAGCTTCATGATTCCCCCCTCAAAAATTGCAGAAAAGCAGAAAGTGTACAAAGAGAACAACAAATTACCCTGTAAAGGTGATCACTGAACATTTTAATGTGTTGATCTTACTGACTTTCCTGGTCCGATACTAAATTATGTGCATGTCTATTTACAGTAATGTAATTGAGGTAATAATATACAGCCCCCCAACTTTTTATGATAAAAAATTTCAAATGTGGAAAAGTTGAAAGAATAAAAACTGTGTGCTTGCCTCCTGTATTCAACAGCTGTTACCATTTTGCATAACTGTTTTGCCTCAATTTGCATTGTTCTTATGCATACTGCATGCATATTCGCTGCGTCATTTGAAAGTGAGTGGTAGTCATAAGTCACTTCACAGAAAATACACTGGGCGTCTCCTAAGAAGGATTGTCTCCTATGTAAACGCCTGGGAAAATATGCAGTAATTCTATAACATCGTCTAGTCTTCAGTCCATGTTCATTTCCCCAGCTTATCCCCAAAATATGTTTTATAGTTTTTCTTTAAACCAAGTACATACCAAACTGGGGTCACACATTTGGAAGTTTTTTGAAGTTTGGTTTTTTTAGTCTCTTTTAGCCTAGTGTGCCCTTCCTCCCACTTAAAATTGTTTGATTGAGGTATAACATATTCAGTGAACACATCTCAACTACACCGTTCAATGAACTTTTGTGTATGTAAATGGTAAACTTTGGACTCCTGCAGTTTTCACATAACAGTGAACATTTCCTCTCCTCATTTAATATATTCACAGATGGAGTGGCTTTTGGCCGCTTGATGGCTTTGTAAACAGAACAGATGTCAGTGCATTGATTTTCCTCCTGATCGTGAGGCTGTCCCTGTTTCTTCGGTCCTATCTTGGTCACTTTTATTTTGGCCAGGATGCAGGAAATATTTGTGCCTTGGGTTGGCACCGTGGTTCCTGGCTAGGCCTCATGTTGGGGCTTGTAGGGGTCAGTTTTAATTGTCTGCATCGGCCTCACTACACAATGGTACCTTTCACTGAGGTCACACGGCAGCTGCCAGGTCCCTTTAAATTGAACATGACTTTAAAGGCAGACTGGATAGCTATTTATATTTAGAGCTGCAACTGCCAGAAGTGAACAAATAGATGGGCACCTAGTGCAAGTGTGTACCAGAGTGTTCCTTGGGCTGTTCTGCGTGGATCTCCAGGGACTCTCGGAAAGCACTTCTGTCTGGGGAGAACTGAGAAGGTCATTGGAGGGTTGTTGCCGGGGGCTGCTGGTGCCCACCCATGGCTGGGTGGAGTGATCCCATGAGGTGCCTCAGGTGGGACTGGCACAGAGCTGGGCTCCCGTCAGGTGCTCCGTTCTTGGGCCTTTTCTTTCTTGCCAAAGAGGGACATCTCAATTATAATTTCTCATACTACCCTCACTTGGGGGAGCATCTGGAGAAACCCTGTGGGCATCAGTTCGTTTTGATATTTGCCACTGCCTCTGCATGATTGCCCTCATTCACCGTAACGTTAGAGGTCTGGGGTTTCCCTTACCTTCTCAGCCTTGTTTCTACTGGGAGCTAGTGGGCTCTGCCCATTTTCTGTCCCTGATTTGGGGGAAGTAGGAAGTGCGCACCTTTACCAATTCCATTTTGTTTGGTGAGCAGTTTTTGTTTCCATTCAGCAGTGTGTCCCTTTCTTTTTGGAAGATGTGCCCAGAGGAGATTTCCTCTCCCAGGTAGTGCTGAGGCCTGAAGTAGCTGCTCTGCTGTGCAGAGTGAGGAAGAGATGCAAACCTGTTTTCGGGGCCAGGGGTCACTGGAGGACCGGATAGTAAATAGTTCAGGTCTGTAGGCCGCATGTCTCTGTCAGATGTTCCCTTTTCCCCTCAACCCTTTGAAAATGCAAAAGCGATCTGGCTCCCGGAGCGGGCTGGGTTTGGTCCACGTGCCAGCCCGCGGGGTGTTGCATGCTGTGGCTGGGGCAGGGCTGCACCTTGGGCACTCTCCGCCTTCCTCTGAGGCAGGGCCAGGAGGGTTGGTGAGCCCTGTCGAGAAGCCGCAGGTGTCCCTCTAACCTTTCCAGAGCAGGCTGGAAAGTTCCGACCTAAGACAGTGATGTGAAAACGTCTAAGCCTTGCCATTGCCCTGTTGTTTTTTTATCCTTGTTACCCTTCGTGCAACAAAAGAGAAAACTTAAGAGGTCATGGCTCAACATGCTGACGTATTGGAGGCAACATGTAACGTGGTTTCTAGGCGCTGTTTCGTGCTGCTGCCCTCGGGCAGAGGGGTTGAGTGCTGGCAGCTGTGAGGGGCGAGGAGCGCAGGCCGAACATGTGCAGCAAGGAAGGCAGAGACCATGGATCATTCTGGCCAGAGAAAGGGCTGCTGGCTGGACTTCCCACAACGTCATCCAAGTATTGACAGAGTTCTTTGAAAATCACTTCCGCAGTTTGCGTTTATCACCTGTAGGACCTCGGGTTTAGTCCAGACCTGGGACCCAGAGTCCTGGCTGAGCTCGTCTGTTCTCCCGGCAGAGGCATGGATGTGCTAACTCATGCTCTGCTTCCTTCTCTAGAGACATCTGAACAGCTGACCCCTGAGGAGGAGGCTGAGGAAACAGAGGCCTGGGCCAAGCCCTTGAGCCAACTGTGGCAGAACCGACCCCCGAACTTCGAGGCGGAAAAGGAATTCAATGAGACCATGGCCCAGCAGGCACCTCACTGCTCTGTCTGCATGATCTTTCAGACTTACCATCAGGTGAGCCCGCTCCGTCCCCACTGTTTGGCCAGGACCAGCCGTCAGAAGGAAGCAGAGGTGAATTGTGGGTACACAGCTTCCCCCTGGTTGCCTTGGGAAAGGCACGTTGTCCTGGTGTTCTCTGCCCCATCCATGTACGGGGTCAGGCTTCTCGGGCAGATAACCCAGCAGTGTGAGTTTTCCTTGGAGATGTGGCCTAGGCTCGCAGGGACGCCCTGTGCCTGTTGGCACTCAGGCTGTTTGCAAAGGAATCTGCTCTTTGTTATCATTCTAGTCAGTGATCATTCCTTCTAGGTGGTCTGTAGTCCTGGCCAGGAAGTCTGGAGGATGGAGTGTTTCTTTACTACAGCCTGAGTTTTAGACGACAGGCCAAGTCCTCCAGTGTTCTCTTTTCTTTCCCATTGCCACAGTGGGTGTTGGTGGTAGTAAAAAGGAACTTGGGAGGGGCAGGAGCAGAGGGCTTGTGGGGTGTGGGGGTAGGAAGGTGCTGAGGCTGAGGTCAGCTGTGCCCTCTCCCTTCTGGGGCGTTGGATGGTTTCACCAACACGGGCCTCTCTTGGGTCTAGCTTTCAGAGGCCAGGAAGGCATCCACAGCAGTATGTCTCGGGTGACCAGCTGGGTCTCAGATGGGACTTGCCCAGGGTGGACAATGAACCTTTCCATAGTGGTTAAAAGTGGCATGGCTGCCATGGAGCCTGGCAGGGTGCCAGGCTCTTATTTGCCAAAGGATGGAACCTCAGACCAACACGCTTTGGATTGAACTCACTACTTTCCATTGACAAAAAGCATAACTGGAGAACTGTATGTGCCCCTGCCTGTGAGGGGAAGGGAAAGGCTTGACTGTACTGTGAAGCAGACCTACTGAGCAGGGCTCCATGTTTTATGAGTGGCATAGGCTGAGGGTTGGCATGCTTCTGATGCCATCCTTGGAATGGGGGTGATGGTGCCATCCAGTGGCAGAGCCAGCAGATTTTTGTAGCCGGGATGTTTGCCAAGAGAAGTACTTAGACATGACCTTCTTCTTCCTGAAGGGTCCCTGAGCCAGGAATCGCAAGTTGGCTGCAGCTCAGGTGACCTGCGGACATGGACCACATGAGGAAATCAGTGCTGGTCCCTTGGGAGCACCTGCTCCGGATGGTCTCCCTGCGTGGAGGCCTTCAAGCGGAGCAGCACATAGGCAATCTGCAGCAGCAGCAGCCTTGCTAACATCTCAGTGCATTTTATTACCGCTCGGTTTGGGAAGATTGAAATCCCAGTTGCCTCTTACTTCACTCCCTTTCCTCGGTTGTCTGTCCCCTAGGGGCTTTTGTTTGATGCTGCTGTGAGAAATTGAATTTGAGTCATTAGAGGTAACTTCAATTAGCAGCTCGGGGATAACGGCTGTGCCCCCGGGAGCCGTAGCCAGAGCCCTGTCAGTCAGGGAACCGGCTTCCTGCTGACGGAGCAGGCGGAGCGCCGGGAGCGCTGACGTGTGCGCCCTCTCTCTCCTCAGGTTGAGTTTGGAGGCCTGAGTCAGAGCTGTGGAAGTGCTGCAGATTTAGGCCCCCAGAAGCAGAGGACCAAGCCATTAATTCCAGAAATGTGCTTTACCTCGACGGGTTGCAGCACGGACATCAGCCTGTGCACCCCGTACCTGGAGGAGGATGGCACCAGCCTTCTGGTCTCCTGCAAGAAGTGCAGTGTCCGGGTCCACGCCAGTGAGTGCCTGTTGCTGTCCCTCTGCGTTGTGTCCTGGGGGCGTGGCCTTCTCATGGAAGTCCTCACCTCCACTGGCCTCCCCTACAACCTCCCTGTGGCCTTCCCAGTCCTGCACTGCAGAGGCAGCTCATCTGTTCTTGGGGAGTTGGTTGTGATTGAGTCTGAGTTTCATGCGTCTCCAGGGTCCATGATTTCACAGCCAGCTCCTTGCTGTCCTCTTGGTTCAGATACCAGGAGGGCCTCAGTCCTCGCTACTCACTAGGTGTTTGAACCAGTGAATCTACGTTTCTGACTTTTTCAGGCTGAGACTGGGTGCCTGATTCTAGAATTCAGGGGTTTCTGTAAGGTTGGGTTGTAACTTTGGGACATATCTCATGGAAAAGAAAAGAGTTGAAAATCTTTATTCTGACCATGGCCTCTGGGTTTCATTCGCCTGTCTTGGTGTCCTTGTCAGGTTGCTATGGGGTGCCCCCTGCAAAGGCTTCCGAAGACTGGATGTGTTCTCGTTGTTCAGCCAATGCCCTGGAGGAGGTGAGTGCGTCCACACTGCTACCCTAGTCCCTGCAGACTTGGAGCCTGCTCAGGGCTAGACTGTTTCCTGTGGACTTGATATCCCCAGCAGTTGGCAGAGGGCCTGGTGTACAGTGAGGTCAGAGAAAAGGGATTGTCGGAACCAATCGCCATGACACCAAGAGTGGTGGCTGCCCACCCATGGCAGGGCATGAGTCGGGTCCGGAAGCTGTTTACCCCGTGGTGTCAGGACCAAGTAGAGGCCTTCTGTGGGTGAGCCATGCCCCCCTTTAGAGAGCTCAGTCCCATGGCTGGAGCACCAGAGCAGGGCTCGGGGGGCCATCTTGTAGCGCCCCCTCCCTTCCCTTCACTGCCTCCCCCCAAAACCTGGCTGTACCCCACGCAGGAAGCTGTCCGAGCCCTGCAGTGCCTTTGGTTTGAGCAGAATGTCGTTCATGTCTTTGCATATAGCTGCTGCTGTTTACAGGAGCAGTGAAGAGGATTGTGTTAAGGGAGGTGAACACTTGGTGCACTTAAGTCCCACGTGGCCTCCCCGTCTTCCTGCAGGGGGGTCCCGGTTACAGGGGCTGCGTGGGCAAAGCCCACGTGACATTTGGCTCCTTTTTTGTGTGGAGGGCACAGTTGCCCAAAGGAAGTCAGATGGGTCGTTAACGACTTGGTGGTAACCACGTGCCTCCTCTCCCATCTTGGCAGGACTGCTGTTTGTGCTCATTACGAGGAGGAGCCCTGCAGAGAGCCAATGACGACAGGTGAGTTTTCCGAGCAGCGTCTCAGAATGTGCACTTCTGAAGCAGCGTGCACAGGCACTCAGGGCAGCGGCCGTTCGTCAGAATGACTGATGAGGTTTTGGGAAGCACATTGCTTGGAGCTGGCCTAGCATTTCCAAGACTAATTTAAAAATGGGATGCCAGGGGGAGCCAAGAAATCCCAGTCCTTTCCGAGTCCCATCTTCCCCTGAGGCAGAGATGTAAGTAACGTCCTCCTTTTGCAGGAGCTAAGAAGGGCTCTCCAGGATCCTGTTGTAATGGTGCAGGGGTTTGAAGGCTAGAAGTGAGGGGAGCTATCTTGTTGCAGATGGGGCTGGTGCAGACACGCCTGTAGCCATGGGCTAGTGAGACTTTTCCGCAGGCCAGCTCTCCCTGGCTCAGACCTGCTGTTTGGAGTGAGGGCAGGTGTCCTTGAGGAGGAGAGCAGGACATTAAGAAGAGCTCAGCCAAGCCTGCTTGCTATTGAATTAAACCTACATAAGTTTCTGGGCATCTTAGCCCAGAGCTGGGCTTCTCAGCTGTCGGGCAGCTCATTTTCTCTAAGCTGAGTCTTTGCGCTTGGTCTTGGCTTACTTGATCTGAGGCAGAAGCATAAGGTGAATAAGGTTTTTGCCCTGGAAGAGCTGGCTGTCCAGGGTGTAGGACTCACAGGTCAGTGGGCAACCTGTGGTCAGCATCCTGCGTCCAGCTAAAGTCCTCCCTGGCCTCCTGCCTCACAGGAAGCCCCTGCGTGCCGTTTCGGGTGAATGGCCACTGGGCGTGCTGCTCCTGCTTCTTTAAAGGCACTTGCTGACATTACTTGAGGTCATTGTGTTCCTCACAATTGCAAGATAGTGCCATTAAGGTTCTTCTGTATTTTGAGTGGAAGTGGCTCTGCTTGAGCATCCTGCTTTTAATTTATAATTTTTGTTCTGCCTTGTGGGCCATGCAAAACAGATCTGTTCCCACTCTCGTGTGATAACCCTGAGGGTGCTGCGGACAGCTTCCGTGTAGCCCCAACACTGCCTGTTGGAGGTTTCCACTGGCCTGGCCTTCGTGCTTTCCCCGTCTCGGTTGTTTTCATCATGGGGCACGGCAGCCTCCTGGAGTGTCCAGGACTTGCTCTAATCCTCTGAGGGGGTTCACTGAACAGGCTGTCAGAGTACGTGGGTGCTGGGTCAGACCTTAGTGAGTCTGCTGTGGATGAAGGGGGCAGAAAGGAGAGGTCCTCTCAGCCCGGGGGGAAGAACGGTTTGGGCAGAGGCCTGCAGGGGAGAGCTGTGCATATTGGCAGGTGGGGGCACAGGTGGAGAGACTTTGAGGAAGCACTCAGGTCCTAAAGTAGAAGAGGTCTAGGTGGAGCTCTCATTTATTCTTACTCCCTGAAAGCTGCCACACTCAATTAGCTCTTCTCATTTTGCAACAGACTGTGAGTTAGTGCTGTGAAAAGTTCAGGGCAGTGTGGTAGGGACCTGTTTCCACACACTTAGTGTGGAGACACTGTGGTTCTTACCTCCCTGGGTCCCAGGGATTTGCTCGTGGAGGTCAGCGGTCATGTTGGGTAAGGGAGGAAGTGCCACCCTTGGTTCCTCTGAGAGGAGAAGGCCACAGGGCATTGGGGCCACAGGGGACTGAGGTAGCTTTCACCTTTTGGCAGATGGGTCCACGTGTCATGTGCTGTGGCAATTCTGGAAGCGAGGTTTGTCAACATTGCAGAAAGAAGTCCAGTGGATGTGAGCAAAATTCCTCTGCCCCGCTTCAAGCTGGTAAGGAAGACGAGATGGGCTTGCAAACTCTACGTTGTTACCCTGTTTACGAGTCTCATACCACTTCTGCTTGGCCCAGCTGCCAGCCTTTACCCCTTGGTTTTCAGCAGGGTTTGTGATACTCACCCTGTGGTTAAAAGTTGTTAATGAGGATGCCTGTAATCAGACAGATTCAAAGAGGGTATGTGTGCTCTCCTGTTCGGGAAGGAGGTGGACTCCTGCCGGTTTGGCTCTGCGTTTGGGCGGGAGAACGGTAGAGGAGACTGTACCGTGGGTCCCAGGAGTCCCCGGCTCACTCGCCCTGTGTTGCAGAAATGTGTCTTCTGTAAGAAGCGGAGGAAAAGAGCTGCTGGCTGCTGTGTGCAGTGCTCCCACGGCCGTTGCCCGACCGCCTTCCACGTGAGCTGCGCCCAGGCTGCAGGAGTGATGATGCAGCCGGACGACTGGCCTTTCGTCGTCTTCATTACCTGCTTTCGGCACAGGATTCCTAACTTGGAGGTGAGGGAGGCCGTCCTGGAATGCTCTTGACAGTCTCCAGGATCATTTTCTCGGCAGGCTGTTCGTTTATTGTGTCAGCAGGTATTTCCTCAAGCATCATGCTTTATGGAGAGGGCTAACGAGCAAGGGAGTGAGAGACAGCCCCTGTCCGTCTCTGCTCCCTGCCTGACACTTCCTGATCCAGCAGCACCAAGCTGCTAGTGGTTGGTTCCTTCTGATTATCTGTGTCCTTGTGGGCCTCTCCTCCAAGTTAAAACTCCTTGAGGGTTCATTTTTTTATTAGTCTAAGTGTACCTATTTAGCACGGTGTCGGGGATGTAGCAGAAGCTCTGTAAATGTCGTGAACCAATAGGGAGAGCTCCCAGCAGTTAGCCATTAACCACCACACGGTAGAGATTTTGTGCTTCTCTAAATGTTGAAGCCCAGAGAAAGCTACATGTGATTTTAGCTAAAGGAGTTATGAAAGCGTTTATGCAGAAGGTGGCACTTGAAGTGGGTCCTAAACGATAAGCAGGAATCGTGTGCACGAGGGCCTTCAAGGCTTTAGAAACAGAACAGGCAAGTCTCAGAAGAATGAACACATAAGACTGCTCTGGGACCGTGGCAGGGGTGGCACCTGAAGGACAAGCAGCGCCGGAGGGTGGAGGCCTGGGACTGCTATACTGCATGAGATGAGGAGAACTGTTCCAGTATTTTGATTTGTCACTCTGGTGGATTCAAGGATTGAAGGAATAAGAATTTAAGGCAGAGAGACCAGGTAACTTAGGGAGACCGGAGGCCTGAAGTGGGAACACAGACAGAGCATTGGGGTGACTTGTAATGTTTCCCTCTACCGTTCGGGGTTGTGGAAAAGTCCTTGTTGGCTGATAGGAGTCTTCTTTTTCATGGAGCTATTTTACCGAATGTGAGAGCTGGTCAGGGGCGGGTCAGGGGCGGGTTAGGGGCTTAGGAAGATGGAAAAATAGTCCGTGTAAGCATGAGACTCAGGAAGAGTAAATGTTTGAGGTAGCATTGAGTCCTGCCTCTGGTAGGGAACTAGAAGTTTCGTTATGGAATAGGATAGTGAATGTGTTGCTCTTCCCATCCTTAAATGGGTGGCCATAGACTGCTGAAGCTGTGAGGAAATGGTTCTGTTGAGTGTTTCTTTCATTCATGCATTCTCCACATGTCAGGCATCTGCTACATGTCAGGAAACAAGTAAATTGATACCGTATCAGATGGGGAGGAGAGCAAAGCATAAAGATACGGCAGGACAAGGGGAGTGGAAGAGGAGGCCTTGAGCAGTGGTGTCAGTAAGTTGACCTTTGGATGTGAGGGAGCCAGCATGCGTATAACTGGGGGATAGCATTTCAGGTAGAAGGAACAGCAGTGCGGAAACCCTGGGGTGGGAACACGCGTGCTCGCAGAACAGCAGGGAGGGCCAGTGTGGCTGGAGTGCGGCGCCTGAGCACCGTAGGGAGGAGCGGTTGGGCACAAGGCCACAAGTGCTCTGTGACCCTGTTTGTATCAAAACAAGTTCAGAATAGAAGGGTGATGTGAGGGTCCCAGAGATGGCAGGGCCCTTGTAATGAAGAGCCATTTGTCATTTGTAGCTGAGGACGTCCAGGGAAACTCAGTCTTTGTGCCCTGGCCTTGAGGGCAGAGCTGGTGCTGAGATCTGTGTGGGGCATGGTCTGGGGGCCCCATGCTGCAGGCCACCTGCTGGATGTCTGCTTTGATGTGTGTCTCAGTCGTGTGCGGTACTGGGTGCTATTTGGTCAGTTCCTGGCAGCAAATAGGGAAGTCACAAGAGTCTGTCCATGGAATTCGGGGTAAGACAGCATGGTATAAGGACAGTTGTGGACTGAGAACTAGGAAGGAGCTACATTTATGCAAGAAAATATGGTACTGGTTTCTTCCAGTGGCCTGGCTGGGGTGTAGGTACCCGGAAAGATGTGTTTCGGCTCCCATTCCTCAGTCATTTTTACTGTTCCATCCCTTTGCTATCTTTCCCTGGTAAAGAGGAACCAACTGATTTGGGGTCCCATTTGCCAGACTTGCTGTGGGAGTAACCCAAGCCTCTGTTTTTTCCAGCGCGCCAAGGGAGCCTTGCAGAGCATCACTGCGGGCCAGAAGGTCATTAGCAAGCACAAGAATGGGCGCTTCTACCAGTGTGAGGTGGTCAGGCTCACCACTGAGACCTTCTACGAAGTCAATTTTGATGATGGCTCCTTCAGCGACAATCTCTATCCTGAGGACATAGTGGTAACTTCTGAGAGGAGCTTCTTGGGCACTTTGGGGCCGGGGTGTGTCTAGGCCTGGCTGGTAGACTGGCTGTGGGCCTCCCTGTTCTGGCCAGGCCCACGGTTTCATCAGTTGGCCCTAGAACAAAAAGCCTTTGTACTGGTCTGTCTGTGCAAATGAAATTGTGTGCTGCTTGGGCACTGTAGGAATCAGCGTTTTGTGCATTTCTTTGAAACCTGCCTGTATTTTGGTTTAAACTACCCTGAAGGCATTGTGGTGCGGGTGAGAGAGCCCAGGCTTTGGGATGACCCGTGTGCAGGGACCATTTCCATTGCTGAGTAGCTATGTGAGTTTGGGAGAATTACCCAGTTCTTTTCGATCATGCCCTTGTAGTAGACATATGGTCTCGGCTTTTGGTTCTTTACTGTGTATGCTTTCGGGGCTGAGCAAAAACTGCTTGGACAGGCACCCCTGTTCTGTTTGTCTTATCAACACTTGAGACACAAGGCCCTGCCTGGACCAAGTCCTAGGTTTCCTGGCTCAGCACTCAGAACTTAGTTCAGGTTTCCCTTGCCCCTACCCTGCCTTTCATGTGTTACACTAAGCATCAAGGTAGTGGGATCGAGCCACTTCTTTTAATGTTTTCCTTGTTTATGCCACATTAGCAGCCCAGCTGCTAGAAGCACAGTTAGTTAGTTACAAGGTAGTAAGGATGACAGTAACAGTATTTGTGGCAATAAAGTAGCTGTGATTTAGTAAGCCCTCCAGTATGCCAGGCAGTATACTAAGTGCTTTATGTTAGTTATTTCTGTCACCTCTCATACCAACTCCAGGTGGTATTATCTAACTTACAGAACAGCGATCTCAGGACTCACTTCTCAAAGTTACTGAGGACGCCCTGGCTGGTGTGGCTCAGTGGGTTGGGTGTCATCTTGCAAATTGAAAGGTCGCCGATTTGGTTCTTGGTCAGGGCACATGCTTGGGTTGTGGCCAGGTCCCAGATGTGCAAGAGGCAACCAATCGATGTTTCTCTCATATTGAGGTTTCTTTCCCTTTCCCCTTCCCTCTAAAAAAAGTAAATAAAAAATTTTAAAGATTTTCTTTTCTTTCGGAGAAAGAGAGGAAGAGAAACATCAATGTGTGGTTGCGTCTCGTGTGCCAACCGGGGACCTAGCCTGCAACCCAAGCTTGTGCCCTGACTGGGAACTGAACCAGCGACCCTTTGGTTCGCAGGCTGGTGCTCAATCCACTGAGCCACACCAGCCAGGGCTAAAAAAATTTTTTTAAGTAAAAGTTACTAAAGACCCCAAAGAGCTTGTGTTTTGTGGGTTATGTTGGTCAATGTTTACTCTATTAGAAGTTAAACTGAGATTGACTTGAGATAAACTATTTTTAATGAAAAATAACTATTTTATGTATTTTTAATCCTCACTTGAGGATATTTTTTATTGATTTTTTTAGAGAGAGAGGAAGTGGGTGAGGAGAGAGAGAGAGAAACATTGATTGGTTGCCTCCCATACATGCCTTGAGCAGAGATCGAACCCGCAACCTAGGTATGTGCCCTGACTGGGGATCAAACCTGCAACCTTTTGGTGTATGGGATGATGCTCCAACAACTTAAGCCACCCAGCCAGGGCAAAAATAACTTCGTTTTAAAACAAAAATTAGTTGGAAGAATGCCATTTGCAAATATCTTTAATGTCACATCTTCAGTCTGTTGCAATTTATTGTTTTGGTTAAAAAGATACGAAGAAAATTCAGTCTCACAGACATGTAATTGGAGAAGGGGGGAGTATTTTAATAGCCTTTCAGATAATTATGGTATTCTTTAATATTACACCAAAACTCAATGAGTGTTGGTTTTTTAAAACTGCGGTGCAGGGTGGAATCCTAAAGCAGGTCAATGAACTTTGCATAGCTGGTTACATTAACATCCATGGTTCTGCCTTCACCGAGAATGGGTCTCCCCCCATGCGGGATTTTGTAGCATTATACATACTGGTGTGATGGACTGTGCAGACCTTGCAAGTGTTAAATTTTCTTACTATCAAAATCACCTTCACTTGTATGACTAGACTCAGAAAAATCTTCAAATTTGGGGAAGCTTCAAGCTCATATTGCTTTTAATTTTTGTTTGATAGTTTAGATTTTTATCATTGGCAGTACTTGATAATATTGGTTGTTTTCCTTGAAGTGACAGGCTCACATCATTCATTTTGAAGATGTCTGCCAGTACCCAAGTCTAAAGCTTATGTTTCATGAAAAGAGCAGCTGCTTCAGCTCACAACTCAGACGGTTACACAGTCTCTTTCATGTAGCAGACAGGCTGCTGAGCATTTCCACACTGGCTCGTCCTGGTGCATGCTTCCCTGAGGTAGACGGTGCCTACCACTTTGCTCAGGTGGGCCCTCCTTTTATGTTTCTCCCATATTGTTCCCTCAGAGTCAGGACTGTCTTCAGTTGGGTCCGCCTGCTGAAGGGGAAGTGGTTCAAGTGCGATGGACAGACGGCCAAGTCTATGGAGCCAAGTTCGTGGCCTCCCATCCCATCCAGATGTACCAGGTAACCGCAGGTTCTTGCTGGGCACTGGAGGGTACTCGATTAATTCACTGTTTCCTCTTGGGCCAGTGGTGCGTCTTTGCTCTTGGAAGAGCTAAGAGCTCGGTAACAACCCTTTCAGAGATAGGGGCTGCCCTGTGTCCAGGCTGGCAGCTGTGGCTTCAAACATGGTGGTCCTTCAGCGTTCTGAATTCTTTCTGTGACTATGGGACATCGCCACTGTGCCTGGGGTCCAGGGACAGAGTCAGGGATATCTTAGCCAAAGGCCTTTGTTCATTGGTAGGTGGAGTTTGAGGACGGCTCACAGCTGGTGGTTAAGAGAGATGACGTGTACACTCTGGATGAAGAGCTTCCCAAAAGAGTCAAGTCTAGACTGGTGAGTGCTTCGTGGGCGCCCTCGTTCCTGCCTGGGAGGGCGGGAGCCAGGCAAGGACGTGTCCCCGTGTTTTTCCTCGCGGTGGCTGGCTGCAGAGGGCTCATTTGGCTTGCCTGTTCTTCCACAGTCAGTAGCCTCAGACATGCGCTTCAATGAGATTTTCACGGAGAAGGAGGTCAAACAGGAAAAGAAACGGCAGCGAGTTATCAACTCCAGATACCGGGAAGATTACATTGAGCCTGCTCTGTACCGAGCCATCATGGAGTAGGTGCTTCCAGGAGCCACGGGATCCCCAGCCACCGAGGCGAGAGCTCTGTGGAGGCTCCACGGCACAGCAGACATGTGGAACTCTGAGGTCTCTAAAGTGAAGTTGTAAAATGCAAAGGAATGAAATAACCAACCTATCATCTTCTTACCCCACCCTCGTCGCAGCTCCTCTAATGAAAGGACAAGCCGTTTTTGGACATGTGGCAGCAGCCGCCGAGCCACCAGCTGACAGCTGAGCACTGGAGTGCCGTGGTGTACCGTCTCCAGTGGGGTGGGCTCTGCTGGCTGACTGCTGCCCTGTCCCTGGCCTAGGACTTAGCTTCCTAATGAGCACCTGCACCACCTAGGAAGAGGTGCTGGTGCTTGCCCCGCTCCCGTCCCCGTTTTGTATTTATGTGTGTGCGCGCGCGTGTGTGGGTGGGTGGTCTGGACCAGCTTTTGCCAGCCCCCGGCCTTTACTTTCTTCCTTGCCTATCCAGGGCAAACAAAATGTGAAATTCTGCCCTCAGCTGAGCTGAGTAAAGGGCCCCTGGGGTTGGCTGGAGATGGGTGTGGCATCTGTCCCTTGAACTGCCACAAGGGAGCTCTGGCAAAGCTGCAGTATTGAGATGCAGAGGAGTTAGTGCCACCTCTTTGTCCTCTCTTGAAGAAGATAGGAGTGACATGGGTGCGTGCCCACATCTCTCCAGGCAGAGAGCCCCCGTGGCACAGTATTTGAGGGTGTGGGTGGGGAGTGTCGTCAAGGGGGATCTTAATGATGGAAGCAGGCAGAGCCTGGTGGGTGGTTCTGTCAGCAGAAGATTGCAATCACGCAGGGGCTGGGAGGGATAAGATGAACTGGGGCCATTGGTGGCCGGGGGCAGGTTTGCCCCTGGTCTGGGGATGGGAGGGAGCGAATTTGGGAAGGGGGGTGGGACTGGAGGGCAACACTGAAGGGGTTAAACAGGTTTTTGCTCCTCATGAATTTGTTTGCCTGGGCCCAGGATTGGAGGGCTTCACACCTGTACCCTATGTATACAAGAATCAGATTTATAATACTTCCCTGTTTTTTTGTTACGTATGAACGCTATAAACCAAATTATTTTGAAAACTGGTGCATCACTTTGTCTTTAGCAATAAAATGTGTTGAGCAGAGGATTGGTTGTGTCTGCCCCAAGGAGCCCAAGTGGCCCAGGGTCAGGCTGAGGGTGTATCTAGAGTCATAGGCTCTGGAGCAGGGCCGTGTATTTTAAGACTCAGTCTGCAAAGATTTAGGAAGCTGTCCTAAAGAGATGGGTTCCTAGTCAAATTCGGATGCAATGGCTCTGTATTAGGCCCAGTACAGTGGGACAGGGGAGCAGAGGCACCTCTGGCCATGAGTACCTCTTTTTGCTTCCCCTTAGAGATTGCAAGGAGGTATTAAAGGAAAGACCAGACCGCCACTCAGCCTGTAGAACTGAATTTGATCTCTGACCCACTTAATTGAGCTGGTCAAGTTCATCCCACAGTCTGTTCCATACAAATTTTTGAACCAGCTTGCCAGGAAGAGAGTATAGTGTAGGTGCTTGAAGAGCAATGGACTTGACCCCCAGAGGCATCCCAGTGGGGTCCTCAAGCTGCTCTGAGCTGTCTGTACTTGGTGGAGAAGCTTCCCTGGAGGAAGACCTGCTCCCTGCACCTGGTGGTTTCCTGAAGTCCAGATGGACAGGGATAGAGCAGCAGCAGCAGGCCAGGAGGGGCCAGTGAATAGGTGCAGGACTTAGAAACAGCAGAGCTGCCAGGCACTCGGTTTCAAGGCCCTGTTCAAGTGCAGAGAGGCTTGGGTCAGCTCAACAACTCAATGCTTCTTTGTGTCCTTGGGCTTGGTGGGTGGCTGCTTCGTGGTGTCTCATGGGGGTGGGGGGTATGGAGCTGGGAACAGCAGGTTTCAAAGACATTGTATGCCAGCTCCCTCCTAGGGCCAAGAAAGGGAGATTGTTTTTTTTTTTTTGTGCAGCACCCAGTGATTCCCAGTGATTCCTGGGGGGTCATCAGAAGCCTAAATGGATTGGTGAGCCCTAGGAGCATGCACCATTGGAGGAAAGGAACTTCCCCAGAATCCCAGGGTCCTGCTACCTCCAATGACCCTACTTTACCTGGAGGACCTGCACAGCTGGGATTCTTGATCTGATCCCAGTAGAGTTCTTAACTACTTTACTTGAAACTGTACTTTTTATTTTGGTCAGCCTAATAATCCTGGGAAAACCAGTTTAAAGATGTAATGAGATTTTATTTAGATCGCACGCAACGAGCAGTTGGCTCCCTGCCTGTCTGTCTAGTTGGGTCAAGGCCTCAAGGGACTCGAGCCAGGGAAGGGTGGGCTCACCTGTCTTAGGCAGGATCCTCCTAGAGGCCTTTGGCCAGGGCAAAGTGCCCTCCTTTAGGGTTGGGTCTTTAGGTTGGCGACCAAGGACTGCAGCCTGGGAGTTCCTCTTCCCACCTGAGGAATTACATTTTAAATTGTGCCCAGGCATTGCCCGTGCTGCTGTGGCTCAATGGATTGAGTACTGGCCTGCAAGCCACAGGGTCGCGGTTTGATTCCCGTCAGGGCACATGCCTGGGTTGTGGGCCTCCGAGAGGCAGCTGATCTGTTTCTCACATCGATGTTTCTCCCTCTCTCCTTCCCTTCCCCACTCTCTAAAAATAAATAAAATATTTCTTTAAAAAAAAAAAAGGATAAATCATGCCCAGATGAATTCCTGCCTTGGCTGAATGAGGGAGTAGGATGGGACAGAGCTGGGACCACCAGAGCTGCAAAGGCTCAACGGGATGGGATGGGGCGGAGTGGTCCTAACCCCAGACAAATTTTTTGCAAGGCTCAGACATTGGTAATACAGAAGCACAGCCTTGAGAACCCTGTCCACCCTTAACTCGCACGATAGGACAGGGTCGCGCAGCCCCTGAAGGCCAAAGCCTTGGACCTCGGAACGAACCCACAGCGCTCCTTGGCGTGGAACGCCCCTCGGCACACTGCGCCCAGGACGCCCTCCGCGCGGGCGAAGAAGCAGGCTCTGGAAAGGCTGGGTCATGCTGGCGGACATCGAGTCCTGCGGGCATCCGACGTTGGCATCTGGAACGCGCGCCCGCCGGGAGGGGAAGCCAGACGTGGAGGAATCCTCTAGACGTCGGACGCGCTTCTGGAAGCCAGGCCGGGGCGTCAGCGCCAAGCAGGCGGTCCGGGACTGCACGACCAATGCAGAAGGGTGGGCGGCTCGGGGAAACTCGGGGCTCCGGTGCCACTCCGGGGCTGTGCCCGCCCACTGTCCGCGGCGCAGCTCTGCATTGGTCATCCCAGCGCCCCGCCCGGCTCCTGCGCGTGGATTGGCCGCAGATGCCCGACTCCCGGCGAGGGCGCTGAGGCGGAGAGTGGGATTGGTGGTCCCGCCGTCCCCGATCGCGGACGCGCGCTCCGCCCGCCGCGGCGTCCTCACTATGGCGGCGCCCATGCCGCCCGCCGCGTCCTGGGCGCCCCCCGGGGTCCCCCGCGGCTGCTGGCGCCGTCTCCCACGCCGTCGCCTCGGTCTTCCCGCTCGTGTCGGGCCGGGCGCCGCCTCCCCGCTGCCTTCCTGTTCGCTGCGGTAAGAGCAGGTCCTGCGCGTGTCGGGGGCGCTGCAGCCACCGCGGCTAACGGTCAGCGCGCCGCCCCGCCCCTCCCCCTTCGCCCGCGGCCCCCGGGCCTGGGCCCGGCGCGCGGGCCCGGCGCGCAGCCCTGCACGCGCGCTGGTGCTGGGGAAGGAGGGTCGGGGCCCTGACGGGTCCTCTCCTAACCGTGAAGGGTCCTCTCCTAACCGTGAAGTCCGGCGGGGACCGGGGCTCCGGCCGGAACCCCTGGACGACCTCGTGTAGGCAGGGGCGGGGGCTCCGAGGCCTGCGGGCAGCGCACGCTGGCTCCCGATCGCGCGGCGGAGGTCGTCTGCTTGCGAGACCCCGCGGCGCTGCGCCCCTCGGCGCGGAGGACGGACAGGGTCAGCCCGGCGTCCGCTCTGCCGGGAGGAAGGAAAAGTCCAGGGACACCCCTAGCGGGACTCGGCCGCGGAGGAGAGGTGGTTGTCATCGCTGCGCTGCCAGCGGGTGTTTAGGGGACCGGGGTCAGTTTGATTGGCACAGTACACCTCTCGCTTCCTTTGCAGGAGGAAATATCTTAGTCACGAGAGCATGTCTGATCAGGTTATTGTCCCACAAATGTTTTGGACTCCTTTTCACAGCAGTGCCATTTTTATAATTCCTTGATAAACCTCAATTCTGTTTGTTTCCCTGACCTATAAGGAAGGAATGAAACTGAGTTGAATCATTGCAGTTAATTGAGAGAGGGACCAATGGAAGTAGCTGTTACTTTGTTTAAAAAACGATACAAACTTTTCTGTGGCTATACTTTGAATTATCTATACTAGCAGTTTTCAACCTGTAAGCCGCAAGAATACATGCAATACCTGACTCTGACTTCTTTTCCCAGATTTTCAAATGAAAAAGTGACAACAGTCAACACAACAATAGCTTTTTTTTTTTTTTTTTTTTTTGGTCAGGCAAAAAAGTATACTCTTTAGTGTGCTGTAGAATTTTAGTTTATGTGTGTGACAAGATGAAAAAAGTTAAAAGTTGCTGCTCTATGTACTATGGCCAGTTGAACAGGATGGTAGAAAAAAGCTCTTACTAGGCTTCTGGAAGTAAGTCATCATGGAAAATTGGGTTATTTCTAAGTCGTAATCACCCTGGGCTGATGATCACTGAACTGCTTGGTATACCTTCAAGTCAAAAGGATTAAAAGGCAGCTGGCGCACACATTTATGACCAAATGGTATTTTCCAATAATCTTTAAGGTAATAGCAGCTCTTAAGATTAAAGGTTCTTAACTCAAGGACATTTTTAAGTGTTAAGTGGTGAATCTCTCCATTTCACAAGTTACATGAGGAAATAAGATGTGCGTATTTTTAGAAATTAATTGACTTTAGATTGCCATAGTGTCTATTAAGTATATATTGTGTGCAAGGCAATGCAACTGCGGGGAATGCAAGACCTATGAGGTATAAGGCTTGTTCTAATGGGCCTCTACATTAGTTGTGAGAGTAAAGGGCACACTGGACATTGGTAACTAACCATGTGATCTCCAGAATTCCAAGGCAGTAGGTACGGTGATGCTGCAGGAAAAGGGGTCCAGTTGAGGCATGAGTGGGTGGGCCTGGGTGGACAGTGAGGAAGGAGAAGCAGGGAAGTAAGAAGGTGAGGATGGTAAAGGTGGCAGGAGAGAACCCGAAATGCTCACTGCAGTTCCAGGGCGTGTCCTGTTGGGAGAAGCGCACCATGCGGTTGCACGAACAAGGTGGCATCAAACCAAGAAGTGACTTTTCCTGGGTGGCATGGAGGATGATCAAGTAATAGTATTTACCTCCAATGGAGCTGCAGCCAGCTGTTAGAAAAGCAGTACAGCAGCACTTGACTTGCCTGGATGCGTTTCTGATTAACCTCAGCTTTGTGGAATAACAGTCCTCCCCAGTAACCAGAATTCATACTTTAGGAGCCATTCTTGCCTATCTTTTTTCTACCCGCCCCCTGGCCGTCCCCCCGTCCGTGCCGGGTTCGGTTGGCTGCCAGGTCTTTTGAGGTTGCCTCTGCATTATTTCTGGCATCTGCTGCTTTTTGTTCCTGCTGTCATCACATGGAGGTAGGGCCTTCAGTGTTCCATTCCCTTGATTTATTGCAGAACCCCCTGACATTTTTGCTTTCCTTCTGTCTGTCTTGTGTCCTGCTGTCCCTTTCGGATATCTTGCTTCCCCAGCCGAGACTTAGTGGCTCCCCACTGTCTGTGGAATTAAGCACAGACCAGCATGGCACGGGCAGTATGGGTGAACTCACTTTTTTTTTTTTTTTTGGCCTTTTTCGTAGATTTCTATTGTATTTTCCAGATCAGTGGAACTGTTTGCTCTTTGTGCTCTATATCTTTGCTCATGTTGCTTTTTCTACATTAAACGAACCCTTTCAATCTTTAATCCTGGGTTCTCACCCATGTTTCAGGGCCATTTGATATGGGATTTCCTTTGTGAAACTTTTCTCTCTAGTTTTTTAAAGTTTTTTTTTTTTTTTTTTTTTTTTTGAGAGGAAAACGGAGGGAGGAGAGGGAGAGGAACATCGATTCATTGCCTCTGGCACATCCCCCAAATGGGGACCTGGCCAGCAACCCAGGCACATGCCCTGACCAGAAACCGAACTGGCGACCTTTCACTTTGCAGGCTGGCACTCAGTCCACAGAGCCCCACCAGCCAGGGCCTTTGTGAAACTTTTCTGTACTTGATTCCCCATCTAGACAGGACTCGTCTCTTAAACTGTTGTAACACCAGAGTCTACCTTTTTGCCACAGTTGCCAACATAAGACTAAAGCTCTTTCAAGAGATGGAATGTCTTCTTCATCACCTAGCACAGTGTTTTGCACATAGTAGGTGCTTAGCACATGTATTTTATATTGAATATACCTTTGAACCAGGATGGCTGCAAAGAAGTTCTTTGTGCAAACAAGATACTCACTACAAAATAGAGTTACTTACGTGAGAGAATTACTTGTGAGAGGCCTGCTGTGCTGGTTTGCACAGCCCGGGTTAGGCTGCATTAATGCGATGCGCTTGAGACTTCAGCGGCTCCCCAGAACCGAAGCTGGCTTCTCTCATCCTGCATGTCCAGCATGAGTGCACTCAGCGACCTAGGCTGATGGAAACTCTCTCTTAACATGGTATTTCCATGGTCCTTTTGATCGAGTGAAAGATGGTGGTCAGGGGACACTGGCTTTTAACGTTTCTGTCCCAAAGTGGTGTGTGTCACTTTCATATTTCATTGGCTAAGGCAGGTGACGTGGCTGTGCCTAACTTCAAAGCAGCAGGGAGGTGCAGTCAGTGTTAGCATGTGAGCGAAGAGCCGGCAATGATTGGTGAACAGCATGAATGACTGTTGCATCTCTAAGGGTACCATGGCCCGGTCCCCAACCTCCAGGCTGCGGACGGGGACGGTGCAGGTCTGGGCCTGCTAGGGACCGGGCCGCACAGCAGGAGGTGAGCTTGAATGTAAGTGCTTGCATCATCCCGAAGCCACCACCCCCCCACCCCCAATCTGTGGAAAATTGTCTTCCACGCAAGCAGTCCCTGGTACCAAAAAGGCTGGGGACTGCTGCCATAGAAGATTAGAGGTAGCAAAATCAGATGGGCTGCTTGAGACAGACTTTGACATTAGCAAGAAATAATAGCTCTAACTCGGCATGGAAGTGAGGGTGAATTGGGAAGTCAGAACTCGCCTGTAAAGCACTACAGATGCCCACAGACCAAGGCTGTGGTCAATAAAACGGCTTCTGTTATGTCCCAGCACAGTCCTTCCTGAGGGCACACTATTGTGATAAACACAGGAATGGTCCTGAGAGCGCCAAAAAAGTTAAATTACATTTAAGACATTCAATTTAAGAAGCCAAGAAATGTGTAATACTTGAGGTACATTTTCACTTGAATGGTTAATATAAAAAAAGGAGTCTTAGTTCAACCTTGTTGGTTTAACTGGGTTTAATCGAGGCTATCGAACTTTGGTAATTGGGGAGGAGATTTCACTTTCCATGAAGAACGGAAGCAGCGAGTGTGTTTGGAGCCTTGGTTCAGGAGATGGGGTCTGGCTTCAAATCTTGGCTCTGCCGCTGATTGTCTAACATTGAGCAAGTGTCTTATTGTTGAGCCTGAGCTTCCCTGTCAGTGAAGTGTACTGGGCGGTTATGAGGGTTAAATGAGTTTATGTAAGTGCTTCGCACATGCCTGGTTCAAAGGAGGCACTCATGGTCACGATTGCATCCATCAGCAATGGCAACAGCAGGATTTGAAAGAAACAGACACCAGGTAAGGAAACCTCAGGGATACAGGTAGAAGTGTTCCTCCAAGGGTTTCCTACCTTTTTTCCCTTCCCTGGGTAGCATTCTTACCATATCTTTATTATTTTCACATCTATCATCCTTTTCTTAGTTGTTTCCATGTCTGTGTCTCCCACTGGACTAGGCGCTCTTGTCATCCCACAAGTGGTCCCTGAGCACGAGCTCTGTTCAGGCTCCGCTGGGTCCTGGAGTGAGGCATGATGAATATGAAAGTTATGTCCCTGGCCTCAGTGTGGTGGGACCAGAAGCCAGTAAACCAGCAGTTAGAATACATGGTAACAAGGGCTGTGCTTTGCTTGTGGATTCTGTGGGATCTCCTATATTCCAGAGAAGTTCACCTCACCTAAGTCTTAAACAATCACCAGTTATTAGCTGGGTGGATCGGGGTGGGGGGTGTTTAAAGGCTTTTCAGACAGGAAGTAATATGCGCAGTGACCTAGAAACGCAAACAAGTGGTTGCATCCTGAAGATGCTTGAATGGCAGAGGTCAGGGCATGTTCGGGGATGGTGTTCAGGCTGCGAAAGTCGGGTTGTGAAGGCTCTGTCTTGCAGGGGAGTAGGGGCCCCTCGAAGGATTCAGAGGCAGGAAATGACTGTATCAGCTTTCCCTTTTAGGAAGATCACTGCATGCCGAGGAAGCAGAGGAGCGAGTGTCCTATGTCCCTCACATGGAAGTTCTGGGGTCTGCAACAGTAGTACGGGGCCTGCTATACAAGACTCACACAGTGTTTATGTATGAGGAGGGGTTAGAATGAGGTGAGGCCGGAGGGAAGGACCCCAGGTAGGCTGTTGCAGTAACAAGAGCACTGTGTCCATGACCTCCTTAGGGTTAGAAGAGAGTATTGTAAATGAGTCAGTAGACCAGGATTTCAGTCATGGTTTCACCAGTGCCTGTGGAATGATCTTGGGCAAGCTTCAGAACCTCTTGTGTCTTACCAGTTTTCAAATATTTAAAATGGAGATAAAAATAATTATCTTTCAAGGTTGCTTGAGGATTAAGCTTTACAGATATAAAAAAAACCCAAAACCTGGTACTATGCCCTGGCTGGTGTAGCTCAGTGGACTGAACGCGGGCTGTGAACCAAAGGGTCACCAGTACGATTCCCAGTCAGGGCACATGCCTTGGTTGCGGGCCAGGTCCCCAGTGGGGGCCACAGGAGAGGCAACCACACACTGATGTTTCTCTTCCTCTCTTTCTCTCTTCCTTCCCCTCTCTCTAAAACTAAATAAATAAAATCTTAAAAAAAAAAACACCACCTGGTACTGTACTATTAGACACAATCTCTTATAATAAAATGACTAGTTTTAGGATTCATAATGTTTAGTATATAACCTGGCACATTAGGTGATCATTAGCCTTAAAACCCACCACCTGCAGATTACCACCGCCAACATTGGTGATGCTGGTTTGGGAGTTTTAGGCCTGAGGGAATTATTCCAAGATTGAGAAGGGAAGGATTGATACAACTATTATACCAATTTAAACATTCTTTAAATTCCAGTAGAGTACACGTGGCTACTCAGCTGCTTCCAGAGCTCACTGAGAAGTCACACATGGATGTGCACGCACTCTCGATACTGACGTCTTGATGTGCTCGCTGTGTGGGCTGCTAAAGGGCATGAGGTTTCCTTCGGTCTTTCGCTGTTGTTGTCATGGTTGTCTGCCCCCCTCTGAAATTCTGCTTCTCCTTAGTCTTCTGAACGTGTTTGTAAAGATGATAATGGGTTTTTGTTTTTAAAGATTTTATTTGTTTATTTTTAGAGAGAGGACAAGGAAGGCAGAAAGAGAGGGAAACATCAATGTGTTGTTGACTCTCCTGCAGCCCCTACTGGGGACCCGGCCCACAACCCAGGCATGTGCCCTGACTGGGAATCGATCCGGTGATCCTTTGGTTCGCGGGCTGGCACTCAATCCACTGAGCCACACCAGCCAGGGCTGGGGTTTTCATTTAGATTTGTTCCCCATTAGGTTCTTTTTGGTCACCCTGGCTGACAGGTGCTGTTCCTCTCTGAGCTCCTGTACAACTTAATTTATGTTATTCTGATTGACTGTCATCTCCTGCCTTGTTTTATTGTTTGTCTACGTGTCAGTAAATTTTCCTTTTCCTTGATGTCGGTTTTTCTTACAAGATAATGGAAAGATGGCATGTTAATGTGTTTCTTAATGTGGCCTGAAAGCCCACTGAAACCTTGTGTTTGAAATACATTAAATATAGGTTAGAATATTCAATTACTAAGTTTTTAAAGTGTACAAGGGGGGGCCAACCCCCCCCCAGAATTTATTTGTAAAGAATTGTGTACTCTTACGTGTTTAAACCTCAGTCACCTGCAAAGAAGTTTCCATTTGATGTACCATTTCATGCAATATACCTATCGAGATGTTTTTCCCACTGCTCAAAACAGTGTTTGAACTTATCAATTCGGATGCCTTTTAATGCTTCTGCTGTTTTTTGTTTCACATCTTCCATATTGGCAAAACATTTCCCTTTGAGAACTTTTTTCTTTTCTCTTTTTTAATATATTTTATTGATTATGCTATTACAGTTGTCCCGTTTCTCCCCCATCATTCCCCCCACCCTGCACACGCTCTCCCACCCACATTCCCCCCTTTAGTTCATGTCCTTGTGACATAAGTTCTTTAGCTTCTACATTTCCCATACTATTCTTGCCCTCCCCCTGTCTGTTTTCTACCCACTATCTATGCTACTCATTCTCTGTACCTTCCCCCCGCTCCTCCCACGCCCCTGTTGCTAACCCTCCATATGATCTCCATTTCTGTGGTTCTGTTCCTGTTCTAGCTGTTTGCTTAGTTTGCTTTTGTTTTAGGTGTGGTTCTTAATAGCTGTGAGTTTGCTGTCTTTTCATTGTCATATTTTTTATCTTTTTCTTAACATTTCATATAATAAGAGCTTGGTGATGATGAACTCCTTGAACTTGACCTTATCTGAGAAGCACTTTATCTGTCCTTCCATTCTAAATGACAGCTTTGCTGGAAAGAGCAATTTTGGATGTAGGTCCCTGCTTTTCAAGATTTCAAATATTTCTTTCCAGCCCCTTCTTGCCTGTAAGGTCTCTTTTGAGAAATCAGCTGACAGTCTGATGGGAACTCCTTTGTAGGTGACTGTCCCCTTATCCCTTGCTGCTTCTAGAATTCTCTGCTTCATTTTAATCTTGGCTAATGTAATTACAATGTGCCTTGATGTGTTCCTCCTTGGGTCCAACTTCTTTGGGACTCTCTGAGCTTCCTGGAAGTCTATTTCCTTTGCCATATTGGGGAAGTTCTCCTTTATTATTTGTTCAAATAAGTTTTCTACTTGTTGCTCTTCTTCCCCTTCTGGGACCCCTATAATTCGGTTGTTGGGACGTTTAACGATGTCCCGGAGGTTCCTAAGCCTCTCCTCATTTTTTTGAATTCTTGTTTCTTCCTTGTTTTCTGTTTGGTTGTTAATTTCTTCCTTCTGGTCCACTTCATTGATTTGAGTCCCAGTTTTCCTTCCATCTCTATCGGTTCCCCATGCGTCTTCCTTCATTTCACGTATTGTAGCCTGCATTTTCTCATCTAATTTATGAGCAAAATCAACCAATTCTGTGAGCATTTTGATGACCGGTGCTTTGAACTGTGCATCTGATAGGTTGGCTATCTCTTCGTTGCTTAGAGGAATTGACTCTGGGGTTTTCATTTTTTCTCTGGTTTGAGCCATTTTTGGTGGGGTTTTTTGTTTTGTTTTGTTTTGGTTTTAGTCTGGTCGCAGCTATTACGTATTAGGAGTGGAGCCTTAGGTGTTCCTCAGGGCGGGGCAGCCCAGTCGCTGGGTTGTGACGCTATAGGTGGGGGCGGGGTCCGAGAGGGAAGAATGGCGCCTGTTCCGCTCTGTTCTGGACTCCGGTCCCTTTCGCTGCTTCCCTTTTGCCTGGATTATCTGCGCAGGCGCGCGTGCTGTTACGTAGTGAGGGGTGGAGCCTCAGGCGCTCCCCAGTGTGGGGCAGCCCAGTCTCTGGCTTGTGACGCTGTATGTGGGGGCGGGGTCCGAGAGGGAACAATGGCGCCTGCTCCGCTCTTTCCAGGATTCAGTCCCTTCCGCCACTTCTCCTCTGCCTGGACCGTCTGCGTGCGCGAATGTGGGACCCCCTGGTCAGCCAGCCGCCTTGTGCGTCCTCACTGGGTCTGCACAGTTGCCCCCCTGTGCCTGGGGTCCGCCAGCTGCTGCCTGTGCACCCGAGGACCGCCAGCCACCGCCCGTGCACCTGGGAACTGCAAGCCGCTGCTGCCTGTGTTCCTGGGTCTGCACCTCCACTTTCTCCTGCCGCGACTCCGCCCCCTTACCGGTCTGGATGAATGGTTGTTGGACTGCCGTACAGTTCAATTTTCTATAAGTTCTGGTTGTTTTCTTGTTTCTAAATCTTTGTTGTCCTTAATTTTGGTTGTGAGAGGAGGCACAGTGTGTCCGCCTACGCCTCCATCTTGGCCGGAAGTCCGAGAACTTTTTTCATCTTGGGAAACAAAAAAGAGGTTTCTCGGGCAATAATATCTGGTGAATAGGGAGGGTGGGGTTTGGGGGTCATGCCATTTTTGGTCAAAAACTGCTGAACACAGCACTGTGTGGACAGGTGTGCTCATAAGTCACTCTTCATGAAATGGGAAAACATGTTGAAAGACTCTTTAAAAAAATTCATTGAAGTTGAATGCAGCCTCTCACAACAGTGCCAGCTGGTACACTGATACAGATGGATTCCTGGACTACTTACCTAGTGGGGGAAGCCTGTGCTACAAGGAGCCTTCCTTCTAGAGGATAATTCTGGGATTTTTTGGGGTCCCCCCTTCTTATCAGTGATTCTCAGACTTCTTGGTCTCAGGACCCCTTTATAAGTTTAAAAATTGTTGAAGATTCCAAAGAACTTTCATTTTTGTGGGTTTTGTTTATTGATGTGTAATGCACTCAAAATTACTGAAAAAAATTTAAATCGTAAGAATACATAAGCACACATTCCATTTGCCTCTGGAAGACTCTGCTGGACGCTGGTGAGAGAATGAGAGTGAACACGGCAAACAGTGTCTAAGGATTATTATAGAAATGGTTCTCAACCACTGGATGTACCAAAAGGGTCTCAGAGACCCTCAAGGGTCCTTGGATTGCAGTTTGAAAACTCCTGGCATACAGTTGTGAGAGTTTTTATAAGTGACACTTTTACATCTTTTTGGCAATGGATAGGGATAAAAAAACTGCCAGATGTGTTTTCAAAATGCACTGAGCATGGTTTCTTTAAACAAAAAACCAAAAAACTAGTTTCTAGCTTTTGTTAAGACATCTCCTTTACCTTGAAAGGACAGATGTGTGCATATTTGGAATATCTACTAAGTATATCCCTCTAGCAGACTTTTGCCATTCCAGAAAATATCAGCGAACTTGGAATACCAGTATTTTTATGTGAGAAAAGTATACACCTGTTCTTTCAGTTTCAGAAGTCTTACATGCATTTGGCCAGGTGATAACCAGAAACTTCTTTGAGGTACAAGAGTTTCATCTTACTCACCGTCTTGTTGTCAGATTTAGTTAAGGCCCTGTTTAAAACATCCAGTTTTTCTGAAGTTGACCACATTGATGTCATCTTGTAGCATAAACTGCACTGCATCACAGAACAGATGAAGACGTGACAACACCACTGCCCCCCACGCTGCGGGGTGCTCACACTTCTTGAGGATTCTCCCTGAACTTCGTGTGCCTCAAGACATGCAACATAGTGATTGTGTGAGGAGACCAGTGTCAATAAAGTTTATGAGTAAGAGTTCTGGTATTTTCTTTTGATCACCGTGGTGAATCATTTTGAGGACCCTTTGAGATTGGCCCTCTGTATCTGTGGGTTTAACCAACGGGGAATTGAAAATACTTGGGGGTGGGGCGGAGGGCAGTGTTACATTGTTGCTGACATGTACTGCGTAGTGAGGCCTAGGTGGCTGAGTCTGTTGAGCATGCACAGCCTTTTTTTCCTCGTCCTTATTCCCTAAGCAATACAGTATAACAACTGTTTACATAGCATTTATAGTGTATTAGTTATTATAAATAATTTGGGATGATTTAAAGTATATGGAGGGAGGGGAAAGGTTATATGCAAATACTAAGGCGTTTTACATAAAGCAAATACTGTGCCAGTTTATAAAGGGGACTTGAGCATCCACAGATTGTAGTATCCCTGGGCATCCTGGAGCCAATCCCCCTGGCATACTGGGGGAGGACTGTCCATCCTGTCGGAAGGTGGATGGCCTGAGCTATTACAATAGCATTTTCTTGCTGTTGCCTTTGCCTTCTCCAGGCTGTCCTCTATATTGCTACTTGAGTGATCTTTCTGAAATACAGATCTGACTAGGTCTTTTCCCCGCTTAATCCCTCAGTGGTTCTTCATTGCCAGTGGGATAAATTTCAGACTCCTTAGCATGGCATCTAAGGCCTCTTACACCCTTTTTGCTGCTTCAGCTTTTTTATTGAAGCTTTTCCTAAACCTCACCGACAGACAGTTATTAATTTCCACCATCTTGTAATGTCAGTACCTTGTTCATACTTCAGCTGCACGCATCACGCTGCTCTCGAGGGCAGGCTCCACTGGGTTCCTGTGTTGTATTTGGGTGCATAGTAATGGCTTCCGCCTGGATCGATAAGAGGGTAGCTCCCAGGGTAGTTCCAGTGTAATCATCCTACAATATTAATTTCTTTCCTTGCCTTTTTAAAAAGATATGGACAGATAAACAGTAATGAAACGACTACATAGGCCTAAGACACCTAAAATCCCCGAGAATTCTTGGCCGGGTGACTCAATTAGTTAGAGTGTTGTTCCAGGATGCCAAGGTTGTGGGTTTGATCCCTGGTCCAGGTGCATATAGGGGGCAACCAATCGATGTTTCTCTCTCTAAAATCATTAAACATATTTTTAAAAAGTTTTAAAGCTCTCATACAAGCTTTCGCTACATGTGTGTCCACACATGGTCTGGAGCGGAGGTTGGCCAGCTGGCCTGTAGGCTGTACTGGAGCTGCCGTACCCCCTCCCCCCTGCACCCGTTCCAGTGGTGGTGGTCTGGGCTGCAGTATTCGCTCCCAGTTTTCAGGATGTGTTGCCGTCTCCCAACCACCTTCAGCACCAGCCACCACTTCGTTATCTCAGTTGACTTGGGCAGGGCAAGGTTATCTTTCTAAACATTCCAGTTGAATGTTCTCAAGACTGATTACATTCAGCATTTTTAAGCTCATGTAAAAGCTGCCTTTTCCAATAAAAAACATATGTCTAGAACCCTCGTCCTCTGAACACCATTTAAAAAAATAAGGAAAAACCCGGTAAAACCAAACCATAACAGCTCCTATTCAGAAAGTTTTCTTTTTGTTTGTTTCTGTTTTAAACAAATAAAGCAGATGAACTTAAAGTGTGAAACACTGAATGCCGTTTGGTTTTCTTGGATTTTTACCTCACTCTCTCAGGCTTTTTCTTAGTTACTTCTAAAGGGGGCATCTGACCAGGGACAAAAAATTTTTCAGCTTTTCCCTTTTGTCTTCTATTTTTAAAACCTTGGTACCTAATTTCTGGTTAGAAAGTCACAGACTGCCCATGCTGCAGGAGTCTGGGCCCAGTCGGGAGAACAAACCACAAGGTGCTGTGAGCAGGTAAAGGTCACAGCAAGAATCCTTAACTGTAACAGAATTGGAGCACTGTGAGATAAGCCACTGAGAAGTAAGGAGAACTAAGCCCAGGGAAAGATGCCCAGCATCGCTCAGCCTTCGGGATGCAAAGCAAAACCGCAGAGCTCCTTGCCCTTCCCCAGCTCTGATTGTCCATTTTTGCATCTCTTTTTTTGGTTCCATTTTCTTGGTTCTCTTTTTCAGATGCTAATTATGCTGCTGAATCTCCTGTGACTGCCCTCACCAAGCCTTTTAGTTTGGGTAATCCTTTTAAACGTTTTTATTTTTCATTTTATCTTGCTCATTTTTTCTCTGTCATGGCCTACGTGTCTCTTACTGTATTTCCAGCAGTGTCCACTTTTTTCTCTTCCGTTGAAATTTTTGTTTTTGTGATGGTGTCATTTTTCTTTGTTTACTTCTACTGAGTGCTGATTTCATTTTATTTTAAAAATGTTTTACTGTCTTTTCCCTGAGCTCTCCGTTTAATCTCTGCTGTTGGTTTGCCCTTGTTTTATAGAGTGAGCAGACTGGGAGAATCTTTGTTAATGATCTTTATCTGTTCTGTGACAAAATATTTTCTGTTGCATGATCTTCATCTACCATGTTTCCCCTTCCCCTCCCCCATTCCTTTTTCCCACTTTTGTTGCAGTATTTTTGTATAGATCCTGTACAGATTCTATTTTGCATAGATTCTTTTTATTATTGTTCTGATAAAGTCTTGCCTCTTCAAATGAAAAATGTTACATAACTGGAGCATGTAATGCTCGTTTGGTTTTGTATCCTGGCTCTGCCACTTACTAGCACTCTGAACTTAGAAAAGATAATTTGACCTTTCTGGGCCCTAGTTTCTTCTCCGTATAATGGTAGTGATAACCTCATAGGATTGTTGAGAAGATTCAGTGAATTAAATCATACAGATCTCTTAGAACTGTGGCCAGTTCCTAGTAAAGTAACATGAATAGGAGCAATATTAATTATTTTATCCCTCATATTGACTTGCAATTAGAAAATGCACAATTATACATAGAATAATTTAATATATTGCATATTTATTAACTACTTAAATCTGCTTAGTCATGCATAAAGTCTGAATAGGAGGTGTGCATTCAGCAAAAATGCCATAAAAAATTGATGAGCTTTTCAGTAACTTGTTTGGGAAGCTGGATGATAAATAGTACGTGATAACTTCTAATTAGCTCGCCTCAAAATACTCACAGGAGACATGCTCAGGAAATGCTTCATGGCTTTTGCTCCATGTAATTTTGTTATAATTGAGTTCATATCCATTATGGCTAATATTGAAAGGTAGGCAAAATTCTGACATTTCAGGCAAAAAATTGTTGCCTGGGATAATACTGAAAACAAAAACAAAAAAACCCTGACAGATCGTAGGATGTTTTAGAAATGACAGGAATTTGCTTCAGTGAGTTCAAATTTTAATTAATTTTTATGGCTAATTAAAATAACCTAGCTTTATGTACTTTATTGTCTTTGTACCTTTTTTTAATGCATACTATTACTGACTGAATATTCAGTCAGCAAACAGATAATTTTTGAATACCGAGCAGGGATACAAATGGTGAACAAAATAGACATGGTTCCTGCCTGGATTAGCCAGAATATCAATATTTAACAAATACTGTTAGGTTACACGTGTGCTATGTGATGGGAGGGGGACACAGGGGCTGTGGAATTTATAACAGGGAGACCTGTAGGGTGAGTGGGCGTTGGTTAGTTGATGTGCTGGGGTCAGCAAGGCTTCTGGCCTGACACTGGGAGGGAACATGGCGAATTCAGAGCTCTGAAAGACATTCAGTGTTGCAGACTCACAGGGGTGAGGTGGGAAGAGAGGCTGCAGATGTGGGAGGAGAGGGGGGCAGGGGCCAGACCATGCAGAGTCTTAATAGGCCTTGTTAAGGAGTTTGAGACTACCATAAGGATAGTGGGGGGATTTACAAAATGAAATAAATTCACACTGGCCGCTCTGTGGAGAATGAATTGGAGAGGAGCAAGAATGGATATGGGAGGCTTATTAGTGGGCTATATAGTCCAAGCAAAAGATTATAGTGACTTGAATTAGGATGGTGGTAGGATGGATTCAAGAAGCATTTAACAGGTAAAATTCATAGAACTTGATACTCGATCATATTTGGAGCAGGGGATAAGAGTGAGAAGGATGTTAGTGTCAAGGATAATTTCCAGGTTTCCAACAGAAACATCTGTGAAGGTGTTGCCCTTTATTGAAACAGTGGGCACTGGAGAAAGTGGAAGTGTGCAGGGGAGTCTGAGGCACCTGTGAAACATCTAGATGGTCATGTGGAGCAGGAAATTAAATAAATGCACGTGGCACTTAGGGAGATATCTAGATGGAATATAGAAAGCTTAGGATAATGATGGTGAATGAAGTCACAAAAGTGGAATGAGATTGCCTTAAGGGTATCTGAGGAATGAGAATTGTAAAAAGCCTCAGACAGTATCCCAAACTTCTCTCTACATTTAAAATTTATACACACACACAAATTATACCTTTAGTATATGTTACTTTTTGGAATGTATACTAAGTATATTAATTATGTCTATGGGGGGCGTATAATTAGAAATATATTAATTTATTTAATTTTAAACCAACACTTCTTAAGTGTTGGTATGTATTAGATGCTATATTATTAAATGTGCATGATTCAGAGACCTAAGTCATGGGTTCTGCTTTCAAATTGCATGCTAATTCTTTTCAGAGACAGAAAAATAAGCAAGATGCTTTATAAATGCTATGATAAAGGTAAGCAGGGCTGTGACGGGAGCAGAGACAGCTATAGTGTAGGGCTATAAAAGGAAAGCCTCCTGAAGGAAGTACGATTTGAACAGAGTCCTGAAAGGTGGGTTGGCACTGCTGGGCAAAGGAGGCAGAGAAAGGGCTCTCACCGCCATGCTGTGCCTCCCCTCGCAGTTTCAGACGCCAGCCGGGAGCCAGAGGGGGTCAAGGTGCATTGAAGATTGAGCAGGAAGTGGGAGGTCAGACAACTCCTAGGTCCAGGTCTGAGTGTGACTGTCTTAGTGTCCTCTGTGCCTTGCATCATCCCTGGCGCCTAGTGTTTGTGGCAAGAGCTTTGGACCTAAGAGAGACACCTCCGTCCCCAAGATGAACCTACCTGTAAGGAGGACTGAGTCCAGACGGCTGTGTGCGCCCTCCTCGCAGCGGAGGGCTCACTGCGGGCAGCTGCGGCTCCTCACCCGCGAGTCTTTCCCTGGCCGTGTGAGGAGCCCACGTGCATCCCCACGGCCAGAAACACTCTGGGCTTTCATCTGTTAGCCTTTTATGTTTTATCCTAGTCTTTTTTTAGTTGAGCATGATACTTGTATCTTAGCATCTTTTCAATATTATATCATGTGTTTCCCATGTGAAATTCTTAAAATATTTTCATAAACAACATCTTAAGTGGCTACATAACCTTTTATTTGGATGTTTACTTGGACATTTATTTGAGCATTTAGTTTAAAATTATCTTTTAACTTCTAATTTTGAAATAATTTCAGACTTACAAAAAAGTTGCAAAAATATTACGAGGGACTCTGTCTCGTCTCTCCAGCTTGGTTGTGGCTGCGCCTGTCCGACAGAGCTGCTCCTTCCCTCTGCGGTCAATGCGTGTCTTGTGGGGAGATACTCTAAGGCTGTATATGGTCCCGTTTCTCAAAATTTTACCCATTAATTTTACCATCCTTTGATTTTTTTAGCTGAATTATTACTAAAATGTTTGCCAAATGGTGATTTTTTTCTAATTACCTTATTCCTTCCACATTCATTAGTTGACATTCTAAAAGAGAGTTTTCTCCTCTCCTCATTTATTACATTCTTTTTTTTTTAAAAAAATCATCGACTTCACAGAGCAGAGAGGAAGCGTGTGGGGGGCGGGGGAGACAGAGCGTGACAGAGGAGCGTCAATCGGGTGGACGCCTCTTGTTCTCGCCCCGACCGGGGACTGGACCTGCAGCCTAGGTGTGTATCCTGATGGACAGTCGAACCCGTGACCTTCTGTGCAAGGGACGACGCTCCAACCCACTGCGCCCTGTCGGCCAGCGCTCATGTTTTACGTTCTCACTGGAAGGGTTGTAATGCTGCAGACCCGGCCGCTGGGAGCCCCTCCCGCTGGCCGCTCCGGTACTTGTCCTCACTCTCTGGGCATTTTCCTACTTTCAGGCACAACAAATGTTTTGCCATCTGGTAAAGCAAATCCTCATCTAATTATTTTTTACTTAAAAAAGTTCTTAGCTTCTCTTGGGCATGTAGTCTTCGAATTAACTTTAGATTTTAGAAAAATCATGGATTTTGACTGGAGTTAGGCTGAATTTATAGAGAACTGACATATTTCCATTACTGAATCTTCTCACTTAGGAACCTATTATATCTCCATATGTATTTGGATCTTTTATGTCTTTCGGTAAAAATCTTGCCCATTTCCGCTTAAGTTTATTTTTAGATATTTTATAGATTTTGTTGCCATCATGAATGAAAATTTTTTTCTAATTGGTTATTGTTGATACAGTTTTTAAGATGCTTTTGGTATAATCTTACAGTCATCTACTTTTTTTTTTTTTAAACATTTATTTATTTATTTTTAGAGGGGAAGGGTAGGAGAGAGGGAGAAGGAGAGAAATATCAATGTATGGTTGCCTCTTATGTGTCCCATGCTGGGAACTGGCCTGCAACCCAGGCATGTGCCCTGACTGGGAATCGAACCGCGATCCTTTGGTTCACAGGCCCGCGCTCAATCCACTGAGCTACACCAGCCAGGGCTACAGTCATCTACTTTTTAAACTTACTATTCTGATGTTCTTACAGTTGATTCTCTTGGCTTTTCTAGATGGACAGTTACACAATCTGTAAATGATAACTTTTTATCACTTCATTTATAATATATGTAATTTCTTTCATATGTTATCTTATGGCTAGGATATCTGAGTGAGGGCGGAGAAGGGGGATCCCGGGAAGTCTTCTGGGCTTCCAGAAGATGTTACACTTAAGGGGAGTATTGAAGACTGCGCAGCAGCCGAAATAGGGTGGTGGAGAGTGTATGCCGGACAGGTCTTGGGCAGAGAAATAGTAAGGCAATGTTCAGTGAAAGAATGGCTAGCTGTAGGACACAGAGGAGGTTGGGAGAAGCAACAGATGGGTTGGAGAGTAAAGAGGGGCACAGTCAGAGCTGCTAGCCTCTAAGAGCAATTACTTTATTCTAAAGGAATTGAGAATTTAATCAAAGGTGTGTTAGGGAGAATGACCCACCGAAGATGTTCATACCCCAATCCCTGGAATCGGTAAATATGTTCCCTTACATGGCAGGAGGTGCTTTGCTGATGGCTTAATTAAGGCCATGGACCTTTAAAAAGCGAGGTCAGGGATGGGGAGATTTACTGGATTATTCAAGGGAGCCCAATCTAATCACGTGAGCTGAAAAGCAAAGCAGTTTCTCTGGCTGGAAGCAGAAGCAAGATGTGGTAGGAGGAGGAGTTGGAGAGAGTCAGAGTGAGAGGGACGTAACCCACCCCGGCCAAAGGGGACCCTGCGGAGACAGGAGGAGTGCAGGAGCAAAGACAGCCTTACAGCTGGCCAGGAAAGGAGGGCCCCGACCCTGCAGCTGCGAGGAGCTGGATTTGACCAACAGCCTGAGAGACCCTGGAAGCAGATTCATCTCTAGCGTCTCCAGAAAACCCTGCTGACCTCTTGGTCTTGACCTTGTGAGACCACACAGAGGACTCAGCTGAGCCACACTGTACGTGGACTTTTGGCCCACAGAACTCTTAGAAAATAAATTCATGTTATTTTAAGCTGCTAAGTTTGTGGTACTTTGTTACAAAAGCAGTAGGGTCCTAATACTGAGGGGTTTAGTAGGGAAGTAATGTCAGAGTCAGTGTTATTAACAGACCGCTCCCACACTGCGTAGAAAACAGATTTGAGAGAGTGTAAATTTGGAGGCAGGGAAACTTGTCTTTGGAAACACAGTGGTGGTATGGATGGAGGGTGGTGATGGTGGGGAGGGGATATGATCTAACACTTATTTGGGAGGTGGGGATTACAGGAGTTTGGTTGTTGATTGATGTCGGGAATGAGGGAGAGGCAGGATGACTGCTGAGTTCTGACTTGGATGCTACGTGACTGGTGACGCTGTTTTGTGACACAGAGGTGAGCAGATTGGAAGGTGCTGTGTTGTAAACTGAAAGGTAATTCCAGGTTGTTCTTCATTTGGAAATTCTCCTATAAATATTTATTTTAAGGTAGAGTATGTTAATAAGATGATCGCTTTGTCTTTTAAGACCTAAATTGGCTTTGCTTTGTGGTTTTGTGTTTTTTTTTAGGTCATGTAGGAAATCGTAAACCATGTGAAGATGGGACTCTTGGTGTTTGTGCGCAATCTGCTGCTAGCCCTCTGCCTTTTTCTTGTGCTGGGATTTTTGTATTACTCTGCATGGAAGCTGCGCTTACTCCAGTGGGAGGACTCCAGTAAGTATGGTCCCTCTAGCCCGCCCGCAGGGGGAGCCTGTCACAGATGAACTGCTGGGTTATCGTGTGGCTGCGGTGCGCTCATGTTCTTCAGAGTTGGGCAGTGAGACTAAGCTCACCATTTCTGCAGTTTAGGCTTAGAAATTGACTACCACGTTTGTTGCTGTGGGTTACGAACTGACAACAGAAACGACTGCATGCCATGGTGAATCCTTGTGTGAACCCAGTGAAAATGTGCTGTTCTTCAATAAAAACTCAAACAGTATCAGTACTTCTAGTCCTTAAATGTTGCTCTTTTTTATTTACTATCGCGTATTGCTGCTCCCATTTGCCATTTATTGTTTTAGGGCTTGGTAGTGAAGCTGGGGTTCTTTTCTTGCCCTTAAAACTTCAGTTTTACCTTTTCTTTGAATTTTCAGTTTAATATCATCTCTTTTATTTTCCCTAAAGAAATTCTGTCTACTTGATCTTTTTAGCCTTTGCTGGTACTGAACTTGTACCTGAATAGAAGAATGCCCTGCCCCTCCCAGTGACTTCTGATTCCTTTCTTCCATTAGTGCCTGAGGTCTTACGCGTTGCCCAGTGGGTTCGATGTAGCTGCCTGAACCCCTCGGACTTCATTTCCATCTGTCCAGTGTTGCCTGTGTGTGGTTTTAGGCTGGCAGTTGAAGGGCTCCTACTGAGCAACAGCAGCTCTGCACATTCTGTTTTTGGCAATAGCTTGAAGTATCACATAGTGACCACAAGTAGTTCATTTTTCTTGTTGGTTCTTTGGTCTGAAGGCTCTCTGAGCTTGTTGTAGGAAATATAGGGTAGTTTGATTCCTAGTGAACGTCTCTTCTCTAGAGTAGTTTTATTTTCACAAGCAACTACCCAAGACTAGTGTAGAATTCACTTGAGAGTGGAGTTAGTCTCTCGATATGAGGTTGAAATGAATTCGAATGAGTTGGAAGAGCAGCTGGCATTTGGCCTCGTACTGAAACCTCAATGTGGGAACTCTTGCTGTGCGGTAGTCCATTTATTTCTCACCTGGCCTAGACCACTGAAGCAGTTTCAAGCCAATTTTAAAAATACAGTGTTATATCTTTAATTTATTGTTTTATATGGAATGTTTAAGTGCCTCTTCACTGCTTAGCTTATAATTATCCCTAATTACTTTGTGTTTCCAGAGTTTATTTAACTATCAGTGTTCCAACTTATTTTTAAAATCAAGGAGATGACCCAAAATAAAGAGTGTTTATATTAATGCAGCGCAAAATTCTATAGTCGGAGGCACTGTCTGTATCCATAATGTATACATTTCTCTGTATCTAAAAAATAGATGGAAAGCATGCAAGGGGTGAGGGTCTCCTTTTCTGATTGGAGCTACTGACCCATAGAAGGCATACTGAAGGATTAAATATTTTCCTAGAGAAGTCAAAAAAAAAATTAACTTCAATTGGAAGACCCGTGGTGTGTCAGGGTTTAGGCTAGGCAATTTACACATTTAATTTTATTTAATTTACTTCTTACAAATGAACACTCTTCAGAGGAAGTTAACAGTAGTCATAGTTTCTACATGTAATACCCACAGTGTCCGTTGTTCAGTAAGTTATTAGACATACAAGCAAACAGGAAAATGTGATCCATTTTCAAGGATAAAAACAAGACGTGATTCATCAAATGAGATGGTCCAGATATTAGACTTAATGAAGTAGCTATTATGAATAGTATAAAGAATTAAAGGAAAATAGGGTGAACGATAAGTAGTCTCAGCAGAGAAATAGAAATATAAAAAGGAACCAAATATAAATTCTTGAACTGAAAAGCACAGAAGTAGTAAACAATGGGCAAATATAAAACACTCTTTTTTCCTTTCTTCTCTTAACTTGCTTAAACAACAACTAATTACTGCCCTGTCCAGTGTGGCTCAGGTGGTTGGAGTGTCATGTGGTAACCAAAAGGTCGCAGGTATTCAATTCTGGGTCAGTTACATACCTATGTTGCAGGTTCGATCCCTAGTCAGGGTGCATATGGGAGGCAACCAGTTGATATTTGTACCTCACATCAGTGTTTCTCTCTCTCTAAAAGCAATAATAAAAAAAAAATGTCCTTGGGTGAGGATTAAAAAAAAAAAAAGGCAACTAATTATTTACACCAAAAATGATAGCCTTGTAAATGGGGTTTAGAACATATACAAAGTCTGTCCAGAAGGTATCCAGCCACCTAATATGAAAAATATAGACCTTTATTGAAGAAGATACAAGAAACACTGTACATAGGATAATGATGCCTCAGTCCCCTTCAAAGTAGGCATCTTGGGACCTCACACAGTTCTCCCAATCGCCATCAGCTGCCCCGTTGTATTTTCCTGAATCTCATCAAAGGTCTGAAATCTGTTCCCTTTCAAAGGTGATTTTAGTTTTGGGAAAAGCCAGAAGTCACACGGTGCTGAATCTGGACTGTAGGTAGGATCAGGAACCTGGATGATTTGATGTTTCACCAAAAACCTCTGCACGAGGAGTGCTGCATGAGCAGGCACGTTGTCGAGATGAAGCTGCCAATCACCAGTTGCCCATAGCTGTGGCCTTCTGAATTACCTGAACAGTCTGCAGAGGAATGTTCAAGCTTAATGCAAAATTTGATGCGGATTTGTTGCTCTGCTCACTCAGTCAGTTTGAATGCGACAGCCACGAAGTACACGTGCTCACTCAGTGGAGTCTGTAGCCTCCACTGACGAGTATAGTGAAGTCGTCATTGTTCATGGATGCACATTTCAGTCCTCTCTCCTTGGCTGCCAGGTTACATCAGTGTCATTGTACAAACCATTCTTGTTATATTAACAATGGCTGAACTTTTTCCGGACAGACCTTGTACAATAAAGATAATATGATGTGACTAAGGACTTCAGGTTGATTCACCATTTAAAATTAATCAACATAGACTTCCGGCCAAGATGGAGACGTAGGTAGATACAGTTTGCCTCCTTGCACAACCAAAAGAAGGACAACAACAGATTTAAAAACAAAAAAACAACTGCCAGAAAATCAAACTGTATGGAAGTCCAACAACCAAGGAGTTAAAGAAAAAACATTCATTCAGACTGGTAGGAGGGGTGGAGACAGGAAGCTGGGGCAGAGAGGACGTGCGGCAAGGTGGCGGCTGGAGGACTGGGTGGGCGAGGCGGCAGCCGGCAGACCAGGCGGTCCCATGTTTGCATTGAGATAAACCGGGAGGAACAACAGGAGCAAGTCAAACCGCACAACCCAGGGTTCCAGCGTGAGCAACTGAAGCCTTAAAACCGCTGTCTGTAAGAACCTGTGTGAGTTGTGGCAGTGGGAGAAACTTCCAGTCTCACAGAAGAGTCTGTTGGAGGGGCCCACAGGATCCTTGAATGTACACAAGCCCTCCCACGTGGGAATCAGCACCTGAAAGAGCACAGTCTGCTTGTGGGTAGCTGGGGAAGGGACTTAAAATGAGGCAAGAGACAAGCAAGCAGCACTGTTCCCTCTTGGACCCCTCCCCTACATACGGCGCCACAACACAGCAAAGTGGGGTGCCATGCCCTGGCAAATACTTAAAGCTCCACCCCTTACAACATAACAGGTGTGTGAGACAAAGAAACATAGCCCAAATGAAAGAACACATCAAAACTCCAAAAAAAAAAAAAAAAAACCACTAAGTGATGAGGAGATGGCCAACCAATCAGATGCAGAATTCAAAACAGTGGTAATCAGGATGCTCACAGAAGTGATTGAGTATGGTTGCAAAATAGAGAAAGAAGTGAAGGCCATGCAAAGTGAAATAAAGAAAAATATACAGGGAACCAACAGTGAAGGGAAGGAAACCAGGACTCAAATCAATGATTTGGAGCGCAAGGAATAAATAAACATTCAACTGGAACAGATTGAAGAAACAAGAATTCAGAAAAAGGAGAGGCTTAGGACCCTCTGAGACAACTTTAAATGTTCCAGTACCCGAATGATCCCTATCATTCAGGAATGATCCCAAAAGCTTGAAAGAGAAGAGGAAGAGCAAGAAATTGAAAACTTACTTGAAAAAATAATGAAGGAAAACGTCCCCCATTTGGCAAAGGAAATAGACATGCAAGTCCAGGAAGCACAGAGAGTCCCAAAGAACTTGGATCCAAAGAGAAACACACCAATACATTTTAATTACATTACCCAAGATTAAAGATAAGGAGAGAATCTTAAAAGCAGTGGGAGAAAAGGAGACAGTTACCTACAAAGCAGTTCCCATAAGACTATCAGCTGATTTCTCAAAAGAAAGCTTACAGGCAAGAAGGGGCTGGAAAGAAGTATTATTCCAAGTCATGAAAGGCAAGGACCTACAACCTAGATTACTCTATCCAGCAAAGCTCTCATTTAGAATGGAAGGGCAGATAAAGTGCTTCCCAGATAAGGTCAAGTTAAAGGAGTTCATCATCACCAAGCCCTTATTATATGAAATGTTAAAAGACCTGCCTAAGAAAAAGATCAAAACTAGGAACAATAAAATCACAACAAACTCACAACTATCAATAACTGAACCTAAGAAACAAAAACAACCTAAGCAAACAACAAGAACAGGAACAGAATCACAGAAATGGAGATCACATGGAGGGTTATCAGCAGGGAGGAGGAGGGAGAATGGGGGGAAAGATACAGGCAATAAGTAGCATAAATGGTAGACACAAAATAGACAGGAGGAGGTTAAGAATAGTATAGGAAATAGAGAAGCCAAAGAACTTATATGTAAGACCCATGGACATGAACTAAGTGGGGGAATGCTGGAGGGGGGGCAGTGCAGAGTGGAGGGGAATAAAGGGGAGAGAAAAATGGGACAACTGTAATAGCATAATCAATAAAATATACTTCAAAAATTTATTGAGACTTGTTTGGTGGTCTAATCTGTGGTCTATCCTCAAAAATGTTCCTTGTGCCTTTGACAGGAAGGTATACTCTACTGCTTTTGGGTAAAATGTTCTAAAAGCATCTGTTAAATCCATTTAGTCTAAAGTATCATTTAAAGCTGCTCTTTCCTTGATATTCTGTCTGGATGATGTATCCATTGATGTCAGTGAGGTGTTAAAGTCCCCTATTGTGTTGCTATTACCATTATATTGCTGTCAGTGCCTCCCTTTATGTCTGTCAGTGTTTGCCTTGTATATTGAACTGTTCCTGCATTGGGTGGGTAGTCGAAACAAATGTTTCACAACATATTGAATTAGAAACTGGTGAAAATACAGATTTCTTTTTTTTTTAATTATTTTATTTATTAAAAAAATTTTTAATTCTCACTGAAGACAGTTTTTCATTACTTTTTACAGAGAGAGGGAGGGGGAGAGAGAAAAGCATCAATTGGAAGGGGGATTGGACCTGCAACCCAGGCCAGTGCCCTGACCGGGAATTGAACTTGCAACCCTTTGGTTATGGGACTACGCTCCAACAACTGAGCCACATGCCAGGGCCAGATTTCTTTTATTAAGTTGAAAATTAAAGAGATTTGTATAAATGTAAGACTATTCTTTTTCTACTAAGTTTTTTATTTTAGAAAATATTTTTTCTTAAAATGATATTGTTTATGGTAATATTTATTGGGTTTACTATTGATTTTAAATGAATTCATACTTTTTAAATTTCTTAGTTTTAATTTTCTATGTAATAAATAATATAATTATCAACCCACATGCACAAACACTCTTTGGAGTCCTCAATAAGTTCTTTATTTTTTTTAATATATTTTATTGATTATGCTATTACAGTTGTCCCATTTCTCCCCTATCATTCCCTTCCACCCTGCACACCCTCTCCCACCCACATTCCCCACCTTTAGTTCATGTCCATGTATCATAAGTTCTTTAGCTTCTACATTTCCCACACTATTCTTGCCCTCCCCCTGTCTATTTTCTACCCACCGTCTATGCTACTTATTCTCTGTACCTTTTCCCCCTCTCTCCTCCTCCCACGCCCCTATTGCTAACCCTCCATATGATCTCCATTTCTGTGGTTCTGTTCCTGTTCTAATTGTTTGCTTACTTTGCTTTTGTTTTATTGTCGTTCTTAATAGCTGTGAGTTTGCTGTCTTTTCAATGTCATATTTTTGATCTTCTTTTTCTATGATAAGTCCCTTTAACATTTCATATAATAAGGGCTTGGTGATGATGAATTCCTTGAACTTGACCTTATCTGAGAAGCACTTTATCTTCCCTTCCATTCTAAATGACAGTTTTGCTGGATACAGCAATCTTGGATGTAGGTCCCTGCCTTTCAAGACTTCAAATATTTCTTTCCAGCCCCTTCTTGTCTGCAAGGTCTCTTTTGAGAAATCAGCTGACAGTCTGATGGGAACTCCTTTGTAGGTGACTGTCCCCTTATCCCTTGCTGCTTCTAGAATTCTCTGCTTCATTTTAATCTTGGCTAATGTAATTACAATGTGCCTTGGTGTGTTCCTCCTTGGGTCCAACTTCTTTGGGACTCTCTGAGCTTCCTGGACTTCCTGGTAGTCTATTTCCTTTGCCAGATTGGGGAAGTTCTCCTTTATTATTTGTTGAAATAAGTTTTCCACTTGTTGCTCCTCTTCTTCCCCTTCTGAGACCCCTATAATTGGATGTTGGGACGTTTAACGATGTCCCCGAGGTTCCTAAGCCTCTCCTCATTTTTTTGAATTCTTGTTTCTTCATTCTTTTCTGTTTGGTTGTTAGTTTCTTCCTTCTGGTCCACTCCATTGATTTGAGTCCCAGTTTTCCTCCGATCTCTATCACTTGGTTCCCCATGCGTCTTCCTTCATTTCACGTATTGTAGCCTGCATTTTTTTCATCTAATTTGTGAGCAAAATCAACCAATTCTGTGAGCACCCTGATCACCAGTGCTTTGAACTGTGCATCTGATAGGTTGGCTATCTCTTCACGGTTTAGAGGAATGGATCTGAGGCTTTCATTTGTTCTCCGGTTTGAGACATTTTTGGTATTTTTTTTGTTTTGTTTTGGTTTGGTTTGGTTTTAGTCTAGTCGCAGCTATTACATATGTGGGGTGGAGTCTCAGGTGCTCCCCAGTACGGGGCAGCCCAGTCACTGGGTTGTGACACTGTATGTGGGGGCGGGGTCTGAGAGGGAACAATGGTGCCTGCTCCGCTCTCTCCTGGATTCAGTCCCTTCCGCCACTTCCCCTCTGCCTGGACCGTCTGCGCGCGCGAATGTGGGACCACCTGGTCAGCCAGCTGCCTTGTGCGGCCTCACTGGGTCTGCACAGTTGCCCCCCTGTGCCCGGGGTCCGCCAGCTGCCACCTGTGGGCCCATGGACCGCCAGCTGCCGCCTGCGCACCTGGGAACTGCTAGCTGCTGCTGCTTGCGTTCCCGGGTCCGCACCTCCACTTTTTCCTGCTGCGACTCCACCCCTCTTACCAGCCTGGATGAATGGTTGTTGGACTTGGCATACAGTTTAATTTTCTATCAGTTTGGGTTGTTTTCTTGTTTCTAAATCTTTGTTGTCCTTAATTTTGGTTGTGAGAGGAGGCACAGCATGTCCGCCTATGCTTCCATCTTGGAAGTGGTGGAGTCCTCAATAAGTTCTAAGAGTGTGAAAAGGCCTGATACCGAAAGTTTAAGAACCACTGTTTATTTTGGATTCTTCAGAAAAGTGGATTTCAGGGATTGGTGGACTTTCCAAAGTAAGAGTGCCAAGGACTCTTGGCAAGAGTGCCAAAACAAATCGGTTGACCTTTGTTTTATTTTATTTATTTTTATCCTCACCCAAGGACATGCTTACTAATTTTAGAGAGAGGGGGAAGGAAGGAGAGAGAGAAGGAGAGAAACATTGATTGGTTGCCTCTCGTATGCACCCCAACTGGGGACTGAACCTGCAGCCTAGGCTTGTGCCCTGACCAGGAATCGGACCTACGACCTTTTGATTTGCGGAACTTCGTTCCAAACACTGATGCACACTGGTCAGGCAGAATCGGTTAGCCTTTGGTTGTGGATTCCCAGTCATGTGGATAAGGCTGTTGTTGAACTGCATGCATTTCAGAAGCATGGTAATTGAAGGGAAGCTGTTACAGTCATGATTGTTTGGCTTTCAGAAACTTGTATAATGTTGTGAAACTGACATTGACTTATTCAAATGAGTTTAAACATAGTTCTGGTATTTACGTGTTGCTAAAGAAAAAGAACAATCAGTACTCTCTTAGATGGTTAGGAACCTTTTATTCTCAATGGAAAAGATGGGAAAGATTAGAAAGCATAACTCTTATAACTTAACAATAAAAAGACAATCCAGTTTTTAAAATGGGCAGACAACCTGGGTAGTCATTTCTCCAGTGAAGATACACAGATGGTCAGTAAGCACATGAAAAGATGCCTAACATCATTAGTCACTAGGGAAATGGAAATCAGAATCACAGTGAGATACCATTTAACACCTCAACACCCACTAGGATGGTTACAATCAAAATGACAGATAGTAACCCCTGTTGGTGAGGATGTAGAGAAATTGCAGCCCTCCTACACTGATCATAGGAATGTAAATGGTAAAGCCACTTTGGAAAACAATCTGCCAGTTCCTTAAAAAGTTAAACAGAGGTACCATTTGACCCAGCAGTTCTACTCCTAGGTATAAACTCAAGAGAAATGAAAACACGTCCACATTAAGCTTGTACGTAAACTTTTATAGCAGCGTTATTTGTAATGCCAAAAAGTGGAAACAACCCAAATATCTCTCAGCTGATGAATGGACAAATAAAAGTGATATGTCTGTACAATGGGATATTATTCAGCAATGCAAAATAACGAGATACTGATACATCCTACAACGTGAATGAACCTTGAAAACATTTATGCTAAGTGGAAGAAGCTGGCCACAAAGGACCATACATATATTGTATGGAACGTTCAAAATAGGCACACTGCAGAGACAAAGTGGGTTAGTGGTTGTTTGGGACTGGCGGGATAGGTGGAAGACAGCTGAAGGGTACATACAGGATGGTTCTTCCTGAACCGGCATCTACCAAGGCCACGCCAGGGTGGGCTGTGGGAGGAGCTCCCCTCCCAGGGGCTGTAGGGCTCTAGCAGCCCATTTCCTCTTGGCACAGGTTTGAACCCCACGAGATTCCTTTTAAGATTTAATAGTCACAGGCCATTGGGGGCTGGGCTTGGAATGTCTTTGGCTGTATAGTTCCATTAAAACCCAAGGGCCCACTGTGAAAAGATTTTTTTAAGATAATTGTGAAATATGAATGTGGACCAAGTATTTGATATTAAGAAATTACTGACTTTGTTAGATGTGATAATGACATTGTAGTCATGTAAGGAAATGTCCTTGTGCTTTACAATTATGTGCAGAGGATCTCATTAGGGATGAAACGGCGGGATGTCAGGGACTTGTTGCAAAACTGTGTAGCCGAACAACCAAGGAGGAAGAGGGCGGAGAACGAAGGGGCGAAACCAGGAAGCTAGTAACAAAATGAAGTTCATCACACTCTTCTCTTTACTTTTGTGTAGTTAGCAAACTTGAATGTACAAAAATCAAGCCAAAATTTTTCCTACGTAACTCACCACAGCTGCCAAAAATCTTGTTTAGACTCTTAATATTTTACTTTTTGATCTTTGCTCTATCCTTCCCTCTAGCTCTTGAATTAATTCCTGGCTACTTTGTGAGACCTATTGAAACAGTAGGCCAGGGTGGGAGAAGATGCTTTTAATCTGATCTTCTCCTGTGGGTTCACTCCAGTTGTCGGGCAAATAAATATTGGTTGAAAATGTGTTCGGCCACAGTTTTATCTCCTGTGATGGTTGCTGCTTGAAGGCATCCCCTAAAACTGTCAGTTTGGGATGGAATGCTACCATTTATATAGAAAAGGGGAAAAGGTCTTGTACATGTATGTTCATATTTATACATACACAGGCATACATATTACGTACAGATTTGTATGCATATACGTAACATAACTCTGGAAGCATAAAACCCAGAAGTAATAATGTTGGTTACCTTCAGGGAAGAAAACTGATAGCAAGCAGAGAGGATACAGGATGAAAGAAGACCAAGGACCAGTCCTTGGGGAACTACCCACTAAGGGACGAGCAGCATATGGTCACTCTTTATAAAGTCACCCCAAATAAACAGTGTTTTTAAAAAATATTTTATATATTTATTTACTTTTAGAGAGGGGGGAAGGGAGGAAGAGAAGGAGAGAAGCATCAATGTGTGGTTGCCTCTCATGCATCCCCACTGTGGACCTGGCCCGCAACCCAGGCATGTGCTCTGACTGGGAATCGATCTGGTGACCCTTTTGGTTCATAGGCTGGCACTCAACCACTGAGCCACACCAGCCAGGGCTGTTGTTTTTGTTTAATTTTGTATTTATTGATTTTGGAGAAAGAGAGGGAAAGCGAGAGAGAGAAAAAGATAGATGTGTTGTTCCATTCATTCATGCACTAACTGATTGATTCTTGCATGTGCCCCCTGACCAGGGATCAAACCCACAACCTTGACATGCCAGGACAAATGCTCTAACCATTGAGCGACCTGGCCAGGGCTGAACAATGGTTCTTAAACTTTTAAGAAAGCAGGGAAAGAAGCCTGAGCAGCCAGAGAGAAAGGAGGGAAAGTCAAAGGAAGAAGAGTTTCAAAAAGAAAGGAATACAAGGGCATGCATGTACCCTTTGACCTAGCATTTCTACTAGGAATTCATCTGCAGGTATTTTTGCACACTTGCAAAACTATCTGTGTACAGGATTACCCACGGTGGCATTTTGGTTATTTGTTTGCATCATTGTTTTTAATAACAACAGCTTGGAAGCAACTTAAGTGTTCATTAGTAGGGGCCAAGTTTGCCTAGCGAACTGTCAAACAGGGTGCTCTGCACCTAAAGAATGAGGAGGAACGAGGAATATATCCTATAATGCTGATAGGATAAGATTTCTCAAATGTATTGTTATGTGTGAAAAGGAAGGGTTAGGAGATTCATTTGGAGCTTAGAATGTTTTAAACTTTCATCATTGTTTTGAATGCATATAACTGCTTATCATATTCCTTATTATTGCAAAATACTGATTTTTTTCTCTGATCTCTAGTATTCTGTTATTCTCATTATGAGCTTTCTTATTACAAGCAATAGTTGGCACTGAAGAATGGGAAAATCAAGTTTGTAGGTTATTAAATCTGCTCCGTTTTGAGCCAATCACAGTTGCCTCCTGCTGCTGTTAGGTGTTGGACTGCCAAGTGCCTTTATAGGGTGTTTTAGCTTTTTAATGGAGCTTTGATATGTAGCAATTTCCTTGAGCCACAAGAGGGCAGAAGAACCTTTTGATTGCCACAGGACAGCTGTGCTGGCTAGAATCTTCCTTCTGGTAAAACTGTGCATGGGGTTGCTCTTTCATCAACTCGTTCTTTAGACTGTGTGCACCTAGCAGGTAGGGCCTGTATCTGTCATCAGTGGAAGCAGTAGAGGGGTGACAGGAGAGAACATAGGTTTTGGAATCACATATACCACTTTTTGTTCTCACTTCCCACTTGCAAATTACTTGGTGAACTACTAATTATAGTACTTAAACTCTCTCAGCTTGAATATGCAAGACATATTAGAGAGTTGAGGCTTTGGAGTAAACCCTACCTGGCTTTGATTCCTAGCTCTGTGACTTTGGGTAATTTATTTATTCTCTGTGAACCTGAGTTTTATCTCCTGCAGATTTAATGAGCTAATTAATGCATGTAAAGCTGTTAGCGCTGTGTTGTGAACACTCAAAAACGTAACTGCTCTAAGTAAAATAATACCAGCGTAGGCAAATAATAGATGCACAATAATTTTTGTTACATAGCTCGGTATTATGTACTTAATAATTTCTTTATTTGATTGCAAGCGAGGTGGTAATATTTTCTTCAGGACAGTCTCAAAGCTCTTTCTCTCAGAGGGTCTTCAAAATATTGTAGTCTTATTTTCTTGTAAAGAATTTGTCTTTTAATAGTGTAATACATTCTGGATTTCTCTGGAGACTCTCAATTTTAAAGCTTCCATCCCCTTGTGATTTTGTGTATTTTTATTTTTTATTGGAAAATATGGTATTTGTGCCATACACCAAGACAGAGTCAGGGAGCGTGGTTCTGCACTAGGGGTGCAGTGCTTGTCTCAGGCTGGGTCATGGGGAAGTGACTCTGAGATGAAGATTAGTGTGTGGAAAGCTTATTAGGGAGCGGTTTGGGGATCAGCACACCTGGGAGGAAATGAATGAAAGGGAGGAGAAGAAAGCATGATTGTACAGAGGGCAAGTTGGGCTGTGATTCAGTCCCAATGAAGGTCTCAGCCAACCCTGCAGAGGCTGAAGTCGGGGTGACCCTTCTTAGTTATGGAGAGCGGGCTGTGCCTTTATAGTTGCTCCTCGACTAGGCGTTAGAGGAGGCTGCCCAGGAAGGGCCTGACTCTGGGCAGTGTAGCTCTCTTCAGCCAAGGCATTTCTTAAAGAGGGCTGACCTGTGACCCCAGCAGCTGGGGTCTGAGGGGCACACTACAGCTTCCACCAGTGCCCAAGTCACCTGCAAGGGAAAACCGTAATATGGTTAGTGCGATGGAACAAAAGATAGCTGTAGACAGAGTTGCTTCTAAGTAATACCGTAAGAATAATTGTTGCTCTTGACTTTAAGAAGTCAGGACAATGCCATTTCAGTTAGGGTGGACTCTTTACTGCCACAGACTCACCCGGACTTTCAGGGGCCTGACGCAGTGAAGGCTGGTGTCTTTCCTTCACAATCTAGCGCAGGTCTGTGCAGGCTGGCGAGGGAGTTCTGTTCCACCCCACACTCTCAGGGACACTGAACCCTTATGTCTGGTTACCCCAGCAGCTCCCACGGCCTTAAACCCTTCTCCGGGTCCTCTGATCCAGCTCACAGAGAAGAAATGGGTGAGAACTCGAAGACTCTGCAGGAGGTCTCCATGGGCCAGGGCTGGGGGTGATATCCTGCAACCCACATTCCACTGACCAGATCCCAGTCACGTGGTCCTCCTGTCTGCTGGGGACCCACTAGAGGAATCGTGTGGTCAGGAAGAGAAGGAAGGACATACAACCCTCACTGCCACAGCATTGCATTGCTCGTACCTTGTGGTGGCTGAATTTCATCATTATTGGTGAATTAAAAACACCTCAAACTGTATGTTGTTAATTTTCCAGAGTTACATATTTAAATTGCCACCATCATAATATTATTGTTTTCTTGACTTGGGGTATTTTATTTTACTTTATTTTTTTCCAGCTTCATTGTGTATTTATTTTTATCTTTTAACTAATCTATAGCATTTTTTCAAATATTGCCCACTTTTAAGTATATTTTATTGATTATGCTATTACAGTTGTCCCATTTTTCTCTCCCCTTTGTTCCCCTCCACTCTGCACTGCCCCCTCTCCAGCATTCCCCCACTTAGTTCATGTCCATGGGTCTTACATATAAGTTCTTTGGCTTCTCTATTTCCTATACTATTCTTAACCTCCTCCTGTCTATTTTGTGTCTACCATTTATGCTACTTATTGCCTGTACCTTTCCCCCCATTCTCCCTCCTCCTCCCTGCTGATAACCCTCCATGTGATCTCCATTTCTGTGATTCTGTTCCTGTTCTTGTTGTTTGCTTAGGTTGTTTTTGTTTCTTAGGTTCAGTTATTGATAGTTGTGAGTTTGTTGTGATTTTATTGTTCCTAGTTTTGATCTTTTTCTTAGGCAGGTCTTTTTTTTTTTTTTTTTAATCAGTATTTTTTAATTGTTGATATTGTACAGTTTTCTGTCTTTTACCCCGCCCCAGCCAGGGCTTGGTGAAGATGAACTCCTTTAACTTGACCTTATCTGGGAAGCACTTTATCTGCCCTTCCATTCTAAATGAGAGCTTTGCTGGATAGAGTAATCTAGGTTGTAGGTCCTTGCCTTTCATGACTTGGAATACTTCTTTCCAGCCCCTTCTTGCCTGTAAGCTTTCTTTTGAGAAATCAGCTGATAGTCTTATGGGAACTGCTTTGTAGGTAACTGTCTCCTTTTCTCCCACTGCTTTTAAGATTCTCTCCTTATCTTTAATCTTGGGTAATGTAATTAAAATGTATTGGTGTGTTTCTCTTTGGATCCAAGTTCTTTGGGACTCTCTGTGCTTCCTGGACTTGCATGTCTATTTCCTTTGCCAAATGGGGGACGTTTTCCTTCATTATTTTTTCAAGTAAGTTTTCAATTTCTTGCTCTTCCTCTTCTCTTTCAAGCTTTTGGGATCATTCCTGAATGATAGGGATCATTCGGGTACTGGAACATTTAAAGTTGTCTCAGAGGGTCCTAAGCCTCTCCTTTTTCTGAATTCTTGTTTCTTCAATCTGTTCCAGTTGAATGTTTATTTATTCCTTGCGCTCCAAATCATTGATTTGAGTCCTGGTTTCCTTCCCTTCACTGTTGGTTCCCTGTATATTTTTCTTTATTTCACTTTGCATGGCCTTCACTTCTTTCTCTATTTTGCAACCATACTCAATCACTTCTGTGAGCATCCTGATTACCACTGTTTTGAATTCTGCATCTGATTGGTTGGCCATCTCCTCATCACTTAGTGTTTTTTTTTTTTTTTTGGAGTTTTGATGTGTTCTTTCATTTGGGCTATGTTTCTTTGTCTCACACACCTGTTATGTTGTAAGGGGTGGAGCTTTAAGTATTTGCCAGGGCATGGCACCCCACTTTGCTGTGTTATGGCGCCGTATGTGGGGGAGGGGTCCAAGAGGGAACAGTGCTGCTTGCTTGTCTCTCACCCCATTTTAAGTCACTTTACCCCTCTACCCACAAGCAGATTGGGCCCTTCTGGTTCTGATTCCTGGGTGAGTGGGGTTGTGTATGTTCTAGGCCCCCGTGGGTTTTCCCAGTGAACTCTGTAAAAGGCTGAGGAAAGCAAACTTACCAGAGAGAAGGGCTGGAACTGAGTAATAAAGAACTGAAAATTTAAGGATTCTTTGCTCAGGAAAGGCAAAAAGAGGCAAAATAACTTCAGGTGTGCGCGGGGGAGCGGTGTATTTATTTTCAGTGGTACAGAAGAAAATTGCAAAGTCTGTGATCCTGTTTATATAGCTATGAAAACAAGTCCTTCTCTCTCCCTCAGCTACGGCAGGAATGTCTTCCTCACGGTAATGTGGAGGTGGTCTTCAGATACAGGCTTTACAAGGAAATACTCATGTAAATAGCAGTGATAGCTCCTTGCAGGGATTCATGTGAATACCACCCAAGCAGCCCTTGAATTGGCAGGAGAGAAGCCAAGGTGGAAATATCAATGACTTTCTGTCAGTCAGCAAGTCTTACTGCTGACAGTTGGTTACATACTCAGCTTTGTTCCTGGCAGTGCGGGGCTCACAGGAAGGGGGGATGGGGCCTCAGGAGTCTGCACACGGAACGCTGAGGCGCACAGAAAGGAGCCATAGGTAAGACAGGGCTAGGTGAAGGGTTTCAGAGATCAGAAGGAAGAAGTGACATCCAGGAAGACCTTGAGAAAGAGATGGGTTCTGAAGCAGGGGCCCCGACAGGTGGGGGTAGGACATTTGGGGACATGGGAGAGAACTCTCGAGAAATAGAACATCAGCACTATTTCTGAAGCAGGCAAGATTGCTGAGGGGTGTGGAGGAAGGTGGGCGGTGGGGGTAGTGAGACAAAAGGTTAGAGAGGGAGGGCAGAGTCAGGTATCAAGGGCCTTAACATCAGGGGTGTGAGTTTGGATTTGGCGCAGCAGGTCTATCAGTGGTCCTTACAGTTAATAGAGATGCCCCGTGGAAACATGATATTCTGGACTTCTGTGTAGAGGAGAATGAACAGAACTCAGAAGTGTCTTCTTGAATTTCTATTCAAGTACCTAGAACTTAAAATCGTTCTTTATTTCCTCAGTAAGGTTCATTTCACAGTCATCTAATCGTACTTATTAAGATAGTTACTGCCCTGGCCCATCTGGCTTAGCTGGTTGGAGCATCATCCCATGGACTGAAGGGCTGTGGATTTGATTTCGGGTTGGGGCACATGCCTAGGTTGCAAATTCAGTCTCTGATTGGGGCACATACAAGAGGCACCCAGTGAGTGTTTTTCTCTCTCATATCAATGTTTCTCTCCCTCTCTCTCTCCCTTTTTTCCTGTCTCTCCAGAAACAGTGGGCATGTCCTTGGGTGAGGATAAAAATAAACAAACAAATAAATAAAATTTTCTAAAAGATAGTTACTGTTCTAGTCTCTAAAAATCAAAATTAAATAACCCTTGGCCTCTGCTTCTGAGGAAGTCACAGTCTGGTTTGGTGAGGCGTGTTTGTGGAATAGGCACCCTGGGTGTCCGTGTGTGCGAGACAGGGGCGTGTAGCTGTGCACACAGTGCTCGCCCACACTCTCCTGTGGGAACACAGGCATCTTACAGCCTTCCTTAACTGATATTTAAAAATAAACACCATAATTAAAAATTAATTGAGGGGATTTCTCTCCCCTCACTCCCCTTGATTATTGCCATATACAGAGAGTGCCTTGTTTGACCTAGAAGTGCAGTGTTAGGGGACAGGGGCAGGAAAGGCTTCATAGAGGAAGGAACTCTCAAGCTAGGACTTGAAAAATGAATGAATAAGGCTGGAAGTGTAGTTCAGGCAGGGAGAGTACCATGAGTAAAGGTGCAGGGACCTGGAAAAGGGCCAGGAGAGTCTGTTACTGGATGCTGAGTTTGGACTTTGTGTAGAGGGAAGCTGCTGGTGAAAGGGTTTTGAGCAGGAAAGAAATGTGGTCAGATTTGCATTTTAGGAAGATAACTCTGACAGCAGAGAGGAGTATAGATGAGACAGAAAGATGGGAGGTAGCGATACTAACTGCCTCAGTATTTCACCAACTGGGGAAATGCCGGGGTGGAGAGAATGCCTGGAAAGGCAGCACCATGGAGGGGATATCTGAGCTGAATAGAGAAGGTTAAGAAGGAACAATGAGAACAGTGGGGCCATTTGTGACAAGGGGAAGATTATAGGGAAAGGCACAAAGTGTGAGAGTGTGGCATGTTTGGAAAAGTGTGTGAAGTCTAGCATAGCTGGCATGTGGGGTGTAAAAAGGGGGATAACATTCACTGGGTGGATAGATAATGCCACAGGTCACATTAAAGAATTTCGACTTTAGCCCTGGCTGGTGTGGCTCAGTGGATTGAGTGCTGTCTTGTGAAGCAAGGAGTCGCCTGTTCGATCCCCAGTCAGGGCACATGCCTGGGTTGCTGGCCAGGTCCCCAGTAGTGGCTCATGAGAGGCAACCACTTGATGTTTCTCTCCCTCTCTTTCTCCCTCCCTTCTCCTCTAAAAATGAATAAATAAAATCTTTTTTAAAAAAAGGAATTTTGACTTTATCAGGTAAATGAAGAGGAAGCCTCAGTCCATTTATAAAGCAAGTCTCAACAAGTTTCCAAAGATATACACATCTAGCATACAAAAATAAATTCCCTGACCACAGTGAAGTTAAGCTAGAAATCAGTAACAGAAAGATAAATAGAAAATCCCTGTATACTTAGAAATTAAGAAATAAGCTTGTAAGTAATCATTAAGTCAAAGAAAAAAATTATGGTGGAAATTGGAAAACATTCTGAACTAAATGATACTGAAAATATTACATGTCATAACTTGCATAATGCTACTAAAGCCCAAGCTTGGAGGGGAATTTATAGGTCTAAACAACAACAACAACACAGATCTGAAGGCAGAAATGGCCCTAGCTGGTTTAGCTCAGTGGATTGAGCATGGGCTGCAAACCAAGGGGTTGCTGGTTTGGTTCCCAGCTGGGGCACGTGCCAGGGTTCCAGGCCGGGTCCCCATTGGGGGCCGTGGCGGGGGTGGGGGGGTGGGGGGGCAACCACACATGGATGTTTCTCTCTTCCTCCCCTCTCTCTAAAAATAAATGAAATGTTTTAAAAAAAGTTAGAAAATGTTCAGTAAATTAAACCCAAAGAAGAAAGACATAAAATAATAAAGAATAGAATTTGATGGGAAAGAAAGAAAACATATACAGGATTAAAAAAGCCAACAGTTTGTTTTTTGAAGGACTAATGGAATTTGCAAACTCTTGGCGTGACTGGCCACTGGGGGGGATGGTGGGGGGGGCGGGGGGGTGGAGGGGGTGGGGCGGGGCCGGGGTAGAGCTGAGTGCCAGCGCCAGAGCAGTGGGAGCAGTGCCGGGAACAAAGGGGGCAGCTCCGGAGCAGTTGCTGACATAGGAAAGATAAGAAGAGGATGTTCTGAGCAATTTTATAACAAAAGTTTTGAGAAGTTTGTGAAAATGGATCACTTTCTAGAATAATATAGCCGACCAAAACTGACTCAAGAAGTAATGGAAAACCTTAAAATCCTATAGACCAATGAAATCAGTAATCAAAAATCTTTGAACCAAGAAAACTTCAAGCTCAGATGGATTTACTGAGATTTCTTCAAAAGATTCAAAAGAATAAACACTTCCAGCTTCATTCTCCCAGAGAACAGAAAAAGAGGAGTACCTCTTACTCACTTTTTGAGACTAGCACATCCTTGACGCCAAACCCAACAAAGGCAACTCAAGAAGGGAAAAATACAGGCTGAGCTACTTAAAAATATGGATGTAAAAATCCTGAACAAGATTTTAGAAAATCCCACAATATACAGGGTTGGGCAAAAAGTAGGTTTACAGTTGTTAGTACATGAAATACAGAGTTTATTCTTTAAAAAAAAAAAGATTTTATTGATTTATTTAGAGAGAGGGGAAGGTAGGGAGAAGGAGAGGGAGAGAAACAGGATGTGAGAGAGAAACACAGATAGGTTGCCTTGCACACACCCCAGCCAGGGACCAGGCCCTCAACCCCAGGCATGTGCCCTGATCTGGAATTGAACTGGTGAGCTTTTGCTTCGTGGGACATCATCCAACCAACCGAGCTGTACTGGCCAGGACACGGAGTTTATTCTTGTATTATTGTTTATCAGTAATTGTATTATTTTTCCATACAAGTAACTGTAAACCTACTTTTGCCACACCCTTTATGCAAAAAGAAGATACCTCATGATGTAAATGGGCTTATCCTAAGAATGAACCTCACTGACTTAACATTAGACAAGTTCATTGATGTGATCCTTCATGTTACTAAGTTAAGTAGGTTTTAACAGATTAAAAAGAAAAAGCATACCATTTCAGTAGACACAGAAAAAAAAACATTTATAAAAATTCAACATTCACACATGCTAGGACTGCTTAGCAAATAAGGACTAGTAGAGAACTTTAGTCTGATTTGTGTGTTAAGAGTTTTAACACATAAAACATCTTGTTTAATAGGGAAATCTTCAAAGTTTACCTTTCAAGATCAGAAGCAAGACAAGCGCCATACATGACCTCAGGAGGCCTGTCCTAATATGCCCTGGGATGAGAGAAACAGTGAAGAGAATTGAACCTGAGGAAGTAGTGGGGCAGAGGCAACAGCGTGGGTTTGAGGGAAATGCAGGAAGCCTCGCTGTGACTTGGGTTCTTTTCTTTCATTCATTAACTAAATGATCTTGCATTGCAAAGGAAAGGGGCCTAAAGTTGATTCAGTTCCTTCTCTGTGAAAACTCTGGCCTAGATGCTTTCACACATTTTAACTTACTTAATTCAAATATTCTTTTTACTACCTTTAAAACTCATGCATTGAAGATTAGGGAAACCACGTGAGAAAAAGGAAATACCAGTACATTTGCATAAATTCATTCCCATTGTTAAATACTAGTTCAAGCTCTATTTAGGCAATATGAATATATTATACTTAATGTATTTTTTTTCTTCATTTAAATCTATATAGCCGGTCTTCGAGGTAGAATGAAGTCTGGCAAATGGTCTTCTAATTTTATAGATGCAAATATAAGATTACACTTGTGAGCTCAGGGTCAATATGGAACCAAGACTTCCGTCTTTCATTCCAGGAAGCACATAAACTATAATAACTTGAAAGCATGTAATCAGAAGATTTTTGAAATGGAAATAGGTTGGGGTCAACAGAATATTCTGTAGTTAGAGTCCGTGTAAAACTTTGGTAGGAGAGGGAGGGAAGGGAAGGGGAGGGGAGGGAAGGAGGGAGGTAGGAGACCTCCTTTGCCCTTGTGTGTCAGGCCTCCAGTCCTCAGCTGTGTGCAAAGTTAACATAACAGATTTTAAAAATATTGACACAGGAAGGAAGGTGCAACCTCATTACGATTTGCTGAGGTAGAACTGCTGACAAAAAACGTAATGAAAGGGAATGTGCTGTTCAGAGACCACAGTTATTGGAGAAAAAGAAGCTGTCCGGGAAGTGAGAACAGGAAAGTTACTTGGGAAGTTACCGACTGACTGTTAATACTAAAAACAGCATCTGACAAAATCTTGTCTTGCCTCTCATGGCTTAGGAGGGAGAAGAAATTATTCATCTTAGCAAACGTTTCTGAATGCCAGACCCTTTGAAGCTCTTGAGTTCTGCTCTGTAGCAGGAAGTGTCCAGTGCTGCTTCTCATGGCATGCGAAGCCCTTCCCGTTTGGATCTCTGTCTTTGCAGCCCCACCTGTTGGGACAGCGGTGCTCTCAGAGCACTCAGTGCTTCACAGCCTTGTCCGCCTTAATCGGATCTTCACTCTCCCGGTTATTTCCAGGTGTCAAGTTCAATGGAATTCTTTTGCTCCTTATCAGTTGCCTCTCAAATCAGTCATGCTTCTCTGTCTAATAGAAATACCATCTTCCACTTTTTCCTGGCTCTTTCCCTTTGGGCAAAAAACATGCACACTCATTTATATACACGTAAAAGTTGTACACATATAGGGTCCAGTAGAAGTAACGCCATTGAGTGTGGTAGGTAAGGTGTGTGAAGGTCTTACCCGCGATGGACAGCAAGCTGAACATTTCACCTAAAGTGTCATATGGTGTGCTTGAGTGTGATATTGTTATGTTACAGAATTACATGCTTATGATTTTTGTAATAAAAGATTTTTGTGGAATAAAAAAAGGGCATTATTTGTGCTGGACCCTGTATTTTATACCCAAAATGAAGGCTTGAATATGTCTGCAATAAATAGATTGACTGGTTTAGAACACCTAAATTAGAGACTCTTTTCCATGTGTTATAAAAGAGATTCTCGGAAATCATTTATTTTTAAAAAGTAAGACTGTTAGGCGATATCTTCCTGGAAACTACTTTTTGACTCAGTGACCTAAAAATTAGACCAGAATTCAGAAATTATTATAGTTTGCATAAAACCTTGTGTGTCTGAGCCATTATAATGTAAGGCTCATTTTAGAATAAACACCTATAGTTCAGAGGCAGTCTCAGATACTGTTAATTTTATTTTCTTTCGAACTTTTTCCTAGGTCTAGTTTTTTTTCTTTGTTGCATATAATTAATCGTATTGGTGTATAGGTGTCATATGTTTTTAAAAGTTTGTAATTGTGTAACTTATATGTTACAGTATTCACAGTCTGAAATTATAAGACACAAGGCCTTATGTAATTAAATTAGTTGTACAAGTTAAACGTGAATGCATGCTCATTTAAATAACCTCAACACCACACTCTCCCTCCTGGGAGCACGCCCACGCCTCTCCCTTCTCCCTTCGCTGGCCCCACAGGAGAGCATCTCCTAAACTCTGAGGGACCCCAGGATGCTTGAAATCGGGGAGCAGTGGACAGCGACAGCGCACTCCAGGCTGACCCCCTGGGTCTGTCCCCAAAGCCCCCTTTTCTCTGACTTCTTAGTGAGTCAAGCAACCCAGCCTAGGCTCATTTCCCCACCTGGTCCCTCTCCTATATTAGTCCCTCTTCTGTCCCAGGTCCTTCCTTGTTTCACTGTCCCAGCTTTAATAAACACCCTCTAACTTTTAAAAAAATAAATCAACAGGCATACAGAATAAAAAATAAAAGACATGCATCCTATTCTCAGAGGTTTGGTGTGTATCGCTCCAGGCCATTTTTCATGGCCACGTGTTTTGTGTGTGTGGGTGGGTGGCGTTTCACCATCCAGGCTGTGGGGATGTCCTGGTGGTGGACACTTCTTGTTTTACAGAAGATTATCAGTTTCAGAGATGTGTGCTCCTGGGTGTGGAACGTCATTTCTCTCTCCCCCGGGAACGTGGAAGTTAAAAAAGTAACGACAGTGGGACTGTTAAAAGTTGGCTCACTTGAACCGAACATACCTAGCAGAGCACCAATGTTTCATCCCGTGCGCATGCGCGCTGCCTCCAGCCCCACACACCTGTGTCTCCTGCCGCCCGGGGCGCTGGTGACAGAGCAGCCTTCCTTTCCAAACCGACTGCCTAAGCCATGTTATTCCCTCAACATTCTCTGTGTCCTCTTCTGCATGTTTTTTAAAGATTCTTATTTTCATTTAGCACACGCTCAATGCATTGAAAAGATGGGATATGTTTTTTTCTCTTTTGGCTAATACTGCCTTTGTTTTTGAACCTTTTAAAAAAAAATCACCGTAATGATGAATTTCTTAATTAGGTTCTGAATGCTCTCGTAAGGAAGAAAATGGAAGAGAGACAGGAAGAAGAATGACAGGGTGAACGTCCTAAAGCCTTCTCCGTTACCTCAGTCTCCGGACTCACATCTGATCTACCTCTAGTGCCTACCTTTCTGGCTTCTGGCTGACATCCTGCCTGTGATTTTTTTACATTCTTTCCCCCGCAAAAGTGGAGAGATTTTGATTCAAACTTTGGCATCTCAGTGTTGTCCCCCTGAGGCTATACCTGCCCTGGTCCCAGGGCTTCTGTTGTGACCCATCATTAATCCTTTTTATTTATTTGTTTCACCTCAACTTTTGGTTTGGAAAAATTACAAACCAGTGGAAAAGTTGGAAGAACAATATAGCAAATGTCAGGGTCCTTTCAGCTGGATTCTCCAGTTAACATTTTAAGGTTTTGCCACATTTGTTCTCAATCTCTCTCTCTCTCTCTCTTTCTCTGTCTGTCTCGGCAGACAGACAGACCACATTTTTCTGTACTATTTGAAAGTAAGTTGTGAAGTTTTTAAGACTATTTTTTTAGAGCAGCTTCAGGTTCACAGCAAAATTGAAGGGAGAGTCCGGAGGTGTTCCATAAGCCCTCACCCCGACTATGAGCACCCCACCAGAGGTGCGTTTGTTACGGCAGATGAATCTGCGCTGGCCCATCGTTGCCCCCCAAGTCCGTAGTTACCTTAGGGTTTACTCTTGGTGCCATACATTCTGTGGCTGTGGGTAAGTGTGTGATGACATGTACCTGCCATCGTAGGATCATACAGAATGATTTCATCGCCCTAAAAATCCCGTGTCCTCCACCTGTTCATCAATTACTCCCCTCTCCCTGCTGGAACCTCTGATTTTTTTACTGTCTCCATGGTTTTGCCTCTTCCAGGAGGTCATATATTGGAATCATATAGTATGTAGCCTTTTCAAATTGGCTTCTTTCACTTAGCAGTATACATTTAAGGTTCCTTCATGTCTTTCTATGATTTGATAGCTCATTTCTTTGTTAGAACTGAATAATACTCTATTGTCTGGAGGTGCCCCAGTTTGTTTATTCATTCACATACTAAAGAACATCCTGGTTGCTTCCAAGTTTTGGCAATTATGAATAAAGCTGCTATAAACATCCATGTGTGGGTTTTTGTGTGGACATAAGTTTTCAGCTCCTTTGGATAAATACCAAGGAATGTGATTTCTGGATCATATCGTAAGAGTATATTTAGTTTTGTAAGAAACTGCCAAACTGCCTCCCAAAGCGGCTGCGCTGGTCTGCACTCCCGCCAGCCGTGGGCGAGAGTCCCTGTGGCTCCACGTCCTCGTCAGCGTCCAGCGTCGTCGGTGCTCCGGATTTTGGCCGTTTTCACAAGTGTGGAGTAGTGTCTCGTTGTTGCTTTAATTTTCTATCCCCTGTTGGCATATGATATGGAACATCTTTTTATATACTCTCTGCCGTCTGTATATCATGTTTTGTGAAGTCTTTTAAATCTGGTGAGTCTCTTGAGGTCTTTGGCCCATTTTAAAAATTGGGTTGTTTTAAGGGTTCTTTGTATATTTTGGATAATAGTTCTTTATCAGATGCATCTTTTACTAATGTTTTCTCTCATATGTGGCTTGTCTTTCATTCTCTTCACAGAGCAAAAGTTTGTAATTTAAATGAAGTCCAGTGCATCAGTTCTTTCTTCCACGGATCGTGCCTGTGATGTTATATCTAAAAAGTCACTACCAAGCCTGAGGTCATCTAGGTTTTCTCCTCTGTCTTTTAAAAATGTTACAGTTTTATGTGATCCATTTTGAGTTAATTTTTATGAAAGGTGTAATGTCTGTGTCTACAACCTTTTCTTTCTTTCTTTTTTTTTTTTTGTATTTGGGTGTCCTGTTGGTTGAGCATTACTTTTAGAAAAGACCATTAGTATTGCCTTTGCTGCTTTGTCAAAGATCAGTTGACTGTATTTATGTGAGTCTATTTCTGGGCTCTCTATTCTGTTCTCCTTATCTATTTGTTTACTCTTTTGCCGGTACCACACTATCTTTATTACTGTAACTTTATAGTAAGTCTTGAAGTTGAGTAGTGCCAGTCTTCCATCTTGGGTCTTCTGCAGTATTGTGTTGGTTAGTCTGGGTCTTTTGCCTCTATATAAACTTTAGAATCAGTTTGTTGATATCAACAAAATTACTTTCTGGGATTTTGGTTGGGATTGCCTTGCATTTATAGGTCAAGTTGGGAAGTGCTGACATCTTGACAATATTGAGTCTCCCTATCCATCAGCAGGGAATATCCTTCCATTTCTTTAGTTTGTCTTTGATTTCGTTCATCAGAGTTTTGTAGTTTTTCCTTATTGAGATCTTATACGTATTTTGTTAGATTTTGCCTAAGTGTTTCATTTGAGGAGGGTACTAATGTAAATGGCATTGTATTTTAAATTTCAAATTCCCTTGTTCAATGCTGGTTTATCAGAAAGTGATTGACTTTGCTATTAACTTTGTATCATGCAACCTTTCTATAATTGCTTATTAGTTCCAGGTTTTTTTTGTCAATCCTTTTAGATTCTCTACATAGATAGATGATCATGTCATCTACAAACAAAGACAGTTTTATTTTTTTCTTTTCTATCAGTATACCTTTTATTTCCTTTTCTTGTTTTATTGCATTAGCCGGAACTTCCTGTACTGTGTTGAAAAGGACTGGTGAGAGGGGACATCCATGCCTTGTTCCTGATCTTAGAGGGGAAGCTGCTAGTTTCTTGCAACTACATAATGTTAGCAGTGGGTTTTTTCGTATGTAATTATTTATCAAGTTGAGGCAGTTCTGCTCTTTTTCTGATTTACTGAAGTTTCCAAATTTGTGACTGGGTATCGGATTGTGCCAAATGCTTTTTCTGCATTTACTGATATGATTATATAACTTCATTCTTTAGCCTGTTGATGTGATGTATTACATTAATTGATTTTTATTTGTTGAGCTAGCCTTGCATAACTGTGATAAATCCCACTTGGTTGTGGTATATAATTTTTTATGCATTGTTAGATTAGATTTGCTAATACTTTGTTGAGGATTTTTTGTATATATTCGTGAGAGATATTGATTTGTAGTTTTCTTGTAATATTTTTGTCATTAGGGTAATGTTGACCTCAAGAATGAATTGGGAAGCATTCCCTCTGCTTCTGTCTTCTGAAGGAGATGGTAGAGAATTGGCTTAATTTCTCCCTTAAGTGTTTGGTAGAATTCACCAGTAAACCCATCTGGGCCAGCTGCTTTCTGTTTTTAAATGTTATTAATTATTGACTCAGTTTAGACCTTCTAGATTGTCAGTTTCTTCCTGCGTGAGTTTTGGCAAATTGTGTCAAGGAATTGGTCCATCTATCTAATCTAGTTTATCACATTTGTGAGCATAGAATTGTTCATAATATTTGTTTATTTGAAAGTAAGTTGTAGAGTTTTTGACACTTTCTTATAAATATCTTAGTTTGCATTGCCTAAAAACAAAGATAGTCTCCTACATAACCACAGTACCATTATCACACAAGGAGAATCAACTTAACATTTTGGTATTAATACTTATTAGCTTAGTAATCATAAAGGGAAAAATGTTTTGATGAGCAACACCTTAACCAAATGATCACATTTAATATAATTAATGTGATAGTCTGATATTATATGCCTTCTGATGTGATGCAGTAAGAAATACCAACCACTTTATAGTGTTTCTGCCAAAAATTTAAACCTGAATCTAATCATGAGGAAATAATCAAATACAATCCAGCTCACCTATACCCTGAAAAAAAAAGAAAAGTTAGTGACATGAGTAAACAAAGTGGAGGAGGGGAGTTGTTCCTAACTGAAAGATGCCAAAGAGACAGAACTTCAGTTAGAATCCAGATATGAGGGAAAAGACGACATAAAAGACATTTGGGGGGCAACTGGGTGAATTTTAACATGGACTGTGTATGATGGTATCGAACCCTTGTTATTCTTACATAAAACAACGATAGTAGTTGTCATGCCAGTTCTAACTTGCTTTTTTTTTTTCTTTTCATAATTTTATTCTGGTTGACTGAGAAAATGGAAATGTATACCTTTATAATATACTTTAATAAAAATCAAAGCTGTTTTCTGTTCCATTCCCTGTGGGGAATTTTGCAGTGAATGTTTCCAGAAGGCTTGGCCTTGCTGTGTGTGCAGGTGCTGTGTCGGCCACTGAGCAGGCTCCCCTCTCTGACAGACTCAGGCCCCTTGCGTTGCTGATCATAAAATGGAATTTATAGGATAGGGGCCAGAGAACGGACTGGGGTAGTAAAGGCTAAGTCTGGGAAAGCAGTATATAAAGCAATGAATTAATTATCTCGTTGAGGGAGGTGGGACCAAGTATCTTGTAAATATTCCAAACTACAGACTTCTAAACGTCTGTAGTGACTCTATACCAATTCGTTTCATCCTTTCTTTTACAGTGAGAAAGGGGGTGGTAGGATTTTTGTTTCCCAAAGGCTACCTGTTTCCTGATCCCTCTCCACATCATCTGTGCATTCATGTATTACCATTCAACAGTGTTTATTGAATGTCTGCTGTATTTAGCACAGGTACTATGCTAAATATAAAGAGTATTGTGAAAAGAAGACAGTATGTATCACATTTTTATTTTTTTAAGCAGACTTTTAAAAAAAGATTTTATTTATCTATTTTTTAGAGAGAGGGGAAGGGAAGGAGAAAGAGAAGGAGAGAAACATCAACGTGTGGTTGCCTCTAACATGTCCCCCACTGGGGACCTGGCCTGCAACCCAGGCATGTGCCCTGACTGGGAATTGAACTGGTGATCCTTTGGTTCACAGTCTGTGCTCAATCCACTGAACCACACCAGCCAGGATGTTTTTAATCTAGATGGGGAAACCAGCATTAAACACAAGTGAGTATTTAGTTACATCTGTTGCCGTGCTCCAGCAAAAAGAGGTGCTGTGAGAGGGAGTAGTAGGAAAACTATCCCAATCTGAGATGGCACCTCAAAGTATAGCTCGAAGATGTGCACCTCCATACCTCTATCCTCTCTGCCTCTGATTACACCCAGTTCCTGTCTGCCCGATTCCTTTACGTTCTCATCCTCATTTTAAAGACCTGGCTAACATTCCTAAGTACTTTGGATATTAATTTATAAAGATAATTTGTTATCCTTGTTGAATAAAAGAAGCACTCTTTTCTATTGACAGAATCTGCCCATTTTTTTCAAGAGAGGCTGGATATGTAAATTTTTATGTGAAATCTCCTGACTTATAAACGTTAACAAACTTTAAAAATGCTATACACTTTGTGGGCTCAACATCACACATCCGTCATCCTTCCGTTTGCAGCATCTGCTTGAGGGGACATAGGTGCAAGGGAATTCTAAGTCAGAAGTTATATGAAACTCCCTTCTGCTTGTCCAGCCCTAAATTAAAAATTAAAAAGATAAGTTCCTGAATAAGAGATTCAGAATACTGAGGACAGCAACCAAAAGAAAAATTTTTAAATCAAGTCTTTTTAATTTTCTCCTCAATATAATATTAAATAGTAATTATTACCTTCGCTGATTTCTTAGCCCACTGCTGGTGAAGTTTCCTTCTTGCTTTCATTATTAAAAAAATCCTTTTTAGGAACGACCATAAAGGACACATGGACAAAACCAAGGGGGAGGGTGGAAGCAAGGGATGGGGAGAAAATACGGACAACTGTAATTGAACAACAATAAAATAATTTAAATTAAAAAAAATCCAAACAATAAAGTTCCCTTTACTTTATAAGGGGAAGACAAAACAGATGCATCCATGATCAGCCTCCATGACCACGGGGGTCCATGTTTCCCTAGAGGTGAGATGACCAGCCTTCTCTCTTTTTTTTAAGGTAACAGTGGTTTTTCCTGTTTTCTATCTTCATTTATTTATTTAGTTGTTATTATTGAGGTATAATTGACATAACAATATATTAATTTCAGGTATACAGTGTAGTGATTTGATATTTGTATATATTGCAAAATGATTAGCACAGTACCACAGTAAGTCTAATTAACATGTTACCACACATAGTTACATAATTTTTTTCCTTTAAAAATTTTTATTGAATTTATTGGGGTGATATTGGTTAATTAAATAGGTTCAAGTGTTCAATTCTGTACTACATCACCTGTGTTGTGTTGTGTGCTCACCACCCCGAGTCAGGTGTCCTTCCATCACCATTTCCCCCCTCCCCCCACGCCCCCCCCCCCAGCACTCACCATGCTGTTGTCTGTGTGTATGAGTTGGGTTTTTTTTTGTGTTTAGTCCTTTTACCTTTTCACCCAGCTCCCCAGCCTCCCTCCCCTCCGACTGCTGTCAGTCTGTTCTCTATGAGTCTGTTTCTGTCCCCCCCTCCACCCTCCCTAGCCCTCACTATGCAACCCACCTCAGTGCCTGCAGCCTGTGGGTAGAGGCCAGGCAATGGTTCAAGGCCACATTTTGCTCCAGGGGGATGGGCCTGCCATAAATCCAAACCCATGCATGTGTTTTTATTTTGTTTGTTAGTTTATTTTGTTCGTTACATTCCACATATGAGTGAAATCATATGGCACTTATCTTTCTCTGACTGGCTTATTTCACTTAACATAATGCTCTCCAGATGCACCCATGCTGTTGCAAAGATTTGAGATTTACTCTCTTAGCTACTTTCACATATGCAGCCCAGTGTTATCAACTAGTTGCAGTGCTGCATATTGCGATGCTTAAAATAAGCCCCATGACTTATTTTATAACTGGAAATTTGTGCTTTTTTACTTCCTTCACTCATTTTGCCTTCCCTTTAGTCCCCACCTCTGGCAACCACTGATCTGTTCTCTATCTATGAGCTATTTTTGTAATTTTTAAAGAAGATTCCACATATAAATGAGATCATATGGTATTTATTTTTCTCATTTAGTGTAGCATAATGTCTTCAAGGTTCATTGGTGTTGTTGCAAATGGCAAGATTTAATGCTTTTCATGGCTGAATAGTATTTCATTTCAATATACAGAGGTAGGCAAAAGTAGATTGTTGGTTACTGGTTAAATTACCAGCCATCATTATCTAAAAGATAAATCATAAGTAAGTATATGAAATAACAACAATAAGACAAATAATACAAATACATAATATAAAAATTAATAAAATAATATAAGAATAAGCTTTATGTTTCATGTACTCACAACTGTAAGGTAACTTTTGCCCACCCCTGTATATACATCACATTTTCTTCACCCATTTATTTGTCAGCAGGCTCTTAGGTTGACTCCGTATCTTGGCTATTGTAAGTAACGCAGCAGTGAACATGGAGGTGCATGTCTGTTTTTGAGTTAGTGTTTTCTTTTTCTTTAGAAAAATACCCAGAAGTGGAATTGCTGGGTCATATGGTGGCTCTTTGTTTAATTTTTTGAAGAACTTTCATACTGTTTTCCGTCATGTCTGAACCAGTTTATATTCCCAGTACCAATGCACAAGGGTTTCCTTTTCTCCACATTTTTACCAACACTTGTTATTTCTTCTTTTTGATAATCATCCTAATGGGAGTAAGGCGATATCTCATTGTGGTTTTGAGTTGCATTTTCCTGATGATTAGTGATGTTGAGCATCTATTCATGTACTTGTTGGCTATCTATATGTCTTCTTTACTTAATCACTTATTTTTAATACTTTATTTTATTTATTTTTATTAAAAATTTTTAAAGATTTTATTTATTTATTTTTAGAGAGCAGGGAACAGAAGGAGAAAGAGAGTGAGGAAGAGAAACATCAGTGTGTGTAGTTTCCTCTCATATGTCCCCTACCAGGGGCCTGGCCCACGACCTAGTTGTGTGCCCTGACTGGGATCCGGTGACCTTTTGGTTCGTAGGCCCACACGCAATCCACTGAGCTACACCAGCCAGGGCTATTTTATTTCTTTTTAGAAAGAGGGGAAAGGAGAGAGAAAGAGAAGGAGAGAAACATCGTTTGGCCGCCTTCCCTACACACCCCAACTGGGGTCCAAACCTGCAACCCAGGCACGTGTCCTGACTAGGAATCAAACTGGCAACCCTTCGCTCTGTGGAATGTCGCCCAACCCGCTGAGCCATGTCAGTTAGTGCTTCTGTATGTGTCTCCTTAGAAAAATGTCTCTTCAGATCCTCTGCCCATTAAAAAAAATTATTTTATTGTTGTTCAATTACAGTTGTCTGCATTTTCCCCCCACCACTCCCCTCCACCCCAACCAAAGCCCCCTCCCTTGCTTCTACCCTCCCCCTTGGTTTTGTCCATGTGTCCTTTGTAGTAGTTCCTGATCTCTGCCCATTTGTAAATTGATCGTTTGGGGTGGGGGGTTGCTATTAAAGTTATATGAATTCTTTATACACTTTGGATATTAACCCTTTATCAGATATATGATTTGCAGCTATTTTCTCTTGATCAGTAGCCTTTTCATTTTGCTGTGCAGAAGCTTTGTAGTTTGATGTAGTCCCACATTTTTGCTTTTGTTGCCTTTGCATTTGGTATGAAGTACAAAAAATTATCACCAAGACCAATGTCAAGGGGCTTACTGCCCATATTTTCGTCTATAAGTTTTATTTTTGTGTATGGTGTAAGACAGTGTTAGAGAAGGAAACCATGTACCCATTTTTAGTCGTGTTCCGTTTTCCACCAACCACCCCTAGCCCTAGGCAGCTACTAATTTACTTTCTGTCATCATAGATTTCCCTGTTCTGGACATTTCATATAAATCAAATCCTGCAATGTGTGGTCTTCTGTGACTAGCATCTTTTGTTTCATATGATTCAGGATTCATCCATGTTGAAACATGGATCAATACTTTATTCCTTTTTATGGTGAAATCATATTCTGTTGTATGGATACAACACATTTTTTTTACACATACATCCACTGATGGACATTTAGGTTGTTTCCACTTTTTTACTCTTACGAATAAACTGCTGAAAACATTTAAAGCTCACTGTGGCTGGTGTGGCTCAGTGGATTGAGCACTGGCCTGCAAACCAAAAGGCTGTCAGTTCTATTCCCAGCCAAAGTACGTGCCTGGGTTGTAGCCGGTCCCTGGTTGGGGGCATGTGAGAGGCAACTGACCTATGTTTCTCTCCCTCTCTTTCTCCCTTCCTTCCCCCTCTCTAAAAATAAATAAATAAAATCTTTAAAAAAGAAAAATCATTTAAAGCTCAAGTTTTTGCATAGACATAAGACATTTATTTCTCTTGGGTATATATATCCAGCAATAAATTGCTGAGTTATATGGTAACTGTATATTCAACCTATTGAGGGACCCCCAGACCGTTCTCCAAAGCTGCTTCACTGGTTTACATTTCCACCAGGGATGCGCTCCATTTCCCTCCGTGCCTTCCACTCCTAGTACTCAAGAGAATGGCAGTGATGACAACCAGTTATAACTTTTCCTTTCTTCACGTGGGTACTGAGGGTTGTATATCCTCTTTATTTTAAATGGAAATATTACAAAGCAGTAAGTATACAGAAGTTTTCAAGACAGAAAACTTGGTTGACCAGCTTTTTATTTGTTCCCTCCCTTTTTCGTAACTAAGTTATCTTTTGAGAATGGAATGGTACCATGCTCTTTTAATTATAGCCTATCAAGTACATCTTTTTCCCAGATGAAGGAAAGAATGTCATATGGCAAATGACTTAAGAGTCTCATCTTGTCCAAGAGTCTCTGGCACATGTGAACAATCCAGGCCAGGCTTTCACAGACATTCATCTTTTATTATTTGGATTTTTAAAATTGCATTGAATTTTAAGGTAAATTCCAGACATTGTCATTTTGACTATAAATTCCTCAGTATGCCTCTTTAACAGATTAAGCACTTTTTAAATCATGTCACTCTCTCACATTAACTGTAGTTCCATAGTGTCTTCTTTTTCTAGCACATTTTGACACGGTAACTTATTTTTTAGGATGACTTAAAATATTCACAAATTATATTCATCACAGCTATATTTATATGAGCACAAATTTGAAATTGAGTCTTGATTGTGGGCAAACAGTCAAGATGGAAATGGTGGAAATATGTATATTTCTTTCAGAGGGTTAGTGTGGAGGCATTAAAAATTATGATATGAAATATTTTTAATGACCCAAGGAAATGTTAATGCTAAAATGTTAAATGAAATAGGTGCGAACACCCAAATATGGATAAAATATTAGTATGGTATTTTACATACATGCACACATAGGTGTACTACATATGCATATGGAGAGAGAGAGATGTGACCGAAATGAAGACATCTGTGCTGAAATTTTATCAGTGCCTAATTCTACTGATTTTTTTTTATTAACTAAAGCCCATACTTTACTCGGATTAGTTTTTTCCTAACGTCCTTTCTCTGTCCCAGGACCCACCCAGGGCACCACATACCATTGCGTTATCAGGTCTCCTCTTAGGCTCCTCCTGGCTGTGACAGTCTCTCAGACTTTCATGGTTTTGATGACCTTGATAGTTTCTTTTTAATTTGTCAATTACAGTTGACATTCAGTATTATTTTATATTGGTTTCAGGTGTACAACATAGTAGTTAGACATTTATATAACTTACAAAGTGATCCTCCCGATAAGTCTGGTACTTACCTGGCACCACACATATTTATTGCAATGTTATTACCTATGTTCTGTGCTGTACTTTGCATCCCTGTGACTATGTTATAACTACCAATTTGTACTTTATAATAGCTTCATTTGTGTTTACCTAGCCCCTCAACGCCCCCTCCCATCTGGCGACTGTCATTTTGTTCTCTGTCTATGAGTCTGTTTCTGTTTTGTTTGTTTTATTTTATTCTTTAGGTTCCACATACAAGTGAAATAATCATATTTGTCTTTCTGTGTCTAATTTATTTCACTTAGCATAATGTCCTCTAGGTCCACAGATGTTGTTGCAAATGGTAAGATTTCATTCTTTTTTATGGCTGAGAAATATTCTATTGTATGTGAGTACCACATCATCTTTACCCAGTCTTCTATTAATGGGCACTTAGGTTGCTTCCACGTCTTGTTATTGTAGATAATGCTGCAGTGAACACAGGGGTATATGCATATTTTTTCAGATTAGTGTTTTGTATTTTTTCAAATAAATACCCAGAAGTGGAATTGCTTCTATTCATAAGGTAGTTCTATTTTTAATTTTTCAGAAACCTCCATGCTATTTTCCACAGTGGCTGCACCAACTTACAACCCTACCAACAGTACTTGAGGGCTCCCCTTTCTCCACATTCTTACCAACGTCTGTTGATTTATTGATGACAGCCATTCTGACAGGTGTGAGGTGGTATCTCATTATGATTTTAATTTGCATTACTCCGACAGTTAGTGACATTGAGCATCTTTTCATATGTCTGTTGGCTATCTGTATATCCTTTTTGGAGAAATGTCTATTTAGGTCCTTTGTCCATTTTTAATTGGATTATTTGTTTTTGGTGTTGATTAGTATGTGTTATTTATAAATTTTGGACATAAATCCCTTATTGGATGTATCATTGGATAACATCTTCTCTCCCGGTTGGTAGGTTGTCTTTGATGGTTTCCTTTGCTGTGCAAAAAGTTTTTAGTTTGATACAGTTCTATTTGTTTATTTGTTCTTTTGCTTCCCTTGTTTAAGGAGATATACCAGAAAAAAATATTACTAGGAGCAATGTCAGAGAGTTCACTGCCTTTGTTTTCTTCTAGGAGTTTCATGGTTTCAGGTCTTACATTAATTTAAGTCTTTAATCCATTTTGAATTTATTTTTGTATATGGTATAAGAAGGTGGAAGTTTCCTTTCTTTTTGCATGTATCTGTCCAGTTTTCCCAACACTGTTTATTGAATAAACTGTCTTTATCCCATTGTGTATTCTTGCCTCCTCTGTTTTATATTAATTGAGCACATGGGTGTGGGTTTATTTCTGTGTTCTCTATTCTGTTCCATTGATCTGTGTGTCTGTTTTTATGCCGGTACCTTTCTGTTTTGGTTACTGTAAGCCTTGTAGTAGAGTTTGGTATCTGGTAGCATGATACCTCCAACTTTGTTCTTTTTTTCTTAAGATTGTTGTGGCTCTGTGGGGTCTTTTGTGGTTCCACATAAATTCTAGAATTATTTGTTTTAGTTATGTGAAAAATGCTGTTAGTATTTTGATAGGGATGGCATTAAATCTACAGATTGCTTTGGGTAGTGTGGATATTTGAATGATGCTAATTCTTCCTCTCTGTGAGCATGGTATGTGTTTCCATTTATTTGTATCTTCTTCAGTGTCTCATAGTTTTCCAAGTACAGGTCATTTACCTCCTTGGTTAAATTTATTCCCATGTATTTTATTTCTTTTGAATGTAAATAGACTGTAAACAGGATTGTTTTCTTAATTTTTCTTTCTGATAATCAGTGTACAAAAATGCAGCTGATTTCTGAACATCAATTATGTATCCTGCTACTTTACCGAATTTATTTCTCAGTTCTAATAGATTTTTTGGTGGAATCTATAGGGTTCTTTCTGTATAGTATCAAGTCATCTGCAAATAATGGCAGTTTTACTGCTTCTTTTCCAATTTGGATGCCTTTTATTTCATTTTCTTGTCTGATTGCTGTGGCTAGGACTATCCCTTAATATCTTCCAATACCTATTTCATATTCAAGCATCCCTAATTATCTTAAATATGCCTTTTTGCAGATCTGAACAAGGTCTACATGTTTGGTTGTTTTGTCTTTTAATTATCTTTTATTCTAGACTATTTTTATAAATCTAGATCAACTAAATTTGAAGTTTCAACCCTGCTAACACTGCAGGCTGTGTAATCTTGTGCAAGTTAATTTAGTGTTTTCTTCAACTCCCCCATTACTACCACTACTTGATTTCCTACCTTCAATTGGCCTCCATTTTCAACTCTTAACTTAATTCATTTGGTATTTACCTTCAGATCTCTAAATAACATACTTATATTGCCAGTTCTTTATTTCTATTTTGAGTATTATCTGTTGACTTTATATAGTGGAAGATGAAGATTTAGTACTGTATCACACTCACTGCTTTTCCACCCCAGATGTGAAGTCTAATATAATTGTTCTATATAATTAGAACAACATTCAGTCTGTTTACTGTGACCATGAAAATGCTATTTATAAATACCATGATTACAGTGTTTTCACTGCACATTTTTTTTCTGAAGTCAATAATAGTTCTGCTTTTTGTATTGCTTAGTTTCCTACGTACGTATCACTATGCAACTTCCACATGTGTTTAAACACATCGGGAAGTCTATCAGTTCTTTTATCTTGAAGAAATCTCTCTAGGAGCCTTTTGACATGCACTGCTGTTGACGGTTTTCTATCCCTGTTGCCCGGCTGTAGACTTGAAGTCTCTCTTTATCATCATCCTCTTGTGGTATATCTGATTTTCTGGATTCCATGGTTTTTTCATTTTCTTCTTCATTTCATGGAATACATTCACTATTAATTTTCTAAGAAAGGAAGAAAAAGAAGTAAATTGTTGAGACCTTGCCTGTATGAAAATACCTTTTTCTTAAAAAAAAAAAAAAGATTGTATGTATTTTATTTTTAGAGAGGGGAAAGGAGGGAGAAAGAGAGGGAGAGAAACATCAGTGTGTGGTTGCCTCTCACCCCCTACTGGGGAACTGGCCTGGGGAGTCAGGGCAACCCAGATATGTGCTCTGACTGGGGTCGAACCCTCTGGGAATCGAACCAGCTACCCTTTGGTTTGCAGGCCAGTGCTCAATCCACTGAGCCACACCAGCCAGGGCTGAAAATATCTTTCTTCTAATCATGTACTTAATTGATAGTGTAGCTATATATAGAATTCTTGATTAGAAATTACTTTCTATCAATATTTTGAAGATATTCATGGTATTCTAAGCTTTCAGTGTTCTGTTGGGGGGATTCTGACATTCTGATATTTTATTATTTGTATAAAATCTGTTTTTATTCTCTCTGGAAATTTGAATGTTTCGAAACTTCACAAAAGATGTACCTTGGTGGAGGGCTATTTTTAACATTGAGTCATATAGTCAGAAGGCCCTTTCAAGTTCAAAAAACTCAAGTCCTTTACTTATGGGGAAGTTTTATTGAATTATTTCTTTAAATATTTTCTCCTTCCATTTTTTCTTATTTTCTCTTCCAGGAACACCATATTTAGATGTCATGTCTCCTAGACTGATCCTCTAATTTAAAAAATTTTTTTTCTCAGTTTTTATCTTTGTTTCTTGCTCTACATTGAAAGATTTCCTCTAGTTATTATTTAACCCTTTTTATTTCTGCTATCATGTTTTTACAATTGATCTTAGCCAAAATGTCGAGAAGTGATCTGCTATCATGTTTTTAATTTTCAAGAGTTATTTTTCTTTTTAGTCATTAAATGTACTATTTTTAGAGAATGACATCTTCGAGAGATCCAAGATGGCAGAGGAGTAGGTGGAAGCTACACTAACCTCCTCCAGGACCAACCTGAAATTACAACTAAATTGTAGAGAAATCATCTTGAATAACAAACTGAACACTAGCTGAAGAGAAGGCTTACAACCACACACAGACAGAAGAAAACACTTCAGCACACTGTGACTGGTACAGCATGCAGAGGAGGTGCAAAAGGGCTGGCTCGGCTCCCATGAATGACAGCTGAAGTGCCAGGGATATTTCAGCAGCTTCAGGGGGAACTTCTCAGGTCCCCCCCACCCAGAAGTGTGGGGGAGACCAACCTGTGCTCCCCAGCCTACAGCACCAGAGCCGGAAAGGAACCCAGATAACATCCAGGTGTGAAAAGCAGCAGGGATTCTCTTTGCCAGGGAGAGACTGCTAGAAATGCAGAGAGCCTCTTAAAGGGTTAAAGCACAAAATTTCATTTGCAGTCACTTACCCTGGGTGCTGGCATTGGGAAGGCAGAGTGAACTAGAGATACTTGAGGAGAATCTGGGGTTGGTGGCTCTGGGGAGAGAACTGAGGGAACAGCCTCCAGAATACATGTGCTGAGTCATTCTCTGTACTGCAGGAGCTGTCTCTCTCAGGCAGAACACTCCTCTCCCAAGTAGTAGTAGCCCCACCCGTAGGAATTACTCTGCCCCACCCTGTGGTACTTAAGCCTGACTGCTGATTACAGATTGATTAGACTAGAAACTGATCAGTGTGACAGCTTATTTAACACCTAAGGTGGAAAAATACAAAGCAGCAGCCAAAATGGAAAGACAAACAGACCTAAAATGAAAGAACAAGAGAATTTTCCAGAAGAACTAGATGAAATGGAAGTAAGGAATTAAGCACATAGAGAGTTTAGAGTAATGATTGTAAGGATACTCAACAGCATGAAAAAAGACATAGAAACCATAAAAAAGGATCAGTCAGAAATAAAGAATGCAATATCTGAGGTAAATAATACACCAGAAGGAATAAAGAGTAAGTTAGATGAAGCAAAGGATCAAATCAATGTTTTAGAAGACAAGGTAGAAAAAACAATCAGGCAGAGTAGCAAAAAGAAAAAAGAATTTTGAAAAAACAAGGAGCACTTAAGAAACATCTTGGACAACATGAAGCGTAGCAACATCTGCATCATGTGAATGCCAGAAGGTGAAGAGAGTGAGCAAGGGATTGAGAACCTATTTGAAGAAATAATGACTGAGAACTTCCCTAATCTGGTGAAGGAAAAAGTCACACAAGTCCAGGAAGCTCAGAGAGTCTCAAACAAGTTGGGCCCAAAGAGGCCTACACCAAGACACATCCTAATTAAAATGACAAGGCTTAAAGAAGGAGAGAATCCTAACAGCCACAAGAGAAAAGCAGGTAGTTACCTATAAGGGAGCACCAATTAGACTGTCATCTGATTTCTCAGCAGAAACATTTCAGGCCAGAAGGGAAGGGCATGAAATATTCAAGATGAAGAAAAGCAAAGACCTACAACCAAGGCTACTTTACCCAGCAAGGCTATTGTTTACAATTGAAGAAGAAAGAAGGAGCTTCCCAGACAAGAAAAAGCTAAAGGAGTTTGTTAACACCAAACCAATCCTGCAACAGATGTTAAAGGGCTTGCTTTAAGAAGAAGAAAAAGAGAAAGCCAGGCTGGGGAGTGGGAAACAGAGGAAAGCAATCTAACAATAAAATTGCCCTGTCTGGTGTGGCTCAGTGGATTGAGTGCTGGCCTGTGAACCAAAGGGTGACCGGTTTGATACCCAGCACATGCCTGGTTTGTGGGCCAGGTCCTCAGTAGGGCACATGTGAGAAGCAACAACACATTGATGTTTCTTTCCCTTTCTTTCTCTTCCTCTTCCCTTTTGTCTAAAAATAAGTAAAATATTTTTTAAAAAATGGCACCACATATGTATTAATATCCTCTTAAATGTAAATAGCTTAAATTGCTCCTACCAAAAGACAGAGGGTAACTGAATGGATAAGAAAACAAGACTCATATATATTCTGCCTCCAAGAGACCCATCTCAGATGAAAAGATACATACAGACTAAAAGTAAAGGGTTGGAAAAAAATATTTCAGGCAAATGGAAAAGAAAAAAAAAGCTGGGGTAGCAATACTTAGAGCTGACAAAATAGACTTTAAAACTAAGGCTATATAGTAAGAGACAAAGAATGACATTACCTAATGATAAAGGGAACAATCCAACACGAGAATATATATGTGTAGTAAACATTTACGCACCCAGCATAGGAGCACCTAAATATGTGAAGCAAATCTCGATGGGCATAAAAGGAGAGATCAACAGAAATACAGTCATAGTAGGGAATTTTAATATCTCATGGACTTCAATGAATAGATCTTTCAGACAGGAAATCAATAAGGAGACAGCGGCCTTAAACAACACACTAGACCAAGTGGATTTAATTGATATCTTCAGAGCCATTCATTCCAAAGCAGCAGAATATACATACTTTTCAAGTGCACATGGAACACTTTCTAGGTTAGACCACATGCTAGGACACAAAACAATTCTCAAATTTAAGAAGACTGAAATCACATCAAGGATCTTCTCTGATCACAGTGCTGTGAAACTTCAAGTCAGTCACAAGAACACTCAAAAACATGCAAAGACATAGAAGCTAAATAACATGTTATTAAACAATGGGTCAACAATTATTAGATTAAGGAAGAAATCAAAAGATACCTTGAAACAAATGAAAATGAGGACAACAATTCAAAATCTGTGGACACTGGGAAAGCAATCCTAAGAGGGAAATTCATAACATTACAGGTATATCTCAAAAGAAACAAGAAAAAGTTCAAATAAACAATCTAACTTCACACTTAAAGAACCTGAAAAGGAACAACAAACAAAGCCAAATGTGAGTAGAAGGTAGGAAATAATTAAGATCAGAGCAGAAATAAATGAAATACAGTCTAAAATAAAATACAAAAGATCAGTGAATCCAAGAGCTGGTTCTTTAAAAAGATAAACAAGATTGATAAATCTTTAACCAGGCTCATCAAGAAAAAAAGAGAAAGGACCCAAATAAATAAAATAAGAGATGAAAGAGGAGAAATAACAACTGACACCAAAGAAGTACAAAGGATTATAAGAAAATATTATGAACAATTATATGCTAACAAACTGGATAACCTGAACAAAATGGATGAATTCCTAGAAACATACAATCTTCTAAAAATGAATCAGGAAGAACCAGAGATTCTGAATAGACAGATTACACATAATGAAATTGAAGCAGTAATCAAAAAACTCCCAACAAACAAAAACCCTAGACCAGATGGCTTCCCAGGTGAATTTTACCAAACATTCTGAGAACTAATACCTCCCCTTCTCAAACTATTTCATAAAATTCAAGAGGAAGGAAGGCTCCCAAATTCATTTTACGAGGCCAGCATTATCCTAATTCCAAAACCAGATAAAGATACTAAAAAGAAAGAAAATTATAGGCCAATATCACTGATGAACATAGATGTTAAAATTCTCAACAAATATTAGCAAACCAAATGCAGCAATGCATCAAAAAGATCATACACCATGATCAAGTGCAATTTATTCTGGGAATGTAAGGTTGGTACAACATTCACAAATTAATAAATGTGATGCATCACATCAACAAAATTAAGGATAAAAACCACATGATTAAATCAATAGATTCAGAAAAAGCTTTTGATAAAATCCAGTACCAATTTGTGATAAAAATTCTCAGCAAAGTGGGAATCAAGGGAACATGCCTAAACATAATAAAAGCCATATATGACAAACCCACTGCCAGCATCATACTCAGTGGGCAAAAGCTACAAGCAATCCCCTTAAGATTGGGAACGAGACAGGGATGTCTGCCTTCACCTCTCTTATTCAACATAGTACTGGAAGTCCTAGCCACAGCAGTCAGACAAGAAGAAGAAATAAAAGGCATCCAGGTTGGAAAGGAAAAAGTAAAACTGTCTTTATTTGCAGATGATATGATGCTGTACATAGAGAACTCCAAAGTTTCCACCAAGAAACTACTAGAACTAATAAATGAATTCACCAAAGTAGTAGGATACAAAATTTATATTCAGGAATCAGTTGCATATTTATATGCCAATAACTAACAAAAAGGGAAATTAAGAAATCAATCCCATGCACAATTGCTTCAAAAAGAATACAATACCTAGGAATAAACCTAACCAAGGATGTAAAAGACCTGTGCTTAGAAAATTACTTGTAATTTCTGAATTAAGAAATTAAGAACTGAAGAAAGAAATTGAATACAAATGCGTGGATTAAAATACCAATAAGTAGAAGATACAAATAAGTGGAAGCACATACCATGTTCATGGATAGGACAAATTAACATCATTAAAATGTCCATACTACCCAAAGCAATCTATAGATTCAACATGATTCCAATGCCGTATTTCACAGAACTAGAACAAATATTTCCAAAATTTATATAGAACCACAAAAGGCCCCACATAGCAATAGAGCTCCTGAAAAAGAAGAACAAAGTTGGAGGAATCACACTACCTAATATCAAACTATACTACAAGGCCATAGTAATCAAAGCGGCCTGATACTGCCATAAAAACAGACACATAGATCAATGAAACAGAACAGAGAGCCCAGAAACAAACCCATACCTTTATAGTTAATTAATATTCAACAGAGGAAGAAAGCACATACAATGGGCTAAAGATAATTCATTTAATATGTGGTGTGGAGAAAATTGGACAGATGCATGCAGAAAAATGAAACTAGACCACCCTCTTACACCACACAGAGGACTAAATTCAAAATGGATCAAAGAGTTAAATGTTAGATCTGAACACATAAAAATTGTAGAAGAGCCCTGGCTGGTGTAGCTCAGTGGATTGAGCGCGGGCCTGCGAACCGAAGGATCGCGGTTCGATTCCCAGTCAGGGCACATGCCTGGGTTGCCAGGCCAGTTCCCGGCAGGGGACATACAAGAGGCAACCGCACATTGATGTTTCTCTCCCTCTCTCCTTCCCTTCCTCTCTAAAGATAAATAAATTAAAAAAAAATCAAAAAAAAAATTGTAGAAGAAAACATAGGGAGCAAAATCTCTGACATTGCTCATAGAAATTTTTTATTGGACATGTCTCCCCAGGCAAGGGAAACAAACGAAAAAATAAGCAAAGGGGACTTTATCAAACTAAAAAGTTTTTACACAGCAAAGGGAATCATCAACCAAATAAAAAGACAACCCACAGAATGAGAGAATATATTTGCCAGTACATCTGATAAGGGGTTAATATCCAAAATTTATAAAGAACAACAAAACTCAACACCAAAAAAACAAACAATCCAATTTAAAAAATTGCCAAGGATCTGAATAGACCCATCTCCAAAGAAGACATGCAGATGCCCAATAGACAATGAACAAATGCTCAATGTCACTAGCATCAGAGAACTGCAAATAAAAACCACAGTGAGATATCACCTCACACCTGTTGGAATGGCTATCATCACTAAATAAAAAAACAACAAGTGCTGGTGAGGACGAGGAGAAAGGGGAACCCTTTTGCACTGTTGGTGGGAGTGCAGATTGGTGAGCCACTGTGGAAAGCAGTATGGAGATACCTCAAAAAATTAAAAGTGGATCTGCCTTTTGACCCAGCATTCCCACTTCTGGGAATATATCCAAAGGAACCCAAAACACTAATTCGAAAGAACGTAAGCACCCCTATGCTCATTGCAGTGTTCTTTACAATTTCCAAGATACGGAAGCAGCCCAAGTGTCCATCAGTAGATGAGTGGATAAAACAGCTATGGGACATTTACACAATGGAATTCTACTCAACCATAAAAAAGAAGAAATTTTGCCCTTTGCAACAGTATGGATGGACCTGGAGAACATTATGCTAAGTGAAATAAGCCAGGCAGAGAAAGACAAATACCATATGATTTCACTCACATGTGGAATCTAATGAACAAACTGAACTAACAAGCTAAACAGAGACAGACTCACAGAGAGAACAGATGACAGCTGGTGGGGGTGGGAGTAGAGGGATTGAGCAAAAAGGAAGAAGGACTCTTGGACAACAGTGATGATTGCTGAGAGCAGGGGGATACAAGGGCACTAACTGGTAATGGAAAAATATAGTAAATATTATATATTTTAAAAATTCAAGAAAGAAAATGATATTTTTTTACCTGTTTCATGAATAAAATACTTCTCTGATGATTTTAATGATTTTTTCTAAGTTTTCACCTTTGCACGTATTGTTTGCTTTTCCACAATGAATTTCTTTTTTTATTTGTTTTGTCTCCGTCTTTACATTAAGTGCTTTTCTCTAATGCCTTCTGATCTTGGCTGTCAGCCCATACTTAAAAGTGTGGTGTCTCGTTTTTGGTGTTCTCTCCCACTCCCAGCAGTTCCTGCTGCTGCTGGAGACCGGTCTGTATGGAGTTCTGTAGTGTATTTTAGGTTGCTTTCCCTGCCTCAGGTAGAGCATTCAGCTTCTTGGATTTGCTGAGTCAGTTCTACTTGTTTTTTTCCTAACTGCTGTTGCTGGTGTCCCCTCTCCTATTTTCTTTGTTCTTGTGTACTTCACCTTCGCAACATTCTTACCTGTCATTCGAGGGGTGTCAAATAGGTGTGCGTGTGGTCTAAGTCAGGGGTCAGCACACTGGTTCCTGTGCGGAATCCTTCCCTTATGCCCTGCCAGGGCTCCAGTGCGGAGGCTCTCCTGCAGCCCCGAAGTTCGCCTCCTTGTCCCATCATCTCCCTATCGGTTTCCACACATGCCTGTCCGTTTTTATTCCAGCTGCTTCTGTTGTGCGCACAGATGTCTATGAGCAGTGCCGCCTTTCCTGCATCCTCCTGCCTCCTGGAGGGCAGCGGCTGGTAGAATGCCAGCTACTCCCAGTCTTCCTGGTCTCCTTGCGGGTGATGTTCCAGGGGCCGACCTGCCCCTGATCCTCAGCCAAGTGCCTTTTGTTTTCTGGATGACATAGCAGTTTCTTTCTTAAGTTCATGGTGACTCACTTTTTAAAAATAGGCTTTGATGTGTCAAAGCCTTTTCTGAAAGTCTAAATAGATTGTATTGTCTGGTTTTCTTTTAGTCACATGCATTTTTACCTTCTGAAAGAGGTGGTATGTGAATTAGGTCTGTTTTTACCTTCCTGAAACCACACAACCCTCGCTTTCCACGCATCATTGCTTCTCCTGAGCTGTTCCCACCCTCCCAGTGCAGCCTGTCCTATAAGGCCCTCTCACACCAGCTCGCATGCGATCGCTTCCTTGTCTTCCCAGGTCCTTCCAGCAAAAATTCTCCTCCTGGCATCTGGACTCCTGCAGCAACTTCTCTAGAGGTTCATAATGTGGTTACTTGTATCTCCGTGTTATCCTCCTAATAGTTTATAAACTCTTTCTGGTCAGGGACCATGCCTGATCTTCTCATACAGTCTCTTGAGCTTAGTAAGAATTCTATACGTGTTTGGTAACTTAAGTTAATAGCATAAATCTAAGGAAAAACCTCTTGAAATAAGTCTGCTGTTGGGTTGGCCAAAAAGTCTGTTTAGATTTTCCACAAAATAAAAGATACAGTTTTTCATTTTCACCAATAACTTTATTGATTTGGATATTTTGAGTATGTCAGCTGTCTCCCACAATTGGCTTCTAGAGGGTAGAGGCCAGGGGTGCTGCTAAGCATCTTCCAATGCATAAGGCAGCCCCACAGCAAAGAGTTATTGGCCAAAATGTCAGTAGTACCAAGAAACTTCTCAAACCACTTTTGACATGTTCTATCAGTCACAGCACCTTCTCCATAAGCTGCACAAATCTTTTTTCTTTTTTTGCGTTTCAGGTGCATTTTTACCATTCTTAAAATAATAAAGCATGATACACTGAAAATGTTGCGTATTTTCTTCCATCTTCAATATTAAAATGGCTTCACAAAAATTCACCAATTTTGATACTTTTTAAAAAATGTGCTCTGATGTATAACAACTATCAATAAAATCTAACAAAATTGTTTCAAATGAAGTTTAAGACAACTAAGCACTACTAGAGCCATCACAAGGGAAAAACTAAACTAACTTTTTGGCCAACCCAATATATCAACAGCCTTCACTTAACTCACTCACAGCTGAGTCTTCACGGACTTTATACAGAAATCGTTCCCACGAAAGTTAGATGCCCTTCTAAAGATATCTTCATGGTGTCTTCACATCCATCAGCTTCTTCCATCTCTTTGCCACATTTCGGTTGTTCCTTCTTGTAACCGGTTCTTGCCTCCTCTGGCCCCGTCTGTCCTGCTGCTCCTATCACTTTGATTATTTCGCTGGTCGTCATCTTTATACCACATTCCCATAAAGTAATGCTTTTGTTGAATTTTCTGTCCTCAGACTTTTGTGTGTGCGTACTTCAGGAATCTCGTTGCTCAGGTTTTGTTTATTTGGAATTGGGGTTAGGAAAGAAATTTAGGGGCTAGAACAAGGGATTGGCTCCCTCTGCCACACCTCCCCAACCCTCCAGGATCTAAGCGATGGAGAAAGTAGAACAAGACACAGGTAGCCGTATGGCTACTAATAAATCCTGGAAGTTGAGAGTTCTTTCATAAAGCCTGATTGGAGAACACAGCTTACACCCAAGGTCCAAGTAGAGCCTTCTGCTACTCCCAAGATTCAGGCCCTGTGGGGTGAGCTGTGCTTGGAGCAGGTCCAGCTGGTGTCAGGTCTGCCTCTTGCACCCAGTTGTCAGGAAGGCAGAGTATTAAAGCATGAAGACTGAGAAGTAGAGGAAGTGAGCCAGAGGTGTTCCAGCCTGTGGCCCAACGCAAAATTGTAAATGCACTTAAAATATTATGAGATTTTCTTGTTTTCATTAGTGTTTGTGTATGTAATGTGTAGCCCAAGACAACTCTTTTTCCAGTGTGGCCCAGAGATGCCAAAAGGTTGGACACTGCTGCCAGTTCCAAGATAGCAAGACACATGAAAAGGAGACTCTCAATTATAGCTCAAGCCTCAAGGGAACTGAGGAAAAGCTAAAGGTCTCCCGAAAGGTTGATTCATGGTAAAGCTGGCTGCCACAGAGACTGCCGCTGGAGGAGCAGCTGGGTCTAAGGCACCTCTTCAAGGGTTGCTGCTCTTCACTCCAGTACCCTGCCGTCGAGGCGGGCCCCAGCGCCCAGCGTTGGGAGGGATCCGCCTGTAACCTCCCAGTCTCCGCTCTTTGTCTGCTGTCTCCTGTCAATGGCCCCAACTCTCTGCACTTCCTAGTTCAAGTCTCTGAAAGCTGGAACTTGCCTGCCTTATAGATGGGCAACCAGCCTACCGGTTGTCTTCCTTTGGATCAGGTACCCAGCTTAGCTCCCCCTGCCCCTGCTTTATTGTGATCTAACTGACAAATAACATTGTGTGCGTTTTTTGGCTGTACCACATGATGATCTAATATACGCATATGTTGTGAAATGATAACCACAGTAAGGTTGGTTAGCACGTCCTTCACCTTACATGGTTAGGTTACCTTTGTGTCTGTGGCGAGAACATTGAAGACCTACTCGCTTAGCAGATTTCAGTCATACAACACAGTATTGTTAACTGCAGAATGCTTAGTTTTGTACGTGTCCTTCTTTTACCTATTAACTACTTGAGGGAACTTTTTTTTTAACTCTTGCATCTCTAAGCCTTACACATGGTGGCTAGCAGAATGTATGTGATGTGATGACTATGTATGTAACCACAACAGGTGGGATCAGAAAACATAACTGGTTCACTGCGTAATTTGAGCTTTGTTCCAAAGCTCAAACCTCTCCAACAGCTAGCAAGTCGGAGTCCCATTCTTCATACTCCCTTTATGTCCCTTTTATCTGCTTCAGAAACCAGACACAGGAAACATCTGACCACAATAAAAGATTTCCAGTAAATTCTAGGTTTCCTCATTGAACAAGTCACGTGCAGCAAAGCTCTGTTGCCCTTAGGTCTGGAATTCTGTTCGGTCACTTGTATAGCACACCACATGGCTGCCTCTGGCCTGGGAGCCAGGAACAGCTGGAGGCCCGCTGCTTGCAATAAAAACGACGTGTTTGTTAACCTGAGAGGGAGAAGTCTGGATGTTCTTGCTCTGTTTCTTTCGGAACAAACTTCTGAACTTGTTGAACACTGAATTTTCCCTTTTGCTGTCAAAGTGGCTTGTTACTAAAATGGGCTTACATCCTTTAGAAGAAACACAGATAATGAATGATTGGCCAAACTGAGTCTCAAGTCTTACTGGCTTTAATGCTCAAAGCGAAGTCCATCAAAATTTACACAAAACATGGGTATGTCCCTAACTTCCTTCAGAAGTTTCTGCTCGCTTGTTTGTGTCTTCTTCAGTTTACAGATAGACACATGCTCTGGGAGCATCCCACTACCACCAGAAATAGTATTTGTGAAAATTCTGACTTTCTTTCCTGTAAGGCTGTCATCTCTTTGGTGCTTACCCCTTACATGCCCATCACACTTTGTTTTCAGTGGCTATTAACTTGTCTGTCTTCCTTGGCTGGAAGGCAAAAACTGTTTCTTATTTGGCTCCATTTCTCTAGCACAGGCACACCTCAGAGATACTGAAAGGCGGTTCCACACCACTGTAATAAAGTGAGGATTGCAGTAAAGCAAGTTGTAGTCTTTTTGCTGGTGGAGAGTCTTGCCGTCAGTTTGTAAAAAAATGCATCTGTGAAGCACAATAAAATGAGGTGTAGAAGAAAAGGGGCCACATACAAAGCCTGACCAGGTCAGGGGAGGCCTGTGTGGCGGCCTCTCAAACTCAGAGACCTGAAGTAACCCCGTAGGGTGGTTTGAAATTAAAACTTTCTAACTGAAAGCAGTTCATGGCAGGTAGTCATGTTCTAGTTGGGTGTTTTTCCCTAACAAAGGTCAGTCTCTACCTTCACTGAGCTTATCTGTGGTCTTTTTGCATCTGTGATAATATACCTTTGGAATGTCCAATTTCCTTTTTCCGGGTCCCTCGAGGCACAGGCACCGCCCTGGGAGAAGCCCGCAGATCCTCTCTTTGTTCTTGTCATCGTATTAATTATTGAGTGTTAACTATCCTGTGTCCACTTGTGTAAAAAGTATGTGTCTGTCATTTTACATTTTATCCAGTCCCTGAGGTTCCCCACTCTGCTTTCTCCCGCCTCCCTAATCTAACACCAGTTGTTTTCATGTAACCCCTTTATGCGCCCCCCTTTTGATTGTAATGTGTAAAATAAGGTGCTGAACTGCCATTCTGCAGTGCCTTTTCTCAGTTGCTGAGGTTTTGCTTCCTGGAAATTGTCATCAGTTTGGCTCAGATAAACTCAGGAAAATTCTCTACGGGTTTGGATGTTTCTTATGCTGACAGATACGCCTGTATCTGGCGCATCATAGGTACTTGATAATATTCATGGGAAGGAGAGAGGAATTTTCGGAAAGCTCGGTCTATTTAGGAATTGCTGTAGCTGAGGCACATCTAAGTGGCACGAAGCAAGGACACCGCGGCCATGAAGGAGAAAAGCTGAGCAGTGAAGGCAGTCGGGAGCCTCCCGTCCTTCCGCACTGGTACCAGTGAGGTAGAGAGTAAAGTCCCAGAGCTGGGTAAGAGAGTTCTTTTTTAAATTTTTTTTATGATAATGTAAGTAACACATGTGTACTGTAGAAATTTTTCAAAAATATAGAGAATAAACACTACCTGTAATTCTTCCTCCCACAGACAACCACTATTAACATTGAGTCTTTTTTCTTTTACTTTTCATTATGTTTTAGGTTTTTAGTTAATCCTTAGTCTTTTTTCTTTACATTTAGTTTGAAAAGTTGAAGAAATTATTTTAGGACTGCTTGTGAATACAAAGAAGGTGAATTGCAATTGGAAAAAATACTTGTCGACTGCAATAAAAATTTGAGATACTGTTTTTATTGTTGATGTGGGTGGGCAGTGACCTCCTCAGAAAGTCTTTCCTGATCTTCTTCAGGTGAATGTGACCTCTCACCCGGACAGCATCTTGGCCAGTTTCCTTGTCCCCCCTGCACTGACTTATGGGACTGCTTTTATCTTCTTAGGATGAGGCCAGAAACTTTGCTGAGCCTCTGCAGCTTCCCAGCACAAGGACAGTTGAAGGTGGATTTGAATTGAATGAGCATCTAGATGCATAGTGCATTTTCCCCTAACGTGTCAAATGCCTCTCAGATAAAACATCACCTCTGAAAGCAAGCAGGGACGTGTACTAGTGTGTTCCTTTGTTTGCTAAACTTACTGACTAGTTCTGTTTGCTGGTCACTGAGCTAGGCTTCAGAGCCTCAGAATGATAAGACAATCCTTGTCCTCAGGGAACTTGCAGTTTAATGAGAGAAAAAAAGAAAGGTGAACAAGGAGTGCAATGCAGTATAATAATGCCCCAATTGCAGCGCACTGATGGCCTATAAAGGAGAATGGGCAGAATGGATCAGAGAAGGCTTAAAGAAGAGGGGTGATTGAGTTGGGTCTTAATGGAGAAGTGAGGGGTTTTTTTCATGCAAACAGGCAGAGAGAACAGGATGTCTGATGTCTAAAGCTTTGAGGCACATACCTCTTTGGGGAAATGGCAGTAGTTTGGCATATCTGGGACATGAGGTCTATTAGAGGTGGCAAATGAAGCAAGGTGGTGAAAACCTTGAATGTCAGAACTTGGACTTTATTGAATAGGCTATGGGAAGCATTCTAATCAAGAGTAAAGCCACAATCAGGTACACATCTTAGGAAAATTATGTAGCAGTGTAAAGGATGATAGAAGTGGGCTAAGTTGAAGGCAGGTGTGTGATTAGGAGGCTGTCAGAACAGTCCCAGCAAAAAAGGACAGGCAGATGTCCAGAAAGGGCAAACCCTATAGAGATGGAAAGTAAGTCAGTGGTCGCCTGCAGCTGGAGGTGGGGACAGGGAGTGACTGTAAATGGGCACAAGGGATCTTTTTAGGGTGATGGAAATGTTCTAAAATTGCATGTGGTGATATTTGCACAGGTCTGTAAATTTTCTAAAAAATCATTGAATCGTACACTTAAATGAGTGAATTTTATGGTCCGTAGATTATACCTTAATAAAACTCTGAGAGAATGGTCATGGAGGGAGACTTGGCTTGGGGTGGTGAACACACAATACAATATCAGATGATGTGTCATAGAATTGTACACCTGAAATCTATATAATTTTTTTAACCAATTTCACCCCAATAAATTCAATTAAAAAAACTCAGAGAGAGAGAGAAACAGGGACTTCTTTTCTGAAAGGGCAGTAGCATTAAGAGGAGACAGATGTGAGAAATGGTGATAAAGAACTAGAATTTTGACAGCTAGACATTGATTGTATCTCACATCATGGTCACCTGTCTATTTAGCCAAGTGTACTAATTGTGCTTCTGTTTACATTTTTGCAAAAAGATATCAGCCCGACCTTTTACTTGGTAGGTTTCAAAGCATATGGATCTGCCCTTAACTAGCAATACAAAATATCTGCCTCTAGATTCTTATACAAAACCATATCTTCTAGTTCTCTGCCACCCAGTTCTTCATAAACACTTGGTTATGAAGAAAAAAATACAGGGTCCAGCACAGATAATGTTCCTTTTTTATTACAAAATTATAAGCATGTAATCCTGTAACATAACAGTATCACATTCAAGGACACCGTATGATACTTTAGGTGAAATGTTCATATTGAAAATATAAATTATTATACCCATACTATTATTACCCTACAAACCACACTCAAGCAGGTGTTACTTCTGCCGGACCCTGTGTGTGTGTGTGTGTGTGTGTGTGTGTGTGTGTGTGTGAAAGATTGCTTGAAGGGTATGTGGCCCACTCGTTTCTCTAGAATTGTTATTCACCAAGTAGTTATTGGGTGCCAGATCTTATGCCGGTAATACAGTAGTGAATAGAGCAGATACAGGCTCTGCCTTTATGGGGCTTATAGTCCAGCAGCGGGGACAGATACAGTTATGGCAACTATTGTGTTGAATTTCCATGTGCACGAAGAGAAAATGACATCGAATTGAGACCTGAAGAATAATGTTGGGGTGGAAGAGTGGCTGTAGACACTGGTCCTACCATCCAGCTGGCGTTCGTCTGTAATGAGTGAGCCTTTGAATGTGATCCCTTTGGAGTTGGGGCCTCTGAGGTTATCCTGGGCCTTAAACGATCTTGGTGTCCTTTACAATTGCTTTCGTTGAACTGTGTGCCAGCTTTATGCCATCATTTGCATTGGTCATGTTACAAGAAACAGACATACAAGATTCGCAATTAATTACTATAGAAATGTTGTGGGAGATACAGTCTTTAGCATCATGCTTCATCCCGCTTTGTAGAAGCCCAGAAGAAAAGTTTCTTTCCGGTCACTCTAGAGTATTCGCTTCTATGTTTTGGTCTGTGAGTGGCTCTGGAGTGCCCTATGGCATCTTGCTGCAGTTCTGCCCAAGGGACGTTGTCTCAGCCTGGAGTGCCCCTTCCATTCTTGTTAGGTGTAACCCTTACTTCTCCCCCAGCTATTAGTTCAAGGATCACTACTTTAGGGAAGCCTTTCCTAACCAATACCCTCTGCCCTTCTAGTCTGGTTCCTAATGGAAACGTTCACAGCACTCTTTTCTTTTTTACTTAATTAGTTTTTAGTTAAATAATGTGTTGTTTGGTAACTTTTTCTCTCTTCTAGACTGATGGCAGGTAGATTCATGAGGGTAGAGACCATGCTTTTTTTATTCACTGCTGTGTTTCAAAGTATAGTATCTTGCACATAGTAGATGCCCAATAAATATTTACTGAACAGCTGAATGAACAAATGATTGAATCAGTGTGGGCACTGAATCTTGTAACTTCTTTTTTTCCTTTGGCCGTTTGGATGCTCAGGCCTCCTTCATTCTAGCTACAGCGTTTGTGTGGGTCCTCATGGCATGCATTTTGTATACTAACGTTTCCCGACTATGTAATATTTTTTCTTTCTTTGACTTTTTCATTTTTTATTCCACTGTGTACTATAAATTCCTATAGGCCGCTTTAAGTCTTTGGGCAGGAAGAAATAATAAACTATTGGGTATATGGCTAAGAAAAGAAAGGAAGAAGTCAACAGGGAAATGTTAGTGTCTTTAACTAGATGCAGGAGGGAATTTTCCATTTGCTTTTTAAAAATTTTGTTTTCACTATGAGAAGGAAAAAGAAGTAAATTTGTCCCCTAATCTGGAAGGAAATGCCTTTGAAAAACTCGAGGCCCTTCTGCCCTGAGGTAGCCCTCCCTATGGCAGGAGGCTGGGGGCTGGGCTTGCAGGGCCTCCCAGCCCAGAGGATGGTGCGCATGGACCTGTGCAGGCTGTCTGTGCAGCTGACTTCCATTGCAGTTGGCTTTCCCTTGGGGAGGGTTTGGGCAGAGCCAGTGGGAGCTTGGTTTTTCACTGTAAGAAGGAGAAAGAAATGAACTTGTCCTCTTGTGTTGCAGATTCAGTGGTTCTATCCTTTGACTCCGATGGACAAACTCTAGGCTCAGGTACCAGTCTCTCCCTCTCTATCATCCTTTCAGCACTCAATATTGGCCACATCTGAAATGGAGCCTAATAAGGTGGGGGTGGGGGTAATCTGGGGGTGGGCAATGGAATATCTCAGAATTGTGGGAAAGCCTCAAGAAGCCTTTCTAGGGTCTCAAGGTCTAGGAAACAGCAGTAGGATACCACACCCAGAAGACTTTGCCAGTTGCTTTAGAAGTGTGCACTGAAGTGTTTTCAGGAGATGCTCCTTCCTCACTCAGTGTGGTCCAGGTTTATATACAAGGGTATGTTTTCTGTCACGGAGAGCAGAGCAGAGGGCATTGAGAGATGCCAAGCTCTAGCTGTGCTGGAGCAGACAAGCATCAGGGCTTTCAGCAGAATGCCAGGCTGGTGAGAGCATCACAGCTTCCCAAGGATATACACCTCATTGCACATTCACATGCACCCCCTGTACACGCGAACACACAACCTCCAGGAGGTGCGTGTTGTTGTTCACTTTACTGTGCACTCGTGCCAAAACTCACGCAGGCCAGCACACTCCCACTCCCCCTGTGTCTACAGCGTAGGATGCACAGCCTGGCACAGCTGCGCCTGTCACACGGAATCACCCAGGCTCGTTTGGGATTGGCTTTTTCATGTCTGAGGGAGTCTACCTGCTCCACATGACGGTGCTGTTGGCAGTGAGCAGAAAGGGGTTACTTTGGTTCCTCAGCCTGCTGCCATTGTGTCCCTATGAGCCCTGGGATGACATTACTTTATGAGAGGAGCATTTCTGTGCATTGATTCTGTATTTTTAGTTGCAGATAGTGGTGTGTGCTGCTTATGAATAACAGGGAGACTTTGCTGGCCTGCTGAGGACAGTTAATCCTTGAATGCAATAGGCAGGTATTTCACAAAGCAGCCGTGAGGTTCAGGCAGTTGTGGCCATGTGGACAAGAGAACAATATTCAGAGAATGTGGTCATAGCTACCCCTGTTTACTGAGGACCTACTGTGTACCAGCACTGTGCTAAATGCGTTGCACATATCTCACAAGGTAGACGCTATACCCCTACCTGTAGATAAAGAAACTCCTGTTCAGCAGGTGGAGAAATCTGTCCAGGGCCATTGACCACTGTCCGGCTCTGGAGCCTGTTCTCCCTCCTTTGCCATTCTGCTGTCTCCTGTGTGCGGTGTCCTCCACCAAAATGCTGAGACAGAGGAGGTCACTTTAAAGCAGAGTGGACAGAGAGTTTTTATTCCTATAGGAAAAGACTCATCAGTTTGATTACATTAAAGTTAAGAACTTCAGTTAATTGAAAAACACCATTAAGAGTAAAAAGGCAATAAAGAGTGCAAAACGATATTCACAACACAAATAACCAACAAAAGGCTTGTGCCAGGACTGCGAAAGAACTACAAAATCACTAGGAATAAAGAAACAGGCAAAAAACTGAGTAAGTATTCCACAAAAGAGGAAATCCAAATGGCCAATAAACCTATGAAAAGGTGTTTGGTTGAGTTAACATGTAGGGAGCGCATATTAGAATTACAGTGAGATACCACAACACATCTACCAAAACAGCAGAACCTGAAAAGCCTAATGTTCCAGCGTTGGTGAGAATGTGGTATGGTGGAAACTCTGAGTTTCTCCTGGTCAGAGGATAAATTGGCTACGACCACTTTGGAAAAGACTAGCTAAATTTAAATATGCCTCATAACCTGGCAGTTCCTCCCCTAGGTGTGTTCTTTGCATAAATGGATGCTTATATACATACCAGAGTATACGGAGAAGGTACGTATATAAGAATCTATCTCTGACATTGAATGCAGCTAAAGGCCTGGACATAAAGCATTTAGCAGCTATTTGAAGACTCTGAAATATAAATAGTAGCAGATAGATTGTGGGGAAAGACTAGAATTAAAAGCACTAACACAGTGACAGTGAATTTCTCATTTTTCTTCTGGTATCCCATGAAGTTGACGTGAGGCAGCCCAAAATCTAGCAGTGGACACCAGGGCACAGAGGGAATTCCAGAAGACCTCTCGTTATGATTCTATGGCTCAAACAGGGAAATCCCGAGGGTTATTTTTCCTTTGTCCTCTCAGGCCCTAGTGCCCCAGCAGCCCCACGACAGTGGTGGCAGAGCCAATGGCAGCACTGGGGCCTTCGAGCAAGGAAACCCTTCCTCTCTGATTGAAGGAGCTGTAATCCCACGAGGGTGACGTGAAATCGGGTTGCTTTGTTCTCTCTCTGCCTTCTGGCTGCTTGGCCCCAGATTTGGGCATAGGTCGGGAAATAGGTGGCAGAATACAGGAACTAAAACCCCAGCTTTCTGGCCAGAGGACCAAGAAGGGAAAGCCCAATGAACTGGAAAGTACAAGAGAAAACAGAGAGGGAGGATCTCAGGAAAGTGACTCCATGAAGTTGTTCATGAAGTTACGGTCTAACCCCTGAGCTGTGCATGTGTGCATCTGATTCTAACCAGCATAACAAAGACTTTGAGAACTGAGCTAAGGAATAGACCACGGCCTGAGTCCCAGACTGGACGCTGGGTGGCACACTCAGAAGGCACACCTGAATAGGTTTTGAGAATGGAACTGACTTTGAAACCACAGCCCATAGAAGGCTGGTCAGAACTTGCTACCTAAAGCCAGCCTGGTTGATTATCTGGTAAAACAAAAATATCAACATTCCCCACTAGATTTAAATAAGACCTCAGATTTCATAACATAATATTCAAAATATCCAAAATTAATCATCATATGAAGAACGGAGAAAATCTTGACTTGCATGGGAAAGATAATCCAAAGATGCCAATGCTGAAATGACACAGATGTTGGAATAATCTGACAGACTTTGAAGTAGCTATTATAAAAATGCTTCCAAAAGTAAGGGCAAATACTGTTGCAATGAATAGAAAGACAGAAAGTGTTAGCTGTTAACCCGCCCACACCAAAAAAAATAAAAAGGTATAAAGAAGCACCAAATGGCAATACAAGAAAAAATACAATAACCCAGAATTTAAAAACTCAACTGAATGGGCTCGATAACAGAATGGAAATGGCAGAGGAAAAAGCATCAGTGAACTTGAAAATAAAGCAATAGAAGCCAATCAATCTGAATAACAAAAGAAAAAAAGGATTAAAAATGTCGAACAGAGCCTCAGTGACTTGTGGGACAATACCAGGAGGTTTACCGTCTGTATCATTAGACTCCCAGAAAAAGGAGAGTGCAGTACAGAAGAAATATTCAATGAAGTAATGGCTAAAAAATCCCCAGATTTGGTACCCAAGTGGAGTTTATCCTGGAAATGGAAGGTTCAACATTAAAAAACTCAGTCCATATAATCTACCATGTGAACTGTCAAAAGAAAAACTAGTGGTCATGTCAGCTGATGAAGAAAACAGATCTGGAGGAGCCCCAGGTGTGCGGGCGGTGGCTAGCAGACCCCACGCAGATAATCCAGGCAAAAACGGAGCGAGACAGACCTTGCAACCCAGGGCCTCAGCACCAGGAAATAAAACCTAAAAACACCAGTTGAAAACACTTGTGGGGGGTTGAGGTGCTGGGAGAGACTCCCAGCTTCACAGGAGAGTACGTTGGAGAGACCCACAGGGTCCTAGAATGTACACAAGCCCACCCACCTGGGAATCAACACCAGAAGGACACAGTTTGCTTGTGGAAGGTGGCGGAAGGGATTGAAATACGAGAGAGTGGAACAAGTGCCATTGCTCCCTCTCAGACCCTGCCCCACATACAGTGTCACAACCTAGAGACTGGGCTGCCCCACCCTGGTGAACCTGTAAGGCTCCGCCCCTCAAATACGTAACAGGTACAACCAGACAAAACAAACGAACAAACAAACAAACAAAACCCCTAAAAATGGCTCAAACAGGAGAACAGATCAAAGCCTCAGAGCCAATTTACCTAAGCGACTAAGAGATAGCCAGCCTATCAGATGCACAGTTCAAAGCACTGGTGATCAGGATACTCACAGAATTGGTTGATTTTGGTCGCAAATTAGATGAACAAATGAAGGCTACAATAAATGAAATGAAGGAAAATGTACAGGAAACCAGTAGAGATGGGAGGAAAACTGAGACTCAAATCGATGGAGTGGACCAGAAGGAAGAAAGAAACAACCAAACAGAAAAGAATGAAGAAACAATTTTAAAAAATGAGGAGAGGCTTAGGAACCTCCAGGACATCTTTAAACGTTCCAACATCTGAATTATAGGGGTACCAGAAGGGGAAGAAGAAGAGCAACAAGTGGAAAAGTTATTTGAACAAATAATGAAGGAGAACTTCCCCAATATGGCAAAGGAAATAGACTACCAGGAAGTCCAGGAAGCTCAGAGAGTCCCAAAGAAGTGGACCCAAGGAGGAGCACGCCAAGGCACATCGTAATTACATTAGCCAGGATTCAAATGAAGCAGAGAATTCTAGAAGCAGCAAGGGATAAGGGGACAGTCACTTAGAAAGGAGTTCCCATCAGACTGTCAGCTGATTTCTCAAAAGAGACCTTACAGGTAAGAAGTGGCTGGAAAGAAGTATTCCAAGTCATGAAAGGCAAGGACCTACATCCAAGATTGCTCTATCCAGCAAAGCTGTCATTTAGAATGGAAGGGAAGGTAAAGCGCTTCTCAGATAAGGTCAAGTTCAAGGAGTTCATCATCACCAAGCCCTTATTATATGACATGTTAAAGGGACTTATCAAAGAAAAAGAAGATAAAAATATGACAGTAAAAAGACAGCAAACTCACAGTTATTAACAACCACACTAAAACAAAAGCAAACTGAGCAAACAGCTAGAACAGGAACAGAACCACAGAAATGGAGATCACATGGAGATTTAGCAACAGGGGAGTAGGAGGAGGAGAGGAGGGAAAAGGTACAGAGAATAAGTAGCATAGATGGTGGGTAGAAAATAGATAGGGGGAGGGCAAGAATAGTGTGGGAAATGTAGAAGCTAAAGAACTTATGACACATGGACATGAACTAAAAGGGGGAATGTGGGTGGGAGAGGGTGTGTAGGGTGGAGGGGAACAAAGGGGGGAAATGGGACAACTGTAATAGCATTATCAATAAAATACATTAAAAAATAAAAAATATATTTTAAATAAAAAAAGAAAGAAAAAGCATCTGACAAAATTCAACATTTACTCATGATTTTAAAAAAAACCTCTCAGCAAGCTTAGGAGTGAACTTCTTTAACCTGATATGGAGCATCTACAAAAAGCCTACAGCAAACATCATACTTAATGGTCTCCCATCCAAGTACTAACCAGGCCCGACCCTGCTTAGCTTCCGAGATCAGACGAGATCGGGCACGTTCAGGGTGGTATGGCCGTAGACACATCGTACTTAATGGTAAAAGACTGCCCACTCCTAAGATCAGGAGCTACTGCTGAAAGTCCTTGCCAGTGCAATAAGGCAAGAAAAAGAAATAAAAGTATATGCATTGGAATGGAAGAAATAAAATGAAGCTTCCTTGTAGATGACATGATTGCCTACATAGAAAATCCCAAGGAATCTACAAAAACAAGAAAACAAAAACAAAACAAGCTTCCTAGAACTAATAACTGAGTTTAGCACAATGACAGAATATAAGACCGAAACACAAAAAATTAATTGTATTTCTACATGCAAGCAATGAACAATTGAAAATCAAAAATTAAAAAAATCATTTTCAGTATCCCCCAAACCAAAATATTTATGTATAAATCTAATGAAATGTGTAGGATCTGTATGTTGATACTTGTTCTTCTCCCACCTTTTCTCCCCTATTTACCCAACCATTGAAACTATGACCTAGGAATCTCCTTGATTTTTCCTCTTTCTCACCCTTTTTCACATTTTTAAAATCTGTTTTTTAAAAGATTTTATTTTTTTACAGAGAGGGGAAGGGAGAGAGAAACATGGATGTATGAGTAAAACATTGATCAGTTGCCTCTCGCACACTCCCAGCCCAAGACCTGGCCTGCAGCCCAGGCTGTACCCTGATGGGGAATCAAACTGGCAACCTTTTAATTTGTGCCTCTCTGGTGTGGCACTCAACCCAGTGAGCCACACCAGCCAGGGCTTCACTTTTTTTTTTTTTTAATCTTTACAGTGTGTCCTTGTCCAGCCACTTCTTTCTAGCACTGCTATCCAAGTTACCATCATCTCTCCCTTAGACAAGTGAGCATTTATTCTAACTGGTCTTTCTGTGCTCATTAGTTGCCTCCCAGCAGTCCATTCTCCACTGTAGCCAGAGTAATCTTTAGAAATATAAATCAGATCATATCTTGTCTGCACTGAAATCTCTTCAGTGACTTCATGGTACACTTAAAGTAAATTCAAACTCTGACATGCAGGGCCCTGCTTGCTGGCTCCTACTCCAGTTTCTCTCTACTTATCTCTACACATTTGTCCACTTGCCCCTCACTGGCCTAAAGCCACAATGGCACTCCTGCTGTTCCCTGAGTATGCCAGGTCTCTTTCTGCCACAGGGCCTTTGTACTCACTGTTTTCCTCTGCATAGAGTTCCTCCTGCTTTGCCTGTCACAAGTATCTGTTCAGATGTCACCTCTGAAGGAAGACCTTCCCAGACCACTTTATCTAAAGTCATCTGCTCTTTTGACACCTAGTCCTTCTCTAGGAAGGTATGTCTTTATTCCTTGTTAGCACTCATCCTTCCTTCAGATGATCAGTCTTTCCCGCTAGAATGCATGCTTCATTTGGCCAGAGACCTTTCCTGTCTCGTTCATCACTGTGTCCCCACTACTGAGAACAGTACTTGGCATGAAATAGATACCCAGTAAATGTTTGTTGAATGAGGCATTGAAAAATAGAAACGAAAATGTCCATCACTTAATGGATACGTAAGGATTGCATAAATAGCAGTGCATCCAGCTAGTGAAATGCTGTGCAGCCACCAAAAATAATGATGCAGTTTTATTTTCATTGACAAAGAAGATGTTGAGGATATTGTTGAGTGAACAATACAGACATACTGACATATTGAGTCTGTATGTAAGGAAAATCATATATGTACATTCACACATTATTTATGGAAAGAGATTTCTGAGAATATATTCATGAAAATGTTTGTAGCGATTAACTTTCAGTGAGACTTTAAAATAGTTCTCTCTTCATTCTATGTAAAGTTTTTACATTTTGATTTGGACGGTAAGCATGTGTTGCTCCTACAACTGGGAAACACAAAATTATTTTTGTTTGGAGAGAGGGACACATTGCTGTTTTATGTAATAATTGCTTGGTGGTTATTTATACTTATGTACCTACTAGGTGGTGAACTCCATGAAGTTTAAGGTACAGACTGCAGAGTGAACTATTTTGTTCTATTTCCGGCTCCAGCTGTTCTTTTGCCATGCTTTTCCCCATAGTCCTCCGGCAGGACGCCCTGGCACGGTGCGGACACGCTTGATATCATGAATCAAATTGAATTCACTGCATGCCCAGCTCTAGACATCTGCTGTTTTCCCAGGGCCGAGGGGAAATTGGTGCATGACCACTTTGCCTTCGCTGGGATGGGGCTTCTGTTTACCACCGGAGGCTCCACTCTCCACTGGCCCCCAGCAGTGCCCCACTGCAGAGGGGCTGTGCTGCGCGGAGGGAGGGCTCACAGTCACAGGGGCGCTCTCCACCCCCCACCCTGCATGCCAGCCTACATCCATTTGAGGTTGGATTTCCATTTGTGAACCTCCAAGTTATTTTACTGGGTCACTTAATTTAGTCCAGGTCAGTGAATTTATCTCTGTTTATTTTATAAAACTGCTTTTCCTATTTTAGTTTGTCTTTGATTAATCGATCCTACATTATGATTTATTTCCCTGACTTAAGATGATGTGGGAGCTGTTTGCACTTTGGCCAGCCCCTCTCAAGCCTCTGTGGACTCCCATAATTCATGTGCAGGCTTGGCTAGGGCCTTTTGACACCACCCTCGGGTGGGGGACAGGAGATAGATAGTAGGTCATTGCGCTCATGGCAGCTGCTCTCTTAATATGAGGATCTCATTTTTGCTTTCCTCTGAGAGTCAGTGGCGTAACATGATTAAATTTCAGAGTCAGACCTGGGCCAGATCAACAACATCCCAGCTAGTCCACTTACTGATTGGGAATATCGGGCTCATGATTTGCCCCTCTCTAAGCCTCTGTTTCCTCATCTGTAAAAAGGAACTGATACCTACCTCATAGGGTTGTAAGGATTAAATTGAGCGTGGAGGTGAAGGTACTGAGAGCAGCATGAGTACACAGTAGATGTTCAATAAATAGCAGTTCCTCTTTGTCTGGCAGCCCACTTGTAATTGTCACCCAACTTCCTCCTCCACGCAAACTGGGACATGTATTGCTTATGTTCAATGTAGCCCATGACTTTTTCTGGAGACTGTGCAGTGCCATTTCTTCAGAAATGAGTGCCCTATTTTGGTTAAGATGGGTCCTCATTTCACCTACCCTTATGCCTTCTGCACTCTGTAATTCATCACAGTTTGGAGATTGGGGCCAGAGGCCCCTTTCAGGAAGATCTGGCCGCAGGGCTTCTCCTCCTGTGTGGTCGGAGTTTTCTTGCCCAATGGCCTGTCCTGCCTTTTGTGTATTCTAATATAAAGCACTGCAGTTTTCTGATAGAATGAAGCCCATAATTTTATCCCGTAAACTAAACTTTACGTACCTCAGTAGTGTTCCTCAGACTTGTCTTCATATGAAATATTCATTGTTTTCAACAGCAGTAGTTATTTAATAAGCATCTCTGTGCAAAAGCGTAGTGATAGCTGACTGGAATTTGTGGTGGTTCTCTAGAGTGAAAAAAGGAGGGAGACCACCTGAGACACAAAACGCCAGTCGCACAGTGGGCCCACAATGTGCTCCTGTAATCCCTGAAATTCCATTTGGGGACTCAGTGGCATGAAGGTGGACCTAGACTAGGACACGGGCCTCAGAGAACTTGCAGGGAGGTGCCCTTTCAGGCCTGAATAGAGTCTCGCTGCAGTACGGCGCCCCCAGCTGTTGACACATGAGTGTATAGATAGAAAGTGCTAACCTTCGTGCACCAGGCTGTGGTAAGCAGGAGAGGACGTAGGGTTATCTAAATAGGGCACTGTGGAAACATTTAATTGTTTTCTTTACATTGTGGAATTATGATGAGCAAAATGAAATGCAGAGTTTTACAGAGTATATTAAATGTTGAATAAAAACAAGCTTATTTCAATGTTCATAAATTTTTATTCCTTACACATGGTCAGTTTTCATATATGTTCCATATATGCTTGAAAAGAATGTGCATTCTTTACTTTTTGGATGTAAGGTACTCTGTGTGTCATTTAGTTCAAATTTATTAATTGTTCTGTTTAAATCTCCTGAATTCTCACTGATGTTGTGAGCCTGGGTTTTTAGTCTGTATGTGTTTCCACTGCGATGACAGGAGACCCACTGTGTGTTTCTTCTTGTAATTCTGTTAATTTTGCCTACGTACAGAGAAGTTTCATTGTTAGGTGCATACGCACTTGAGTTTATGCCTCCTTTAGTTTATGTCCAGTTTCTGAACCTTCTAGGCGTTTATATGACTTAGAACACCAATTTATCCCTTTGAAACGGCAGTGGAAGAGTTAATGATTAATTTCGAAGACCTTAGGTGTCTGACATCTACAGGGCTGACTTGGTGCAGGTGCAGAAGGAGAAGAGCAGAGATTTGCATCATTGAGGCCACTTCCCAGCTGGAGCCAGGCAAAGGACACACGTGCTCCTCCCTTAGAGGTTTTTGTAATGCCGGGCTTTCCAGCCTGGGCGAGGCAGGAAGCCTGAGCCACCAGACTAAACATCTTTCCTTCACTGCACAGCTGCAGGCTTGCTGCTTTGACACCTGGGAGGAGAGCCCTCAGGTGCTAGGGAGCCATACATGCACATCAGTGTGCCCTCAGGTGTCTGGCTGGCTTGGGAGTCCAAGAGTCTTCTGTTCTTATTACAGAGTTGGGATCAGTGGACTGCCAGGGAGACCCAGGCCTCACTGCGAGCTTCCCCAGCAGTGAATTGTCCCTGAGAGTTGGTACACTCAAGTAGCATTTCCATTGTATAAGCTGAATTCACAGGCACCTTGAAGAACACGTTTGTATATACAGTGAGGTGCTGTGGGATGCGCAGCCTTGCCCAAACCCAAGAGGCAGAAGCTCTGCACCTGCACTCACAGAGCGTGGTGCCTATGCCTTCCTGATTGCTTTCTGTTCTAGTTCACATTTCCTAAGGATTACACTTTGCTCTCCTGCCCTGTGGGGACTCCGTGAGGAACTGTTTGTGACCATGAAGCGTGTTCAGTAACAGCTTATGAATGTGAGGGTGGAGCGCTCGTCAGCTGAGACCCCTGCCTGCGTTGGAGATGGGGCAGTCACCGGGTACTGAGGAGCCTCAGGAAGTCTTGGTGGGGAAGGTTAAATTGTAGGCTTTTATAAATGACGGGAGGGAATTCCCTTGGAAAATTTGGAGTCCTCAAAAGGGAGCCCCAAAGTAAAAGCTAGATGCTGAAATGAGGGAAGAGTGCCTAAGGAGAGCCAGGCCAGGCTCTCCACAGGCGGGTAACTGCGAAGTGATCTGGGAGCCAGGAGTGGCCAGAGCAAGGGAAGCGCTGGAGCGCAGGGTGGTCAGGCTGGTGACCAGGAGGGGCAGCTACCACCGCCGCCATTGTCGCGGCCGCTGTTGCCCCCTCGAGGTAAGGGGTGGAGGAAGGCCAAGAATCCAGGACTAAGGGCTACTTGTTAGGCTCCCTTGGTTATTTGGTTATTCCATATAGTCTTCCATTTATTCAGCAGTTACAGACACCCACTCTGGGCCAGACCCTAATTAGGTGCTAGAGAAACAGATAACATGCATAGTTAGGGTTGTTTAATTGTGAGCAACAGGAACTGACCCTGGCTAACTCAAGAAAAAGGAATTTACTGGAAGGACACAGGTATCCACAGAATGAAATTAAAAGCCACACAGCTGGCCCACAGAAAGGACGTGAAGGGCAGTGCCCAGAACCCAGGAGCCGGCAAGTCGTCCGTCTCTTCAGCACACTGTTTTCTCCCCAGTGTTGCTTAGCTTAAGCAAGAAAGAGTCTGGCCAACCCGGCTTTTGCCCAATCTCTACACAGTGGACAGGCAAAACCCAGGTCAGTCTCACCACTTGCCAGCAATGATAGAAAATCAGTTCCTTGAAAGTAGTTTCAAGTTTCTTGAAAGAAATTTAAGGGGCTTATTCCTAAAATGAGGGGGGAACCAGCAGGTGCGGACTACAGGCTCATGAGCAGCTAATGGCGGAAACGCATTAAGTTCTGTATGTTTGGTGATGAGCATGGATGGGGGCGTGCTTAGGCTAACAGCTTGGATCAGAGAAGGTGTTATTCATTCACTACTCTGTTAACATGGCAAGCACAGTGTCAGTGATGACGCCTGAACAGAACTGCTAGTCCCGAGGAGGAGAGACACTAGTCAAATAATCTGACAAATGTATGATTCCAAACTGGAATCTAAGGGCTGTGAGAGCAAGTAAGGACATGTTAAAGGAACGTGTGAGAGGGGGCAATCTAGACAGGAGGGACAAGGAATGCTCTTCTAAAAGAAAATGTTTTAACTAGGGTCTGGTGAACAGGAATTAACCAAATAAAGAGGTGAGGACACATTCTAGGTAGAAAAATTGGTTTCTCAGAAAAAGTCCTTTGTTGAGAGAGCTCATGGCTTATTCCAGGAATGGAAAGAAGGCCAGAATGGCCCGAACAGGGAGGACAGGGGAGACAGTACGAAGTAGAAATGGAAAGGCAGGCAGAGTCCTAATCACGAAGGTCCTTGCAGCACTACAAAAATAATCAGGTTTGGCTTTGGTGACAGCTGTGGTGTATCTTGGGGATGAGTGGGTGTTTACCAAGTCAGCAAGGGCAGTGAGGGTTTTCAAGATGACAGGAATGTGGTCTGCAACAGCTGTCAGGCATAAAGGCTGCTTGGACAGGAGTGTCTGGAGGTGAAGCTGGGAAGGCAGGTTGAGACATTAAGAGGTAGCTGCATTTTCTGAGTAGCAGTGAAAACTAGCAAAAGCAGTGACTGTGGTATCGGTAGGAGGAGCTGTATTTAGAAGTGAGGCAGGGCACACCAAAACATTCTTTCTTGGAGAACTGAATGGTGATAGTATTGCAAAGCAAAACAAAACCAGAAACGGCTCGGGGGCAGGGTGAACGTAAGTCTGATTTGCAGCATTTCCGGTGTTGAGGTGAAGGTGGGTCATTTAGAAGCAATGTATGGGGATAACCAATGCAAAAGGGGTGGGAGTGATGTCTTAAGGGAAGGGGAAATCATGTACAAAGGCCTGAAGGTTGGTAAAGATACTTTGAAGTAGAAGAAAATAGTTCAGTCTGGCGGGAGCACAGAATATGGCAGGGGCCGGGTAGGGGCAATGCAGAGACTCAAAAAGTGAACTCAGAATGATTGCTGTAGTCCATGTCGTGAAGGACCTTGTAAATCAAGAGATTGGTATTCGTTCTAAGAACAATAGAGACCATTCAAAGGCTTTAAGCAAAGTTATGACATAGCCATCTTTATCCTATAAGAAGATAGCTCTGATTACACCCTGGAGAATCAGTTAGAGAAAGACAAGACTAGGAGGATGTTACTGTAATCTAGGTAGGAGGTGAAGGGTAGTAGAAATGGAAAAAAGTGGATTTGAAATCCATTGAGAAGATGAAATTAAAAGGACATGGTAATTAAGAAGCGGGAATCCAGGAATCCTCTCAGGTTTCAAGCTTGGGCAGCTGGATGACTAATGGTACCATTTGTAAGGTAGGGAATACTGGGGAAGAACCAGGTTCTGCGTGTGTGAGGGTGGTGAAGATGACTCTGTATGGGGCAGCCTGCATTTTAGGTGTCCATGGGACATGGAGTGTCCGGGGTGGGGGTGCTGGGCATACAAGTCTGGAGCTCAGGAGAGAGAGTTGGGCAGGAGTGAGAGACTTAGTTTGGGTACAACGGAAAGACCATTGCATCCAGCTAAACCGAGTAGTTGAACAAAGTGAAGTCTAGACTGGATAAGGAAGAAAGTCAAGAATGAAGGAGAGACAACTAAAAACAGACAAAATATATGAACAAAGTATTTTCAGACACTGAACAATAGGTGGCACAGGACACTGATCTCTGAAAGAAGGGAAACAAATAAGGTTAGCTCTGTAATTACCCACACTCATGGCCTGGACAGAGTTTCCACTACAGCACAGGGAAGAAGAACCCAGACAGAACCCAAGAGAATCTTAAGAGGAAACAAGAGTTGAGAATTTAAAGGACCAAAGCAGCCAGAACTAGGGCAGAGTACCAGAGAGGAGAGTGCTGCACACAGAGAGAGCTCTGGAGAGTTGTCGAAGGTCCCTGCGGACTCAGATGGCCAACGCATCCATGTGCAGAAGCAACTGGAAGCCAGAGGAACAACCACTGGGAAGCAACAGGAAGAATCATCCCCATGACAGCTCACACGGCTGGGAAGTGGAGGAAAACATCACAGTGCATGGGGCGTCACATAGCAAATTCAGAAGGGTATTAGTACCTTAGTTGTGAGCAAAATTATTCCTACAGTACAGTTCACTTTTGCCTCTAACTCCAACCTTACAAAGCTGAAAAGCAAGCCTTGAAAGAATCAAACTTTCCAAGTAATTTAATTGCACTTCATAAATTCTTAGGGAATGCACAAATAACCTGCATGCAACTAGGTAAAATTTACATGGCTGGCATCTAGTCAAGAATAACCAGACAATTCAGAGAAGCATAAAAATACAACCTGTAATGAAAAGAAAAACGAATCAATAGAAACAGGTCTAGAGGTAACACAAATGATATAATTAGTAGGCAAAGACATTAAGTCACATCTTTTTCTTTTAAATATATCTTATTGATTATGCTATTACAGTTGTCCCATTTCTCCCCCTTCATTCCCCTCTACCCTGCACACCCCTCCCACCCACATTCCTCCACTTTAGTTCATGTCCATGTGCCATAAGTTCTTTAGCTTCTACATTTCTCATACTATTCTTGCCCTCCCCGTCTATTTTCTACCCACCGTCTATGCTACTTATTCTCTGTACCTTTTCCCCCTCCTCCTCTGTTAAGTCACATTTCATATCTTCAAGAAGGTAGAAATATGAGAACATTAAGAAAAGACATAAAGGATATAAAAATCCTAGCGATGAAAGTGTAAGTGAGATGAAAAATATACTGAATGGATAAACAGCACATTGGACACTGCAGAAGAAAAAGTGGTGAACTGGATGATATGTCAATAGAAATTATCCAAACTGAAATTCAAAGTGAAAAATTACTGGAAAAAATTGATCAGAGCATCAGGGAATGGTGGGACTTCAAGCAGCTTAATACATACCTAATAGGAGCCTGCAAAAGAAAGGAAAAGACAGAAAATTTGAAGAAATACCCCCCAAAATCCAAATTTGGTGAAACTGTAAACCCACAGATCCAAGAAGCTCAGGAAACTACACCACCATGAGCACACCCTCCTCACTGCCCACAGGTACTTGGCATTTAGAGAAAAAGTAGCCTTCCCAGAGATCTGCAGGAAAAGCGAGGTATAGAGGGAGGGTAAGCCAGGTGGTTGGAACAGGGGGTTCTGAAGGCATTCTGAGAAACATTTGAAAAGGAGATTGGTCGGGGAAGAAAAGCCTTGCAGTGGACTGGGGTTGAGAGAGGAAAAAAGTCCATGGACCAGTTTAACTGTGGTTATACCTATTACGCCTGGGAGATTCAGCTAGCTCTGGTTTTCCAGAGCCTTCCTCCTGTTCCGGAGAGGCCTTTGTTCAGGGCAGCCCATCCTTTCTTCTGGTAAACACCCTTCTCATCACATGCATCATGCGGAAGCATAATTTTTATAAGCCCCGTCTCCATCACTGCGTGGAACAAGTGTGAGGAGCTGATGTAAGCCGGGGCATTCCTACCCTCCCTGGGGAGTTTGCCGTTAGGAACAGAGAGGTCAGAGTCCCGTTCCCTTCTCAGTGGCAAAGCTGAAGATGTGTGCCTGCAAGTTGCGGGCTCCATGTTTCCCAGCCGAGGAAGAAAGCTGGTTAGGGGAGAGAAAAGCTGGTGGAGGGAGGCCCGATGGCATTGCAGTCACTTTCAGTCATCCCCGAAGCCCTCTCTGCACCCTGGCCCTTCCCACGCTTTGGCTACGCGAGCCATTAAATCGCCCTATTTGTCTAAGTTAGTGCAACCACTGTACTGAATTCGGCCACATTGGTGCATAAGCAGACACCTTTGTTTGTCTCCCTCTGTCCCCTCAAACTGTTTTCAGTGTGGGAAGTCCAGAGAATTATTGATACCTCTGAGGTAATAAAAATCTCATGGTGACACTGAGTCACCAGTTCCAAAATTAGAGTGTCCAGCCTTATGTAATAGTGATAGGGTAGCATTTGGGTAGACTGATTTGTTTTTATGAACATTGTGACCAAATAATCCTGATGACCATCAGCAGACATTTACTGGCCATCTACTGTGCACAGCCTCACAACAGGAACGCTTCTAGCCCACATGAGTTGCCAGCCTAGGACAGAGTTTCCCGGTTGTTAGCCCGCCAGCTGCAGCCTGCCCATGGGCATAGTGTGTGAGCCTCCTAATCTTTAACGTGTTCCTTGCATCTGTTGCCAGTATTTACAAATTGAGAGATTTTTCCTTAAGAGATCCAGATTCTTGGCTTTGGAAGAATCAGAAGATGTGGCATTGCTTGGCCCGCGTCGCTGCCTAGCAGAGTTTGCTGTCAGCCGGAGCTGCTGGAGGCTGCCCTTCAGCAGGGCGTGCGGTTTCCAGTGGGGCCATTTCCTCCGAGCCCCGTGTCCACTGTCAGCTGCCGTTCGTCATTACTGAGCCACACAGTGGCCTTTTCTTAAAGAGTAAAGTGAAATATTTCTGATATTCAGGCATCCTAACGAAAGAGAGAAAACAGACCAAGAGAACCATGGAAGGGATATAATTTCTTTAGAAATACAAAGTGTTCCTACATGTTCAATATGCAGTTGGTGTGTGTGCGCATGTGTGTGTGTAAAACAAAATTTTAGATGCCATTGGAAAATAAACCACAGTTATAATAACGATCACTACACCGAAAATATGTGGTTAAAAAAGATGTTTCAACAACTTGTTTTTAATACAGCCAAACTAAATGGCGTGAGCTGCTGTGGGCCGGCATTGCCTTCCCCCACTTCCCTCTATCTCTGTTCTTCCTTGGCCCCTGACATTGGAGTTCGCAGCAGGGAGAAAACATTTTCTGGCCTCTCTGGAAGGAATTGACCAAACTGTGGATTCTTCCTACACCCAAGGTGTCCAAGAGGGCGCAGCTCAGGTCTAAGGAGCAATAGCAGGATAGTTGCCCCAAGGTTATGGCCACCTGGGGGGAAAGTGTCAGGTGTTTGTCCAGTTAATGAGATTGCTGTTTCATGGACTGCTACAATAGGATTGTTGAAAGAGTGCAAAACTTTGAAAGTAACGTTTTTGCAAATTTTGTTTTTCATTTATTTTTTCAATTGAAACCTTTGTTTGTTTTTCTTACTAGTTTTCATAAGTTCCTGATATTATTAAGCAAAGCTTCTCACCTACTTACTTAAGTAAGAGCAAAACCAGAATTATTTTGAAGAAAGGCTTTCTCTTGCCAAAGTGTGTTCTCTTGGGAGGCAAGCCTGCGGTCGAGTTAGGTGTCGTAGTCGGCATCTTCGGTTTTAAAAAGAGGAACTATTCTCTCACTGCAGTTTAGCTGCTTGTGAAAGCATACAGGTCTGGCCTTAACTGGGCTTGAGAATGACTCTGGGGTGCCTGTCACTATGTGTGACTTCCCGTTCTTGCTCATCCACTGCTTACTGGAAGCTGTGTTCCTCAAAAGCTCTGCTGTCTCACCTTTTCCATTTGGCTGTTTGGTCTTCGTATTCGGTTTTGTTCTCAGATTCAGTCAGGCCAGCCAAGAGCTGCATTCATAGACCACCTTGTTTTGGTGAAGCCATTCTGAACATACACACACACACACACACACACACACACACAGGCGCACACACACACACTGCAGTCATTGGTCAGAGCTATGGGGAAGCCATTCTGAACATACACACACACACACACACAGGCGCGCACACACACACTGCAGTCATTGGTCAGAGCTATGGGGAAGCCATTCTGAACACACACACGCACACACACACACACACACCACAGACATTGGTCAGAGCTATAAGAAACAACCCTATGACACGTCCTGTCACTTTTTTTTTTACAAATGTTTTTGGGGACACCGAGGAATCTTCCCTTACGTCTTAGTATCAGGAATAGCTACGATTCTCCTGGATTATTTATAGACACTGTAAACCATGTGAGTGCTTTGCATTTAGTTTCAACTGTGAGAAATCTTGGGGACAGGTCTTTAATCCTCCTCCAGCAAGCAGAGGACCTTAGGACATCCGCTTTTGGTGTTCTTTTCCTGGCTGCCTTTGACTGGTTTTTTTATGCTTATTTACCTTTTGGACCCCACATGTCTTCTTTTCAACATCTTACACTTCATACAGTTTTATTTAAAACTGCTTCAACTTCATTTTAGAATGAGGCAAGATATAAAGCACATAAAATATTTATTATTTATCATTTGGTGTAAACATCTTATCAATTTGTTTTTAGATTTTGTTTTAAATTTCCTGTTTCTTATGTAATCAGATCTATACATTGTTTGTGATTGTCATGTAGGGGATCCTTGCTCTGGATTTAGGGACTCCTTGGCTGCCACATCTTCACCCCCCAGTTAATGTGGCTGATTGATCAAAAATTATGCTTAGAGTTAGAGGAAGCAGAGATTACTTCTGACCCTCTTTTCCAAGTGTCTAGTTTTATGGTTTACTAAACTTTACTTTCAAGTACCACATTTAAGCAGGAAGGCAATTTATAAAACAGCCTAGGCCTGGTTGGCCTAGATGTCCTGGTAAATACCTGGCTTGAACCTGGTCCTTCACAAAACAGACGTCCAGTGCGCTTTGTGACTTAAGTTTAGTTGTAGCTTATGTATTTGAATCTATTCTTTGAGGCAGTCGTCTGTCCCAGTTGTCTAGGTCTGGGGAATGTAATCTGCTAGTGTCAGCAGTGGGTTGCCTTCAGTGACATTTTCTGCTTTCTTTTCTTTTTCAGAGTATGATCGATTGGGCTTCCTCCTGAAGCTGGACTCTAAACTGTGAGTAGAATGAGAAAATACTTTGACTCTCTGATAGAGAGGTCTGTGAGAGCTGGCTTCCGACTTTGAAGGGTCAGCTGTCATCATCCCTGTGGTTGGGAGGGGTTCCCTGTGGCCTCTGCCCTCAGTCCATCAGCAGCCTGCAGGGGCCTGGAGAGGATGACATTGTGGCTGCACACATAAGGCCTTAGACTTGGGTGGCACAGCAGCTCATTAGAGAAGGAGCCACTGTAAGGAGTTCGAGGGACAAGGAGGCCCCTGGAAGGGCTTCTGCTCCAGAACAGTTGATGGTTGAGTTGCAACCAGAGGCAGTGGCCTCTCGGAGATGCTCTACAGCTTGGCATGCAGAGCCTTCTGTGATCAGGCCCCTGTCTTCCGCCATCACCCTCCCACAGGTAAACCCTCTGCTTTCCAGTACTCTTGCATTATGTTCATTATCTGTGCCTGAAATTTCCTTTCCTTCCTTGTCCACTAGGAAACTCAAAGACTTCCTCCTTTTACACAAAAGTATGTTTTCCTCTATGCTTCCTGTGAATTTTCTGCCCCTGTCATCAGTTATCTCATTGTACTCTAATTAACTGTGTAATGAGCATTAATTTATTAAGAGCACAGGCTCAGAGCCAGGCAAAGCTTCGTTCAAATCCCAGATTGCCATTTACCCTCCTTGTGATTTGGGACAAGCTACTTAGCCACTCTGGGTCTCAGTTTCTTCTGTAATGTGAGGATAATGATGTACCTGCCTCACAGTGTTGTGGTAAGGATTTAGTTGAAATGATTACTGGGCTTTCAAGTAAATGGTATTTAATCCTTACAGAATCCTTCCCTGTTCTTGCCTTCTCCGTCTCCCTGGCACCTAGACATTCCTGGCACGTGTTTGTTACCTGCTCAGTAACCACTGCCACCTGGCTGCAGGATGGCTGGATGGATGACAGGAGGGTGACTAGATCAGGAAGCCTCGAGATGAGGCTCCATCCACTCTGTGTGTTCATAACCTGAGTAGGACCCCTCACATGGTCGATGTGCGGTAAATGGCTGCAAAAGTGGCTGTGGCTTTGTTCTGTTGTTAGTCATCTGTGTGTACCCAGGACCCCTGTCCTGTACGAGACAGACGAAAGGTCAGATTGTGTCTCCGTTTCCTCTCTTGCCTGAGGCCTTGACCACAGTTGCTTCTGGTGCTGATGGCTGCACCTATATACAAGACATCAAATCTGGGGCTCTTTGGCTTTCCCGCTGAAGTGTCTGGCATCTGGCTTCCTGGCTCTGTTGCCTCATACTGTGAGTTCAGGAGTTTAATTCTCCCAGCTTTTCTACATCATGGAGGCAGCCGTGCAGGAAGAATGGTCTGCTCTTCACACCGAGCTAGTAGAGCGATGTCAGCTACGTGTTAACATCCTGGGGAATGGGACTTGATTATGCTAGAAGGCCACAGGCTTCGCTTTTGGCAAATTCTAATTTAATGCTTTGGGCAAAAAAACAAATCAAGTATAAGCTATACACGAGTGTCACCCGAATGAAAGATGGAGTATTATCGAGTTGAATCACGCTGATGAACAAGACATGTTATGTAGAACACGTTAACTATAGTTTTTGAACTGTCTTCAAGAGTGTAACGAGGAGAATTAGGAGGACACTCCCGCCCTGCTGTCCTGGCGGTTGGGCAGGTGGTCAGGAGGCTGTCGGGTGGCTTTCTGTTGTGTATCAGGCTGGCTCTGTGAACCTGTTGAGTCAGCTTGGTCTTCAGCCCAGGGTGCTGGCTTGGCCTCATTTGGTTTAACTCAATTTAATGTACAAGATAGGATTTTTCCTTTCTTGCTGCAAAGGCTTTTCCAGTCCAGTGCTCTCTGCAAAAGAAAGCACAGATACGTGGGAAAGGTTTTTACGTGCTTCCAGGGAGAAGTTTCCAAATTAAGGAGTCTGTTTTTGAGGGACATCTGTCTTTGCTGTGCTGTGTTCTATATCTGACATGTAGGAAAGGAGTTGGACTTGGATCAGGAAAGCTGGGTTTGAATTCTGCCCCTGCTGCTCAAAATGGAAGGACCTTGGATAATTTGTTTTAGATTTTGGAATCCCAGATTTTCCTTAGAAAAGATGTAGATAACAATACCTGCTTCTAAGGTTTTATGAAAATTGAAACAAAGCGTTCTGCAAATCATAAGTATACAGACACAACAATTTGTTTTCATTTATTTTGATTGGATTCATTTAGCTTCTTAAGTATAAGAATTCATGTTCTGAAAAATTTTCAGCCATTTGTCTGTAAATATCGCCTCTGCCCCACTCTTTCTATTCCTCTTCTGAAAGTCTGATGAAGTGAGACCTTCTCGTCCTAGCCTCCAGGTCTACTGTGTTTCATATTTCCATCTTTGATCCATTCCACGTTAAATTGGAACTGGAACCCCAAAGGACTCAGCCTAAGGATTAACTAGAACTAAGCCTGCACTAAGTGTTTCCATTCAAAACCTTGTCTTTTAACTGCAAGCTCTGTTGTTTGGTGTGGGCGGGGGGCAGCCGTTTTTAGAGCTTAGAAACATGGGCTGTGAAGTCAGACATGAATTTTTAAAGCCCAGTTCCACATTTCACTGGCCATAATTTTGAGCGAATTATTTACCTGCTAAGCCTCAGTTTTAAAGTGGGAACAACAGCAGTCCCCAAGGGTGAAATTCGGCGTGCCCTGCACCCTTACCAGTGTCTGGAAAATTAGGAAGGGTATAGCCCCAAAATGCTCACCTCTTGCTCCATGCCCGATTTATATTTCACTCATTCATTTACTAAATATTTCTTGAGCACCATGTGCTTTGTAATGGGGATAAAACTGAAAATTCTAAGCCATATGGACAGCTCTTCTAAGTTTGATTGGGAAGGATGCCTTGTAAACTGAAATTTTAGTGACTGGAGGAGGAATACACAAGAACAGCGAGGGAGGGTAGGAGGCGGTATTTGTAGATGGCATGGCACAGCGAGGGAGGGTAGGAGGCGGTATTTGTAGATGGCATGGGCAATGAGCAGGTTTTTGTTTTGTTTTGAAATAAGGTGGCTTGGAAGCATAACGGGAGTACAAAGAGGACACGAGATCCTCGGGTGCATGGGGTGTCGAAGAAAGAGCAGCCCCACCACACAGGGCAGTGGGGAATGTGGTGTTTTCAGGGAGACCAAGGTCTCTGACCAAGGAGGTAGAAGGAGCATTTACTGAAGAAACTGAGGACATGAAGGAACAAAGCTTCAGAGGACAGTGGAAAACTGGAGTGTGGTGCAGCAGGGAGAGAAGCAGGAGATTGGGCCAGGAAGAGGCAGCGAGTGGCTTGAGGATGAGAAAACTGACACGGGTGTAAGTGAGGGAGTGAACGAGGTGTGAGGCGGTCAGTTGGCGAGCACTGGCCATCGGCTGCCTAAGAATTAATCTTGTAATCCCCTAGGGGTGGGCATGCAGGCTGGGTGGGCACTCAGGTGTGTGTTTCCTGAGCTGATTTAACTAAATGGAGGTTTCAGCTGTTTCACCTGGGAGTGGGTAGGTGCTCTGTGCTCCAGGTGATCTCGTGTCTGATGTGACAGCAGGGTGTTTGACAGTCACCACGTGGGCATTTGCGAACATGGGGACATTAATGCTCAGTCTCATTTCACTAGAAACTGCACATGAGATACAAAGATGTGAAAGCTGAAACCAACAACTTTTAGTTCCAAAAGGCTTGTGAAAACCAAGCCAATTATGAAAAGACTATATACATGGGCAGTCCAAATCATACCCTAAGGCGTAGTTTACTGTTTCCAGAACAGTACGCCGGGTGCCCTGTGGCTGCAAGGGGGAAGGGTTTACCGAGCATGTGTTGTATGCCTAATGCCACACTAGGTGCTTTCTGTGTTACTTATTCCTGACAACAGCCACTTAGGTACCTCATTCGATCTCATGGCTGTAGTATCATTTAGATGCTGGTGACTCCCAAATGTGCAGTGCAAGCCCAGTTCTCTTTCCCCACACTCCAGACTCATTTATCCAATTACCTGCTTTACTGGGATGTGTGTTAGGCATCTCACACCTAACACGTCCAGAAATTCAGACCCTCTGCCTCCCAGAATCTTCCCTACCCCAGTAAATGGCAATTCCATCCTTCTAGTTGCTTGGGTCAAAAATCTTAGTATCATATCTTTGACACCAAACTAATCATCAGCCCTGTTGGCTTTACCTTAAATATCTCCAGATCCAACCACTTGTCACTACCTCCACCATCATCCCTCTCTCCAGACAACCGTCACCTCCCACCTCATTATTGCAGCCCAAGCGATGCTGTTAAAATGCAGGAGAGATCTGGTTACTCTTATGATCAGAAGTCTCCAGTGGCTCCCGTTTCTCTCAGAGTAAGAGCCAGAGTTTTTGCCTTGCCCTTCCAAGGCCCTACATGATCTGGAGCCCTGTTTGCTTGCGGCTCTGTCCTTGTTTGTTATTCTATACTGGGCTCCTTGGCAGTGCCTCTTATCCTCCAGACCCATTCCTGCCTGAGACTCTTGGCACTTGCTCTATCCTATGTTTGGGACACTCTTTCCCAAATACCTACAGAGATTGCTCACTCCCTCACTTTTTCAGACCTTAGCTCAAATGTCATCTTCTTAGCGAAGTCTTCCCTGCCCTCCCACGTAGAATTATAACCTCATTCCCCATTGGCAATCCCTGTTCCCCTTACTGTGTCGTTTTTCTCCAGAGTCCTTATCGCTGTTGCATATCTGTGTTTTACTTGTTGATTATGTCTCCTACTAAAAGAAGGGCAGGGGGTTGTCTGTTTTGTTTACTACTATTTCCTAAAACAGTGCTGAGCACTTAGTGATTGCTTAATACATATTTGTTGAATGAATGAATGAGTGAATGAATTGGTGGACAACTCTATAAACTAGATGGTATTTAAATGCATTTTAACAAATGAGAAAGTAACTGTAGAAGTAATTTACCTGTGTTTATGGAACTCTATGTGATCTAGCCAGCATTCAAACCCTCTCTGCCTGCCTCCAAACTTTCTACTCATTGCACTAGTCAACATAGCTTTCTATTTTTTCCAAATTCACACTGTCGGTTTGATTCTGAGTTTGAACAACTACATTGTAAGCTTTGTTAGGGCTGGAACTATGAAGGTCCTGCTCACAGATGTATTCCCAGTGCCTAGTATAGTGTTTGTGGTGCATAGTAAATGTTCAGTAAGTGCTTTTTAAGTCAATTAAGGACACAGGAAGAGGACATAAGAAAGAATAGTGCCATCTTTAATAAACAAACCCCTATCCCCCAAGGATCAGTATTGGGAGATTGGGGGGAAATGGGAAGTGCAGTGACAAGGACTGTCTTTAACCCTGAGTGTCACCATCTCCTGGAGGGTGTCTCACTTCAAGAACTTCTGCCTCCATCACATTTACAGAGAACACATGTTCTCTTTATGCTTTAAAAAAGAGAGGGAAAAAAACAGCAACAAAGCAAACAAAAAACACACACTTTTTCTCTCGATTCCTCTAAGCAAAGCTAAAATATTTCAGTAAAGATGAAAAGAGGACAATAGGGGAATAAACCCTGAGAGTTTATTAACCAGTGTCATGCCAATAAATTTAATATTTAAAAAAAAAACCCTGAGAGTATAAGAAACCAAAGAAGTAGTCTGGTTTGCAAAATACAGAGTTCTGTCGTTGTGTAGGTCACTCAAGCCGGGGCCATACTGAGTTCGTAACAGGACAGCACAGCTGTGCAGGATTTGATTGGGTTCTTTGCTTCATAACTTCTAGCCTGTTTCACAACCCACTGTTCAAAGACTTCCTCCTAGACATCTTGATACCTGGGTGACCAGGACCCCAACAGCCAAATTCTCACTCTGCAGCTCAGCTGAAGCTCTCAGCGTAGTGGTCATTGGGTTGAGAAGGAGCCTGAGCACTGGGGTTTTTAAAGCTCCCCGGGTGAGTCTGATAAGCAGTTAAATTGAGCACCATTGTTCTAAAAGACTCCATTTCCTGTCTGAGGAACTCTCCACTTTCCGAGGTGACTAATACCAAGAATAAACTCACTTTTGAGGTAAGGTGCCTGCCTACACATAAGAGTATGTCTATATACAGTGTTTCTCAACCCAGGACCTCACTGTCAGAACCCAGGCTCCGGTACCTGAATGTCCACGAGTCCCCCCAGGTGGTTGTACCAGGGCAGGGTTGGGAGCTGTGGGAGCGGGGCCTTCAAGCCGGTCACTCTGACCACAGCTGAAGACAGTGCAGTGACTGCTGCAGAATGGAATATGGTTGTGATAGTGGGATTGCGGGTGCATTTTTCCTTTTGAGTTTACATTTCCTGGACTGTTCTTATATTCCTTTACAGTGAAAAATATATATTTGGATGTGCTTTTTTTCTGTAATTTTTTCATGCTTTCATTATCTCTAGGTCCCTAAAACACTATTTTTAAAAATCCATTTAATATTAATTTTTGGCTACCCAAAATTACTAAAGCCTTTTCTTTAGCTTTCTTCTTTAAATCTGAATCAGTTGAAGAGTTTCCTGTACATTCAATTGGCCTAAAGTGTCTCTTCCTTATCTACAATTGAAATACATGTCTGCATAGAGACTGAATATCTGTCTTTTCTGTGCTGCCAAAGTTCCAAGAGGTCCGAGGGTGAAGAAACATGGTAAGTCTGGAGGAAGGGGCAGGCCAAATCTTGCAGGGATGCAGAGATAACAGTAAGAAAATCAGACTTCATCTTGAGGGTAGAAAATACCACTGAAGTGTTTTAAGCAGGTGGAAAACAATGCTTTGACCTACAGGAAAATCACTTTAGCTGCAAGAAGGTGGTAGATTGGAGAGGAGCAGGGGTGGAAAGGGACATGATACCTGAGAGGCTGTCACAGAAGTGGAGAGCAGAAATCAGTAGAGAAAATCAATGAAACTAAAAACTGATTCTTTGAAAATATAAATAAAGTTGAAGAACTTCTAGTTGGGCTAGCCAAGAAAAAAGAGATGATGCAAATTACTAATATCAAATGAAAAGGGGATCATCAGTACTGATCCCTTGGATAGTAAAAGAATATTATGAACAACTTTATGTCCACAAATTTTATAACTTAGATGCAATGGGCCAATTCCTTGGAAGACACAAACTACCAAAACTTACACGGTAAGAAATAGATAATATAATAGGCTTACATCTGTTAAAGAGATCGATTGCATAATGAGTGCCCTTCCAACACAGAAAACGCCAGGTGCAGATGTTCCGCTGGTGCATTCTGTCGAACATTTGAAGGAAAGATGACAGCAGTCCTCTACGATCTTTTCCAGAAAACAGAAACAGAGGGAACACTTCCTAACTTGCTCTGCGAAGCCTACCTTACTTTAAAACCAAAACCAGATAAAGAGTTATAAGAAAGGAGTACCGCAGACCAGTATCTGTCCTGCACACAGTATAAAAATCCTCAACAAAATGTGAGTTACTGAGTCCAACAGTGTAGAGGGTCACACACCAGAAGCAAGTGGGCTTCGTCCCAGGTACACACGGCTGGTTCAACATTGGAAAATCAGTTACCGCGTTCCATCACATCAACAGAATAAGCATTTAATACAGTCCACTTCCCATGGTATTTTAGAAAAAAAAAATCTCAGCAAACTCGCAAAGAGAGCAACTTCCTCAATTTGGTAAGGAACACCTACAAAACATCTACAGCTTACATCACATGTAATGATGAGAAACTAGATGCTTTTCCCCTAGGACTGGGAGAAGGCGAGACTGTCCCCTTTCACCACTCCTAGTCAACACTATACTGAAAGCTCCAACTAATTCAGTGAGAAAAGAAAAGGCATAGAGGTTGGGAAGGAAGAAATAAAACTGTCTTTGTTCACAGATGACATGCCTGTGTATGTAGGAAATCCCGAGAATTGGCAAAAACTCCTGGAACTAATTGGCAGTTGTAGCAGAATTGTGGGATACAAGGCTAATCTGCAACAGCCAGTTGCTGCCCCATATCCCAGCAAGTGGGCAGTTGGAACTTGAAATTGAAAACAATGTTATGTGCATTGACACACACACAAAGAAGTACTTAGTTGTACATCTAATGAAATATACTCACGTACATATGGGAAATTACAAAACTGATGAAAGGATGCAAGGAAAGTTAGATAAATGGAGAGATATCCCATATTCATGGATTAGAAGACTCAATATCGTTTAAATATCAGTTCTTCCCAACTTGATCTGTAGGTTCAACATAATCTAGGTTAAAATCCCAGCAAGTTATTTTGTGGATATCAACAAACTTATAGTTTATATAAAAAGGAAGATGACCCAAAATAGCCCATGTAATACCAATGAAGAACAAAGTTGAAGAACTGACACTACATGGCTTTAGGCTTACAATAATGCTACAGTAATTAAGTATTCTGTTCATAGTGTTGTTAAAAGAATAGACAAGCGCACCAATGGAATGGCATAGACAGCACAGAAGTAGACATATGCAAATGTACAGGTGCTTCTCAACTTATGATGGGGTTACGTCTCGATAAATCCATCATTAGTTGAAAATATTTTAGGTTGAAAATGTGTGTGATACACCTACCCCACCAAACATGGAAGTTCAGTCTAGCCTGCCTTACATGTGCTCGGAACACAACACCCCTGACGATCACCTGGCTGGCCGGCAGCTGCACTTGCTGATGCTGCCCAGCCTCATGAGAGGGCATCATACTGCATGTGGCTAGCCTGGGAAAAGATCAGAGATTCAAACTCTGAAGGATGGTTTCCGCTGAAAGTGTATCGCTTTTGCACCATTGTAAAGCCAGAAAATCCTTAGTCGACCCAGCATAAGTCAGGGACTATCTGTGGTCCAGTGATAGTTGACAAAGGAGCAAAGGCAGTTCGGTGGAGGAAAGGATAGTCTTTCCAACAGATGGTGCTGGGACAACTGGACATCCGCATCCAGAAACTGGACCTTTAACCTTAGACCTTTTACAAAAGTCAACTTGAAATGGAACTTAAATAGACCTAACTGTAAAATGCATAGAAGGTAAAAGTAAGAGGAAATCTACATGACCTTAGGTTTTGTCAATGAATTTTTAGATTCAAAACTAAAATTACAATCATGAAAGAAAAAATCAATACCTTGACTTTATTAAAGTGTAAAATTTTTGTTCTGTCAGAGATACTGGAAAAAATACTTGTAAAACACACGTGTAATAAAGGACTTGTATCCAAAATACACCAAGAACTCAAAACTCAACAATAAGAAAACAGTCAAGCCAATTAAAAAATGGGTTCAACACCTTAATAGACACCTCACTGAAGAAGATATATAGAAGATAAATAATTTATAAAAGATGCTCATATCATATGTCATTAGGGAAATTCCAATTAAAACATGGAATACCACCACGTGCCTATTAGAATGGCTGAAGCCAAAACCCCAGCAGTACCAGATGCTGATGAGGATGTGGGGCAGTGGGAAGTCTCGGTCACGGCCGGTGGAGGTGCCCAGCGGTTCAGCCACTTTGGAAGGCAGTTTCACAGCATCTTTAAAGCTAAAGTGAGACTGACCCTTTGATTTAACACTCTTCTAGCTGCTTACCCGATTGAGCTGAAAAGTTATGTCTATACAAAAACTGTTGCACAAATGCTGCACATTGCTCAGTTTGTACAATAAGAAAGGCCTTTTTGTCTAACTACCTTTAAAAGTTCTTATTTGCCAACTGGAAGTAATCAAGGTGTCTTTCATTAGGTGAATGGATGAACAAATTGTGGTTCATTTAGACAATAGAAAAGAAATGAGCTATCGAGCCATAAAAGGACTGTAGGAACCTTTCAATGCATATTGCTAAGTGAAAGAAACCAGTCTGAAAATGCTACATAGTATATGCTTTTAGTTATGTGACATTCTGGAAAAAGGAAAAACTATGGAGAAAGGAAAGAGATCAGAGGCTGTTCAGAGAGAAGGAGAAAAGGAATGAAGAGGTGAATCACAGATGGCATCCGGAACAGTATTGTACCATGATGGGGGTGTGTGCAGGCCCTGAAAGGACTCGTGGTTGCCAGGTGGAAGGAAGAAGGGGAAACGATGACGAGGTGCACTGTTGCATTTGTCAAGATCCACAGTGCCTTACAACACAGTGAATTGTAACGTAAACTTTAGTTAATAATAACGTATCGGTATTGGTTTGTTCATTGTCACATATGTACCACATTAATTCAAGATACTGATAATAGGGGAAACTCTGCGTAGGGTCAAGGAGTATATGGGAACTCTAAACTATCTCAGTGCCTCTATAAATATAAAACTTCTAAAAATTAAAGTCTATTAACTATCAATGAAAACAAGGGCTTTGAAATTAGAAAACTCTATATTCAAATATTCTTTCTACTGCTTACCCTATGAGTCTGGGTAATATGTTCATATCATACTAAGTTCTTTGACGGTTAACAATAGTGTACAAAAATAAAACAAAAACAAAAACTCTGCTATTGCTAAATAATGGTGGCTACATTCTCCACTTACTATTATTTTGCTTCCCAAATCTCTTACAATTTTCCTTCCTCTCCATACCCACTCTCACCCCTCAGTCCAGGCCTTCTCATTTTGCTCTGGGCATGTCATTTCCTCTGCTTAAAAATCCTTCAGTGACTCCTGGTTGCCGCCTGCAGAAAGTCCAGGCTCCCAATCCGGGTATCCCGACCATGACCTGGTTCCTCACACTTTGGTCCGCCAGTGCTGAGGTGTTTGCAGTTCCCCAAATTTGCTGGGCCGTCTTTGGGCCTTTGCCTGCATTGTGTCCTCTGCTGAAAATGCCCGTCCACCCTCTTTTCTGGACATCGCCTCCGCAAGATGCCTGCCGAGTCTCCCAGGCCACTGTAATTGTGTCCTCTCCATCCGCTCACGCCCTGTGCGGAACTCTGTGGTTGTACTTGTACTTCCATTTACTTACCTGTCTTGTTTACTAGAGTACAGCTCCTTGAGGGCAGAAACCAAAATGGAATACTCAGATACCCTTCTGAGACTTTACCCCTAGATATCCCTAATGGCAGAGGAGAATGAGCATATACTAACTACACAGCAGTCCATTGCACCATCAACATTTTTTAAAATAAAAATTTTTTAATCCTCACCTAAAGATATGTTTATTGATCATAGAGAGAGAGGGAGGGAGGGAGAGAGAAACATTGATCAGTTGCCTCCCATATGTGCCTCGACCAGGAATCAAACCTGCATCTTAGGTATGTGCCTTGACCAGGGATTGAACCCACAACCTTTTGGTGGATGGGATGACGCTCCAACCAACTGACCCACCCAGCCAGGGTACAGCATAAACATTTAAAAAATTCTTTTTATTTAAAAAAATTGTTTGTATTCCATTTCATAACACATGTGTATTATTTTAATACATTCTTCCTCATATCTTCATGCAAATCTGATACTCCAGGAAGATGCACTGTGTTGGTGCTGTGGCTTTGATTATCCCTGCTCTCTGTTATAACCCTGCACTGGGACTCAGTTTGAGAAGCTTGGAATTAGTGGATTTAGGGAGAATGTTACCTGAAAATCATGGAAATGACCTGTGCCTTGCTCTGAGTACCAATAGAGAATTGGCCACGAGTTTCCACTATGATTTTTCACCACAGATCATATGGATTTACCCATTGGGCTTAGATAGGCACGGGCATTTCAGTTGAAAACAGGTCCCTGAATACGAGATGTTGGCCTCATTCAGCAGCCCTCCCTCTCTGTTCCCAGCAGGCTCCCAACCTCCCTGCCTATCAGGCAGAAATTTGGGGGCAGCCAAGTGACTTGGAAAGGATAATCCAAGTAAGAAAAAGAAAGGGAAATTATTTTTCTCATTTGCGAAACACTGATAATTCAGATGATCTAGAGGTTGTAAAAGCCAAAGTCAAACATTAACGCAGCAGGAGCGGTAACTGACATTTGTGTAACCTTTCAAAGAATGCTCTGACCTACATTGTTGCAGGAAGTCATTTCATCTTCCATCAGTCCTGTAAAATGTGTATTATCATAGATATTTAAACAGTTAAGGAAACTGATTATCTTTTACTTGAGATTACACAATTAGTAAGAGGAAGACTTAGTTACTTAAACTCTAGTCTTTTTTACCTTTAAGCCTATTGGTCTCTGCACCAAAATAAGCAAGGGCTTTGGTGAGAACAGAGGATGGATTTTAGAATCAGTTTCTCTTGTCAAAAATGAGAATAATATTTACATTAGAATAAGGCCATTCCAAGGCTATGCAGAGTACTGGCTGAATTTTTTTGTAAGGCCCCTGCTGTATAAACAAATTGATGGGGCTTGTGATATGTAATGATTTATTGATGAGGATTTATAATAATGGGGAAAGAGGAGATATTTATGTATTAGTTTATTATCTAATCAGTGTACATGAAGGTTCTTCATACTCTCTAGACACAATCTCTTTCTGTTCAGGTTCAGGAACCATCTATTACTGGTGGGTTTTCTTTTCTGACAAGTACATCATTCCTCAGCTAATTTCACATCTACCACCACATGAAGAAGGTAGCAATACTGTTATTGCTTACAGACCATGTTTTATAGGAGCAATATATGAAATATGGCAGGGACTTCCGGACAAGATGGTGGGGTAGGCAGACATGGCTCACCTCCTCCCACACCACATCTAATTTATAACTAAAATAAAGAACAGCCATCACTGAGAACCATCAGAAATCGAGTTGAGTGGAAGTCTGACAACTGTGCAATTAAAGAAACAACAGCCATCCAGACTGGTAGGAAGGGTGCAGATGCAGAATGGGCCAGTCCTATACCCACATCTAGTGTATAATAATTTGGGAGGGATGTCTCAGGAGCAGGGAGTCCCAGCCCCACACCAGGTCCCCCAGCCCAGAGTTCCAGTGCTAGGAAGATAAGTCACCACAACTTCTGGCTGTAAAAAAACAGTGGGGATTGATTCGGTGGAAGAAACTTCTGAAGCCCCGAGCAGTTCCTCTTAAAGGATCCACACATGGACTCACCTGCTCAGACTCACTCCCTCTGAGCTCCAGCAGAGGGGCAGCAGCTTGAAAGGCAGCAGTGGCATACAGGGAGGAACTGAAGTGTCTGGCATCCAGGCAAGCAGAGGCCATTGTTGCTTTTCTGCACCTTTCCCTCACAGAACCAGCAGGCTGGTGCCATATCTGAGACTCTACCAACCTGGCTGACACTGTTTGCCTCACCCTGGAGATCCCCTGAGACTCACACCCACACAACTTACAGGTCCACCCAAGCTGCTTTCCCATATGAAAGGCTGGTGTTAGCTCATGCTTCACATCTTCCTAAATTCTATCAAACAAGCAGTAGCTGGCCTCAGTGAGCCCCAGGCCCAGTGCTAGCAGTAGCCAACCTAGATTCACAACTTGGCTTCCTCCAGGAACCTCCAAGCCCAGCACAAGTAGCAGCCATCTCAGATTGTTTTATAGCTCTGGCAGGGTGGCCCTGGGCAGAACACAGGTGGGGGCTGACCTTGCCCTGTACCACCACCGGGGAAACCTCAGAGCCTGTGCACCCAGTGGACAGCTACAGACCACATCAGAGCACCGTACTCCTGCCCCTGCACAGCTGATCCTCCATGGAGGCTGGAGGTTGGTGGTCAGTGGTCACAGCCAGTCCTTGCAGCTGATTGGCCTCAGTAAATTCCTCCCATTGATCTTCCAATAGCAATCAAGGCTCAATTACAAGAAGAGGATGTACTCAGCCCACACAGAAGTTGCACCTTCAGTACCCAGCTTGGCTGATAGGGATGCTGTGCCACTGGACCCTACAGGACACCTACTACATTAGGCCACACTACCAAGACATGGAGTCAAGGCAGCTCTACCTAATACATAGACACAAACACAGGGAGGATGCCAAAACAAAAACACAGAAACATGGCCCAAATGAAAGAACAAATTATAACCCCAGTAAAGGAGCTAAATGAAGTGGAAATAAGCAATCTATAAGATGCAGAGTTCAAAACACTGGTTATAAGGATGCTCAAGGAACTTAGTGAGGACCTCAGCAGCATAAAAAAGATCCAGTCAGAAATGAAAGATACACTAATTGAAATAAAGAACAATTTACAAGAAAACAAAAGAATGGATGAAGTCGAGAATCAAATCAATGATTTGGAACATAAGGAAGCAAAAAACAACTATGCAGAACAACAAGAAAAAAAAGAATTAAAAAAGTGAGGATAGTATAAGCAGTCTCTGGAACAACTTTGAGAGGTCCTACATTTGCATCATAGGGATGCCAGAAGGAGAAGAGAGAGCAAGAAGTTGTAAATCTATTTGAGAGAATAATGAAGGAAAACTTCCCTAATTTGGTGAAGGAAATAGACATGCAAGTCCAGGAAGCACAGAGAATCCCAAACAAAGTGGATGTAGAAAGGCCCACTCCAAGACACATCATAATTAAAATGCCAAAGGTTAAGGAGAGACTCTTAAAAGTAGCCAGAGAAAAGAAGTTAGTTACCTACAAAGGAGTTCCCATAAGACTGTCAGGTGCTTTCTCAAAAGAAACTTTGCAGGCTAGAAGGGATTAGCAAGAAATATTCAAAGTCAGAAAAAGCAGGGACCTCTGGCCAAGATTGCTCTATCCAGCAAAGCTATCATTTAGAATCAAAGGGAAGATAAAGAGCTTCCCAGACCCCAAAAAATAAAACAAACAAAACCTAAAGTTCATCATACCAAGCCATTATTATGTGAAATATTAAAGGGACTTATTTAAGGAAAAGATCAAAACTATGAACAATGAAGTGGCAATAAACACATATCTATCAACAATTGAATCTAAAAATCAAACTAAGGAAATAAGAACAGAAACAGAATCATGGATATGAAGAGCTTTTTAACAGCTGCCAGATTAGAGGGGTTGTGAGGAAATAGATAAAGAGGTGAGGGGATTAAGAAGCACAAAAAGCAGTTACAGAATAGCCATGGGGATGTAAAATATGGTATAGGAAATGGAGTAGTCAAAGAACTTACATGCATGACCCATGGACATGAACAATGGTGTGGGGATTGCCTGAGGGAGTAGAGGTGCTGGGTGGACGGGGGCAAAGGGTGAAAAATCAGGACAACTGTAATAGCATAATCAATAAAACATAATTTTAAAGAAGAAGCAATATAGATGGTATTGTCTGTTCAGTTCTTCAGCATCATGTATTTCACATGGGTTACATCATTACTGCTGAAACCGCATTAGCCTGACCTTTCATGCCGCCCATAAACACTGGCTTCCAATGACCCTCAGAGCTTTCGACTGCTCTTTGTTCATGATGACCACAAATGGGAGTCTTACCCAGAGTATGCGGGGAAAGTGTGGATTGTGATTAGTTCTCTGCTGATGTTAAATTTTCCGTTTGAACCTACTAAGACTGAATCATGAAAAAACAAAATCTGAACAGATCAATTACTAGTAAGGAAATTGAATCAGCAATCAAAAACTCCTCCCAACAAACAAAAGTCCAGGACCAGATGGCTTCACTGGTGAATTCTACCAAACATTTAAAGAAAACTTAATACCAATACTTCTCAAACTTTTCCACAAAATAGAAGAGGAGGGAACACTTTCAAACTCATTTTAATAGACCAGCAATACCCTGATACCAAGCCAAAACACTACAAGGAAAGCAAATTATAGGCCAATATTTCTGATGAACACAAATGCAAAATTCTCAACAAAATTTTAGCAAACTGAATTTAAATACATTAACAGGATCATACACCATGATCAAGTGAGATTTACTCCAGGATGCAAGAATTGTTCAATATGTGCAAGTTGATCTGTGAGATACAAAATGAAGGATAAAAATCATATGAGCATTTCAATAGATGGAGAAAAAGCATTTGACAAAATTCAACATCCATTTATAATAAAAACTCTCAACAAAGTGAGTATAGAGGAAATGTACCTCAGTATAATCAAGGCCATGTGTGACAAGCCCACAGCTGACATCATACTCAACGGTGAAAACCTAGAAGGTTTTCCTCTAAGATCAGGAATTAGACAAGGATGCCCACTCTAGCCACTTTTATTCATTATAGTACTGGAAGGCCTAGCAAAGCAATCGGGCAAGAAGAAGAAATAAAAGGCATCCAAATCTGAAAAGAAGTAATAAAACTGTATTTGCAGGTACGAAAAAAAAGAACCCTGAAGACTCCACCATAAAACTGTTAGAACTATTAAACAGATTTAGTGAAGTTGCAAGATACAAAATCAGTACACAAAAATTAGTTGTGAGTCTGCCCTGACTGGTGTGGCTCCGTGGGTTGGGTGCTGGCCTGGGAACCAAAGGTTGCCAGTTGGATTCCCAGTTGGGCACATGCCTGGGTTGTGCACCAGGTCCCCAGTAGGGGGCATGTGAAAGGCAACCGATGGGTGTTTCTCTCACACATCGATGTTTCCCTCTCTCCCTCCCTTCCCCTCTCTCTAAAAAATAAAATCTTCTTTAAAAATTAGTTGTGTTTCTACAAACTAATAATGAATAATCCCATTTACAGTTGCATCACAGAGAATAAAATACCTGGGAATAAATTTAACTGAGGAAAAAGACCCATACACTGAAAACTATAAGACACTGATGAAAGAAATCAAAGAAAACACAAATAAATGGAAAGATATTTTATGCTAATGGATTGAAAGAAATAACATTGTTAAAATGTCCATATGCCCTCACTGGTGTAGCTCAGTGGGTTGGGCATCATCCCACAAACTGAAAGGTAGTGGGTTTGATTCCCAATGAGGGCACATGCCTGGCTTACGGGTCAGGTCCCTAGTTGGGGATACGTGAGAGGCAACCAGTCCATGTTTCTCTCGCACATCAATATTTCTCTCCCTCTCTTTCTCCCTTCCCCTCCCTCTAAAAATAAAATAACATAAAACATTTTTAAAAATTAAATAAATAAAAATAAAATGTCCATACTACTCAAAGCAATCTACAGATTCAATGCAAATCCCTATCAAAATTCATGGTTTGAAATTGTATTGTTTAAACAGAACAGCACATCTTTTATCTGTATCTTCTGCATCTCTTCCAGCCCCACGTGCCTGGGTCTAAGAACTGTACCATCTTAGTGAATTATGGTAAAGCTAAATCAGATAATTAGGTCAACTGTCTGGCACATGGTTTATGATCAGTAAACCTTAGTTTCCTTGTTCTTTTCACTACCACCCAGAAAGAAGATGAGTGGGTTTTGGGTTTTTGTTTTTTTTTCCCCAAAGAAACAATTGAATTGGAGCGGTCAGCAGTCACAACAGATCCCTGGTACAGAATCTGCAAAAATAGCCTACATAGCTCAGGCCTAAAGCTTTTGCAAGAGCTGAAGTAAATGACAAGACCCTGGATACAGAGTTAAACTGCAGTAATGTCAGGTCCAGAATCACTGATCAAACAGCAGAATAGCCTGGTATGTTCAAAATACATTGTTGTGCCCAGCACCAAGAGCTGAAAGGCAGGGCCCCCCAGAGCTGAGAAATACCACAAATTCCTTATGGGGCAGATCAAGCAGTTCCTCTTCCTTTAAAGCGATGAAAGAAACATGAGAGCGCTCTGCTGGGTTTATCATAGATCGCTGTGAGGCAGAGACTCTACAGAAGCCCCAGTCTGCTTTGGAGTTCACAAAGAGCAAAGAGTTGTGATGCTCAGGGCAGGCTGGATCAACAACACCCCCGATGAGAGGGAGCGAGTAGTCTCTCGACACTGCAGAAAGAGCCTGCGGGCCTGTAGTAATGGGGTGATGGGGTTTGAGGGGTGAGGTGGTCATCCTTAGGAAGAAAAGTTTCCATCTTTGAGCTTAGAAGGATCTATGTCAGTATTAAGTAACCTTTCTTACATAAAGCCTACTTCAGAAAAAAAGTTAAAATGAAAATGCTTAATGACAGAATAGGATTACTGAATCTAACCTAATCTGGTTCTTTCATTTCCTCAGTAATGTCATTGTCCCAGAAATAGCCCCCTAGTAATTGGAGAAAAACATCTTCATTAGGAAGGAGGGAGAGGGTGGGACTGAAGATGCAGTGGTGGGTGGGCTGTGCGCCGAGGCTTCGCATCCATGTGGTCGTGCGAGTCCTCACAGCACAGCAATACTGGCTGCCTTTAAGTTGCTGTACTTGCTTGAAAGGGAACTAATGTTTATTACCTGTTATTTGCCAGGCAGGGTGCTAAGTGTCTTACATGGTCTTATTTCACTCTCACAGTCAGTTCCCTGACCTCTACATTAGTGAACCAGCACGTGAATGAGGGAGGGGGCTAGTCTGAGTTCAGTCGTCTTTGAGAGAGTCAGCAGTTAGACTGTTGGTCACAAGTGCCTGCCACCGATCTGCAGAGTCCTCAGGAATAACTGTTGAAGTCCCCTCTTCATTTTCCCCCCCCGCAGTCACCACCTCTCCCCACACTTCCTGTCAGTTAACTTTCCAAGTCAAGGTAACCACATAGTTCCAGTCCAACAAACATTTTGTTGGATACTTATATGAGGTCTGTTCAGAAAAAGTCCAGCCATTGTTTATAATAACAAGAACAGTTTGCGTGACATCGATGTAACCTGGCAGCCAAGGAGAGTGGACTGGAATGCGCATATGTGAACAATGATGACTTCATTGTCCTTGTCAGTGGGGGTGGTAGATGCTATTGAGTGAGAATGTGTACTGTGTGGCCGTCACATTCAAAATGACTGAGCAAGTGGGGCAACAAATTCTGCATCAGATTTTGTGTCAAGCTTGAATATTCCTCCGTGGAAACTATTCGGATGATTCGGAAGGCCACAGCTATGGATAACTTCCATAGCTGGAAGCTTCGTCACAAAAATAAGCCTGCTCAGGTATCACATCTCGTGCAGAGTTTTTTGGTGAAACATCAAATCACCCAGGTGACTCAGCCCCCCTACAGCCCAGATTTGGCACTCTGTGACTTCTGGCTTTTCCCAAAATTAAAATCACTTTTGAAAGGGAAGAGATTTCAGACCATCAGTGAGATTCAGGAAAATATGACAGAGCAGCTGATGGTAATTGGGAGAACTATGTGAGGTCCCAAGGTGCCTGCTTTGAAGAGCACTGAGTGTCATTGTTCTATGTACAGTGTTTCTTGTATCTTCTTCAATAAATGTCTCTTTCATGTTACATGGTCGAATACTTTCTGGACAGACCTCCTGTATTCCACACTGTTCATGGTGCTCTGGGCTATACACTATGCTCAGTTTCTTTGGTCTAGGAGAGAAAGATATTTAAATGCATAGTTACTCTTCAGTGTAAGAAGTGTTAGGCCATAACTTTGTCCTAGTCATCATTGTATTCCTAATCCTAGGCCACTGTCTGGCACATGACAATGAGACTGTCACAGTTAACATGCATTGAGAAAAACTATGGGCCAGGCATTGTACTAAGTACTTTATTCTCAACATAATCCCCACAACAAGTTTATGAAGTAAGTGCTAGTATAATCCCAGTTTTAAAGATGTGGAAATTAAGGCACAGAGCAATTAAATAACATATCCAAAGTCACACAGCTAGTAAGGGGTAGAGTCAGGATACAGTCCAAGCAGAGTGACTCTTGTCTCTAAGCATTTGCTGAGTAAGTGGATGAATAAATGAGAGGAGGGAAGGGAAGGAGGTGGGAGAGAGTGAGTGTGTGTAGACAAGTGAGCAGGCTAAAGGTGAGAGTCGGCTCTGGGTAAAATGGGGTCCACAGGCAGAGTGGGTTGGTCCTGTTCTGGAAGGAAAATAATCATGAAAAGCTTGGTAAAGGAAGCAGTGCTTAAACTGAACACTGCAAGATGAATAGCTAGTTGCAGGGCAGGGCCAGGCAGGGTGGGCAGAGCGAAGGCCAGCCCTTCTTTTGGGTTAGATCCTTTCCCTCACCCACAGACATTTCTCCAGGAGTGGTCCCATCGCCACGGCATCGTGAGTTTTTCTCTTATTCTAAGAAGCTTATAAATATGCTAAAATGTTTCCTCTTCTCAAAAACCATACATTCCTTGTTTCTTTCCTCCAGCTTTCGCCCCATTTCTATGTCTCCATTTATAGCAAAGCTCCTAAAAATAGTTTATATCCCGTGACTCCAACGCTTCTGTTTTCTCTTAAACCCAACGAAATCAGCATTTTGTCCCTTCACCCCTACCCCTCCAGTGCAACAGCTCTTTTCAAGGTCAGGATCCAGATCCAGATCTTTTCACGTTGCCGGATCCAGCTATCAATCGTAGGGCCACACCAGGCCTACTGCCGTGTTTGACACGGTTGGTCCCTCTGTCCTTGAGCCACTTCCTGCTCTGGGCAACTGAGACATCACACTCTCCTGCTGCTTTTTCCGCCTCCTGGACTGCTCCTTTCAGGCCTTTGCAGTGCTGCTCCCCACCGCTCATTTTAAGGATCAAATGCTTACCCTTCAAATTCATACGTCGATCAAGGCACTCTCCCACTAAATCATTCAGTGACTCTCCCCTATGACAGAATCCAAACTTGAGCCAAGTGTCCAAAGCCTCCATGACCTGGCTGCCTGCCTCTGCCACCTCATCTTTCATGGTACATTTGTGGTGCTTAGAGGACAGCCAGCCCCTCCAAATGGGCTTTCTCACCACATCTTCCCACAATGCCTGGGAATTGAGTGAGAATCAGTTTTTCCATCACTTGCCGAAGGTCACATAGCTTGCCAGTGTCCTCTGAGAATGTTTGATTCCAGATCCTATACTCTTCCCATTTACAACCCATTGCTTGGCCTGATTCCTTAAACTTGGTGCTTGTGAGTGAGGCAGAGAAATGGAAGTCTGGTTCCTTCTTTTGGGCCCTAGTCTGTCCATCTGGATTTCCTCTTGAGAGTGCAGTGGTTCACACTCTTCACCCCAGGGGCCTGGTAGTCACGTTGGTGGAACAATGGGTGCTCTTACTGGTGGAAATGCTAAATCTCCCAAAATGAAAGGCCAGCTGCAGAGTATGAGAAGAAACAAGGGCTGAATGATTTGATCAGACATCTGTGGGGGCCTCCTGGCATTTGCAGTGTGAGTGCCTTAGAGAAACTAACTATTCTGGCCCGAGGGAGTTGGCAACTCTTAGTCTCAGTGGTTTTGACCGCAAACTGCCCCAGAGGTCCCAGCCCGCTGTATGACTCAGAATCCCCAACACTCCCCCTATTCTTCTCTCACAGGGATAGTCGGGAGGCCATGTCTGAGGCATTTTAATTTGGTAATAACTTGACCGGCCCACTGTCCCCAGGGCTGTTGTGTTTTTGAAGTTACTGTTGCTTTCTGAATGGGAGGGGGTTGATTTAGAGCTGCCCGTCTTTGTACGTGAGCACCTTGCCCTGCCATGGCAAGAGCCTCTCCCACTGGGTTCTGGCTCCCCTGTGCTCAGCTTGCCGGTGCTCCCTCTTCTCCATTACAGATCACTGAGCCCACGGCCCCTGGACTGTCCCATGGCCCTTGTTCTTGGAGCACCTAGCCCAGATTTGATGGTGTAAATTTGAGATGAAAGAGGTGGCCAAAGGTCTGTCTCTTACTGTACATGTATTTTTCTCTGATGCATTGCCTTAAAGAGGCAACTGCCATTCATCTTTCTTCTTGTTTGTGAAACTTTCTGGAATTCAGAAAGACCGCAGGAGCCCACTGTGCAACGTAGGCAAGTGGATGGTGGGGCGTTGGAACCCAAGGGTATGAGGGACTCGTTGCTTCGATGCACATACACAACCTTCTCGACCCCTCCTCTGACCTATCTCCAATCTCACAGACCCCTTGTGTGCTACCCCCTGACTCTGTTTCCCTCTGTGATGGCACGTACTGTGGTCTGTGCTGGTGGTAGTGCTGTGATAAGAGCTCCTGCACTGGTGTTAGAGACAAGTTCAAATCTGCCACTTACTAGCTGTGTGACCTTGAATAAGTCTCTTCATCTTTCTGAGCTTGTATGGAAGTTAATAATTAATAGCACCTACTCACGTGGCTGTTGAGAAGAGTAATTGAAAAAAAATCTGTAGCATTTTAATCCCTGTGCCTAATCCAAAAGCTTCCAGTAAATTTAGTAATTGAACTGAAGTTTATGTTTTGTTTCTGAAATATAGTTGTTTACATAAGAAAATATAGTTACGTAAATTACCTTGTTAAGCCTTTGACTTTATTTTGCCTACCAAATAGAGTCCCAACTCTGGCTTGTCACTCAGCATTTGCTTTTGCGTTTCAGGCTTTACATTTCATTGATAGGGGAGGCTAGAAAAAAAACCCTGTAGATTTCTAGAAGAACTTGCACATGCATACAGATGAATCTGCCTAATTTCACTGAGCAGTTACTCTGTGTAGGGCCCTAGGCTAGGCCCTCAGGGGCACAGGAGTCAATCACATATGGCATATGACAGGCCGAGACATCATTGTTTCTGGCTCTCCAGTACAGGCGCCAGCGCCCCCAACGCCAGCCCCCAACACCACCACCGCCACCTTATATGACCCCACCTAACCCCTGAGGAAGGCAGCCTGAGGGGAAACTTGCTCCTGGGCCCCAGCACACTAGAGCAGCTGGGCGTCAGAGTGATCAGAGTTTTGGCATTGGGCCCAAGGGTGGAGGCAGGGGAGGTTGGGACTGGGAACTGGCAACCAGCCAGGACTTCCCAGGTGCCCCAGCACACAGGGCCCCCAGCTCCTACAGTCACTGAATGTGTCCTGTTCTTCCGTTGCAGTTTTCCCTAGACTGCCCCAGCCCCACATCGAACACATAAAGACATCGAAGCCCAAAGATGTGAGGTGACTGCAGTCATACAGCAACAAAACCGGGGCTAGAGCACACAAGTCTTCTGAAAAATATTCGGCCATCTCCAACTTGTGGGTTCCTAAGATTGTCTCGGTTCCGCCCAAGTACAGTGAGACTGTCAGGGTCATTTCGTTCCTTCGTAAAATTATAGGGGTCTCCTATATACCCATTCCTGCGTGAGGTACTGGGGACGCAGGGTTAAATCTTGACTCTGAGCTCAGGAAATCACAGTATAAAGAGGGAGACACACTACCAACAATCACAGCACAGTACAGCAAGTGCTGATGGGGGTCGGCATGTAATGTGGGTGGCAAGGGGCAGACTGTAGGAACGCAGAGGGGGCACTTGGCCCAGTCTGGAGGTCAGGAAATTACTCCCAGCAAAGTTGACATTTGAGCTTAGTTTTGAAAACCCAGTAGGCAAAGCCAAGTGGAGAAGGAGAAGGAAGCACATTCTAGGCAGAGAGAATAGAAGAGCACAAGAGCGTTCTCCGCTAAACATCCAACGATTTCAGTAATAGCCCTAACATACATGATCCGTATTCAGGGCACCGTGAGTGGTCCCCATAGGCTGGAGAGAACTGAGGCAGGTGAAGCTGGATGTGTAGGGACGTAGGAGTGTTGAGAGGGCAGTGCTGCTGACTTTGTCAAAGCCTGAGCAGCTCTCTAGGCTCCACTCTCCCAGTCTGAGAGCCTGGATGGAGTTCCTGATGCTCTTGGTATCAGTGCTACTGCAAAGAATCTATTCAAATGCAGTGAGTTCCTTTTACCACATTCCATTGACAGGCTTTGCTTATTTACCTACCTATTGCTCTCGGGTTTTTTATTTAGGGGGGTTTACCCCCATGAAGCCTAGGTATGTAAGAGGAACTTAAGTGCTGGTTGTGGGGAGCGAAGCTTTGTGTCAAGTTTAAATACCTACAGCTCTTCATAAATTAATAACCCACTGACTGCTGAGTGCCTGGCAAGCTGTGACTTTCCTTCTCTTCCCATAGGCCTGCAGAGTTAGCCACCAAGTACGCAAACTTTTCAGAGGGAGCTTGCAAGCCTGGCTATGCTTCTGCCCTGATGACGGCCATCTTCCCCCGGTGAGTGCTCCCCTTTCTTCCCACAGTCTACACAGCCTGCTTTACCCATGACGCAGGAGCCAGAAAGCCTGCCCTCGTGGCAAGTGGTGTGCTCCAGAGAAAACGAGATTCCATTTCAACTTCCTTCCCTCATCCTCAAGTCTGTGGGTACCTGGAAAGGACTTTGCTTTTAGTTGGTTCCCACCCCACTTTCACTCTGTGACCTTGCTATGCCTTAACCCCCTGTTCGCCTTCCAGCATAGCTTGTTTCTGTGGAGGAGAGGGAGGAGGTAGAATGTGTGTGGTTGCCCTGTGGGAGCCAGGTACCCCGAGGCAGTCAGACAAGGCTATCCAGCAAGAAGCTCCTAGTCATAGTATCAGTGGCCAAACTTTTTTGGAAGCTAGGAGAGACCAAAGAGGAGTTTCTGAGCCTGGCTGTTTTGGCATCTTCTCTTTTTGTTCATTTTGCTTTCTGAATTCCTGATTTCCTTGATATTAGGCTTACTGAGAAAAGCTGTGTCAAACCCTGGCAGTTCCTTTTACCAATATTCTGCTGAGGGGACCTCAGTTACTTATCTGCCTTTTCCTTTCGGGTTTTCTTTTCCTGAAGCCTTAGTGTGGTAAAGGTCCCGACCTGCTGAGATTGTCTTGCCTGCGGCCTGGAGTGTGGTGAGACTGTCCAGGACCATTTTGTTCCTTCAGAAAGTTGTGGGAGTGTCTGACCTGGACGGGCTTGAGGAAGGGCTGCTGGGGACCCTCTGGGAGTTGGGATACAGCACTTAGATCACCTGAGAGCAGCCCTAGGGGTGGGCTCAGATCCCGGGGGAAGGGCTTGCACCCCTCCCTCGGAAGGCTGAGGTTAGGGCACACAGTGTGCTTGGCACAGCAATGCTGAGAAACACTTGTAATTCAGGATGTTTGGGTTTTATGCTCCTTTTCTTTTTCTAACTGAGCAATGCCAGCTCGGCTCCTTGTGTAAAACGGGGTCTCTGCTGCCTGAATATCTGGTGTTCAGATAGAGCTCTCTTTGTCCAGGGTTTGCCTCTTAATTGATTCCAAACATTTTGCTTCCCCCAGCTTCTCACTGAGCACCTCTGAAGTGTCTGGCTCCATGTCCCACATTCTCACGTGTGTTTTCTCAGGCCCGCATGACAGTCCCCTGGGCCAGACACCTGTGAGTTGTCCTGGACTTACATGTAGTTTCTTCGACTTTTTCTAACTACAAGTAATACAAGCATGTGATTTTTCTTTTAAAAACTCAAACAGCACAGAGGGTGTAGTCTCCCTCTCTAGACCCCTCCCCAGAGATAGTCAACATTATCATAAATGGGAACATACTGTATCTTGCTTTTTGCTAACAGTATGTGTTAAGAGATTATCCCATTACCAATAGTTACGGATCCATCTTATAAGTGATTTCATAATATATAATTGTATGGATGTACCATACTTTTTCCTTTTTACAAAGTAAGGTTTATTGAAGGTTAATTTACACACAGTAAAAGGTACTTTTTAATGTAGTTGTTTGAATTTTGGTAAATGCATACCTTTGTGTAACTGCAGCAATCACCGAACACTTCCATCGTCACCCCAGCAGTTTCCTTGTGCTCCTTTGCCCTGAGTCCCCAGCCTCTGACAAATACCGATCAGTTTTCTGTCCCTATAATATTTCCAGAGTGTCACATGATTGGGACCATACAGTATGTAGCCTTTTGAGTTTATGTAGCCTCTTTCATTGATTAAAATGCAAGATCCGTCCAGGTGTTGTGTGTGTCCGTTGTCTGTCCCTCCGTGTTGCCAAATAGTGTTCACTTGTGTGGGCATGGCAGCCTTTTTATCTACTCAGCGGTCAAAGGACTTTTGGAGTTAACTTCAGTTTTTAGCCATTAAAATGGAGTCACTATAAACATTTGCATATGGAATGGATGCTCCACTTTATAAGAAATTGCCACACTTTTCCAAAGGAACCACATTGCTCTGCTTTCCCGCCAGCCGTGTGTGGGCGTCCAGGGCTCCTGCGCCCCTGCCGTCAGGCTTTTCAGTGTTAGCCCTTCTGGCAGGTTTGGGGCGACAGTTCACTGTGACTTCAGCTTGCATGTTCCTAATGACTCATGGTGTTAAGCATCATTTTCATGTGCTTTTTTGACATTCTTTTGTCTTTGGGAAGCATCCAAACCTGTTGCCATCTTTTGACTGACTCTGTCTCTTCATTGAATTGTGAGAGGACTTTGTCAAGCAGTCTGGATAGAAGCCCTTGGTCAGGTGATCTGCAAATGTTTTCTTCCTGTCCTTGTCTCCCATCCTTCCCGAAGCTTGTCTCTTCTTTCTCTTAACAATGTCTGTCATAGAACAGGAGTTTGTAATCTTGATGAAGCCTAATTATCAATTCTTTTGTTTATGGAGTTTGCATTTGTTGTTTTATCTAAGAAGTTTTTCCATAATTCAAGGTCAAAAGGTTTTTCCTAGGTTTTTTCTGGAATTTATGTAGGTTTAGCTCTTTCTTTTTCTTTTCCTTTTTTTAAAGATTTTATTTATTTTTAGAGAGAGGGAGGGAGGGAGAAAGAGAGGGACAGAAACATCAGATTCTTGCTTGCCCCAACTAGGGGCCTGGCCTGCAACCCAGGCATGTGCCCTGACTGGGAATCGAACTGGCAACCTTTTAGTTTGCAGGCCAGCCACTGAGCCACACCAGCCAGGGCAGGTTTAGCTCTTTCATTTAAGTCTATGACCCATTTCAAGTTAATTTTTGTACGTAGTGAAAGGTAGGGGTTGAGGTTCATGTTTCGCATGTGGGTATTCAATGATTCCAGAGCCATTTGTTGAAGACTAGCCTTTCTCCACTGAATACCTTGGCATGTTTGTTGAAAATCAGTTAAACACGTATGTGTGGGTCTGTTTCTGGATTGCTCATTGTGGTCTGTTGATCTCTGTGTCTACCTTGCACCAATGTACTACACATATAATCATGTTTCTTTTAATAATGACAGTTTTATTTCTTCCTTTTGAATCAAACACCTCTTACTCCTTTTTCTTGCCTTGCTGCACTGGCTGGACTGAGTGCAGCGTTGATTTGATGAAGGGGAACGAACACACTGCCTTGTTCCCAGCCTGCAGGAACGCATTTGGTCTTTCGCCATCATGGTGTTAGCTGTAGGTTTTTCCATGGATAGGCTTTCTCAGGTAGAGGAAGTTCTCTTCTGTTTCTTGCTTGTTGGGAAATTTTCTCATAAATAGATGTTGAGTTTTGTCAAATGCTTTTTCTGCATCTTTTGAGGTGACCATACAACTTTAAAAAAATCTATTAATATGATAAATTACACTGATTGATTTTTTATCAATTGATTTTTTTATGTTAAAACAAACTTATTTCTAAGGTAAACTTCATTTGGTCTTAATTTTATTATTCTTTTCATGTATTGCTGAATTCAACTTACTAAGGATTTTTGTTTCCCTCTTCATGAAAGATATTGGTAATTTTCTTTTCTCATAGTATCTTTATTTTTGTTATCAGAGTAAAGCTGACCTCATAAAAATAAGGAGAAAACTATTATCTGCAGTTCTCTGAAAGTTTTATGTAGAACTGGTAATATTTTTCCTTAAATGTTTGATGGAATTCATCACCAAAGACATCTAACCCTATAGTTTTCTTTGCGGAAAAGGTTTTTTATTAAGAATTAAATTTCTTTAATAGATCTGGGGCTTTCCTATCTCAATTCAGGTTTTCCTGTTTCTTCTTTGGTAGTTTGTGTCTTTCAAGGAATTTGTGCATTTCATCTAAGTGGTTGAATTTATTGGCATAAAATTGTTCATAATATTCTTTTCTTATTCCTTGAATGCCTGGGATCTCTAGAGAGATCTTCCCTTTCATACCTGATGTTGGTAATTTGTATTTTTTTCTCTTGTTTCCCTAAACTGCTTGGTTAGGAGTATATTATTTTTATTGATCTCAAAGAACTAGTTTTTGGATTCATTGAATTTTCTCTTTTATTATTTTTTCACTATGTTGTTGATTTCAACTCTTTAGTATTTCCTACCTTCCACTTATTTAGGGTTTAATTTGTTCTTTTTTGTCTTATTGTTTCTTAAGGTAGAAGGTTAGATCATTGATTTGATTTTTTTTTTAATATAAGCATTTAATGCTATAAATTTTCCTTTAGGTTCTTAGGAACTTTTTTGCTTAATTTCCAAATATTTGAGGATGTTCCTCAAATATTTTTTAAAGATTTTATTTATTTATTTTTAGAAAGAGGAGAAGGGAGGGAGAAAGAGGGGGAGAGAAACATCGATGTGTGGTTGCCTCTTGAGTGCCCCCTACTGGGGACCTGGCCTGCAACCCGGGCATGTGCCCTGACTGGGATACCAACTGGCAACCTTTTGGTTCACAGGCTGGTACTCAGTCCACTAAGTCACACCAACCAGGGCCAGATAGATTTATGTTACAGATTTCTACTTTATTTTTGTTGTGATCAAAGAATATACTTTGTATGATTTTAATACTTTTAAATTGATAGAGATCTGAATTATGGGATAAAATAAGGTCTGTCCTTTTTTTTTTTTAAGATTTTTTAATTTATTTTTAGAGAGGGGAAGGAAGGGAGAAAGAGAGGGAGAGAAACGTCAATGTGTGGTTGCCTCTCACATGCACCCCACTGGGGACCCACCCACAACCCAGGCATGTACTGTGACTGGGAATTGAACTTGCAACCCTTCGGTTCTCAAGCCAGCACTCAATCCACTGAGCCACACCAGCCAGGGCAAAATATGGTCTATCTTGGTGAACGTTCTGTGCATTTGATAAAAGTGTTTCTGCTGTTACTGGGTATTCTATAAATGGCAGTTGGATTAGATTAGTTGATAGTGTTTGTAAATCTCCTCTCCTGTATCCTTACTGACTTTCTGTCAGTTGCTGACAGAGGGATGTGTAAGTCTCCATTTATTAGCTTTGCTTCATGGATTTTGAAGCTCTGCCATTTAGTACATATACATTTAGGATTACTATACCCCCTTGCAGAATCAATTCCTTCATTTTGACATGTCTCTTTTTCCCTGATAACAATTCTTGCAGTGAAATCTTTCATGTTTGATATTAATATAACCATTCCAGCCTTTTAAAAATTAGCTTCATCATGTTGTATTTTTTTTATCCTTTTACCTTTTTTTGGTGGGAAAGGAGTATGTTTGTGTTTACTCATGAGCTCAGAGAAGTTGGGTCTCAGGGCGGTAGGCAGCAGTTCATCCTTCTACATTTGACCTGTCTGTGCCTTTGCAATTGAAGTGGGTTTCTCGTAGACAGCACATAACTGATTCTTGCTTTTTTATCCAATCTGACAGCGACAGCCTTTTATTGGAGCGCTTACACCATTTACATTTGATGTAATCTTACTATTAGTTTTCTACTTTTATCCCCCCTTTCTTTTCCTGACTCCTTTTGGATTAATTGAATGCATTTTGTGTTTTCATTTTACCTCCACTATTGGTTTAAAAGCAATACCTTTTTTGTTTTATGTTTTTCATGGTTGTTCTAGAGTTTACAGTATACATCTTTAATTTATAATCTGTTTTTAAATACTATTTTGGGACTTCACTTAGAGCTTAAGAACTATACAAAATATATTTCATTCCCCCTCCCATCATTTGTGCTGTTTTTGTCATTTTATATCTCTATATATTATAAGCCCACAGAACATTGCTCTTACTTATTTTTGTTTTAAACAGTTAATTATTTTAAAATGATTTTAAAATGGGGGAAAAGACAACCTATGGAATGGGAGAAGACATTTTCAAATCATATATCTGATGCAGGGTTGGTGTGCAGAACATGTAAAGAACTCCAACTGAACAACAACAGCAAGAGTGGGCCAAGGACTTGAGTAGGCATTTCACCAAAAAAGACATAGGAATGGCCAACAAGCACATGAGAAGATGTTCAACATCATCAGTCATTAGGGAAATGCAAGTTGAAACCACAGTGAGATACCACGTCACTCCCATTAGGATGGCTGCTGTTTTAAAAAAGCAGAAAATAGTGTTGAGGAGGATGTGGAAGTATTGGAACCCTCGTGCACTGTTGGTGGGAAGGTTAAACAGTACAGCCACTATGGAAAACAGTAATTTTCAATTTTCAATTTCGAAACCTTGAAAATAGAACTATTACATGATCCAGCAATTCCATGTCTGGGCGCAGACCCTAAAGAAATGAAAGCATGGTCTCCAAGAGGCATCTGCACACCCATGTTCATAGCAGCATCGTTCACAACAGCCGGGACATGCCAGGGGCCCGTCACCAGGTGAAAGGATACACGGAATGTGGTCTATATACACAACAGAATATGATTTACTTCCTGGTCTAAGACATAACAGAATGTGATTTACTTCCTCAAAAAGAAAGGAGATTCTGACATATGATACAGCGTGGATGAAACTGGAGGATATTATGCTAAGTAAAATAAGCCAGTCGTAGAAAAACAAATATTGTTTGATTCCACTTACTGGAATGAGGTACTGGAGCACTCCAATTCATAGAGGCAGAAAGCAGAACAGTGGTTGTGGGGGGCTAGGGGCGGGGGACATGGGGAGCTGCTGTTTAATGGGTTCAGATCCCAGTTTGGTGAGATGGAAACTGTTCTGGATATAGGTTGCTTAGTAATGCAAATGTACTTAACGCTACTGAATTATACACCTCAAATATTTAAGATGATAAATATTTTATGTTGCGTATTTTACCATAATTGGACATTTAAATTTTTTTAAATTAGGGATAAAAGGCTTTTATAGTTACTCACACACTTATTTTTACTGTTGATCATCCTTCCTTTGTGTAGAGACAGATTTCCAGATTTCCAGATGGTGTCCTTTTTCTTCCACCTGAAGAACTCATTTTAACTTTTCTTCCGAGGCAAATCTGATAGCACTGAAGTCTTTAAGGTTTAGATTTTCTGATAATGTCTTTACCCTCCCTTCAGTTTTTGAAGTTTTTTCTTTTTTGGCTGACAATTTCACATGCCCACAAACAGTACTTTAAAAATATACAGTCATGTGTCACTTAACAATGGGGATCCATTCTGAGAAATGAGTCGTTAGGCAATTTCGTCATTGTGTGAACATCACAGAGCACACTTACACAAACCTGGATGGTACAGCCTTCTACACACCGAGACTGGATGGCATAGCCTGTTGCTCCCAGGCTACAAACCTGAACAGCATATACTGCACAAAGCAACACGGGATTAAACTAAGCACAAGAGAAAATGATAAAGTTGAGAGATGGCGGCAAACTTGAGATGGATAGAGGGCTGCTGCTGGCTTAACGTGGCATACTGTTTTATAGAAAACTTTTTTTATGTAAGTACAAAGACTACACTGTAAACTAACAATAAAAATGTAGTAAATACACAAACCAGTAACATAGTCATCTGTTATCGTTATCAATATATATTAATTGTACGTGCTATGATTTTATGTGACCGTGGCATGCTAGGTGTGTTTACACAGGCATCACACAGACGGGTGAGTAAGGGGCTGTGCTGCTACATTACGAAGGCGGCGACGTCACCGGGCAGTAAGGATGTTTCAGCTCCCGGTTCTCTTACAGGACCACTGTTGTTTGTGCTGTCCCCCTTCACTGACCGGAATGTTGTACGCCACGTGGCTGTAACTGCATTTTCTTTTGGCTTGCGTAGTTCCTACTGAAGTCTTCATACTTTGTATGTAACATTTCTATTTTCCTTTGGCTGCTTTTTGAGATTTTTTTCTTATCACTGTTATTCAGCAATTTGATTATGATGATCTTGTGGTTTTTGTTATTCTTATTTGGCTTGGGTTTATGTATCTCCTTGGATCTATGGGTTCATAGTTTATTTTTTTAGTTCGATTTGAATGGTTTTTGTCCTTATTTTTTCAAATGTTTTTTTTTCTGCCCTACCTTCTTTCCCAGAAGGTATATGGTGTTTATGTGTTATACACCATTAGTCCCACAGGCCGCTGGGGGTGGTTTTGTTGGTGGTGTTTGTTCCGATCTTATTTCTCTCCAAGCTTCATTTTGGAGAGTTGGTGTTGCTGTGTTTTCACATCCACTGATTTTTCTTTTGTGGTGTCTAACCAGCTGTTTATTCTGTGGTATAGTTTTATTTCAGATACTGTAGTTCCACTTAGTTCTTTTCATATCTTCCATTTCATTCCTTGTTACGCTCCTGCGTTCTTCTACCTTCTTGAGCATATGGAATATATTTATAATAGATTAAATGCTAATTCCATCATCTCTTGTCATTTCTGGGATGGTTTCTATTGACTGATTTTTCTCCTGTTTTTGGCCTATATTTTTCTGATTCTTATTATTGGATTCCAGGCAACACAAATTTTACATTTTTCCATGCTACATTTTGTGGTATCCCTTTAAACTGTGGGAGTTTTCCTTGGACATTTAGTTACGTCACTTGGAATCAGTCATGTCCTTTTCAGGCTTGCTTTTACCAGCGTCAGTGCATGTCTTGAGCAGCCCTTCATCTATGGCAATTTATCTCCATTACCAACATGGGACACTTGTGCATTATGAGGTATTTCCGTTCTAGCTGACTTATTTCCACTCCGGTTTGTGTGAGTGCAGACAACTCCCAGCCCTTGAGAATACCAGGAATTGTTTGATCTATTGCTTCCCGGTGGTCTTTCGTCAGCCTCCGAGTTTCCTCTCACGAACGCGCAGATCGTTGCTTGGCCAGAGATCTGAGGAGACCCTTTTGCAGATCTCTGGAGCTTTCTGTGCAGCCCTGTCCTCTATGGCAGTCTTCTCTACACAATCTAGCCTCCTGGGCCGCTCTAAACTTTGATCTGTTTTCTCAGCTCAGAAAGACCACTGGGCTGTGTTTGGGTTCCCCATCTTCCCACTGGTCTGAAAACTATTTCGACTTGTGTCAATTCCGTATCCTGACTTGTCTTCTGGTTGTTTAAGGTAGGCGGGTAAATCCCATTCCTGTTGCGCCATCATGGCTGGAAACAGAAGTCCCGTGTTCTTTTTCACGTGGCATCCCGTTGTAAAGATGCACTGTAGCTTACCGGGTCCCTGTCCATGGACGTTTAGGCAGTTACTGATCTTTACGACTAAAATATTAATTCAGTGAATAACCTTTTTTGTACAGTGTGTCCCACACGCGCGAGATTATGTATCTGGAATGAAGTGATACTTCTGGTTCAAAAGTAATTTTGAAAGTTATTGGCAAATTACCTGCTGTAGTAGTTTTTGAATTTACATCCACTTAATAACAGTTTGTAAAGGTGCCTTCCTCTATGTTTCCTTCCAGTATGTTTTTAGCCTTTTTTTAAAAGATTTTATTTATTTTTAGAGAAGGAAAGGGAGGGAGAGAAACATCATTGTGCGGTTGCCTCTTGCGTGCCCCCTACTGGGGACCTGGCCCACAACCCAGGCATGTGCCTTTACTGGGAATCGAACCAGCGACCCTTTGGTTCTCAGATCAGTGCTCAGTCCACTGAGCCACTGAACCAGCCAGGGCTCATTTTTAGCTTTATTATGTATATTGAATTATTAATACATCTGTTTTTTTATTGTTTTGATTTGTTTTTGTTATTAGGAGTGATCTCTGGTGTTGGGATCTAGGTTTCTTTTCCTTTGGGTAGCTATTATTTCTTAATATTTTAATACAAAAAGTTTAAGTATATTTAGCCCTGGGTGATGCGGCTCAGTGGATTGAGCAGTGGCCTGCGAACCAGAGGGTCACTGGTTCAATTCCCAGTCTCAGGGCACAGGCCTGGTTGCGGGCCAGGTCCCCTGTAGGGGGTTTCATTGAAACATCAATAAGAGGCATTGATGTTTCTCTTCCTCTTTTTCTCCCTCCCTTCCCTGCTCTCTAAAAATAAATAAATAAAATCTTTTTTTAATTAAAAAAATTAAGTATATTCAGAATTTTGATTTTTATAACAACAGTATTTTGACACAAAAGGTCTTCATGTAGCTCTTGATGTGTTAGTTTGGACACAATCTAATAAAAACAAACCATTAAATCTTTCTTTTTTTAATTACCAAGTGCTGCGTGAAGCATATTCTCACGCTAACCCTAAGCCTCACTGCTCTTTGTGCTCACTTAGCCGCTGGCTCCCACGGCTGCACACAGGTGGCGGGCCGGGCAGTGGTAACGGACGCTGGTGCACCTCCCGTCCAGGCTGCGGAGTCCTGCTTCTCCGGGAAGCCAGCTTGCTCCCCCCACACATTCGCGCTGTCTACTGGGAAACCCTCCTTCCCTCCTTATTCTTGAAACTTGCCTGCCGGGATGCATCTTCCTCTAGTGAGAGAGATGGGACACAAGATCCAAAGGAACTCAACTTTATTGAGCATCTGCTCTGCTCTAAACAGTGGATTGGGGTCTTTCATCTGTTGGTCCCGTGGAATGGAAGTCTTCCCTGCCCTCCGCGCCCTGCAGACACGCAGTTGTCTCTCCTCGCCCTGTACTGCGCTGCCACACACGCAGCTCTGTCGCTGTGTTTATCATTTGTTGATGTTTCTTCTACCACAGTATGCTCTTCACTTCTTAGCAGAGAGACATGGTCTTATTTATGGCTGCCAACACTTAGCAGAGCCTTTAGCAGATAGTAAGCACTTACTGTTTGCTTTATGAATGGATATTAATATCTGCCCTCAGGAAGTTGAAAGTCTGAGAGTGTGAAGAATGTTGACAAGACACTCTTTCAGTGGAGAGAGTTACTAAAGAAAAATAATTATTTTGACATATACCAATATATGATCGATTGGAGAGATGAGATTTGGAGACGGAAAGTTCTCACAGCTTTCTCACTTAACAGGCTGTGTGATCGATCGTGGGAAAGCCTGAGTGTTACTTAACTCATCAGTCAAGAGGATGAAATGAGATGATGCATCTTGGAGCAATAAATGTTAGATCACTCCAGCAAAATTGTTAGACACTAAGGGAATTCTTACTTCCTCAATGACTTTTATTATAATCAGGTAGGTTTCTCAGGAAAAAATGAAGATCCCAGAATAGGGCCCAGGAAACATTCAAACTGTAGGTTTCAAGAAAAAAATACAACTCATAAACCCTTAATTGACACATGCCGTTTTCCTGGCCGTGCTTTGCTACATGTGTCCGAGTGGCTTTTTGCGCTTTGGTGACAAACTGAGCACCATGTCTTTTAGATGGTGGCCCGTGGAGCCGCTCAGCCCTGGGAACAAGTGTGGCATCCGCAGGATCGTAAGCCTGTGGCAAACATCTGGAGCAGAGAGCAGAACCCAAACCCAGGCCACAGCCGCGCTGCAGAGCAGCAGCAGCCACACGCCCATGACATCTGGCACGTGCTGGTGTGTCAGGTGCTGTGCTCAGGCCTTTTCCTAATTTTTTTCTGTTTTATCCCAACTATCATATGAGATAGGTGTTGTTATTAATCCAGTTTTAAGTATGAGGAAATGAGGTGTAGAGAAGTCAAGCAGTTTGCCTGTAGTCACACAGGAAGTGACGAAGCCAAGCTTTGAACCCAAGCACTCTAACCGCAGACCCCACACGCTTAACTGCTGCACTCTGCTTCCTCTCACAGCTGCTGTTTCGTGGGCAGGCTGGCTAGCAGCCAGAGTGCACAGGGCTGTCAGATGCCTGGTGGTGGCTAATGAGGTATGGGTGCAGAAATTGCCCTCTTGTCAAGCTCTGCAAAGGAAAACCTCACTTCTCCTGAGACACTTTGCTTTAGGAAGGCCATGGTGCATGGTGTTTATCTTTGATTGTGTGTGTCTGTGATTCTCACTGTTAAGAAATCATCGCTGTGGTACAAACCAGATGAATTCCCAGAGTGCAAGGATGGCCTTTGAAACCTTACTGAGCTCTCTGAGGCAGCAAGTCTGGATGGAGTATTGACAGAGTCCCAGCTGCCTGTTTTAGGACCCTTGCGTGAGAAGGTACAGGAGGCCTATTGCACTGCCCTGGGGGTTTTGAGAGTTTGTGGGCTCCTGGCCAGGGTAGCTGGGTGTCTGCTATCCCCACATTCCAAAGCCCCTCCCTCTCTGTCATTCTAGAGAAGGATCCTGGGACTTTTATCACTACAGCAACAGAAGGGGCAGTAAGATTAAGAGACATGCTTGCTAGGCTTTGTCCCCTACCATAAATTATGGAGGAGAATAGTGCAACATCCACTTCTACAGAATTATTGTCCTTCCGCACTGGGAGCAAACTGAGTCTCCCATGAGTGTGCAGAATATCTGTTATGATTATGTTCTCTGCTTCCTCACATCCCTCTAACTCTTAATCTCAGTAGTCCAGCGTCCTCTCCCACCCTTCCCTTCCCTGAAATGCTCAAGTCCAGATCACCAAAAAGGACTAACCGACAAATCCAATGGTTAGACCTTCTCTTTTTTTGATATCTCTGAAGTATTTGGCAGTAATGATCTCTCCCTCCATTTTGGACATTTGAAACTCTCCTCACAAATTCTTTGTCCAGTCTCCCTTTCAGTTCTCCTCCCACTTCTTTGACTGTTCCTTCTGTCTCTTTCACAGCCACTCTCCTTTCTCTGTGCCCACCTTTAACCGTTGATGTCTGCCAGGGTCCATGTATGGCCCTCTCCTCACTCCACTGCTCCAGCCACACACGTGCTGATGCTTCCCCAGTCTGTGCTGATCCTGCACCCAGATACCCAGTTTCCTGCTGGACAGCTCCACTTGGACGGCTCTCAAACATCTCTGAATTGGTGATTCCAATTCACTGAATTTCCAGTAAATCAGATCAGTCCCCATTGCCTATGTCAGTGAATGACACTACTGTCCGCTCTGTCACCTGAGCCAAAAATCTAGGAGTCATTCTTTCTTCTTCCTTTCTCAAGAGAATGTCTAATTCATCATTGAGTCCTGTCACCACCCTCTACCATATCCCTCCTCTGAGGTGGGTCCCTTTCCTGTGCCCTGATTTGCCAGCCTCTCCTGGATGCTGGGCCTGAAGACCCAGGAACCCAGATCTTCGTTCTCTTCACTGACCCCTTCATATCACTATTCAATCATACTCGAGTTTCCCCCATCTTTTAAGCTGCCACAGCAGCTCCACTCTCCTACAAACCTGACGATAAGAGCTACCGTGTCATTTATTCACCTGCTATGTGCCAGACAACTTTTTTGGGCTGTGTGCTTAAGCATTGTGTGAGATACCTAAAATATCTCCCCTCGAAGAGCCTACGTTTCATTGGGAGACACAGACAGTCTGTGTGGATAAAATGTCATGCAGGTTTATAGAGCACTTCCTATGTGCCAGCCACCGTGCTGAACACCATAGAGTCATTGTCCCCTTTAGTCTTTTCAACAACCCTGTGGAGTAAGTGTTGTTATGCCCACTTTACAAATGAAAAAGCTGCAAGTTACCCAAGGTCCCAGTAGCACAGAGCCAGGGATCAAACCCACCAGTCCCACCTTACATCCTGAGTCGTGGCTGTGAACAATGAGCCTGTAAGGGAATGCAGGTTCCTTTGGCTTAGAGAATTTTCTTTAATCCTCACCTGACGATATGCTTATTGATTTTGAGAGAGAGAGAAACATCAATGTGAGAGAGAAACATCGATCGGTTGGCTCCTGTACATGCCCCAACTGAGGATTGAACCAGCAACCTAGGTATGTGCCCTGACCAGGGATCGAACCCACAGCCTTTTGGTGTATGGGACGATGCTCTAACTAGCTGAGGCACCCGGCCAGGGGGAGAATATTTTAAGTATTTTTAGTGGCCACCCCCCACCTCAGTGAAACCCTTCAGCAATGGGTCTTCCCAGGAAGAGCAGAGAGCTCCGTTCAGCAGAGTGTTCAAGGGCTGACAGCCCTGCACGGGCCAGGCAGACCAAGTGCCTGTCCTCGCTTGGACTTCAGCTTGAAAGGAGAAGCTTCCTGGAGGAACTGCCATCTGGGTCCTCTTGATTTCCCTGCCGTCAGATTTTTTCATGTGTTCCTCAGTGTCAGTTGTTCTGACCTCCTCTGGGAACTGATCCATGTTCTGCTTTTAAATTAATTTCACTTCTTGTCTCAGCCTACCTTTTCTGCCTCCCCCACCATTCAAGGAATTCAGCCCCACACTGCCTGCTAGTTATATACCCCATCTTCCTCTTTTCTCTGCATTCCAGCCCTCATGGGTGGGTCTGCAGGAGATGCCAGAAATCATGTTTTCTTTGGAAAAATGTCTCCCTAGATGACTGGGGGCCCACACTTTTTTGCACAGGTGAAGTGTTAGGCCCCAGTCCGCTAACTGCTCCCGATGGTGTCAGAGTGGGTCTTTTCTGCTGCTCCAGTTCAGGACCCAGGGAGCTCTGTCTCATTTTCTCTCTAACTCCTCTTGAAGGTGAGTGCCGGCAAGTCCCTGCAGGACGTCTGTCAGTCGGGAGCCTGTTGTATGCAGTGGAATCAAAAAGTGATGTGAGCTGGTCTGCAACAGCGTTTTTGAGAAGCTGAGAATAAAGTTTTAGAAATGTCTATAGCAATTAGAGTAAATTTATGTCACTTGACCCTAATAACTAAAAAGTGGAGCACTGTGTGTTTTAATTTTTCTAGCGATTCATTTTCTATTATACTTTATGAGAGTATCACTCCATGACAGAATGGAAACTTAAAAAACAAAACAAACTGGTCCCTCTTCACTGAGGTTCGATAAGCACTGGACTGTAGTGATAAGAACACAGGCTTTGGGCAGGCTTCACCTCTCCGCACCTCCCTTGCCTCATCTGCACCAGCTGAATGTGGGGTTCAGAGAGGCAGTGCCTGGACACAAACACATATCCAAGCATCTGGGCTCCGAGGAGGGGCTGAGGACAGAGGAGGCCTTTACGCAGGAAAGGGTGATAATAGATTGATCAGGGGGACTTCCTGGTGCAGGTGATGCCTGAACTGTGCCCTGGGGGATGGGGCTTCCGTAGCAAGGTCAGTCCCTCTGGTGGGGAGCAGCTTCTTGGCTTGCAGACCCAGCTCTAGGCTCTGTGGGGAGTAGCAAACCTAGATGTGTGCAGAGCGCAGTCTCTGGTGAGAGCAGGCAGGCGGGCTGCATTCCTGCGGTATTTGAAGATTGATCTTGTCAGGTTAGCAGCTTTGCTTTTCTTGGTTCAGGTACAAGATCCCCACGTGGGGAGCTCTGCTGCTGGGGAAGAGCAGGGGCTGAGGAGAACAGGGAACGTGATCCTGGCCTTGCTCCCAGCCTGTGCGAGGCTGCAGGCCAGGAACCGCCCTGCACAGGCTTCTGGTGGGGGGGGGGGGTGCAGTCTGAGCTCTGCTGCACAGTCCAGGGTGAGGCGGGGTGCTGCAGATAGGGGGATGCTGGCATTTGGGGACTTGGCCCTGCTCTCCCTACTCAGTCTGCTCCCAGGGGGTGGGGTGGGGGATCACAGCTGCATATAGGGTACCTCCCCACACAAATAGCCAGAGCTAGAGGGGAGAAGCAGGGCTGCAGCCTCACCTCTCCCAGGTGCTGGCAGGACACCAGTCCATGCCCACCTCCAGTCATCTGAGCTTTCTGCTCTCTGCTCTCATTCCATGCATGGGATCAGGCATTACTGCTAGGCAAATGAAGCAGCCAGAGGGAAGCCACAGCCCCATCTAGGGAACCTGAGTTCGGTGAATCTCTCAGGAGAGCACTCTGGGCTAAAGGGGTAAAAACCTGTAGATAATCCTTACAGAAACCTCAGAGGATAGATGAGACTGTCCAAGGTGATCTGGAGAGTAATGGGTAACGTGGCCCCTGACCTTGGGAGACCTCGATGGGGAAAATGCAAGCCTGACAACTGGCAGTATTACAAAGGCAGGCCTGTTGACAGCTGGCAGGTGACATCTCTGTGCTTCTTGTGTTGGGATCAACCCATTCTCCCAGCGTTCCACAGGCTTAGTGTGGGGAAGTTTCCCATATCAGGACAACTTGAGAACACAGTTTGAAAAAACCAAAGGACACCTTGCACTCTGTCGCTCAGCCCCTCAAGTGAGAGTGTCTAGGCCAGGGGCCGGCTGCAGAGTTTATCCCAGGGAGCATGCCCCACAATGGAGCAAGACCCCCAAATGGGCCAAGGCATGTACATGGTCCCCGGGCTCAGAAGCAGCTCTGAGGGGCCTGATTAGAGATGGATCCGTGACTGCTGTCCCCACTCACCTTGCTCCCGCACATCCAAGGGCAACTGTGATCAGCAGGGTCCTAGCCAGGTAAAGCTCTGTCTCCACCTCATTCCCCATCTCCTCCATCCACCCTCCTGCACACGCTCAGGACAAGCAAGAGGGATCGGGGGCAGGACTTTGGTCAGCTCCGTGTTTGCCCTTAGGACCTTTTGTGCCCTAAGCTGCTGCCTACTCACCTGTGCATTTTTCTGCTCAGAGGTTGTTGTGTGCACAGGTGCTCCTGATATCCAGGGCTTTCTCCCACATCGGGCCTGTTCTCCTTCTCCCCTACACCTGAGGGAGGATACAGTGAGAATGACCATGGGTTTGGGCAGGTCTCATGAGTCCATGTGGTTCTCCTAAAGGAAGGAGTCCTTCCTCAGAGGCAACGTCCTTTTTAATATATGGTCAGGAGCTACCTCAGGTGTGGCCAGTGCTGCAATGGCCCAGCGTTCCGGAGGTGGGACACGGAGCTGTACCAGAGGCAGCAGGGCAGCGTGCACGGCCACCCACCCCCTGGGGCTGGCAGCCGAGGGGCTAGACTGCTCGGCTGGCCGGGAGGCTGGGGCCTTGACCCAACGCTGTCTCCAGTGGGCTCCGACTAAGTCGCTGACCCTCACGGAGGGGCATTCCTTTGCTGCCACTCAGATTATTGGGAGGAAACAAAGGGCTCCTCCCAGGGCTGCAGTCTGGCCGAGGAGAGCTGTCAGCACAGGCGCAGCTGCACACAGGGTGCAGGTTCGGCAGGGTTTCCATGTCCCCCGGGGACTCCCTGTGCTGGAGGAGGAAGGAAGGGCCGGCCGTTCTCTGCCCTGCAGTGGGTCCCCAGGGCTGACCTCTGCGAGCAGCAGTCCTTGTCGTTACCCAGCCCCGAGCCCCTTTCTGGCAGGGCTTGGGAGTTGGGTGCAGAGACAGTAGAGCAGGAAGCAGGTGACAAGGACCTAATTACTGGCTATGTCTCAGCCCTCTTCTGAGAGCTGACATGGATTTCAGGAAGTAGAGAGCTTGGTGGCTAGGGCCGAAGTGGCCCAGCCCCACTCATCGCTTGGTGCAGGGGTGAAGTTGCTTGGGAGAAGTGGGGAGGGGCCGACTCTACTACCTGACTTCACCACTGGGTCAGTGATCCTGGAGGTCGGGTCCTCGCCAGTACCCACGCCAGGGTCACAGCATCTCATCCCTGCTGTCCTAGCGAAGATTGGGTGGGGCTGGGGGCTCCCCTTCCGCAGTCTGGGCAGATGAAAAGAGCTCGGGTTTTAGAGCAGGCAAACCTGCATTCGAATCCCAGCTTTGCCATTTAGCTAGCCAAGTGACTTTGGACAAATTCCTTAGTCCAAGGCCTCCTCCAGCTTCTTCATCTGCACAGTGGGAGTGACAGTCCCTGCTTCATGGGCAGTTGTTAGGGTTCCATAGGCTGACGTCCCCGAGGCCCGGGGCCTGGTGCTGACCTACAGCGAGTGCTCAGGCGGCGGTGGTGATCGTTGTCATGGCTCTGCCTCCTCCCACCCTGACCGCCTCGACTCTTACTGAGACCTTCTGGTATGTGTGTGGATGGGAGCCGTCAGGACTTGTGAGGACTGTGCATTCCAACCCCAGTGATTGGCATTTGTTGATACAGGAATGCCTCCTCATATTGGGAAGTGTGACTTTTGAAAACCCCAGCCATACAGGATGCAACTGATAACTTGTAATTTAGTAAAAAAGGCTTCTGACCTCCTGACAGCTGTCAGAGCACCAGGGAACTGATTGAGCCTCCTGGCACCCCAACCCCTGGATGCCTTGCCCTGCAAACCATAGTCTCCCATACCTTTGTGCTGTGCAGATGCTGTTCCTCCAGCCTGGAGAGCTCACCTCCCAGCTCTCTGCCCTTAGGACCACGGCCTTTCCTTCAACAGGCTCCTCCAGCGTTGCCTGCAAAAAGCACGGCGATCTGATCAAAGAGCTGCTTGTGGCAGCTTCCCCCTCAGAAGGAGCCTGGACCAGGCGTGCATGCACCTTTGTGGGTGTCACACGGGTGCACTACTGGGAGTGCTCCTCCTCATAACCACCACCTTTCAAACTCCAACTCGGGTGCCACCACCCCAATGAGGCCCATCCCTGGGTCCCCAGCAGAGTTAGGCATGGGACTCCCACAGCTCTTTGTGCATCCCAGTCTGTGACACTTCACACACTGCATGGAAGTTCCCTCCTGAGTCCTCCACTACTGATCCTCGTCTGGTTTTCACCTTTAATTCACCCTGCGTCGCTTGCTGAGAATGAACCGGGGACAGCTCCTCTCTCCCTGGCCCTCATCTGTCCTGTAAGCACAGTTGTCACAGCCGGCTGTGGCTCTGAGAGGGAAATGAGAGTGGGGTGTCCTGCTGACGGTCTCGTGCTGCATCCAGACTGCCGTGCTGCTCGGCCCACCTCTCCGGGCTCCTTCCCAGCAGCCGCACCACCAGCATCAACAGTGAGCTGAGCCTAAATGATTCTAAGAAGATACTACATTCTAGATGATTCTCCTCTTAGAACATTTACTTTGATGGGCTCCTTCAGTTAATTCAAATTAACTGGGAATTGCGCATCTCGTTACTTGTTCAGCACATTTTTATTGAATGCCTGTGCTGGACGCTGGGGAAATGGTTTTGAAAAATGCAGGCATAGTGCCAGATCACCATCTAGGGGACATAAGTCAAAGTCGTACCTCAGGGTTCCAGTGACATTCAGGCCAGGTTGAAAAGTGAGAGACTTGACCGAGTCCCCGCACTGGCCCTGGGGTGGCAGCAGCACACCCTGTGGCCGGGTGAGTGTTGCACAGGAGTTCCGCGGGCTCTAAGAGGGTGACAGCTCTGGAACCTCTGAAAAACGGTCTTGTGAGTAGCTTTCATGGAGCAGGGTTACAGGGAGACAGAAATGACATCTGAAAGGACTCTGAGAAAGACTTCTTGGCATGTTCCCCCAAGTCGGGCTTGAACAAAAGGCTGTTGATGGCATTTCTTCCGCACAAGTCACGAAAAGCTTCAGACGAAGGCTGAGCAATTTCTGCTTCTGCAATTCCGAGGCCATAAAGAATAAAGAATGGCTTGGGGAAATCATGGCTTCATCATTAAGCCAGCACCCACCCCCTAGAATCGAGCATGTCTGCGCAGCAGTGATCTTAATCCCTGTGCCCCCCGCAGAGGCTCCAGTGTGGCAGAGAGTGCTCTCAGGCATGGGAGAGCGCCTCCCACATCCTCCACCTTTGCGGGGGGCCAGAACCAGGCCTCAGAGATCCCCATTTAGACCCAGTCCATGGCGACTGCTTGCCCCACTTCTGACCCCCAGGGACCCAAGTTAGATTCTGCCCCTCCCCACTCCCTAAACACTCCCACTCTGCCAAGCCTGTGAAGAGCTTTGAGGGGACCATGATAAGTCACAGCTGGTGGCCCCCAGGAGCTGAGTGAATCGGAAAGACAAACTACAGTGTAGTGACTGCAGTGACAGAACGCACCAAGGGGCGTGCACGCCCAGATTAAGGGTCCTAATCAAACCGAGTGGGCAGGAAAGGCTTCCTGGAGGAGGCGCCACCTGTGCTGACTGGGGCGGGGCAGCTGGAGACAGGCGGAGCAGAGCCAGTTGCTCTGAGGGAAGGAGGCACACTGAGAAGTAACGGGGCTGTGCAGAGTGCTGGTCCTGGGCTGGGAAGAGGCCCTGACGGCCATGCTGAGGAGTCCGCTATTTTATTTTCAATCAAAGTTGGCATGCAATATTATTTTATATTAGTTTCAGGTGTGTAATGCAATGGTTAGATATTTACATAATTTAGAAAGTGATCCCCCCTTGATAAGTTGTTGTTTTAAGATTTTATTTATTTATTTTTAGAGAGGGGGAAAGGAGAGAGAAAGAGAGGGAGAGAAACAGCAGTGGGTTGCCTCTCTCGTGCCCCCACAGGGGCACCTGGCCCACAACTGGGCATGTGCCCTGACGGGGAATCGAACTGGTGACCTTTGACAACGCCCGCCCAACTGCGTCACAGCAGCCCGAGCCCCTCTGTGCCTAGCCCCAGTGAGTCTTAGTCCCCACCTGGCACTGCGTGTAGTTATTGAAACATTATTGACTATATTCCCTACGTTATACTTAACATCCCATGACTGTTTATTATTACAAAAGCTCTTTATTATGAGGTCAGAGGTTTTGAGGCAGCAAGAGAGAGGGACAGCATTAGGGTTGTGGTTTAGAAATTCAGAAAGGTTATTACTCAAGGTGGAGGGGGAGGGTTAGAGGAGGTCACACTGGAGAGAGAGGTGCTGGGGCAGTGGTCAGGCAGGGAGCAGCTGGTGAGAGGGAAGGAGGAAGGACAGTTGGTGGCTGGGGTGGGGGTGAGTGAGAGGGAGGGGTGCAAACAGATCCCGTCTGGCGCATCCAGCTGTGGGGATGGCGGCACCACTTCCTAACCTAGAGAACACAGAGGGGAGGGCAGGTTTGGGGGCAGCTGGGAATTCATTCGGGGGAAATTCATTTGAAGTCCTATGGAGCATCCAATAGAAATGTGAGCATTAGAGTCTTTTTAGTTCTCTCTTCCAATTCCTTCCTGTTATAAATATGACTGCTATGAATAATATTCATATAAATAAGTTGTTGTGCAGTTCCCTGACAGTTTCCTCATGTCTCTGTCATAGTGAAAGAATCTTTTTCTTGACATTGGCCTGGTTTGTTTTATTTTTCCCTCTTTATCACCAGACTTCTCAACTTGAAATCTGTTTAGCTAAACTAACTTCCCACTCCTCCCCCCACTGTTTATCTTTTTTTAATATATTTTATTGATTATGCTATTACAGTTGTCCCATTTTCCCCATCATTCCCCTCCACCCTGCACACCCTCTCCCACCCACATCCCCCCCTTTAGTTCATGTCCATGTGTCATAAGTTCTTTAGCTTCTACATTTCCCACACTATTCTTGCCCTTCCCTTGTCTATTTTCTACCCACTATCTATGCTACTCATTCTCTGTACCTTTTCCCCCTCTCTCCTCCTCCCACACCCCTGTTGCTAACCCTCCATGTGATCTCCATTTCTGTGGTTCTGTTCCTGTTCTAGCTGTTTGTTTAGTTTGCTTTTGTTTTAGGTGTGGTTCTTAATAGCTGTGAGTTTGCTGTCTTTTCACTGTCGTATTTTTATCTTCTTTTTCTTAGATAAGTCCCTTTAACATTTCATATAATAAGGGCTTGGTGATGATGAACTCCTTCAACTTGACCTTATCTGAGAAGCACTTTATCTGTCCATCCATTCTAAATGACAGCTTTGCTGGATAGAGCAATTTTGGATGTAGGTCCCTGCTTTTCAAGATTTCAAATATTTCTTTCCAGCCCCTTCTTGCCTGTAAGGTCTCTTTTGAGAAATCAGCTGACAGTCTGATGGGAACTCCTTTGTAGGTGACTGACCCCTTATCCTTGCTGCTTCTAGAATTCTCTGCTTCATTTTAATCTTGGCTAATGTAATTACGATGTGCCTTGGTGTGTTCCTCCTTGGGTCCAACTTCTTTGGGACTCTCTGAGCTTCCTGGACATCCTGGAAGTCTATTTCCTTTGCCAGATTGGGGAAGTTCTCCTTTATTATTTGTTCAAATAAGTTTTCCACTTGTTGCTTTTCTTCTTCCCCTTCTGGGACCCCTATAATTCGGATGTTGGGACGTTTAACGATGTCCCAGAGGTTCCTAAGCCTCTCCTCATTTTTTTGAATTCTTGTTTCTTCCTCGTTTTCTGTTTGGTTGTTAGTTTCTTCCTTCTGGTCCACTCCATTGATTTGAGTCCCAGTTTTCCTCCCATCTCTACTGGTTCCCCATGCATCTTCCTTCATTTCACGTATTGTAGCCTGCATTTTTTCATCTAGTTTGTGAGCAAAATCAACCAATTCTGTGAGCATTCTGATGACCAGTGCTTTGAAGTGTGCATCTGATAGGTTGGCTATCTCTTCACTGCTTAGAGGAATTGGCTCTGGGGTTTTTATTTGTTTTCCAGTTTGAGCCATTTTTGGTGGGGTTTTTTTGTTTTGTTTTGGTTTGGTTTTAGTCTGGTCACGGTTATTACGTATGAGGGGTGGAGCCTTAGGTGTTCCTCAGGGCGGGGCAGCCCAGTCGCTGGGTTGTGACGCTGTATGTGGGGGCGGGGTCTGAGAGGGAACAATAGCGCCTGCTCCGCTCTCTCCTGGATTCAGTCCCTTCCGCCACTTCCCCTCTGCCTGGACCATCTGCGCACGCGAATGTGGGACCCCCTGGTCAGCCAGCCGCCCTGTGTGGCCTCACTGGTTCTGCACAGTTGCCCCCCTGTGCCCAGGGTCCTCCAGCTGCCGCCTGTGGGCCCGGGGACTGCCAGCCGCCACCTGTGCACCTGGGAACTGCCAGCCGCTGCTGCTTACGTTCCTGGGTCCGCACCTCCACTTTCTCCTACTGCGACTCCGCCCCTCTTACCGGTCTGGATGAATGGTTGTTGGACTTCCGTACAGTTCAATTTTCTATAAGTTCTGGTTGTTTTCTTGTTTCTAAATATTTGTTGTCCTTAATTTTGGTTGTGAGAGGAGGCACAGTGTGTCTTCCTACGCCTCCATCGTGGCCCCCACTGTTTATCTTAAGCATTTCCATGTACTGGGTACCATGCCAGGTACTAAGGATGCAGAGTAACACATAATTTTACCCTAGAACTTCAGTCTAAAGGGGCATCAGACATGAAAACAAAATTACAGCAGAGTGTTGATGTTATAGTAGTTGAAAGTGTAGGATGCCGTGAATATACAGAAAACAGACACCAAATTAAACTAAAGGGGTCAAAAAAGGCTTTTTTTTCCTGAGGAGGATTTCCGTGCTCATTCCTCCTCTACCATTATTATTGACAGTACATCTTGACTTTCTTGTGATTATTTGCTTCTAGCATTTAAAAGACAGAGATGATCCTCTCATTGGTTCATTGATAAGTGGTGTCTCACCATTGTTCACCTGAAAACTTCCTTTTTGTTTTCATTTTGTATTTAGCAAGAGTAGGTGCTACTGGTGTCAGTGGATGGGATAGGACATGTCAGTAGCGCCTCAAAATACGTAGTCTGTGGACCTGAAGCGTTCATGGGTCCTTCAAGGCCATGCCCAACCACAGCCAAAGAGCTGTGCCTTTTCCTGGTCTCCTGACCTCTGAAATCACTCACTGTCTGCCACCCCCCCCACCTCGCCTCATATTCTCTCAACATAGCCTCTTCTCAAAGACATCCAGGTAAGGACATTGTCGTAGTTCCCTTCAGCAGCCTGGACAAAATGCCTTAGAAGTTTCTTTCCCTCCCTGACCATAAACCAGCAGCACTGGTAGTGTGTGTAACAGAGAACACCTGGAGAAGCCATCTTTTGGGGGGTGAAGTGGTCAGAGAAGGATTTTTAAAGACAGTGATATGTTATCCAAGTCTTAAAGATTGCAAAGGAATTCAGCAGTTGAAAAATAATAGGTGTTCTAGACAGAGGAAATGTGTAAACTAGGAGCATGGAAGCCACAGGGCCATCCGGAGAACTGCAAGTGTTTTGGCGTGTTTGGGGCATGATAGTGTTACACCCTAGAGTGCTGGAAGGTGAGGCTGGGGAAGTCTTCCAAGGCCTGGGAGACCTTGCAAGTCATTCAAAAAGGATTTTGATCGTAACATAAAGGAAATGGGGAATTACTGACATGTTTTATACAAGAGAGTGATGTGATCAGAATTGTTATTTGGGGAGATTGCTCCAACCTTATATGGAAGGTGAAGTGGAGGAGGGAACTTGGAAACATGAAGATCAGTTACCGTTGCAATAACTGCTGAAGGTAATCCATAGGATGGAGAATACAGGCTTAGTAACACTTAGAAACTACAATCAAATGTTCCTTCTCTGCCCCAGAGCATCCTGTGTGGCATTTCTCCCACCACGTCCCCCACATCTGATCATGACATTGTTACGTCTACCCTTCCAGGACGGGAGCATCTCATTCCTCGTTCTAGCTACCCAGCACCTATTATGCCTACTGAACTGATTTGACTTGGTGATTAACTGAGTATGGAAGGCTGGGGAGAGGGGAGAATCTGGAATGACTCCCAGGTTTCTGGCTTCAAATATAGAAAAAAAAGTAGGGATGCCATTCATCGAGATGGGGAACCCAAAAGGAAGGGCAGTTGTTACTGGTTTTGGTCAGGAGGAAAGGACAGGGTAGAGATCATGAATGTATTATGCACATAAGGGGTTTGAGATGCCTGTGGAACACGGAAGGAGATAGGGTAGCCATGTGCATGTGGGTCTAGCATCCAGGAAGGGAGATTAGAGCTGGAGATGAGGCAGTGGGAGCTACCAGCATTTGGGCGAAGTTTGGCAGTGGGTGAGGTCATGTAGGGAAGGCGTGTAGACTGGGTCCCAGACTGGCAGCTTATAGGCTAAACCTGTCTGCAGACATGCTTCGTGTGGCTGGCACATGTTCTTAAATAATGTGAATGCTTTTATGCATCGTGTCCACTGTAATTTGCTATAACTCTGCCACTTTTTATTGTCTTACACCTGGCTCAGTTAACATATTTATAGTGTCTTCTTGGCTCCTGTAGGCATTTGTGGTTATAATTTTTGGAGGGAGAAGAAGAAAACCAAAATACATAACTCTGGGAATACCAACTCATAAAGTACTCACAAGAGGGAAAAATAATGAAGGAGAATGGGAAGGAATGGCCAGAGAGATTGGAGGAAATCATGAGAATAGTATTGTTCTCTTCAAAATCCTGAGAGGCAATGTAGGCAATATGTAATAAAGTATAAAATGTGGATTCCATTTCAACAATTCCACTTCCAAATATTTCACATAAGGAAATAATTGTATCTGTGCACGCAAGTTATTGTAATATGATGCTTGTTGAAGCATGTTTATAATAGCAAAAAATTGGAAGCAACATAAATGTCTCTTAGTTGAGAATGATTAAGTAAGTATTGCATGGCCAAGTGATGAAATAATATGTAGTCATAAAAAATGATGATATCAGATTATATTTACTGACATGACCCCACAATTTAATCTTAATTTTTCAAGAGCAAGTTATGGAACAATACAAATAAGGTAATTCCATTTATGCTGAAGATTATAGAAGGAGCTGCCAGGGAGCCTTCACACACAAATCACAAGACCCTCCCGATAGCTGAATCCAGTAGAACTTTCTCTGGCATCTTTCTCTGACCTTTTCGTGGCTTTTGACATTATTAACCTTTTTTGGCTTCTATTCCTTGTCCTCTTTCCCTGACCTTTGTCCATAGACTGGCAGTCAGGACTAAAAAATGGCAGCCTCGATCCTGGGAGAACCCTTTAAAACTGGCAGCTCGTTTATATCCTAGATGCACCCAGAAAGGGCACTTACTGGGCAGTTCCCTGGAAAGGAGCCATCAGGGACAGTATTTCCCTGGTCCTTAGTCCCTTTGAGTCTGCATAACTCTTCTGGAATAAAACCCTTCCCAGGGTCCCTGGGTACAGGTTCCTCTCCATACCCACCTCCCCCACCCTCTAGCAAAATTGCCTGGCTATCCCCTCTCTCCCACGCCTTCTGTTCAATTGAGGGGTTATTTTTAACAGTGTTGTATATTCCATACTTAAATCCTGGCAAAACACCAGAACTTTGGAATAGACACCCAAGATAGAAATAGTCTCCCACAACCTCCTCCCTTTCTGAAGTTTTTCCTTTTAAAGAGAGAAAACAAGTTATCTAAACTGTAGACAAGCCTACCAAGAAAGTCCCTAGACACCAGCACTGAGGGACTGAACTTGCAGCCTTGGCCACAGAACTTGGGCTGGAGGCTGGTCCTGCTGCCACTTCAGAACTTACTTCAGCCCAGAGAGATACAAGGGAAGATGGTTTCTGCCAGTTTCCTGGGCTTGGTAGGTCTAGAATCACGGAAAGTACCTAGTCCTTCTCCCATTTCCAATAGCCAGAGGCTCTTAACCTCCAGAAGTAGGCCATCCACTTCAAGATACTTAGTAACTAGAGAGATTTTTTTTTTTGGTAATTAAAAAAAATTGTTGTTCAAGTACAGTTGTCTCCATTTCCCTGCCCAACCCACCCCCACCTCCCACCCTCAGTCCTACCCCCTTTTGTCTTTGTCCATGGGTCCTTTATACATGTTCCTTGACGACCCTTGCCCTTCTTTCCCCTGTTATACCCGCCCCCCACCCCTCCATTCTGGTTACTGTCAGTTCTTTATTTCCATGTCTCTGGTTCTATTTTGCTTGCTTGTTTGTTTTGTTAATTAGGTTCCACTTATAAGTGAGATCAAATGGTATTTGTCTCCCACTGTCTGGCTTATTTCACTCAGCATAATGCTGTAACAGGAGAGTTTTAACTAAGAAAAGCCAAAATCTGCTTTTTCATAACTTCCACCTGTGGGCCTATTCCACCTGCACGAGCCACACAGAACAAGTCTAATACCTCTTCTCTGTCAGGTGTTCAGGGACTTGAAGCTGGTGACCATGTGCCCTCTAGTCCTCTCTAGCCAGACATCTCTGCCTTAAGGGCTCCTCTCTATCATGGTAGTTCTCTTCTTTGGGTCAGTTCGCTTTATTACTATTCTTTTAGGAGGTGCCCAGAGGGGAGCTCATGCTTGCTCAGAGGTGGCCTGCCAGGCAGAACAGGTAGCAGGATAAGCTCTCCTTTCCATTTTTGATGCTCCTCATAGTGACTGACACCCAAGAGACATTCCTTTAGTGGTCATGTCACATCGACCATAAGCCTGTTCTCAGCCTGCTGTTGCAGAGTCCACGTCCCCTTTCTACAGGACTGTTACAGAATTTATGGGCCCAAACCAGGCCTGGCCATACAGCCACCTATTTGGAGCTCTTTGGATTCTCCTTGGGTTTCCAAAATAAGCTGTTTCTTTCCTGTTTGTCTTCCATAGACTTGATGATTAAGCCATTCTATCCTACCTAAAGAGTATGCATAAAAACAGTGACAAAGATAAGCCTAGAACAGAATCTTGCTACTGATCTGGTAGGCATGAACAAAACTGTTCACCAGCTACTCAAACTCTCAAAATATCCTGCCTTTAGCCCACATTGCTCTCCACCTCTCACACCTCAGTGTGTCCGGATATTTTCCACATGCCCTTCTGCAACACACATGCTGTGTCAGAGAGCTCCATCCTTTATATCAACACTGCAAAGTCCCAGCAGGAGCATCAACTTCTGGATCAGAAATCTCAGATTGCAGACCTGGCTTGGCACTTTCTCACTCTTTGAACCTCGGTTTATTTATCTGTAAATTAGGGGAAATGCCCATCCTGCTTTCTTTAAATGGCTTTGGTGAAGATGAAAGGATCATAGTAAAATGAAAAACAGTATGTAAGAGTAAGGCGATGGTAATTACTTCATAAACATTTATTGAAAACCTACCAGTATCTAAACACTGTGAGGGCCGACAAATAGGAATCAGACAAGCCCTGCTGAATCCTTTCCATCAGGAGTTTTGAGGTGCCACGGGCCATAGCAATCACAGGCCGTGCCAGGAGCAAGGGAGCCAAAGCCCGGGGGTCGGGAAGGCAGTGCTCAGGGATCTGGGACAAAGCAGAGTAAGGGCCTCCCAGGAGGGTCTGAAAGCAGTCGGCCGTGTTAGTCTGGTCCGGTATCAGGACACACGCTGCGAATAAGAGGCCTGAAACCCACAGGAGGCACGGCAGGAATGGGACCTCAGAGACTGGGTCTAGAGATGGAGAAGTCCTTGGTGAGAGCCGTGTCCCTGGCGTGGTGGGGATGAAAGCCAGGTGACATCAAGCTGAACATGAGGTGAGGATCCAGCATCAGTGCGTGTGGACTGTTCCCGGAGGAGCATGCCTGTGAAGGGAGAAGAAAGACGGACTTGAAGCTGGGGCAAGTGTGGCTGTGAGGGTGAAGTGGGTGTCTGGACCACCAATGGGAAGGATCCTGTACGTAGACCAAAATATGGAGATACAGAGAAGAATGATGTCATAAATGATGTAACAGGTTCTTTTCTAAAAATAAGATTTTATTTGTTTTTAGAGAGGGGGGAAGGGAGGGAGAAAGAGAGGGAGTAAAACACCAGCCAGGGTAATATAACAGGTTCTTAAGAAAAGTGAGAGGAGTTCCAGCCAAGATGGAGGTGTAGGTAGATACACTTTGCCTCCTCACACAACCAAAAGTAGGACAACAACAAATTTAAAAGCAAAAAGCAACCAGAGCTTCCAGAAAATTGAACTATATGGAAGTCCGACAACCAAGGAGTTAAAGAAGACACATTCATCCAGACCGGTAGGGGTGGAGATGTGAAGATGGTCAGCCAGGGCAGAGAGGACGCACAGCAAGGTGGTGGCTGGCAGACCGGAGGTCTCACACTCACGTGTGGATAAGCCAGGGGCACAACTAGGGAGCAAGACAGACCGCACAACCCGGGGTTCCAGTGCATGGAAAGAAAGCCTCAAAACCTCTGGCTGTATAAATGTGTGGGGGTTTCAGGAGCAGGAGAAACTCCCAGCCTCACAGGAGAGTTACTTGGAGAGACCCACAGTGTCCTAGAACGTACACCAAACCCACCCACCTGGGAATCAGCACCAGAAGGGCCCAATTCACTTGTAGGTACCAGGGGAAGTGACTGAAAGCCAGCCGAGAGCCTAGCAAGCAAGACGCATTGTTCCTTCTCAGACCCCTCCCCTACATACAGCACCACAATGCAGTATGTGGGTTGCCTCCCACTGGCAAATGCCTAAGGCTCCAACCCATTCCAACATCACAGGTGCATCAAGACAAAGAAATATGGAAGAACAGATCAAATGAAAGAAGAGATCAAAACTCCAGAAAAAGAACTAAGTAATGAGGGGATAGCCAACCTATCAGATGCAGAGTTCAAAACACTGCTAATCAGGTTGCTCACAGAAATGATTGAGTAGGGATGAAGAATAGAGGCAGAAGTACAAGCTATGCAAAGTGTCATAAAGGAAAATATATAGGGAACCAACAGTGACGGGAAGGCAACCAGGACTCAAATCAATGGTTTGGAACAGAAGGAATAAATAAACATTAAACTAGAACAGAATGGAGAAACAAGGATTCAAAAAAATGAGAGGCTTAGGAACCTCTGGGACAACTTTAAACATTCCAACATCCAAATCATAGGGGTGCCAGAAAGAGAAGAGGAAGAGCAAAAAATGAAAACTTTTTTGAACAAATAATGAAAGAAAACTTCCCCAATCTGGCAAAGGAAACAGACTTCCAGGAAGTTCAGGAAGCTCAGAGTCCCAAAGAAATTGAACCCAAGGAGGAACGTACCAAGATACATCATAATTAACTTACCCAAGATTAAAGATAGGAGAGAATTGTAAAAACAGCAAGAGAAAAGGAGATAGTTACCTACAAAGGAGTGCCCATAAGACTATCAGCTGATTTCTCAAAAGAAACCTTACAGGCAAGAAGGAACTGTAAAAAAGTATTCAAAGTCATGAAAGGCAAGGACCTACATCCAAGATTACTCTATCCAGCAAAGCTCTCATTTAGAATGGAAGGGAAGATAAAGTGCTTCTCAGATAAGGTCAAGTTCAAGGAGTTCATCATCACCAAGCCCTTATTATATGAAATGTTAAAGGGATTTATCTAAGAAAAAGAAGATCAAAACTAGGAACAGTAAAATGACAACAAACTCACAACTATTTACAACTGAACCTAAGAAACAAAAGCAAACTAAGCAAACAACTAGAACAGGAAGAGAATCACAGAAATGTAGATCACATGGAGGGTTATCAGTGGGGAGGGGGAGAAGGGGGGGGAAGGTACAGGGAATAAGAAGCATAAATGGTAGGTACAAAATAGACAGGGGAGGTTAAGAATAGTATAGGAAGTGGCCCTGGCTGGTGTAGCTCAGTGGATTGAGCACGGGCCTGCGAACCAGAGGATCGCGGTTCGATTCCCAGTCAGGGCACATGCCTGGGTTGCCAGGCCAGTTCCCGGCAGGGGACATACAAGAGGCAACCACACATTGATGTTTCTCTCCCTCTCTTCTTCCCTTCCCCTCTAAAGATAAATAAATAAATAAATCTTTAAAAAGAATAGTATAGGAAGTGGAGAAGCCAAAGAACTTATATGTATGACCCATGGACATGAACTAAGAAGGGAGAATGCTGGTGGGAGGGGTGGTGCAGGGTGGAGGGGAATAAAAGGGAGAAAAAATAGGACAACTGTAATAGCATATTCAATAAAATATACTTTAAAGAAAGAACAGTGAGAGGAATTGGCCTTTGATCTCAAGAAGGACACTTCTTCCATTTGATAGCAGGGTGCTAAGAAGTTCGAAGAGAGAGGACATGTTTGTAAGACCAATACAGAGAATGGAAGAGCCTGCTTACTAGAGTGACCCAAAGACTGTCAGGCAGCAGAGCAGGCCAAGTGGGAAACCATGAGTCTGTAGTGGCTCCAGTTTGTGCACTTGGGTGGGTTTCTCCAACAGGCTTGGTTGTCTAAGGATAGGGGCAAGGATTCTGAAAGAAGTAACTCCAGACCAGAAATCGTCCCAGATTGGCTGTGATTCATCTGTAGGAAACAGCTTCTGTTCCTAAAGTTAGGAGAAATGTGCCAGGAGAAGGGGGTAGAGAATAGGACTCAGGACGCTCCAGATGAAGCAACCATGGCCAGAGTGGATTGCTGGCAGACGAGCTGGCCAGAAGGGCTCGTGCCCAGGACCCTCCCAGCATGTGGAGACAGCAGTAGTCTCTGGTGGGCAGAGCACTCTGGCTTCCCTGGAACGAGGGGGCCAAGGTCCTTGGCAGGTTGTACACTGGACGTGGAGGGGCCCAGGAGAGCCCTGGGGAGAACTCTGAGGAAGGGGGCTAGGGAAGCAGTTGTGCAGTGTTGCAGCATAAGCCTGTGAGACTAAGCCAATGTATTGCCCATGGATGAGGGCTGTGTCGATGGAGTGTGTGCATGAGGCTGGGGTATGAGGGGCAGCAGTCCCTGGGCCCTGGATACAAAGATCTGGTCTGAGGACAGGACTTCAGAGTGTCTCACTCAGCCACTGTGGGGCCTAACCAGAGAAATCAGTGTCTGGGAGCAGGGCCAAGCCTGGCCCCGGGCTGGGGGAGTCCTGGTGGGGCTGTTGCAGTTATTCGTAAGACAGCTACTACCATCGACCCTCCCTCCGACCTGGCACTCCCTGCGGGAGAGGGAGGGCATGGCTGATACCAAAACTGGGAGGGGAGGGAAGGAGGAAAGGAGCTGACAGTTATTGAGCAACATGGTGAGCCACGGACTTTCCATGCTTTATCTCATTTCATCTGTGAGGTAGAGGTATTATGGGCCCTGTTTTTTATTCATTCACTCAACAAATATTTATTGAGTGCGTGCTGTGTCAGGTGCTGCTCTATGTGTTGGAGGTACAGCTGTGAACAAAACAGACAAACATCCCTGCCTCTGGGGAGCTTGTATCCTAATTGGGAAGCAGATATATAAACAAAAACAAATGTATAAATGAATAGATATATAAATGAAACAGATATATAAATGAAAGGAATAGTACAGTAGATCATGGGCAGTGCTAAAGAAAAATGAAGCAGGAATGGGATATAGAAAGTTAGGGAAGCCCTGGCCAGTGTGGCTCAGTGGTTGGAGTGTCATGCTGTAACCGAAAAGTTACAGATTCAATTCCCGGTCCAGGCACATACCTAGGCTGTGGGTTGATCCCCAGCCCGGGCGCAGGTGCGTACAGCCCCCGGTCCAGACTTGTACAATGTCTGGGCACTAATCCTCAGTTCAGGTGGGTACAGGAGGCAACGAATCGATGCTTCTCTCTTGCATCAATGTTTCTCTCTCTCCCTTTCTCTCTAAAAAGCAATAAAAAAAAAAAGTTAGGGAAGGTAACTGGGGAAGGTGACATTTAAGTCAAAATCTGAAGGAAGTTGGGGGAGGGCATGCCGATATCTGGGGGAAGAGCCTTCCAGGCGGAGGAAACAGGCAAAGCAAAAATTCCGAAGTAGGGTCCAAAAACAGAAAAGAAGCCTATGTTGCTGGGAAGTATTAAGATATGAAGCCAGAAAGTTAAGAGACGTCTAAAGCACGGGGACATTGTAGGTTATTTTAACGACGGAGGATTTTGAGCAGAGGATTAACAGGTTTAAAGGATTGCTCTGGCGGCCTTGATGAGAATAGGCTGTTATGAGGCAGGGAGTCCAGTGGGAGACTATTGCAATAATCTGTGAGAGAGGTGACAGTGACTCAGACCCCAGTGGAAGCAGTGGAGGTGCTGAGGAATTGTCATGTCCAGGTTATATTCTGAAGGCAGAGCTGACGGATCTGCTGGCAGCTCAGAAGTAGGTGTAAGAGAAAGAGAAGAACATAAGCTGACTTCAGGTATTTAGTCTAAGCAACTGGAGGCATGAAGGTGTTATGTTCAAAGAAGGAGAAATGACTGCAAGAAGAGCAGATTTCAGAGGGAGCGTTAGGAGCTTAAGTTTAAATATGCAAGGTTTGAGATGCTCCTGAGACATCCAAATGGAGATTCTGAGAAGGCAGGGGAATATTGGAGTCTGGCATTGAGGGGAGAGGTCCAGGCTCTGCAAAAGAGTGAACGCAGGTGGAGAAGAGTAGCAAGAACTGAGTCCTAGGGCGTACCAGCGTTTAGTGCAGCAGGAGCTGGGGGAGGACCTGCAAAGGAGAGTGGAAAAGAGGAATGCCCCGTGCGACAGCAGGAAGATCAGGAAAATGTGGCACTCTGGAAACCGAATTGAGAAAGTATTTTAAGAGGAGTGATTAATCATGTAATATGTTGCTGATAGGTAGGGTGATCCTATGTTATTGTCCAAACTCAGACACTTCTGAGAATGAAAGTGGACATTTTTAATAATTCTTCAGGATAAGACACAAAGCAAGATCATCCCAGGCAAATCAGAATGTTGTGTAGTCACTCTACTAAGAGGTTGATAGGAATTGACTATTGGGGAATATTACTTGGCAATAAAAAGAATGAAATATTAACCATTTGTAACAGCATGGATAGATGTAGAAGATATTATACTAAGTGAAATAAGTCAGAAAAAGACAAATGCCGTATGATTTCACTTACATGTTAAATCTTAAGAATAATATAAATGGCCCTGGCTGGTGTAGCTCAGTGGATTGAGCGCGGGCCTGCGAACCAGAGGATCGCGGTTCGATTCCCAGTCAGGGCACATGCCTGGGTTGCGGGCCAGTTCCCGGCAGGGGACACACGAGAGGCAACCGTACATTGATATTTCTCTCCCTCTCCTTCTCTCCTACCCTTCCCCTCTAAAAAGATAAATAAATAATAAATTTAAAAAAAAAAAAGAAGAAATCTTACCAAAAAAAAAAAAAGAATAATATAAATGAACAAATAAAACAGAAACAGACTCATAGATGCAGGGAACACACGGATAGCTGTCAGAGGGGTGTGGGGCTGAGGAGCTGGATGAAAAAGGTGAAGGGATTGAGAAGTACAGCTTGGCAGTTACAAAATAGTCCTGAGGATGTAAAGTACAACATAGGAATATAGTCAATAACATTAGAATAACTGTGTATGGTGTCAGGTGGGTACTGGAAATACCGGGGGGGACACATTATAAAGTACATGATTATCTAACCACCATGCTGTACACCTGAAACTAATACAAAACCATATTGAATGTAAACTAATTGAAAAAAAATCTTTTTTGTTTTTCAGACATCCAATTAAAGACAGTTAAAGTGAAGTGTCTATGCTATAGTCTTCCCAAACCAGCAACATATTGTAGGTGGGAAAATGTTTCTCAGAGAGACACTGTAGTAAATTCTTCTAGCAGCTAATACATGCGGTCCAGTGGGGAAAGTGAGACCGTAGGTGTGAAAGGGGCTAGAGATAGCTTGTGTGTTCTGTCACTTTTTGGAGATGCCCTCATCTCAATATCCCACCTTTATGAAGCTTATATTCTAACAGGGAAACACAGACAATAAACAACTAATAAGTAAACTATTTAGTAAATTAAAGCAAGCTAATATTTGGGAAAAAGGAAAGTATGGCCAGGTGATTGGAGCAGGTTGCAGTGTTACATAGGGCGGTCAGAGTTCACCTTACGGGAAAGGCAAAGCCTGAATAAAGACCAGAAGGAGGTAGGCGGACACACTGTGCCTCCTCTCACAACCAAAATTAAGGACAACAAATATTTAGAAACAAGAAAACATCCAGAACTTATAGAAAATTGAACTGTATGGAAGTCCAACAAGCATTCATCCAGACCGGTAGGAGGGGCGGAGTCGCGGCGGGAGAAGGTGGAGGTGCGGGAGCTCAAGCAGCAGCGGCTGGCAGTTCCCCAGTGCACAGGCGGCAGCTGGCGGTCCCCGGGGCCCACAGGCAGCAGCTGGTGGACCCCGGGCACAGGGGGCCAACTGTGCAGACCCAGTGAGGCCACACAAGGTGGCTGGCTGACCAGGTGGTCCCACATTCTTGCGCACAGACGGTCCAGGCAGAGGGGAAGTGGCGGAAGGGACTGAATCCAGGAGAGAGCGGAGCAGGCGCCATTGTTCCCTCTCAGACCCCGCCCCCACATACAGCGTCACAACCCAGAGACTGGGCTGCCCCACACTGGGGAGCGCCTGAGGCTCCACTCCTCACTAAGTAACAGCACGCGCGAGTGCGCAGGTAATCCAGGCGAAGGGGAAGGGACTGGAGTCCAGGAGAGAGTGGAACAGGCGCCATTGTTCCCTCTCGGACTCCGAGCACACCTATAGCATCACAACCCAGCGACTGGGCTGCCCCGCCCTGAGGAACACCTAAGGCTCCACCCCTCATACGTAATAGCCGCAACCAGACTAAAACCAAAACAAACAAACAAACAAAAAAAACAAAAACAAAAACAAAAAAAAACCAAAAATGGCTCAATCCGGAGAACCAATCAAAGTCCCAGAGCCAATTCCTCTAAGCAGTGAAGAGATAGCCAACCTATCAGATGCACACTTCAAAGCACTGGTCATCAAAATGCTCACAGAATTGGTTGATTTTGCTCACAAACTAGATGAAAAAATGCAGGCTACAATACGTGAAATGAAGGAAGATGCATGGGGAACTGATAGAGATGGAAGGAAAACTGGGACTCAAATCAATGGAGTGGACCAGAAGGAAGAAACTAACAACCAAACAGAAAACGAGGAAGAAACAAGAATTCAAAAAAATGAGGAGAGGCTTAGGAACCTCTGGGACATCGTTAAACGTCCCAACATCCGAATTATAGGGGTCCCAGAAGGGGAAAAAGAGCAACAAGTAGAAAACTTATTTGAACAAATAATAAAGGAGAACTTCCCCAATCTGGCAAAGGAAATAGACTACCAGGACGTCCAGGAAGCTCAGAGAGTCCCAAAGAAGCTGGACCCAAGGAGGAACACACCAAGGCACATCATAATTACATTAGCCAAGATTTAAATGAAGCAGAGAATTCTAGAAGCAGCAAGGATAAGGGGTCAGTCACCTACAAAGGAGTTCCCATCAGACTGTCAGCTGATTTCTCAAGAGACCTTGCAGGCAAGAAGGGGCTGGAAAGAAATATTTGAAATCTTGAAAAGCAGGGACCTACATCCAAGATTGATCTATCCAGCAAAGCTTTCATTTAGAATGGAAGGGAAGATAAAGTGCTTCTCAGATAAGGTCAAGTTGAAGGAGTTCATCATCACCAAGCCCTTATTATATGAAATGTTAAAGGGACTTATCTAAGAAAAAGAAGATAAAAATACGACAGTGAAAAGACAGCAAACTCACAGCTGTTGAGAACCATACCTAAAACAAAAGCAAACTAAGCCAACAGCTAGAACAGGAACAGAACCACAGAAATGGAGATCATATGGAGGGTTAGCAACAGGGGTGTGGGAGGAGGAGAGAGGGGGAAAAGATACAGAGAGTGGGTGGCATGGACGGTGAGTAGAAAATAGACAGGGGGAGGGCAAGAATAGTATGGGAAATGTAGAAGCTAAAGAACTTATGACACATGGACATGAACTAAAGGGGGGGATGTGGGTGGGAGAGGGTGTGCAGGGTGGAGGGGAATGATGGAGGAGAAATGGGACAACTGTAATAGCATAATCAATAAAATATAAAAATAAATAAATAAATAAATGGGGGGGAAGACCAGAAGGAGGTGAGTGAGTAAGCCAAATGAACATCTGGAGGAAAAAAATGTTCTGGTCAGAGGAAACAGCTCAAGTAAAGGCCCTAAGGCAGGAGGAGGCACGAATGTGATGCAGTGAGCAGGGGGAGAGTGGCAGAAGATGAAACTAAAGAAGAAAAGGGGGAGCGGGTGCCGGGTGCACGGATGGCCTTGTAGGCATTGTAAGGACTTCATGCTTTAGTCTGATTGAGACAGGAAGGCATTTCGCGTGTGGAAAGGCCGATCTTTGATAAAAGAATGGACACTTCTTGGTTTTATCAAGAGGGAAGGAGGAGGAAGTGGAGTAGAGGCAGGTAGTTTACAGACTTGGCGGCAGGCAGACCTCTGGTCTCACTTAGCAGATGTTCCTCACAGTCCTGGGTTCTGAGGGACACGGCAGTGAGCGAATTAGGCAGCTCCATATTCACACAGAGCTTACACTGTCCGAGTTATAGTAAACGAGTACACGTGAGACAGCCTTAGCAAGTGAACAAGATCATTTTAAATAGCACTGTTTATGAAGAAAATAACATGAGTGATAGTGCCAGGAGAAGGAAACCCACTTTCAACACAGGAGTCAGAGAGGACCTCTCTGAGGAGGTGACATTTGAACAGAGACCTGAATAAAAACAAAGAGCCCATTTTGGAAAGGTCCAGAGATATTCCAGAAGGCTCTAGATATGGGGAAACGTTGATTGTACTCAAGGGCTGGACAGAAGTCTAACCTAGTGTAGCAGAGTGAGTGAGGGGGAGGACCTGAAATGAAGTGAGAGGTAGGTGAGGGTCAGCCATGTAACCTGTGGTTTGGTGTTATTCAGAGGGCAGGGGGAAGGTTTTAAGCAGAGCAGTGGCACAACCTCGTTGCTAGTTTAAAAGTATCATTCTGGCTTTTCTAGAAAATGGATTGAGGGGCAAGAGTAGAAGCTGGTCGCTGACCACTGCCATAGTCAAGAGGTGATGATTTGGACCTGGGTGGTAGCAATAGGGATAAAGATAATTGGATGGATTTAGAATATATTTAGAGATTAACAGGATTTGCTGATGAATTGGATGAGAGGCAGCCAAGAAAAAGAGATGAGTCAAGAATAACTCCAGTTGGTTTATTTGTGAAGTAGGTGTTCCTCTTTGTAGAATGTGATGATCCTGGGCAAATGGGACTGAAAAAGAAAGGAATGACTCCTAAGTTTTGCTTGATCAACTACATTAGCCTGGCCTTGCCTCCCTCGCCATCAAAGCCAGAATCCCCGCCCTACACCATGGTCCTCTGCATCATTGCTATTCTTACCATTTCCTCGAGTTTCCATCACATCCTGCCCTTCAGCTAGCCTCCTGCAGCAATGCCCAAAAGATGAAACTTACCCGGCCACCTTTCTGCTTCTGGGCTGCTGACCTGTGAACAGAGACACGCAAACACAGGCGTTGGCCCCCTGTGGCTTCACGGTCTCCAGCCTCTGCCGAGGACTCAGCAGCACTGCTTGGCAGTCCTTGCCCCTAGCTGACCTAGCATGGTGACCTTGCAAACTTTTACCACTCATAAGTTCCTACAGTCCACACTTTCACACCCAGTCTTTAACCCCAGAGACTTCCCAGAGAAAAGTCAGTCTGGAGAGCATTCTGTCGGGCTCCTTCTGTTTCTAAACACACCTATCAGAGGAGCCATCTTCACATCCTCCCTCTTTTTCCAGGGAAAATTATCCCGCTTTCCGTGTCCCTCCCCTTATGCTCTAGATCCTGTCACCTTCCCCTCCTGGGGGGCCTCACTTTGCTGTCACCTCTGTCTCTTGCACCCCTCCCCCTTTCTGCTTGTGTCCATCCCACCCAAATACAAACACGCTCATTTCTCCCCGCTCCCATTCCACTCTGCAGCTACCATTCGGTTTCATCCTTTACTTCACTAGCAAGTTTCTTTAGAAAGTGTCTGATCCCTCTTGAAACTTTCTCACTTCTCTTCCTCCTCCACCCCATGCAGTCCGGTTCTGTTCTCTCTCCACCCTTGACAGTATGCTTCCCTAAGGGTCCAGCGACTTTTCACGTAGTCCCAAAAGCAATGTGATAAGTGAAAATACGGATATAAATTGTGTCGCTCCATGAGAACTCTGTGAGGGTGAGATAAGATCATGTGCACGGAGCACTTAGAACAGCGTCTAGAGCGTAGAGCTCAGGGTGACTGCGAGTGGCTGTTGTTGCTGTCACTGCCATCGTGGAGTACCTCCTGTGTTTCACAATTGCCCGTGTCTGTACCTGGCTGCCTTGCCCATGGTCTGTGAAGGCAGGGACTCGGAGCTGTTTAGTGTCATATTTCCAAGCACCATGCCTGGGATACGCTGGGGTTCACCACACATTGGAAAGATGGATGGTGGGCTCTGGGGACGGATGGGACTGTGTCCCTGGGCTTTGGGGTGTGCAGTCTCTGCAGACAGTCCAGCTCTCACCCAGGTTGTCTGTCACTGGGGGAGGAATACTTGCCTCCCATAGCAGCTTCCCAGCTCATAGTGCTGTCCTCCACCTCCCCACACCTCCCTCCCCTTCCTAGGAAGTTCGGGCCCCTTCCTTCCCTCCTTCGTTCACACTAAGTGCAGGCTGTCAGCAGTTAGTGGGAGCCCTGTCAGCAGGAGCCCGGGCACTGCCCCCTCGAGGGCCTCTGTCTCAGCCTCTCCACTCCTCCTTCAGCACAGGCCCCCCTGCCTGTCATACATGTCATGCGTGTGGCTCCAGCCTGTCTGGACACAGATGGGGCCACAGTCCCCAAGCAGGCGGTGGGGCAGTAGCTGGCGGTATTTCTGACCTGGACAGGGTTTGCTCTGAAAAAGCAGATAACATCGTTGGAAGCCTGGCCCTTTGGAGCAGGGAAATCAGAGTGTCATAAAGAGCCACACAAAGGCAGCCCCCCCGCCCCAGACCTCCACCGGTGAGCAGAAAGTTGACCACACTCTGGAGCCCGTCCCCCTGAGCTGCTCCCCTCTTCCAGCCACCTGGAATTTACTGAATACCCACCGTGTGCTTGGCTATGTACCAGCAGAGGAGACAGGTGATTAGGCCAGTGTGTGGTAGTTTGAGGACAGAGTGCACAGAGGAGAGCAGAGAATCACGCAGGGCTTGGCGAGCCCTGTGTGACTCAGGAAAGACTCCGACCTGTCGAGGTAGAAAAGCTGGAGTCCTTGGGAGAATGGGCAGAAATGGAGCATGTGAATGAGAAGGGGAAGGGAACTCCAGGCAAAGGGAACAGCGAGCGTAAAGGCGTGGAGGTTAAGGAGCCTGGCAGAGCCTAGAATCTACAGTCGTTGGATATGGCTAGGGAGGGGAAGGGGGCGTCCGAGGCGGGCAGGACAGGAGCCAGATCTCAGGGCCTTTGGGAACCGGACTCAGAGCTGAAACGTGATCCTCTGGTAGCAGTTGCAGTTGGTAGAGACTCATATCAAACTAATACAAGCAAAAGCAAAAAGGAAAGATATCAGCTTATAAAACCGTTAAGTTCAGGGCTACACTGTCTCCAGGCCCACCCGAATCTGGAGCTCAGTGTCTTTCTCCCCATGTCTTGGCCCAGCTTTTCTCTGGGTTTCACTCTTCCACGGACATTTCCTCTGTGTGCCCACAGAAGATGGCTCCAGCTGTTCTAGGCCTGGGCTCAGCCAGTTTTCTTCTTAATTGTCCAGATAGTGGATAGTTCAGCTTTTGCAGGCCATATATTCTCTGTCAGAACCACTCCACTTTGCTGTGATAGCATTAAAGTAGCCATGGACATTAGGTAAATGAATGAATGGTTGTGCTTTAATAAAGCTTTATAAAACAGGCAGCTGGACTGTGGACTATAAGTTGCACAAGCCCAGTTCTAGGCTTACATGCTCTTTTCAGCTCACTATCTCAGGAAAAAAGAGAGGTGCACACATCCCCCATTGCCCAGATACTAAATCTCAGAGAAGGATTTGATCTGTCCCGCTTGGGTCAGGTGCCCATTGTTGAGGCAGTTATCACGGTTCAAAGGGCAGAAGTACTGTATTTTGTCATGTATAGCACACACCCACAATTTTGGCCCAGAGTTTCAGGGGAAAAATCTTTCATTTTAATTTTTTAATTCAATTTTGTATATATTTATATGTAGAAACAAAGTCAATCACCATATTCCAGGGTATTATTTTGCATATGGATATCATTATTGCCTTCTAGAGTTACACTTTTAACACATAAGCCTAAATAAAAATTAAAAACATTTAGGTAGCTATGGAATGAGTACTACCCATGTATAATGTGCATCCTTATTTTCCCTCAAAAATTTGGATGAAAAAGTACGCATTATACACGGCAAAATACAGTCTCTTGATTGGCCAGCTGGGGACATACGCCCATCCCAGGAGTTGCGGTGGGGTCAGCTCAGCTGGGGCCGTATGGAATGAAAAGTAGGATGTGCTTACAAGAGAAGGGGGAAGAAGTGCAGCTCTCCACTGCAGTGTGTCGACAAGAAAGAGCATTTGCTGAGTGCCCCAAGTACGCAGATTATCACTGGTTAAGTGATGACCCAGCTTGAAATTGGTCCTGACAGAGCCTCAGGGCACCAGGCCAACCTGGCAGTGCCGATGCACACCCTGCCCCGGCCTTTTCCCTCTCTGCAGAGTTTGCACTTCATCTGCTTGATTTACACCCACTCAGAGTCAGAACGCACTTGCCCACTCATTCCTTCTTCGCACATTGCTCCACCTGCCTGGGTGGGACCAGAGGGCAGATTCGCTGGGAAGGGGGTACCAGGCCAGAGCTCCTCTGCCCTAGGGCGGCGCTACTTCACTCTGCCCAGCCTCGGCAGTCTCTCTCCTTGTCCTGATGGGAAGGTTCTCTTCTCTCTCATGCCTTCGCCTACACTTCCCTTGTCCTTGAGTAGCCTTCTCAACATTATCCACCAGGCTCATGTTTACATGCCTTTCAAGGCTCAGCTCTGACTCACCATCTCCTTCAAGATTTTCCTGTATCCCTAGGATGATCTAATAAGACCTTTGTATCCTTACCTATTCCAAAATATAGGATATGCAGACATATTGTTTTATGATTGTTTGTTTACCTATGTCTACTATTAGCCCTTTAAGGGAAAGACCAAGGCTAATTTACCTTTAGGTCCCCAGCCAGCCCCTAGCACAGGACCTGGCACTGAGTCAGCAGGCAGGTAGGTTTTGGACTGGCCAGGAGCTTCATGCTCATGCTTGGAATAGTACGTGTGCGTGATACCTGCTGTTCGTCTTTGTCACCTCTGGGCTGCTTTCCCCTGGACATAGGTCCACCGGCCCTTCAGATCTACTGTCCTTTCTCCTCAGACTCCCCCTGCTCTCCCATGGGACTCATTCAGGTGGTCGGCGGGGGGAATGGCAGCAAAGCATAAGCTTCACAAAGCATTTAGAAAGTGCTTGCTTGCTTGCTTGCTTGCTTGGGCGTGTAGCAAGGTCTTACTGTGCAGGGCTGTTGATGGTGGGGCTGCCACAGCAAGGTCTCAAACAAGACCAGGTGGATTCTAGAAACCTGTGTCCCTCTGCTTTGTCCACCTCGCCACTTCCCAGAGCAGAGCCTGGGAAGATGGATCTGTAGGGTTTGGCTTTCACCCCATTGGATGACAGTCTCACTTTTGGGGGGCCAAGAGCTATGGCTGAATCTAACAGGCTAATGTGCTGTGGCCCCTGAACTCAGGACCCACTACTGAGCTCTGCCTTCCCTTTGTTTCTTGGGCTCTTGGGGCTGCTCACACTTCTGGGGAATAGTGGCTAGAGGGTTGGCCACCCAATCAAACAGGCACAGATGGAGAGCCGAAGCTGTGTGTTGCCCTAATGCAGCAAGCCAACATCTGGAGGCACCTTTTTCAGTTGGATTGGTGGGAACTGGGATGAAGACCGTACTCTAAGTCTGCTTTGCCCACACACAACTATTTCTCACCCTCTAATAAGACCCAGTCAACTCTCCAGGTAGAGGCTGATGTCCTGGGCCTTAGGAAATGGTTTAGGTCGATGAGCCAGAGTTGGGGACATCACCTTCTACCCAGTGCCTCCACTGAGCATTAAAGGAACTGGAAGATCCTCTCAGAGCATCCTGGGTTGCCCTTCCTAACTGGTTGGAGTCTGTAGGTCTATGGGCAGGTCAGCCACCTGGGTCCTGGGGTCCCAGCCTTGCTGTGAGAGGCACAGGGTTTAGGCTCACCCTTAGCACGTGCCTTCCTAGAGCCCCAAGTCCCCAGACTACTATTACACTCAGGATCTAAGGGGGAAAAGCAGGTCCCAGTTTCTACTTCCGTCTCCTCCTTCTCCTGTTCCTTCTCACGCACTCACACACACCCTGCTGAAACCTGATCCGGAGGCTGCCTGGCGGGCTGGGGCTCTCCACGGGGCTGGCGGGCTGGGGCCTGCCTGCTGGCGCCTGCCCCACCCTGCCCTGCCATCCCCTAGGCCAGGGCAAGCAGGTCAGGTATCCTACACCCCCACTAGTCTGACCAGTCATCTTGTACCTCAGGGGCCACCTCTGCCCTGGCCATGCCTCCAGACTTGACCCTAGTCTAGTCAGAAGCCCCTGGATTCTATTCCAGGTGCAGCATGAGGCTCTGCCCAGGCCACCTGCAGATTAACACACACACACACACACACACACACACACACACACACACACACACCACCTCTACCATCACCCCACCCCATTTCCTGTTGTTTATGGCCCCTGGCTCAGCTTCCAATGCTCTGGAGGCATGGAGCCACCTCCTGGGGGCTGAACAAAACGTGGTGGAAATACTAGAGGAAGAGTGCAAGTCTACCTGGCGTGGTCGGCAAGACTGTCCAGAGGAAGTGGCATTTGGACTTAAGGGATTTCACAGGCAAATAGAGAGGAGAGGCTGTCGTATATCCTTGTACTTTCGATTTTGGGGGCGTTGATTTGTGTCAGATTACCAGCAGTTTATGGTGATTCAAGCCATTGTGAATTAGGAGAAAGTTGCGTCCATTTGCATAGTGATGTTTTTATGAAACTATAAAGTGAAAAAATAGTCTGCAGAGCTGTCTAAAAAACAATATGGGAAAAGGAAAGTCAGTACAGATATATACCAAAAGGTTAAATGTTTTCTGTGTTACAGGATTATGGGTATTTTTTTATTGATTTTGTACACCTATTTGTATTTTTCTCCAAAATTAATATATTAGTGACATCAAAAATAAGGTTGTTTTTTAAGTAGATATTAGCATAGTGAACTTTCTAATCAGCTCAAAAAAGGAGGGAAGGGGGAGGAAAAGGAAAAAATATGTTGAGGCTGTTTGGCTAGATCTTAGGAGATTTCATTAGCACATGACATCCAGTACATATTGGAAACAGATAAAATCCTGTCCGAGCCTGACTGAAAAACTTTGTAAAAGTTTTATAAGCTCAGCCCCAACACAGAAGGAGAGACTTTTGCTGCCGGCTTTTCTGGGGACCTTGCTTCCTTCCCTATTCCACGTGGACTGTGGACAGGAGCCTCAGTGCCTCGAGTGTAGCACCAAATGTATTAATGCACTTAGGTTCTGTACACTAGGCTCAGGAAACCTGCATGGCCCTCGTACCCAGAAGGGAGTGTGCTGACCCGGAAGTCCGGAGGAAAGCTGCTGTGCAGGAACGGCCCGTCCATGCCATCGAGCATGGCAACTTCTTCTAGCAGCGCGTCATGGGGAGGGAACAGGATCTAAAGTTTTGTGCCTCTTTCAAATTCGCATCAAAACCTCTTATAATATTAGACTATCAAGTGATTACTGATAGAATTTCTCCCAGGTGTGGAGATTATAATGGTGTTAGTGGTGATGGGAATGAGAAATGTAGACGAGTTAGAGTACATTGTGGGGTAAGTTCCAGCTTCTGGGCTTAGAAGGCCTCTCTGATCTTCAGTTTTCCAGTGGCTGATTCAGTTGAGTTAGAAATAAAGGGACAGAGCCACCCAAGGCCACGGCCTCGGCTTCCACATGTCCCTCCTTGGCGAGAAGGCCCTAAGCAGGCCCCACAGCAACTCTCGGCGCACAGCGGGTGGCCAGGTGCCAGCCGCCTTCCAGGGTGCTGAGTTCCATGTGAAGTCGTGTGTCCAAGCATCTCTGAAGAGCTTGGTTCCTCCTGTATCTTTCCACCTTTCCCTCACTCCCTTCTGCGTCCTGTGTGACTTTGTCCTGGCCTCCCCAGGCCTGCACCCTACCCTGCTCACTCTTCAGCTTTCTCAGGAAAAGTGAACCTCGCCTTTTCCTTTCTCCTCAACTCAGCATCACTTCACTCTTCCATCTCTCCTCTTTCCCTACTCATCTCTCCTCTAGGCCAAAATTATCCCTTCTCCTTAAACGCTGTACCAGTCCCTCAATGCCCAAAGAGCGCTGCATTCTTTCTGTCCCTCTCTCTTCCAGGAGTTGTTCTTAGGCTCCTCCTGCCTGTCTGAAGCCTCCCTCTGCCCTGCCTCCCAGCCTCCGGGTACCGCAGTTTTTCTCTTCTCTTCCAGACCTGTCACCTGTGGCTCTGCACCTGCTTTGCCGCCTCATCATCAATTCTCCATGCTCCTCACCCTGGGTGGTCCACTCTCTCAGGATTCTCTCCCGAATTCTGGGTGCCTGCACTGGCTGTTTTGGGGTTATTTTTCTGCTCCACTGGACAGTATCTCATCTCTGTGTTCCCGAGTTGCAGGAACAGTGGAGGCAGCAGGGACTATTTGATGGATGCATGCCTGGATAACCTGCCAGAGAGTTTCCAGCTCAGAAATGTTGATCCCTGATGTGCTCGGGTCTTGTCTCTCCACTCATCTCTCTGGCCACAGGAGGACTGGCTGGGCCTGCTCCTTTAAACTCAGGCTATGCTGAACAAGGTCTATCCAACCCCACGCAGCAGCTACCCAGTGACAGACTGGGGTAGGAAGGGTAGAACGTGCAAGGTGGCCATAGTCAAGACAGCTGGACGAAAGTACTCCAGTACTCCAACCAGTACTCAGTACTGGAAGAGCCAGCCAGCACTCCCGCCTATTGCATTTGGGGACCCTCAACAGCCCTGTTGTATTCTAGGTTCTCCAAGCCAGCACCCATGTTCCTGGATGACTCTTTCCGCAAGTGGGCTAGGATCCGCGAGTTCGTGCCACCTTTTGGGATCAAAGGTCAAGGTATGTTGGGAACCCTGACCCTCTCTACCTGTAACTTCCTGTCTTCCAGACTATCTCCCTGCCCTTCAGGATAGGGCTGTACCCTCAGAAGTTCCATGCTGGGATCCACCCCCGCCCCACTCCCAACAGTGCTTCCCATTCTCTTCCCTTTATCTTCCCGTCTGTTTTTCTTACTTCTTTAATGGAATATTTATTCAGAGCCCACCATTTTGTGAGGACTAGGTATGCAAGAGTGGAGCAGACAGTGACCATCCCCGTCCTCAGGAAGCTTCAGTCTGGTGGAGACACAGACATTTAGAGTGCAGGGCAGTAAGTGGTCCGATGTGGTGAGAACACAGCACTGTGAGATCACAGAAAAAGGGGTGCCAGAGATATTGGTGCTGGAGGGTTAAGTATGAGGTAGAAAATCCCAGAGAAAATAGAGGCCGTCCCCCATGAATGCCCGCAACTCCTTCATCACCCCCTCCTGACGTTTCTCACCTCCAGTCCTTCCCTTTCCTGTCCAAAGCCAGCCTCCCCCCTATATTCTCAGAACTGTCTGCTTCCATTGTCTGAGGGACCTCACTCGTGTAGTCCCATCCTACCTTACGACTTTCCCATCCCTGATAGTTTAACAAGCTCTGTTTCTTTGTCAGGTGCCTGTTCTGTTTCATGGCATGGTAAAGTATGAGCTTTAGGGTCAGGCACAGAAGGGCCAGATCTCAGTACTACCTTTTTACTAGCTGTGACCTTGAACAAGTTACTTAACCTGTCTGTGCTTTAGTTTCTTCATCAGCTTGATTGTAGTCAGAATTAAATAACTCTTAAAGGGGTGCTGTCAAGTGGCCAGGGGACCCAAGAAGACCTGAACCCTCTAAAGAAGGCCAGGCCACCCCTCCCTGTAAAGAAGACAGTGGCCAGCAAAAAGACAAAAGGTTTGGCCTCAAACCTCCAAGGACAGATCTAATAGATTGAGTTGAAGCACATGAAGAACTCCTTTTTCCTGAGTGCAGGTGGGCAAGCAGTCTACTCCTTTCTCCTAAACCCTCACTCAGCGCTCTGATCCTGCTAAGCTTCCAAGGCCAGGAAAGGCCAATACAGAGCCCATCAGCCAGCAAGAAGAGCACACCTGAAGTTAGTGCTCTTTCTGCTAAGGTTCCCCACCTAGGAAATAAAAACCCAATCTGTATCCTTGACCTTGGCCACTTAGTGGCAATGTGCTTTTCCTCAGAGGTGAAATGGGAAGTGGGAAAAAGGAGGGTACCCATGGCCTTCCCTGAAGCCCACCATAAAGGATGTCTGAAGACACTTAGTGCAGAACACTCCTTGAAGATTGGTTTCCTTACCTATTCTCATTCGACTTCTGGAAAGGTTAGCCGTCTGCTGTCCCTTCTCTCTCACTGTTCACTCCTGACGAGTGCCTTCCCCCTGACCCCCAGGGGGATGGCAGTGTCCCCGTGAGATGCAGAGGGTACATTCCAGTCCTTGCCGTGACCTCGCAGATGCATCTGACAGTGTTATCCATCCCATCCTTTAAGAAATTATGAGATGGTTATTTTTAATTTTGGAGGCATTCTTTCTTAACATGAAATATTTTATGCATATAAAAAAGCATAAAAACTAATTTAATGAGCATCCATTTACTCTCTACTCAGATTAAGAAATAAAAACATGAGGTACAATTAAAGGTCTGTGTGGCCCTTCCCACTCCTTGCCCCTCCGACCTCAGAAGACCATTATCTTGGTTTTGGAGCTCCCATTCCAATGCCTGTTTATATGTTTCTACCCCCTATGTATATATTCATTAAATATATGGCATTTTTACATATTTTTAAACTTTACAAATAGTAACATGTGTGTGTCTTTCAAATTGATTTTTTTCTGATGCTTTTCAGATTTATCAGTACTGATACTTGTAGCTCTAGGTCATCAATTTTTTTTTCTATTACTGGGTAGTATTCAACATTTCGTGGACATCTACATTGCCTCCAGTGTTTTGCTATTATTACAAGTGGTTCTGCAATAAACATTCTTGTACAAGTCTCCTTAAACAAATGCATGAGAGTTTGATGCTGCCCACCAAGGAGTAGGGTTGCAAGATCTCGGCCTGTGCACATCTGTGTCTTTACTTGATATTATAAGATGCTCTCCGCTGTGGTTGTACCAAATTACTTACTTTATATGTAAAGCTATGTACATTTTGTTTTTATCTTTCTAACAACTCCACAGAGTAGGAATTACCATTTTCATTTGAAAGATAAGGAAACTTAAAAACACTAAGAAAATAAATGATTGATCCAAGGTCTTAAGAAGCAAAGCCAGGATTTAACTCCAAAACCAGTATTTTCATACATTATATTATAATCTTCTCATTATATCAGAATTTGAAAGGAGAGCAGTTGCTGCAGAAGCCAGAGAGGGGCCAAGAAGAGTGAAGCGTGACTAGTGGGCTTGGGATCTGAGCTCGCAGAGGCCCGGGGGCCCTTGGGGAGGGCGGCCTCAGGGGAGTGCACGTGGGCAGATGCCGGGCTGCAGGCTTGCAGAGGTAAGGAAGCAGGCACAGCCTGGCAAACGCAGGATTCGAGATAGGCAATGTTCGAAGGAGGAAATGAGGGACAGACAGTATCAGAAGTGAGGCAGAGTGGCCTGGCTGGGGGAGCTGGTTGGGACCACTCAGTTCTTCATCACTGCTTGTCTCCTCATTGGCTCCCTGGTGTCTGCTTGGTGGGGGCACAGAGGTGTGCGTAATGTGGTCTCTGTCTCCGAGCGGTGCTCCCATTCTGGCCAAGCCCCAGGCCTAACTGCAGAGCCCCCAAAGCCAAACGAGACCGCCAAGGATTGGCTGGGGAGCTGGCTCCAGGCAGAGCTAAGTGTGCCTGCCTGTTCTGCCCCCATCTCCTTTTCAGGGAGGTTAAGCCAGCAGCCTGGCCGGCCTTATGCCCAGAGCTCCCTCTCCCCACTTCCACCCTGGCCCCAGGAACATATGCCTTCACACTGGCTCACTGGAAAACCTTTCATGGGAACCTGAGTGACCCTCTAACAGTAACCTCCCTCCTCTGTCCACAGACAATCTGATTAAAGCCATCTTGTCAGTCACCAAAGAGTACCGCCTGACACCTGCCTTGGACAGGTAAGCTCCTTGCTGCCCAGCCTCCTGCCCCTCAGCTGCCTGGCACGTGCAAAGGCGTTGAGGCCCAGCTGGCCTTTCCTGGACTCGAGGAGATTCTCCAACATATCCACATGCGCACACAGTACACACGCTGGGGTGGGCGAGCAGAGAAGTAGGACGTCTAGCTGGGCTTGCACCCATGGGCTTTAAGCTCTCAGCAAGACCTCTCTGCCTTCAGACAGCAGAGGTCTCAGGGTAAGAATTGAAGACACTGGGCTGGGACATGCCCACCATTGGGACGGGGGAGGTAGATGGTGGGGGCAGCTGAAGGGGCCGTGGCTTACATCCAGGAGGCAGTGATGCCTGTGAAGCCAACCAACCCTGGATGGAAGAAACCCCAGGATCAGGGGCAGGAGAGCAAAATAAGTAGGGTTCCCTGGTGGCTGTTGGGAGTGTGGAGGCTTCCTAGTTGGATGCGAGCCCAGCCCTGAGTCCTAGAGCCTCCAGTCCCATTTCTCTGTTCTTGCTTTTCTGGCACAGCCCTCAAGCTCAGCCCTCTTTTCCCTCTCCCCCGAAAGCTGCCTCAACCCCACTAACTCTTGGGGAATCTTTTACCCAGAGTGCCATCTTACCAGAGCCTCCTTCGTCACCTCCATGGAGTGAGTGTCGAGCCCTTTCCACACTGGTGTTTTCCTGGGGAGGTGTCAGGGAGTGGGGGGTCTGAGAGTTCCAAGTGGCCCAGCTCCCCACAGTGTGGTTCTGGCCTCTTCTCGGAAATGCTGCCAGAAGCCCATTGGTCTTCTTCCTCTATCCCAGCCTGTGCCTGGTCAAGGGCATGGGGTCAAGGGCCAAAGGGGTAGATGACGAGGATACCGGGTAGACAGTTCTCCAGAGGTCTCTGCCTCTCTCCCCTCAGCCTCAGCTGCCGTCGCTGCATCATCGTGGGCAACGGAGGTGTCCTTGCCAACAAGTCACTGGGGTCACGAATTGATGATTATGACATTGTGGTCAGGTGAGCTCCTCAAAGCAGTGCCTCGGGCACCTGTATGTCCTGGCCCAAACCCTGGTCCTTGAGCCCAGAGAGAACTGTCTGGCCATCTGGCCATTTGGGCTGGAGGTCAGTAGAGGTCTCAAGAAGACCCTGGGTCGGAAGGTTTTAGAATGGAAAGCTAGATGGCTCCAGGTGACCTGGGCTCCCCCTTCTCTCTACCTGGGGTATTCGGGGATCAGAGTGTTTCCCCAAACATAGACCCACAGACCACACGCAGTGAGCCCGAGGCAGGCTCTGACTGGGCCTGCTCTCTGTAGACTGAACTCAGCACCAGTGAAAGGCTTCGAGAAGGACGTGGGCAGCAAAACTACACTGCGCATCACCTACCCAGAGGGCGCCATGCAGCGGCCTGAGCAGTATGAACGCGATTCTCTCTTTGTCCTCGCTGGCTTCAAGTGGCAGGACTTCAAGTGGTTGAAGTACATCGTCTACAAAGAGAGAGTGGTGAGCTCCCTGTGCACTGGTTCCTTCCCATCTTGCCCTGGCCTTGCCCAGCTTCCAGGTCAGCCCCTTCCTCTGAACCCAGCGAAGAACAAAGAGGAACCTTTCGAAAGCATTATTGGCCCAATGTTGAAAGACACCCAAACTCAACTGAGGGACAGAGAGGCCAGATCTCACCAAGAGGGACTGGCCCAGGTTGAGCTGATATGCCTGATATCTGCCACCTGCCTCCAAATACCCAGCTGTAGGTCCTTCCTGAGCCTTGTGTGGCCATCCCCCAACCCCAGCCCCAAGTTCCTCCCCAACAGCCCCCATGGGCCCTTCTCTGGATTTAGATCCCCTGGTGAGGAAAGCTCTCATGTGGCTAGCCCTACCATTACTCCAAATTTTCACACTCTCCTGCCCTGACCTTGTAGTTGCCTCCTCAACCCCTCTTACCTCTGTGAGGTCTCTCTGACTCTGGTCGTATGGGTCCCCCTCATTCCCAGCCAAAGGCGGAAGGCCTTATTTGGACCTTGGGGCAATTCTCCAGGGACCGTAGACCCCTCAACTTGACGGGGCCACTTCCCAAATTCATGTGTAAGTCCTGGTCTCTCTCTACTTTGTACTTTTCCCACTGACCTGCAGTTGGGTCCCCAGCTCGCCATTGAGTCGTCCCACTCTGGGAACGATCAGATTCTGTCCTCATTGTTCTGGGCAAACAAGGGCCGGGGCCTGTCTCTTTAGGGAGCGCATGTGGCCAAGTAGGCTCAGGCCGCTGCTCAGCGGAGCCCACACTGAGCCCTTTCCTGAGACCTCTGGATCTCAGCTCTAGGCCCGCAGGGACGCCTGCCAACTTGTCTAGGCTCAATCCTCTCTCCCCTCAGCCAGCTGTCACCAGCCACCCCAGGGGAGGGGCACTGCAGAGTTCACGCCATTCATCTTCCAGTACCCAAGCCTCCTACCAGAGGAGAATGGTGACAGACAGCCCTCCGCCCACAGTAAGAAGCTAGTTTTTCTGGACGTAGAGGAGAGTCGAGGGGTGGGAACAGCTTAACCTGCCTATGGAGGTCTCAGTGCAATTTGGTTTAACTCCACAGCCCTTTCCCATGCAAGGCCAAGTGCAGGCAGTGTCAGGTAGGTGGCAAGCGAGAGAGAAGACAGAAAGTCAGGAATTCAGGTAGGTGGGACAGTGGGGAAGGGGAGCCCACCTCAGAACCAGGCTGAGTGAGGCAGCCGGGCTCCACCGGGTCCAGCCCGGCTCACCAAAGGGGAGGAAAGGGTTTGGCTTTAGCCAGCCCCAGCTGCAAGTGGGCCCCCCACTGCCCGTGCAAACCAGGCCAAGAGTGGGGGCTGAGGGAGCACTTCTGTTTTTAGAACACTAGAGCCTGAGATACTGGTGTCCTCAGAGCCCTTCTCTTTGCTTTGAAGGCAGTAGAATTGGGATCACAGGTAGGTACTTTTAAGGGAGAAATGGGAACAAATTGGGTCCTCTTTGGAGAACCCCAGGGACCCTGGAGCTGCTTTGTCACCCTGGCCTCCTGACCATCCGCCCACCCGCTCCTTCCCTCTGTCCACCGACACCTGTCACAGGAGCTCCCAGAGGGCAGGACCTGGTCCTGTCTGCCTTTTTTACACACCTATTGCCCAACCGCCGTAAATGATCGAAGCCGGCCTACACACCAGACCCTGCTTCTCCCTGGGGTAGGACAGGCAGCCCCAGTCTAGAGGCAAGCCAGCTGGGCCAGGGCCAGCCGGGGGTGTTGTTGTCATGTGTCCCTTCTAAGAACGTCAAGGTCAGTTAACTCAGGCCTCTTACAATCCATCCAAGGGAGTAAGGAAAGAAAGGAGAAAAGGAAGGGAGTCCACCAGGTCAGAGAACTCGCACTGTGCTCTGGCCACTCCGGGAGCAGACAGCAGGGCCTCACTCTCCCCAGGAAGACCGAGGAGCTCTCCGCTTTGCCTGGCCTTGGCGGCCGGCTGATCGAAGGTACTAGAGCAGGTGGGGTGAGGACGTGTGGGCCGTGCTGATGTCTGTCTTGTCCTGTCCAGGCCATGCCCAGGGATCTAGGACCAGACTCGTGTTGATCCCTGCCTTCACAGGGTTGGTGGGGTGAGTGGGGAGGAGAGAGGACACAGAGAGGAATCCTCTGAAGTTCCATGAGCCTTCCCTGGCTCTAATGTCAAAGATAATTTGGGTCTTTAGAATGAGCTGCCAGAGGGAAGCCAATGATGCCTGTGGCCTCACCAGTTCAGCACCAGAGGAGGCCTGTCCAGACCCTCTGGCTACCCAGGAAGCTTCTTCTGAGTACCCTTCTCCACCCAAGCCCAGGGCTAATGCCTTCAAAGGACCCTCTGTTCTACTTCACTTCTCTGGCTCTGAGACCCAGGCAAATGTGGGACAAGCTGCTTCTCCAGGCCTCTCCCATCTGGTGCCCAGCTGCAGGCTTGGCCTGTTCCTGCAGTGATGTTTCTAACCATGCAGCCGCTGGAGAGCTCTCCACACCTGTCTGCAGCCTCACCTGTAGAATTCTGGCAGGAGGCAGGTCTGTCTATGTTCAGGAGCCAAGGCCTAGCTGGGTAGGGCGAGAACAGGTAGAAGAAACTAGAGTTGTAATGCAATGTGGTAGGTGCCTCGGCCTGAGCAGCCTCCTCCTGGTGTTTGGTCAAGGCCAGAGGCTCCTGTCTGTTGTCCTGGGGCCTGGAGAGGACAGGACATGTGAGCAACAGAGCTTGCCGTGCATTCCCCACCTCCCTCCCCAGGACACCTGGTAACCCAGCGCTTCAGAGATCCCAAGGAGCTGCCTTCCCAGTCCCCTTGGCTGCCTGCTCTTCCTTTTCCCTCCTCATCCTCACTCCTGAAACTGGGAAACTGGCCTCACTGCTGAGGGGCTTCTGACTGGTGATCAATTCAGTGAGGCTCGGAGGCCTGGGCCAGATGGTTTGGGAGTGATTCCAGCCTAGCCTGGGAAGGGTAGAGGGCAAGGGTTGCGGTTTGACCCCTCTGGACAGTCTTGATACATGCCTGACCTTCCAGCTGTAATTCAGTCCTTGGGGAAGGAGGGAGGGATTTAGGAGGCTGGTCAGGGCCCCACATCCGTGCATAGGGGAACTAGGCCCCTCAATTTAGAAGGGGCAACATGGTTTAAGAAGGAAAGGCAGTAGACTTAGGTTGAAGTTTGGATGCTATCGCCCAGCCAGCTTACCTTAGGCAAATTACCCAGGCCCCTCACCTGTGAAAAAGGAGCAGCACTGCCACCTGTCATTATTTGTACTGGCCAAAATTCAACCCAGTGAAATTTACGAGTGCCTGTCATAGTGCTTGACACTTACTAAGTGCTCTCTGTGTCCAATATCGAAGCTGTTCGTTCCTTTATTACTATTGGTGGTGGTGCCGCTTGAAGAGTTCAGCTGCACCAGGGAGTGAAGCGTTTGTCTGTCTGGGCTGTAGGGCCTGACCTGGGCAGTGACCCAGAAGCGGAGTCGGAGAGCAGGCCTAGAGGACAGAGAAGGCCAGCACCCCCTGGGAAGGGCGCGACACGGGTGCCGACAGTCCGGGAAACCCGGGGGGCAGGCGGGGCTGCCGGTCCCTGGAGAGGACGCCCTGTTGAACCAGGCCCGAGGTGGGGATGAGATGTTCATCTTCACCTAAATGTGTGCTCTGTCCCAAGCCTGAGGGGGATGCAGAGGGATGCTTGGGATGGGCTCTGCCAGGAGCTCAGCGTTCGTACCGCCCACCTCAGGGGAGACACAGTGCAGGGCCCCTGGCACAGGTGGCGAGGCTGGGGCGCGCCATGGCCTCTGCTGCTCGTTGAGGTTTCTGCTGAGCCGCAGTCCGTGCTCCATCCCCACCGCAGTCTCCTTCCCAGACCTCCGAGATAAGCTCTCCTGGGACACCATCCCCTTCACAGCCATCGCTGTAAGGTGCCTCTTACCCCATCTTAATCCCCCGTTACCACATCCCAACCTTCCCTCCACTGCCTCAGGTAAAAAGTGCCCAGGAATCCAGGCTCATGTTATCATCACCCTCTGCCCCGCCTCATCGCTCTCATCTGTGACCTCCCGGTTACTCTGTCTCATAATCATTATCGGGCGTCTCCTCTCCCCCCTCCTTTCCCTCTTCCCACCTCTCTCCCTCCTCCTCTGGTTCATATCCTGCTGTCCTCTTCCTCCTCCTCCTTCCAACATCCTCATTGTAGCTGTTATTTATTAAGCTCCTCAGTTTACTAGCCTTTGAATTCCTTCTTCCAGTTTCCATAATGACCCTGCTAGATGGGTACTGTTATTACCCCATTTGAGGGATTAGGAAACTGAGGCACAGAGAGAGTGTCACATGCTCAAGAGCACAAAACTCTCAGTTAAATGGTAGAGCCAGATTCAGACTCAGCTCTGATGGTCCCAGGGATCTTCCTAAGAAATAAATCTGACCGCAGCACCACCCTGCTTGGAGTCCTCCATTGATTGGCTCCTGCCTGCCACTGACAATGGGAGGAGCTACCATCTACCAGCTCCTCCACAGGCCCCGCCAGGGGCCGCTGACCTACATGTGCTATCAGCCAGCCACCGCAGCCACCCCAGGGGGCCACTGCTGCGAGTAAGTGCAGAACAGCCTTCGGGGCCACAGGTGTCCCACTCTAACCATCGTACTGTAACATCTCCCATTTATTCTTAATACATTTGGCAAGTCCAAGTCAACCACCAAAATCACACGGAGCCGCAGGCTTCAGATACTGCCTTTCTCACTTGACTGCTGCTGCTTCTCGTGATTTCACGTCCAGCCATCCTAGCACCAGGGAGTCACCCATGGAGCGAGAGGGAAAGCTGAGTTGGCAACGCTGGGTGCTTCTTGCCACTCCTCTGTCCTGTCCCTGGTCCTCCTTCTCAGAACCTGCTCTCGCCATCTCTCCAGTTCGGCTGTAGCTCCATCCCTGTTGTAAGCAGGTATCTCACATCCCGCTCCACAGAAAAAATACGGGTCACCCCCATTCAAGTTCGGTTGCCTCCTCCTGTGCTCTGGTTGCCATCTCCTCCCACCTTTCATGACCTGTCTTATTCCATTCACTCTTTTGTCGCCTCTTTACTGTCTCCTCTTCTCGTATCTCTAAATTTGTTCAGGTCTCTCTCGCCTTAAAGTTAAAAGCTCTCTCTTTAACTTGCATCCACCCCCTCTCCTTCCCTTCTCTGTCAGGGTTCTAGAGAGGAGCATCACCTGTCCGTGAGGCATTGCTGTGTTTTTCCTATGCTTCTCAGCCCTCTCCACCCTGGCTTCCAAACCTCTCTAGCAGCAGTGACTTCAGATTCTAAACCAGTGGGCTCAACCTCTGCCTGCCTTTATAGGGGCAACCTGCCAGCAAATACTCAGTGAGCATTCACTGCGTACCCAGCACTGTGCTAAGTTCTGGGGGTCGTCCTTGATTCTTAAAAGCTCATGGCCAAAATCCCGGAAGCATGCTCAATTCCTTGATTGCCCCATAACAGGCATTGCTACACCTGAGGGTTTACTTATCTGTCACCTGTTACAAGCCCACGGAAGGCAGAAACTGCTCTGTTTATCTCTGTAAGCACATCACCTCCAGCAGTGTTTAAAACATAGCTAGCTCTTATAAATGAATAAACAAATGTGGAAACTGAGGCCCAGAGTGAGGCGGTAACTTCTGGCCAAGTCAGGACTGCCACCCAAACCTTCTGCCTCCCTGTGAGCCCTCTCGTCGCCTCCATTGTCCTGGGAGATAACGCTTTTGGGTTCAGACCCTTGCGTCCTTTCGCTCTCCGCTTGCCTCTCCCAGGCATTCTTTCCTCTGAGCCACGTTTGATCTTCTTTCCGAGGTTCCAAGATCATGGTCTTTGATAAAGAAATGAAAACTAAACAGTTCCTGGCGCTCTGCCTCTCTGGCTTGTGTCGGCATCACCGAGCCGGCTCCGAGCTGACGACTCTTCCTGTTCATCGCACTTCCCAAATACAGCTTTCAAAAGGGATTTGGACACCTTCCTCATAGCATACATCCAGATAAATTCCAAACGGACTAAAAAGTAAAATGTAAAAACACAACCAAAGGAAATTTTGAAGAGAGCAGAATAGAAATTGAGTCCCTGGAGGGGAAAGAACTTAGAAAGGACAGAAGTGCTTGGGAGATCAGATGTGGTCATATATGAAAATTTAAACTAACAGCAACACAAAGACTGAATACCATGAGATGCTTAAAATGTATTCAGGACACACAACAAATGAGTGGCTCTTATCAGGAAAGTTGACAAGAAAACCATTAGGACCCCAGCAGATAATGAACCGGGGACTGAGCAGGTCACACAGAAGTGGGTAAAACTAGTGAACAACAGAAATCAGTTTCACTTTCCGAGCAGCCGGAGAAATTTGTGTAAAGGCAGCAGAGTACTATTTACCGCCCACCGCATCTTTAAAGACTGTGTTTAAATCTTAACTTGTAACTTGGGCAAGAGTGCAGTGATGGGTGCTCCCAAAGGCGACTTGACTGGTCGGAGTGTGAATGGGGACAAGCTTTCTGGGAAGGAAGTGACACTTGGCACCAGGAGCCGTCACCTAGAGGAAGGAAGAGTCCGCACACAAAGATGTTTGCTGTAGGGTCACTGGCAATGGCCAAACGTAAGCACAGCTGGAGGAGTTTGTTATGCGCAGTGTGGTCCAGCCACTCGCTGGACTGTGCGGCAGCAGGCCGGCAGACCCGCGGAGGGTGTGGGCCCTCGGACCAGCCCTCACAGCCGCTGTGGGTGAAGCAGCACTGGGCTCCGTGTCGGGAACAGGAACTGGTCTCTTCTTTTGCCTCGGCCCGCACCATCGAGTAAAAGCCTCCTGGAGTGGGACGGTGCACGTGACAGTGCTCTGCAGGTGACAATTGCCTCCTGAGAAGTGTGCCTCAGAAAGGCCAGCATCGCCTGCCCACTGGGCAGGATGCCCGGCCACGGGGCCCGGGGCTGAGCATGTAAACGAGATTGGCAAGGTCTGGCAAGGGCAGCACGTGCCACCTTGCTTGAGGAGGCGTGGCCACCCCATTTCATGGGCTCCAGGATGCTTATGTAAGCACTGAACCTAATAAATTGCTTGCCTGAGCTTCTTGTAGTTGTTGGCCAGATGAAGATAAAGTTTTGGGCAAGGAAACAGTGTTGGCAATAAGTGTGTATATTTAGTGAATTTTAAAAAGTTGAGTGCATCTGGTGTGTGGTGTGACTGCAGGACTGTCCTTAGACCACGGAGTGACGAATACGCAGGGTCAAAAGGGAAGTGCTCACCCCAGGCCCATCCTCCCTTGCCCGACCATTACTGAGTACTAGAGACCTCAGAAATTCTTGCCCTCAGAGTCAGTGCCAAGTTCACTTCCATGCTCCAGAGCAGAACACACCTCCCGGGGCATATCCTTCAGCCCAAGGAAGGCTGTGAGCAGAACTTGGATGTGCTGGCTGGGGGACCCACCCCACTTGTCACAGGGACCACGAGTGGGAAGAGGAGGGGGTGGGCTGGGCCTACCTCTCCTTGCACCAGCGCGGTCCAGCACAGATCCCCAGGAGTCAGAATTCTAAAGTCAAACCGGGCCTTCTGGGTCATTTTTTAAGGGAGGATAGAATATATTTTATGTAATAGTGTGATTCCTTAACTTGTAAATTACCGATATTTAGAACCTAAAATTCAGATGTGTGTCGTACATGGACTCCCGTCTGTCATTCCTCCTTGGCCCCACAGACATTAGGGATGAGGCCACATGGGTGTGGGGACAAGAGCTGGAGGAGAGCCTGGGCAGGCAGGGTGCAGATGTGCGGGGGGGGGGGGGGGCTTACAAGCCAAAGGCGCATCCGGGAGCTCGGACTTGGTCCTGAGGACTAACAGTATTAGGAACGGATGAGTTGGCTTTGTGCCACACATGCTACGCACATGGGTTCTAACTGCCGTAGCACAGGTACACTACAAGGTACCAGCCAGTCTTATGTCCACATTTTCTAGATGAGGACAGTGAGACTTAGAGTAAAGAACTTCCTAGGCACATGGAGTTGGCAGATAGGGCGCCAGGGCTCAAAAACAGAATTACTGGGGCAGCTCCACCTGCAAGCAGCAGTGGGCTGACAGAGCATGATGGTGGGGAAGGACGCAGTGGTGGGACAGGTCTGTGCGGAAGCCGCAGCCTGCGTATTTGCTTGGTTCCTGGGGACAAGGGAGCGGGAAAGGTCAAAGAAGATCAAGGACTCCAGTCCGAGTTGGGGAAAAGTTGGGGCTAGATCCCTTGTGGGAAATGGGTTGGTTAAGAAAACAAACCTACTGGGCCTTGGTTTCTTTAGGAGGAGACTAGACAAGATATTCTTAAAGGTCTCTGTTTGTATGACTTGTAATCCATGTTTTAAAGGTGGTTCATTGTCTAAAACACTACTGAACATATCTGTACAAAAAGTACGTGGCTTGTATGTGACAGGCCCTTATGTGTTTGTTGCTTCACCCAGGTTAACCCTTAGTTCTGAAACATTTACGTCCGTAAGTAGCCGCCTTTTTGAGCTCTTCAGTTTGCTTAGAGTTGTCTTAGTACATCACCTGGCTCTTCCTCCCAGTTTATGTCCTATGCATGTGGACACTTTCTGGATATGTCTTGTATGTGTATATTTGAAGTAAGTAGAGCAGATATTTTAAGCCTCTCAATTTCTTTCTCACTTCGTGGTCATACCGCATACTGGGATATTTGTATACAACTCTGTCTTTTTCACTGGATTACAGGCTCCCTTGGGGTAAGGAAAACAAAAACCAGACCTAGGCTGTTAATTGTCCTGACAAGCTGTCTCAGGGGGCCGTGGAAAGCCAAGGAAACTTTTAGCCCTGAGAATGTCAAGATCAGATTTGTGTGGGGCTGCGAAGGAACTGAAGGAAGGCAAGACAGAGGCAGGGAGGCCTGCTGGTTGCTAAAGTGACCCCGTGAGAGGGGGCGACGTGTCCTAAGGCAGGGGCAGCAGGGAGCAGGAGTGAACACTTGGACCCTTGGCGGCAGGAAGCCAGGCCATGGTCGCTCTCCGTCCTCCCGGACCTCTCTGTGTGGCGTGGAGACCGCTTCTCTCCCACAGAAGAGCTGTGCGGGGCGCGGGGGAGCACTGCTGAGCCTGGCCGGGAAGGCGCTTGCTTCCAGATACGTTCCGCCAGTGCTCCTGGCTGTTCTGACAAGAGCAGGACAAGTTGCATCAACGGGAGACTGGCGGCTCCACACAAATGAACTGGGTCCAGACTTGACTGAGGCAGGGACATTCCTGGAGGAGGAGAATGCAAAGAATGCAGCCCACAGCTGGCCTCGAGGAGAGGTTTGACCATTTCAGGCCAGCGTCACTGGCAGCAGGATAGGCCTCTGTGTCGTGTCCTGTGGGTCAGGGAAATAAGACGTGAGAGGCCTTGAACCAAACGTGATTCTGCCTTCTGAGGCAGGGCTGTGTTCTGGGGGCAGGCTTGGCAGTGTCATGCAGCAGCAGGAAGGCCTCTGGTGCCCACTGCCCTCCTCCCAGGACCCAGGAGGAATAGCTGGCTCCCTCTGTGATGGGTGGCTGTTTGTGTACCAGCTCCCCCCTCCCCTGGCATCTGGCATCTCCAGCCACACCCTCGGCATCACTCTCTTGGCTTCTGTGGTACTCATAATCAGAATAGATAAGAGTTACTGAGCTCTCACTATTAATCTTCGCAATCTGTCTGGGAAGTAGGTCTTGTCATTCCCGCTATTCAGAAGGAACTTGAGGTCTAAAGACACTACAGGACATGCCCAGGGGACATGGATGTAGGATCCAGGTGTGACCCAGGCTTTTCACACTCCAGGGCCCACCACCTTCCCCTGCACCGCACCCCGCAAGTGCCTCTAGCCTCTCCCACTGTTCATTCTCCGTCTCCTCAGTGGGCCCCTCCATTTCCACCCACCTCTCCATGGTGGTATTTACAGGATTCTGAGCAGGGTTCCCGTCTCTTCTTACCCCATACCAGAGATTCTTAGTCTGAAGTCAGCAAGCGCCCTTGACTTTGGGGTCCTGTGACCTTCTGCAGTGGCACAAAATATAATGTGTATGTGCCTGTGTGTGTGTTTCTGAGAAAAGTCATAGCTTTTCTTTCAGGAGGCAGACTGAGGTTTCATTGGTACTTGATATTTTTTATGTTTGGGGAAACACAGAAATGCCCAAATCACATCTTGGTCTTATTGTTCCTCCTTTCCCTGAGATTTCTGAGAGGCTCTGCATAAGGACCATGGCAGAACGGGAAACAATAACCCAGAAGCCCTGAGTTGTTCACCGTGCCACTTCCCAGTGCTCTAATGCGGGGCTGTCTGGAGCTTGAGGCCCAAATGCAGGCCTCCTTTGCTCCAAGTGCCAGCGTTACTCTGTGTCGCGCTGGTGGCCAGCCCTGAGGCAGACCTGCTAAGCTCCCAGTGCACAGCGAGCAAGGCAGAGACCAGGAGGCTGCTCCAAGGAGGCAGGCTATACCTGCCTATGCTCCCTGCTTCATAGGAGCAAGGAGTTAAAAAGAATGTGTGTGTGTGTGTGTGTGTGTGTGTGTGTGTGTGTGTGTGTGTGTGTGAGAGAGAGAGAGAGAGAGAGAGAGAGACAGACAGAGAGAGACAGAGAGAGACAGAGAGAGAGAGTGAGACCAAGACTTTCACCTCATACCAGGAAATGTGACGCACTCCATACTCAGGTCTGAGCAGCCAGATTGGTCGTTTCTCCTCCCAGGAAGGAGTGGAGGTAGGAAGAGAGGCAGAAGCTTTACCCTCCCCACTGGAGCTTTTGTCGGATTCTCAAGAAGTGTAACTTCCTAGTTTCACACAGTGGTTACATATGGGACTTTTAGCACATGGGAAAAGCCAGGAGACAGTTTCAGAGAGGGCATCTCATGTCATGAAAGTACCCAGGTTCTGAAGTTGGGTCCAGCTCAGAATCTCACAGCGTAGGTGCATCCCAAGCCCTCTCACCAATGTGAGCCTTAGGCCCCTTTGTGAAAGGGGACGTGGGACCCTCACCCACCTTGGAGATCCTGAGGGCAGAAGGGAGCTCCTACTCATTCTTGACTCCCGGCTTCCTGAGGTGGGAACAGCAGTGATAATAATAAATGGTATGGCAGGAAGAACACCCAACTTGGAATCCCAACCCTTGTGTTTAAATCTTGGCACAGCCACGTGCATGACCTCAAACATGTTGCTTCATCTTGGGCTCGTACCTGTGAAGTTGGTGTAGGTTGGTGAGAGGTAAATAGCGTCTGTGAAAACTAGCCTGGAGCCTGGCACACCCCCCCGCGGGGCCCAGGCCTGGCTCTTCCTCCCTCTCCAGAGCAGCCCCTGCACCTTTTCCTCTTTAGGTGTGTGTGGGGCACGCATGGGCAGGAACCCCAGGTGGGGAACTGCTGGGGCTTGCCAGGCTCTGGGGAAGGGACAGGGGCTGTGCCTCAGCTGGCACAGGCTGGCACCTGCCATTCCTTTCAGTCCCCGTCTGGCTGGCTCAGGAGGGGCTTCTCGCAGCTCTGTATAAGAAATGTCCATTTCTCTACCCTTCCCTTTCCTGCTGGGTCCTGGTATCCCTCCTGCCTGCGCTCGCACAGACACCTCTCCCGGACACAGAGAGGGGCGCAGGAGCAAGATGGACTGGGCTCTGCTCTCAGGCTCACTGGTCTGAGACACAGGTTGGCCCCAAGGGCTTGTCCTTTTGCCTGACCCTTGGAGAACAGACAGGTTTTACCAGGGAAACAGATTTTGCCACAGAGGTGGTGAGACATGAGGAGGGCATGGCTGGAGCAGAGAGGGCCCGCTGAAGGCAGTGGGAGACAGGCCTGAAGAGGAACTGGCCGGCGGGGCGGGGGCTCTTTGTTGCTGCGCAGAGCAGTGGAGGAGCCGTGGATGGACCGCATGTCTCCTTTAACACCCGCTGCCGGGTGCTGGGCTGCAGAAGTGAATTAGGTGTGAGCCTCTGCCCTGCATGGCTCAGGGTCGCAACACACCACTGCTGCTGCTGCTGATGATGATGATAACAGCCAATCAGGTGACCGTGAGCTGGCACTCAGCCTGAATTATCTAATTCCCACAACAGTCCACAAGATAAACACGTTAGTATCCTAGTTTGTCCGTAAGGAAACGGTGAGTTCCTTGCCCGGGGTCTCCACACAGAGAATGGCCAGAGCTGAATTGACTCTAGCCCATCCAGGCTGCCATGACAAAACACCGCAGCCTGGGCAGCTGATAAACAACAGAAATCTATTTCTCACTGTCCGGAGGCCAGAAGTCCAGGATCCTGGCACTGGCAGAGCTGGCGTTCGTGAGGGCTTCCTGTTGCACGGACCACCCTCTTTACCATGTGTCCTCACTTGGCAGAAGGGGCAAGGCCTCTCTCTGGGGCCTCTTTCATAAAGGCATTAATCCCACTCATGAGAGTATAGAGCAGATTTAACTCTATATTCTGTCACCTCCCAAAGGCTAGAGGTCATTTATGCCTTGGGAAGAATGGGGTCAGGAACGACATGAGAAAGGAGGATATGCTGAGTCTTAAAAAACGAGTGGGTTGGATCAGGTGGACAGATGTGGGAAGGCCATTGGAGGTAGCAGGAGCAGCGTGCGCAAAAGCATGGAGTCCTGAATTAGCAGGTGGGGACTGGGCTGGAACTGGAGTGGCAGGCAGGGCTTCCTGGCTAGACAGCTTGGATCTGTGGGCAGTGGTGATGTGATCTGCATTGGGTCTAGAAAGATCACTCTGGCAGAGTGGAAGGGGGTTGGGGAGGCAGAGGCGGCCCATCCGGGGTACTGATTACATGTTTGTTGACTAAATGGGTGGGATTTTGTGATTATTTATTGAGGACCATTTATGTTCCAGTCACTCCACCGGGCTCCGGCTCCAGGCGGTCATCAAGACAGATGCTGCAAGTGGCCAGTTGTTAGGATAGTCCAATTAAAAGGTGATGAGGCCCGAACTTCCAAGGGAACAGTGGATTTGGGAGGAAGGAGTGTGTCTGTGGGACTCTGAGGAGATAGAATCAAAAGGACTAGAGGACCAGTAGGACAGGGTGGGCTGGAGAGACGAAAAAGAATCTTAAGTCGATTGTGAGGTTTCTGGCTTGTGGAGGAGAGGGAACACAGGAGGAGCTGGTGATCTGGGGAAACTGGAAACAATGTAGACGCCCAAACACAGAGGGCGGGTTCGACGTGGTGTACACGCCCCTGCACCAAAGTTCTTAGGGAACATAATTTCCATGTCTGCGACATTTATAGACATGTCTCATTTAACCAAATCTGTATGGTAAACTTGGATTTTTTTTTCAGGTCTTACGCTTTGGTAAATGACACTGTAATTAACAGCTTTTTACAAAGATCTTCACCCTTCTGATGACTTTTAGGAAAGCAGCTTACAGTCATCGGGTATAAACAGCCTTGAGGCTTTTGGTTCATACTCAGGTTGCTTTCTGGAAGGGCTGTGGCAAACTGTACTCCTGCAGCAGTGGTGGTGGGGGGGGCTTCGCCTCAGCACACCACCACAGGCACCGAGCTATGCACGCGCACGCGAGCACACACACACACGGAGATGCACGGGGTGGGCAAAGGTAGGTTTTCAGTTGTGAGTGCGCAAAACCCAGTTTGCTCCTGTATTATTTACTACTTATTGTATTATTTTCCTTACAAACTGTAAATCTACTTTTGCCCGCCCTGTATTTTTTTTTTTTTTTTAGATTTTATTTATTTATTTTAGAGAGATGGGGAAGGGAGGGAGAAAGAGAGGGAGTGAAACATCAATGTGCGGTTGCCTCTAGCACACCCCCTACTGGGGACCTGGCCTGCAACCCAGGCACGTGCCCTGACTGGGAATCAAACCAGCGATGCTTTGGTTCACAGGCCTGCGCTCTATCCACTGAGCTACACCAGCCAGGGTTCCGAGCTGTATTTTAGAGATAGTATTTAGTTATTTTAATTGGCATTTATGTCACTATTGAGTTTTTCACGCTTACTAACTTTCTTTTATGTTCTTTTCCAATTTTTATGGGGTGTTATTGATTTTTTGTGAATCCTTAAAAATATGTATTTTTATTGTGACAAAGTCTTTTCCACTTTTTTGTGTCCTTCCTAATTTTGCTTATTATATTTTTGATGTACCAAAGCACTAAAATATTTACAAAGTCGAAGTGTGTTTACCTTTCCCTTCATTTTTAACAGAGCACTTGTGCTCAGGAAGCTTGATGATAAGTGGGGGTGGGATGGGCAGACAAGGGCACAGGGAACAATGGGGACAACTGTAATAGAATGACAATAAAAATGATTAAAAATAATAATAAAATATACATCTAGATTTTCTTTTAGTTTTTGTTTTGTTTTGTTTGTTTTTAAGCAGGAGAAGCAGTATGTGGACCTTTGCTTTCTAAATAGCAAATTTTCAAATATCCTTGCTGGGAAGATCCTCTTGTTCCCCCTGAGGTGACGCTTCCGTCACCGCGAAGCCAGGCCTGCCTGTGCGCACGGTCGTCTGGTCTCATCCAGCTTCGTGGTGGTTCTTACCTGTCTGTCAATGTTCTAATGATTGCAGATTTCTAACATACTCTAATATCTAACTTTTAAAATTGGGGGGGGGGGGCATTTTTAACTGTTAAATACTTGGATGGGTTTTTAGAATCCTTTTGGTTAATTTCAAAGAAGAAAAACCCTATTGGGATTTTTCTTAGAATTGTATGAAGCCTGCACTGACCTGGCAGGAAGTGGCATTCTGTTACTGTTCAGCCTTCTGATTCAAGGTATAGCTTGTCTCCCATTTTTTCAAGTCACTTTTTAGATCTCTCAATAAAGTGTTGTGACTTTTTTTTTAAATTAGAGATCCCACATATTTAAATTTATTGATCAGTATTTGATCACTCTTCTTCAAGACTGCAAATGGGATTTCTTTTGCATTATAGCTGGTGACTTTCCTATTGGAGCACAGACCCTATTACTTAAGTCTTTTACCCACTGAGTTCAGGGGGTTCTCTTAGGTTTTCTGGGCAAACACGAACACCCTGGATATAGCAGGTTGGCGTCCCTGGCTTGGTAATGGCTCCGGCCTGCAGGGTTGGTTTGTGGCTTTCTCCAGCAGTACTTGGGGGGCCCAGTTGTAAGAGAGGATGAATGAATTGGTCCCAAGTTCAGGTCTTCCCTGGGCTGAGGCTGTAGAAGGGCAAGGGGCGGGGAGTTGAGGGAGCTCACAGGACAGTAGCTGAAGTGGTGTGCTTCAGGGTCTGGGCCAGAAAAGCAGGGCCGAGGACTAGGGGAAGGGAGAGAGTGAGGAGAGGCAGTCGTGGCCCTGGAATGCACACTGGGATGTGAGGTTTCAGAGCGGATGTCTTTCCATTATGGTGCAGAGACCGCTGAGGGAAGAATGGTCCCATATTTGCAGTTAAAGAAACTGAAGCTCAGAGGGCTTGTCACTTGACCAAAGTCACCCAACTGTAGTCAGCGGCAGACCTGGGATTTGAATGTTGTTCTGGGTTGCCGTGTAGCTCACATTCTGTCTTTATTTTTCAGGTTCACTTTAGAACAGTTGACTGAGAGCCAGGAGACACAGCAGAAGGGAAAGGAGACGAGCCCAGCAGAGCAGATAGGAGAGAGAGGGCAGGGTCCTCCCGGCCCCGCAGCAGCTGCGAAGGCTGGGCCGTTGGGTCTTCCTGTTGACCCAAGAACACCCTCGGGCCAGAGCAGCTCCCCTCAGTGTCCCACCCTGGGCCCCTGCCACACAGCCCACTCTGGATCCTCCATCACACACCGTGGCCCGACCACATGCTGCTGTTCCCACGCCGTCTCTGTCGCACGCTGTGCATCCCGGCACACCGTGCCCTGCCTCTACCATCTGTGTTTATCCCACACGCCCAGGCTCCAGCATCACTTCATGCCCTGCACCTTACTTCTCATTCGCCTGGACACACCGTGGGTCCCTGCCACTCAGCCCCATCCTGAGCTGTGGGCCCAGCTCACACCCACCTATCCTGTGCCTACAGAGTGCGTCGGATGGCTTCTGGAAATCTGTGGCCACTCGAGTGCCCAAGGAGCCCCCTGAGATTCGTATCCTCAACCCATATTTCATCCAGGAAGCCGCCTTCACCCTCATCGGACTGCCCTTCAACAACGGCCTCATGGGCCGTGGGGTGAGATGTCGGGGCCCCCGGAGAGGGAGGAGGGGTCCCTGGGTCAGAGGGGCTTCGGGAAGGAAGGACGGGGCAGCAGGGTGGGGCAGCAGGATGGGGACAGAGGGCTGAGTCCTCGGGAGTGGAGCTCAGCTCTGGGGAGCCTGGCTGAGGATCTCGGCCTCACTCCGCCCTCCAGCTGAACTCTGCGCCTCTGCCCTCCCCTCCTCCAGAACATCCCGACCCTTGGCAGTGTGGCAGTGACCATGGCACTACACGGCTGTGATGAGGTGGCAGTCGCAGGCTTTGGCTACGACATGAGCACGCCCAATGCACCCCTGCACTACTATGAGACCGTGCGCATGGCAGCCATCAAAGAGGTGTGGGGCCGGGTAGGGGCAGGGCTGACGGAGGGGGCACTTCCAAGCGCTAGGACAGGCTCTGACCGTGTGTTCACAAGCGAATGGTAAAAGGAGGAGCCAGTGGCTTCCATGGCTGCCCAGAGCTCCAGCAAGGTGCTACCTACCCCTGCCCAGCTGAGTTGGGACACTGGAGGTCCGTCCCTTCCTGCAGACCTCTGACCACAAAGCATCCTCTGTGCCCACCCTGCCAGCCTCCCCACGAACCCAGAGTTTCCTTCCTGAACTCGCCCTGCCTGGCCCTCTCCCTGGTCCTGCGTCTGCCTTCTCCTCACTGTTCCCCAGCCGTCCAACGCTAACCCTGGCGCCAGCTCAGAGCATCCTCTCTACCTCAAGTCCTGTCTTCTTCCCAGAGGACTTCCTTGCCCCCTCAGACGACCCACAATTACTTCTTGGTCTCAGGACACCTCCTGTACCTCCACCCCCCTTCCCCATGGCCAGGTGGCGAATCTCCGTCAGTACTTCCCAGGCGACCCATGTGCTCAGGCATCTTAAAGTTTCAGGAGCATCGCAGCTCTCCCAGCCTGTCAGAGGCCTCTCCCACATCTCTCCCCTCCAAGCAGGAGCCCATGTGGACAATCTGACCCCTCACCACTCCCTTCACCTCTGCCGCTAGCCTCCCCTGCTGCCGGTCTGGACCTCAGACATTGTGGGCTAGGCACTAAGGAGCTTCCCTGCCCCTGCACCGGTGTGGTTGGAGGGACCTCAGTCTGCGCAGGTCACAGTGCTGTGAATGCAGGGGTGCTCCTCAGCCAGCCCACTTTCCTGTGCGCTGGTCTTCACGTGCCCTTCCCCTATTCCCCCGCCCCCACTGCACTGGTCCAAGGCCTTACACTCCCCGAAAGCTGCCACCACCATCCCCCGCTCCAGGGGGGACACGAGCTGCAGTGGGGACTCCGGCAGCTCCTGTGGGGTTGTCCCCTTTGCACTCCTCACTCCCGAGTGGCCCTTCGCCCCCTGCAGCCTGGCTGCCCCCTCCCTTCACCTGACCCACTCCCACCAAGGTCACCAGTGACTTACCTCAAGGCTTCCACCCCGATGGACACATGTAGATCTCACCTTTCCCAATCTCCCAGAAACACTTAAAAATACTTATTCATTGTTAGAAGGGAAGGGAGGGAGAACGAGAGGGAGAGAAACATCCATGTGAGAGAGAAACGTCCCTTGGTTGCCTCTTGCATGTGCCTGGGCTGGGGACCAAGCCTACAACCCAGGCCTGTGCCCTGACCAGGAATCGAACCATGACCTTTTGCTTTGTGGGACAACACCCAACCAACCGAGCCACACCGGCCAGCACTCTCAGAAACACTTTTTATGTTGACCACTCCTTCCTTTCTGAAACTTTCCCTGTGTAGACGTCGGAATCAGTAATTTCTGGTGTTCCTCCGATTCACTGGCCAGCTCTTGTTCTTTCTCCGTGTCCTCGATTTCAGTCTGCCCCGTAAGAGCCAGGGCTCCGTCCTGGACAGTCTCCTCTCCTCTCACTCGCATTCTCCGGTACACTGGCTTCCTCGTCCATGCCTTCAGTCACCACTGGGACTGCTTGGGGCTTTTCTCGTTCATTCAGGCCACCTCGAGTAATTGGAAGTTATTTCAAGGATACATGAAAGACTTGGGGATCTCCTGGGGAACCAGAAACAGCCTTCCAGCTGGGCCCCCATTGCCTGAACTGGGGTCCGGGTGCAGAAAGGTCCTGGGCGCAGGACAGCTCCGGAACGGTCTTGTCCTCTGCAGCAGCTCCTGCCTCCTCACTGCCAGGACCCTGTCAGTCTCTCCATTTCTGTCATGACATATCTTCTTGCTTTTTTGTCCCCTGCCCGCTCCAAACTGTTCTCACAGCTTTTGCCTGCCTCCCAGCCTCTGTTTACTATACATTTGCTCTCTGACACATTCTTTTTATGTGAACTTGAGAGACAGTAGACACAGGCAGGCAGTCACCAGGTCACGAAGGGCTTTCTCTGCCATGGTGAGGAGCTGGGACTTGGCTCTGCAGGCTGGAGGGAGCTGCAGAAGCAGGAGCATTTTCCGCGGAGGATTAGCCTGTGGTAGGGTTACTGTGGCTGCAGCATGAATTGGCGGGGTGCAGGGCAGGACTAGAAACTAGTTAGGGGGCTGTCCCAGCAATCTAGGCAAGAGATAAAGACTCCTGAGCCACAACACAGCAGAGAAGCCCAGGCCCGAAGCTCGAGTTGTCAGCGCAGCTGCGTATGCAGGGATGGGCAGGCAGGATGAGGTTTCCCAGGGAAGCGGTGGACTGGGAAGTGCAGGTCCTCAGGGTGGCACCCTGGGAGGGCCGATACTGAATGGCTGGGTGAGGGAATAGGAGCCGCAGCCACAGACAGAAAACGGGCTGTCAGAAGGAAGGCTCTTCCGTGTGGCCTGTGAACGGGATGTACATCCGCATCCAGAATCAGGAGTCCTGGTGGGGCTGGGGACCCGGACCAGCACCTGCTGCAGCCCGTGCTGCCCGCACAGGAGGAGGGATCGAGGAGAGCACCAGAGAGGTGTCATTGCCCGGGCTGAGAGCCCGCACCCCCAGCGATTGTCTTTGTCTATTCTCATCGTGAACACTGTCAGACATCTGCACAGACACAGAGAGTGATACTGCGAACCTCCGAGCGGCCGTCACCTGCCTCCCCCAGCTGCAGCCCGTGGCCGGCGCTGGTCCATCTGCTGCTTCCTCTCATACTCCGCCCCCGCCCCCGATTATTTGCAAACAGGTCTCAGATATCATACCATTTCAGCCGCAAATATTTCAGTAAGTTTCTCAAAAATAATGACTACTTTCTACTATCATAATACCACTATCAGCCCTGGCTGGTGTAGCTCAGTGGATTGAGCTCGGCTTGCGAACCAAAGGGTCGCTGGTTCGATTCCCAGTCAGGGCACATGCCTGGGTTGCAGGCCAGGTCCCCAGTAGGGGGCATATGAGAGGCAACCACACATTGATGTTTCTCTCCCTCTCCTTCCCTTCCTCTCTGTCTAAAAATAAATAAATAAAATCTTTAAAAAGAAAACTCACCTCTAAAAAAGCCTTTAAAAAATAATACCACTATCACACCTAGAAAAATTAACAATAATTCCTTAATATCATCAAGTACCCAGTCCTCTGCTGACCTTTCACCCCCAGTGACTCCCAGCCTGGAAGCTGAGCCATCGGACTGGCTGCTGCTTTCTGGGGCGGGGGGGCAGGTGAAGAGCTGGCTGGGTTTCTCCCTGCGCTTGGACCCTGGTGCTGCCATCCCTCCACTCCCCCATCGTCTCACCTGCAACATCTCGTGTCATTCGGCACATTTACTGAGCACCTACTCTGTGCCATGTTGCCCCTGCCTTCAAAGAGAGTGAGGCAGATGCTTGAGTTTTTAAAGAACAAGGACAAATCACCCAGGGGTCTGCAATAGGAGGGGCAACTCACCCATGGCAGAGTTCAGGGACAGGTTGGAGAGCTGACTGGATCAGAGTACCGACGGGTCGGAACTGGAAGTTCTTTGCACCGCCAGGCAGCGGCCATCCCTGTCACAGTGGCTGAGGCTCGGCACTGACAGGTGCTACACAGCGGTCAGTTGGCCACAGACTGCGTATCCAGCTGTGGAATGAGTATCAGTACAAGACTATTGATATTCACTCATTCATTCAAACCTTTTTCATTCTTTTGACGTAATCACCAAAGCTTGCTGGTGATTGGAAAGAACCCGAGCCTGGGCGTAGGCACCCCCAAGGAGAAGGCAGCATCTTCCCTGCGATTTCCACACTAAGAGTGAAATGAGCCTGTTGCCCTCTGGCCTCCTGGCTCCTCTGATCCGAGAGGCAGGATTTCATCAGCTGCCCGAAGGCCTGGAGGAGTGCATTGCATCAGGCCAGAGAGTGACTAAGCCCCACCTGGCTCTCTGCAGCAGGGCCCACCCCCCAGGCCTGGGCCAGACCTCAGTGACTCACATTGCCTGTCCTCAGGGTGCCTAGGACCTAGGTGTCCCAGATGTATTCCTGGGCAAGGAGGGGTTAAAGTCTTTGGGGACAAGGATGGAAAGCCTTCATCTCCTGAGATTACAAGAAGAGGCACAGTTCTTCTGGGATGGGAAAAGGAGTTAGGAGGTTATGTTCTCCGAGCCCTGCCAGGGGAGGAGGAGGAGCTGGGATGCAGAACGTCAGACAGTGGTGGTCAGATGAGGGCACTGGGCTCTGGGAGGTGCACTGTGGTGGGGCTGTGTCCCAGCAGCCACGCAGGCTGCCCTGCTGACCGTTCCTTCATCTCTTTCCTTCCAGTCCTGGACGCACAACATTCAACGAGAGAAAGAATTTCTGCGGAAGCTGGTCAAAGCGCGTGTCATCACTGACCTAACCAGTGGTATCTGAGATGTGGCTGGCACAGGGCCACAGAGGTCCCGGCACTGCCAAGAGCAAGCAGCAGCCACCGTCACCTGCACACTTTGTTGCCCTTGGTCTGGCTCTGCCTGAGAGGCACGGGAGTCTTCAGACCCAGGGAGGGTCCGTGCCGAGTAGCCCCAGGGGTGGCGAGGCTTTGGCAGGGCAGCCAGAGCTGTGTCTGCTCAGTCCAGCCTCAGAGACCAGCATTCGGCCTCACTCTCAGCCTGGAGTCTTGAAGCCAGGGCTCAGGAGGCCCCAGCCATGGCCAGCAGGCTAGCATGTAGGAGGTGGACACTAGGCAGCAAGGTGGCTGCCAGAATTATTTCTCCAATCAGTGTTTGGTGTATGATCATTTTGTGAATTTGGGTGGGGGGGAGGGGAGGGATAATTTATTTTTAGATAAGGTTGGAGATGTCGTTTGGTCCACTTGCTGTGCAGAAAGAGGCCCAGTAGAGGGCCCGTCAGGCAGTGGTGCCAATGGGCCCCCCCGCAGAGTAGGGGTGCCGCAACTAGCCAGTGCTCTGCTCCAGAGCTCTGGGGAGGGACGTGGGATCTCGTGCCAGCCGCCTTCAGCTCCTGACATTGTTTGGCCTTTCTTGGGGAGCAGATGGGATACTCCCACACACCAGCCCCTGACAGTCCCACAGGGGAGCCCTGGAGCCACCCTTTAAGCCAATAAGACAGCCTCTGGACCGGAGCAGAGAGAGCTTCAGAGCTCGGGGCGAGGCCTGGCCTAGCCTGATGGGAATGGCCTCTCCCTAGCTGCTACTGATCCGTGGGACAGTGCCCTGGACCCGGACTGACCAGCTTGGCCACTGTTCTGGGCTTCAGCAGGGAGACTGCCAGATCCGTGGGTTCTGTCTTCAGCCCGGACCAGAGGGGAGCGAGGCTAAGGACCTCACCCAGGCTGTGGCAGTCACCATGGAAGCAATAAAGCTCTTCTCTAAACCTGGGCTCCTCTTGCTTTTTCTTCCTTTCCTAGAAGAAACAGGGACCCGGGGCCTCAGCAGCTATGCCGAACCCCTCATTTCCAGTTCACGGATTCCTGGGCTCCTTCACTGCCCGTGTCAGCTGCAGGACCCGGCAGCCAGCCACCTAGGGGCCTTCTGGACCCGCTCTCATCCTGTACAGCCAGCCCTGCACCCTCTTTGCCTTGAGAGGTGGACCGGGGTGTCGGGGCTGCCCGAGTCTCCCCTGATGCCTCCCAAAGGGGCCAGAGGGCAGGATTGAAGCCCAGTCATAGGACAGTACCTCTGGGTCACCACAGCCCCAGCGCTGCAGGGACAGATTCAGCAGGTGCAGGGGAGACACCCTGCTGAACCCCGACACAGAGATGTCCACAGATCTAACCCACTCCTGGCACCCCTGGCTGAGCCCTGGAAAAGGTACACCCCACCCTCAGCACAGCGGCAGCTCCTCGCCCCCAGCCCGCTCTTCTCACTCGGCAGGAAGGCACAGTGCAGCTCCAGGCACCCTCTCTCGAACATTTTAAGGGGTATCTCTCCCCACCTTACCTCCTTAGAGCCGTGGGATCTAATTCCCGTCCCCCTTCCCCAGCATCCCCAGGCAGGCCTGAGAATAGGCCAATACATGCCGGCACCTGAGGCATGGAGTGAGCTTCTAGCCAGAAGCTCCACCTTGGCATAGTGGGGCTGACTGGTCCCTCACCTCACCTGTCATCCCCATCCAAGACTCCTGGCCATCCCAACGACTACCAACTTCCCACATGTCCCCTTACTCCTGTGGTTCATTCTCAGGCAGAAGCCTCCTCGGCTGAGGGGAAAGCAAGTTCCTGATTGAGGGACCAGCAGCCCACTTCAATGCACACTATTCTGTGTGAATAGCACCTCCTAGAGTTGTACAGGGCACGGGCTCCATGTCAGCACGCCACAGCCATGGCTGAGAAAGCCCCAGGGAAACCACCGAACTGGGCAGCCAGTTGTGGGAGGCAGCAGACAGTGGAGCTGCTCCCCACCTGGCCTTCTGCCCCACAAGGGTCCTTCAAGCCTGTACACAGTCCCCGCTGCAGTCTGGCTTGTCCTCTCGACCGGTACATAGAAACTGCTCTCGAAAACACTGTGGTTCTCAGCCTTGGGCGTACACCGGAACCACCTGCGCAGATTTGGAAAACGGCACATGCCCACACCAAGATTCTGATTCACGTCTGGGGCGGGGCCCGGATGGGGGTAGCTTTAAAGGTCCACAGGTGGTTCGAATGCACAGCCAGGACACAGCTGGTCCACACACATCCCTGAGCACGTCGTTTCCACCCACGATTTCCAGTGGTCGGTTGCCATTTCCAACTCAGCTCTCTCCACTTTACTTCAGGCTTCAAACTCAGCTGCACCCTGAACTTTTCCACCAGGATAATCCACAGGTCCTCCCCACTCCACATGCCCATCGATGAACTCAGGAGCTCCTGCCCCTCCTCCAGGGAGCTCTCTCCACCAGGACGCATCCCCTCCCCCTGGCCCCCCAGGCCAGAGGCAGACCCTACTCCTCACTCGGCACTGTCAGACACCCGCAGAGCTCTGACAGGGCTGCGGTCCTGGAAGAGCCTGTGAGTGGAGTGGCCCCCCACCCCTGCTCTCCCCACCACTCTGCTCCCCCAGCAGCTTCCTGACATCCTCACCGCTCATCTCCAAGCTCTCCTCCCCACTGCGGCCAGCAGTCAGAGAAATGCGGGTCTGACAGACCGTTCTCCTGCCTGAAACACTGGTCCCCACTGTCGGTAGGATAAAGTCCAGGCTCCCTGGTATGACACAGCATCTGGCCCTTCTGTACCTCTATCCATGTTACTCACCCAGCCTCCACCCCACCTGCCAAACTGCCATAATTAGGCTCCTGAAATACTACCCTCCAGCTCCTGCTCAAACAGCAGCACGATGTCCCTCCTCCGTGACCTGCCCAGCCCCTGCTCCTGACTTCTTCAGCCCTGGACTCCCACTCCTACAAGCAGTGCCCTCACCGTGCCGCTGAGCAGCGGTGTGCACAGGTGTGTCTCTGCTCCAAGCCCCAGGTGGTGAGGGAGGGGGTGGCTAGAGCAGGGTCGGACCTTGAAAGCCCCAGTGCAGTGCCTGGCCCACCCGACAACTTGGATGGGTCTGTTGAAAGAAGAAACTAGCAGTGGACCAGACAGCAGAGTGCAGTCACGGCAGGGCAGCCAGCCAGCAGCCCGGAGACGGCACAAACCAGAGGGCCAGTGGCCCAAGGCAGGGACCAGCCCGTCCCCTCCCTCTCCCGCCCTCAGCCCTGCCTCCCAACTCCCTACTTCATGTGTGTGCACACTGAGCGACCACTCTCCTCGCCTTTCCGCCGCCCAGTTTCTCCATGCTGTGTCCTGGGTTCTGCACTTCCCAGAGTCCTCCCCTTCATCTTAGGGAACCTAGCCAAACCAGGGGGGGACTGGATCCCAACGGGTGCAGCGACCGACCAGGTGAGCCCTGAAAGGTGGGGCGGGGCGGGGGCACTCGGGCCCCACCCCGGGATCCGGTGACGCCGGGGCTGGAATTTGACACCGGACGGCGGCAGGCATGAGGCTGCTGAGGGATGGAGTTGGGCCGGCCCCCAGACACGGCCCACGGGCTCCGCCAGCAGCAGGTCCCTCGGGCCCAAGTCCTTGCTGCATCTGGACCCAGAGCCCTGCACCCAAGGTAAGCCGACATGTTGGCCCACCCCTCTCCCCAGCCCTGGGGCTAGGGGGAGCAAGCAGGAGAGTCCCCCACCACTCTCTCATGTCCTCCCTCTCCTGGGCTCACTGCACTGCTCTCCGCCCCTCCCAGCCCCCTCTGTCCCTCTGGTCGCTGCTTGTCGGACTGAGCTAGCCCTGCCGGCCCACTGTAACGTGAAGCTCCCGCTGCCGCCACAGGGCACAGACCTGCTGCCAAGGCCACACTTTTGGCGAAAAGAAGCACTGCCAGGTGTACAGCCCTGGGCATGAGCCTTGTAAGCTGCAGGGAAGAGTCCAGCACTGGCCCCAAGGAAGGTGCCTAGAAGAACACAGTGCAGGCCCCCCGTGGTGAGTATCTGGCTGGCAGATGGGGAGGCAGGGACTGGAGGACCAAGTGTTCCCAGACTACCAGGAGCCTAGCTACCCTCAAGAGACCTGCTCCTGGGGATCCCCTAGCACGGGGGTCCTGAAGGCTGCCTTGCCTGGCTTTCCCACCATCAGTGAGAACAGTCACTGGCGTGGCCCCGCAGTGCTCCGATTTAGTTAGTTGAACACAGCTGGCCCTGAGATGGGCCACACCGGGAGGCCTGCAGAGGTCTGACCCACAAGTCTGCAGACATTCTGTATGCTGGGGTTTGGGGGTGCAGGTGACAGTTGGGACCCAAGAGCAGACTAGCTAGTGAGGGCTCATGAGGTCCCTGCAGCCCCAAAGGGTGTTCAGGAATGCCAGCCAGTGTGGGCTCACAAAACCTGGTGGGGTTCAGAAAGGCTGGCAGGGCTCTGGAAGGATGGCTCATAGGGGAACTTCCAGGAGCAGGACCAGGCTGTCAGATCCAAGGTGGAAGGGGAACAGCTCTCAGGTGGCTCAGCTCTCAGACTAGGCTGGTGTGGAGGCTTGGCTGGCCCTCCTGGAAGTTGCTCCAGCCTGAGTCTGGCTGAGGGTAGGGAAAAGCCCACCCCCTCTTTGAGTCTGCATGCTTGGCAGACGCTGCCCCCTGGTGGCCACTGGGCCCCTTGTTCTTGAGGGCCCATCAGTTTCCACCACCTGCTGGCTCTTGAGGGATGTCTGTGATCAGAAGAGAGAACTCAGGTGGGCAGATGGGGAGGCGAGGACTGGAGGATCAAGTGGCCCACGCCACCAGGAGCCTAGCTGCCCTCAGGATCAAAGATCACGGGGCGGGGGGGCAGCGCAGGCTGAAGCCTGGACCTCACTATCATCAGATACCTTGGGTCAACCAGCAGGCACCCCAGTTCTTCTTCAGGCCACAGCTTCCACCTGTATGGCATGGAGACAAAGCTGTCTGTGGAACCAAGGGGCTCCAACTACTCTTCTCCAGCTGGTCCTGGCTGCTGCAGCCCTGCAGCAGAAAGCAGGAAGATCCTGGAGGGGGAGACCGTTTTCAAACACCCCTTTCTCCCCAGCTGTGTGGGTCTAGCCTTGTGAGCTTAGACAATTGCTGAGCTGCTCTGAGCCTTGTTTGCTCCTTTGGAAAATGGGGATTATAACATGCACCTCGTGGAGTGGTAAGGACCGAGAGGGAGAACAGGTGCAAAGCACCAACACAGCGTTAACCTCCTGATGCAGCTACTTCTCCCGGGCTGAGTCCACCTATCCAAACCCCTTGTTCCTCACCTGGAGATACTGATGGGGAGGGACGACCTTCTCAAAGGATAACTCATTTCTCAATGTTCCGGGCTGCCTGAAGAGTAGGGTGGGGTAGCAGGTCAACTGGGCTGATGGGAGATCCTGGTATTGACAGAGATGGCGCCTGGACGTGGAGGCCCTTCTGTGCTGCCCCGCTGGCCCCTGCCTAGGCGGCAGGTGAGTGGTTCTCCTAGCGACTCCCACCTGGTATTGAGCAAAAGTGGCTTGACTGGGGAGGGAGAGTAGGGTTTGCCCTGGGCATCAGAAGTAAAAAGGCAAATGATCAGGGAGGGATCAGGAGTCTGGAGGAAGGTCAATGTCCTCAAGTGACTTCTCCACTTGGCCCCCTTAGGCAGCAAACCCATTATCCTCGGACCTAAACCCTTCTTGAACTCCCGCACCCAACTAGAAGCCATCCTCTCTGACCTCTGCTGCCCCCGCCTTTCCCTGGGCTCCCTCCACCCCGAGCGCACCAGGATGCCCTCTTCCTCCCTGAGGCTCCACTTTGTCTCTCTGCGCAGCCTGCCCTGTGGCCAACCCTGGCTACTCTGGTTCTGCTGAGCAGTGTCGCTGAGGCCTCTCTGGGCCTCGCACCCCGCAGCCCCACCACCCGTGAAGGACCCGCACCGGCCCCGGCGCCCCCCGTCGGCCACCTGCCAGGTAGGTGAGAGGGCAAGGGGACGGGGTGTTGCGAGGTTAGACCGGGACCCAGAGCATGCCTCCATCTCATTCTAGGTGGCCGCCCGTTCCGTTCCTGCAGCGGAAGAGCCCGGCGGCCGGCCCCTCAACCTCCCCGGCCCGCGCCCCCTCCATCCGCACCCTCGCCGGCTCCTTCCCGTGGGGGTCGTGCAGCGCGGGCTTGGGGCCGAAGCGTCAACGCGCGGGCCGTGGGGGCACGGGGCTGCCGCCTGCGCTCGCAGCTAGTGCCTGTGCGCGCGCTCGGCCTAGGCCACAGCTCCGACGAACTAGTGCATTTCCGCTTCTGCAGCGGCTCTTGCCGCAGGGAGCGCTCCGCGCACGACCTCAGTCTCGCCAAGCTCCTGGGCGCTGGGGCCTTACAGTCGCTCCCGGGCTCCCAGCCGGTCAGCCAGCCCTGCTGCCGACCCACGCGCTATGAGGCTGTCTCCTTCATGGATGTCAACAGCACCTGGAGGACTGTGGACCGGCTCTCAGCCACTGCCTGTGGCTGCCTGGGCTGAAAACTCTCTCCAGATGATACCCTTACTTGGGAATCTTCCTGCCTGGAAGGGGCCAGGGGCCTCAACCGGAGATGGACATCACAGGCCTCAGCTGGGCAAGTGATGGGCATCAGCCCTGGAAAGATGGAGGGATGACTGGCCGCAGTCAGTCGCCCTGCGAGTCCCAGCCCTGCAGACCCCAGAGACCTGGCTATGGGGACCCTGGGACCCATCTCACAGACGCTGGCACGGACCAGGCAGCAGACCCAGAACTCCTCCTCTGGAGAAGCCAGCGGCCTCTGAGATCTCCGCCTCAGCCCAGGCCCGGGGAAAGAATTGGAGGAGAAGCATTGCCAAAATGAGTGGGCCTGGTACTCACTCCTGGGAACTGGACCCCTATTTATTATTTCTAAGTTATTTATTTACTTCTGTGTTTTGTCAGATCCTTTCATGGGCAATGGGGGCTGGATGGGAAGACTCGGCAGGCGAGAGATCCTGCCCTGACCATCCCACTCACAACTGCAGGCTGACTCAGCAGTCGCAGGCCTGGTCTGGTTCGCCAACTGCCTCCTCCACCTAGCAGCTCAGGGACTTCGGGTCAGTGGGGGCCTGGAGGGGCATGGAACACAGAGTAGATGGCAAATGTTTGTTCACCAATCCTGGCAGGCTAGCTTCCAGCCCCCTGCATAGTCTCCAGCACTTGGAGCTTGGGGTTACTGGTGGAGAAAGCCCTGCGCTTGGGGCCTCGGGCATCCTGGGGACCTTGCTTAATGGGTGAAAAGCACATACTGCCCCACTCCAGTCATCGATCGGTGTATTCACTGCCTCTGCTTGCAGATGGCCTGGTGTGGGGAGCTCAGTACCCACAGAGCATGAAGCAGCGCAGGACAAGAGAGCATCTGAGAAGGACAGTGGGAGGCTGGCTTGGTGCAGGGGGCGGGGAGCTGGAACACAGGGCGTGAAAGGGCTAAGAGGGCAAGCAAAGATTGAGGGGCCCCGAGAAGGACCTGCCTCTGGGGTGATGACCAAGAATATTCATTTATGCATTCAACAAATATTTACTTAGTGCCTCTCATATGTCAGATACTGGGTAGACATCCGGGATACAGAAGTGAAAGGGTCATGGTCTCTGCCCTTAACGTTAAACTAGGAGAAACAGACATTAAGTAATTACATAAGTAATTTTAAATTCAATTTGGCACATGGTATGAAAAAGGACAAGAGGGTAACAGTTACACACACTCGTCTGGGAGGGAAGAGAGGCTGGTGGTGACCCTGGCTTTCCGCACCACCCCAGCCGCCTCCCAAAGGTCAGTGCCGGCTCTCTGGGCATTTCCACGGGTACCGTGAAGCCTTATGTCCTGGGTCCTGTGGATTTTCTTCCGTGTTTGGGAAGAACGCTGAGTCTGAGGAACCATGGGGCACCCAGAGGCGGTGCGATAGCTGGCCTGGTGCTGGGGAGGACGGTTTGGGCTGGAGACGCATTTGGGCACAGAGGCAGTAGCTGCGGCCGGCCGGGGTGCGTGAGAGCACCGTGAGAGCACTGTGAGAGCACCGTGAGAGCGAGGGGGGTCTGGGAGGGATCCTTCTGGCATTTGACACCGCTGACCAGGATTCCTCCCAAACCGCCCAAGCACCTGCCTGCTTTGGCACATACGCCCCTTTTGCACGGGCCAGAGTGAGGAGCTGGCAAGACTCCTCTGAGGGCTGTGTTCGCTCCGGGTCCAGGAGGAGAAACAAGCCTGTGCTCCCACTCTTCAGTGTTCACTGCCTCTGCCTCAGTTCTAGGTGCTCCCAAAACTCTGGTGCTCTCCTGCTCCCCTCGACCACCCCTTGGTGCCTCTCTGCCTCCAAACTGACACAGGACCTCCAGTCTCCAATCACCCCAACCCCCGGCAAAGAAAATGGTACCAGTGCTGTACAGTTCGCACACACCTCAGAAAGGCCTGGCCCGGCCCTGTTCAAGGGTAAAAGGAGACAGACAACCTGTCAACGCCAGGGCCGCTGGGGCCAGGGAGGCCCTGCTGGGAAGATCTGGTAGCGGCCTCTTTCCCAAACCTTCCAGCCCCCACCCCTCAGTGGTGTTTCTGCTCTCAGAGCCTCTTAAGGAGACGGAAGGAAGCCACCTCTGAGTGCTCACAGCAAGAGAGGTGGGTTGGAACTCCAGCCAAAGGTTCTAGCTCTCAACACCCCCCAAACTGCCAGTCTTTGAGGGGGCAGGTCCCCCCAGCTTGAGGCCTCATTCTGGGGCCCAGGGAGACGGTGCCCAACATCTCACAGAGCCCCAGCTGACATGGCAGTTTCTACAAGAACCAGTCCAGGCAGCAGCTCACAAAACCCAAATCCCTCTTAAAAAAGTAAAATTAAAATAATAATAATAAAGCTATTTTCCCCAAAGGAAACAAGAGCTGAACTTCTCTGCCTACAACTTAGCAGAGATCACCTGGCCTGGCACCTCGCTGGCAGAGCACTTTCACCGCTGGGGGCTGCAGGCGGCTCCAGTAGCTGCATTCCCAATTGCAGTCTTTGTTTCACATATACAAGCCCACGCTGCCCATTTGAGGGTCTTCCCAGAACGGTGGCCTGGTCTCCTCCAAAGGGGTGTCCAACCACCATCTTTTGTAAGACAGAAAACTACAGGTGGCCTTGAAATGACCGTTTTTCCACTTCAGAGAGCACCCAAAACTTTCCCTCTAGATTTGTTTCACCCAAGAATCAATGTTCCCTGTGCTCCCAGCTGCCCTTCCCGATGGCTTTCCTCCTCTCCCGTCCAGGGATTTCCACCTTTCCCTTCACTGGCGACCCCTGTGCTGCATTGTGTGTGGACGGGCTAACTGAGGTCTCACCTCGAAAAGGATAAGATGGGTGGAAAGCTGAGCGATCAGAGAGGAGATCCAGGAGGATCGTGCCGTATGAGATCATCTTTCCCGCTCATGGGGTGGGGGGTGCTTCTTAATGTGTTTCAAGCTGTAGAGTTCTTAGAGAATATGATGAAAGTCAAGGATCCTCCCCCACCCCCACAAAAGAAATGCTTGAAAACCACTGATGTGCAGATCTGGTAAACAACTGTAGCGGGTTCACAGACACTGAAGCTCATTCAGGTTCCTTAGGGGTCAATGACCCTTGACGTATCGTGCCCATTCTAGATATTATTATTCACATCCTCCTGTAGCTAGACTAATTCCTCTGTTCTCAGAACTCCATGTCGGGGCTCTCGGTCTCAACTATTTACAAGTCTCCCCATTCTTGAACCTTCCTTAAAATTGAATATCTCCCTTCCCTCTGCATTTACACTTGATCGAATATATCACAGCATTAAACAAAATTGACACTGTCAGTACAAATATACAGGCACGTGTGCGTGTGTGTGTATTTGCTTCCACCTCTCCTCCTTCCCCAAAAAAGTTCTTGCCGAGGTCACCAGTGACATCATCATTACTAACCCAAAGGCCACTTCTCAGCCTTGTCCTTTGAACTCTCAGGAGCACTCAGATTTGTCATCCCCCCTTGAAAGCCTGTCTTCCAGTCACTGTCTTGACCCCATACTTTCTTGCGTTCCCCCCACAACTGCTCATTCTCAGACTACTCGTGGCTTCTTTTCCACTCTCTGCCTCTCCGCCGTTCCTTAAGGCTTTGACACAGGCCTTCTCCCCCTCCCCTTCCGCTCTCCTTGAGAGGCATTACGTTACCCATTCCCACGGTTTCAGTCACCACTTCCGTGCCCGTGATGGCCACATTGTGTCTCCAGCCTGGACCTTTCTCCTGAGCTCCAAGTTCGTGTGTTTCCAATATTTCTGTCTGAACATACTCTGCAACCTCAGACTCAACACATCTGCCCTGGCAACCTCTGTACGCCCCTTCAGATCCAGTCCCCACGCCTTTCCGTCCTGCTCTGAGACTCATCAATAACTGCCTGCCCTCCAGTTTCCAAACCTCCTCCAGTGCTCCCCTGCATGAAGGGCGCCAACCTCCACCCGGGCACGTAAGCCAGGCACCTGGGCAACATCCTGGACTCCTTGAGCTCGGTCACTCCCCTTGTCCATTGGTCTTCAGAGCTTTAGATCTTTCAAGCCACCCCTGATTCTGTTGCAGCCTTTATGTTTTGGGAACGGTGTATTGCTTGTCCTCCTGACTGCTCTCTTTGTCTCCAGTCTCAACTCCCTCCAGTCCTTCTCAACCTGGCAGCCAGAGAAGTCACTATTCCCTCAACAACAACTGAGCACTAACTGTAAGGCATCGGGCTAGTTATGGGAATTCGGAGCTCAGCCAGAAACACGTTCTGCCATTAAGGAGACCAGAGTTGCAAGTGGAGGTGGGGGAAGGGTGTCAGGTTTAGCAAATAAAAAGATAGAACATCCAGTTAAACTTGAATTTTACATAAACAACGCATACTTTTTTAAGTAAGTGTGCCTCGTGCAATCATCAGGCAGTATTCAAGTTCCAACGGGACACCAATATTGGGTGTCCTGTGTGTTGTCTGGCAACCCTAGGTGAGGGTAAACAAGTAAACAAAAATGCAATTAGCCATCCTAAGACCCCAGTGAAAGTATGGCTGGGACACAGTTGTGTATGTTGGGTAGGGAAGGGTTCTACACACAATGGGAGAGAGAGGAATCCATTCCACCTAAGAAGAGCCACTTGAGCCAAGCCTCGAAAAATGAAATATTTGCACAAGGTGGCTGGGGGGCAGTGGGCCCGTTCTGGTTTTCCTTCATCATCTTCATCCCCTTTCAGTTCTGAATTCACCCTTCTCACTGACCACGCCCTGTCCACCCAGGTCTGCATCTCAGCCTCAGGCAGGAATAGTGGCTGAGGGCCTTTTTCTGGGCTTTCCATTTCAGCCCTAGGTCGCTGCTACTCCTAAATTCTTTAGAGTTCTCTTCACTTCTCACCAGCCAATCCCTCTTTACTTCAGTCCACTGTTGTAGTTCCAAATTCCTGTGTTACACTGCCCTGGTGTGCCTGCAGGCTGCTCCTCCTGACGGGCCCCGGCGGGACAAGCAGCCTGCTTGGTAGAAGTAGTAGCGTGAACAAAGGCGGGGAGGTATGGAGAGCCAGCAACTTTATAGAATTGGGGTAGTGGTCTCAGCAAGACAAAGGCAAGATGATGAAGGTCCTTCAACGCTATACAAAGGAGCTTGGACTTTGTCCTGGGGGAGCCTCAGGACAAAGAACTTTAAGTGGGATTGGCTAGGGATGTGTTTCAGATGGTCACTGCCTGCAGTGTCTCATTTGGACTGCAAGGGGCAAGGCAGTGGGCACAGTTAGGGCAGCTGCAATTAGGACTATTTAGGCAACAAATGCTCAGCTTGATCTAGAGCGGAAGCAGTGTGTAAGGACAGAAACAGACGTGTGACAATAAACAGGACTTGGTGATGAACTGGTTTTGAGGGCTTAATGAAAGGGAGCGTTTCCACGGCTCTGGTTTGGGTGACTGGTAAGGAATAGAGGGGATGTATTATTTTTAGTATGTGGTCATGAGGTCCATCCAGACATTCATGAGAAAACATCCAGCCATTGTTAATATAACGAGAATGGTTTGCACGACATCAATGTAACCTGGCAGCCAAGGAGAGCAGACTGGAATGCACATGTGTGAACAATGACAACCTTACTGTTCTAGTCAGTGGGGGCAGTAGACACCATTGAGTGAGTGTGTGCACATTCAAAATGACTGAGTGGAACAACGAATCTGCATCACATTTTGCATTAAGCTTGAACATTCCTCTGCAGAAACTATTTGGATGATCAGAAGGCTTTTGGGGATGATGCAATGAGTGCAGTGCAAATAAAAGTGTGGCACAGATGCTTCAAAGGTGGTCGAGATGATCCACAGATGCTTCAAAGGTGTTGAAAATGATCCACGTTCTGGAGGGCCTGCAAGAAGCAGAACACCTGAGAATGTTGAACGTGTTTAGGCTGCAATCAACAATAGATCAGCAACTGATGGTGTGAGAGCTAGAAGCTGAGCTGGGGAATGCAAAAACCACTGTGTCTGAGATCTGATGAGGGCCGATGAGACCTTCGATGAGATTCAGGAAAACATGACGGTGCAGTTGCTGGCGGTTCCTACAGAGGGTTTGCAGAGTGTTTTGAATAGTGGAAGAGACGTGGGGGGAACTGTGAGAGGTCCCAAGGTGCCTACTTTGAAGAGGACTGAGGCGTCATTGTCCTCTGTACAGTGTTTCTTGTATCTTCTTTTTTTTTGTTATCTGTTTTTTTAAAATATATTTTATTGATTATGCTATTACAGTTGTCCCATTTCTCCCCCATCATTCCCCCCACCGTGCACACCCTCTCCCACCCACATCCCCCGCTTTAGTTCATGTCCATGTGTCGTAAGTTCTTTAGCTTCTACATTTCCCATACTATTCTTGCCCTCCCCGTCTATTTTCTACCCACTATCTATGCTACTCATTCTCTGTACCTTCCCCCCCTCCTCCCACGCCCCTGTTGCTAACCCTCCATATGATCTCCATTTCTGTGGTTCTGTTCCTGTTCTAGCTGTTTGCTTAGTTTGCTTTTGTTTTAGGTGTGGTTCTTAATAGCTGTGAGTTTGCTGTCTTTTCACTGTCATATTTTTTATCTTCTTTTTCTTAGATAAGTCCCTTTAACATTTCATATAATAAGAGCTTGGTGATGATGAACTCCTTGAACTTGACCTTATCTGAGAAGTGCTTTATCTGTCCTTCCATTCTAAATGACAGCTTTGCTGGATAGAGCAATTTTGGATGTAGGTCCCTGCTTTTCAAGATTTCAAATATTTCTTTCCAGCCCCTTCTTGCCTGGAAGTTCTCTTTTGAGAAATCAGCTGACAGTCTGATGGGAACTCCTTTGTAGTGACTGACCCCTTATCCCTTGCTGCTTCTAGAATTCTCTGCTTCATTTTAATCTTGGCTAATGTAATTACGATGTGCCTTGGTGTGTTCCTCCTTGGGTCCAACTTCTTTGGGACTCTCTGAGCTTCCTGGACGTCCTGGAAGTCTATTTCCTTTGCCAGATTGGGGAAGTTCTCCTTTATTATTTGTTCAAATAAGTTTTCTACTTGTTGCTCTTCTTCCCCTTCTGGGACCCCTATAATTCGGATGTTGGGACGTTTAACGATGTCCCGGAGGTTCCTAAGCCTCTCCTCATTTTGTTGAATTCTTGTTTCTTCCTCGTTTTCTGTTTGGTTGTTAGTTTCTTCCTTCTGGTCCACTCCATTGATTTGAGTCCCAGTTTTCCTTCCATCTCTATCGGTTCCCCATGCGTCGTCCTTCATTTCACGTATTGTAGCCTGCATTTTTTCATCTAATTTGTGAGCAAAATCAACCAATTCTGTGAGCATTTTGATGACCAGTGCTTTGAACTGTGCATCTGATAGGTTGGCTATCTCTTCACGGCTTAGAGGAATTGACTCTGGGGTTTTCATTTTTTCTCCGGTTTGAGCCATTTTTGGTGTTTTTTTTTGTTTGTTTGTTTTGGTTTGGTTTTAGTCTGGTCGCGGCTATTACATATGAGGGGTGGAGCCTTAGGTGTTCCTCAGGGCGGGGCAGCCCAGTCGCTGGGTTGTGATGCTATAGGTGGGGGCGGGGTCTGAGAGGGAAGAATGGCGCCTGTTCCGCTCTCTCCTGGACTCTGGTCCCTTCCACTGCTTCCCCTTCACCTGGATTATCTGCGCATGCATGTGTGCTGTTACGTAGTGAGGGGTGGAGCCTCAGGCGCTCCCCAGTGTGGGGCAGCCCAGTCACTGGGTTGTGACGCTGTATGTGGGGGCGGGGTCTGAGAGGGAACAATGGCGCCTGCTCCGCTCTCTCCTGGATTCAGTCCCTTCCGCCACTTCCCCTCTGCCTGGACCGTCTGTGTGCGCAAATGTGGGACCACCTGGTCAGCCAGCCGCCTTGTGCGGCCTCACTGGGTCTGCACAGTTGCCCCCCTGTGCCCGGGGTCCGCCAGCTGCCACCTGTGCACCTGGGAACTGCCAGCCGCTGCTGCTTGCGTTCCCGGGTCCTCACCTCCACTTTTTCCTGCCGCGACTCCGCCCCTCTTACCGGTCTGGATGAATGGTTGTTGGACTTCCGTACAGTTCAATTTTCTATAAGTTTGGGTTGTTTTCTTGTTTCTAAATATTTGTTGTCCTTAATTTTGGTTGTGAGAGGAGGCACAGTGTGTCTGCCTACACCTCCATCTTGGCTGGAACTCTGTTTCTTGTATCTTCTTCAATAAATGTCTCTATTTTTCATAGTACGTTCTGGTTGGATACTTTCTGGACAGAAAGTACATCTCAACGTGAGGCGCCTCTGAAACCTGCAGAGGGTGAGAAACCTGGTGGCAGCTGAATGTGAGGGTCTGAAACTCAGAACAGTCTGAGCAAGACAGATTCAGGCAGCACAGCTCAAAGCTGAAGGAGCGGTGGGATACTGAGAAATAAGAGAAGCAGAGGATAAGGCCTGGCAAGCCAACATCTAAGGAACCCGGAGAGGAAGAGGGCAAGCCTGTGAAGGAGACCAAAGGGGTTGGTCAGAGTAGTAGAGAAAAACAGAACAGAACAGGAGGAGGGCGTGGTCAGTAGGACCAAATGCCCAGAAAAATCGAGTTGCATACAGACTGAAACCGCCCATTGGGCTTTCTTGCAACTTGGGGGCCTACAGACGCAGGCTAACCTTCTTGCTGAAAACAATGAAAAATACTAGGCAAAATATATAGTTTTAAAAAGTAAACGCATCCTTGAGCTGGCAAAGACCTAAGAGATATTCAGGCCTAAATAAATAAATAAATAAATAAGTCAAAGCAGGAAGCTACAAAGGTAAGTTAATAGTTGGCTTTCACCTTGGAGGACATTTTTCTTACCTGGTGAACCTGAGCATTGCTTTGTAAGGGCTCCTGAGCTTATGGGGCGAAAGCTATTCAGAAACTTCTTCACAGGGCCTACCCCAAAGGCCATGCCCACACTTAAGGATGAACTAGAATAAACCTGCTCCTCCCCTCCCTAACCTGTCTCCCTCATACCAGAGAACAATAGAGAACATTGCCTACATTTCACCTCCGTGCTAAGTGGAAGGGGGAAACTTCCCTGAGAATGTTTAACTGCAAGCAGTTGTCATTTGGTTTTGTGGACCAAATTCACACTATTTTGGAAGGCTGAAAAACTTCCAGCTGAGAAGTTAATTTGTTGCGGATAGAGGTTGCTAGCGGTTCCAGGTGACCAACAGAAGCCCAGGGCGGTCACAGGTTCTGGCCCCTACATGTCCTACTCTTGTCCCTCGGAGGAGGGAAGAACCCATCTGTAACTCGCTCCCGAAGACTTGTTCCCCACTGAGCTCTAAGTTATCCTGGGTTGCTATCCACATCTTGGATGTCCCTTTCCGTCTGGCACCCAAAAATGTCCCCAACCTCCCCAGGCCTATTTCACTCCATCTGTCCTAGGGGGTGTTTTCAAAACATGTTCTGGAGCCATTGTTGGTGAGACCTGGCTTCTTTCTCTGCCTGTGGAACTCCCAGTGGTGAAAAGCAGCCCTGCGTTAGAAGCGGGGAGAAAACTCACGTTCACCAAGTTGTAGCCTCTGGGCGCAGCCCTGTTCATAGACTATCTCAGTTTGTCCATCACTGGAGGAATTACTGTTCTCATCTTTTAAAAGATTTTCTTTATTTACTTTTAGATACAATTGAGAAGGGAGGGAGAAAGAGAGAGAGAGAGAAACATCCATGTACAAGAGATACATCGATGAGCTGCCTCTCGCACGTCCCCCAAATGGGCGCCTGGACCGCAACCCAGACATGTGCCCTGACTGGCAATTGAACCAGGCCTGCACCCAATCCACTGAGCCACACCTGCCAGGGCTATTCTCATTTTTAAAAAGTGAGTTTCAGAAGTCAGAATCTTAAGGCTAGAAAGAGGCCAAGATGGGTTTTCAACGCAGGCCCGAGTCTCTTAACACTGAGCCCCCGCCCCCGGTCCTTCCACAGTGAAATCCTCAGTCAGCATCAGAGCCAGGGCACACCACAGCCCGAGGCACAGACCTAGAACCAGGTACTTTATTTTGGCTTCCTGTTTCCTCCTTCCAAATCTCCCCTGCCTCTACCCTTTCCTCCTTCAATTTATCCCACATGTTACAGGTGTAGACTTTTCTCAAATGCAAATCCAGTCATCAGCACCCACTGGAAACCCCATCATGGCATCATATTGCACTTAGTATGAAGTCTAAACTCTCTAAGAGTCTACTGCCCCAAACGTGTCTTTCCAGCCTCACCTGTTACTCATCTCCTCCCCCTTCCTCACCCCACCTATATCCCCTTAGTCTGAACACAGATTACTAGCTGTACTTCAAACACTTTCTGAATAAAAATTTGTTGAGTGACTGGATTCCCACTGGACTTTGCTCACCAGCTAATCGAGTTTCCTCCCTCCCTCCCTGCCTTCCAGTCTTTCCATTCTTCAAGTTTTTCCTCCTCCAGGAAGCCTTCGCCTGCCTTCTCAGGTCTCCCCGGTGTTGCCAAAGCCCCTTTCGTCCACTGAACGCAAGTATACAGGTTCCGTCTCCAGCCCACCGCCCCGCTGGAGTAGCTGGCAAGAGTTAGAAAGAGGACAAGTGGTAAGGGGAAGGGACTGCTGTGGTCTTCCGCCAGCGTATCTGGAGCTGATCTCTGCTACCCTAGCCAGGGACAAGATAAGCTCAACTTTCCCCAACCTGTTTCCTGATCTGAAAATGATGAATAAAAGCCCCGCCTTAGAGTTGTTGAGAATTGATGCGTAATGTATGCAAAACACTGTTCTTAGCCACTTAGGTGTGAGCTAGTCCTACTCTAATTACACATAAAGAGAAGTTGCTTCCAAGAACCTTATGAAATTCTCCGAGCACTGTCCATGGTATGAGGTTTCCTGGTTGCTCACAGGGTGGTTCGGATAGCCGTCCTTTCTCATTCCTGAGGCAGCCAAGCCCCCTTTCTCCTCAAAGTGGTGCCGACGCCTTACGCGGTCCCTTTCCTGGGACCCAGGATGCAGGCGAAGCGGAGCACTAATGCGACCTGTCCTTCCCTCCGCCTCCCACCGCCCCCCACCGCCCGCCTCCTTACGCCCTTCAACACACGCGCGCGCGCACGCACACACACACCCCTTTTCCTCCAGCCTGGGACTCCCACCTCCACCCACCGCCCCCTTGAGAGTCACACAGTCCCAGGGAGCTGCTCTGCAGCTCCCCCGCCGGTTTCACTGGCGGTGCCTTTCGGCCCCAGTAAGCGCGAGGCTCGCAGGGCTCCACAAGTCCTCAAGCCCACGTGTTCCCGGCCTCTGCCGCGAGGAACCGCCTTCCCACTAGGCGCATTCGGACTACATTTCCCAGGGTGCCCAGCGCCGGGTCCTCGGCTCGGCGAGGTCCTCGCGCGGCACGCCGCTCCGTCGCCTGCTCGGTGGCGGGAGGACTGGCGCGAGGACAGGACCAAAGACCCGGAATGAGTTTCCGCACAGTTCCGCTGACCGTGCCGGGCTCTGCAGGGCCGGGTCGAGTCAGGACAGATGAGGGGAAGGGACGAGGCCTGAGTTGACGGTGCCAGGAACTGGCGCTCGGGGCAGCCTGCGCCTCGCTAAGGTCCCCGCCCCGTCCCGGCCGGGCTGACTCGCCTGTCAGTCACTGGGGCGGAGGCAGTGGCGGTAGCGGGGCCGCAGCCGGGCGTTGAGAGGAGCGCGGGCCAGGCCGACCGGAGGGGAGCTGCCACAGCCCCTCAACCTTACGGACTTTTCGCTCCAGATGGTCGATGCTGCACCCCGCGCTTCGTTGGATCGCCTTCCGTAACCCGCGAAGGGCTCTCTCCCCCGTGACCTCCCACCCCAGTGACCTCCTCTTTGGACCCAAGAGTGCACTCAGACGAGGGTGTTGTGGGTGCAGGCCATCGATCCTGTGACCTCTCACGGGCCAAGGGCTCGGTTTTCCCCACAGGCCTCCCTCCCCTATGACTCCCTCCTCACAGATTCTGGAAATAGAGCCGTGACCTGCCACTGGGACCCCCGCCTGAGAACTCGCAGACGGCTCTCTCCTCGGAGTCCCCCTCAGTGGGTTTCCTCCTAAGAGCACCCTTCTTGGGTTCTGGCAAGCCTCCCCCCACCCCCAACCGAGGTGGGGAGGCCTCGGCAGCCATGCCAACCCTGGGTCCCCTGTCACCACATCACTTCCTGGGCACCCAAGCCAGGGTCTAGCAAGGGGGGCCAGCAGCCAAGGGCCTGGGGCAGGAGAAGGTCAGGGTCCCCCTCCCTGCCAGGGAGGGAGCAAAGATGGACCGGCGGGAGGAGCAGCCGGGGGCTGCAGGGGCTGGAGCAGCACCAGCCTTGGACTTCACTGTGGAGAACGTGGAGAAGGTATGAGGGCCCTGGGGTGGGCACTCCAGTGACAGAGCAGAACTTCTGGGCGCTGACATTAATGCCAGAGCCCAGGCCTGGGCTGGGTGCCCGCTGGGATGGTGCCCCCAGGACATCTGGCATTCGCTGTCTCTCGGGGCAAGCAGCACAGCAGTGTTCCAGTGCCCTCATGGGCTATATTTGGTTTTCCTTAGGCATGGGTCCTCTGTGCGCAGATACTCTAGGGTCTTGGGATGGTCCCACCAGAGTGCTGATGGCCTGGACCTCCAGCCGGACTGGCTGTTCTCCAGCTCCGCGGGAACTGCGTGAGCAGTGCAGTAAGAAAGCAGGAACCCCAGAGACCTGCAGCTCAGTCCCCAGCAGTCGTAGTTATGTCTTACCATCCTGGACCCTTTTTGCTGAAACCAGGGGCTCAGAAAATAATCTGGAACTAAAATAATCTGGGTTATGTTTTCACTCTTTCTTGGTGAAGGGTCCTTTATTGTATGAAGCCAGGCAGGAGTATGGTTGGCCCCTTTTGTTTTGTGCTGGGTCCAAGGGGCCTGGTTTCACTGGCAGCCTTGGGGTTCTTCCCTCCTCGTCTGCCCATATAGCTTCCTGCCATGGCCCTCCCAGACTCCCTCACTGCCCAGTCCATCTTTTTCGAAAACTGCCTCTCTGGTTCTCTTCTGGGTTCTGCCCCCAGAGGCCTGGAATGCAGAAATGCATCCCCGCTCCCAGGATGAGTGGGGCTACCTTGATGGAAAATAGGAAAGAGTTGCAGATACTCATTTGTTATTCTTGAGCCCTGTTCGCCATACCAAATGGTGAGGATGCTTCCCTGCTGCTGCTTTTCTCTGTCTGCCTCTGCATCCCTGAGCAGCCAAACAGGGACAGTGGCCGTAACTGGCTGTAAGAGGAACAGATATGGCCAAGCCTACTTGGATGGAGACTGCTTAGGGGGTCAGAGTCTCAGTCTCACTCTTCCATCCCCTGGGGCTGTGCAGTGTTGGCATGGTGGCGTACTGTCCCACACGCTACTAGGGAGATAAATCTGTTTTCTTACCGCGTGAAGTCCCAGTGGAATTGGGAACCTGGGGAATTCAGCCAGTTGAGAGCTCCAGGCTAGGCATTTGCCAGGGCCGCAGGCTAAGCCTTCTCTGGACGAGCTTTTTGGACCCTCTCCTGCGCTCTCTGAGGGGTTTTCTCACCCCCTTCTCCAGTATGGGCGCCTGGCAAAGTCTTAGTCCTTCTCACATTTCACACTGGCTTTGGTACCAGCTTCTGGAGTGACCTAGGGATGATCCCGGGAGAGCTGATGGAGCTTTTGGAGTTGATAGGAACAGCTGTGTCTGGGAGGGTCAGGGCCTCTTGGGCTGTTCCATGCTCTTCGCAAGCTTAGCTTCGGTCCCTGTGGAGCCATTCCTTCTACCTGGGCCTTGCCCTTTACCTCACATGCCTCCCCTTTGGTGAGCTCAGTCTCCTCTTTTTGGGGGTGTGTATGCTTTCTTGTCGAGGTTCACTCTTTGGACCCATAATGTTTTGCTATAAGGAGAAGAGGATATGATAGAGCATGGACAAAGTGCAGGCTCTCAAGATACCGGCAGGACCCCAGGCCCAGGAAACTGTAGAGCCTTGAGCTCTCCCTTTCTGCTCAGCCCCTCAGTCAGAAAGAGAGAGCAGTCTTGCAGGACCAAGTCACGCCTTCTTTCCTGGGCTCTGGCAGGATCCAGAGTGGCCAGCACCTGCTCAATCCTGTGCTGTCCTGCAGGCGCTGCACCAGCTCTACTACGACCCCAACATTGAGAACAAGAACCTGGCCCAGAAGTGGCTGATGCAGGCCCAGGTCTCCCCACAGGCCTGGCACTTCAGCTGGCAGCTATTGCAGCCCGACAAGGTGCCTGAGATCCAGTACTTTGGGGCCAGTGCTCTGCACATCAAGATCTCTCGCTACTGGAGTGACATCCCCACTGACCAGTATGAAAGTCTAAAGGCACAGCTCTTCACTCAGATCACCCGCTTTGCTAGTGGTTCCAAGATTGTGCTGACTCGGCTGTGTGTGGCATTGGCCTCGCTGGCTCTCAGCATGATGCCTGACGCTTGGCCATGTGCTGTAGCAGATATGGTACGACTCTTCCAGGCTGAGGACTCACCAGTGGATGGCCAGGGTCGCTGCCTGGCTCTGCTAGAGCTACTGACAGTGCTGCCTGAGGAATTTCAGACCAGTCGCCTGCCCCAGTATCGCAAAGGCCTGGTGCGGACCAGCCTGGCAATGGAGTGTGGGGCTGTCTTTCCATTGCTGGAGCAGCTGCTACAGCAGCCCAGCTCACCCAGCTGTGTGCGTCAGAAGGTGCTCAAGTGCTTTTCCAGTTGGGTGCAGCTGGAGGTGCCGCTGCAGGACTGCGAGGCGCTCATTCAAGCTGCCTTCACTGCTCTGCAGGACTCGGAGCTCTTCGATAGCAGTGTGGAGGCCATTGTCAATGCCATCTCGCAGCCTGATGCCCAGAGGTGAGCTGATCCCCACCTTCCCAGAGAGGGACAGTCTGCCCCACCAGCCACACGTCCATCCATCCATCTGTTCAATAAACTCTTGTTGAGTGCCTACCGAGTATGTGGTCCTATGCTGGAGGTACAGCAAGGAACCAATCAAGACATGGCCCCTGTCCTATGGTTCAGAGAGGGAGACAGACATTAAATGACTAGCCATCCAATGAATTATTCAATTAGCATAGTTGACTGTCTGTCCTCTTCCTCTCAGCCAAGTTCTGGCTATTCTGACCCTTACCGTATTGCAAATCTGTTTGTTGCATTTCCACTGCCACCACTGTAGTCCAAGCTGTCGTCACCTCCCAGATTACTGTAGAGCTTTCTCATGGTCCCCTGATTTTGCCTCTTACACCCTTCATTGTCTACCCAGCTGCCAGAGTGATCTTTTGAGAGTGGGTTTCTACTCTTCCCTTTCTGCTCAGAACCCTTCAGTGGCTTCTCACTGCTCTTAGGATGAAATTCAGAACAGCTGCGCAGTACAGCATCTCCAGCCTTGTCTCATGCCATGCTCCTCGCTCTCTTCACTCTTACAGTCTTTTCAATTCCTTGAATGTCCCATGCTCCTCCTGAGCTCTGAACCGTCACAGGTACTTGGCATATCACCTCTGCCTCAGCTGAAACTTCACGTCCTCAGTGATTTTTAAGACTAAGTTTGGTCTTCTCTATTATTTTATCTCAGAGCTCCCAGTGTTTTCCTTCTTAGCCCATAACACAGTTTCATTATAAATTAATGTATGTCTCCCCATTGGTTTCTCAGCTCTGGGAGGATAGGCACTCCGTCATTTTATTTTGTCACACTGTGCCTGGCAGCACTCGGTGGCATTCAGTACTTTCTGAACTGATGAGAAGTAGGAGTTTCCTGAGTGATGATGGGTAGGAGCAGGGCTAGGAGAGGTAGGGGGTGTGGAGGGAGCGTTGCAGGCTTCAGAAACGACAGCAGGTGCCAAGGCCTGTGGTGGGCAGCACCATGGTACATTTAAGGACTCAAAAGAAGGTAAGCGAGTGTAGTAAGGTGTTTGTTCAGCAAATGTCTGTTAAGCATCACCCGTTTCTGTGTTGGGCCCTGTGCTGAGCACTAGGAGCATAAAGATGAATGGGTTGATTTCTGCAAGTTAGGCGCTCATAACCTAGCAGATACATGAATGGACAAGTATAGTCAATGTGATAAACACTCTAATGGAGAGAGCGGGGCTGCTGTGAGAGCCTAGAAGAGGCATTGAACCCAGTCTGTGGGTTGTGAAAGGTTTCCCAGAGGAGGTGACAACTGAGCTGTGCTTTGAAGGCTGTGTAAGAGTTAGTCAGATGGAGGTGAAGGATATGCTGAGGACATTTCAGACAAATGAAAGAGCCCAAGCAAGGATGTGAGAGACTGCTGAGTGGGTGTGATTAGACAGCAGGGTTTAAGAGCCAGTTGTAGGAGATCTGGGCCCAGATCATGTAGGACCTTGTCAGCCAGCTTAAGATTTCCATTTTCATCCTGAGGGTGACATAAAGATTTCAAGCAGAGAAAATGGCATGATGGAATTTTTGGAATAAGGTGGACTGGCCTGGGCAAGACTAGAGGCGTGATGTTCACGTTTCAGATGTGGGGTTTGGGGAACCCTCGGCAGAGCTGGAGGGGAAAATGACACTGAAAGAGAAAGCATAAGGAAGTGATTAATGGCGCTAGCCTTGGCATTAATCACATCTGAGTTTGAATCTTAAATGGTCCATTTACTAGATCTGAGACCTTGGGTGAGCCACTTTTAAACCTCAGTTTTCTCATCAGTAAAATGTGTGTGATCATAACGACCTCACAGAGTTTTAGATTTAAATAGGATAATGTGCACAGGGCCTGTGTCTGGTATTTCATAAAGACTATTTTGTTAGGGGGATAATCAAACCATGTCTATGGAAGGTTTAGCATGGTTCCTGTGCACTCCATAAACTGCAGTTGCTAGTATTTTATATCATTATTACATTGGCAGTTAGTATGATGCCTTTCACCTGGTTTCCCAGGTTTTCCGACTTAAGTTGGGTACCAAGTCCCAGGTCAAGGCCTTTCTGGCTGGGCTCAGACAGTTAGGTAAGGGGCATTGGCCAGGGCCAGTGTGTGGGCGATGTGGGATGTCCTTGGATACACCCAGGTTTACCCGCCCAGCCAGTCTCTAGGGCTTTGGCAGGTAATTGATGCCTCTTCTCTGAACGAATGAGCAAGCAAGAAGCCAGTGAGGGAACCCACAGCCTCCTGAGTGCCTATTGGCTGCAGCTCCCTTTGTTGCTTAGCAACTCTCCCCATTTTCGGCTCTGCTCCTGGATCTCTAATTGCAGGTCTGGGCTGAGCTCAGTGTGAGTGGCAGCTAAGGAGTCCCAGCAGCCATGCCCCAGCAGCTCAGGCCGACTGACTGGAATCAGCCCTCTTGAACCACTCTCAGCCATGGCCCTAAAGGCATCCTCTTATCTCCTTCCCCCAAACCTAGAAACTTCTGGGAGCTTCAGGTTTTTTTCCTGTCTACTCACAGGTCTCAGGCATAAGGTGCCCAGGTGTAGAAAATCTATGCAAGAGTTTTCCCAGTGGCTGGGCTACACCCAGCCCAGAGTCAGGTTTTAAACCTTGCTCTGTTCTTGTCTAGTTCCCTAGCACTGGCTTGGGAAAGACACCTTCAGTGGTTTTGACTCCGGGGCCATCCAGCCACCGCCTTGCCCAGGCTTCCCGTCATCGCCCTGCCCTCAGCTAAGGCTGCATGTACTCCAGTCACCCTGTTCCCTCTCCTCCACAGCTGCTGCTGCTTGCCCAGCTCACTCTGCTTTGAAGTGTTTTCCCCCCTATAATATGTTTTTAATTCTGGAAAAACTTCACTGGCGGCTGGGGGAGGAGAGAAGGTGAATTAGACAGCCTGGTGGATGCCCCCATCAGTTAGGACTTGAGATGTGGGCTGAGACCCGTGCAGACCCTTTGGGGAAGCTTAGGTTGGGCCCTGAGAGAGAGGCAGACCTGCAGCATTGCAAGGGCCTTTCTCAGCCTGGAAACTGTCTCTCAGTTTCTGTACGACCTTGAGTAATAGTCTGAGTCCTTCTGAGCTGTGTTGTCCTTGGCTTATTATCAGGCTCAGCTGAGACAAATTAAGAACCTTCATTGAGGACCTACTGAGTACATGGATTTTGGCAGGTGTGAGGGAGCTTTGACATACAGTGATTTGAGGGCAGGGCACTACCTCCTGCCCCCCACCTCAGCTGCTGGGGAACTCACGGGTCATGGCCTTGGCCGTGTCCCTGCTCTTTGTGCCTGAGTCCGGCCTGAAGGTGCCCATTGTCTGATGGTCCAGCCGGTGTCAGGATCATGAGACTAAAGCCTTCCCAGCTGTCTCCAGGCAGCGGCCTCTGGGCTGGGGCGTGCTGACATGGACCTCTTATCTCACCAGAATTGGGATGTGGAGGGCAGCATAGTGAACTGGTTGCCTCTGTCCACATCTTACGCCTAAGGTTATGAGGCTACCTGCCTAGCAACCTGCTTGGGGTAAGTCCAGACAGAATTCCTGGACACTCAGTATCCCCCGCTCCCACCTCTGCATAGATTGGTATGGTGACACTGTGATTGACAGCAGAGGGGTCCTAAGCATCTGATCCCTCCTGAGAGTGTCACTTCCTCTGCTTAATCTGATCTCCATAAAGCAAGCTACTGGGAAGGAGTCCAGTGGATGGGCTAGCCTTCCCTCTGCCTCTTTCATGTACTGTGCTTCCTCTACCTCTCCCCTAGGGATCACTGAGCCTCAGAGCTCTGAGCTGGACTGCCTTCTTTTTTCTCATTCAGCACTGTCTCCCTGAGCAATCCCCCAACCGTTCTCTGATGACTCCGAAATCTGTCTCTTCCTCTAACCTCTCTGTCAGGTTGCATGTTTTTATGTCCAATTCTCTGGACACTTCTACCTGCATATCTCACCATGTACCTCGGACTAAACATGCATAACACTGAACGTATCACTGTCCAGCTCCCATTACATTTGTCCTCCTCCAGCCAGCCCTCCAGGTCTCAGTAAACAGCCCCACTATCTACCTGGTTGTTTAGCCAGTAACCTGATGAGACTCATTCCTGACTCCCATCTTCACGTCAAGTCCTGTTCATTTTGCCTCTTAGCTCTCTGAGTTCATCATCTACTTTCCCTTTCTGCTGCCTCCAGAGTACATGGGATTTAGGATTTGGTAGGGGGTGGGTGGAAGGCAGAGACTGATGCTCTTAGGAGCTGTCGCTGCCTTTTAAAGCCTTTAACAGGGTTCCCAAGCCTGTGGTAACTCTTCTCTCTCCCATCCTGTTCAGTCTCCTTGATGGTGTCTGTATTAGTTTTCTGGTGCTGTTGTCTTAAAGTACCAAACACTTGGCAGCTTTAAAGAGCAGAGATCTACTGTCTCACCGTTGTGGAGGCTAGTGGTCTGAAACCAAGGTGTCAGCTCCCCCTGAAATCTGTGGGCCAATCCTTCCTTGCCTCCTCCCAGCTTCTGGTGGTTTGCCAGCCCTCTTTGCTGTTCTTTGGCATGCAGCTGCATAACTCCACTCTCTGCCTCTGTCACATGTCATTCTCCCTGCAGGTGTCTGTCTTCACGTGGATGTTTTCTTATACAGACACCAGTCATATTGTATTAGGGCCCCCCGCCATGACCTTATCTGTAATGACCCTATTTCTAAATAATGTCACATTCTGAGGTACTAGAAGTTAAGACTTCAACTTTTGGAGGGGGTAACAATTTAACCCCTAACAATCTGCCCTCTGGCCCCCTAAAATTTATGTTCTTCCCACATGCAAAATACATTTACCTCGTCCTAAACTCCTCCAAACTCTTAATGCATTCCAGCACCAGTTCTAAGTCTAACAGGAAGCACAGCTGAACCCATAATTCTGACCTTACACTTCCTTTCCAGCGTTGCCCTGGAGGCCTCCGACCTAAGGTTCTTCCCGACGTGGGCAGCTGCAAAGCTGCCATGTAGGCTCTGACCTCTTTTCTCTTTGGATTTGGTGTGGGGAGGGGGCTTTAATGGAAGACAGGGAGAATGTACCTTTCTTTCAAATCTGGTGAGGGATAGGCAGACGGCTCTGATGGGTCTCCTCCCCTCGTGCCTCCAGATATGTGAACACACTCCTGAAACTCATCCCACTGGTGCTGGGACTGCAGGATCAGCTGCGACAGGCAGTGCAGAATGGGGACATGGAGACCTCCCATGGCATCTGTCGCATTGCTGTGGCCCTGGGCGAGAACCACTCTCGGTGAGAAGTGGGGCAGCTGGGGGTGGAATTTAGGGTACTCTAAGGGGGGAGAGGGGTCCTGGAGGCCTCTTGAGGTCTGTGGAATACCCTTACTCTATCTTCCCTCTCCCAGGGCCTTGCTGGACCAAGTGGACCACTGGCAGAGCTTCCTGGCCCTTGTCAATATGATCATGTTCTGCACGGGTATCCCTGGCCACTATCCTGTCAATGAGACCACCAGTTCCCTGACCCTCACCTTCTGGTATACACTGCAGGTGTGTCTGTGTGACCTCCAGAAGGAGGGGGCCATGATGAAAGAAGGTGGGCTTCAGTGGCTGCTGGTGAGGTGACTAATACTCTTCCCCGGCTCTCTCAGGATGACATTCTGTCTTTTGAGGCAGAGAAGCAGGCTGTGTACCAGCAGGTGTACCGGCCAGTCTACTTCCAGCTGGTGGATGTGCTTCTGCACAAGGCCCAATTCCCTTCTGATGAGGAGTATGGATTCTGGTCCTCGGACGAGAAGGAGCAGTTCCGAATTTACAGGTGATGGTGGCAGGCCAACGCTAGCCCTAAAAGGAGTCCTGAAATAATGAAGGCAATGAGGGGAGGGGCCCAAGGCCAGGCCTTCTGAATCCTGGGACCCCTTTCTCTAGTCTCTAAGCACTTTTATAGGGTTTTGAGGGGACCAGGGTGGGCTCCTGGGCTTGGGGGCAGGATCCAGGCTGTATACAAGGCCTTCATCTGCTTCTCAGGGTGGACATCTCAGACACGCTCATGTATGTTTATGAAATGCTGGGGGCCGAGCTGCTCAGCAACCTTTATGACAAGCTGGGTCGTTTGCTCACCAGCTCAGAGGAGCCCTACTCCTGGCAGGTACCCCCCAAGCCTGATTCCCTCAGCCCTCCCAGATCTGTCACACCCTGCCCTTCAGCCAAGCCAGTGGCTCCCTCTTTCCCCAGCACACAGAGGCCCTGCTCTATGGCTTCCAATCCATCGCAGAAACCATCGACGTCAACTATTCTGATGTGGTGCCTGGGCTCATCGGCCTCATTCCGCGGATCAGCATCAGCAACGTGCAGCTGGCTGACACCGTCATGTTCACCATTGGTGAGACCTGGCACACCCACCAGCACATTCTCAGAGCCGTAGTCATCCATCCCAGCTACAGCCAGCCTGCTGGGTCCTATCCAAAATGGGAGAGATGCAGACGCCCACACATGCAGTTGGTGTTGTGGCCAGCTCAGTGTCCTGGCATGTCTAGGGGTCCTTCCTACTGAGTGCGTTAAGCTGCAGTTCAGCGAGGCTAGTTCACTGTCAGTGGAATAGCAGTGCTGGGCCTCTCCTGAGTAACTCCTTCCTGCTTCTCAGCTTTAAGGATGTTTGGTCACATGCGTGCATATTTGCGCACTCAGTACTTTGAATGAGCACTGGTCTGTGGTGTTGGGGGGGCTGCAACTTGACCCTGCTTTGAAGCTCTGTCTGCCTCAGCTACCCACCCCCTCCCTTCTTCCTCCAGGAGCTCTGTCTGAATGGCTGGCTGACCACCCCGTCATGATCAACAGCGTTCTGCCCCTCGTACTGCATGCCCTAGGCAATCCTGAGCTCTCTGTCTCTTCTGTGTCCACCCTCAAGAAGATCTGCCGAGAATGCAAGTATGACCTGCCACCCTATGCTGCCAACATTGTAGCTGTCTCACAGGTATGCAGCGGTCCTGGGTGGAGCTGGGCCTGGGGGCACACCACTGTTCTGATACCATATTTCTTATTTTTATCCCCAGGATGTGCTAATGAAACAGATCCACAAGGTGAGCTCAAAAGTTTCTAGGGGGTTCCTGGGGGACATTCCAAGAACCCACAGAAATACTATCTACTGTGTGGTTCCTTATTCTCTGTTCTTGGAAGCTTCTCCAGTCAGTTCATTCTCTCCACCCACAACCAGGTGTGTGCAGGACTGACCTTCCATGTTCTGTCCCACAGACGAGTCAGTGCATGTGGCTGATGCAGGCTCTGGGCTTCCTGCTGTCAGCGCTGCAGGTGGAGGAGATCCTTAAGAACCTGCACCTGCTCATCTCACCCTACATCCAGCAGCTGGAGAAGCTGGCAGAGGAGATAGTGAGTGAGCGTGGGTGGGGTGTGTGTGGCCGGGGAGGGGCAGGGTGGGATTCTGGGGCTTCGTTTGTGTGGGCTGTGCTGCCAAGGGGTGGGGTTGGAGCTGGCAGTCAGAATGGGGGCCCGGGCTCCAAGCTGGCTGGGAGATCCAGAACTTGGCTTGCTTCTCTCCACAGCCCAATCCCTCCAACAAGCTGGCCATTGTCCACATCTTGGGGCTCCTCTCCAACCTCTTCACCACGCTGGACGTCAGTCATCATGAGGATGATCATGAAGGCTCTGAGCTCCGGAAGCTGCCAGTGCCACAGGGACCCAACCCCGTGGGTGATGTTGTCATTGCCATTGCCCCCACCCCCCACCCCTGTGGGAAAGTCATTGTCACCTCCAACTCCGAGGGTAATATTGTCATTGTTCCCTGAGGCATGATGCATTTGGTCCCCTGACCCTGTGAATTATCTTATCTTTGCCCCATCTCTGTGGGGAGTGATGTCATTGTCCCACCCTGTGGGTGGTATCTTTGTCCCCAGTCCAACTCTGGTGGTGGTGTTGTGGTTCCTCCACACCTTAGAGGACATTGACATTATCCTTTGTGATGTAATTATAGACCCCTGTTTAGCCCCCAACCCTGGGGCCTTCTACTTCAGCAGTCACTGTCCCCTGTGGGCACCAAGGATGCTTACGTGCCCCACGTGTAATCGTTCTTACCTTCGAGTTGCTCCCACTCAGAGGAAATACATGTAAACAGATTGTCCCAAAGCACTGTGACAAGTGCTGGAATAAGCTTGGGCACAGGGGGTTGTGTGACCACTTATAAGCTGTTTGATCTGGAGCAAGCCTCAGCTTCCCACTGAAAACTATGACTCTCAGAATATTGGCTTGCTCATCTCATACAACTCCCAGGTAGCAGACATGGTCTTGAGTGAAAGCACTTTGAATACTATAAAGTTTTGTGCAAATGTGAGGGATTGCTTTGATCATCATTCCCAGTACCCTCTTCGCTGTTTTCTCCTGGGGCACCAAAAAGCAAGAAGAGGAAGAAAAGGAAACCACAATGTCCTGGCCGCTCTACTCAGCCCCCCACCCAAGTCTCAGTCACCCTTTCGCTCCAGACTAAATCTCTCCCACAGAGCCCCCCCTTCTGCGGCCGCGGTCACCCTGCCTCCCCCCGCTCCTAGGACCTCCTGCTGCTCTCTGCCCCTGCATCTCTGCGTCCCTTGGTGCTGTCTAACCTCAGCCTATCTGGGTGAGACAGTGTCTCCACGTCAGGGGCTAGCCCACAGGCTTTTGACACTGAGTGTTATCGAGCAGGAGTGTATAGTAAGTGATTTCTGTAAAGTTACAGTTTTAATAATCTTATGAAGCACTTGTAATATCCCTGCTTTGCAATTTGAGGTTTCTTCTGAGAGGATCCCTAGAATTCAAATAATCCTCTTGCATTCGAGGGGCTTTGAGCAAACACTGCTTCTGCCAGGGTTTCATGAGCTGAGTCTTCAATACGCAGCCTAGGGGTGAAAGGCTTGAATCTGAACTCCTGGCCTGCTTCCTACCACCACGTCCTTCTCGGGTGGGTGACAGTGTTGATGGGGGCATCTTACTTCTCCCTGTGTCTCCAGGTGGTGGTGGTGCTGCAGCAGGTCTTCCAGCTCATCCAGAAGGTGCTGAGCGAATGGCTGAATGATGCGCAGGTGGTGGAGGTGAGCCCAGACCCTTGCTGTCTGTCCCATGGGGACTTCTCTCAGAGGAAGAGCTGGAGGAACGTGTTGTTGCCCCACTTAAGCTTGTGATGGTCTTGAGGAAGTAAAGGAGGTGAATCCCGTCCCATAGATATAAGGAATCTTTTGGGAAGACATTCAGAACTTTCCAGTATCACAAGAAGTGCTCAACGAAAGGACTATGATGTTGTGGCCAAGTGACAGTCAGGGATCCACTTTAGCATCAGAGACCAACCTTGGTCTTTTTCAGTTGAGGATTTTGTGGCTGTTGCTGCTCCCAGAGAGGAAATGGTGGCGATGTAAGTAGGAAGGGTTGAGTTACAAAGTTCCGGCCTGTGCCCCTCTGAAAAGGGCCTTTCTGCCTCCTGCCTTTCAGGATGAGGGTCAGGCTTGTTGACCTTGCTGGGTTCACAAAGCCAGGCAAGGCTTGTGGGTCCGGGACCCTTCTCAGGCCTCCTCTGTGCTGGGCCTCCACTCTGTTCCAGTTGATGGGACTTGCTGACCAGGGCCGCTTTCCTTTTCTTTTTTTTTTTTCTATCCAATTGAAATATATTTGGCATATAACAATGTATAAATTTAAGGTACACAACATTGTTGTTTGATACATTTGTATATTATAACATGATACAATTGCCACTATAGTGATAATTAACACCTCTATCAGGTCACATACCCAGGATTTCTTTTTAGGGGTTAGAATAGTTAAGATCTAGTTTCTTAGCAAACTTGATGATTATAATGCAATCTTGTTTTCTATTTCACGGGCCCCTTTGCTTCCTCCCAAGGCGGTGTGCGCTATTTTTGAGAAGTCCGTTAAGACGCTGCTGGATGACTTTGCCCCCATGGTGCCACAGCTGTGTGAGATGCTGGGTCGGATGTACAGCACCGTCCCCCAGGCCTCTGCGCTTGACCTCACTCGACAGGTGGGCCGTCTAATTGGGACAGCCGTGTTCTAGATTTCACCCCAGTCAGAGATCTGTCTGACCCAGGATGGGGTCAGTGGGTGGAGCGGGTTGGATGGTTGCCCTGGCAGAGGTCCTCGCCTGCCCTCCAGGGAGGCTGGCCTGCCCTGCGAGACAGGGCCTAGCTGACCGGCACTCCCTGCTCTGTTGCAGCTGGTCCACATCTTTGCTCACGAGCCTGCTCACTTCCCCCCAATCGAGGCCCTCTTCCTCCTCGTCACCTCCGTCACACTCACTCTCTTCCAGCAAGGTAGGTCCTGCCCAGGGTCTGCGCTGCTGCCGCCACCGCCACCGCCTCTGCTTCCCCGACTGGGGAGCCAAAGCTGCCCACTCTATTCTCCTCTGTCCCCTGAGTTGCACATGCAACTTGATGGGAAACCTATGGGAATAACTGTCACCTTACAAATAGCTGACACCTTAGGCTGAAGTGGATAAGAGAGTGAATGATGTCTTCTGGCATGCTGGGCTCAGGGCCAGTCTGGATGATGGGGAAGGTGGGGCCAGAAGCTCTGAGGGGTTCGGGGTACTAGGCTGGCTCCTTTTCTTTGGGGTATAATTAAAAGTAGAAGGAGCATGGGCTTTGAAATCAGGTACACCTAGATTCTAAGTTCATCACCACCAACTAGTTGTGTGACCTTGGGCAAGTCACTTACCTTTGCAAAGCCTTTGTTTCCATATCTGTAAAATGGAGATATCTTATACTTGATAGGATTGTTTGTAGGCATTAAAGTAGCATCTTTTGGGCCCTTGGCTTGAGGTTTTTGCGCACAAGTGCTCAGTGAGTGCGGATTCCTTTTCCCACATCGAGGCTTATTCCCTTACAGGCCAAAAGCCTGTGGCTGTGGTCCTACCCCCCACCCCCATTCACTGTGGCCCTTAGCCTAAGAGAGTTGGGAAAAGGGGGTTCCAGGCTTCGCCTGGTGTCTAACCAGGCTTCTAACTTGGAAATGAAACAGCACTGTTTTCTGCTAGCCTCATGAATCTTGCCTGGATGAAAGCCCGCAGGTTTGAGACTCACCAGGGGTCTCACCTGGAGCCAGAGTGTTCTCTGCTATGTCCTCAGTGTCTGGTCGCATGATGCTGGCCTCTGCTCTGGTGGGCTGCGGGCAGGTCCAAGGTAGGGAGAAACCTGAGCCAGAAACCCAGATGTGGTCATCCTCAACTCCACTTCTTTCACTCCTTGTACCCAGCTGGGGATGAGTCCTGACGGTCCTGGCTCCTCATGATCCCACAGTCTGCCCCCTTCTCCCCACCCTCCTTGGCCAAAGTCTCCGCACAGTGTCTGCATCACCTCAACACCTTTCTAACTGGTTTTCCTGACATCCACCCTTCTCTCCAATCCATTGGGCACCCTGCAGCTGCCATGTTCTTTATAAAACACAATCTAAGCATTTTCCCCACCTGGCTTAAAACCCTCTCGTTGCTCCCCGTTGCCCTCAGGTTAGCATCCTGCTCCTCCCCACCTGGTGCAGCTCCTGCACACCTCTCTCTGTCCTCTCCTGCCAGCCTCCCCATGACTCCAGCAGTCCAGCCGCACTGACTCTTCCCTTGCCGTGTCCACATTGGTCCCTGGGCCTTGCTCCTCTGACTGGAATGCCCAAAGCCCTTTACCGGGTGAACCCTCTCTCCTTCATGCCTTACCCACGCATCATTCTTCAGAAGCTTCTGTGAGGCAGAGTTGGGTGCCTCTGACTTTGTGCTGAACCTGCATCATGTACACACTGCTGATACAGCACCAGTTACACTCCATGATCAGCCTTTCTGTCTGTCTCTGCCCCTAAACTAAGCCCCTCAAGGGCAAGGCTGGGTCTCTTCCCTATGCATCCCGGGGCAAGAATGAGGCCAGCACAGAGCGGACATCAGACGCTGTTGGGGAAAGGAGGCTGAGGGCTCCCCGCCCTGGGACCTTCCTTCCTCACTGTCTGGCTCACTGTCACCACTGGCAGGGCGGCCTTTGCCTGTCAACCTATTTTCTGCCCTGGATCCGAGGAATGGGGCACATCAGGCCTCACCTTCCAGGGCTTGAGTAACTCAGGGCTCCGATGTGACAGGGCTAGGGTTTGTCAGTGGCTCCTCATAGCCTGGAGAAGAAAGCAGGAAGAGATTATCACCTGCTTTCTGGTGGGGAAACTGAGTTACTGAGTGTGGCTTGCGCAAGATCACACAGCTCCTTAGTGGTGTCTCAGGCAGGCGTCCCTGCAGCGCCTCCCCTCGAGAGTGGAGCGGCCCGGGCAGCAGCTCCGGGCACACACCTTATCCTTGCCACAGATGTCATCAGAACTGGAGGCAGAATATTGTCCAGTCTCCTATTTGTTGGGCTTGTTGGTTGTCTGGAAGGACAGGGTGGTCCCCTTACCTGTATGCTGTCCCAGTCTTGCCATCCCTTCCTTGGGCTCTATCCTTCCACTGCACCCTAGGGCAATACATTAACTGGGTTCCCTCTTTCTTCATGGGGGACGATGGTGGGAACTGGTCCTTAGCCCTGAACCTGGCTCTCTGCTGAGTCCATGTCCGTGTGGAGGGGCTTTGCTGGGTGGGACTTTTGGCCTCAAGATGCAGTCTCCTTCCCTAGGCCCTGCCAGGGGCTTGCCTGGCCATCCCCGCAGCATACTGGGCACTGCCCTACCCAAGAAGGTGTCCCCTGGTTTAAGTGGACCCCATAGGTTCCTTTCCATGGCCACACTGAGAGCCCTAAGGCCATTGAAGTGAGGAGGCACCGCTCAGGTCCAGACACCCTGGCCATTTCAGGGTCTTCACCCAGGCCTCCAAAGGAGGTACCAAGAACCAACCAGCCCTGCCCTCCAGTTCAGTGGCTAGTGATGGGGAGGTACGTGCTAGGAAGCAGTGGAGGGCCGCCCCAGCCTGCCAGAGGCCGAAGCAAGAGTGCGGGGCTGTTCCTTCAGCTGTGTGGAGTCCAGCATTGCTCGAGCACCGAAGAGTCACTTGGGGGAATGACCTGAGGAGGCGTGGGGAGTAGGTGGAAGCCCCTTGGGAGGGAGCTGGGGCAGGCCCGTCCTTCACTTTGCCGTCTCTTTCTGTTGGGCTTCTCCCAGTTCATGGTTTTTGTATGTTTTGTTTCTTTATCTTGCTTCCTGCTGCTCATGTGCCCCCACGCTGTCTCCCTGCAGGCTCTCAGTCCCACATAACTATATGAGGTTGAGTTGCTGTTTGTATAATTTTTTCTTAAGTTCCATCTTTATTATATTTTAGGGCCCAGGGATCATCCTGATATTGTTGATTCATTTATGCAACTCCTGGCACAGGTGTGTTTTAGTTTTATTCATTCACGTTCTGTTCTCTCTCTTTCTCTTTCTCTTATGTTGAAATTCAATTTAAGCCTATTTTTAGCTTTCTGTTGACAAATTTTTTTTCTGTTCAGTTGAATAGAGTTTCTTCATCTGTTTCCGTGGAAGTTGACAACCCAACATTCTCCTTTAGTGCCCCTCTGCCTCAGCTAGCGCAGTCTCCTACAAAGACCAGGGAGAGGCCGACCCCGAAGGGAGGGAGTGGGCTGGCCTGGCGTGGGTGGGCACGGGAGGAGTGGTAACTGTGCCCAGCAGCTTCTGTGCAGCTGGGGTGCCCAGAAGTTCAGGGATAGGACTTGAGTTCAAGGGCCTGGGGCTCACTGTCCCCGTGCTCCTGCCGGGAACTGCCTGCCTCGGTGCCCCCAGCCTGCTCTGAGAGGCAGGCTGGGAGGAGCTCCGAAGAGAGGGGCTGAGATGAGTGTGCTGTGGGCAGGGGGGGCAGGGGGGGCCGAGTGGGGCCGTCGGACAGGTTGTGCTGCTGCTGGGAGGTGGGTGCTGGCTCCACTGTGAGACCGTGTGGGGTGTGTTCGCATGTGGTGTGTGCTGAACCTTACTTGCTATGTTTGGAGTTTGGTTTGGGAGGAACAGAAACCACCTAACTGCTGTTAGTATCAGTGCTACGTTGGGTGTGTAATTGGAGTGTGGACATGTGCATCGATGCCTGTTTCATGTCAACATGTTGTGGACATTGATGGGTTTCGAATGTTGATGTGTGCAGGAAGCATGTGTGTGTCGGGCCATGGGAAGCACTGTGTACTGTGGAGGATAGCATATTTATCGTGGTGTTGGGATGTCTATATTGGGGTGTGTGTGTTGGGAGAGAGAGGTGTTAGGCTGCGGGAATGTGGGCTTAGCATACGGGAGTTCTGTGTGTTATTGGGTTCCTGCAGATTGGGGGGGGGGTCCTGTGGGCTAATGTAAATAATGTGGCTTCTTGCTCAGTCATTCTACAAACATTTCCTAAGGGTGTAGTACATGCTCAGCACTCTGCTAGGCGCTGAGGGTGTAATGGTGAGCAACAGTGGGTATGGTTCTCACTCTCTTATAACTTATTGTTTATTTGGGGGGCAGGTGAGAGCAGTGGGGAGTAGGGAGTGTGTTCGGGGCCTGGATGAGTATGGGGGCAGCTTTGGGACAACTGAGGGTATGTGAGTGTGTCTGTAGGTGGCTGTTTTGGGGGGATATGTGTGCTGGACAGAAGACTGGGTAGGTTGAGGGTGTTGGTGTGGACGTGGCTGGGGATGTGGGGGACTGGGTGTGTGAATATGTAGAGAGGGTGTGTTGCAAATGTGGAAATGTGGGAGAGTGTGCGCGTGTGTAAGGGCTGTGATAGAAGTGTGTCTGAAGGTCAGCAGGGTGTCTCGGTGAGGGTGCTTGCGGGGGCGTCTGCATGTGAGTGAGTGCGGCGGACTGGAAGGCGTGTGGGGGCTGGAGGGTTAGGGTCTGTGTGCTATGCGTTGGGAGGCTTCGGGGGCCAGCAGCGTCTGACAACTGCGGGGGCTGTGCAGAGCACCTCCTGTGACCTGAGGATGTGCCAGTCATGTCCTGGTACCACTTGGGGTGGGCTGTCTGCCCCTGATGCTCCCTCCACGCCCCCACATGGCAACATGGCCCCTGGGCTGGGCATGGCTGAGAAGGGCCTGGACACAGGGCACCCTGGGGGAAAGGTGGAGCTGCGGCTCCAAGGCTCCTGCCCTTCTTTTCCTCCTCCTCATCTGAGGGGTATCTGCTCAATGGCAGGACATGGGAGGGGGCTGTTGGGCTGTGTTCCCCATCCGGCTGCCATCTCTCCTTCCTGCCATCCTGTTAATAAACAAAGGGGGCCTCAGCTACCTCTTCGAGTCAAAGCCAGGTCACTGCTGGCCACCTGGAGCCTGCAGGAACCTGGCCCTGATGGAGGAGAGAGGGGAAGGTGTTTGCTCAGGGAGTAACTTGGGACCCAAGCCATCTGCATTATGAACCCCACCCTCTCTGATATATAGCAGTGTATTCATGTACATGTACATGTATATGTACCTAGCATTCCTTGGCTGCTTCTCTCCTGGCCTACTGAACTTTGGGATGGTCTGGGTGCCCCAGAGATGGCTGGATAGCTAGTGTCGGCAGCCTCTGCCTGTGGTGTGTGACGTTGGGCCCTGGGGTGGCAGGTGAGTGGGGGGAGATGGTCCTTGGAACTGGCTGGGGCTGGCCTTACCAGCTCCACCTCCTGCAGGCTCTGAAGCGGAAGCCAGATTTGTTCCTGTGCGAACGGTTGGATGTCAAAGCTGTGTTCCAGTGTGGTAAGTACAGCCAGGTGCACAGGTGGGCCCGGGGCCCCTTCACAAGGATCCTTAGGCCCCATCTGATCTGCCTCTGCCTCTCCCACAGCTGTGCTGGCCCTCAAGTTCCCTGAGGCACCTACTGTCAAGGCCTCCTGTGGCTTCTTCGTGAGTGCCAGGCTGACCCCCGAGGCCCCCCACCCCTGCACCCAGCCTGCCCTGCCCAGGCCTCCAGAGGGTAGGGGTGTGGTGTACAGGTCTTGTCTCCAGGATGAGGGGCCAAGGAGCTGGGGGCTGACAGGCCTCTCCATCCTCTGCAGACAGAGCTCCTGCCTCGATGTGGGGAAGTAGAACCCGTGGGAAAGGTAGTACAGGAGGACGGCCGAGTGCTGCTCATAGCAGTGCTGGAGGTGAGGTGGAGCAGGTGGGGGCTTGCTGGGGGTGCGGTGGTCCTTGCTGCAGTGGCAGCTGCACTTTTGGGAACCTTGAGCCTTGGGTCCCCTAAACTCTCTGATTCTGTTTCTTCCTTATTTAAATGCCTGGAAGTTGTAAGAGTTGCTGGGAGGACCAGCTGGCTCTCAAAAAGCAGCATTCACTGGTCTTATGCAGTATGGCTGAGGAACTGTGTGAAGGGGTGGAGCATGGCTTGGCACCTTTGCTGCAGAGGGGGCAAGGCCTGGTATACTGAGAACCCATCTTCTTCAGGCCATTGGGGGCCAGGCCTCCCGCAGCCTCATGGACTGCTTTGCCGACATCCTGTTTGCTCTGAATAAACACTGCTTCAGCCTCCTGAGCATGTGGATCAAGGAGGCATTGCAACCACCTGGTTTTCCCTCTGCCCGCCTCAGTCCTGAACAGAAGGACACCTTCAGCCAGCAGATCCTTCGGTGAGCAGAGCTGGCGGGGCCTGGGCTCAGGTCTGGAAGAGGCGGGAGTGGTGGATGGTGCTAACCTGCTCTCCCTTCTTTCCTTCAGCGAGCGAGTGAACAAGAGGCGGGTAAAGGAGATGGTGAAGGAGTTCACACTGCTGTGCCGGGGTCTGCATGGCACAGATTACACAGCTGACTACTGAGGGGCGTTCCCGCCCCACCCACACCTCCTCCTCACTCCTCCCTGTACCCAAAGAGTAAACCTGGACCCTCACTGTACTGTTGTCTCTGCTTCCTTTCTGCTGCCACTACCACCTAATGGTGGCCCTAGAAGGCCTGGGGGAAAGATGGAAGGATGCTTGGACCCAGGCCTTGGTAGGGAGTGGTGGAGCCAACCTCTTGCTCCTAGGGTGGAAGGGGTACTGCCGGAGTCAGCTGCTCCTAGGCTGGAGCCATTCAGAGCACTGCTATTGCCCTTGGTGTGGGCTGGGGATTGCAGCAGTATCAGCACCCACACCCCTTTAAATTAGTTCCAGTGTTCATGAACGCATACGTTCATTTAATTGACAATGTTGAGTGCTGGGTTCCTAGTTCTGCCTTGCCTTGTTCTGCCTAAACAAAGGCTGATCTAGTCCACAGCTGCCATGCCAAGCTAGGAGAATTGGACCAGTGAAGGAAAGCTGCATGGAAGAAGCTTCATCTCTGGTGGGAATGGGAGGCTTCCGAGGTAGAGGACTTGGGACTTGGGCTGGAAGCCAGGGGAGGCCGGGTCCAATTGGGAGGGAAGAATTGGAGAATGGCTTTGCGTTCCAGGCATAGGTTTCTGGTGTGGGGTTATGGAGGCGCTCAAACTTGCACATGGTTGGGGAGAGGTGTAGAAAGTGGAACTGAGCGTGCGTGGGAGGAGGTATTGCAGGCCCCAGAGAAGGAGGAAGGCAGGACCTAGTATTCTCTGTGTACCTGAAACTGCCCCACTCTGTGGGGCCTGACCAGCCCGCCTCGGCCGGGCTTGGTCAGCACCAGGGACAGCTCCATGCCCTGTTGCTCTCCTCCCTTTGCGGGGTTCCTTCCCTTCCTTATTATCAGTCACAGTTCCACCCTGGCTGCCTCTCAGGCACCCAAGCTATCTCCTCAGTAAGACCTGAGGAACACGTCTGGGCTCTTCCCACTCCTTTCCGTGAGCCTGAGTCTCCTTAGAAGTGATAGAACTGTTTACTTTTAGATTCGTCCCCTTCCCCTTCCCTTTTCTCAAACTTTACACAAATTCTGTGTCCATTCTTCACTCATTCAGTCTCTTCCCATGCCAGCCTTTCATGTGCCATCCCCTGAGGCACTCTGTCCCTTGTATCCCATTCTCACCTTACTCTTGGTTTCTCACTTAGTTCTCTTCCCCTACAACATGCTATCCCGTGTCTTCTCCTTCCTCTTCTCCCCCTCCCGCATGACCAGTGTAGCACAGTATGCTAGGAAAATGAGAAGTCAAAAAGCCCAGCTTCTGAAATCAGACCTGGGTTTGTGCCACTGACTTGCTGTGCCTTATTGGACACGCGGTTCGCATCTTTGAACCTTGGTTTCTTTACCTGTAAATTGGGGCAATTCTTACTCTGAAGGCTGTAAACTCTAAGAATGTAGTACCTGGTGAACAGTAAGTGTTCAGTGTTTGCCTGATTGACCTGCTGTGAGGATAATAGCAATGCTTTTAGTGCACGTGATATGCGAAGGACTACTTTGTAAGGTTTTATGTCTAAATTGTTTTGACTCAACATTCCAATTAGGAATACTATTGCTACAAGCCCCATTCGGCAAGTAAGGAAACAGCCATGGAGACATTAGAGCTGCTGAAACCGAAGCAGTTATTTTCGGGGAGTGGGTATCGGGCAGAACCTGAAAACTCCCAGCTTCTGGGAAGGAGGGCCAGAGGAACTACAATACCCATAAGGCTCTGCGCCTCCTCCTAAACACTTCCGGTTAGCCTTGGGCTCTGAGGCCAGCCATTGGTTGTGAGCGGTTTGGTGCCATGATTGAAGGGCGGGAGCCGTGCTGGTTAATGATTGGTACAATTACTATTAGGCCTGCCTTACAAACCCGGACGTAATAGCTGCGGTTGGCTCACGTGTAGTGAGGATATGGAAGTTTGGGTGTGCGGAGGGCTGGTCCACGGGTTGTGGACTGACTGATCCTTAACTCCTGGCCCTAACCAAACGACTCTGACCCATCGAGGGTCGGTTTTGAGAACGCGGGGACCAAGGGAGGTCCCCGCTGCCTCCCGCCACCTAAGCTGTGCCTCATGGAGTCTACATTCAGCAGCCCCGCAGAGGCGGCGCTGCAGCGGGAGGCGGGGGCCGTGGGGCTGCTCACTCCTCTTGAGGACCTGGACCGAGTATACGAACTGCAGCGAGTCGTGGGATTTGTCCACAACCTGGGGTGTCAACGGGTGAGGGCAAGTTAGGGAGTAGTGGCTCATTTCTTTGGGGGTGGGTCTCCCAGAGAATCAGGATCTTGGAGTAATTTTGTGAGTGTGGCGTGGCGGAGTGGGGGAGGTACTCCTCTGGGACGAGGGTCTTTGAAGGTTGGTTGGGTAGGGATTCCGGGAAGGCTTCCCCTGAAGAAACCCTGGGGGAAGGAGATGCCGTTTCTGACTCCGTGATTTATGCTTACAGGTGGCCTTGCAGTTCCCTGACCAGCTATTGGGAGATGCCGGGGTTGTGGCTGCACGACTGGAGGAGGCCTCGGGGTCGAAGATGTTCATTCTGGGGGACACGGCCTATGGCAGGTGTGAACTTGAGCTTCAGGATGGAGTGTAGGGTAGACCTAGGGGTGCAGGGCTTGTGATGTTTCCCTTTTACCGCAGGGCACCTGCCCCTGATGGCTGTGTTTCTCTTAAATGATGATTGATGATCCCCTTCCTGAGACTAGCTCCTCTCAGTGATGGCGTCTTTTTGTAACATCACCTTCTTCACTGATCGCTTTTCCCATTGATGACAACAGCTCTTCCTGATGACACCCCTCTCACTAATGGCTCTCCCCCACAGCTGCTGTGTAGACGTGCTGGGTGCTGAGCAAGCTGGAGCTCAGGCCCTCGTACATTTTGGCCCTGCCTGCTTAAGCCCCCCAGCCCGCCCGCTGCCGGTGGCCTTCGTCTTTGGTCAGCGTTCTGTGGCCTTGGAGCTCTGCGCCAAAGCCTTTGAAGCCCAGTACCCAGACGCAACAGCTCCAGTGGTGCTGCTGAGTGAGCCGGCCTGCGTCCATGCCCTGGGTGAGGGGTTTTGCCTTTGCATGCAGGGAGGGCGGGTCAACTACATGGTACCTTATTTCTGCATTTTGGTACACTCCCACAGAGTTCCTGATATGTCCTGGACCCCAGCTTTTGCTTTTTTTTAATTGTATTTTTTTGCCTTTGGTTTTGGGTCCCACTTGGTCTTCTGGGGAGTAGGGGAGCTCTTGCCTTGCCAGGCCCCAACCCCGGACCACTTCCTTCTTCCAGAGGCATTGGCCACTCTGCTGCGCCCACGGTACCTCGACCTGCTCGTCTCCAGCCCAGCTCTTCCTCTGCCTATGGGCTCCCTCAATTCAGAGCCTGAGCCCCTGGAGCGTTTTGGGCGTCGCTTCCCCCTGGCCCCCGGGAGGTGTCTGGAAGAGTATGGTGCTTTCTATGTGGGAGGCTCTGGGGCCAGCTGTGACCCTGACCTCGACCCTGACCTGAGCCGGCTGCTCTTGGGTTGGGCACCAAAACGGCCCTTCTTTTCCTGCTGCCCAGACACTGGGAGGACTCATGATGAAGGTGCCCGGGCTGGGCGGCTAAGGGCACGTAGACGATACCTGGTAGAGAGGGCCAGAGATGCTCACGTGGTGGGGCTGCTGGTGGGCACCCTGGGAGTGGCCCGGCACCGGGAGGCACTGGCGCACTTGCGGAACCTGACACGGGCTGCTGGCAAGCGCAGCTATGTGTTAGCTCTGGGGCGGCCCACACCTCCCAAGCTTGCTAATTTCCCTGAGGTGGATGTCTTTGTGCTGTTGGCCTGTCCTCTTGGTCCCCTGGCTCCCCAGCCTTCTGGTAGTTTCTTCCGGCCTGTATTGTCACCGTGTGAGCTGGAGGCTGCCTGCAACCCTGCTTGGCCATCTCCGGGCCTGGCTCCCCACCTCACGCACTACGCGGAGTTACTGCCTGGTGAGTGGTGGGGCACTGCCTGAGCTGGAAACATTTGGGGCAGGGAATCAAGAGCTGGTATGTATGATCTTTCTCCCTCCTAGGCTCTCCCTTCCATGTGCCTCTCCCACCACCTGAATCAGAACTGTGGGACACCCCAGATGTGTCACTCATTACTGGGGAGCTTCGGCACCCACCTGCCTGGAAGTCATCAAATGATCCTGCATGCTCTGCCCTGACCCCACGACCTCAGCTGGAGCTGGTTGAGAGCAGCCCAGCAGGTAAGTGTGCTGAGTCCCCACTTCATCTGAACTCTGCCCCCAGATTCAGCCTACTCAGCTTCGGTCCTCTCCCTTTGCAGCCTCATTCCTTTGTTCCCGGAGCTGGCAAGGGCTGCAGCCTCAACTGGGTCAGACACCAGTGACAGGAGCTGTGAGTGGAAGACGAGGCATTGCCATCGCCTATGAGGATGAGGGAAGCAGCTGATGATACCATGCGGGGCCAGAGACACAGATGGACTTAAGAACCGCTGCTAACTGTTTCAGTCCTTGGCACTCAGGAGCTGCGGGCTTGGGTGCAAATATGGCCAAATCTGGGAACCACACCATGCACAGCCAGTCCTGAAAGTAGCACAGAAATGCCATCAAGAAACCCTGATCACAAAGATATGAAAATCTAAAGGGAATAAACCCCAAGTTCTGGATGAACACGCACTTTGCCAAGAAGCACAAGAAGGGCCTGAAGATGGTGCAGGTCACCAGTGCCAAAGCCATGAGCACATGTGCTGAGGCTGGTGAGGACCTTGTAAAGCCCAAGGAGGTCAAGCCCACAATCCACAAAAATGATAACCACACGCTAAGTCAACTTGCCTGTGTCACTCCAAGCTTGGAAACGTGCTCGTGCCCACATTGCCAAGGGTCTCAGGCTCTGCTGGCCAACATCCAAGGCCAAAGCTCAAACCACGCCTCAGGCTGCGGCTACAGCTGCGGCTCAGGCTCCTAAAGGTCCCCAGACCCCTACGGAGGCTCCAACCACAGCAGATGCCTCTGTCTGCCTACGTGAGGATGGAAAGACTGGAGTGGCCCCTTGGCTTCTGTCTGCGTGGAGCTGGTGTCCTTCCATGCTATTGTACAAATAAACCTGAGGCAGGATCTGTCCCCCCAAAAAGAATCACCGCTAAGACCTTTCAGTGCTTTTTGTAGCAACCTTGCCCCTCTACCAGGATCCTTGAACGAGCCTGGCTTTGGGGAGGGCAGACAGCCCCTCACTGGGGATAGGATCCAGCTCTGTCTTGTCCTGGCATGGTGTAAGGCTTAGCGCGTATTGGCTTAGTGAATGTCTGTTGTTTGACTGATGGGGACTGATTTGGGGCTTTCCTGAGGCCTCTAGGCTGTAGGCGGTCTAGACGAGCATTTCTCAACCTTGCTACAACTGACATTTGGGGCCAGATAAATCCTTGTTGTGAGGGGCTGTTCGTACATTGTATCATGTTCAGCATCATCCCTGGTCTCTGCCCACTAGATGCCAGTGGCATACCAATTGTGATAACCAAAAATGTCTCCTGACGTTGACAAATGTGCCTTGTGGGGGCAATGCTGCCCCAAGCGGAGAAGCACTGGCCCACACTTGTGCTGTCCAGTATACCAGCCACTAGGTACATGTGGCTAATAAATGTAATTTAAGATTAAAAACTCATTTTTCCAAGTATACTAGTCATATTTCACTGCTCAGATAGCCATAGGAGAGGACAGCACAGCCGTAGACATTTCCGTCATCACAGAAAGTTCTGTTAGCCACTGCTGGTCTATGCTGACTGATTTGTTTCTCGGGGAGACCACAGCAACTTGAATAAACCAGATACTTCTGTTTCTTTTTCTTCATCAAACACTACAGGTCCTGTGACTGGAGATTTGAATTGTATTTGATTGGATTCCTGTCCCCACAATGTAATTTGGAGGAGAGGCGGTTAAATAGGCAGTCACCACAGTGAAACGTTACTGCCCGCGAGGAGGGAAGCCTGACAGGGGCAGCTGGAGCCCAAAAGAGGCTTCACAGAGGGGTGATGCCGATGCCTAAGCGAACCTCTTGAGGGAAAAAAAATTATCAGATTAGGCTGGAGTTGGGGGAGAAGGCAGAGAACTGTACTTGAACAACAAAAAAATTATTAGGAGAGGAGTGAAAAGGACTTGGGGACAAAGGCGTCACACTGCTTGAACACAGGCACGAGCCAGCATGGTGGCTGCTTCGAGCAGAGTGCGGTTGTCGGGCCCTAAAAGTTGAGAGGGCTGAAGTGTAACAACTCACTTCTCTTTCTCTTAAATTTTTTATTTAGTGACTTTAGAGAGAGAGAAACATCAATTTATTGTTCCCTTCTTTATGCATTCATTGGTTGCTTCTTGTATGTGCCCTGACTGGAAATGAAACCCGCAACCTTGGCGTATTGGGATGATGATGCTCTAACCAACTGAGCTTTGGCCAGGGCCTGCAACTTCTTCGTTCTCCATCTTTTCTGAGAATCTTGGCATACTGGCATTGTTTAGGGTGTTGAAGAAGGAGATGGACAAGGGGGATGTGGCCCCACCCTCAGGGAGTGCCCTGTCTACCCGTAGAGAGAGATCTGTAAACTGACCATGGTAGCCATGACAAGGTGGGCACCAGATACGTATTCTACAAACTTTTTTTACAACTGAAATATTAAATCTTTATTAAAATGTAAGACGCACGCACCATAAATACCTGAAGAAAACAACGAAAGATGCAACTTTTGATATATTAAAATGTATATTCCTCTATAGCAACCCATACATCAAAATTGAAAGGGATGCCTTGGTTGATGTGGCTCAGTGGATTCAATGCTAGCCTGCGAACTGAAAGGTCGCTGGTTCGATTCCCAGTCAGTGCACATGCCTGGGTTGCATACCAGATCCCCAGTTGCGGGGTATGCGAGAGGCAAGGGGCAGCTGACCAATGCATCTCTTGCAGGTTGATGTTTCTCTCCCTCTCTCCCTCCCTTCCCCTCTCTAAAAATAAATAAATATAACCTTTTCAAAAAATTGAAAGGGATCAACCAATTGAGAAGCTACATACTGCAGTAATATAAGCATCTTTAAAATTTATGTATAGATGTTTATACATCTCAGAAAAGTTAAACATTGAGTGCAAAAAGCAACAGATGAACAAAGATATTTAGAAAATGGTAAATATGTGTATAAATATATATTTGTAAATTCAACAAATACTTATAAGATGTTCATAAGTAGTAAATATGTAGAAAACATTTTGTAGATGAAAATTCAATTAAAGTGCAAATTTTATCAACTGGAAGGAATTTAAAAGAATAGAAATAATATTGCTGATGAGTATGTTATTTTGTATAAATTTAATTTTAATAACTTAAATATCAAAAACATTTCAACATGTAATAATAAAACAACTTTTTTGATTACAGCTTACCTTCAATATTTTGTGTTAGTTTCACGTGTACAGCATGGTGGTCAGACAATCATATACTTTGCCAAGTGTGCCCCCCATAATTCCAGTACCCACTTGGCATCATATATAGTTACTACAATACTAGACTGTATTCCCTGCGCTGTATTTTACCTCCTCTTGACTACTTTGTAACTATCAATTACAAACATGTATTGAACACCCACTGTGTGCCAGGCACTGGGAATATGACAGTGAGGTCAACAGAAATCCTTTCATGGTGCTTACATTCTCATGGGTGGGGAAGATATGGACAGCAGTAACACTCAGCATGCCAAACGGTGGTAAGTGTTATGGAGAAATATAAAGCTGGGAAAGGAGTGTTAGGGAGGGGGGTTGCAACATTAAACAGGATGGTCAGGGAAAGCCTTTTGAAGAAAGTGAAAGAAGACAGGAAGTTCCAGAGTGAGCCACATGGATAATTAGAAGCACAGAGAACAAGTGCAAGGCCAACGCGGGGGTGGGGTGGGGGTATGACTAGTATGTTCATGGATAGCAAGGACGCCAGCGAAGCCAGAGAGGTTAGTGGGGGAGTAATAGAAGTGAAATCCGGGCATTGGTAGAGGCCTAGTTAGGCTATTAAAAGGACTATGGCTTTGAGGGTGACATGGGAGCCACTAGGGCATTTCAAACAGGACAGTGACATAGTCTTGCAGAAGTTTCATGAGGATCATCAGGGAGAGGGGGAGCCCAGAGCAGGCATACCAGCTGGTCTCGGGGTTAGGGAAAGCTTCCTGGAAGAATGGTTTCTGAGGATCGTAGACATTAGCCAGGCCTTTAGAGTAAGTGAAGCACTACGAAGCGTGCTTTGGGCAGAGGAAACAGATTGAGGACTGGAGCCGACACCCTAGCGGAACTGGGAAGGAAGACCAGGGCGGAGGCCCGTGGGATCCGCGGTGGCTTGGGGGTAAACTGGGGAGGCTCACGAGCAAGCTCGGGTGTAAAGCAGGGCGGAGTGTCGGGGCTGAAAAGAATCGGCCTTGGAGACGCGAGAGGGACCGGTGAGAGGTCGCAGGACCCAGAAGGGCGCCGGAGCCTCTTCCGAAGCACGAGACTACAATAACCACAAGCCTCAGCGCCTCGAGTTCCTGCGTCGCCAAGTACCGGACCGCAGGGTCGCAGGGCCCGGCCCGGGGTCACGTGGTGCTGGCGCTTCACGTGGGCGAGTCAGGTGACGGTGCGGGGCGGACAGACTGACTGCGGGGCGGACGGTGGACGCAGGGACGTGGTTTTTGCTCTGTCCCCACCGACCAGTGCCCCGCCGTCGTTGTCGCCATGACGGGGCTGGCGCTCCTCTATTCCGGGGTCTTCGTGGCCTTCTGGGCCTGCATGATCGTCGTGGGTGAGGCCGGGTCCTGGCGGGCGGGGCCGGCTTCGGGGCCGAGCTGGCGGGTCTGGAGCCCATCGGGGTTCGTGGGGTCCCGGGAATACTGGGCTCTGTTGCGGGCTCTGTACCTCGCGCTCCGGGACTTGCCTCACGCCTCTCGGGGCCTCTGACCCCGACAGAGGAGACCCGGATCTCCAGCTGCTTGAGGAAGGGCGCCGGCGCGGGTAGGTGGGGGCCGCGGAAGCAGCGCTGGTCGCTTTCTGTCGTCACCGCCTCGCTCCTGTCTCGCGGCCGTCGTCCCTCTCTTGCTCCAGAGCCGGCCTCTCCAGTTCCTCTTTTTCCGCATCCTTTAGCTCCCCCCGCCCCCAGCTTCTTGGGTAAACAGCAGCGCAGACCGGGCTGGCGGGATCCGGTGGGGCCTGGCCAGAGCTCCCGTCTCCCTTCCTCCTGCGTGCTCAGTTCTGCGAGTGCTGCCCGGGAAACGTCTCGGTCTGGGAAGGGTGTCACCGAGTGAGACGTTGCCGAGGGAGCGGCAGACCGTGGAGGCCTGAGCAGAGGCATCCGTACAGGCTGCCGTGCTTTTCTGGCGGGGAGGGGTAAGGGGCAGCCTGAGAACTGCCTCTTGACTTAGGTGCAGGCAGACCTTTGAGGAGGTAGCTCATCATCAGTTGGGCAGCAACTTCACGTCTCATTTGGGAACTTCTCTCTAGAGAACAGCCCCTAACGCCTTTTTTTCCTCACTGCTGCAGGGATCTGCTACACCATTTTTGACTTGGGCTTCCGCTTTGATGTGGCATGGTAAGGGAAGGCAGGGAGAGGATTCCCCTAGGAGCTGCCTCTCTGTAGCCTTCCTTCTTTGATTTGAGCCTCCTCCTCCACCCCATCCCCAGCTGCCTGGGGTGTGGACCTTTGGGAGACATGAAGCCCCTTGTTTGAGCAACCAGCGCTGGTGGGGTGGCAGGTGTGGGGAGATGAGTCCACCAAGGCTGAATTGCTTTCGCCCCTGTCTCCACGCCAGGTTCTTGACAGAGACTTCCCCCTTCATGTGGTCAAACCTGGGCATTGGCCTCGCTATCTCCCTGTCTGTGGTTGGGGCAGCATGGTGAGTGTTGGGGTGGTGTGATTGGGGGGGGTGGTGAATCATGGCAGGCAGTATCATCGGGTCCTTAGTCACCCTGAGGGCACTGACAAGGTTGGCCTCTGCTCATTAGTTTCTTGTCTTTCCAGGGGCATCTATATTACTGGCTCTTCCATCATTGGGGGAGGGGTGAAGGCCCCCAGGATCAAAACCAAGAACTTGGTCAGGTAAGGTAGGGACCTGCTGTCAGCACCGGCCACACTGGGAGCTGCCTGTTTGTTTGACCTGACAGTCTCTTCCTAGTCCGCCTCCTGATGGGGTGGGGTGCTAGCGGGTAGAGGTGGCTGGGGACTCTGTGAGGAGGCAGGTTGGTTTCTCATCTCCTTCTCCTCTCCCTTTGGTCACCTCCACCAGCATCATCTTCTGCGAGGCTGTGGCTATCTACGGCATCATCATGGCAATCGTCATCAGCAACATGGCCGAGGTACGAGGACTGGGGGGCTGGGCACCCATTCCAGTGTGTTACGAACATTGCTTGGGGAAGGCAGAGGGGTGTAGAGGGTGGGTTCTGATTGCTTCTCTGCCTTCCTCAGCCTTTCAGTGCCACTGACCCCAAAGCCATTGGCCATCGAAACTATCATGCAGGTAGGTTGGTGCGTAAAGGCAAAAAGCTAGGGTGTCTCCTTTCCCCCTCCCGCCCCCAGTTTAGGTGTCTCATTTTGATATTGTCATCTACTTTGTCCTGCTTTGCACCGTTGGCTGGTATTGGCCTCAGTGCTCCCTTTCCATCCTCCCAGGCTACTCCATGTTTGGAGCTGGCCTCACAGTGGGCCTGTCCAACCTCTTCTGTGGCGTCTGCGTGGGCATTGTGGGCAGTGGAGCCGCCCTCGCTGATGCGCAGAACCCCAGCCTCTTCGTGAAGATCCTCATCGTGGAGATCTTCGGCAGTGCCATTGGGCTCTTTGGGGTCATCGTGGCGATCCTTCAGGTGCTGAATCCGGAGTGGGGGGCCTCTGTCCCCATCCCTAACCTAGCTTCACCCTCCTCCCAGCGGGGCTGCTGCAGTGTCCCCTTCATCACCTGCAACCACAGGACCCCTGAACGGCCTCGCCGCCTCATTCCCATCGTCTGGTTTCCCCTTTTGAAGCTTTCGATGTAGTTTTGTTTCTAATCCGGAAACACGCTGTCCTGTTTTTTCTCCCTTGCTTTCTGTCTGTATGTTTAATTCAGTCTCTCTCTTCTTGTTCTGTTATTTTGTCTCCTTGAGTTGGGATCTCGTCTGTCTTCAGATCAGTCTGTCCTAGTGTGTTTGACGGTGGTCTGTAGGGCCTGCGTGTGCCCGTGTGGACAGCATGTCCGAGTTGTGTGTCTCATCTGTCCAACAGTGCAAGTGTGTGGCCGAGGACCAGCCTTAGGGTGCCTGGCTGGGGTGATCTTGGTGACTGGTAGTGTCCATATGTCCATCTCTCTGTCCCACAACCTAACTGTGGCTGTCTGGCTGTCCCTGTCCATCTGTGTGTGTCACAGCATACTATTCTGGTTCAGTCACCCATCTGTTGTCATCTGTCCATCCCACCATGAGTTTGTCAGTTCTGGTCCTCTGTCATTTGTCACCCTCTTACCTGCTCCTCTGTCCCTGCCTGATTTCTCCTATTCTTTCTTTTGCAGACCTCCAGAGTGAAGATGGGTGACTAGACGATCTGTGTGGGTGGGGCCGTGCCCCACTCTTATTTATTTGTGGTTTTCCTGGGACGGCTGGAGCCGCGTCCCTTTAACAGGGCTTGGTGTTCTGAGCCCTCCCTGCACTCAGTTCTCGCTGCCTGTTGACTTGGAGGCACTGCCTGACTGGATCCTCAGTGTGGGGAGTGGGCTGCTGCTGACTGTGCAGCTGCGCACCTGTGCCCCACCTCCACTCCAACCTGTCTTTGCAGTGTTTGTGAAATAAATGTATTTGTCTGGGCCGGTGTCGATTCTGTTGCCCTCCTTCACCACCTTTTGCCTAACGGTAAACAGGCCTATAGCCTCACCTGGTGCCAGCCTTTTGCCACTCATACATAGTGTCTCCGCTCTGCACAGAGCTGGCTCCTGGGTGGGGTGGGAAGGGTGCTGGGCTGAGGACTCTGTACCTCTGAACATCTGTGTTGAAGGGCATGAGGCTGTGGGGGACGAGTAGGCATGGCCCCAGGTATTTATGTGTGTGTGTGGGGGGGAGAGTATTCTAGTCCCACATCCTTGGAGTTCTATCTGCAAAACCTGAACTGGCCAGATCTACTTACCTAGCTCTACCGTCAGGCATCCACCACTCTACCCTAGTAGGGCTTGAAGCTCATTTGCTTCTTCCTGTCCCAGCAACATCCCCGCCAGTGACTAATTTGATCCCTTGCTCCCAGGGCCTTGTCCAGCCACTGCCGCTCCTGTCCATGCCCAATCCAGCCCAATCCAACCCAATCCCCTGTTACCCTATAAGCCCCAGCCACAAACTTTTGTCCGCACTTTTGAGTGTCCTGTCCGACCAGCACCCGTTCTGCTGGCCTCTGGCAGATCTTTAATAATGCTCTCATCAATGAGTTGCCAAATCCCTAACCTTCCTGGCCCTAGTCAGCCGACTCTTTGGCAGAGTTTGCGGTCCAACCCAGACCCCGCTCCTGGCAGAGTTTGCGGTCCAACCCAGACCCCGCTCCTCCGTGATGGGCTTGATCTATCCATGTGCTCTCCGATTCCGATCTCGAATCCAACCCTTTGGATGAGCTCCACCGATTTTTTACGCCCCTCCCCGGTTCTGTACCACCTCTGTTCTCTCGCTCCTCTGTGCTCCGCCGCCGGCAGGGGCGGGTGTCGGAGGCGCGCGCGGCGGATGCGGGCGCGCAGGAGGCGGGGGCCGCGGGGGCGCGCGCGCGGGCGCGCCAGGCAGGCCTGCCTCTCCGAGGCACCGTAGAGCGGGAGGGAGGTGGCAGGCAGTACTGTGGTCCATCGGCCCGCGGGTCCGTGGGTCTGCCCGGCCGCCCGGCCCCGCCCTGCCTCCCGGGGCGGCTCCGCACCATGGCCCGCGGCGGCGGCAAGAGGCGGCCCGGGGGCCGCGGGGGCCGCGGGGACCGCTGACCGGGTGGCGGGAAGCGGCGGGGCCGGGCCATGGGGGACGGAGCCGTCTGCAGCCACCGGAGCCGGGAAGCCAGCCCCAGCTGGAGCGGCGCCCCCTGTTGAGCGCCGGGTGAGAGGGGGGCGCGCGTGGCCCCCAGCCCAGGGCCCCGAGATCCCAGAACCCGCCCGCGATCCCCGCCCAGCACCCGGTGAGAGGCGATAGCGGCCAGACCCTGGCCTGGCATTACCCCACCCCACCCCCATCCCTCGGCTCCCCCCCGGACTCCTCTGCCCGCCCCCGGCCGGCCTCCTTTATTGTTCGTGCTCGCCAGGGCCTCCAGGCACGGGGAGGCGCTTCCCCACGTTTCTTCCTGCCTCGGCCCCTACCTTACATCCACTGCCCCAATCCACGCCCCCCACCCCCAGGCTCCACACCCTCCGGGTCTTTGCTGTCTCCCCGTTCTCGGGATGCCACGTGTCCAGGCGGCTCAGCCTTCCAGTCCTGCCCAAACCTACCTCACTGCCGGGGTGGTCAGCCTGACCCATAACCCCCATCCCGAGGAGGGGTGAGAATGTTTGCACGTGCAGCCGGGTGTTGTGAGATGCCTGGGAGATTGTAGGTATGGCTGTGTAAGTGCAAGACCAGCAGCTTTGTTTGTGAGTGTGTAACTTATGTGTTACTGTTACGGCCATCTGGGTGTGTCTGTAGGTAGTTCTGTTTCTGAGTATAGGTGATTATAGTTGGGCCCGAGGGTGTCCGTATGGCCGTGTGGTACTGTGCATCTGTGAGACTCCCTCTGCTCCCTGAAGCTCTGCTGCTCCGTTGGACCCACAGCTGGAGCTGCGGCCGGGCAGGACTCTTCCTTCCTAAGTGCTGCACCTCTGTCCCCAGTGCTCAAGCTTTCTCTGCTCTGGGAGTCAGAACCAGCAGTGCAGGGCAGGCCCCAGAGAGCTCCTTGGGGTGTTTGGGGAGGGGTGTCCGGTGCCCTGCCGTCTACTTTGACCTCTTGCTCCAGAGGGAAGGGACCCCATAAACACCTTGCCCGTATTTGGGCCACCTGGATGCTGAGGGCCACTTCCCAGCCTGGCTCCCACTGGCTTGGCCTGCTTGGCCCAGGGACCTGTTTGACCAAACACTGAGAGGCAAGCTCCTGGGAGGAGTAAGTGAGGTCCTGAGTACAGAGCTCAGTAAATGGTGCCCCTGCCCCGGACCACGAGTCCTGGGGTGAGGCTGCCGCCCTGTGCGGTGTCTGTTCTCTGGGGCACAGGTACGCATGTGGGTCTGTAGGTACACGTGTTTCTATGTTTAGGTAGGCACCAGTGTGGTCAAAGGTCACATGTCCGTGTTCCTGGGAGTACATGATGTGTGTGTATAAAGTTGTGCAATAAGGGCATGTACCTGAGTGTGAGGGTGTGTGAGGCTGTGCCTGCGTGTGTGTCAGTGAGGTAAGTACTCAGGTGTGTGAAGGTGTGTGAGTAGTCAGTTGTCAGAGACTGTGTGTGTGTGTCTATTTGCAGGTAGCATGTGAGTCCATGAGTATCAGAGGTATAAGCAGGTAAGTGTGAGGAGGCAGGGCCGTGGGGGTGCGCAGTGGGCAGGAGGTGGGTGGGTAGCCTTGCCTGTCTGGCCCTGACCTGCCGTGTGGGTTTCTCTCCTGCCCTCGCTCAGGCCGGCAGCCGGATGCCCGGGCCCACTGGGCGGGCCAGAGGCCACCTGCGGGATGAGCAGACTGCTGGGGGGGACGCTGGAGCGCGTCTGTAAGGCCGTGCTCCTTCTCTGCCTGCTGCACTTTCTTGTGGCTGTCATCCTCTACTTTGACGTCTACGCCCAGCACCTGGCCTTCTTCAGCCGCTTCAGCGCCCGAGGCCCTGCCCGAGCCCTTCACCCAGCTGCCAGCAGCAGCACCAACTGCTCCCGGCCCAACACCACGGCCCCCAGCTCCGGGCTCCCTGAGGCCCCCAGCGTCCGGCCTGGCCCCACGGCTCCCATCCTGCCGCCCTGTCCTGACTCGCCACCAGGTCTTGGTGAGCCTGCAGGGTAGGGTCTGTCTCTAGGGGTGGACAGAGGACCTAACCATTTTGCCTGGGGGAATGGAGTCTTGACCAGTGGGGGTACCAAGGGTACAGTTCTGTCGTAAGAGGGCTGTTGCTCAGGTTCCCTTGCCCACCTCCTGAGGGAGAGGACTGGTGACCCTGGTCTCTGATGAAGGCCTGATTCCTGCCACCATTCTGCCTGCAGTGGGCCGACTGCTGATTGAGTTCACCTCGCCCATGCCCCTGGAGCGGGTGCAGAGGGAGAACCCGGGGGTGCTCCTGGGTGGCCGCTACGCGCCGCCCGACTGCGCCCCTGCCCAGACGGTGGCAGTCATCATCCCCTTCCGGCACCGGGAACACCACCTGCGCTACTGGCTCCACTACCTGCACCCCATCCTGAGGCGACAGCGGCTGCGCTACGGCATCTATGTCATCAACCAGGTGTGCTGTCTCTGACCCCCAGGCTGGGTGCTGGCCACCAGGGAACCCACGAGCACCCATGGGCGTGGAGCCCATGGCCTGTGGGTGCGCGGCGTTCATGGGTGCTTGTCTGCCCGTGTTCGTGCGGGTGTGTGTGTTACCTGTAGGGGTGCGCGCATGCCAGGATAAGCACAGGAAGGTTTGTGAGCACACAGAGGAGAGTGCGTGCATGCGTGTGTGTGCGTGCTGGCATGCACTCTGCAGGTGTGTGCATGGCCCTCGTCTGCGTTTGATGGGCGCCGGCCCGTGGTGGTGGAGCCCTGGGGTCTGCTGGCGCCGAGGCGACGTTGAGGCCCAAGGGGAGGAAGAGGTGGCCCCTGAGCGAGGGATGAAGTCTGCCTTTGGGTGCAGCGCTGGCCACACCTGAAAGCCAGGAACTCAGCTCACTGTCCGAGCCCTGCCACGGACCTGGCCAGGGCTGGCTGCTGGGCCCCAGAGGGGATCTGACGTGGGCCCTCGTCCCCACAGAGAACTCCCAGACTTGGGTGTGGGTTGCTGTAGACACCAGGACGATGGTGTGTGACTGGAGTTGGAACAGGGGGCTGTGGGAGCACCGAGGGGCCTGGTCCAGCCCTGGGATTGGAAGTGACGGTTGAGATAGGCACTGAGGGATGGATAGGCATCAGCTGGCAGAGGGACTGCAGGCTGCAGGCTCCAGCGAGAAAACCAGTCTTGTGTGTTCAGGGATTGCTGGCTGAGGTGTGGGGTCCAAAATGAATGGTGGGTGACAAAGAGGAAGCTGGAGGAGCTGATGGGGCCAATCCAGAAGGATCTTAGGAGGCATGCTAGGCACTTGGAATCCAGAGTGAAGGTGGGGGGCACGTCGTAAGGTTCTAAGGGGGCGACAGAGTGCACGTTTGCTTATAGAAAGATTGTTCCGATTGCCTGTGGAGAATGCAATGGGAGGAGGAGGCCAGAGGCAGGGTGACCAGTGGGGCGAGTCTGGGATGCTGAGGAAGAGATGGTGAGCGTGTGTATGAGTTGGGCAGTGGCTGTGGGTTGTGGGGAAGGATGTGGCATAGGCGCTGGGGAGTCCGGAAAGGGAGACGCCGGGGCAGCGTGAGGGCCGCTCTCTTGGCCTTTCGCTGTGCGGATGGCTGTGCCTGTGAGCAAGATGGAAACAGGAGCTGGACTGGATCTAGGTGAGAGCTCGACTCTGAGTCCATTTCTGCATGTGACAAGTCTGAGTGCCCGGGGGAAGTGTGAGAGGAATGATTAGCCGGCAGCTGGACTGGTGAGTCAACCCAGGAGTGAGGTCCGAGCTGGAGAGAGGGGTCTGGCAGCCACAGGTGTGTAGACATTCCTTAAACCAACACCTGCCAACATGCCCAGGAGTGTGGGCCCTGAGGGGAAAAAGCCAGCGTGCAAGGGATGGGTGGAGAAGGAGAGAGCTTGCCACAGAGGCTGCCAAGGTTGGTGAGCGAGGTTTGAGGAGACCCAGGAGAGTGCGGCGCCCTGGAAGCCCAGGAGTGAGTGTCAGGAGGAGGCAGGGCAAGCGCGTGAGCACTGCCGGGGGAGTAAGGAAGGATGTGGACCAAGAAGCGTCCAGTGGATTTAGCAACAAGGTGGGCCCAGCGAGAGCCATTTCAGGGGCATGGTGGGGGCGGAAGCAGATTGCAGTGGGTTGAAGAAGGAATCAGATTTGAAAAATGGAAATAGGCAGTTGGAGACAACTCCTTAAAAAAAAAAAAACAAAGCTCGCTTACCAGGGAGGGTGAAAGGTAGGGTGGTGGCTGGCGGGAGGTCCAGATGGGAGAGAACTGAGCTGCTTATGGGCCATGGGGGAGAACCCTGGGCTCCCGGCTGGTGAGAGGTTCTGATGAGCCAGGAATCAATGGGTGATCACTCCAAGGGCTGGTGGGAGAGAAGCTGCAGGGGAAGGAGGAAAGAGAATGGGGAGGGCCGGGCAGCTTGGGGTTCCAGGGGAGCAAGCAGCTCCCGCCTGTCAGGCCCAGGCTGGCTGGTGGAGGGGAGGGGTCATTGTTCCTTCTCTCCTTCCAGAAGGGCCCACTCAGAGACGCCCTCTACAGCAGCCTCTCCGGCTTCAGCCCGGGACCGTAGGTTGGGGCCCCAGGCTCACAGGACCATCATTGTCTGTAGAACCTGCACCTGTCATTTTGTTGGAGACAAGTGAGCCTTGCTTGGTCCTAACCCCTTGTCCTGGTCTCAGAGGCTCTGCTGGGAGTCAGATGTAGATCCAAATGAGCCAGAGGGGACAGGTGGCTGGGGCTCAGTGGCTCAGTCCCCATGGTGTCTGCATCTCAGACACTGACCATTTGGGGCCTTCATTGTTCATCTGACTTTGTGACCACGCTCAGCAGGGGGGCAGTGGGCTCGGCGCTGCTCATCTCCAGGATCCCCAGTGGCACAGAGGAGACACCTGGCACAAAGAACAGGGCCGCAAGGCACGCCTGAGTGAACGAATGATTGAAGTGGGAGCTCTAAATCACAGTTTCAGCGGGCACTGCATGCATGAAACGCATGGGAGGGGCGGCTAATGGTTCTGTGGCAGGAGGTTTGGTCAAGGAGGCCTAACCGGACATGGGTTTGATAAGGGAAGGGGAGCATTCTGAGCAGGGTCAACTGCGGACAGCAAGGCCAAGGCGAGAAAGAGCCTGGCATGTGCTGGGGCCGCTGAGGAGTGCAGCGTAGCCGGGCCTTGATGTGGGGGGCAGCAGCCGGAGAGGAGACTAGAGGCAGGTCATGAAAGGCCTTGGAAGGCCTGGTCCAGCGTGAGGAGCTGGACTTGATCCTAGGGTCTGGCAGGAGCCATGCAGGGGCCAGGGGATGGGCAGTGGTGGCCGGTGGGAGCTGCTCTGGGCAGTGGTAAAGTGGCAGGTGCGTGCCAGTCACAGGTGCAGAGCTGACCTGTCCCCTCCACCCACCCCAGCATGGTGAGGACACTTTCAACCGGGCCAAGCTACTCAACGTGGGTTTCCTAGAGGCGCTAAAGGAGGACGCCACCTACGACTGCTTCATTTTCAGCGATGTGGACCTGGTCCCCATGGATGACCGCAACCTGTACCGCTGCGGTGACCAGCCCCGCCACTTTGCCATTGCCATGGACAAGTTCGGCTTCCGGTGAGAGTTCCCTTTTCAGCCGGCCCCTACCCCCACCTTCCCCACCCACCCAGGCCCTGACTCCCAGCCCCAGTGCCCCCTGCTCCTGGCCCAGGGCACACTCTCCCCCACCCCATCTTCGTCCTCTGTCCGGAGCCCCCTCCAGCTCCTCACTGATGCCTGCCCTCCCGCCCAATAGACTGCCCTATGCTGGCTACTTTGGAGGCGTGTCGGGCCTGAGCAAAGCCCAGTTTCTGAGAATCAATGGCTTCCCCAATGAGTACTGGGGCTGGGGAGGTGAGGATGACGACATCTTCAACCGGTGAGTGGGGACAGGTGGGGAGTAGACCGGGTACATGAGAGGGGACAGCGCAGATGGGGCGGGGCACCTGGCCCTTCCTGGTGCCTGCTCCCGACCATCTGGCCCCGTCCCCAGGATCTCCCTGACGGGGATGAAGATCTCGCGCCCAGACGTCCGCATAGGCCGCTACCGCATGATCAAGCACGACCGGGACAAGCATAACGAGCCCAACCCTCAGAGGTGACTGCAAGGGCCCCTGACCCCTTACTCCCTTGGGTGACCCCCAGTGCCGTGGGTCCCCAGAGATGATCGTGACCCCAAGACCCCTGATCCTTGACTTGTAGAGATGAATCAGCACCTGTGATCCCTGCTCCCCACCCCCAGCTCAGCCCCACCCCAGACAGCGCTCACCCCGGCCTGATTCCTAGAGGCGACTAAAATGTAAAGGCAGGGCTCCCATCGTCACTGAGGGGGTTGCATTCCCATCGGTGTCTTCGCAGGTCTCACTTGTGCCAGAGCAGATAGGATGAGAGACAGCAGGCACTGGGCTCAGCTCTTGGACCCGGGGTTCAGCAAAGGTGGCCTGAGCCCTGGGCCTGTGGGTGGGGATTGGACGGACAGCGCCAACCCCTCTGGGACTGGAGTAGGCGGCCCGGTTTCCGAGGATGTTGCAGTGTCTGGTATCTGGTGCTGGCAGAAGTGCCCGAGGGCATGTGCAATAGGGAGAGGGGCATTCCTGGCACTTCAGGACAGTAGGGTGCAGGCCTTGTGAGTGAGGAGGGCCCAGAGCCGGATGTCCCACATGAAGGCCATCCTCAGAAGGGAGTCAGGTGGTTGCTGCACAGGGGATCCGGGCAAGGTGCTGTCCTGGCGGAGGGACCGTGAGAGGCTTCCTGGAGGATGCGCTAGTCAAGTGGAGTTTGACAAGAGTTGTTCATTCAACAAATATTTGTCACACGCCTACCTTGGGTACAGTGCTGCGTTCACCAGGCTACTGGAGGTGGCCGGTTGGATGAAAGGAAATAATATATGTAGGAGTTGGGAAAGTAAACATGCATGGGTTACGCTGAGAGTCCAAAATTTGTGGGCATTGAAACTTCTGAGGGCTGAGACCGACAGTCAAGAGGGTCAGTGCTGGGCATTCAGGGCCTCACATCCCGGCTTGGGAATGTGTCCCAGGGTGCTGGGGAGTCATGGAAAGGCTTTAAGCAGGGATGGGGCAAGATCAGAATTGGTCTTGGAAGGATCCCCTTGGAGCTTGAAGAAGGTGAAGGGCTGGCAGAGCTGCTGGGTGGAGCCGGAGGGGAGCTGGAGGGGAGCTGGAAGGAAGCCGACTGGCCCGAAGGAATCCGTGGGGCCCCAGGGCTATGCTGGGCGTGGGGCCGCTGCGTCCTAGCTGCAACAGCAGGGTTGTTGTACCCTGAACCTAGGGTGTGAGAGTGGGAGAGAGTCGCACTGACGGGGAGCGGGGGGGCGGGGTTGATGTTTGGCAGGAGCAGGAAGCAGCACGGTGTGCCCAGGGAGCTGATGAAAAAGAGTTCAGATAAAAATTGTGGTGAGCAGGGTAGGGACAAAAGACTGGGAGAAGAAGCCTCAGGGCATCGGAGAGAGTGTGCTCAGTTGGGATGGCTGCAGAGAGGGATCTGAGCGGAGCTCAGAAGGAGCGGGAAGATCAAACAGTTGGGACACGCATGGGGTGGAGCTCCGCTAGAAGCACTTGCCAGGAGCTTGGTTCTTTTTCAGGAATAGCCTTCATCAATTAGTGATGTCTGCTTTGGGTGGGGAAATGGCAAGACAGCAAGACACTCTGATCAAAGGTACTCTGTGGGTGGTGGTTTCATCTACCTGGCTGCTTTTGCCGCAGATCTAGGAGTTCTACTGGTTTCCTCTTCCCCTCACTGTACACGTCCCAGCCATCAGCAAGTCATATCAGTGCCAGCCCCCAAACATCTCTGAGCCCATCTACTTTTTTCTTTACTACCCCTCCCTGTGCTTGGACTACTGAAGTGACTTCCCAGTGGTTTCCCTGCTTCCCCCTCACCCTTCTCTAGTTCATGTCTCATGTCCCTCCCTTCCCCCAAACTGGGCTAAAAATCCCTCGGTATCATCTCACTCACAGAATTGAAAAAAATGCTCCCTCTGATTTACAGAGCTCTGCCCATACATGCTGTGACCTCCAAGCTAATCTTACCTGTTTCTTCCCTTGTCCTGTTAGCCTCTAGCCACTCAGTTGTGCAAATGCTCATTCCCAGTTTAGGGTCAGCAGGTGCTGCTACCTCTGCCTAGAATGCTCCTCCTCCTGCTCGCAGCTTGTCACATACTCACCCCTTACCTGTGTCTTCTTGGTCTCCCTCTCCTGTGTCCCTTAGCATTCTGATGTGTTCCTTGTGAGTTGCCTGTGTCCCCTAGTAGCATAGACTTGCCATGAGAGGAAGGACCCTGTGTCCTGGTCATGGCTGTGTCCCTGCTGCTCAGAGTAGAGCCTGGCACGTGGGGACTGCTCAGGCAATAGGCGGTGTAGGAGTGATGGGAGGATGAGCAGAGCCGATGGGTTTGGGGAGTGAAGCTGATGCAGCCGATGCATGGCACAGCGCATTTGAGGTGCCTCCGGGATGCCCCACGTCTGGGTCCAAAGCTTAGAAGGAAGGTCTGAGGTGAAGATTGGTGAGGATGTTGCAATTCTGGACTCAAGGGGGTGAGATCTGTGTTTTGAGGGCAGATGCAAGAGCACAAGGACTCCAGGCAGGTGGAGTGGTAGCAAGGAGAACCAAGTCACCCCTGGCAGGAGCCAGGATGGCATGAACCTTGGCCCCGGAGACACTGGGCTCGGCAGTCAGCCCTGGTCTGGACTCCTTCCCATCCTCTCTAGGTTTACCAAGATTCAAAATACGAAGCTGACCATGAAGCGGGATGGCATCGGGTCAGTGCGGTATCAGGTCCTGGAGGTGTCTCGGCAGCCGCTCTTCACCAACATCACAGTGGACATTGGACGGCCCCCATCGTGGCCCCCTCGGGGCTGACACTAAAGGACAAAGTCTCCTGTGCCGAGGACTGCTGGCCAGAGGACTGACCTACAGCCTGGCTGGTGGCTGTCCCGCAGGGGATGCCCCAGGACTGAGACTCTGGGCTCTGTTTTCTGAGGGTCTTCAATAGGCCCCCCCACAGCTGCACCTGGAAGTTTCAGAACCCACTCTGGGGGCCTTCCCTCCTGAGCAGGCCCCTCAAGTGTGGCCCCCTGGGGTTAGCCCTCCTTGCCCCTCCCCAGCCCAGTTCCTCCCACTGTCAGGGTCGGGCTAGCCCCTGCACTGCCTCACTGAGTGGCCTGGGCTAGGTCACTCCACCTCTCTGTGCCTCAGTTTCCCCTCCCTTGAGTCCTCTCGGGCCTGGAAGAATGGGAGGTATGACTAGGGGACAGTGCCACTTCCAGGGGGACTTCTCAGACCTGGGGACCCCCCTTGCTCCCAGGGGAGGGGAAACCTTTTTCATTCAACATTGTAGGGGGCAAACTCTGGTGGCCCCCTGGTGAGGAGCAGCCCCAGGAGGGGACCAGAGGGAGTGCTGTGTTACTGCCTGGGATCTTGGGGTTGGGTCTTGCATGGGTGGCAGGTGGGGCTTGGGTCAGTCAGTCTGCTTCCCACCTCCCTGTCTCAGAGAGAAGGCAGTAGCCCCAGGGCCAGCTTGTGTTTGTATATTGCACAGAAACTTGTGTGGGTGCTTTAGTAAAAAATGTGAATGGAGCAGCCCCTTTGTCTGTTTGGGGATGGGAATCTGGGTCCGTGGATCCAGACCCTGGGTGTGTTGTGGGAGGGCGCATGGCCCAACCTGTCGGTCTAGCCCGGGTTGTCCGCCCCCACCCCATCCAGGCCCCTCCAAGCAGTGCTCACTAGACTCACGCCAGCTCTAAGGAGAAACGTTTACTCTGCCCTGCCTCTGAGCCAAAAGAGGCAACGAAGTGATAAATCCAGTGGGCTCAAACTTCTCAATTCTTCCACCTGTCCCGAAGCTGAAAGTGGCCAGGGATGAGCTCAAAGTATCTGAGGGTCAGGGTTCGGACTCCAAAACCACCTATCAGCTGTGGGTCGGACGCGAGGCGAGCTGTGTGCCGCCTTCTAGACTTGAGTGGAGGGGGCGGGGCCTGGAGTCGCGGCACAGTTTCCCAGGTGACAGCCTCACGGAAGAGGCGGGGCTAAGGCCTTGGTCGCCACAGCTTGACTTCTGCGGACGGTGGTCAGGCACCCCGGCGCCCCCGAGAGTCAGCCAGAAACCCGTGGCTGCAGATCGGGTAATTTGATTGTGGGTTCCGGCGGCAGAACAACGCTATTTTTGGGCAGAGGCCAGGAAGCGCGACAGCGTAGAGGCGTGGTCTGTGAAGTCAGGAGGGGTGGTGGGCGTGGCCTGGCTCAGACGCCCAGTCCGGGTGTCCCGCAGGTCCAAGCTTGCCACTGTCGGGCCATGCCTGGGGACTCCCCATCGATTTGGGATCTGGTAGAGGAGCACGTTCCGCTCCCGGAGCTGCCCGAAGTGAAGAGGATTCTGGGGGAGACGACGGTGGACCTGAGCCTGGAGCTGCGGGCAGAGGTGGGGCGAGTGGGAAGGTGGGTCACACCCCAGGTCCGTGCCACCTCTCGGGTGATTTCCCCAGCTTCTCTGGGTTCCTGGCTCTGCCGGGTAATTCGAGATCCTGCCGGATCTCACAGTCCGCCAGTCCTCTCCCGTTTGGCTCTCCCTTTCCCTCCATTCCTCTCAGCCGTTCTCGCCTCCACCACTTCCCTCCGCAGTCGCAAGGTGTCTTAATTCTCCTTGCAGGTGGTGATGTTACGGTCCCTGCTCGAAGAGGCTCGATCCTCCCAAGCCCCTGGCTCCCGTCGCACCTCTCACGCCTCCTCCCTTCTGGCACCATCGCCCTTGCTAAGAGACCTGGTGCGCCAGGAACTACGGCAACTGCTCCAAGGTCTCCGCCAGAAAGCCATCTATGAGGGCAGGTGGGAGCCTCAGATCTGGGGTTGGGCCCGGGTCCCCAACACTCAGATGGACTAGCCCTGCACCTGACAAGGGGCCAGGGTTGCCTTTCCTGTGGCTTCCTGGAAGGAGCCCCTGAGTTTCCTTCGTGTGCACCTTTTGCAGGGACCAGACCCAGGCTTGGGTCCAGTACAGCCCCAGGGTCCTGCGCTTTGCCTTGGAGGAGTCCAGGTGTGATTTTCCAGGACAGGAGATATTCCAGATGAGAGCTGGTGAACCCAGGTAAAGCAGTCATAGGAGAGGAGGGCGCTGTCCCTGCTTGGCAGGAGGGCCCCAGCTAACTGGTGGGTCCCAGCTGGCTCCATGCAGCAGTCCTGGTCTGGGGCCGGACACTCCTGCAGCCGCTTGTGGTGGGCATGAGCACATGAGGGTTGCAGAAGCCCTGGAGACACCCGCCAAGCCTGGGGGCAGGCAAAGCATCCTGAAGAAGGTGACTGTCCAGTAATCATGTGTCCTTCAGGCTTACAGAACAGGAGTGGGGGCTGGACTAGAGAGGGCTGGGGAGTGAATGAGATAAATGAGCAGGGGCGTGTTCATAAGAAGTGAGTGGCAGCAACTTATTTTTAATTCTCACACGAGCCGGTGATGTGGGTGATGTTCCCATGTTGCGGATGAGGGAACTAAAGCTCAGAAAAAATCATCAATTTGCCTAGGGGTGGCAGAGCCCATTGCAAACCTAGACTCTAGAACTCCTCCTCTTTACACCATACAATATTGCTTTTGTAAGAAAAGACACAAATCATCTAGAAGAAGTGGCATTTGTGTCCTGAAGGCCTCAGGTGAGGCAACATGGAGAGAGTGATATTGACTTCATCTCCTAGCAGCAGTCACAGGGACCTCAGTGTCATCAAGGACCAACTGAACGTGTTCAACATCGATCAGGTTGCCGGACACCTGCGGTGAGGCCCCCCAGTGGGCGGTGGGGGTGGAGACAGGGAGCTGGGTGGATGAAGTGCTGGGGTGGCCAGAGAGGAAAGGGAGGCAGCATACCTGGGTGGGGGGTGGGGGAGCCGTGCGAACAGGCTTGAGAGGTGGAAAGGGCAGGCTGTTGCAGGGCTGCTGAGGTTGCCACCAGGAAGTAGGCAAGCAGGAATGCCAGCCTGGGCTATGGCCCAAAGATTTTTATCTCGAGTTGGGGTGGGGTAAGGCCACAGAAGAGTTTTAAGCAAGGGAAGGGCCATGACGTGGGGGAGAATGGAGGCCATAGGGGTTGCAGGCGCAGTGTGGTGGCACAGAAGAAATCATGGTGCCTGTTGGGGTGGGTGCTGGGAGGCATGCAAGGAGAGGACACATTCTGCCCAGGAGGAGGCTTGGCAGGGGCTGGAAGGCTGTGCTGGGCAGCAGAGGGCAAGGTGGGCTGAGAAGGGAGGGCCTGGAGGGGCTCCCGGTGAGGCTGGAGGTTGGGGCTGTCTGGAGGGTTCGCTGAGACCCAGCCCTTTGGCACTGCTTCTGGCTGCTGCACTCCCACATGTCCCAGGGGCCTCCTGGAGGAGGAGTGTCACACCTTGGAGAGGGAGATCCCTATCCTGCAGGTGAGCCGCAGCTCTGGATCCCCCAGAGCCCCCAGCCTTTCTACTGAGTGTAGGTCCAGCCACCCCTCACCTGGTGTGAGTCCACGTGTGTGTGTCTGTGCACATGTGCATATGAAGGCTATGTGAGCCCTGTGACCATTTCTCATGGGTGCACTTTTTGTGTGTGTGAATACAGAAGTCCAAGATTCTGGTGGAGCCCTAGAGTAACCTGCTGGGTTTGCTCCCCAGTCTTTTGCCTTCTTCCCTTCCCTAAGTCTGGGTCTAGGCTGGTCACCACCTTGCTAAGCTGGGCTTTTCAGGGGGGCTAGTGTTCTCTGGGGTTGTCCTCAGGTGGTGCCTGGACCCTGCCAAGGAGGTCTTGGCTTCTGCGTTCTACCCTGCCCTATCACACCCCTACTATGGGGCCACAGCACTGAGCCAGCTCTCCCTGCAGCGCTGCCTGGAAGAAGAGTACACAGGGGCATCTCGTCCCTCTGGAGAAACCCTGGAGCCCACCCTGGCAGGTGAGGAACTGGAGCAGACCCCTGAGAACCCAGCCTTCTCCCTGCCCCGCTCCTAGGCATACCCTAGGAGAGCTGGGTGGTACGTCTGAGATGGGCATGTCCTCCAGAACTAAAGGAACAGAAGGCGGCCATGCAACAGGAGCTGCAGGCACCTCTGAGGCCTTCCTGCATCACCCCGAGCCACAGGTAAACCAGAGCAATGGGCTGCTGGACAGAGTGGGTTAAGGGTCAGGCTATGGGCCTTAATGGCTACTCCTTGTTCAGGCAGCAGCCCTTGGGGTCCTCCAGCCAGGGCCTCAGACCCTCGCCTTATCTCCATGGAGCTGCTGGAGTTTGGGCCAGGTCTCTCCAGCGATACCTACCTGCTCCTCCTCTGGAACGCAGGCCTCAAGGCCTGGCTGCCACCCACCGCTGGGGACGGAAGCTTCAGTGCAGCCCCAGAAGGCCAGCTTCCACCTCAGTGTCCAGTGCAGTGCCCCAGGCCCCAACCTGATGGGCTGGGCACGAATGTGGCTTTGGCTTCTGCTGGAACTCACCCCATCTGCTACTGCCACTTCTCAGTTGCCATGGCCCAACCTGCTTCAGATCTGGTCTTGGATAGGACCCCAAGGCTGTCCGTCTGTCTGACCCTCACCCCACCTCTTTGCCAAGGCCCTGGTGTTAGGTCCTGACCATCACAGCCTTTGACCTTTCTTCTCTGAGGCCTCCGGACTGGCCTGATGAGTGCAGACCGTGCAGAGGTCTCATCCCAGCCCCCACTCTTGTCTCTCCGGGGCGCCCAGACAAAGCACAGTGGCAGCTCAGAGACAGGAATAGAAATTTCATTAAAATCTATGGACTTTAAAATCCTAGTGGTGCGTGGATGGGCAGGGGTGGGTGGTGCACCGTTATTGCTACAGAAAATTAGGGGTGGCTCTGGTGGGGCTGTCACTGCACAGAGGGGCACAGAGGATGGACAAATGGACACTGCAGGGCTTGGGAGGAGGAGCCCTGGCTCCGGACAGGGGATGGTGCACGGGGGCTGGAGCCATTTGGCACGTGAAACAGGGGCAGCCTGATTTGGGAAGACTGGGCCATTGACCTGGTGGAAGGAGGGCAAGCGGCTGTCATGTAGGGTCCCTTCGCCAGGGCTCTGGGCTCGAACCTCCTGCTGAATAGCACTCCGCCCCTGACCTCCAGAAACTAGTGCTTTGGGCAGGCTGCTGAGTCACGGTCGCTGCTGGCCGGGCCTGGCAGCAGGGCCGGGATGAGGCTGGGAAACCCCAGAGCAGCCGAGTGAGGTGAGGCAGGCCTGGAAGACAGATTGGGCCTGAGGCTGGGGGCAAGGGAGTGGCAACCACAGATAAGACAATTTTTACAAAAATAATTGCACAGACAAACAGGGCTGGGTGGTATAGCCTGACAAGTAACACTGCACAGCCCCCACCCCCTCACCCTGCCCCCAGGCAGGAAGACCCCAATTTGCCTGGGCAGGGCCTGGGGTCTGCTCTGAGGGCAGGAACACTGGACAGGAGACTGGAGACCCAAGGACAGGGACAGGTGGGGGGTCCACCCAGAACCTCAGCTCAGGGCAGAGTGTGGGGGCATCAGAGGCCACATAAAGCGTAGTAGGCCTCTGGGGACCCAGCCTGAGACCCCTTCAAAGTGCTTTGGCCCCCCACCCGGCAGCCCTGCCTCCTCCCTTCCCCATTCCCCCAGCTTCTATCTTGGCATCCAAAGGACCTGTAAACACTGGGGACACGAGCACAAATGACCGCACTAGCAGTGGTGGCCAAGGTGACAGCAGCTGCCCTGGTCTGGGCGTGGTGGGGGCAGGCAGTGACACCTGCCCGCTGCCCCCAGTCTCTGTGGCGGGAGCACAGGGTGGGGCGGGGCGCTCCCCGGCAGTGGCGCTCATATCCGGGAGTCCTGCAGACGGCTGGAGCCGTTGCTGCCCACCAGGGGGATCTGGGCCTTGTCCGGGTGCAGCGGCTGGGCCTCCAGCCCATCTTCAGGGGAGGGCAGTATGGGGGGTGCATAGCGCCCAGTCCGGTGCTCCAGGAGGGCGGGGCCCCAGTCTCTGCTTGGCTTTGTGGCATTTTTCAAACGCTGCAGGAGAGGTGGGGGTGGAGGGTGAGCAAGGCATGTCCGAGGGAGCCCTTAAGCCCCAACCATCCACCCCTTCCCATATCATCTGACTGCTCCTTCCCCTCACCCCTCACCTGGAGGAGGGTGTCCCCATCTGTGCGGCAGAGCTGGAACAGGGCGTAGAGTGGGATGCAGATGACGGAGGACAGCGCCATGAGGAAGCCGATGGCCACCGCCCAGCCTGGATACTGGTAGTGGTTATAAGTGATTGGCCGGTACTGGATCACCGTGAAGATGAGAATGAACTGCGGAGAGTGGGAGATGGGCGTGGGCATGAGGCCCACCCAGCCTCAGGCCTCCTGTCAGCAACCCCTCCCTTCTCAATTTTCCCAAAATAACAAGAGGCATTGGGAGGAGAGCAGGGCCAATGCCAATGTCTGGGTAGTGGAAGAAGCAGACAGAACCAGGGATTCAGGGCATGATGGGCAAGTCGGCATCATGGGAGAGGAGGGGACAGGTCACCAGAGTTCTGACCCAGCCAGCGAACAATGAAGCTGCTGTCACTTCTGAAAGTCAGCTCCGCCCAAAGACTCGCAAAGCTCCCTATGGAAATAAGGCCACATTTCTGGTCTTTGGGGCTTTTACTTCCTCACACGGAGACCTCAGCTGATCTTCCCGACCACATACCCTCTTCTCAGTGTCTCAGCTACACCCGGCGTTTTCCACCCTTTTCATTTACTCTGGAGAATCCTCCTCTACTTCTTCCTCTGGCTAACCCTAAGCAAATGCCACCTCCTTCAAGAAGCCTCCCGGATTTCCTGTCTCCTCCTCCTGAAAGGTATTGTCCTTCTGTTAAGCATTTGTTCAGTGGTCCTCATAGACCTGGGGTTGCATCAGCTCTGGGTCTGCAGGGCCCGGCACATTTCCTGGCACAATCTCACCTGCTGACTTGAACTGACTTGTGCAGAGAGGTAGGAGCGATGGGGCCGGGGGAAGGGCAAAGCCCTGCCAGTCTACGGCTGTGGGCAGCCCAGGGAGGCTCCAGAGGCCAGAAATAGTGAGTGTTGGGCTGGGGATGCACTCAGGGGCCGCCCTGGAAAGAAGTGAGGTGAGAAACAAAGGCTGGCCGGCTGCGCCAGCAATGAGAAAACTAAAGGAAGTAATAACTGTGTCCGGTGGTTATGAGGCTTATTGGGGGCTGCTCCCCAGCAGGGTTCAGCATTTGCCTTCCCAGCCCTCAGCCTCGTCCCAGACTCAGGCTCCTCCAGGCGTCCCAGTGACCAGACGCTGGAGGTCAGGACCCACCTTCACCAGTGGGGGGCCCCTTCCTGGGACCTGAATGTGGTAGGGGCTCGTAACAAGTTTTCAGAGTGAACCCAGATCCTGACGTAGGTGTGGATAAACTCCTTACTGGAGCTGACGAAAGGATGGAGTTTGTCAGAAAGAACTTTTCAGAGACAGAAAGAAGTAAAGCCTCCGGAGGAGACGGGACAGCCCGGAAACGCGTGTCCAGAGCCCAGGACCCACACTTTAAGGCGAGCTTCACCCTGCCTTTCGGTGCAGAGAGCACTGCCCACTTCGCCTCACGCTCTCAGGGACCCCAGGCCAGGCCGAGGCTGCCCCCCTTGTGCCCACCTCCTTCCTGCCACCTGCCCTGCCTGGGCTGGTACCCCAGGTCTCTCCCCAGGTGGCGATGAGCGCCGGCCAGGTGGGTCGGGCCCCACAGCCAGCCCCAGAGAGCGCTCAGCGGCAGTGCCTGCCCTCCTGGCCTCTCACCACTTACGGGAGACTTCCGCTCCTCCTGTTTCAAAGCTGGGCCAGGGGCCAGAGCTGGCTGCCTGTGCCAGGCTCGGGAAAGTCCCACACCCCATGAGGTGGAAGCCTCGGCCCTCGGGGGCATTTCGTTCAGAAACATGAGCCAAAGCAGAAACCCAATGCTGAGCACCCTGTGGCACAGAGGAGTTGGGTGTGACAGGCATAGCTCTGGACACTGCCCTTGACACTGGGCTGACTCCTCCGTCACTCAGGGATGGCCCCGCCTCTTCTCTGTGGAGTGACCATTACACTATCAAACCCCTTGTGCCCCTGCTTCCTACCCTGAGCATAAAGGACCGAAATCTGAAGGAAGCAATAGCTCCCTCCTGTGGTGGTTTGCAGGGTGGCCCTGGCTCAGGCCGCAGGCTCCAGAACGCACTACCTGCTTTGAACAGTAGCACTGTCTCTTATTAGTAACCTTGGGTCAGTTACTTAACACCTCCGTGCCTCGCTTTCCTCACCTGTAAAGTGGGGACAATAATGATACCTTGGAGAGCTGTGGTACATGAGTTAATATACAAAGAGTGTGAGCAGAAAGTGCCCAGTGCCTGGCCATGGCGTGAGTCCTCACCAGCAATTCAGCTCCCAGGGGTGTCCCAGGTGTTGACTGTTGGTGGAAGCCATGACCTCCCCCTCCCCAGCCAGCCCACTTCAGTGCCTGAAAGGTCTGCAGGTGGCCCCTGATGCTGCGCTGACACCTGACTCGCACGGCCTGCCTCTGGAACACTCACGCATTCACACCACGGAGCCTGGGCACCTGGGAGCACCTCAGCTCTGAAGGATTGGAGACAGATGCTCAGCGAGGCTAACGGAGGCTGACAGCAATATCAATAATGGTTCCTGAGGCCCCTCTGGGGATGCCAGGCAGGAACATCACGGAGGGAGGGAGGGCCGACTCTTCGATGCTGCCAGCCTGCTTTCCCTTCCAGGCTGGGCACTGTCTTCAGTCAAATTCAGGGCTCTGTGCTCCCTTCCTAACCCAAGGCCAGGGTCAGGGTGGTTCTGAGTCTGCACACACCCGATTCCCCCTCCCTCCCTGTCCTTTCCAGGTTGCCCTCCCTTCCAGCCTCAGCCTGCTGGATCTTGTCTGACTGCAGCCTCCCTCAGACCGCAATGGCCAGAGTGGGGCACTCCCGTGGGGCCAGGTGGACGGGCTCCTGCTCTGCCTCCGCTGGTTCCCAAGAGAAGGGTATTTGCCAAGAGGCAGAGGTCAGCCTGGGAACTTACGAAGATGATAACCGGAGAGATGAAGCGCCAGCAGATCTGGAAGAAGAAGGGCGGTGGGAATCCCAACATCATCTCGATGTCCTGAAAGTAGTTCCGGTGTCCTGGAGAGAGGGGTGTCAGTGCGCGGGGCAGCCCAAGACTGGGTTCCAGAGGCCGCGAGTGCCGGGCACTTACCGTAGATGTACATGATGGACACACACATGATGCAGGAGATGACGACCAAAGAGAAGCTGGCCGCATAGTTGTCCATGAGCAGCAGCCAGTAGATGCCTGCCTGCGGGCCAGGGGGCAGGTGAGTCAGGGGCGCTGCGGCTAAGCTCCCAGACCCGCTATTCCCTCGTTCCCTGGCACCTCCAGCCCAGCTTTCCCCTTGGTTCTTACTTGGCTGGTGAGGGGGATGCCCAGCAGGAAGCCAGCCACGGCCACGCCCAAGGTCACATAGGTCTTCTTCTGCAGGATCCACTCATTCCCCACCTCATCCACAATGGCCGTCACCAGCGTCTCTAGGAGGCAGAACTGCAGGATACGGCCATCAGAGCAGGGGCCTGACCTCTGTGCCCTCCCTCCCCCCACCCCAGTCCTGCACCTCGTACCTGAGTGCCCAGCCCCAGCAAGATGAGCATGAAGAAGAAGAGCAGAGACCAGAGTGGGGAGATGGGCAGCAGTGTGAGGGCTTCTGGGTACGCCACGAAGGCCAGGCCAGGGCCGTGGTCTGCCACTCGGGAAACGTCCACACCCAGGTGATTGGCCATGAAGCCCAGGATGGAGAAGATGACAAAACCAGCATAGACGCTGGTGGCACAGTTAGTGATGCTGATGATGACGCTGTCCCTGATGGTGGGGGGGGGGGGAACAGGCCAAGTTCAGGGCGTGCAGCTTGCTTCCCTCTGCCCGGTTCGGGCCAGGAGAGGACTTGAGACAGGGAAATTTCTAGGAACAAAGGTGTCCTCAACCTCTTTTCCGATCTGCAATGGCCCTTTTTAAGTGGGCACGAGGCTCCTGAGTCCTCACAGATCCCTGGGACATCACTGTCCCCACCCTCTCTTCTCTCTCCTGCCACAAGGCTCTCCCTCCACCTCCAATGAGCCCATCCAGACCCAGGGTTCCCAGGATCTCAAGGCTGTGGGGGGGCCCTGGTGGGCCAGGAGCTGCCCCGGCCTGGTGGTCTGAGGGAGCAGGGCCAGGCTGTGGGGAGGGCTGGGGGTGGGGCAGGCGCCGGGCTGGCGGGGGGGGGGGGGTGGGGGGGGCGGGGCGCACCGGTAGCAGTTGTTGTGGAACTTGTTGTAGGAAGCCATGGTGATGAGGCCTCCCCATGCGCAGCCCAGGGAGTAGAAGATCTGGGAGGCTGCGTCCCCCCATACCTGTGAGACGGGGGAGGCCAGCGAGGAGCTGTGGTCAGAGGCAGGCACCTCTCTGTCCCTCCCCATCCCTCCCCGTCCCTTCCAGGTTGCCCTCCCCAACCCACCTTGGCCTCCAGAATCTTGTCCCACTGTGGGGTCAGGTAGTACATGATGCCCGTGAAAGCTCCTTCCAGGGTTACGCCTCGGACGAAGAGGATGGTCAGCACCACATAGGGAAACGTGGCCGTGAAGTACACCACCTGCGGGAGATGGGCCCCTGGACGCCTCTGCGCTCCTTCCGCCCCGAGCGCCCCTCCCTGGCCCCAACCCCCACTCATCCCCTCCCATGGCCGTTCATCACCCCTCTGCACACACGCACCCTGGCCAGGGGAGGCAGGACCTTCCCGGGTGGGCACAGGCCCCGTCAGGGGGAGGGTGCTTACTTTCCCTGAAGACTTGACTCCGCGGATGAGGCAGAGGAACACGACCACCCAAGAGACACCGAGGCAGCCGAGGAGGGGCAGTCTCACTTCCCCGAAGTTCCCGATGTCATTGGACAGCTTCAGCACGTAGAGCCTGGGGAAGGGGATGACGCTCTGTCATTGACCGCCAGCCCCCAGGCCCAGCAACAGATTCCCGAGGCCCAGGGCCCAGCATGGCAGCTCCCTTCTTTCTCATAAGGTACTAGGAGCCCCCTCCTGAGATAGGAGCCACTGTGGGGCCCCAGCTCTCTCTGTCTGCTGCCCCCAGGGGGTCCACTGCTTGCAGCCTCTCCCAGGATCCCCAAAGCCTCCTGGGGGCCACACCCCAGGCCTGACCAGACTCTCTGATCCCCTGAGGTATGGAGGTCTCTCTGCCCCGACTCAGGCCCACCACTGACCCTGACTTGTGCATTTCCCCATTCAGTCATGCCCTCTCCTACAGACTAGACAAATCCTATCAGGTGTCACCTCCTCCAGGAAGCCTTCTGGGAGCTTTTCATCCACATTAGTCTCCTCCATCTCTGATGAGCCGAGGCAGGCAGCAGAGTGCCGAGTAAATACCAGAGGCCTCGGGCACTCAGGCTGAGTCCGAGTCCCCCCGCCCCGCAACACACCCATGCACACGGCTCTATCTGGTGCGCTGAACCACGCCAGCTGCGCCCTTTCAGTCACCTGGACATTTCTGCGTGCACACGGGTATGTGAGCTGGGAAGTAACACAGGGCCCTGCGTTTAGAAAGGCCTAGTGCTTAGTTCAATGCTCTGCCACTGCCATCTTGAAATTCTTAATACATTTGAACAAGGGGCTTCATATTTTCATTTTGCCCTGGGCCCACAAATTACCCAGTGGGGCTTGTCAACATGGCTCCCTCCTTCCTCGCATCCTTCAGGTCTTTACTCAGGTGTCCTCTTTGCCAAGCGGCCTTTTCTAGCTACGCTGCTTAAAATTGCAGCCCTGGCCTGGGCCCAGCACTTCTTCTCCCTTCTTTGTGGTATTTTACTCCACGGCCCATGTCTCCGTCCATCACACTATGAATTTTACCTATCGATGTGGTTTGTCATCTGTCCGCTATGAAGGCAGGGCTTTTTGTCTTTGCTCACTGACATGTCTCCCAGTAACTAGCACGGTGCCTGGCACAGAGCGGTGCTCAGTAAATATTTGTTGAATGAATGGACAAACATTGCAGTAAAAGAATTGGGTGGTAAAAAGGGGAAACCCAGAGGGAGACTGCTGTGGTTGGTACAGTTGTCCAGGCTAAAAATGACGAGCAAAGACAAGCTCTTGAGCCTCAGTTTCCTCATCTGTACAATGGGTATGTTAACACCAGCCCAGAATAATTTGTAGGTAAATTTAGGTAAATACAGGCTCCCTTTTTTCCTCCTCTTACAATTATGACCTCTCAGCGTAGCTCCTTCTTAGGTATTCTCACCTTCCCCCCCCCCCAAATCAGTTCTCAAACCTCAGGACAACATTTTTAATACCTTGTGATGAGAAGTTACTCCCGTACTTCATGGGACAATGTTGCCAGGCCTGGGATTTTTTACTTGGTTGGCCAGTCTGCCTGTTAGACCTATAAGCACTTTTGCCGACTTCCTCTCCGCCTCGTCTTCCCCCAGGTCTCCCTTCACACAGTGACCTGCAGAGGGCGCTGCCCAACACATCCCTCTCCTGCCAAAAGCCTACCGCTGCCGCGGTTCATTACACAGGCATCATCAGAGCCAGGTCCTGGGCTACCCCTGCAGGCTCTCTGTTGAGTGAGGAACAAAAGACAAAGGGGGAGAGAGGTTCAGGAGCTGTGGGACCACCAAGGGTGGGTTCCTGGTCCCCTTCAGCAGTGCTTTCTAACCTTTTTTTCTTTGTGGCACATAGAAAAAAATATTTGTGGCTCACTGGGATGAACGGATAAGTCACTCAAACTCAAAGGCATCTAGGCTGGGGACTCCAGCTGCCTAGACCCTGCCTGATGAAGGGCACGTCTGGATGAAGAGCTCTGCCCTCCAGCATAGCCAGGGGGCCCTGCTCTCCTGCTGCTAGTACTTGGAGCCGTTTTAAACGCCAGCATGCCAAGTGAAGAACCAGGGGTTAAAGAGTTTAGAAGGTTAACCTGGAAATCAAATAATGGGTTTGATTTTCATTTTTATGGCACCATATTTAGTTTGGGATTTTTTTTGTTTGTTTTGCTTTAGGACTAGTGCTTCTACAATCAAACATTTAATCTAAAACCTCTTGGCATCCAACATAGGTACAAATTGTTTCTTAACGCAGAAAATCTCTGGAATAATTCTGTGTTAGTTTTAGATTTCCCGAACCACATGGTAAACACCTTGAGAACAGGACATCCTAATTCATGTCTGTGCGTCTCCAGCAGTGGCGGTCACTGTGCCTATTGAGCACCTGTCACTGTCCTTCGTGATTCATGCTGCATCATCTCAATCAGCTTCACAGCAACGAGGTAGGTGCTGTGAGCGTCCCCAATTAATGGAGGGACAGCTGAGGCTTAGAGAGGTCTGGTGTCTTCCCAAAGCCACAAAACTGGTAAATGGCAGAGCCAGGGTGTAAATGAGGCCTATGTGACCCCAGAGCTGCCATGAAGACACTGGGAGAGGACACCAGGATCGGAGTCCCACTGGGTGCTGGGTGCCATGCTGGTCACCGCAGGGACCTACGGGCAGGGAGGAGTCAGGCCAGCGCGAAGAGGACTGTAATGCAGGACTGAGTAATCAGGGAGGGAGGGAGCCCCGTGGGCCAGAGAGTGAGCAGGACACTGACAGGGGCCCAAAAATCGGCCCTTGGGGCTTCTCTCACTTTAGAGGAGCTGTTTAATCTTTCTTTGGACTTGCTTTCCCCTTTGTAAAATGGGACTATTTTCTAAAATCTACACAAGCTGGTTCATAGTGTTGTTGTGGGCCTCCGATGAGATCATGCAGCTTCCCAAGGGGCGTTGGAGAGTGTGGACCGAGAACACCTGCCCAGTGTCTCTGGCCTAATTCCTGCCAGGCAACAGGCCCGATGGGGCTCGGAGCACACGTCCTGACACAGAGGTGTTGCCTAGTCAGTTCCTTAACCTCTGACCTTCACTCTCTGAGTCTGAAAAATAGGGATGGTGATACTATGAGATAATATGCCTGGCACATAGTAGATGCCCAAGAAATGGGGGTGCTCACTCTTCCCCTCCTTTCCAAGCCAGCCTGGGCAGCCCTCCCAAGGGTCATTTTCCCAGGCTCTCCAGAAGCGGGCATCAGGGAGACATCTTGCAGGCCAGGACTCCTGCCTGCTGCCGCAGCTGGGTCGGCAGGCCAGGCTCCAGCCCTGGCTGAGAAGTGGAGTTCAACCTGCCACCCAGTGGGCCCCCCAGCCATGACCAGTTTTCTTCTTCCCCTCTGATTGCACTGGATAAAGCCCCCAGAGCTCTGCCTTGGGTAGCCTCACCAGGCTGAGGATCCCTGGCAGACAGCCCCATGGCAAACCCTTCTGGAACATCCCTGGAGGTGTGGGTAGGGCTTTGTGCATCTGGGAACTTCTAGGGAGGTTCACCCCCAGTCTAGGACAGGTTGCCCAGCTCCCACCATGCCTCAGATGCAGTAGAATACATAAGTGGGTACTTCTTTGCATAGTTCCCCCATCAGATGTGACCTCCGTGAGGGTGGCGTCTGTGTGTCCTGCTGCCCTCTCTGTCTCCCCTCCGAGTGCAGTGCCTGGTACCTGGGAGGTGCTCAGGAAATGACCTGTCCAGTGACTGAGTCTGCCTGCTGTCCGCACGGTGAGCCCTGCACCTCAAGTGAACCCCTTAGCCTCTTCGAATGTCTATGGCCCCGCACAGAGGCAGGCCCGGGGAAGCTGGGCCTGCGGTGTGTGATCTCCGGCGCAGGGCTTAGAGGATATCAACCTGCTAGGACTTCAAGTGTCCCTGGGGTCTCGGCCATCTGTCCAAGGCTCTCATCACCTAGTGCAGAAAGCCTCAAGCCTTAGCCTGGCCTGGGCACCCCTGCACCATGTGATGCCTACTGGCTTCTACTGACTACTACTCAGCCTCCCCCCAGCCACAACCCCGGCTCCAGTGTGCCGTGTCCTGGCCTCTGTGTACCTACCTGCTCATGTCTCTGGCAATCCCTTCCCTCTCTCCCTCCCTCCTCTGAGAAGCCTTCTTAACCACCTCTTTTTGCCTCCATCCTCTTAGGAATGACTGCTACCCCTCGTGCCCCAACCATGGCCCAGCGCCTACCTGAGCTGAAGCACCTGCCCCTGCTGTGATTAGCTACCTGTCTCCCCGCTGGACAGGGAACTTCTCAGGGCAGGAGTTCTAGGCCATTCACATCCATGGGCACCCAGGGCCTGGCGGAGCTATGCGGTGAATGTTTGTGGAGTGAATGAACGAGGCTTACCCACCAAGCCTCAAAGCCCTCTGCCTAGGTGCTCCCCAACAGGACATGGGGATTTCCTCCAGGATGCCCTGCTGTGCCCTCACCCCCACCCAGGTGGGACTCGGCATTCCCCAACACCAGCAGCAGCAGCTGCCCTTGGCCAGCTCTGAGACTCTGATCCCTGTGGCCACAGAGCGCAGCGGCAGCAGGCTGTCTTTTCTAAGCACAGCTGGAGGGTGATGGCCCGGGCTTGGGAAACTGCCACGGCCCCTGTGTTCTGCAGTGTTAAATCTGAGCTTCATTCCTGTAAGTTCTCCGGGAAGGCCGGTGCTCCCTCCGAGGCCACCTTAAGACTCGCGTCCTTGTTACTCCCATCAGAACGGGTTCCTCTCAGTCTCAAGACTGGCTGTTGCTCCTCCAGAATGGGTTCCTCTCAGTCTCAAGACTGGCTGTTGCTCCTCCGGGCCATAGGGCCTCTGCTCATACTGTTCTTCTCACCAGGAAACCCCCCTCTCTCCCCAGACACTCCTCTGCAGACTTGCCTGACCGCTACTTCACAAGGACGCCCCGAGTTGCCCATCTCCCACCATTCTCTGGTGTGTCAGCCTGTTCTGAACAGGCTGTGAACTCCTCACGCCTCTCCATGCACCTCTGCCACGCTTGGTGCCCAGCAGAGGGCTGACTGTGGCGCAGGCACCCTCCCGAGTCTGCAGACTATTGCCCGATGGCGAAAGGGGGTGCTGAGGGTTGGCACCAGGTGTGCCCCCCAGCCCAGGTCCGATGCGGCCTCACCTCCAGTACTCCTCGCTGGGGCTGGTCCTCTGGAGGGTGCGGTTGAGCAGGTGGGAGACGTTGCCGGGCAGGGTGGCAGGCTGCGAGCCGTCGGTGAGGTTGGAGGCGTCCAGCACGCCGGCACAGTCCGGGGAGTTCCAGGGGTTGTTGCAGTAGGCCCAGGGCAGCACGTGCGTCATGGAGGAGAAGAAGTAGTAGAAGGCGATGCAGATGACCACGTTGTAGTAGATGCCAATGTACGTAGACACCACCATCATGCCATAGCCCACACCTGGCGGGGGGGCAAGGACAGCAGCAGCCTCACATGTCTCGCTGAAGGGGGCGAGCTTAATGTTAAAGGGCCTATGGGGCAGGCTTTCATGGAAGGCCACAGAAGGGACAGGTCAAGGTCTTGGCAAGGGCAGATGGGGGTGAAGAGGTTTTGTGTATCCATGTGGTAGGAGGGGAGGGTGGAGGCCAAGCAAACACAGACCCTAGCATGTGTCCATGGCCTTGGCCATTGATGTGAGGCGTGGGTCAGCACCAGGGCTCCAGCAGGGTTGGCAGTGTTTGTACAGATGGGTGAGCCTGCACAACCCCCAAAGGCCCGTGTGTGTGTGTGTGTGTGTGTGTCTGTGTGTGTGTGTGTACTTCGCCCAGTCCTCACCTTTGAACATGGGGCTGATCCTCCAGACCCCCAAGCAGCCCTGACTTGCAAACTGGCCGAAGGAGAGCTCCATGAAGAAGAGAGGGATCCCGCAGAATATCAGCATGATGAAGTAGGGGAACATGAAGGCGCCTGGTGGGCAGGGAGAGGGCCGGCTCAGGGGCAGCCTGGTGGGGACCCCTCCCTCTTCCCACTTTGAATGGAACAGCCAGACTTTTATGATTGACTAGGACCCAAGGAGGGTATGCGCGCACTGAGCGGGAGCCTGGATCTGAGGCACACTTCCCATGACCTGTCTTTGATCTTGACAGAGGTCCCAGAAAGTCTGCTCTGAGCAGAACCCAAGCCCCAGAGCCACCATGTTTTGGTGGGATCTGGTGGATTAGTTCCTGGGACCCTCAAATGTCCCTGAAGTATTTGGGGGGGGGTGCTATTGAAATACAGGGGATAGAAGACAGGGTAATTTGGGAGGTTGGGGTGCTTTTCTCCACCTCTCCTCACCTTGAGGGAGCAGGCTGGCAGGTCAGGCCCAAACAGCAAGCTGCCAGGGCCAGGAGTGGCCTGTGCCTCAGGCAAAGGGCATCTAAGCCAGGGATGGGGCCAAAGGAGATCAGGGCCAGAGGCCAGCCTGTCTGGAGTGAAGTCTGTGCCAGGGAGGGGCTGGCCTGGGCCCTGATGGGTGGGCTCTATCCAGGTGGGTAGTCCCTGCCCTGTGCCCACTGGGTACCTCCCCCGTTGCGATAGCAGAGGTATGGGAAGCGCCAGACATTGCCCAGGCCCACGGCATAGCCCACGCTCGTCAGTACAAACTCGATCTGGTTGCCCCAGTTGCCCCGTTTCAGGTTCTGGTCCCTCTTGGTGGCCTCGCTGGGCACAGCACCATTCTGTGGGGACAGGAAAGAAGCTACCATCAGCAAGGCCTTTGTGCTTCCATGCCTGATCCTCTGTTCCTCCCCTGGTGGGGACACCATGGACCCTGCAAGCTCCCACCCCCCACACTGGGCTTCCCCTCTCCTGGCAAGAGCTACAGGCAGGCCTGGCAGAAGAGGGGAGCAGAGGGGAGCGGCTGCCAGAGGGCATCGAGTGGGGCCACCCTCACCAGCCCCCGAGCACCCCATGCTGGGGTCACCAGTCCACCTGAGGAGCTACTTCCAACATCTGACAGGTGAGACACTGAGAGGGAGCTGGAGTCGAGAGCACCCCACCCAGCCCCAGACCCTCCAAAACCTCCCCTTTCCCTTCTGGGTGAGGATCTAGGAATAGCTGAGCTTCATACCAAGCAGCCAAGTCAGGCTGGGCACAAAGGGGCCTGTGTCCAGACAGCGCCCCCCCGACCCGTCGCCACTGCATTACCAGGCTGAGCACGCTGCCCACGACAGGCGGCTGCAGAGGAAGGGATGCTGGACCCCTCCCCCCGCTGAAGTCTTTTTCCTGGGTGGGCAGGGCTGGAGAGTGAGGACAGAGGGGAGCAACTGCGCTGGGCCAGACCTGGGGAGGGCATTCCGGGACTCGAGATGGGAGAGCCGGTGGAGCCCTGTGTACTGCCTGTGGCTGGGGAGGGGCCCTGGGGAAGCTGACCTGAGCTGGGTGGTGCTGGCCATGTGCTGGGGAAGGAGACCAGAGTCGTAGGCACCACGCCAGACTTGGAGACAGACTCTGCTAGGGGAAACAGAGGGCGTGACCCCGGGAAAGGGTCTCTGAGCTGAGAGGGGGTCAGGGGCGGCCGATGAGGGGATTTGCCCCAAGGGAAGGATGACACAGCAGCCCGGGGAGCTAGCTGCAGGCCTGGGCTGGGTGGCCTGAAGCCTCACTGAGGGCGGCCCCTCTGGGAGCCGGCCACCACAGCGGGAACTGGCTGAGCAAGACCCTTTCTCTGAGTGAATGTGCTCTCCCTGTGCCATGCCCCTCCCACCGACCAGGTAAGCAGGGGATCAAGCCACCCTGAGCCAGAGCCTGAGGAGTTAGAGGGGTCTCAGTGAGAGACATAGGGACGCCGAGGGTCACCAGCAGAGAAGCACAGAAAGTCCCTGAGTGACAGAGACAGCCTCGCAGAGATGGGCTGTTCTGAGAGAAACAGGCAGGAGTGCCTGGGGAACGCCCCGCATCGGGGACAGAGCAGTGTGGCCTCTGAGGAAAAACCGGCAGTGGCACTGACCCTCAGCTTGAAAGAGACATACTCAAGGACAACTGTCACGCTGGCCAATAAACAAAGAAGCCCCGGTGCTCTGAACTGCTGTCGGACCCTGACACCGACTGACAAAGGCAGAGGGGAGGGATGGCTTCGTGCGGCCCCGGGCCTTCCGGAAAGGCACTAGGGGTGGACCCGGCAGGCCCCCCTCGCTGGGTGAGGGCCCCAGCTGGGCGTCCCTTGCACTAGGCACATCTGGTCCCTCTAGGCTTGCACACCACGGGTACTGGAGCACAGGCCCACTTGTGGAGCGACTGCCCTGCGTGCCCAATTCAGCATTGTCCCCAGCAGAGACGCTGACCCTCACACCCTTTGGGAGGCTTGGGGCACAGCCCTAGGAACTGTGGGATCTCCTTCAAGAAGTAGCCAGAGCAACTGGCAGGCTGACAGAGCTGGTGTTCTTTCATTCATTGATTCGTTCGTGCAACCAGGGAGATGGACTAACATCTGCTGGGTGCCAGGCCTGGACCAGGCACTAGGAATTCACCAGTAAACAGACACGCTGCCCACTCCAAGCTAGAAGTCTAGTGAGGAGCGAGCCATCGATGAGATATGCAAATACGTAATTTTTATATGCAACTCCAACCTGGTGACAGTGAGAAGTTTCCCAAGTTACAGGAGTATGAAGAAGGACAGGGGGTGAGGTGGGGGCAGGGTGAGACCAGGGACGGCCACCCTGAGGCGGTGGCTCGAAGGCCCACTTGGCTGCGGAAGACGATGGCTCGCAGCCCAAGTGTGCCCTCTGTGACAGACAGGCCCCTAAACCTGTCACCACCTCCCAGGGCCTCCTTTGGGACAGGCCTAGCAATACTGCAGGGTCAGGGGGGCATTTTTTCAGAGGGTGTGAAGCTTGCTTGGGGTAGTTTATCCACCCCCAAACAAATCCCAGCCAAACAGGGCTCCTATATACTGACCCTACAATAACAGTTTCATTCTGTCCGAGGCCTGTTTACTCAGGGGCACAATGGGGGATTGTGACAGCTGCAGGGTGCATGGGTGGGGTCACCGAGCAGCGGTCACAGCTGTAAGAGAGACAACCGAGGGCCCAGGATGGCCTCACGGGCAGGGCAAGGGCAAGGCCCCCGGCAGACCGCGAGTTACCTGAGGCTTCAAGCCTGAGGCCTCTGTCGGCCCCAGCCCCCACAACCAAGTGTGGCAGGAGCAGACTTGGATCTCTGTGGCCTGCTCCTCCCCTGGCATGGAGGAGACGGTTAGGGCGGTGATGCCCCCGGCCACGCGCCGTGGGCAGCCGCTTGATGGAGCCCTCAAGAGCCAGCGCACCCAGTTAATGAGCAGCACAGCGCTGAGCATGCCCTGACCAGTTGAGCTGGGCCAGGTGCCCCGTGGGGAGGCCAGAGCCCCCAGGACAGGGGCCTGGGTCTAGGGGTAGGGGTGGCGCTCTGGTGGGACGTGTCCCACAATAGGGGTCTGCTGTGCAGAAGGAGCTGGAGGTCCGTGAAATGACACTGGGCAAGTGGTGCGAGAAGCTCCCAGCAGGAGCAGCACCATGTCTGTTCTCCAGCCCTGGGCCTCAGCACCGCGGCGCCCCAACGGCGGCAGCTGTGGGTGCAACGCCCGGCTGTGGAAGCCTTGCCTGCAGCGGGTGTTCTGACTGCAGTTCCAGCACAAGTCACTTGGAGCGTTTAGGTGTCTTGGCTGGTGAGGGCTTGGTCCTCAGTGGAGGACAGAGCAAATCTACATTTCTCCAAGAACACAGAGGAAAGGATCTCTAAAATGCACTGGGCTGGGGGCAGGGGATGGCTCCCAGAACTCTCCTTCCCTTCCTTCTCCGGACCCGCTCTGGGGACTTCCTGCCACTTCCTTCCTTGGTAGCGAGTGGCAGGCCGGCGAGCCTTTTTCAAGGCTGCACAGCTTTCACCTCCTTGTAGAATCTTCCCGACCTAAACCTCTCATTTTTTCATCTGCTGGGTAGACGGCTGTGTCGCTGCTATTTACTGTCACTGAGGTGGCCCACGAAAGGACACCTCTGTGCTCACGGTCTGGCCCAGACTGGGGGCCTGGCTGCCTGACCCGGCTCTGCACCACCCACTGGCTGGGCTCCAGGCCCCTCCTGCCGGTCACCTGTCTCCCCCTGCCTGACCGCCACTGCTCTCCCTTCCTCCCTTGCTTACACCTTGGTGGTAAATTAAACCCTAGCTGTCCAGGGGGCCCTCTGGGTGGGCACTTTTCCTTTTCTGGGTTCTTGGACAGACTTCCTGCCTGACTCCCCCAGCATTGGCCTGGTGGGTGGTCTCCAGAATGGGGACTACCTGGCCTTAGAACTGAGCTCCCCCAAGCCAGGCAGAATTAGGCTCTTTCTAAAGTGACCCCCACCTTACACACACATACACATCGGAACCTCAGATGCCTCTTCCCCAGAGAAACAGTCATCGAGGCAGAAGTGTCCTTCCCTGCACAGGACTTGTGACCTGTCTTGGGTTAACAACCACCCACCCCAACCAGGCACTTAAGTTCTTCCCTCAGCCCTCCACCCGCCATGTTCACTGCTCCGGGTGACCTTTTGGGATTAAGCCTGTTCAGCTTAGAGGGCAGAATCCGAATCTCCCACTCTGTCCCGGGCTTGGCAGGACAAGACCCTGCACCAGGGGTTAGAACCCTGGCATTCTGCAGCCTGCTCCCCCAGTGACCCTGGGCAAGTCCCTTCCACTCTCAGCATCTCAGCATCCTTATCTATGAAATGGGGGGGGGGGGACGGGGGGAGAGACTCGGCCACCTCAGTAGACCTAGTGTTCTGCAGCTCTGACTTGCCTGCAATTTTGCTATTTCTGACTCTCTCCTGTGTTTTCCATTAGTTCCCACTAGCTTTCTTGACGACTTTTAAAAATGTCATTGCTTTTCTTTGCGATTATAAAAGCATTATAAGCTTATCACACACATGAGTTGGACACTACAGAAAAGCTTAAAAGAGGAAACAGCTGCAAAGCCTGATCTCAGAGGGGACCACCACCTCCACAGGATGGACCCCTCCTCTCTCCATGTACGACTCAGAGAGAACCCTGATTTCCACCCTGGGCTGCAGCTCTGCCCTGGCTCCTGGCTCCCAACTCCCGCCCTGCTGGATTAGCGTCCACTGGATATTTTTGTGAATTGTGAGCTCCCTCCTCCTGCTCTTGGTGGACACTGAGGAATCCTGGAGCTGCCTGGCTGGGCGGGCCCCTTGGGACCCAGCAGGCTGCTTGTTTGGGATTCTGCAGCCCCAGTATTTGCTCATGGGATGAAGTCCATCCAAGACAAACTTTATGGAGGAGGAGGGCAAGACCCTACATCCCAGACTGACCTTGAGCCAAATCCAGATCACTGGCAACCTTCTCTGAGCCCCAGGGGGAGGTTTAAGTAGAACAGACATTACGGTAATTTGCGGCTGCCTCAGGAGAACCCGTGACCTCCTCACACCCCTCAGTTCTTATTCCCCAAGTTCTCTCCCATCAGTCTAGGGGCCCGGCTGGCCTGTGGGTAGTACCTGTCCTGCAATGACAGACCTACCGTCCTTCCCCTGGCCTCTCTCATCCAGACATGGGAAAGAGTCGGGGTCACAGCCAGAGGAGCAGGACCGTGGAAAAATGTACCTCAGGCCCAGTCAGCGCACAGGGGCGATTAGTCCTCAAGGAAACCCTCAGAGTAACCTCTAGGCACCTACCAGGGGTGCAGGCTCTCATGTAACAGGTGAGAGAGGCAAGGCCATGCCTCGTGCTACTCCGCTCAGAGTCTCGACCAGCGGAGAGAGACCTGCCAGTTTTGCGAAGAGCAGACGGAAGACACACGCCCCAGGCATGCCAGGCTCCGCTCCAGGCCTTGGGGAGCAGGAATGGGGGACACTGGGTGGGCCCTACCTCTGCCTTAGAGAAGCCCAGCAGCCTGCCCCTTGCCCCTTGCTGCGACAGCTGTGGGCAGTCTCCACCCCAGTGGGGTGGCAGTGGGCTGGCACTCTGGACAGTGGCTTTGGTGTTTGACCCTGGCGGTCCTGGGATCTTTGGGCAGCTCTGCAGAATGCTTCTCCCCAGACTAACCCACATGTCTCCGGAGGACATTCCTTCTCTCGCCTTCTGAAGGGCAAGTTAGGGTGCCCTACAGGTGGAGGGTGGCTTTCCGGGTCCTCTCATCCTTGCTGTCAGCAGCCCCGTAGAGCCTGACAGCCCTGCCCATTCCTCACTTCCAGGGACGACAGCACACCAGCACCCACCCCACCCGGGCCTTTGCCCTGGACGCTAGTGAACATTCCATGGGGTCTCTCCCCTTCCAGCTGAGAGTCTCGTTGGGTCCCCTTCCCCCACCCTCACCGCTGAGTCCATGTACCATGTCCCCCTGCTCCCTCACCCACTCTCCCCATAGGAGTAACTGCCGTGGCAGACAATGGGGCTGTATTGATTAGTACAATTCCTGGGCACCTCCGGTCTGTCTCCCCGGGAGCTAGGACAATGCAGCTTTGATACACAGAGCAGATTCTCAGCAGGTCCTTGGGCTGGGGGAGCCCTCACACCCCCACCCCCCTCCCCCGCGCCCCCACCACACAGCTAACTCTTCCTGCACTCCTTTGCACAGTCGCAACTTTCTGGGTCACTTTGGCTGGTGTCTGTCTCACTCGCTGGCTGTGCCTGCCCCTCCCTGGCACCGTTCACTCAGCCCCTCTCCCCACCCCCAGCCCAGCCTCCCAGACTGCCTGGCACCAGGGAGAGAGCTCAACCTTCTGGAAGGTGACTGACCTGCTCTGGGGAGGAGGGGGCCCCAGGTCCACCAGCTGCAGCCATCCCAGGTGAGCGCTCGGAGAGGGGTGCCGCCGCCTCCACCGCTCATTCACACCTCTGCCCGCTCCAGACGACACTGCCGCATCCCCTGCCTCTCCCACTGCCGGCTGGGCAGCGGCAATTACTTTCACCTCATCTCCTCCCGAAGCTCTGCCTCCCCCCTCCCGGGCCCTCCCCCTCGGGCCAGTCCCCATGCAGCCCAGCGAGGGTGCTCCAGAGCTAGAGTGAGGCATGGGGTTCACTGTGTTTTTCCCTTGTTCCCAGCAAGTTACTGGAACAACAACACACACACAACCATAGAATGAGGCGGAGTGAGCTCAGCAGGGAGTGAGAGGGCGGTTCACTTCTCTCCCCCAGCTGGGCCTTGGCGTCTGGCATTTGGTGGGCTCCTGGTAGGGTGGTCGGGTGCCATTGGGTGCTAGAGATGATAAAGGGACAAGAAGAAGTAGGGTGCAGCCCACAGGGCACTACCAAAGCATCCAGACTTCTTAGAATGGGTTGGGGGATGCTGGGCCCTGGGGCTGTCTCCCCACCCCAGACTTAGGGGTCCCCAACCAGGCAAGACGACGGGGCATCCTGGTAGGAGAACGTGATGACAGTGTGAGGAAGCTGTGCCCTAGTCAGCCGAGATTTCATGGAAAAAAGAGAGCATTAGCCAAGAGGATGGTCACCACAGAGTCCAGACAAAGCGGGCGGCAGGCGAAGGACCCGTGGGGACTTGACCTGCGTTGCCCGGAGCCTGGGGTGCTGCTCTGGGAGTGCATGCTGTGGGCTGCACACCACCCCGCAGGGGCAACCCCGACTGGGGCGGGGTGTGACTCAGACCCACCCGGTCCCTCTCCTCTGAGGCCACACTCACCAGTCAGTCCCCAGCTGATGGTGAGACACCACGAGCCAGCAGCCAGGAAGCAGGTGTGAGTGCCCTGGTCCTAGGAAGACATGGCTCTTTCTGGAAACTGATAGGCTGGCCAAGGGCCTGACCCATGGCAGGATCTTAAGAAACATCCATCAGGTGGAAGTGTGTCTGAGTTCCAAAGTAAAGAACAGCTTCCTGCGAGTTTGGTTAGGGTGCTGACTCCAAGGAGCACACAGCAGGACACCATTGAAGTAAAAAGGGCAAACCTCTGCAGTCAGATAGGACTGGGTTCAAACCCAGGCTCTGCCAGCTTCTCACCATATATAACCTTGGGAAGGTCACCTAACATGTCTGGTCTCAGTTTCTTCATCTCTGAAATGGGGATAATAAAGCCCTGGCCGGGTAGCTCAGCAGTAGTCCCCAACCTTTTGGGCAGCAGGGACCGTTTTCATGGAAGATGATTTTTCCATGATGGAGCAGGGGCAGGAGGTAGGGCTCAGGCGGTAACGCGAGTGAAGTTCTGCTCACTTGCCCGCCGCTCACCTCCTGCTGTGCGGTGCAGTTCCTAACTGGCCGAGATGGACCAGTCCCCGTGCACCGAGGCTGTGGTTTAATTCCCGGTCAGGGCACATATGAGAAGCAACCAATGCATAAGTAAGTGGAACAACAAATCGATATTTCTCTTTCCCTTCCCCTCTCTCTCTCAAATCAAAAAATTAAATAAATCAATACAATGGGGATAATGCGCACTCACTGTCGAAGCCGGCGAGCATCAGTGATGACAGCAGCAGACAGCACATATTAAGTGCTCCCTGTGAGCCGGGCACCGTCCGAACACTCTGCACACACAGCGCCCGGCAGAAGTGAGGCCTGCGTGGGTGCGGCTGAGAGGGTACTGATGTGGGTGTGATAATTTATCATTTTAATTTGAACATTTCACCTAAAATGTCATAGGGTGTGCTTGAGTGTGATAGTGTTATGTTACAGACTGACATGCTTATGCTTTTGTAAGAAAAGATTGTGTCATAAAACAGGGGCATTATTTGTGCCGGACCCTGCGCATCGACCCATTTATTTAGTCCTCCCAACAGCCCCTCAAGGTAGGTATACTTTTACCCCTGTTTGGGGGAGAAGATGGACTCTGGCCTAGGCCCAGGTGAGTACTCTAAGAACGGCCCCCGGACCCCACTGACTCAGCTACTCACTGGGCCAGCCTCAGGCAGCCCGGTCCCCAGACACGCCCCGCTGACTTCCTGCAGACCCAGACTGAGGGCCAAAGCCCTGGCTGGGCCACTGGCTTCAGGAAGGCCCAGTCACCCATGATGCCCAAATGCTCACTTCCACCCAGGGTGGGCTCTGGGCTCTGGCTGCCCTGGCCTGGGCCGAGTGCCCAGAACAGGCAGCCCTGGCTGGATGGCTTTCTCCGGCTCTGGCCATGGGACAGGAGGCAGCGGCAGCCCAGCTGGGCCCTGGCCGTAATGAGGCCTCATTAGTGGGATCCAGCTGCTCTAGCCCCACTTAGGGTGGCAAGCCCCCCAGCCCCCACCTCTGACTTTTCTTAATAAGAGTGGGCATGTGTCCAGAGGGGCAAGGAGTCTAGGGGCTTTGTTGTGCCCTGTGACTCTGAGGGAAGGTCCTGCTGAGCTGAGACTGGGACATGCTGGGGATGGGAGGAGGGCTGCAGGGAAGCTGTCTGAGGGAGGGGACATGTGGGCACAGGACTGAGTAGGTGGTTTCCAGGGAGGGTGGTGAGGGGAAGGAGACCAAGGGGAAGAGATGGCAGGGTCCTAGGTCCAGAGAGAAAGGTTGGGCCTTATCCTTTGGATCTAGATATTGTCCATGTCATTGGGGAGGCAGGAGCTGCACATCTAGGATCATCCAGTTGATCATCTATGCCATCCTGGCTAGGAGAGCACCTCCTTGGTGCTAGGCCTTATATAAAGAAAGCACCCACTACGTGCCATGACCTGTGTTAGCCAAGTGCCCACCATGAGCCAAGTCCAATGCTGGAAAAACACACAGTGTGCCAGGTCTGTGCTAGGAAAGCACTCGCTGTGTGCCAGGACATGTGCTGAGAGAGTGCCCACTGTGTGCCAGGACCTGTGTTGAGAGAGTATTCACTGTGTGTCAGCCCCATACCAGTGAGCCCCTGTGGCTTGCTAGGTTCCTGCACTAGGTGAGTGCCCCATGTGTGCCAAATTCTGTGAGGTGAGGACCCAACGTATGCCCAGCCCTGAGCAGGGTGAGTACCCACTGTATGCCTGGTACGGCGCTAGATGAGTGCCCACTGTGTGGCAGGCTCTGTACAAAGGGAGTGGCCAATGGGTACCAAATCAGTACTAGTTGAGTGCTTGCCACATGCTGGGACTCATGCTAGGTGCATGCCCAGAAGGCGACAGGCCTTTTACCAAGGGAGTGGCGATGTGTGCCAAGCCTATGCTACTTGAGGACTTGCCACGTGCCAGGACTTGGGCTCCGTGAGATTGTGCTGTGCGCCAGGCCCTGGGATGGATGCTGCCGACAAGAGGTATCCAAACCCTCATGTCCAGGCAGAATAGGACAGGTTGGGGTGGGGCAGCCCCAGGTAACCTGAGGTGCTTGCAAAGCCTTCTGGGATAATTTAGATGCTCTGGCATCCAGGGCCCCTAGCCCAGGGCACCTGGGCTAGGGGCCCAGGTGACTCTGATCTTATTCATCACAAATCTTCCCAGTGAGAAGCAAACAGTGAGTTCTGGGGAGGGAACAATGAAGCTCACCAAGGCCCAAGACACCGTGTGAGTGAGGAACAGACACGGGGTGGGGATGGGGACTGAGTTAACTAGCTTATGAACCTGGTGTGAGGCCGCAGGGTTATAGCTGACCCTGTGGGGCTCTTCTGTCCTGTCCTGGCCTCCTCTCCTCCAGTTCCCTGTTCTCTGAGCCCCAGGCAGCATCCCCACACGTGTGCAGAGGTATGAGGTGTCCACAGAAAGATCACCCCACCCCACCCCAATGCCCCTAAGCATCCCAGCTGCTCCCAGGCTTGGAGGCACCCTGGCCAGCTGGGGTTTTGCACGGCCCTGTCCTAGGAGCTGCTGAGGCGTGAGGGAGGCAGCTGAGCTGGCCTGGCAGAAACCATCTGGGCTGGGAGTGGGAGGGGGGAACACGTGCAGCAGGCATGTGGGCCTGGGCACGTGCTGGGAAGCGGCTTGCTCCTCCATGGGGCACCTGCCACGTGAAGAACCGGGCAGAAGCTACGAGGATGACATGGGATGTCTGTGGATGCTGAAGAGCCCCAGGGGTCCCATGTCCTCACACCCAAACCTAGAGCAAAGGGGGAAGAAAGTGGAGACACTATCCTCACAGTGAGGTTCACTCCCTACATACCAGGGCACAACTGGCAACAGAAGCCACCAAGCTGGGATGGTCCATGTGCCCCTGGCTTACATGCATGGCCCTCAGCACCCTGTGTCCTGCCCCATCATGGCATCCAGAGAACGGGCATGTCTGAAAGGAGCGTCCTTAGCCATGTGTTCTTAGGGGAACATAGCATGTAATAAAGTGCCGGCTCAGCTACCTAGGTTAGCTAGGACAGATGGCGCTCCTCAAAGGCTGTATCCTAGAGACAAGCACTGAATGGAGGAGGCTTCAGTTCCAAAGTGGGGCCTGAAAATAGCAGAATAGTGTAGCCCAAGGTCATCAGCAAAACTGAAAAAGAGGCAGGAATAGATTCTCAGCAACCACGGGGATGCCCAGGGGACAGATGCTATGAGCCTAAAATGAAGCAACAGCGGGCAGAAGCCAAAGGGCAGAGGGCATGAGGAAACCAAGCCCCAGCTATCTTTAGGCACATGATGGTGCTGGGAACAGAGTCCCAAAACAGCATTCTCTTCCACAGACAGGCTAGCCTGCAGCTCCGGGACGCTCAGCTCTGGCAGGGACTCTGGGAGATTCTGATTCATGCTCCCTACGGCCCATGTGGGTCCCCTGTCCCTCCTGCCTGATTGCCTCAGTCCTTTCAGGGTCACCCCCGGGAAAGAAGTGCAGCCAGGGAGTACGCAGAGGGTTTCTTAGGTTTCATGGGTTTCAGAATCTTCAAGTAGGAAAGGGCAGAGCCACACCCCACTTCTTAGACACGCCCATGGCAATTCCAAGACTTCTCTAGGAAAGCAGAGGCCTTTCTTGGTTCTATCACAACATCCACTCCTAGTAAGTGTTCAGGTCATGAGACCTCCACCTCTGCCTTGTTCTGAGCACCCAGAGTTCAGGACGGTTCAGAAATACTTTCAGAAGCTTGGTTCATTCAGACTTGTTCCAACCAGGAGGGGGCCAGACCTGAGCAGGCCTGAGGGACACAGTGGAGGGCCCTGAGCCTGTGGACAAAAAAGGGACCACACACGAAACCTGACAAGCTTGGGGGAGGCCTACATGGAGGGCTCTGTCAAGGGGAAAAACTTGGTTCTTCTTGCCGACACGGTAAAGAATTACAGATCAGAACAGTCTATGAGTATGTAAGCAGGGTTTATCGGTGATACCTTCTCATGGAAGAGAATGGGTCTTGATGAGGTGGGGGTAAAAGGCAAGAGCATCAGGTTCTTTGTCTTGAGGACTCGTATAAATGGCAGGAAGGGGGTGAAGAAGTTACATATTGATTAATGGGTAAAGGTTGTCCAGCTTCCCCTGGGGGACATGACTACCCAAACATGGGTATGTGGGGGGTATGTGATAAATCCTTATCTTGCTCCACATGCCACTTGTTCATCTTGTCATAAAGCAGATCCATGACAAAAGGCAGTTAATTGAAGTTGAGGCAGTTACCTAAAATTATTTATGGGCTCTTTCTGTAAGCCTTAGGGACCCCCCTCAAAAAGGAGACAGTGACCAGAGATAGGCAATTAACCAAAGTTGTTTTATGGGCTTCTTCTTGGGCACTGTGGACCCCTTCCTCTTCCCCCTTCTAGACCTTGGGATGAAGACAGTTTCAAAGGCTCTCTATCACAGATAGTGAAAACAATATATAGAATTTCAAGGTGTTAACATAGCATTTCTTGCGATGTTTAGAACACCTGGCAATCTCGTTGGGCCAGGCTCAGGACTGCTGTGTTAGTGGATAAGACAGGTCTCCTTCCTGCCTCAGTTTACCATCTATCCTACCTAACAGCTTGAAAAGCTCCAAGATTGAAAGTAACCACATAGGATGGTCTGACCATAAAAATTCCTGACTGAAAGTGGGTCACAGCAGGTAGTCACTTCCTGGGTCTGTAGCTTCCTTGACAAAGGTCAATCTTGACCTGAAGTGAGCCCGTCTATTATCATTTTGCATCTAAGCTAACAAACCTTTGAAATGCTAGTCTCCTTTTCTAGAGGACTCAGGGCACCACCATCACAGCACAGCACAGCACAAGACCCCACGACACTACCCACCGCTCTCTGTGATCTCGGTCGGTCCCCACATACATTTCTCTGTGCTGTAAATGTGAATGATCCTGTAGCCGCCAACTCCATCTCACTCTATGCAATCTCAGAGATGTCCCTGCTTTGCATTCCTCCAGCCTCCCTCATCCACCACCAGCGAATTTCACATTGCCTCCCCCTTGCATCTCTTCCGCTGACTGTAATGTGCAAAATAAGCTGCAAAACTGCCACTCTCCACAGAGCATCTCTCCATCCATTGAGATTTGGCTTCCCAGCAATTGTCATCAATTTGGTTCAGATAAACTCAGAAAACCCCCTTACAGGTCTGGATGTTTCCTGCGACAATGACACTGCTGGCTAACCTCCTGCAAACCGTTTCTTTGGACCAAGTCGTTTGAGTCCCAGAAATCTTTGTTTTGGACGGGCTCTGCAGAGACCGAGGCCAATCGATCCTTAAGTGAATGGGAAAGGTAGCCAAAGGAATAGATGTGGGAAAGGGAGTCACCAAGGGAGGGCCACGCTCAGATACTAGCTTCTTCCCCTGAGGTGCCCCAGTCTAGCTCGTCCCTGAGGCAAGATCTCAAGAGAGAAGGTACAAGCACTGCCCTTGGGGTAGGATCTGGCACCTGTTTCCTGCTTCCTGCTGCCTGTGCCACCCTACTTGGTCTACCAGTGTGAGCGGAAGCCCTCCCCAGGCTCTGCTCTCGCCTCTGCTTTTCAAAACACCCACCACCTCTCCTGTGCTCCGAGGCATTGGGCAAAGGAAGGGCCGTGGCTTGGGGAAGGGGGAGCGGCAGGTTTTCCGAGAGTCCTCAGGAGAGGATTTAAACAAAATGTGCTTTGTTACTTTTCAGACAGGAAGTACAGAGAAAACAGTCAGGGTCAGAGGACCCCTTCATGAGCTCCTACTGAGCATTCCCTGTGGCAGGCAGAGCTCTAGGGGGTGGGAAACGGGGTAGGGTGTCTCCGCCCCAGGACAGCCCCAGGGGTACTGCTGTCCTCTTGGCAGGAGGAGCTGTAGCCTTCTCTCCAGGGTGTCTCTTGTGACCAGAGGAGAAGTGGGCCTCCTGCCTCCAACGGGCTCTATGGCGGAATCTGCCCTGCCATGGGTCCGGAGCTGTAGCGCCATTGAATCAGCCAGGTGAGGGCCTGCCTGCCTGGGCCTGGGACAACCCTAGCACTCAGCAGCCCGGGCAGTGCCAGACTCAGGGACCCATGGAACCTCCTAGGCTTTCCTGTCATAGGGCAAGCGGCTGGCCGAAGGCCCAGAGTGGGGAGTGCTCATGCCCCTTCCCCCCACTGCAGTCTGGTCCCTGTACTCACCAGCATCCCTTTGGCACCTTTTCCCACCATAGTGGCAGTGGGCTGGGGGCTCTGGAGTCCCAGGCCACAATCACAGGCTCTGCTTCCAGCACCTTTCAGGCCACGGACCTCAGGAGCTGTGGAGAGAGTGGAGAGCAGGGTGAGGATCTAGCCCGGGCAGGCAGAGGTAAGGCATGCGTGGCCCTCGGGGCTCTCTGGAACAGGTAGTGCAGGGCCTGGGACACCAGCCGGCAGCCGCGCTTCCCTCCCACCTTGGCACCCCTCTGCCAGGCCACTTGTCATCTCGCTCCTTTCTCAATGACCCTGGATCAGCTCCTCCCTAGCTCTTCTGCTGACCCTTCCCCTGCAGTCCTTAGTCTCCAGCCTTCCCATCCCAGGGGACAAAGGTCTATTTTTGACTCTCCAGATGCCCAATTTTATAAAAGACTTTAAAAAAAGAATACAAAACTGGACAGGGTCCAATTGTTTCATCGTCTGTGTGAATGGCTTCAACCTTTCCCCTGAAGAGGGGTTGGCTTGGATCCGCCACCCGCCCAACCCCGGCAGCCAGGATGGTCCTTCCTCATCCCAGTGCCACTCAGCTTGGGTTCCAGGGCAACCGGGCTTGTTGTTATGTCACTAACTGGGACCGTAAGCTCTGGGCATGCCAGACACACCATGTGCGGGCACGTTTCCTTGCCCTCGTTCAGGCTGTCTCCTGCCTGCAACACCTTCCCAATACCAGGTGGAATTCTCCAAGTCCTTTAAGACCGTGCATAAATGCCACCTCTTCTCTGTAGCTGCTCCCTCACCAGAATGAACAAATCGCTTCCTCCTTTTTGTTTTGTACAGATGTCTACTAATGTCCTTACTGACTCATCTTAGACTAATTTGCCTTTAGGTCTGTCAACCATGAGTCCGAGGGTCCCTTGAGGGCTCGAATCTGTGTTTTATTTACCCCTTTGCGCCCAACACCTAGCACAGTGCTCAGCTTGCAGGCAGTGTTGGCTGCATTGCAGGGAAGCGGGTAAGGCTAAGGCCCTAGAGTGAGGGTCAGCTGAGATCGTGTAGGATGATCATAAGAGGCAATTTGGGGCTGGCCAGCTGGAGGGGCAGCAGTCAAGGCTAGGCAGGTGTATACATGTGTAATGTCAGATGCAGATGGTAGAGGGCAGTTTCTGACAGGCCACAGGAAAGGAATCAGCCTTCAGGGAGACCCAGAGAATTCTCTCATAGGAGGAAAAACCTGGGTCAGATGGACAAGGACATTCAGCCTCCACAGGGCCTGGTCCTGGGAAGGACTGGGCTCAGCTTCTGGGGACTCCCCACCCTCCCCCATAGCAGACTCTACTCCAAAGGCTGTTCTGTGCCACTCTGCCCCACCCACAGCCATCTGGCAATGGCCATCTCTCACCCACAGGCCCAGGAAGTCTTTGGAAGGCTAAAGAGACCAGGAAAAAACTCTTTGCCTATGCAAATCAGCCTTGGCCCTGCCCACCAGGTCTCCCCATAGCCTGCAGCAGATGGGGATGTGACTTATAACCATTTCCCTTTTGTCAGTCAGCCAACCTGGCCTCTCTGCCTCTCAATGTGTCCTCCTAAAGAGGTCCCTGCTCACAGCTTTGGTTTTCTGGGGGCAGTCAGGAGAGGGGTGCCATGCTCCCTTAAAATCATACCCTTGCCCTCCTCACTCACCACACCCTTCCCTCCAAGCTGTAAGCTCTAGATTTGAATTCCTCAAAGCTGTCTCTTCAGTTAACAAATAATAATGACAGTCATGACAGTAATAACAGCAGATGGCAATAAGAACCACCTCATGGACTGGGAATTATGCCTTCCGGCCAGGTGAAGAAATCGAGGATGTTGTGTGCTGGAATTTAGGGTTGTTCTCACCCAGGATGTCCCAGAGCACTGAATACACACACAGCCCACACCCTCGGTGTGCTTACAGATTCCTGTGGAAAAGGCACCAGGCCAGCCCCTAGCCCACCACTGATGAGAAGTTCAGCATGTGATAAAGAGCTTGGGCTCTGGCACCTGGTAGCCCTGGGCTGGAATTCTGGCTCTGCCATTCACTAGGTTATGTGACTTCAAGTCAGTTACTTAACCCCTCTGAGCCTCGGTGTTGTCTGTCTGGAAGATGGGGCTGATAATCCTTTGTAAATTCTGAAGTTTCTGCTTCATTTTTCACTTGACTACAAGTCCTCCACACTTTCCTCCCCTCCAATCCATTAATCTTCCCAAAGTCCCAAAGCTCTGATTTCCTCCAACAGTTCTCCACAGCCACCGGGATACGGCCTAAACTGTTTATCAGGCATTTGAGGTTGGCCACAATTCATTTATTCCACAAATATTTATTTCAGGCTTCCTCTGGGCTAGACCTGTGCTGGCACCAAGAATTCATGGGTCTCTGCCTTCCTGCAGCTTATGGGATAGGGGAATGAGTGAAACTGGTGTCTCAAATGTATATAATTAAAGACTGAGATAAAGGGTGTGACAGAGAAAGATCCTTAAAGGGTGGGGGGCAGACCTCCTGTCTGAGAGTCACAGAGGACTTCCCTGAGGAAATTATATTTGAGAGTCAGAGGGAGTTAATTCAGCAAAGTGGCAATAGTGAGGGAGGAAGAGGAAAAAAGATTTAAGCAAATGAAATAACGTAGGAAAGACCACAAGGTTGTGGCTCAGAGAGCCAGGGAGAAAGTGGCCAAACATGAAGGTAGACAGAGGAACAGAGTCAGGGCTTTTGGGGCTTGGGTTTTGGTCTTTATCCTGAAGGCGATGGCACGTATTGAAGGCTTTAAAGCAGAGTCGTAATTGAGGAGGAGCAATTGGTGGAATGTGCATTTGGAAAACATCACCCTAGATGCAGTGTGGAGACAGGGAAGAGAGGAAATCAATTAGGAATAGGCCAGGCCAGAGATGAGGGGACTTGGTTAGGAAGATGACGATGAGGTGGGGAAAGGTGTACAGATTTGAGAAAAATATGTAAGATAACATTGGTAGGAGTTAGTGATGAATTGGACTTTGGGAGAGAGGAATAAGGAAGGGATTGTGGTTTCTGCTGGTGCAACAGGAGAAAGCCAGCCCAGCCCAAGAGACAGGAATGCTGCCGGTTTGGAGTGGGGAGAGGATGGGCTGAGTTGGGCAAGTTGGGTTTGAGTTGCCTGTGAGCCACCCAAGGGTGGGTGATGAGAGGGTAGTCACAGGACCCACCCACCTTCAGTCTCACTGCTCAGTGAGACTGCACTTCCTCTCCCCCAAAGGGGACTGTCAGGTCAGTCAATCTTAAGGGTCCATCTGGGCCAAGCCCCTGGAGTCCTCTCTGGAGATGAAAAGGGTTCAGGCTCTTCCCGTCTTCAAGGACCTCACATTTAAGAAAAAGACGGAGGAAGCATAATCTCCATTCAGTGTGATGAAGGGAGTGCAGGGGCTGAGGGTGCAGGGAGGAGACCTTGGTCTGCCTTGAGCCCAGACTGGTTACCCAGGGCCACCTGCGGCCACGTGGGACTATTCATCATTCCCAGAGGGTTCTTGCTTCCACACCTTTGCTGGTGTGGGTTCCCTCTTCCTTGAGCGTCCTTGTCTCCATTTCCATCTGTAAATATCCTATCCATCTTCAAAATGTCCCCATGCCTTTATCTTCAAGGAGTCTTTTTTTCTGCCTCCCAATTGCAATCTTTCCACTGTACCCTCAAAGCATGCTGTGTACATCTGTTTAACACTCTTGTCACACAGTGTTGAGGCACAGTTGCATGTGTCCAAATCTGGTGCCCCAGCAGCCAGAGAGATCTCCCAGGCAGCGGTGTGATTCTTCCGTGTCCCTAGGGCTGGGCGCTGATTAGTATCGCCGCAGTCGCAGTATAGGCCAAGTAAGGGGCGTTTTCTCTGCGGTCTTTGTAAATATTTGGGCATGCTCAGTGTCGCCTATTATTCCCTTTCTAGAACCAGTCCCCTCACCCACTACACTCTCCAACCTTCTGTTGGTCCCTCACTTCGGGAGTCTTTAACCTCCCAGGTCCTTCTCTCCTCCACTCCTCGACCCCCAACCTTTACCATCTAACGGACACAGCAGCATCAGGCTGGTTTCAGCAAAGAAATAGACTCAGGCTTTGTGTGGGAGCTATCAGACAGCCGGGGACTTGGCTCCTTTAAGAGTGTCCAACCAGGAGGCGTGGCCTGCGGAGAGCAGGCCCGAAAGGAGGAGCGGCTCCTTTAAGAAGCGGCCCTTAGACTGATCGGAGGCCCCCAGCCAGGAGGCTGGGGTACGATCGCTTTTAGGGCTGCAGCAACAACCGGAGCACCCCAATTCCTCGAAGCGTGGCGCGCCTGCTTTTATCGGGGTGAGAGGTTGGGGGTGGAGGACGTTACATCAGCTACTACGTGTGGGCCTCTCAGCTGCTGAGGAGGTAGCGGTCCCGCCCCCGCCCCCTGCGGTGGAAAAGTACCGGGGCGCCCAGGTACCCGCCCCCTCGCCCCGCCCCCGGGCTGGTCCAGCACCCTCCCGGTCCTCCGGGTAAAACCTCCTCCCTTCTGGCCCGGGCCCCTGGCCCCGTCTCTTCTCCCTCCCGGCCTTGGCTTCGGGGTGCGGGGTGCCGGTTGGGGTGAGCGCCTCTGGCTGCTAGGCCCCTGCCCTCACCTGTGGCCTCCCCGGCGCGCCCTACAAGCACCCAGAATGAAGGTTGGAATGGGGAAGGCACAGATTCTTCCCAGGGTGGCAGCCCGCAAAGAACTCCATGGCGGTAGTCTTTTTTCCAAAGCCATGGCCGAGAGTCGCGGACAAAGAGCCAGAGGGCGCCGGACTCTCTGGCATGGCTTTCTGGGACTGGCGAGCGCGCGGGAACCCGCACGGGGCTAGCATTTGGGCAGGCAGATAGGGAGACGAGCGGGCTGGAGAGGCTAGATAGGCAGCCAGGGTGGCCGGCAGTGCGAAGAGAAGAAGCCGGAGCTAGCACGCTGGGCGCAAACAGTCCGTCGGTTCCCAGCCGCGGTAGACCCCCGGCGCGCAGACCTACTGGCGCCCAGACAAATCGCGACACACTCTGGTTCCAGCGCTATCCGCACAACCCTGCGCCCGCCACCCCCGATCAAGCGGGTGTCCGCACGCAGCGCCCCCACTCCGGGAGCGGCCCCCCTCCTTTCCTGCCTGCTTCGGCTCCTTGGTGACAGCGGTGACACCCAGACGCGCACACCTACCCCGACCTTAGCGGCGAGACACACATTCCCGTGCGTGCACCCACACTCTTAGCCACAGATGCCTGCATGCATGCGCGATCTCTCTCTCTCTCTCTCTCTCTCTCTCTCACACACACACACACACACACACACACACACACACACACACACACACACGTCCTGGGGCTCAATCCCGAGGAGCCATCAAACACCCAGATCAACAGCAAGACCGGCAGAGGTGCGGGCTGCAGCGCCCCCTTCCCCCAGCCCCCTTACCATGCTGCAGCCCCTGGCCCAGGCGTGCTGGGTCCGCACCGCGGTGCGCCCAGGTGGCTCTCTTAAAGGGAAAGTTGCATCAGCTTCCCGAGGCTTAGTGCCGCCCCGAGTCCGCCCGCCCCGTGGCGCTGCTCTCGGCTCCTCCAGAGCTTGTTGTGTTTTGGTTTCGGGGAGGCGGGGACCAAGAGTTTGGTGAAAGTTTGGAGAGTGGGGAAGGCTTGGGAGACCTAGCCAAGTCCCTCCCCTCCCAGAACAGCTCCCCTGGCTGCCCAACCCTCCCTCCTCCACCCCTCCCCGCCCTCCACATCCCCACCCTTCCTGGCCGACTTCTCGGACTCCTCCTCCCAGGGAATAAAATTACAAGTCGCTCCAGCTTTCAGATGATTGATCCCCTCAAACCCCTGGGAGGGGGCCCCACAAAGGAGCCCCCTTCTCCGTCCCTGCCTCTCTGCCCTCCAGCTGGGGCCCTTGGAGAAAGCAGATGTCGTCTCCTCCGGGCTAGGCTGGAATGAAGCCAGAAGGCCTGGGGCACTTCGGGGGGCTGGGGCTCGAGTTAGCCTGCCAGGCCCCCAGCCTTCTGCGCCTGCGTTCCCCCTAGAGAGAAGTGAGAGCGAATTCCATTCCCTTTGGAGCAGCGCCGCTAGGGACTGTGGGCACAGCTGGGTAAGGCCTGGGTCCTACTCAGAACTGGAGGTTTGGGAGTAATCTTTTCTCCAGGGACCCTCCTTTGACCACTGGCTTGGTCAACCCTACTCTGGCCATTGTGTTACATGGGCTGCAGAGACAAACCTGGGCCCCTTCTCCCCTCCCTGGGGTTACAGGCCAGGGTTCTAATACCAGCTAAAGAACACTTTGCCAAAAGGAGCTTTGGTGAGCCTCAGTTTCCTCCCCGGAGAAATGGAGAGGATGAGCTGAGGAAATGCAGATACTTCCATATGAAACATCGCTGCAGGCTGCCTCTGGGAGAGAGGCTTGGCAGTGATAGAAAGGGGCTCCCCCATTTGCTTACCTTGTGTGAGCCTCCACCTTTGGGGAGAAGGGCCAGTAAATACTGGCCGTCAGAACAAATACTGTTGTCCCTTCCTGAGGGGCACCTGCTTGGGAAGGGACCACCTGGAGAGATAGGCTCCCCTCTGCCTGCTGCGTCTGTTCCTCACCGATATCTGGCCAGGAAACACGTTTTATTTGTTCCCTGGGGACAACCAGCCTTCAAGAAGATGCGGCTCACCCTGCCTGGGCATCATGCTGCAAACCCTAACGTTCCTGGTTCAATTCCCTGTCAGGGCACATGCCTGGGTTTTGGGCCACGTCCTCAGCTGGGGTGTGTGAGAGGCAATGGATCCGTTTCTCTCGCAATGAATGTTTCTCTTCCTTTCTCCTTCCCTTTCCCTCTCTCTAGAAATAAATTAATAAAATAGTAAAGAAGAAGAAGCTGCCGAGGCACATGTGCCAGACTTGAACGAGATCCGTTGATGAGGGAGATTCCCTTTATTAATTTACAGTGGAGGCACTGAGGACGATATCTAGTGTCAGGCACAGACCATACAGTGTGCACAGCACCAACGTCCCCAGGGCCCTACTATTTAGAATTGACAGCCTATTCATGTCGGAGCCTTGATCAGATCTGGGAAGACAGACTGGTCCCATCAGCAAGATTTCCATTTTCACTTTGTCCCCAGACTTAGTATGCATAGATTGTTTGGGATTTATCATCACCTATGAATGAATTGTAGGTGCTACGTGTGTGTGCATGCACCTCTGCCCAAGCAGCCTGCTGTGTCTGTGGGTCTGTGTGGGCGGATCTTATGGCAGAGTGACTGCGGGCACCGCAGCAGTTCTGTGTGGTGGTGTGCGGATGTGCCCAGCCCTGGGGACTGGGCAGATTTGATCCGAGCCCTCCTTGCCTCTACATAAATTCAGCTTCTGGTCTCTCCCTCCCTCCTGAGGCTTGTCAAAGAGGGCTACCACACAGGAAGGCAGGAAGAAGCTGTTGGAAGAGGCTCTCATTTAGTGGAGTGGGGACAAGGGAGAATGGAGGGGGGATGATGGCCTCCTTCCACCTTGACTGAGGGCAGCAGGGGAGGTGGCGAGAAGAGGGCGCTGTGTCAGTGAAAGTTCTAAAAATTGTCATGGCGCAAGGAAAGCGGGGTTTCCCACCTCATACCTCAAGACACCATACAAGGGAGGCTGGGGGCACTCAGATCAGGACCCCAGTAGTCCCTCAGGCCAGGCTGGGGGCAGGTGCTCAGGATCCAGCCTTCTGAGGCCTTACTAGGAAGAGAGGAAGACAGAGTTTGGAATTAATCTGAGGTCGGGGAGGCAGCCTAGCACTTTAGCCCATGGGGTGGGGAAAAGAGATTATCCCTGTGATGTTTAGGGAAGTTAGTGATACTGCCCATGAGGGTTTTGCTAGACAAACAAATGACATAACACAAAGTATATTTATGGATGTTGTATTTTGCCCATCGTGATCCAGAAAGGGTTTCAGGAAACCACACGGTGAGTTAAATCCCAAGAGGCTTGTGAGAAAAGATTCTAGTTTGAAAAGCCATCTCTATGAAACAGGGACTGGAGCAGCTGTTTTTTCCCTGACCAGAACGAGGCCCCAAGGGAGGCAGGTCTGGGCTGAGCCCAGATCAGAGCTGGCTGTGGGCCAGCTGGCTCAGGGGGTGAGAAGGGCATGTATGTATAGTAGGGGGGATCAAGCCTGAGGACAGACAGACTGCTGGGGTCAGATATCTGGCCTGCTCTGGTCTGAGGCAGGGCAGCAGGAGAACAGGCAGCTGGCTGGGCCCCGCCTACTGCAGGCCGAGAGTCTCAGGGCCTCCCGTTCCAGTGCCGTTTCTTCGGAGGACTGCACCCAACCTCAGCTCCCCAGTGCTGGCTGGTTTCCTCCTTTGTCTTCTACCTGCAGGGGGTCAAGATCAAGGCCTCTGTTGGGGCTCCAAATCAGTGCAGGTGTGCGTCTGGTGGATGAGGCCAGACATGGGTCTCTTCTGGGGGGCACTGCAGGAGCTGGTAGCCTTGGGTACCTGGGTGAAGGGTTGCCCAGGGGCCCTGCTGAGAAGTGGGGGGAGGGCAGACACTGAGTTGTAGCCTGGTTTCACCAGTGGTCTCCACCTCCTTGGAGCCCCAGGAGCTGGAAAACATGATTGGCAGTGGCCCCTCTGGGCTCGGCTGTCAGGTTCTTCCTCCCTTGAACTTGGAGCACAGTGGTCAGTGCCTGGCACCTTCCCTCCCCTGTTCCAATGTAAAGGAGCAAGTTAGATGGGTTCTAGATCCAAGAGCTGTCCCCAGGGCTCCATGTACCCCTCAGGACACCCCGTTGTGCTTTCCCTGGCCCTGCCCACGGGGGCAGCATGGGTCAACCGCCGGGCCCACAGCAGGGTTCCAGGCTGGACCTCAGTAGCTACAGGTAAAATTAGGCATACAGGTGGAAACACTGACTTTGGCCCTGCCTGAGGGGACAGCCCTGACATCCAGGCATTCAATGGCTAGACACCTAAACACCTTAGAGATCCCAAAGTCCAGAAGTCCCAATGTTACGGATGCCAGAGCTCCCCATGTTGTCAAAAATGCAAAATACAGATTTCCCAATACCTAGAGCCCAATGCCCAGGGGGCTTCGTGCTGAGGGTGCCCAACGTCTAGGCCACACAAGGTTCCTAACACCCAGCTTGCAGAGACCCAGTGTCCCAATTCACAGGAAAAGAAGCCGGAGGGGAGGAAGTGGTGCCCTGGCACGACCCAAGTCCCTCCAGCCACTGGTGTTATTTGGGGAGTGGCCGTCACCAAATCTGGGGCTGGTGGCGGTGTTGGAGGCCGCAGCGCCGCTTCCTCGGTGCTCCCTTTCTGGGTCTGGAGAGGGCAAGAGGGGCTGAAGGAGGGATGGCTTTTCCGCCAGCTACTGACCCACTCGGGGTTGCAGGACCTGTGAAATGAGAGCCCATGCACTCCCCACTTGTGAGTGTGCTGGAGTCGGGCTCATCTCTAGGAAGACAGTCATGAAAGAAAAGGGGTTCCTGCTCTTCTGCATGGGTCCTACGGCAATGGGACTGTTGCTCTCTCGCTGGGGGTCAGCATGTTTCTGTCTGTGGCCGCTGTCTGGCCAAGGGCATGGCTGTGAGAATGAATGACTGTTGGCATGTGATGGTGTTGGTGCGTGGCTGTGAGCATAGACTGTGTCAGCAAGCTGACATGTGTGACTGTCACAGCGGGTCTGATTATGTCCATCTGTCCGGACATCCTTATAAACCCTCCCTGCCTCACTGCTTTTCCAAGGGATGGAATGTAAAGCCCCTCTTCCCTCAGACCCCCAGGTTCTGAGGCCCCGGCCCACCCCCAGAGTCACCAGCAGCAGGCCTGGAGATTCCTCCCACAGCCCGTACCCCTGTCAGACCCAAAGCCTCTTTGGATTGGGAAGACAGGAAGAGTGGTGGCTATAAGTGGGGCAGCCGATACCCAAAATAGCCGTCTACCCTGGGGGGAATCCTACCCAGGGTACCCAACCTGGCCTGCTGACCTGGAGCCTGAGTAGGGCTCCTTGTCTGACTCTACCTCCCCAAATCTCACCTAAGTAAGCCCTTCAGACTTGAAGGAGGGACAGAGCAATTCTGTCACTACAAATTATATCACAGGGAATCATGACATCACGGGCACTGACACCAGGCTTAGGCGTGGGTGGTGCATGGCTGGGTGGGTGGGTGGGGCTGCATCTGTTGGTACCTCCACACAACTTCCAGCAGCTGGGGATGGCAGGGCTGGATAAGGCCATGTGCAAGGGCCCTGCCTTATCTGTCCCCACCACAGGCTTGATAAGACTCTTACCATGGGCTGGCCCAGGGTGCAGTCAGGGAGCTAGCTGGAAGAGGGGACAGGGTCAGCTGGAGCTGGCTGAGCTCCAGCACAGACAGTGGGATCAGAGTCCTGGCAGAGCCCCAAGAGGAGGGAGGGGAAGGGTCCCCAGGAGAGCAGTGTAGAACAGGGGTTAGGAGAATGGTTCTGAAGCTAGGCTGCCTACCCTCATAGCCTAGGTCTTCCACTTAATAGGGGATAAACTGGGATCTTGGTTTCTGTAATATCCTGCAATTAGAATGCTATTAGCAGTGACTCGATCACAGTACTGTTGTGAGGATTAAATACGTGTGAAAGAAGCACAGGGGAGGGCTGGTATACAGGAAACACTCACCTTCCTTCCTAGGAGAGATCAGATGCTCCCCAGGAGGGACCCACCTTACCCAGAGCAGGTTTGGGTGGCCTGGGCCTCCCGGGTTTCCAGGAGCTGCACAGCCGCGTACACATTCCCATTCCTTCCCAGTCTGCGCTTGCCTCAGGGATCCTTTCCAAGAATCCTGGCCTTTCTGGCTTGGTTTCTTCTAGTAACCCCCAAAGGCACCATGGAGACCTGGATCCTCTGGTGACAAAAACCACACGTGGCAGTTACAACTGGATCCCCAGGGCACATCTGGCCAGACAAAAATGCTGTCACTTGTCTGGTTATTTTATGTCATCCTCACATGAAGTTTACAAGGCAGGAATTATCTCCATTTCCTAGAACAAAGCCTGAGACAGGTGAAATAATTTTCCCAAGATTACAGAACCGGCAAGTGGTAGAACTGGAAGTCGGACCTAGGTTGGCCGGTCCCTACAACCTATGCTCTTACCTTATGAACATTACATACACCTGGCCGAGTGGTGACCCAGCAGAGGTTTTATGTGCCGCACTGACAGTTTGAGTGAAACTGTTATTGGGTGTATGGCCATTGAATATCTCTGACTCACGGTTGTAAAAGAGCGTGAACTGGATTTGAGCACAATGAGGTGGAGTGTTCAACTGTTGGGATTTTCGTGTTGCTTTGGTGTGGCTTCATGCGTTGCACAAGTATAACCATGGTTGGGCTTGCCATTTACGTTGTATGAAATTGGTCTGCTTGTGTGTGGTGTGAGTGTGTGTGTGGTGTGCAGGGTCGTGGTGTGGCTGGTGGGACTGTGTGGGGGGAGGTGACAGAGGGCCCTGGGTTCCCAGCGCCCCTTGCCTTCACAGTCCCAGGACTGTGTCTGCCCCCCAGGACACGCATGATGGATGACTCTGCATGCCTGATGTGCTCCCGGAGGCCTGCCCCGTTCTTATTTCTCCCTCTCCCCTGCCTTTTTTTTCTTTTTTGGAAGTAAAGCAAATAGTACCACAAATGGAGTTGGCTTTCATTTTTTTTCCATGGGATATTTGTTGAAAGCATATTACAACCTTTGCATGATATCTCAGAAAAGTCATTACAAAGGAAAGTAAACATGGCTATTCTAATTCTTTAATTTGAGTGGGTCAGTTCTCATTTGTTTTCAAGGTGGTAGTCACAGATTCTGGGGGTTTCCAAGACCTTTACAGGGGATCCACAAGGCAAAAGTCATTTTCATATTAATACTAAATTGTTACTTGCCGTTTTCACTTTGCTGATGTTTGTGCTGATGAGGTAAGAGCAGCAGTGGGTGAGGCTGCTGGCGCCCAGTGGGAATCAAGGCGTGGCTCCCAACCGTACTGACAGTCCTTGTATTTGTCTCTGCCAGGATTCCTGCACAGGAAAAAAAGGAAGGGAAAAAAGGAAGGAAGGAAGGAAGGAAGGAGTCAGTTTCACTTAGAAGTTTCCTTGATGAAGCAGTAAACTTACTAATTTTATTAACTTTTAACCCTTGAGCACATGTCTTCATACTTTGCGTGACACATGGGAAGTGTGTGTAAAGCGTGTCTGCTGCTGACTAAAGAGTGATCATTATCTCAAGGACAAGCACTCACGAGGCTGAGTTGCAAGCCGAAAGTCACTTTTTTACTGAACACTAGTTTTACTTAAAACAACATATGACAAAAAAAAGCTCAGACTTGGACGTTTGGCATACGTTTTCTGGAAAGTGGATGGAGTAAGCCTGTCACTTCAAAGGGGGAACAAAAACTATTTGTGTTTGTTGCCAATGATAAAATTAAAACTTTAAAATGAAAATTAGAATTTGGAAAACTTCTATCTGCTACCGTAAGTTTGAAAGCTTCTCAATTTTAATGAGATTGTTAATGACATTAACAAATGTGTGTGTGGAGGGGTTTGCATTGTAACATGAAATGTGTCAATATTTGGAAGATCTGCATAACTTAGTGATTCAATATTTGTCACTGAACCAAATGGCTATTACTAGAATCAAATCATGCATAGATAAAAGATGTATTCAAAGTGCAAGACTACCCAATGGAACTTCCGGTCAAGATGGCAGTGTAGGTGGACATAGGTCACCTCTTTGCACAACCACATCAAAATTGCAACTAAAATAGACAACAATTATCATGCAGAACCTTCAGAAATCAAGTTGAATAGAAGCCTGACAACTACGGATTAAAGAAACCACATCCATGCACACCAGCAGGAGGGATGCAGATGCAGAACAGGCTGGTCCCTCACATGTGTGGTGGATAAAAAGTCAGGAGGGATATCTCAGGAGAGAGGAGTCCCAGCCCCACACCAGGCCCAACAGCCCAGGGTTCCAGTGGCCGGAAGGTAAATCCGCATAACTTCTGGCTATAAAACCCAGCAGGGATTGAGTTGGTGGAGAAACTCCTGGAGCCTCAAGCAATTTCTCTTAAAGAACCCACAAACAGACTTACCTACTCGGACTCACTCCCTCTGAGCTCCAGCACTGGGGTAGCAGCTTGAAAGACACCAGTGGTATACAGGGAGGAATTGAAGTGTCTGGCATCAAGGTGAGCAGAGGCCATTGTCACTTTTCTGAGCCTTCCCCACACAGAGCCAGCAAGCTGGTGCCATATCTGTGACTCCATCAACCTGACTAACACTGTTTGACTCATTTTGGAGATCCCAGAGACTCTACCCCACCCAAATTATGGGCCCATCCAAGCTGCTTTTCCACCATGAATGGCTGGTTTTAGCTCACAAGTGGCAAACATAAGGCCCATAGGCTAAATCCAGCCCTCCACCTTGTTTTATTGTGCCTGGTACCTTGTTTCTACCCGGCAGCAATGCCAAGCTCTCACTTAACTGTTAAGGAGTAATTACATTCATATAGTCTTAAAATTACATTCGGCCCTTTGAAGGCAACCTTGAGGCTGATGTGGCCCCTGGTAAAAATGAGTTTGATACTCCTGTCTTAGCTCATGCTTTACAACTTCCTAATTCCTATTAAACAAGCAACAGCTGGCCTCATTGAGCTTCAGGCCAGACACTAGCAGCAGCCAGACTAGATTCACAGCTTGGCTTCACCTGGGAATCTACAAGCCCAGCACAAGTAGCAGCCATCTCAGATTGCTTTATAGCTCAGGCAGGGCGACCAAGGCAAAACACAGGTGGGGGCTGGCCTTGGCCAGCATCGCCTCAGAAACCCCAGGGCCAGCACACCTAAGTGGACAGCTACAGACCATGTTGGAGCACCACCACCCTGCCCCTGCACAGCTGATCCTCCATGGAAGGTGGTGGTTGGTGGTCACAGCCAGTGCTTGCAGCTGACTGGCCTGGGTCAATCCCTCCCATTGATTTGCCAACAGCAACCAAAGATCAACAACAAGAGGAGAGTGTCCTTGGCCCACATGAAGGGTGCACTTCCAGTACCCAGCTTGAGTGATAGGGGAGGCTGTGCCACTGGACCCTACAGGACACCTACTACATTAGGCCCCACTACCAAGACAGGAAGTCAAAGCAGCTCTACCTAATACAGAGAGATAAACACAGGGAGGCTGCCAAAATAGAGACAAACAAACATGGCCCAAATGAAAGAACAGATCAAAACTGCAGAAAAAGAACTAAACCAAATGGAGATGAGCAATCTATCAGATGCAGAGTTCAAAACATTGGTTATAAGGATGTTCAAGGAACTTAGCGCAGACCTCAGCAGCATAAAAAAGAACAGGTCAGAAACAAAGGATGCACTCATTGAAGTAAAGAACAATTTACAGGGAAACAACAGTAGAGTGGATGAAGCCGAGAATCAAATCAATGATTTGGAACATAAGGAAGCAAAAAACAATTACGCAGAATGACAAGAAATAAAAAGAATCCAAAAAAAATGAGCATAGTATAAGCAGACTCTGGAACAACTTCAAGAGGTCCAACATTCTCATCTAAGGTTGCCAGAAGGGGAAGAGAAAGAGCAAAAAAATGGAAATCTATTTGAAAAAATAATGAAAGAAAACTTCCCTAATTTGGTAAAAGAAATAGACATACAAATCCAGGAGGCAGAGAGTCCCAAACAAGATGGATGCAAAGAGGCCCACTCCAAGACATATCATAATTAAAATGCCAAGAGTTAAAGATAAAGAGAGAATCTTAAAAGCAGTCAGAGAAAAGAAGTTAGTGACCAACAGGGGAGATCCCATAAGACTTTCAGGTGCTTTCTCAAAAGGAACTTTGCAGGCTAGAAGGGATTGGTAAGAAATATTCAAAGTCATGAAAAGCAGGGACCTATAGCCAAGATTGCTCTTCCCAGCAAAGCTATCATTTAGAATCGAAGACAGTTAAAGAGCTTCCCAGACAAGAAAAAACTAAAGGAGTTCATCATCAGCAAACCATAATTATATAAAATGTTAAAGGGACTTATTTAAGAAAAAGAAGAAGATCAAAACTATGAACAACGAAATGGCAAAAAATACATGTCTATCAGCAACTGAAGCTAAAAATTAAACTAAGCAAACAAGAATAATATAGACAGAATCGTGGAAATGGAGAACATTTTGATGGTTTCCAGATGCGAGGGGGGTGTAGGGGAATGGGTGAAAAGGTGAGGGGATTAAGAAATACAAATAGGTAGTTACGGAATTGCCATGGGGATGTAAAGTACAGTATAGGACATGGAGTAGCCAAAGAACTTACACTTATGACCCATGGACATGAACAATGGTGGGGGGAATTGCCTGAGGGATTGGGGGTTGCTGCATGGAGGGGTGCAAAGAGGAAAAAATTGGGACTACTGTAATAGCATAATCAATAAAATATAATTTAAAAAATTCCTGTCAAGATACCAATAACATATTTCACAGAACTAGAACAAATATTCCAAAAATTTATATGGAGCCACAAAAGTCCTTAATAGCAACAAAGATCTTGGGAAAGAAAACAAAGTATATCAAACTATACTATAAGGCCATAGTAATCAAAACAGCATGGTACTGGTGTAGAGCAATAAAAACAGACATATAGATTCATGGAACAGAATAGAGAGCCCAGAAATAAACCCACACCTTTATAGTCAATTAATATTTGACAGAGGACGCAAGCACATACAATGGGCTAAAGATAGTTTATTCAATAGATGGTGTTGGGAAAATTGAACAGATACATGCAGAAAGATGAAACTAAACCACCTTCCTATGCCACACAGAAGAATAAACTCAAAATGGATTAAATACTTAAATGTTAGAACCCAAACCATAAAAATCCTAGAAGAAAACATAGTCAGTAAATGGGACTACAACAAACTAAAAAGTTTTTGCAAAGCAAAGGAAACCATCAACAAAATAAAAAGACAGCCTACTGAGTGGGAGAATGTAATTGCTGATACATCTGATAAGAGGTTACTATCCAAAATTTATAAAGAATGTATAAAAACACCCCCAAAACAATCCAATTAAAAATGGGCAAAGGACCTGAATAGACACATTTCTAAAGAGGACATACAGATGGCCAATAGACATATGAACAGATGCTCAACATCACTAATCATCAGAGATTTGCAGATACAAACAACAGTGAGATACCATCTGACACTGGTCAGAATGGCTGTCATTAATAAATCAACAAACAACAAGTGCCGGGGAGGATGTGGAGAAAGGGGAGCCTTGGTGCACTGTGGGTGGGAATGCAGATTGGTTCAGCCACTCTGGAGAGCAGTATGGAGTTTCTTCAAAAGAATTAAAAATGGAATTACCTTATAACTCAGTGATTCCACTTCTAGGAATTTATCAGCAGAAACCCAAAATCCTAATTCAAAAGAATATAAGCACCCTTATGTTCATTGCAGCATTCTTTACAATTGCCAAGATTTGGAAGCAGCCCAAGTTTCCATCAGTGGATGAGTGGATACAACAACTATGGGACATCACACAATGGAAGACTACTCAGCTGCAAAGAGGAAGAAAATTTTACCCTTTGCAACAGTGTGGATGGATCTGGAGAATATTATGCTAAGTGAAATAAGCAAGTTAGAGGAAGACAAATATCAATGATGTACTCACATGTGGAATCTAATGAACAAACTGAACTAACGAGCAAAACAGAGACAGACTCATAGAAGGCTGACAGCTCCGGTGGGGGGTTAGAGGGTGGAGGTATGGAGCAAAAAAGAAAAAGGACTTGTGGACACGCACAATAGTGTGGCGACTGTGGAGGGGAGGTGGGTGGTTGGGAGTGGGAAAGGGTATAAATGGTAATAGAAAAAAAAAGAATACAAATATAAAGAGCAAAAAAATTAATAAACAAATCCTTGGGTAAGGATTTAAAAAAATAATAAAAATAACATCTTGTTCACCTCAAACTTACACAATGCTATATGTGAATTATATTTCAATGAAAAAAGAGTCCTTATTTGTTTTTGTCCTAGGTCTTTGTTGTTATTAATGTACTACAGAAAATAAGCTTATTTTACTGCTTACATTGCACTGCATATAAACCACAGATGGTCAGCCTGTTCCCGGTGTGGCTGGCGACATTCCCTCTCCCTCGTGGAATATGTGCGTTGTGACCTTCTCCCTGTGCAGCCTGGGCTTCCTCAGTGAGAAGAAGAGTTGATGGCTACAGCTTCCAGGGCGGACCACATCAGTGGGCTGGCCCGCCTCTGCCCAGTCACTGGTGCTCTGCTTCCTTTCCTCTCTTCTGTTTCTAAGCACACTTTTTTTAAAGAGCTACTATTTATCGAGCACATCCTGTGTTCACTTTAACTCACTTTCTCCTTTAACCCTCACAACGACTCTACTAGCCAGATACTGTTTTATAAACAAGAAAACGCAACCTCAGGGGGTTAAGAGAAACCTCTAGGAATGGCACTGACCTTCCATTCCTTTAAATGTTTACATTCAAAAGCTATCCATCTCAAGTGGAGTACTTCAACAACTGCTTTCAGTAACGCAGCTCCACTGCCTGGAGAGATCAGCACGGACCCTCACCTGAGCCCCCACTGAGTCCTCACACTGGGGTGCTTGCCTCTGCGCCTCCACGGATGCCCATGTCATGTTTAGGGCTTGTCTGTCCCAAGCCTGTGAGACAGCCCCGCTCAGGGGGCGGCAGGGCATGTGGAGCCTGGAGGTGAGGGGAGCGGGTGGATGGGCCTGCACTGACAGAAGCAGGAGTGGAGACAAACCGGGGGCTTTCAGCTCCCGCTGTGGTCAAGAATGTTCCCAGACAACACTGACCTCTCACCCCAACCCGCCTCAGCTCAAGGATCCACTGTCCCCACCACCCCCACTTCAAGAACCAGCAGCCGCCTCTGGAGCAACTGGGGCATCGCCACGGCAACCGGGCCGGACCAGCTTGGTGTGGGGTGGGGCTGCTTTCAAGTCTTTTAGCGCCCCCAAACACAGGCCCGGTTCTCTCATGTTGGTAATGCTCAGGGGCCCTGTGGATTAGAGTGTCCAGAAAAGGAGGGATCATCCACTCCCCACCACGTCTCTCAGCTCAGAGGAAGATGCTTCTCTGGTCTCAGCCGGGTCCTTTCCGACACAATCAGTCCAGTGGGAGACTCCAGCTCTCTGTCCAGACCCCGCCCCCCAGCCCTCACCAGCACTCCAGATGCTGTTGGGTGTCTCTTGCCTCCTCCTGGCATTCTGGTGGCAGAACTACAGGGGAAGCTGGGAGGGTCTGACCTCTTGCCTCTCCCTGTGCCCTCTGTGGCATGTCGGGGATGAGATCTTGTCAGTGGAGCACCTGATGGAGGAGCAGAAGAGTAGATGTGGTGGACAGGGCTGCCCAGGGCTTGGTGACCTAGACAGAGGCCTTGTGCAGGCGATTAGCTGTCACGCTGGGTCTAAGCTCCTTACCCTCGGGATCTGGCCTCCCCACCCCCAGGTCTAATCCAGAGGTGGGGGAGGGACCTTGGTGGGTCCCCAGTGACCCATTTAGCATAACCAGCTGTGGCCTTGTAGGGGTCCGACCTCTTATTGTCTCTGTCTCTGTGAGTCTCTCTGTTTCTGGGGGTTTCTCTGCCCCTCCCTACCTTGTGCTGTGCACCTGTGTTTCTGTCTTCCCGATTCCAAAATGCATATTTTGTGCCTGTGTCTGTGGGGAACGCTGTGGCCCTGACTCTGTGAAACTGCAGTTGATGACAGAGGGCACGGACCACTGGGTGTTGGTTTACACAGATCTCAGTGACAGGACAGTGGATGACAAGAAGTCTTAAGACACAGACTGGTAGATGACATGAGGTTTCGGACAACACAGAGTCTCAGTAGCAATGCCCCGTAGGTGACCCCAGGTGTGAGAAATACCGCGTTGTAGACTTCTGGCCAAGATGGAGGCATAGGTGGACACACTATGCCTCCTCTCACAACTAAAATTAAAGACAACAAATATTTAGAAACAAGAAAACAACCAGAACTTATAGAAAATTGAACTGTATGAAGTCCAACAACCATTCATCCAGACCGGTAAGAGGGGGGCGGAGTTGCGGCAGGAAAAAGTAGAGGTGCAGACCCAGAATGCAGGCAGCAGTGGCTGGTGGTTCCCAGGCATGCAGGTGGCGGCTAGCAGACCCCAGGCCCACAGGCGGCAGCTGGCGGACCCCGGGCACAGGGTGGCAACTCTGCAGACCCAGTGAGGCCGCGCAGGACGGCTGACCAGCTGGTCCCACATTCCAGCGTGCAGATAATCCAGGCGAAGGGGAAGCGGCGGAGGGGACTGGAATCCAGGAGAGAGTGGAGCAGGCACCATTGTTCCCTCTTGGACCCCACCCCCAGCGTCACAACCCAGCAACTGGGCTGTCCTGCACTGGGGTACACCTAAGGCTCCACCCCTCACGACGTAACAGCCATGACCAGACCAAAAACAAAACAAAACAAAACAAAAACCACCAAAAGTGGCTCAAACTGTAGAACAAATCAAAGCCTCAAAGCCAATTCCTCTGAGCAACCAAGAGATAGCCAACCTATCAGATGCACAGTTCAAAGCCCTGGTTATCAGGATGCTCACAGAATTGGTTGATTTTGCTCACAAATTAGATGAAAAAATGCAGGCTACAATACGTGAAATGAAGGAAGATGCATGGGGAACCAGTAGAGATGGGAGGAAAACTGGTACTCAAATCAATGGAGTGGACCAGAAGGAAGGAAGAAACAACCAAACAGAAAACAAGGAAGAAACAAGAATTCAAAAAAATGAGGAGAGGCTTAGGAACCTCCGGGACATCTTTAAACATCCCAACATCCGAATTATAGGGGTACCAGAAGGGGAAGAAGAAGAGCAACAAGTGAAAAACTTATTTGAACAAATAATAAAGGAGAACTTCCCCAATCTGACAAAGGAAATAGACTTCCAGGAAGTCCAGGAAGCTCAGAGAGTCCCAAAGAAATTGGACCCAAGGAGGAACACACCAAGGCACATCATAATTCCATTAGCCAAGATTAAAATGAAGGAGAGAATCCTAGAAGCAGCAAGGCATAAGGGACAGTGACCTACAAAGGAGTTCCCATCAGACTGTCAGCTGATTTCTCAAAAGAGACCTTCCAGGCAAGAAGGGGCTGGAAAGAAGTATTTGAAGTCTTGAAAGGCAGGGACCTACATCCAAAATTGCTCTACCCAGCAAAGCTGTCATTTAGAATGGAAGGGCAGATAAAGTACTTCTCAGATAAGGTCAAGTTAAAGGAGTTCATCATCACCAAGCCCTTATTATATGAAATGTTAAAGGGACTTATCTAAGAAAAAGAAGATAAAAAATATGAGAGTGAAAAGACAGCAAACTCACAGCTATTAACAACCACACCTAAAACCAAAGCAAACAACTAGAACAGGAACAGAACCACAGAAATGGAGATCATATGGAGGGTTAGCAACAGGGGAGTGGAAGGAGGAGAGAGGGGGAAAAGGTACAGAGAATAAGTAGCATAGATGGTGGGTAGAAAATAGACAGGGGGAGGGCAAGAATAGTGTGGGAAATGTAGAAGCTGAAGAACTTTTATGACACATGGACATGAACTAAAGGGGGGAATGTGGGTGGGAGGGGGTGTGCAGGGTGGAGGGGAATGATGGGGAGAAATGGGACAACTGTAATAGCATAATCAATAAAGTATATTTTTTAAAAAAAGAAATACCGTGTTGTTTGTAGTTGACACACAGACTCGGTGACCCTGAGTTGTGGTTAGCACAGGAACTGAGTGACTCAACAACAGAAATTCAGAAAGAACGTGGAGGGCAGCAGAGTGGCCGTGGTGGTTTTCAACGGGGCGGGGCGGGGGGAGGCAGCCCTCCCTCCCTGGGGACATTCTGCTGCGCTGCAGATATATTTGGTTGTCAGGACTAGGGGAAGGTGTGCTACTAGCACCTGTGGGAGAGAGTCCAGGACCCTGCTCAACATCCCACGAAGCACAAGACAGCCCCCCTCCCCCAACAAAGAATGATCTGGCCTGGTGTGAAATCCCAGCGCTTACACTCTGAGACCTTGGACAAACTTTCTCATCCCTAACCCAAGCAGGGCCTTCCTAAGGTTATTGGGATTACTGAGTCGATACTCACACAGTGTTTAGGGTAGAGCTGGCACATAATAAGTGCTGTTTATCGACTCCTCTTTGGAAGGAAGAACAGTGGATCTAGATTCAGGGAGTCAAAGATTCTCTCCCTTTCTACTTACAGCTTCTACGTTAGACAGGCTTCTTCCATTGCGGGAAACCAGATAGCCAACAGCAGCCAATGTCACGCCGGCTTATGGATATCAGAGGCCAAGACACAAGCTTTTCTCTGCTTCAGTACTTCTAAGTCCAGAAGACCCGCCTGATTGGCTTGGCTTGGTCCTGTGATCAGCCATGTTCTGCAGGAAGCCCTCATTGAGACCAGAACCACCTGACTGGGGAGGGAGCGTTGTTTTCCACAGGGAGGGGAAGCTGTTACCAAGTAGGGAAGGGCACCTGAGCAAGCCAAGGTGACGAGTGCCCCTTCACAGGGGTTGTGGATGAACCTGGGTTGATGCCATGTCTGATCCATTAGGGCTTTAGGTGGCGCTGTGGTGCGCAATGGCTTCGGTGAGCGAATCTGTCTAAACGTCTCAAAAATAGTCAACTCTGTTGACTACTCTCCTTCTTATAACACTTTCTTTCTCTAGCTTTTTTGACAACATAATGTCTTGATTTCCCTCTTTCCTCTCTGGTGGCAGCTTCTCCGTCTCCTTTCTGGTTTCACCAAGCCTAGAAATGGTGGAGGTGCTCAAACTCAAACACAGACTCTGCATTCTCAGCCCTTTCTAAGGGGCTTATGATGCCATCTCGCTGGTAGTGTGAAGCTGCCGTTATGGGAGTATCGACACCACAGAGAATGAAATGCTACAAATCAGAATTCCTTGTTTTTGTTGGAGAAACAATGGCCAAACGGTTGCCAGCACACCACTGTCTGTCAACATGAAAACTCGGTTTTACCTAGACCTTGTCTCGCCCACAACCCTGGGCCACTCAAACCCTTTCTCAACCATAACCCCGTTTCACACGCACCCCAATGCCACACTGAAACTCTTTCAGCCCCAGTGTAAATAACTCTAAACCCATTTTCAAGCGGAGTGTATGCATCCTGCAGTCATTTACCATTACGCATTCTTTGGACACTGCCATCAACGACACCGCATCACTCTTACCGAGGTGCAGGCAACCCAGCGTCATCACTGGCTGATGCGGTGCACATTTGTGCCACCCAGACACTCCTTACATGGTTCATCGTCACTCGCTTGTATGTAAAAAAATACCAATATTCCATTTAGGATGAGCTCACTTGGCAATGTAAGAAAAATAAAACAGATGTCAGCCTGTGTTTGAGAAATTTTCCACAAGGGTTGGTGAAGGGTAATAATAATAGTCAACACGCATGGAGCACTTACTAGTATTGTGCCGTTTCGAAGCACTTTCTATATGAACTCATTGTGTAAAGACATATGAACTCTTCTAATCTTCACAACAAGCCTGGGGAGTAGATACTCTTACTTTCCACTTTAAACAGCTGAGGACACCAAGGCACAGAGCTTAAGTGACTTGCCGGAGACCACATCGTTAGAAAAAGCAAATCCAGGATTTGCTCCCAGGCGGTCTGGCTTTAAAACATGCACTCCCAACAGCCACCAGCTAGAGTATGTTTATGTTCAGTTATGCTGGTTTTGATTTTTAAATGTACAATAAGAAGCAATGTGGTATAGTTAGCAAGGCTTGGTCACAGAAATGTTTTCATTGTGAAAGTTTGTTCATTTTTGTTTTTCTAAGATAAAGCAGTTGTGCTGATAGCATTAAGCCACCCAGTCCTCTGAGTAGGCTAATGAGATATTAGTCATGACTTTTAGTATAAAAACCTTGGGGAGAGAAAACAGTAAGAGCTGGTCCCAGGGTGAAGGGCAGGGGAGGGAGGGAGGGAGGGAGGGAGGGAGGAGGAGGAGGAGGGAAGAGGCAGTGATGACCAGGAGAACTAGTCTAGCTAGATAGGGTCCAGCCTGGTAAGAAGATGGGACTGCCATGGTTGACAAGTCCTTTATTTTTGGGTGATGACCCAAGAGCCAATTCAACCCTTTGACTTACTTTCCTAGAGCTTTGATGAAGATCCAGCGCAGTCACGTCAACTTCACTAGTAACACATCTGCCATCGGTCACATCCATCTTGAGGGAAAGAATACCTGCATTGTGAGACTGTCTTGCCCTGGAGCCAGGGGTGCGAGAGTAGGAGCATGGATAGGGCTGCACCTAACTTCCTTATGCGTGTCACGTATTTCCTTCCTTGGTGCTTAGTATGAGGAATAATCAGATAGAAAAATGCGAATGAGTTAGACAGCAGGTGGAATGTGCCCCCGGAGTTCACTGAAGCCGAGCTGCAACAAATTAGCATCAGAGGCAGGGTTATAACGCTCTCTGGTGGGCGCTTTAGGAATTTACGTGCTATCAGATTTTGGAGGTGGCAAATTAAGGCGGGCTAAATCCATCAAGGGCAAGGTTATTTAGCAAGAGGTTGGCCTCCTGAGTGTTTGGAAAGCAGGCCCATAGGAGATCACTGTGTGTGGGGAGGGGGCGGGGGCGGGGAGCTGTGTGGCTTCACCTAACTTCATCATGCAAAAGTCAAGGAAATGGTTATGGAGGCAAAATGTGGGAGTAGCTGAAGGCAATGATCCAAAGACTTCATTTAAAAAAGTGAGAAAACCAAAGGTTGCGGAGCTGGGAACTTTCCCCATCTCTTGAGGTAGTCTGAATAAGGTGATTTTAATAAGAAGGCACAGCCAGTAACTTTCTAAGCAGAACCGGACGCGTGCCTGGCGGTTCTGGATGTCCAGTTAAGCTGAGAAATGCTCTGATTCCACTGGCTCGCTTGACTCACCCGGAGCAGAGGAGGTACGACAGGCACAGTGATGTGAACGGACGTGCTTGTCGGAACGGGGAAATGGAAGGGATTGGTGGGAGAGGGGAAGATGAAAGTGGGTAAGAGAGGCTTCTCCTTAACGGTGTCTGTTTTTGTCTTTAAATGTGTGTTTAATGTTCTCTCATCTTATGAAGGCACCACCTGCTGTGTTTCGAGCCTGAAACTTTTTCGATATGGTTGCATATAAAGCTAATTGATTGAAAATTTGCGTTTGGGAATTTAGAAAATATTCTTTTGCCCTGGCCAGGTAGCTCAGTTGGTTAGAGCATCATCCTGATAAGCCAAGGTTGTGGGTTCCATCCCCAGTCCAAGCACGTGGAAGAATTAACCAATGAATGTATAAATAAGTGGAACAACAATTCAATCTCTCTTTCTCTCTCCCCCTTTCCTCTCTCTCTCTCAAATCAATAAGTAAAAAAAAAAATTCAGGTACAAATTGGTGGTAAACAGTCACGGGGATGTGAAGCACTGTGGTACACTATATTCCCTATATAGGGAATACAGTCAATAATACTGTAATAACTGTGTATGATGTCAGATGGGTGCTAGATTTATTGGGGAGATCACTTCATAAATTATGTAAATGTCTAACGATTATACTGTACACCTGAAACTAATGTAATGTTGTATGCCAACTATAACTGAAAATAAAATAAAGTACTTTAAAAATAGAATAATATAAAAATCAGTGCCAAAAAAGAACTGCTTATAATTATTTAAATAATACAAATCAGAAAGAATACCAGTAATCAGATTTGATCATAATTCCAATTTTAGAGAATTGTTTGATGTAATAGTATTCATAACATTAATCCAAATACCTTTTTAATAGCTGTATTACTTCTGTTTGTTTAAAAAAAAACTCAGAAGAAATAAAAATTCAAGCCACAAGCAAGAGGAAGATATTTGTAACTCATATAACCAACAAAGGATTAATATTTAGTAGATGCAAATAACTCCTATAAAACAATAAGAAAAAGAGAAGCAGTTTAGTAAAAAAATTTTGACAAAAAGCATTCTCAGAAAAGGAAACTTGTATGGTCACTAAATTGAGGGATATGCTAACTTTATTAATAATAGTAAGACCAGAATGAGATACTATTTTACATGCACTCAACTGGCAAAAACTAAGGATGGCACTACCTTCCGAAGAGGACTTTGAGCAATGAGATTTCCTACACATGAACAGTGGCGTGCAAACTGAGCAGCTACATTGGAAAACAATTCAGCATTTTCTTAGGTTATTGAACAACCACATACCAAGAAATTCGACTCTTAGATATATATCCAAGAGAAAATTTCGCCATGTACCCCAGAAGACATGTATTAAGAATGTTGCCAGCAGCACTATCTGTAAGAGAAAAAACAAACGAACCTGGAGCACTTCAAACACCCACTGACCACAGAATGGATAGATTGTGTTATATTCACACAGCAGTAAAAACAGATGATATTCCTTAGATGCCACAACATGGATAAATCTTAGTAGTATAATTGTGAATGAAAAAGGAAATCTCAAAAGACTACTCCTTGTATAAAGATAGAAAAACAAAACCATATCTCACCTAGGCATCTGCCACTGTCATAAAACCCTCAGGCAGCGTGCAAACCCCCACCCACCCACCCACCCGGGGACGTGTGCAAACTGGATAGGGCACATGGATAGACCTAAGTTACCGATGTTTTAGCTATTGGGGTGAGCGTCGGACTCACGGGTGTTCATTGTACTATTAAAAAAACAAGAAATAAATAAATGGTCCTCACTGTCTCATCCTCTGATACTAATAAGGTCTCCTCAGTCTTCAAGCCAAACCAGGGCAGTTGGCCAACCCCACTTCTGGGCCAGCCTCCTGCCCCCTGGAGGTTAGTTAGCAGCCATGTCTAGTGGTCACCGTTCTTAGCTGCAGCCCACGGAATCTGCAGTACCCGGTTTAAACAGAAAGTGATTTACTGTAAGGTATTGCCTACTGGGTCAAGCCAGATTTTGAGAGAGGATGGGCTGTGGCTGACAAGGGGTCTTGGATGACGCCGGTTATGAGTGACGCAAAGCTTTTGTAGGCTGGGGCTCCTACACAGAGTCTGCTGTGGAGGTTCTGATTTGAGTGATTTGCTGTAGGAGTCCTCTCAGGAGAATGGGGATGAGGGCGAGCAGGAGAGGAGGGCGAAAGAAAGTTAGGCAAGGATGTGGGTGTGGTTTCACCTAGAGACTGTCCTCAGCCTGCTTTTGCAGGGAGCCTTGGAGCGTGAACTGCACCACAGAATTGGCTATTTTAGGTGAGTGAGATAGGACGCCTCTTTGTCCCTGGGGGTGGAGTGTACCCCCTAGTTGCTTATTCAGAGAAGGAGCAACCAGCTCTCGCAGCTGCTCAGGTAGGGTGCACTGACCAAGGCAGAGCACCGGCAGTGACCCAATGCCAGTCTGACCTCACTGGGAAGCGTGGGGATGGTCTGGGACCAGGGCAGGTTGGGGGGATGGCAGAGGGCAGCAGAGGCTGCACGCATGTGCACGGGCTGTCTGTGCACCTCAGAGGCACATGCCTGGATTCCTGAGACTCTGGCGCTTAGCCTCATGCAGCAGCGACCTCTCTTCCCTATGTGGACACCCAGAGGACAGGTGGAGCCCTCCCCTTAGTTTTTCACTCCAGCGAGTTCCAAGGACGTCATCACCCCACCCCCCGCCCTGTCATCAGGGTCACCCCCCCCCTTACTTGGACAGAGAGAACTGAGGCTTTTCTCTTATCAACCTGCCCTTTCCACCTCCCTCCCCTGTGGCCTTGATGTCAGGCCCTGAGAGCGCTCCATTCAATGTGGTATCTGATTCATTGGGTGATGGGCAGCTTTTCCCAAGCGGCCTGCCTCATTCTGGAGTGGAATGGTCTGGCCTTCTAGGAGGGCAGGACAGGGGCATTAACCCCTGCTCTGCCAGCATGATTCTCCAGGGCCAGAACCCTGGGTTCTGAAATTGTTTCCTCCAGGGTGGCACTAAAGGGAGCCTTGTGGAGGGCTTTAGACACTCCACGCACTTCCTCATTCTCACCGGCCATCTAAGAAACAGTTCATCTGAGTGCAGACAGAGTGTCCCCTGGCCCACTTCCCTTTCTAACACAATTGCCACCTTCTGCCATTCTATGCAGACATCCTGGGGTCACCACTGTGGCATCACTGACTGAGTGGCCTTGCCTATGCCTTCTGCACACCTCCCCCTTCCCCCAGCAGCCCCCCTCCAGCAGAAATTTATATCTCAACGAGCACTCCCATAGGAAGTCAGAGCCAGCACAGCCTCGTGGCCAAGACGGGACTTGGAGAGAGACATTTCAGGACATTCCAGTTTCTCTATCCTGCTAGCTGATGGGTAGGGGGCATCTTGGCAGGGTGGAGGAAGGGGACTGAGCAGGAGCCAGAGGTTCCCGAGGAGGGGCCTTGGCCAGAGGAGGCTCAGCGGGCTCTGCCTGGGCTGGTGGTCTCTCCCTCTCCCCTCAGCACTTGTCTTGGGGGTGCTGAGGCAAAGGCTGTGTCTATTTTTACCACTGGCAGCTTGGGTGAGCCAAGGCCCCATGTTCCAACCCAAAGGGCGCCAACTCCCTCCTTTTCCTTTTCCTGTCCTTGCCGAGTCTTTGCTCCTGCCCTGGCTGCAGTCAAGTCCCGCCCCTTCCTTCAGCCCCAGGGCCCCATCGTCCCTTACAGCTGTGGCCACTGTGGTGAGGGGTCCCTCTGTCCCTCCTGTGCTTTGGACCACCCTCCCTCAATCCTCTTGCTTTGCTGATTAGTCCTTCTCGCTTGCATTTGTAGCCTCCAAGTCTATGGATTCTAACTGTAGCCTGCGAACATGCAAAAGTCCTCCTTTACTAAAAAAAGAAAAACAATCCCCGAATCTTCCTCCACCACATCGTGCCCCAAGCTCTCCCGTCTCCCTTCCCCGGACTCTCCCGTGGAACCAGACCCCGCTGCACTGGCTCGGGGACCAGGCGAGCCTGGGCCGAGGGAGCCTGGGCAGAAGCGCCGGAGCAGCGCGAGGAACATCGCAGGAGGCGCAGGGTCACTATCAACGAGAAGGGGCAACACACGACTTCGCGTTTGAAATAATTGAGAAAGTGCTTGTGTGAACTCTAGCATACATGATGTACGCTTGACGTTATTTTGAACATTGAAAATACATTTGGTACCACAGTTAGGAGGCATGGGATCCCTGATCATTCGAAGGTGCCAGTTCAGCCCTGCAGCCAAACCTCTTCCTCCTGCGCACTCCCTGACCCTGCGGCTTCGTCCGCGTTCACCGCACCTGCTTGTGCCCAAGCCACCAGCGACTTCCGCGTGGACAAACCTGACCGGCACCTCGGCCGAAGTCCCCTCCAGTCTGGGAGAGCTCTCCTGTGGGTTCCGTGACAGCTGCTCTCCTGGTTTACCCTCTCTGTCTCTTTTTCCAAAAATTATTTATTTATTTATTTTTCAGGGAGGGGGAAGGGAGGGAGAGAAACCTCATCGTGTGTGAAGAGAAATATCGATGCATTGACTCTCACACGCCACCAACCCAGCCCAGGTCTGGGGACCCGGCCCACAACCCAGGTATGTCCTGACCGGGAATCGAACCAGTGATCTTTCAGTGCGCAGGCTGGTGCTCACCCCAGTGAGCCGCACCAGCCAGGGCTCCTCTCCCTCTCAAACCCCTCCCTTTCGGACTTGTTCTGGGACCTCCTGCCTCCCTGAAATGTCTGCATTCCTCAGAAATCTGGGCTGGGTCTCCTTCTCCACCCCTCTGCATCTCTCCTGGGCCAGCTGCCCCACCTCTACGGTTTCCGTGAGCATCTGTGCCTGAATGACACCCAAACGCCCTTCCCTAGCTCAGCCGTGTCTCCTTAGCCACCAGGACCAGATCCGGATTAGGTGGTAATTGCCTCTGAATTGGTCTCCCTCTGTCTCTATGTGCCCAATCCATTTTCCACGCTGAAGCCAGTCTGAGGAGGTCTCAGTGATTCCCCACTGGCCCAGGATACACCCAGGCTCCTTAAGGGGGCGTTTCAGACTCTCCGCGCTCTGGTTCCTGATACCACCCCAGCGTTAGCTTTCCCCTCCCTTTGCCACTCACTCTGTGATCCAATAGTATGTATTTCCTGCGCCCCACCGCACTGTTTCTCCCCTCTGCTGCTGGGACTGCCCTCTCCCTCTCCTCCTCCTCCTCAAGGACAGGGAGAGCCAGGCCGGAGAGGACAGTGAGTTGGATTTAGGTGATGGTGATAGATGTGGTGAGGCTCAGAGACACTCTGCACCCACGGTACTTTGAGGGTAGATACAACAGGACTTGTTGACGGATGTGGAAGTGGGAAGAGAAAAAGAAAGGGGTCCAAGATTACTCCCAGCGTGTGTGTGTGTGTGTGTGTGTGTGTGTGTGTGTGTGTTGCCTGAGTAACTAGAAAGAATGAGTTCTAGTGACGGGGTTGGAAGAGTGGTTTTGGGTGGAAAGATAAGGAATTCAGTTTCGAATGTGTTAATGGAAATGCCGGTTTGAAATCCACTTCGGTATATGGCCTGGGCTGGAGCTGGAAATCTGTGACTTGTCCGTGTGAAGGTGGAATTTAAAGCCATAAGACTGGATGAGACCACCCAGGATAGAAGGGTAGATAGTGAAGAGAAGAGGCCCGAGAGACAAAGAGGCTGGAGAGATGAGCCTCAAGAAGAAGACAGTGGTGCAGGAGGAAAAGCAGCAAAATGCAGCATCCTGAAAGCCTCGTGGAAAAGGCATGTGACGGAGGGGGAAGTGGCGAGCTGGGTCAGAGGTCAAGTAAGCTGAGCTCTGCGGCTTGACCACTAGATTTCTTTGCTTTCCAACTTTTAAAAACAGATTTTACTTATTTATTTTTAGAGAGAAGGGAAGGGAAGGTGAAAGAGAGGGAGAAAAACATCGATGTGAGAAAGAATCATCAACTGGTTGCCTCTCGTACACACCCCAGCTGGAGACCAAAACTGAAACCCAGACACGTGCCCTGAATCGAACTGGCAACCTTTTGCTTTGTGGAATGATGCCCAACCGACTAAGTCGCACTGGTCAGGGCTGACCACTGGATTTTGTAACAGGGAGGTCATTGATCATGATGACAGGAGCAATTCAGGAAATGGTATGATCAAAAGCTTATGCGGGTGTGTCCAAGAGAGAAAGGACAGAGAGGAGCTGGAGTGAGGCCGATAGACAATTCTTTTGAGGAATTTTTCTGGGGGGGCGAAAGGCACAGTAAAGTAGATGCTAGCTGGAGGATGAGTCAGGGCCATGAGGGTTTTTTAAGATGGAATAAATAACTGCCTATTATTTCTGTGTATTTACCGGATGTAGTGAGGAAAGACTGATGAAGCAAGAGAAGAAATATTTGAAGAACAGAATCCTTGGGGGGCAGAGAGAGGAAGGGGCCTGCCCCCCACCCCGCCCTGCCCCCAGCAGAGAGCTTGGCCTGAGACGGGGGGTGGGGTGGGGGGTGGGGGAGTGGGGGGGGGAGTCCTCTGAGCTGTGTGCGTGGCCCCGTCTCTTTCTTCAGCTCCCCGCCAGTGTCTGCTCTTTGGAGAGGCCTTTCCTGACCACTCTTCTAGAACATCGCTGCCCATCACTCTCTGTCCTTTTATCCTGCTTTACTTTCACTTGTAGCATTTCTTACAATAATATTACATAACGGATCTGCTTATTTTTATTTTTATCGTTAGAATATGAATTCTGTGTAAGGAGAGACCTGGTCCTGTTCAGCCCTCTCTCCCCAGAACCTCACTCAGGAGCTGCCCAGTAAATACTGGGGAATGAAGGGACAAGTGACTCTTTCCCCGGTGCCCATTATAACACACTCAATTCTCATTCCATTCTTATTTGTTAAGATTTAGCCTTCTTTTACAACTCATATTGCTTCCCATTCTCCTTCCCTGTTCATTCAAGAAAACATTCGGTCCCATCTCGGTTGGTACCCTCATTATCCCATACCATTCCTCTCCACGCTATCCTTACCCTGTGTGTGTCCATCCCATTTCATCTGCGTCTTATCTCCCCAGCCCCCTATCTCAATCCCTCCCCCGCCACCTCCTAGCTCCTCATCCTGACCCCATCATCACAGTTAGCCTCAGCCCTGTCTCCAGCGCCGTCTCCGTCCCGCCCTCTCCATCCACTCTGTGCCGTCAGTCAGCACGTCCATTTCCACCATCACCTCCCCGCCTCCCCCCGACCAAGTTTGCGCTGCTCCAGCCGTCACCAGTCACCACCGAATCAGACCCGTCACCCCCACCCCGGGCAGCACACAGAGCATTGCCTCATGCGTTGGTTAGAGTTGCCAGGGCCGTGGCTAGCGCAGCAGCTGTGGGAAGAAAGGCAGATGGAACAGCTTCTTCTGTGGTGACTTAAGTAAATATGAACAAGCATATTTTATGAATTAGCGCTATTCCCTACCATAGACATAATAAGTAACTTTCTGACATTTTTTAAAATGTGTTTTACAAATATTGGCATTATCACAGGTGTTGGGACTAGGGGTCCTGAGCCTGGGAGATTGAGACAGTCCCTGTGGTAGAAAAAAATCTGATTTCTCAGAAGGTCCTTGTCTTCTTAATTTCTAATGTCAGGAAACGTGGGAGAGTATCTGTAAATTATGATATAAAAGTAGAGCAATTAAAACGGAATCTCACTTGGAATTCCAACTTTTGCTCAAGACCAACTAGCCAGCTAACAAGGCTTTTTGCATCCTTACTGGGTTATAAGTACTCTGTATCTTTTTTTAAAAAAAGATTTTATTTACTTATTTTTAGAGAGAGGGGATGGGAGGGAGAAAATGAGGGAGAGAAATATAGACGCAAGAGCAACATCAGTCAGCCGCCTCTTGCACGCCCCCAAACCAGGCACCAAACCCACAAGCCAGGCCTGTGCCCTGGCTGCGGTTGAACTGGCGAGCCTTGGTGTGCAGGACAATGTCCAGCCTCCTGAGCCACACCAGTCAGGGCTGTATCCGTCTTTACTTTATCTTCAAAAGAAATTATCAGCCTAGCACCTGAATAAATATTCTCCGCTTCTCTTGAGTTTTTTTTTTTACTCTCTTTGTAAGTTTTCCCCATATCAATTTATGACCTAAGCTACTTAGATTTTCCTTCTATTCAAGGCTAGACGAAAAAATATATATATGTGTGTGTGTGTTCTAATTAATGAATGAGTTCACTATACAATATATAGATATTATAATAATTATGTATTATTACTAGTCACCGTCACATAGTAACAAAACTGTTATTCCCAATACAGTGTATAATTGTGATTCCTTAGGTAATTTTACTCCTAGGTTTTTAAAAAGATTTTATTCATTTACGTTTAGAGAGAGGGGAAGGGAGGGAAGAAGAGTGGGAGAGAAACATCGAAGTGAGAGAGAAACGTGGGTCAGACTGGGGACTGAACCTCCACCCCAGGCAGGTGCCCTGACTGGGAATAGAACCAGCGACCTTTCACTCTGTGGGATGATGTCCAACTGACTGAGCCACACCAAGGTCATAAGTCTCAACTTTCAGTCCAGTGTTTCGTACTTTTCTTTAGAATTTTCTGGGATCTATAGTAGTGTCTTTCTTTACTAGTCCTTTTCCTTGGCTGGGATGAAATCAAAAGACATAATTTTGTAAAAACCTCGGTTGAATTAGCTACCATTACTGTTGTATATACATTTGACTGAAAGAATGTTCATTTGCATTAGGGTCTAATAAGTGATTTCTAAAGTAGGGACACATTGTCACCAAGATCGAGTACACAGAGCCCTTGGGTCTTGTCACTTTCTCTTCTACAAAATGTTTGGGGGAGAGTTGTCACTTCAACAGTCACTTCTGAGGATCTTATTTTATTCAAGGTCCATACTATCCAAGATCCTTCAGATTAACATATTTAAAAATTTTTCTTATAAATTATTAAACATTTTTTTGCATCCCAAATAGTACTATAATAAATAATAATAGTATGGGGAATGAATGTAAGGCATAAACAGACAGTAGTGTACCCATCATCCAGCTTGGGGGGCAGAGCTTCACCAACAATTTTGGAGTCTTTTGGAAGATCCTTCCCAAGTGCACTCACTTCCCTTGTCTGCAAGGATGATGACTGTTTTAATGTTGTGAATATAATCCCCTTGCTTTTTGTTATCATTGTATCACAGATTGCGTATGTAACCCTAGACATATTGTTACATTTTGTGTATCTTTGAGTACTGTATAAACACTCAAAGTATCATGTCATAATGCACGTATTCTTCAGCAATTTGCTTTTTTCAGTTAACATTTAGTTCTTGCGTTGATCCACACGGCTGTGTGTAGCTGTGGTTTGTTCATTTTCAGTGTGTTCAGTAGGGCAGCTTGCTTGTCCATTTCCTGTTGATGGGCATTTGGGCTACTTCTAACTTTGACCACTACAAATAATGCTGAAATAAACATTTTTGCTCATGTGATCTGATTCACATGTGCACAGAGTTCTAAAAGGTATTAACCTAGCAGTAAAATTGCTAGGTTATTTTTATTTTTTGAGAGAGCGGAAGAGGGGAGAAAGAGAGAAAGAAAGAGAGAAACATCAGTCGGTTGCCTCCTGTACATGCCCCTACCAGCAACTTAGGCATGTTCCCTGACCGGGAATTGAACTGGCGACCTATCAGTGTATCAGTGACCTATCAGTGCCCCATAGGTGGGCCTATGCGCCAGCTAACTGAGCCACACCAGCCAGGGCCCTCTTTCTCTCTCTGAGCACCTGGACCCACACCTGGTCACCTGGCCACTTCCAGACTGGGATGAGATCCACACCGTGAGGATCTGCCGGAGAGCCGTGGGAAGCAGCCCGGATGTACAGGGAGTAACTTCATGTCACATAAACCTCGTCTAATAGAAACAGGAAACGGAGGGAGCCCGGAGCCCGCTTTCTCTCTTCTGAAGTGTGGCTCCTCTTTGCAACGTTTCCCACCTGAAGAATGACCACGTGCAGTGAGCAGCCTGCTGTCTCTCCGTGAAGCTGGTTGCAAAGCAATGACCGGACAATAACAACAACACATCATGAGGCAGTCTGTCTTTCCTTGCCTGTCTCCTCTCCCTCCCTCACCTTATGCCCTCGGCTGGCGCATCCCAAATAAAGCTTCAGCATCTTCATCTTTGTCTTAGGCTCTGATTTCTAGAGGGTCCAGGCTGAGAGAATTCCCATCACCCCATTTCCTCACCAACTCTTGAAATTGTCAGACTTTTTAAAATTTTGCCATTCTATTGGTGCATCTCATTATGGTTTTAATTAGCATTTTCCTGATTACTAATGAGGTCGACCAACTTTTTATATGTTTACTGGCCATTGAATTGCCTAATTTGTGAAGTGCTTGTTCAAATTTTTTACTTAGTTTAGGGCCGAGTTATGTCTTTTTCCTTTTTTTGACCCTCTTCACCCAGTTCTCCCACCACCCTCCCAACCCTTACCTCTGGCCATCACCAATCTGTTCTCCATGTCCATGAGCTTGTTTTTTTTTCTTACTGATTTGTAAGATGTTTCAGTTAATTGTTGCTCCATAGCAAATTACTTCAATACCTAGTGGCATAGAACAGCCATTTCGTTACACTCTGCTCATGGATTCTGTGGCTCAGGGGTCTGAACAGGACACGTAGGTACGGCTCTTTCTGCTCTGCGATGTCTGGGACCTCAGCTAAGAACACTCCAAGTCTGGGAGTGACTCAGTGATGGGGCGGTGGTGCATTTATTTGGAGGTGTCTTCCTTATCTGCTGGTGCCCAATGCTGGCTGTTGACTGGGGCAGTGGGCTGAACACCTTCATGGGGCCTCTCCATGTCACCTGAGCTTCTTCAAGCACAGGCCTCAAGAGAGTCAGAATTTCTACCTGCTGGTCAGATGGGATTCCAGCAGCGCGTGTCCCAGGAGAACCCAGCAGGAGGGGCCTGGGCTTGGGGGCTCGGCAGCGCCACCTCTGTTGGGTTCTGTTGGCTGCAAGGCAATCCCTGAAGAGGAGGGCCGAGCGGCCTGGCGGCTCCGTGGAGGAGTACAGGGCCAGATTGCACAGCGGTGCCTGGCGCGGGAGGAGAGGCAGTCTTTGGGAAGTACGTCAGCCACATAGAGGAGTCCTTTTTACCTTCTGGATATTGGCCTTTCATTGATTATAAATGCTGCAAATTTCTTCTGCCACTGCAGGATTAGTTTTTCACTGTCTTGATATCTTCTGTTGAACAAAAGTTTATTTTAATTTAGTTAAGTGATCAATACTTTTTCCTTATGGTTGGTTCTACAGTTGTCTTAGGAACACTCAGGCCATGAAGCTATTCTTTCATTGTATCTTCTAAAAGCTTTATGGATCTGTTTTGCTGCATCTTATAAATGATTCTGACACGATGCTAGGTCTTGCCAGTAGAGGGTGCTGCAGGGACACTACAGGAAGAGGGTGCTTCTTGTTCTAAGGGTGTGGCTGCCTGTAAATGGCTTCTTGGCTGTTAGGTGGCTTCCCAGAGAGTTCGGGGCCCCTGGCAGATGGTTTCCTAAGCAAGTTTCACCAGCAGCCCAGGGGCGGTTTCCTGCTAGTGCTGGTCTGTGGCAACGGTCTCTCCCACTCAGTGGATGGAGCACAGCTGCCGCCCATCCAGTGAGGTCTGAATCTCAGCGTGGGGCGGGGCTGTCCTTACAGTTCGTTCCCGTCTTGGATACTACGTATCACCCGTAGAGGTGGTGGCAGCTCCGTGCTTCTGCTATTGTTTGAAGTTCTGTACTCCTCCTTTAAGTAGTTAATCCCCTGGAACTAGTTAGTAATTCTTTGTTAAATTTTCCAAATTCAAATTACTGGAGTGGTTTCTTTGGCCCGACAGCACCCTGAATATGTCATCTACCTGGAAGTGATTTTGCATGTGATTTGTGGTGTGAGACAGGAGTCCCAGCTTCACTTTTTCCATACGGATGGCCAGTTGTCTCAGCGCCGCTTAGCGAGAAGACTTCCACCCCACTGCGCTGCAGGGACAGCTCTGTCGTATAGCAGCACTCCACAAGTGCTTGAGTTTGCTTCTAGGGTTAGTATTTTACCATGTCTGTTATTTGTGCCTGCACTAGTGCCTTCACGTCTTAATCACCATATTTTACAATAAGTCTTGGCATCTAGTAAAGCAATCCTTCCACCATTCAACTTTTCTTCACAATCACGTTAAATTTTTATCAAGCATATTTTGTCTACTTTTAATGAGTTTATATTTTCTTCTTTAATCTATGATGAATCACACTAATTGCTTTTAGAAGGTTAAACTCAATCTGTTTTGTTGGTGCTGTTTCTGCAGAATCTATCTTATGGTGATTTATTTCCTCGGGTGGTAAATTTTCTTTTTTTATTATTTGCTAATATTTGGCTAAACAATCTGTAAGATTAAGGTTAAATAAATTTGACTCCTGAGAGGGTAGGTTCATGGTTAAAACTTCCCCAGGGAGGCTATTGTTATCACTATTTTCACTCAAAGTCACAATGGAGACAGCCAGGATTTTCTTATCACCCTGATTTGAACGGGCCAAGACTTGCCTCCTATTTCCTACGGTGTCTATTTAACCCCCAAACTCTGGGTTTCTGGTTTTGGCAATATCACCATGACAAGCCTGGCATCCATAGGGGCATATTATTAATTTCCCCTCTTTGGATCTGTTTTAGTGCCCTGGAGATTCTTCCGTAGTGTCAAAGAGTGTGAACATGTATTTGTTGAAATGTATTCAGGAGCAATATGTTTGTAGTCAGGAGGGGTTTTCGACACACCTAGGGAGCCAGCCGTCCTGCTGGGGGCAGAAGTCTTTCTGCTGTAACGTCTTCCAGCGCGTCACTGCGTGCGCCACCACCTGTTCTAAAACGTCAGAGAACTTTCCTAAACCGTATATTGGGAAGGTTAATGTCCAGAGCCTTTCCGTCTCAGTTATTTCTCTGAGATTCTATAATTTTGCTTAAGGGAGAGACTAGAAGTGGTGCATGGCTGGGATAATATCCCCATAATCACATACGCCAGACCAATTCTTTGGGAGCCAAAAGTGAGCTCATGTACCATAGATGAAATAAGTCCCCATAAATGATCACCAACAGTCCAACTGGGCAATTGAGCAGCTGAATAGCGGAAGATTAAGATACAGCGATGTATTGAACTCAGGGAAATATCATAAGAATTAATACAACATTCATTATAATTACATTGGCTACTGGCCACAGGAACTAATCCATTTTGAATGAAACATTAAAATCCTTTAATGGTGAAAGCTATTTGTGGAAAGAGTATGGAAGTATTGGAAATTACACTGAGGACAGGGTGCATTTGGAAGGTTTTATTGGTCCTATTCCAGCAGGAATCAGAAACAACTCTTTCGAGTCCTCAGGCTTCAGAAGTCCTTCTGGGGGAGGGACGCTGGTATCACGGTGTCCCGTGGGGACTGACCCAACACTGGGAGCTGCCGTGGTGACCGCCTGGTGGAGCTGACCTTGTCATTTGGTCTCTTCGCCAGAGGGGAGGGGACAAGCACACTCACTGTGTCTCTACATTTTTGAGGTCAGAATTGAGCAAGGCCTTTTTTTTTTTTGGCCAGTAGGAAAAAAAATTACTAATTTTTAAGAGTATTTTTTTCTTGCATTAGAGAAAAATTCCCTTTAAAGTGGTAACCTCTCACATTGCTCACCGATCGGCCTCCTCCCCACTTCCTGTGTTAGGATAAGTGTCAGCCGGCATCCAGAGAGCAAATAATGAGCCCATATAAAATATCTGCCAAGTTGTTCTCAATGTTCACAGTCCATGAAATACAGATAAGAAGCTGCAGATGTCTTGTTGAAGTGGGAAGTTTGGAGCTGCGTGTGTGGGGGGCAGTGCAAGCTGGGGTGGGCCCTTCCAGTGAACTTCAAGTGCCGCTTCGGTCTTCTGATGAATCACAATGTGTCTTCAGTCTTCAGTTTGTAGATTATAACTCAGTTTTTCCAGGGTGATTGTGTAGGCTTCTTGTTCCTGTGAACAGAAAGTTTTGACACACTTCAGTAATGATTTTTAATAATGTAGCAAAATGCCATTTATTTATTTAAAGATTTGACTTATTTATTTTTAGAAAGAGGAGAAGGGAGGGAGAAAGAGAGGGAGAGAAATATCAATGTGTGGTTGCCTCTCACATGCACCCTACTGGGGACCTGGCCTGCAACCCAGACATGTGCCCTAGACTGGGAATTGAACCGGCAACCTTCGGTTTGCAGGCTGTCACTCAATCCACTGAGCCACACCAGCTAGGGCAGTAAAATACCATTTAATACATAAATGTTTTCCTACTGGATGGCCCCTGGAAATATAGCAGAAAGTTTCATGAGCCTACCCAGTATTTCTGTTGGCTGTATAGCTCATGGTCTTGAGAGTTAATGTGCAAGACACCTGGTCATTTTGCTCTCCACGTTTGGCCAATTTACCTTTTGAAATCTCATTTTCAGCTTTCTACCACCCTGAGCTAATTGTGGGTGGTGTGAGCAGTGAAAACATCAGTGTCAGTAAGGCTTTACACACTTACTTTATAATTTGACCTGAAAACTGAGGGCCCTGATCACTGTGGAAGGATAAAGTTACCTAAACCTGAGGGTCAAGCTCTTTAGAAGTCTTTGGTTAGCAGTGACTGTGTGAGCCTTTGCTCATTGCCGAGTTTGTCTCTGTTCTAAAAACAGACATGAACTGTGGCTGGTGAGGCTCGGTGGACTGAGTGCCGGCCTGTGATCTGAAAGTTCACCAGTTTGATTCCCAGTCAGGGCACATGCCTGGGTTGTGCGCCAGGCCCCCAGCTGGGAGTATGCAAGAGGCAACTGATGATGCTTCTCTCCTGTTTCTCCCTCCCTTCCCCTCTCTCTAAAAATAAGTCAGTAAAATTTGAAAACATGCATGAATTGCCAAGTCATAATCAAATGAACAGTATTCTTTGCATGGTAGGAATAACCAAAAACTTTACAATTGTCATTGTGGTAGAAGATGAGCTACATGTATTTATGGACAAGTTGATGTAACTGTTCAAACAGTCAATGAGTATTTATTGAGCACCTGCTATATGCCAGGCACTGTTCCAGATGCTAGGGATAAAGTAATGACTAAAGAAGGCAAACATTCCTTCCTTCATGAAGCTCACACCCCAATGGGAAGGACAGAAAACAAGATACAGAAATAAAAAATAAATATTATGTTGGGTAGTACTTATTGCTAGCGAGAAAAAGAGAGCAAAGGAAAGGGATAGAAGGTGTGTGTGTGTGTGAAGGGTGGTAAGGGGGTTGCCATTTTGGACACCGTGGCCAGGGCAAGGTTCCCCTGGGAAGGAGACCTTTGAATAAAGCCAGAAGGAAGTAAAAACGAGCTGCGTGGATACGTGAGGGAACAGCATTCCAAAATTGTCAGAAAGTTCTACACAGCTAAGTTCCATTTAAAAAGAGAGAAACAGTCTGGTGCATTCCTGTTATTAGAAGTGTGGGAGACAAGGAGGAACCAGTGAAAAGTCTTCTGAGGTAGAAAGATAAACAGAACAGCTCAGTTGGTTACAGTGGTCCCCAACCTTTTTGGCACCAGGGACTGGTTTCTTAGAAGACAATTTTTCTATGGATGTGGGGGCAGCTGGGGTAGCAGGGAGGTGGATGGTTTTGGGATGATTCAAGCATTTACATTCAAGCCCACCTCCTGTTGTACAGCCTGGTTCCTAACAGGCCTGGACCAATACTGGTTCAAGGCCTGGGGGTTGGGGACACTTGGGTTAGAGCATCATCCCCATATGCCAAAGTTGCAGGTTCAATCCCCAGTCAGGGTATATACAGGAATCAACCAATGAATGCATAAATAAGTGGAACAACAAATTGCTGTCTCTCTCTCTCTCCTCCCCTTTTTCTAAAAAAAAAAAAAAGGAAAGAAAGAAAAGGTAAACAGGAGACTATGTTGTTCTGGAAACCAAGGGAACAAAATGTGTTCAAGGAGAAGAGGGTGACCAACTGTGTCAAATGCTGCCAATGAGTAAGATTAGGACAGAGAGTGGGCCAGCTCTGGAAGAGCAATGGGGGTGAAAACCCAGCTGAAGTGGCTTCAGAGGGGAACAGACGGAGAGAAATTGGAGACGGTGAGCGCAGACTATCATTTTGAGAGATTTTTGCTTTAAAACAGAGAACTAGTACAACAACTGGAAGGGGAAATAGGGTAGAGGGAAGTCTTTGCCTTATTGTTTTCTGGAGGGGGGTGGGGAGGGGTGTTGGGATATAATATAGCATCTCTTAAAGCTGATGGCAATTATGCTCTAGGGAGGGAGTATCCACACCATGGGAAAGTTAGAGAAATTGCAGGAGCAAAACGAGGGCACAGACAACCTGGGAGAGAAGGCAGAGTGCGTGTGGATAAATGCTGGTAGATTGGTGGAATTGATAGTGGGAGCTGCGGAAATTCTCTCCTGGTGGCATCTATTAGTGAAATAAGAAGCAAGGTCATCAGCAGGGAGTTAGGATGGAACCTGTATGAAAAGGGAGGAAAAGATGTGAAATAATTAACTAAGAGAGTTAATGGACTAGAAAAATGTAGAATAATTGCTTGGAAGTTAAGTGTCCACTGGAGATGAATGCCATGAATTTTAAGTAGTCCAGCCACACGGCTGCTTTTCGTCAGCCATGTTTGGCAGTGCTGATGCAGACATGGAGCAGCTGGGAGAACGGGGGTTCAACAAGGTGTGGGTTTTGCCAACCGAGTGATCTGGCCAAGGGAGTTGAGGGCGTTTGCAATGGTTGATTATGATAGAACTGGGTAAGAAAATGTATTGGTCAGCTTGGGTTGCCATAACAAAATACCACAGGCTGGGTGACTTAAACAACAAACTTTTATTTTCTCGAAGTTCTGGAAGGTGGAAGTCCAAGATCAAAGTGCCAACGGGGTTGATTTCTGGTCAAGGTTCTCTTCCAGCTTGCAGACAATTGCCTCCTCGCTGTGTTTTCACATGGCCTCTCCTACGTGCGTGGAGACAGAGAGAGAGAGAGATCGGGTCTCTTCCTTTCCTCTTTTTGAGGGACAATTGACATACAACATACAGGTTCAGGTGTACAGCACAGTGATTCCATGTTTGTGTACATTGCAAAATGATCACCACAATAAGCCTAGCTAATCTCCTTCACCACATATAGTTACAATTTTTTCTTATGATGAGAACTTTTAAGATCTACTCTCTTAGCAGTTTTCAAATATACAATATAGTATTATCAGTTATAGTCATCGTGCTGTTCATTATATCCCGTGACATTTATTTTAACCAGAAGTTTGTACCTTCTGATCCCCTGCATTCATTTTGCCCACCACCCCCCACCTCTGGCAACCACCAATCTTCTGTTCTCCGTATCTGTGAGCTTGCTTCTTTGCTTGCTTGTTGCTGTTTTTTAAATTCCACATATAAGATTACCACATGTGAGATTACCGGTTTGTGGTATTTATCTTTCTCTGGCTGACCTATTTCACTTAGCATAATGTCTTCCTCTTCTTATAAGAACACCAAACCTATCAGACTAGGACCCCACCCTTATGACCTCATTTAATCTTATTATCCTCTAAATTCTCTATCTCCAAATACAGTCACATTGGAGACAGGGTTTGGACAAATGGAGTTGGGAGGGACACGATTCAGTCCGTAATAGGAAGAACGGATGTGAGCGGGCCTGGAACAGTGGAAAGGTGGTAATATTAATGGATTGTAGGTAATAGTGACCAAAGAATCACTGGAGTTGGAATATTATCAGTAGGACGTGTGAAGTGGAAATGTAGAAGGAATGATTGGAGAGTAGAGTGTATGAAATTGAGATTGTAGCTGGGTTGTAATAATTTGTAATGAGGGAATCGAGGGTATGCCCATAGGAATGAATGGCTGAGGTCAGATGGATGACAAGACCACCAGGGAAGAGGATGCCAAGGAATTCAGGGGCGAAAGCATTAGCAGGAACCTCTGCGTCTGGCTTCTGCTCTCCCAGCCACTGCAGGACGTGGAGCCCCACGGAGACAGCACAGGGGCAAGTGCAAGCTGGACAGGCCCCGAGCGACTCTATGCTCAGTGAGGAAAAATAATTAAACATGGGCAAAGATCCTAAGAAGCCGAGAGGCAGAATGTCATCAATGCTTTCTTTGCACAAACTTGCTGGGAGGAGCACAAGAAGAAGCACCCAGAAGCTTCAGGCAACTTCTCTGAGTTTTCTAAGAAGTGCTCAGAGAACTGAAGGGCCTTGCCTGCTAAAGAGAAAGGAAAATGTGCACGGACATGGACAACAACAGGGCAGCAATTGCTGGGGGAGGCAGGTGTAAGGGGATTGAATGGTAATGGAAAAACATACGATAAAGATGAAATCTAAAAAAAATGTGCAGACATGGCATGATGGACAAAGCCCTTTAGAAAACAGAAATGAAAACCAATCCCTCCTAAAGGGGAGACAAAAGAAGAAGTTCGAGGACCCCAATGCACCCAAGAGGCCTTCTTTAGCCTTTTTCTTGGTTTGTTCTGATTATTGCCCCCAAATCAAAGGAGCTTGTCCAGCCTGCCCATTGGTGATGCTGCAAGGAAGCTGGAGGAGATGGCAAAATCACGGGGCTGCAGGCAGGGTTTTCGGGAACGACTACAAAGAACACATGGACAAAAACAAGAGGGGTGGAATCAGGGGAGGGGGTGGGATGGCTGGGGTGGGGGGAGTGGTGGGAGGAAAGTGCAGACAACTGTACTTGAACAACAATAAAAAATAATTTAAAAAAAGAAAGAAAAAGAAGAGGAAAAGGGGAGATAAGGATCGTGATGAAAAGTTGGTTCTAGCAGTTTTTTTCTTGTCTATAAAGCATTGAATCCCCCCAACTGCTGTCCACAAGTCACTCCTTTTAAAGAAGAGCGTTGAAATGTAAAGCTGTGTAAGATTTGTTTTTAAACTGTATGGTGTTTTTTTTATAGTTAACACACTACTGAATGTGTTTTTTTTTTAATATATTTTATTGATTATGCTATTACAGTTGTCCCATTTTCCCCCCATCATTCCCCTCCATCCTGCACACCCCCTCCCACCCACATTCCCTTCTTTAGTTCATGTCCATGTGTCATAAGTTCTTCAGCTTCTACTTTTCCCACACTATTCTTGCCCTCCCCCTATTTTCTATACACTATCTATGCTACATATTTTCTGTACCTTTTCCCCTCTCTCCTCCTCCCACTCCCCTGTTGCTAACCCTCCATATGATCTTCATTTCTGTGGTTCTGTTCCTGTTCTAGTTGTTTGCTCAGTTTGCTTTTGTTTTGGGTGTGGTTGTTAATAACTGTGAGCTTGTTGTCATTTTACTGTTCATATTTTTTCTTTTTTTCTTAGATAAGTCCCTTTAACATTTCATATAATAAGGGCTTGGTGATGATGAACTCCTTTAATTTGACCTTATCTGGGAAGCACTTTATTTTCCCCTCCATTCTAAATGACAGCTTTGCTGGATAGAGCAATTTTGGATGTAGGTCCTTGCCTTTCAAGACTTCAGATACTTCTTTCCAGCCCCTTCTTGCTTGTAAGGTCTTTTTTGAGAAATCAGCTGATAGTCTGATGGAAACTCCTTTGTAGGTGACTGTGCCCTTATCCTTTGCTGCTTCTAGAATTCTCTGCTTCATTTTAATCTTGGCTAATGTAATGATGATGTGCCTTGTTGTGTTCCTCCTTGGGTCCAACTTCTTTGGGATTCTCTGAGCTTCCTGGACTTTCTGGAAGTCTATTTCCTTTGCCAGATTGGGGAAGTTCTCCTTTATTATTTGTTCAAATAAGTTTTCCACTTGTTGCTCTTCTTCTTCCCCTTCTGGTACCCCTATAATTCGGATGTTGGGATGTTTAAAGATGTCCCGGAGGTTCCTAAGCCTCTCCTCATTTTTTGGAATTCTTGTTTCTTCCTTGTTTTCTGTTTGGTTGTTTCTTCCTTCCTTCTGGTCCACTCCATTGATTTGAGTACCAGTTTTCCTCCCATCTCTACTGGTTCCCCATGCATCTTCCTTCATTTCACATATTGTAGCCTGCATTTTTTCATCTAATTTGCAACCAAAATCAACCAGTTCTGTGAGCATCCTGATCATCAGTGCTTTGAACTGTGCATCTGA